>CM076577.1:714019657-715334760 GCA_034641835.2 Pinus albicaulis | reverse complement strand
GATACATTTATATTGAGAATTCACTCCTTGCCTCTGCAATGTTCCTTTCATTTTGCTAAGTTTATGAATATTCTGGTTCCATCTACATTGATCTTTCCTGTTAAAACTGAAATAGCAAAAGAGCCTTGTTCTGATAATTTTCCTTGTTATATCATGTTGCTCCTAGCTATATAAGATTTCCTAGGCACTGGTATTTCACAACTCAAGGTTGTCTCTAGGATTGACAACATCTTTTTGGCACCGTTGCCGAGGAATCGAAGTTGAGAGAAGATCCTACATAGAAGGAGTTGGAGGGAAAGGAAATCAGCCCATACTGAGATCCCTAAATTCCCTTTAGAAGACATTCCATCCTCCTCCTCTCAATTTTCCCAAGTGCAAGGTCCCGACTCCACTGTGGGAGATACCGATTACTACTCAGATTGTCCACCTTGGGGATGTGCTCGAATTAAAGACGAAGCTGAATCAAGGGATACCACATATTACCCCTTTCACCCTACTCTTGAGGTCGAAGAGGTCAAGGAAGTTACCGAAGTATTTGTTATTAACAATCCGTTGTTCCCATCAACATCTCAAGCTGATGTCCAATACATTCCTATCGTCATTCATACTTCACTTCCACCACCTCCTCCTCCTTTTACACATCAAACTCTTGCACTACCTCCACCTCCTCCAATGGCCAACATTCCTGGCTTCTTGTTGAATAAGTATTCCCCCCGGAATTGCCTCAAGTGTTGAATGATATGCCACAGGACTATCTAAATATCTTACCCCGATTCAATGGGGAAAATGAGATTGAAGCTCTAAAACATCTTGAGGTCTTTTTCTCTTTTGCAGAGAAGTTTAATGTGGAACACCTAGATGTAGTCCTAAGACTGTTTGTGCAATATCTTGATGGTGAATCCAAAAAATGGTTTAAGACATTAGGTGAGCGTTCCATCACCACTTGGGAGGGAATGGAAGATACTTTTCTCAGAAAATGGGAGGAAAATAAAGATCATGGACATTGTCTTACTGAGTTTAACACACTCAAGAGAAGACATAATGAAGGGGTGTCAGAATTTATCAAGATGTTTAACAAGTTGTACCTGAGCCTTCCTATTGATATGAAACCTCATCAAACCACTGCTAAAGTTGTTTTCGTAGCCACGTTTGACTCAGAATTCAGTTTCTCTATGAGATAAAGGAAGCCCACCACCTTGGATGATGCTCAAATAGATGCAGTAGAGTTGGAGGCAAACTGCCTCCACTAGTAAATCAAAAGGAAAATCTGAACAAGATACTAGAAGAAAGGGGAAAGAAGAATTATCTACCTCTAGCTAAGACAAAGACTCAGCTAATGACATAATTGAGGAAATGAACAAAATTATTAAGAATATTTCAAGTAAGCTGGTAAGACTTGAACTAGAGGCTAAGAATTCATCCTCCAAGAATTTCTAGAATGCTCCAAACAGGGGTTACAACCCTTAGTACAGAAAACCACCCTTGCAGATACTGCAAAGGGAACGAAAGGAATAACAAGATCAGGTACCACACCCTCTATACTTAGAAGGTCAAGTAGATGGTCCTACCAAAGAAACCACTTACGAGCAAGAGGAAGCATACCTTGCTTTTGGAAATAGTGATGAAGTAGAATGTCCCCTACAAGGAAGTGATGAAGTGCAGATTCCATCACATATGGAAGAAAAGGTTAATGAAAGAACCGAAGATCCTGAGATCGATTACTACTGCAAGCAGTTTTTCGATTTCATGCAAGAAAAATTTAATAGAATATATGATCCCAGATCCTCTAGGAAGAGAACTCACACTGAGGATCAAGAGGAAGACGCACCTCATGAGGAAGCATCTGCTCAGAAGGAGACAACGACTCAAAGGAACATAGAAAAAGGTAAGAGGCCTCTTAACGAATATTTGTAGTATGTTGATCAAATTCTTTCCTCTTCACAAGTGGCTACACCCCCTAATGTCAAGTCAGTCATAAAGGAATTCAAACCCCTTGTCCAAATTAAAGAGTCAAAAGAAGTGTTAGTAGATAAGTCTTCCTTGGTCTTCAGTTTACAGAAGGAGCTTGAGAGGGTCAAAATCCCAGTTCCCTTGACCGAATTGTTGAAGCAACCTGCATATCAGTCCCAGGTCACATCCTTTATGCTTCCCCCAGAAGTAGCACATATTCTAGATAGTATGAACCTTCAAGAAGAAAGACCTGTGGTTTTATTTGGCCCACATGTTGAGGAATTATATGCTTCTACTCCCCCATTTTATGTGTCCTTAGTAATTCATGACCTACTGTTACATAACTGTATGTTAGATTCAGGAGCTTCTCATAACCTATTTCCCCTATCAGTCATGGAACAACTAGGATTACAAATCACTTGTCCATACAAATACCTCTATTCATTTGATTTCAAAAGAGTTAAATGTCTGGGTATGATCAAGGATTTGGTGGTCAATTTGGCCCAAATCCCAACAAAAAGTGTGGTGATGGACATCTTGGTGGCTGACATCGCAGCTCGCTTCGACATGTTGCTGTCAAGCTCCTAGGGAACTAAAATTAGTGGGTCAATCAAGCTAGACTTGACCTATGCTACTATCCCAGTTTTTGATGGCCAGGAGAGGAGGTTGTACTGGGAAACTAGATTTGTCAAGATAGTTACCAAGGCTGATAACTCAGTTAATTCTCCAGTTTATACTAAGGAGGGAGATTTCTCATGTTTGATGCTAGAAGAAGATCAATATTACGCTCATGAACCATCATTTTACCAACTGAGCAGTCCATAGAGAGCCATGAAACAGGAATCTGGACACTTCATTTTGACAGAGAAAACTCCAGAGAAGGTAATGGGGCTGGAGTATTATTGATTTCTCCTATAGGCCAATGGTTCCCATTGTCTTTCAAGCTATATTATGAAGCCACTAATAATGTGGCCAAGTATAAAGCACTTTTTTTAGGGTTACAAACAGCCAGGAGCATGAACATACAGAGTTTAAAGGTTCTGGGAGATTCGGAACTGGTGGTTAGACAAGTGAAGAATCAGTGCCAAACCAAACATCCTAGGCTGAGGGCTTATACGAAAAAAGTTTGGGACCTGCTGGAGAATTTTTTTTTGGAATTTTATATTCAGTTCATGCCCCGAGAGCAGAATAGGATGGCAGACTCCCTTGCAATGGCTGTCAGTACCTTCTGTCCACCTCAAAACCCTCTCCTAAGATATGAAATTGAGGTATGTTATCGACCATCAATCCCAGATAACATCAAACACTGGTAGGTGTTTGAGGACGAAGAACAAGTGAAAATATTCCTGGAAACAGTAGGGGAATTCTCCAACATGGAGATTGATGCTTGTGAAGAAGAAGAGGTTGAGGATATTTCAGAAAATAAATGGGAAGAAAAGGTGGATGGCCATAAAGTTCTGCAACTAAAAGGCAACATTATACCCCGAGGACTAGTGCCTGTAGAAAGGCTGTTTAATAGAAACGATGTCCCACTACAGCCGAAAAAATTTGTAGAGGAAAATTAGGTAGAAGATATTAACCTTGGTACTAATGCTGACCCCAAAATTGTGAAGTTATCCAAGAAAGTCCCAGAGGAGTATAAAGAGCTCTACCGGAATTTATTCCAGTCATACAAAGATGTGTTTGCATGGTCTTATCAGGACCTAAAAACCTTCGATATCAGCATCATGCACCATAAATCCCACTAAAGGGGGATGTGAAGCCACATAAAGAGAAGCTTAGACAGATAAATCCCCTGTTGCTTCCCTCTATTGAGAAAGAAATTAAGAAACTGTTGAAGGCCAAAATCATTGTGCCATTGAGATATTATGAGTGTGTAGCAAACCTAGTCCCTGTCCGGAAAAAGAATGGAGAAATAAGGCTATGTGTGGATTTCTGAAATTTAAACCGAGCATCCTTAAAAGATAATCATCCCCTGCCCAAGATGGATCACATCCTGCAGAAAGTGGTAGGAGCTTCTCGGATGTCAATGATGGATGGATTCTCTGGTTACAATCAGGTGGCTGTACTACCAGAAGATCAGAAGAAGATTTCCTTTACCACTCCTTGGGGTACTTTTATGTATGCCAGGATGCCTTTTGGGTTGATCAACGCAGGGGCCACTTTTCAAAGGGCCATGGACATTGCCTTTGTTGGGGAGCAAGATAAGTTTGTGGTAGTATATCTGGATGATATCACTGTGTTCTCAAAAGATGATGCAGAGCACATTGAACACTTGCGTAGAACTTTAGAGAAGTGAAGAAGGTATGGTCTCTCTCTCAATCCACAGAATTCATTGTTTGCATTAGAAGAGGGTAAGATTTTGGGACATATTGTAACCAAAGATGGGCTAAAAATAGATCCTAAGAGAGTAGAAGTTATAAATGGAATTTCTCTTCCCAGAAATAAAAAGGAGGTGCAGGTGTTCCTAGGGCACATTAAATTTCTAAGTAGGTTCATCCCTAACTATGTTGTGATAGTTAGACATATAACGGACATGATGAAGAAAAGTAATGAGGTAAAGTGGTCCTAGGAATCACGAGAGGCCTTTTCCAGGATAAAAAATTCCTTTGCTAAAGCCCCTATGCTAGCTGGACCAAACTATGCCAAACCTTTCATGATATTTTCATTTGCATCACCTCATACAGTGGTAGGAGTTTTATTGCAGAAAAATGAAGAAGGGTATGAGCAGCCCATCGCTTTCTTCAGTCAGGTGCTCCATCATGCAGAGCTGAGATATAACATATTAGAAAAGTAGGCATATGCCTTGGTGAAGTCTCTTAAGCATTTCGCATGTATGTCTTTCAGTCCCATATCACTACGTTTGTGCCTATAGTAGTTGTAAAATATATTCTTATCCAAGGAGATAGCAAAGGGAAAAGAAGGAAATGGATTGCCAAAATACAAGAGTATGAGCTAGACATCCTCCCTACCAAACTGATCAAGGGACAAGGGCTAGCCAAAATATTGTCTGAGTCAAACTGTTAGGCTCTGGGTATAAATCTGTCCATGATAGCAAATGAGGAGTATGAGAAGAAAGAAGAGCAACAGGGAGTAGAGATATCTACTCAGAAGACACATTTGGAGTACCTCATTAGCCCGTGGTACAAAGAGATAGTGGAATATCTTCTAACGCTCAGCTGCCCTCCTAGCTGTGATAAAGCAAAATACAGAACACTAAGGTTGAGATCACAGAAGTATGTGGTTTCCAATGGTCGGCTGTATTGGAGAGATCCCTTAGTCATTCTACTCCTATGTCTCACAGAAGACGAGGTTGAGAGTATAATGGGTGAATTTCATGAAGGAATTTGTGGGGTTCATTATAGTTGGAGGTCCACTACTCACAAAATCCTGAAGGCTAGTTTCTTCTGGCCCAAAATATTTGGAGATGTGTTTGCCAGGGTTAGAGCTTGTGAGAAATGCCAAAGGTTTGCTGAAAGACAGAAGTTGGCACCTTTGCCCATGATCCCTGTTCACGTGGATGAACCATTCCAACAATGGGGAATTGACTTTATCGGTGAAATACATCCTCCATCAAGTGGTCAGCATAAGTGGATATTAACTGCCACAGATTATTTCACGAAGTGGGTGGAAGCTATACCTGCAAGGATTGCAACAGATGTTGTGGTAATGAAATTTATGGAAGAAAATATCATATCCAGACTTGGCTGCCCTGCCAAGATAGTGACCGAAAATGCACAGGCCTTTAAATCTGCAAATTTTGTCAACTACTACCAGCAGTATAAAATTTCACTAGGCCACTCTACGACTTATTACCCACAAGGAAATGGCCTGGAAGAGTCTTCAAATAAAACCCTGGTGAGAGCACTAAAGAAGGCTATCAACAAAAATAAGAAAAATTGGGATTCCCAGTTGAAATTCGCTCTGTGGGCCAACAATATTACTAGCAAGAGAGCAATCGATAATTACCCATATGAATTATTATATGGGATGGTAGCAGTATTCCTTGTACAGTTAGCCTTACAAGTAGCCTGATTCATGCAAGAAAGTCAAGAAGAGCCCGATGATGTGACCAAGAGAATAAATCAGCTGGTGGAGTTAGAAGAAACATGGAACCAGGTAAGTCAGAGGCTAACTGAATATCAAGAGAAGATGAAGGACCTTTTTTATCAGAATGCCAACAATAGAAAGTTGCAGGTTGGGGATTTAGTGCTCAGATGGGATATTCGAAGCGCTGAAAAGGGGAAACATGTTAAATTCCACCCACTCTGGTTCAGCCCTTTTAAAATCATGGAACAAGGGGGAAACAACACTTTCAGGCTGGAAAATTTACAGGGAGACTTTCTTGATGCCCTTGTAAATGGTCAGTTCCTCAAACCTTACTTCCAGTTCTGATTCAGGCCGAGAGAGCCTGATGTATCATACTGTACATTAGTTTTCTGTTTTCGTCTTTGTTTGAAGGATGTGTGTGTCGTGATGAATCATGAAGAGATCAATGAAAAGTGCTGAAGAGTGGTTTCCACAAAAAATATTAGCAGGTGGTCTGCGAAGTTCTCGACATGCCCAAGAATGAACATGCCATCACCAGGTGGAGCCAATGTTGATCATGTTAGCCCCCTATGAATTTTTGACATGCAAACAGGGGGCCAAACTGTCTTTGATCCTTCAAGGAATGCATTCCCTTTGAAAACACATCATACTCAAAGCCTCCTTGTGCTTTTTTCCTTTGGGTATTCCTCACCGCTATTCCCAGTTTTGAAGCCTCTCTCTTTATGGAGAAGAATGCCCAAAAAGGCCTTTTACCTCTTATTTCATTCCCTCTAAGCCTATGCTTTCATCATTCTTCTTCCCCTTCTAAATTCCCCACTTATCCTTTAAATCATCCCAAATCCCCTTTTAAGCCTTTTAAATTACCTTTGTTTGGCTTAAAACCCCTTATTCCCTCTACCGTCACCCCTTTTTGGCCTCAAAACGCATTAAAATTAGGCCAAGAACCCACTTTTCACATATGAGGCTTACCCCCTTTTCGGCCAGCCCCGTTAACCACTTCCTTATATGCCCCGCGCCCGCGACCAAGTGCTTAAGGCCTGGGTGCTAATCACATCGGAGAATCAGAGTTGAAACGTCGTTTTCCTTTGTAAACCATGAAAGTCCCGATGCGATAGTGTATAGTCTGTCGGCCCTTTGAAGCAATCTCTACCGTCGATATTTTAAGATCTGATGGCTAGTGCTGGTCCCGCTCACGCCCATCACACCACCGCTCCGATCATAATCGCAAATTTTTAAATGTGTCACCCACTGCCCTCCCCGATTGCGATCCTCCAATTGTGATCTCCGTTGTTGATTTCCCTTTGATCCGATGGCCCTTATTTCTCCTGCTCCACTCCTTTACCCCCCATCTGTCTCCCCATCGATTGATTCTCCACCGTCGATCTCGTCCTAGATCATATGGCTGGCACTCAATCATGCATTGGCAATCACAATTTCTAAAGCTGTTACCCTCCGTCCCTTCTAATTGTGATTCGTCGATCCAATCGTGATAGTCTGTTTGATCCAGATCTACGGCCCACAATGTATCGCAAATTTCACCATTTCTCTTCATCAGATGTCCCCATTAACTCCATCAGATAATCCCAACCATCGATCTCCTCCTGAGATCTGGCGGCTCACATTAAATCGCCCTTCGCCTTAACCAGGTCCCACCATTCCTCTAGGCCTTCACAGCATTCCTTCCGCCACTCCCTGGATTTCTTGATGAGTTTATCATATTGTGCAGGGTTGTTACAGAGTAGTGAATTCCCTCTAGGTTCCACAATCATGGTCACTATGATTCGGAACGCAGAGAGGTTATTGGAGCAGCAGTCAGAGTATCAGGTCGAATACTCACCATGGCAGAAACAAAATATTGAAGAAAATTTGGGGATTCCGACTAAGATTGATTACCAAAATCCTGATCCTCCCAATTAAATAAGAATTAAAGAAAATCATAAAGATCTACAGGCAGAAAATCCTCCACCGCCACATCAGAGGAAAATCGATTCCTCTCAGCCAACATTCCGCCATCTGTGACAATGACCGCCTCAACTCCACCTCATCAGTGAAAATTTTCAATTCATGATTCGGCCCTAGTGGCCTTTTACTTCCATTTTAGTTTGTTACTTTCAAATTTCGAGTGGAATTCACATCCCACTCCTGCATTTTACCTTCTGTCAGAAATTGTTATATGATATTTTTGTTTAAAACAGCCGTGAGACTAACTGTCAATGATGAGATGCCCCTATTATTGATCTTGAATTTTGGTTATTTTTTATGGAGACCTCAAACTGATTACCAGCACGCGAGGAAGATATTTTTCCCAAAAATATCTTCTCGCTCATGTTTCTGAGGCTCCTATATAAGCAAGAACTAAAGAGAAAAATGGGTTCCAAATTTTCTGAAGAATTGGCTATGAAAGAGTTTCTTGTATGCATTTTGTTGAAGTTTTAATACAAATGTGAAGATCCCATTAGGTCTCAACGATAAGAGTTTTACCTTTAATGGGGATTCTGGTCTTGATACTTTATAGTTAGTAATTCTTTCTTATGTGATATAGTTTAGCTGTTCATTTCACTATTTCCATCCTTCTTGTATCATGCTCTGGCATGCGAGTGGCTCACTGGTTCTAGTATGAATTTATCACAATAGATACTCATGCTAAACCTGTCTAGCACTTTAAATATGGCTCAGTCATGATATGTTGTTTCATTTTCAACTTCATCCATGTTTCTTCTATATTAAGTGCTATGGGATGTTATTTTTTGAAAGCTATGGACATGTATGGATTCTTATTATCTTAAGCCCATCTCATGTTTAGATATGTTTATGGAATTTCATCCCATTAGTAGTTAGTATTCCTCTATATTTCTTACACAGCAATTCCGTCTGATTTTCAATCTCTGTAAAGCATTTTTAGAATCTAGCCCTCCTTACAGCAAGTTGTCTTTGAGTTGTCTAATAAATTTATATTGAGAATTCACTCCTTGCCTCTGCAGTGTTCCTTTAATTATGCTAAGTTTATGAATATTCTAGTTCCATCTACATTGATCTTTCCTCTTAAAACTGAAATAGCAAAAGAGCCTTGTTCTGGTAATTGTCCTTGTTATATCATGCTGCTCCTAGCTATATAAGATTTCCTAGGCACTGGTCTTTCACAACTCAAGGCTGTCGCTAGGATTGACAACAGTCCCAAAGTGCTTAATCGCATCGGAGGATTTCAATAATGGTTAGATTGAAAAGACAAGTCTCGACCCTCGATTGCGATGGCCAGATCGCACAATCGCATCGACCATTTCCCGATCACGCCAATTGCATCGGCAATTTATATTGCACCCTTGCTCTCTCCCTTCTGATTTTAAAGCCTCGATTTCTGATCTCCCGATTTAATATCCATCGTTGATCTCCAGGGTCCAATCTGATCCGACGGCCCACGACCGTCCCAAACCCCAAACTCCTTTCCGCAATGTTTTCCTCTCCAACAAAGGTTTTAAACCTTATTTCTTTGCATTTTCGCCATATCCCCGTAATGTGACCATTTACATTATGTGTTCTCCCGATTATTCCCAACCGTCGATCTTAGCGAGATCGACAGATTTGACTTATTTTCTTCCTCCACTCTTCTTTTGACCTTCTCTTAGCTGATCTCCACCATTGGATGATGCCATCCAATGACCATGCATCTCCCCACACCCTCTGAAGCATTAAAACCCAAAAAACACAGGATTTCATAATTAGTTTTGTGTTTTGCAGGTGTTTAATGGTTTATCCATTATATTGAAGAAAAAATCGAAGGCTGGGAATGATGATTCCCATGCCTTTGATTCATCAAAGGAAACAATTCGCAGGGCTCAAATTCCACATCTCGTCAATGTTTCATGAGGCATTGATGCCATATGCGCCCTACGCGGCCTGCACATCAACAAGACACGATGTTATTTAATCAAATTAAAAGAGTATCAGTGTCTAAGACAGAACACGGCAAGACAGAAGATTGAAGATAGATCTGTGGGGATTACGGCTACGATTGATTATCAAAAGCCTAATCCTCCAAATTAAAACACAGTTAAATAAAATCATGAGTGTTTTATCAGACAAAAATGCCTCCACCGCCACACCTGAGGCTAATTGAATCCTCCCGACTACCAGAGTGCCACCTGTAGCCACAAGCATTCAACAGAGACTGAATTTATTGATTAGAAAATCAAATATTTGCCTCAGCACAACCAAATATTTAATTCTGCTAAGGGAACTTAATGCAAAAAATATCAGCAGAGTTATTACATTTTGAAACAAAGCCTAAAAGTCAATAAAAGCTCCCACTGAACTTTAATATTAATTGTAAAAAATTTAATACAGAGGAAACCTATGTACGCTTCTCCATCGAGCCCATCAAAGGCCAAGAAGCCTTAAAGAATGTATTAAATAACCTTGGAGATCTTTTACCAGATCCCACCTCCTCATTCTTCTATAAATACTCCTGTAGAAGATGAGAAAATTTTGGTTGCAGAACTTTGAAATATACTTGAGCCTGAGATTTCTACTTGTAAATAGTGTTCACTGGCTCTTGAAGCTCTGCTTCTGATAAAATAGTTAGGCTGAAAAGTGAAGATGATTTCTGAACTGAAACATTGGAACTGAAGACTGTAACTGGTTTGACATCAATAACAAGCTGTTTCTTGGGATCCTGGTCTATATCACTAGTGAAGTGCTTCTTTCTTTGCCATCTGTTTCTCCTTTCACATATGCCAAATTTTCCATTATTCTCTGATAAAGAACAACAATCATAGAGTTAGGATTTACTATTTATAGTACCCTTCTCTGACTGATAAGCTTTATCTCAATTTTTTCCTCTAAATTGTTTATTTAAGAATTATTCTATATAGTTTAAGCAATTAGGAATGTTGGCGTTCCGTCGTCCTACTGTTTTATTTAAACATTGTTCTTGAATGTCATTTTCCTTATTTTCTTATTAAAGGTAGACTAGAAAAGTGATGGTGTGCCCTATTGTCTAGCTTCTTCCTCCAAAGGAAGATTCTGAAAGTTTCCCTAAGTGTTGGCTGAAAGCAGACTAAGTTTAAAAGTACCTTATATGATCTTAAGCTGTACTTTGTTTCTCTTATGTGTTTTCATACTTTCTGAAGGTAATTATGCAGATTACTGGATTGTTTGTCAATTAAGCTACTTTAATACAAACTTTCCCAAGAAGTCTAAGGTTAGCCTTGTCCTTGGTTGGTTTTAAACAGTTACTTAAGAGGATTTTTTTGTTTGGACTGACTATAAATCCTTGTTGAAATTATTATCAGTTTCCACCCCTCCAACACTTTATTGTTTCCATTCCATCATTTTAATCTCAATAATCTTGTGATATAGATGACTTTCCCCTTGGATCACTCTTGATGTTGTTGCTCAATTAAATCCCTATTATGACTCCATAGCCCAATGGACTAAAAACCAGCGTTATATCTATCTTTCTAGCCAAAGATTGTTCTAAATTTCTTGCAACTTCACACCTTTGAAACTATTTGCATTTAGAACTTTCCACTCAAGCCATAATCATGCTCAACCATCCAAAAACAAAACAAAACCCTCGGCCTTCATTACTAGCCTAATATCATTACACAAAACTTCAAATACAACTCCATCTTTGCACTTATTGGAGAGGTCCCTCTCCGGATTCAGGAGGGCTAGATACTAGAATCCAAAAGTGGTTGAAATAATGTTGCTTCTGTATTTTTAGTCTCACCAATCTGCTAAAATTACAGATAACTAAAAAACCTAACCCTAAACTTTACCAAACCCTTAACCTTAACCTTAACCTTACCCTTAACCTTAACCTGACTAAACCCCTAACCTTAACCTTACCCCAATCTTAGCCTTAACCTAACCTTAACCTTGACTTTAACCTTTGTTTGGTCTCAATCTAGTCTCCTAAATTGAGCTCATTTAATTGTCAACCAGGGTTGGTAAACTGCTGAAGTGAAGTGTACTGTATGTACCTAGGTGTTTGTTTCTTAATGCGTTGTGTGTAGTATTTTATGATGTTTTTGGTCTTTTGTGATGATTTCTGATGTTTTTGGTCTTTTGGTAGTTTTATGTTCACAAGGAAAAAATGACTAGAAAGCTAATGGAAAGGAGCTAATGATTAAAAACAGAGTGAAGCCTAATTGGTTGATGACAAATGACAAATGCAAGTGCAATACTGAAACAAAATCAAATCTAAACTATGACTAAGCAGAAACAAAGCTTGATAATGACTTTTAAACAAATGATTCAAAACATAAACTCAACTTGTCAAATGCTTTCATCAAAAGTGTTTTGAGAGAGAGCTTGAGACATGGTCAATTAAGTATGCAGATCCTCCTATCTAAACAGTTAAACAAATAACTTATAATGATGCAACATTTTGTCCTTGATTAGAGATTTGTTGAAGAATAATTGGAGTAAAATATTGATACCATCATAAGGTCTTTTACTCTAAGGCTAGTTCCTAACTCTACTCTGCCACTTAGTTTGATAACACTACACTTCACTCAAAGGTTAGAGATTTTTAAAATAGTCTTTTGAGGAAATGTTTGTTTGTAAGATGATCAAGAAGTTGCAGAAGTACTTCAGGCCTTAAAATGATATTGTCTTCTGTTCATATGGTTATGAATCAATTATGGATTTTAGAACAAGAAGAGGTTTGTGAATAATGAAGGCTGTTTTGTTAAGTTTAACAAATGAAGTAATCTAATATGCAGTGAATGACAACTAAATGTGGAGTGCAAATGCAATGAGTGAAGCTAAAAACTGTGCTTAAGATGTCACTAGTCTAAAACAGTGTTAAACTACAAGTCATTATCAAACTTAAAGCAAAACAACTGAATATGAGTTAAGTGCAATTAAACTCTGGAGTATCCTAACTATGCTATGCAAACATAAAGACTGAAAGAAATTAAAAACTAAGATATCATGGCTATCTCCCACTCATCATTATGATATGTTGGACAAGTGTTTAAGAGCAAGGACAACTATGGTACTTAGTGCAAACACACAAATGAATCGTTCAGGATCACAATCATGCTTAAAACATTATAAAGATTTCTTGGAAGAGTTTCTTCTTGTGGAAGAGTATTTAGCATAAGTATAACTGTGATGTTGAACAAAAGAGATTACAATTAAATCCTACAATACTATAGCCATTTCCCATTCATTTTCATAATCTGTTGGAAGAGATTCTTCTTGTGGAAGAGTATTTAGAATGAGTTATAACTATAGTAACTAATGAAAACAACTACGAATTAAACTTCAAAAAAAACGTAAATGCAGCTAGGATACTTATCTAAATTACGCAAATAAATCCATGCAAAAGGTAGGGGCCCTCTACCACCTGACGGAATCTAACTCCAAATCAAATTAATGCTTTCAAAACAACATTTTCTGCTTCATTAAAAGAGGAATAACTTGAACAGAGCAATCTGCGTCTTCAGAAATGTAGCACAGAATCTAAGCAAAATCTAGAACAAAATCTAACCTAGCTCCCGGTTTCCCAAGTGTTTATATAGCAAATATGTTGTGTAACCAGCTCCAAAAATAGAAGAAATGAGATATCAACGCCTTAGAAATAAGCCACTTCGAGGGGGCAACCTCCAATACATTACATGAATGAACAATTCTTGGATGATACAATTCACAAAACCTCCTTTCTATATATAGGAGTCCATGGGGCCATAATGTAATCCTAGTGAGCCACAATGTAATCCTAGCCGACCTAACAATAATAATTTAAGGGCACAATAATAACAAAATGGGGGTTACAAGGGTACAATACCGTAGTTGTCGAGTTATTTTTTCCATGACTGCTTCAGGTTCCAATATGATTTTCCCTTCCCCATCAAGTTCTGGCAATACTGTTTGAACTGGAAGATTTTCACCTATAACCTTCTTTAAGCATGAAACATGGAAAGCTGGATGTACTCGCGAAGAAGCAGGAAGCTCCAATTTGTATGCCATAGTACCAATCTTTTGCAACACCTTGTAAGGACCATAGTACTTTGGCGATAATTTATTATCCTTCTTTGCTTGCTTGAGGGACATTTGTTTGTATGGTTGTAGGCGTAAAAATACCCAATCTCCTACATCAAAACTTCTCTCGCTACGATGTTGATCTGCCTGTTGTTTCATTCGATTTTGTGCCAAATTCAGGTTATCCTTTAAGAGTTGGAGAACTTCTTGCGGATGCTCGATGTGATCTTCCACTGCTTGAACCTTCGAATTTTCCCTTAAATATGATGTGATGGATGGTGGATGATATCCATAAAGTGCCATAAATGGGGTCATTTTTGCTGCAGTATGGAAGGAAGTGTTATACCACCATTCGGCAAGAGGTAACCACTTGACCCATGGTGTTTGTTTATCAGATACAAAACAACGAAGATATCCTTCCAAACATTTATTTACTATCTCCATTTGACCATCAGATTGCGGATGATAAGATGAGCTATGAGCTAATTGAGTACCCAAACAAGAAAATAACTCCGTCCAAAAATTTCCAGTAAAAATGGGATCTCTGTTGCTCACAATAACCCTTGGGCTTCCATGTATCTTTTGAATTTTGTCCATAAATGTAGTAGCAACCGTACTTGCTTTAAATGGATGAGATAATGCACAAAAGTGTGCATACTTGGTAAGTCTATCAACTACCACCATGATGACACTCTTTCCTTCGGACTTAGGTAAACCTCTGATAAAATCCATTGAAATCTCCTCCCAACGTTGACTTGGAATGGATAAAGGTTGTAGAAGTCCTGGGGTCTTAATTGTTTCCACTTTATTCTGCTGGAAAACCAAACATTCCACCACAAACTTTCGAATATCAGATTTAACGCCATCCCAAAAAAATTCTTTCTTCACCCTGTGGTAAGTTTTTAAAAATTCTGAGTGTCCTCCTAAAGGAGAAGTGTGCAATTCCAGAAGAATCTTTTGTTTTAGTTGGGAATTCTTACAAAGATATAAGCGATCTTTGTACCATAAGTAATCATTTTTCCAACTAAATGTATCAGATGTACTAGGATCTTGCTGCAACTTTTGAATGAGTGTCCATACATCTTTGTCCTTCTTCCATTCATCTCTTGATTCGGTTATCCAATCTGGTTGGATAATAGAAATGGCACAAAGCAATGCTTCCACCTCTTCATTCTTTCTTGAGAGTGCATCTGCAACAACATTAAGCTTTCCTTTTTGTAGATTATTTCAAAGTCATAGCCCAACATCTTTGTGACCCATTTTTTCTACTCTTCTGAAGATAGTCTTTGTTCCAAAAAGTGTTTAAGACTATCATGATCAGTTTTTACCTTGAAGTGTCTTCCCATTAGGTAAGTTCGCCATTTCTTTAGTGCATGTAGTATTGCTAACATTTCCTTCTCATAAATAGTTTTCTGTAAATACTTTCCTTTGATTGGACGACTTTCAAAAGCAATGGGTCTTCCTTCCTGCATTAAAACTGCACCAATTCCATTTCCTGAGGCATCACATTCCACAATAAAGGTTTTTGTGAAGTCTGGCGTAGCTAAGACCGGTGCTAGGCACATTGCCTCTTTAACATGTTCAAAGGCCTTAGTTGCTTCAGGAGTCCATGAAAATGCATCATTCTTCAATAATGTTGTTAGAGGTGCTGCTATTCTCCCATAATTGTTAACAAACTTGCGATAATACCCTGTTAACCTGAGAAATCCTCGCAACTGCTTTATGGTTGTGGGGACTTTCCATTCCTTAATGGCTTTAATTTTGTTAGGGTCTACTTTAACACCCTCGTGAGATACAATATGACGCAGATATTCCACCTCTTGTACTCCAAAGAAACATTTGGATGTTTTTGCATATAATTGTTTCTCCTGCAATAGTTTGAGCACCCTGTCAACATGTTCAACATGATCCTTCCAAGACCTGCTATAGATTAGTATATCATCAAAAAATACTAGCACAAATTTTCTAAGGAAGGGTTTGAAAATGGAATTCATCGACCCTTGAAATGTAGAAGGTTCATTGGTAAGGCCAAAAGGCATGACGAAAAATTCATAATGACCCTCATGAGTTCGAAATGATGTTTTGGAATATCTTCAGTCTTCATTCTAATTTGATGATATCCTGAACGAAGATCCAACTTGGTAAAATAAATTGCTCCATGTAATTCATCCAATAATTCATCAATCACGGGAATGGGAAATTTGTCTTTAATGGTGAGCTTATTGAGCTCCCTATAATTCGGACACATTCGCCATGATCCATCCTTCTTGTGTACCAATACTACAGGAGCAGAGAAAGAACTTTGACTGGGTTGAATTATACCCGCCTCTAACATTTCTGCAATCATACGTTCAATTTCGCTGTTTTGGAAGTAAGGATATCTATAAGGCCGGATGTTTGGAGGAACACTTTCTGGAATCAAATGAATAGCATGATCATGATCACGAATAGGTGGGAGTCCTTTGGGAGTTTCAAACACCTTGGAATGATTGTCCAAGACTTGTTGGAGATCTGCAGAAATAGATGATTTTGATGTTGGAACTTCTAGTGAGCATAATTGTGCAATTACGCCTCGCTGTTCTTTATTTATAAGATTTGTCATTACATTAGAGCTTATTATCCTTCTTGGCTTCCCCACAATACCCCGGCCTTTCTTCAAAACTTCCATTTCATTTTTTGTTGCTCTTTGCGAGAGTGAAAACTGTTGCATTTTCTCTTGTAATTTTGATAGATCATGTTGCAATTCTTCATCTTCATGAGTCATAGTAGAGACTTCTGAAGGCTTAATGGGTGTTGAATTATTTTTAGGGGCCATTTTAGAATCCAATATTGATATCTATTCTACAAGATTCCCTTGGAATCAATTCAACTTGATTCTTCAAACAAGACTTATGCAATTCGGAAAAAAAATACACACATTTTACTAGCTTTTAGGAGATCTATATTGAAATTGAATTATCTCTGTAATTGAAAATCTTCGATATCTGAAATTCAGCCCTGTAGTAGCCCTCTGAAGCTTCTTTCAAATGCCACAGGTCTGACCTGATTTTGATTCTCCAAGACAAAGTTGTGTCCAATCTCCCACAATGACCTAATTCTGGACTGGTTCAGTAGAGCGAACTTGTACGACTTGCCACATGTCACTGTTTTGTCCTTTGTCTCTGAAATTGATAGCGAAGAAACTACAGGCTGTGTACTTGCAATCACTTTTGACAGAACTCCAATCCAATCTTCAGAGAGAGAGTTATTGAACTTTTCCCACGATCACCTCTTTGAGATGAAATTCAAAAGCCTGAAAAATCACTACCTTCCACAGATCATATCTCCAAAAATATTGGGAACCAAGCTCTGAAATTTTTTGATGAATTTCCTCCAGATTTCAGCTTCACACCATATGAATTTCAAATTCTGAACCTTCGTAGAAAAAACTTTATAGCGAAAATGCCACGATGACCTGTTTAGGAGCCTGAAAAAATACCTGACTTCCACAGATCTTATCTCCGAAATTATTGCGAACCAAACTCTGAAATTTTTATACAAGCTTCCTCAGGATTTTTTCTTCGCACCCTAAAAATTTCAGCTTCTGAAACTTCGTAGAAAAAAATTTATAGCGAAAATGCCACGATGACCTGTTTGGAGTTGCGAAACCCTAGAATCAAAGCTACGATACCAAATGTTGTGTAACCAGCTCAAAAAATAGAAGAAAAGAGATGTAAACGCCTTAGAAATGAGCCACTTCGAGGGGGCAACCTCCAATACATTACCAAATGAACAATTCTTGGATGATACAATTCACAAAACCTCCTTTCTATATATAGGAGTCCATGGGGCCATAATGTAATCTGGTAGGCCCCTGATAATCCTAATAAACCCTAACAATAATAATTTAAGGGCACAATAATAACAAAATGGGGGTTACAAGGGTAAAATAATAACAATAAGGGGTTTACACTAACAATAATAAGGGGCTATACTAGTGATATAGGGACCTAACATTGCATGACATCCAATTGTGTTGCTAGGGTCCATAGGATATCAGTCTTGAAATCCTCCTACAGATTTCCAATTTCGATTCATGTAATGATTCCTCCTGAGGCTTTTCTATCTCTGGGACTTGCATCACGTCCGGCTGGTTTCAACCTTGTACTGCCCCTGGAACACTTGATGCACAAATCTATAATATTGTTATAGTTTTCTGGATAAATATCACCTTTACCCATTATATTTAGTGTCTCTACCCATTGGTATTTCATACATCTGATCATTGTGGTTTTTAAAACATTACCAGGCAGATTTGTGTATGGAGATATTTGCAGATTATATTGGAAACACTCTACATATTCTTTCAGAGTCTCGCTAGGCTTAGCTACCATTTGAAAAATTTCATCTTTTAGTTCTATAGTTCGGCAATAATCTTGGTATTTTTTAAGGAAATATGTTTTCATTTGATCCCAGTCGTCGATGGTGCCTCCACTGACTCCCATAAACCAACACAGAGCTACTCCCTTCAGAATAGATGGGAATAGCTTCAGCTTCTGGGGGTCGTTAGTGTAATCATAACCCCTGCATAAAACATCAAACTCGAAAAGGAATGCATCAGGATCTTTTGAAGATAGCCCATGAAAGGCGGGAATATTTTGTAATGGGATAGCCTTCATGGGGGCATTGACAGTTGTGTCAACAATAGGGTATTGCAATGTAGAAGTTTGAGGTTGTTGGTTATTAGCCATTTGGTCAAAAATATGCCAATACTCTTCAGGGATCTCCGGAGCTGGAGAGTTATTCCTAGGATGTCTACAAGAGGCTGGAATAGTTCTAAAATCACTACCTTGATCTAGAATACTAGGTGTCCTCTGTTCAGTCACTAATTCAGGAGATCTAGGTTCTGATAATTTAATTTCAAGATTACCTATTTCTCCTTCTCCTTCACGGAGGTTGCAAGAATTTCCTTCTTGTGAAGGGCGAGTTTGTGAATTCTCAGTATCTTGAAAAATCTGTTCAATCCCTTCAGTCTTACTGTGAATCTCAACGTTAGCTACATACGGTGGTCCTGTGGCTTGAAGGAAGTTAGTAGGATGTCTGGCAGCAACAATTCGGGATCCTACTGATGATTGAGACTCAAATTTTCTTAATATTTCGTCGATAAAAGTTGATCGTCCAAGGGTCACCGGTCCCTTAGGTTTTTGCAGGTTTAGAAGGAGGAATTTTGTCCTTTTTAGGTCTTTCCCTATTAGTCATTCATGCATAAATACAAACATTCATTCCTACCTTAAACTCTCACACAATTCAGCTAGAAAGTAGGCGGATGAGTGAGCATTTTACTCGTTCTTTACACAAGTTCTTACCTTCCGTTTTTAATACCCAATTCTCCCTCAGCAGAAAAACCATCAATCAAACATTATTCAGAGTGGCAACACACTCCTCGGCAACGGCGCCAAAATTTTGGGTGCTAACAAGTGTCTTTAAAAACTCCTAATTGCCTCATATTAATTATCAATAGGGTAAGTCCTTTTATCTCAAGTGTGTACACAATGTGTGCAAGATATTCATATAAAGAGTAATGATAAAGCCAATCGTTTAATATAGATACAATCATAAACCTTGAAGCTCAAAAGGAAGTGATTCATCTATGCATTATAACCCAAAACTATAATTCATTCTTAATTCAACTAAATCAAATGATAATCAACCGAGAGCACGGAAGCATTAACCAAGCTCTTTTAGCTGGATCTAAACTATTGAATAGAAGAAAAGTATTGGAAATAACTATCTACGCTTTAAATAATAAAAACCAATTCTTTTAACTAGAAACTAATTATTTAAAGAAATAAATTGGAAATGTGTATTCAATGGGAATAAATTGGAAATCCGAATTATCAAAAGTATTGCAACTACAAAGCAGATAAAGTAGAATATACTTGCAATAACTATAAAAGTATAACATAGGAAACAATAGTGAGATTCACCAGGGGCCGGGCCCTTAGCCACCGACGAATACTGCTTAACTACTCCAGAATATGTGAATGCACAACAACTCGAACTATATATTAATCATCGCAGTCAATTAACATCACAACCCAATCTTGTTGTTTAGAGAGTTTGTTCTATGAATTACGATTACGAATTACACAGAAATGAAAGATACATCATATCGATATCCTAGAGCTAGCTCTCCCTGTCCCTTTATAGCTAAAAAGGAAGGATAAATGTGATCCCTCAGGATCAAGGGATCCTCAGGGATCCATAACAAAATGCCATTCTCAGACATCGCTAATATTAATTGATTTGTCTTCTGATTCGACCGCGTTCAATGTGTCTTCTTTCCTGTGATTAGGTCCTACCGTTCCTTCTTGTAAACAATCGTTGTTTCATCTGTTATTTTTAACATAAAAGCAATGAGAATTAGTTTGGACGGTGAAATCGTATCAAGATAATTTTTCATTCATTCTTTATCAACATACCTTCATTATATTATTATATTATGGCATGAGATGGATAAGGAAGAGGAAAAAGGACAGTAATCAAGAGTAAACACATACCTATTTCAAGGCTCAACAGCATGTTCAGAATGATGAATTAAAATTTAAAATTGGGCATACATTCATAGTAAACAAATGATTAACAATCAACTCATAAAATTACACACAAAAATAACCATATTTCATTATCAATATCAAAACATCATACATCACTTTGTGGAGTCTATTATAGTGTGATTCAGCACAACTGAGTTCTCACAGATGTCTCCTACGGCTTTTCTCTCTCTAACAGCCTTCTGCCGTACTGACTAACTAACTCTTCTATGCTAGATGATTGTGTATTTGTTCTCCCGCCAGCGTGACTGCCAGTCTTTCCTCTGTTCTTTCTCCGCTGCTTGCCGCATCTTCTTGATTAATAGGAGTTCTGCTGATTGTCCTTGTCTCCCATATCTTCCATCTGCACTGTTCTCCGCAACTTCCGTGCCACCTATCTTTCGGATTTCTGCAACTGTAACAACTCCCTGTCTACCTTGATTGCTCTCCGACACTTGTTCTTCGCAACTCAAAACTGTTTCTTTTTCAAAACAAAGGCCCCAAAAACATGCAAGTAAGAGAAAGAAGTAAATCAATCGCACAACACAAGATATTACTGGGGAAAGAAACTACTCAAAACCCCTCTATATCTATTGTATATTAAGTCAAGGAATCTTGAAACAATACAATGCATTCTTGCTCACAAGAATCTCCTACACTCTACCAATCTTCTCACACTGATCTAGGAAAAATTGGACAAACACTTAGAAAATTCCTTGCCTTCCTCCAGCCTGCCTTGATCATGCAGTTCCTAGAGAAATAAATCCCTAGTAAATAGGAATTCAAACCTTCCTTGATTTCAAAATCCGTCATGGCCTTCTTGTGACTTTATATTTGCATCTATAAAATTTTCTAATAATACAACTGATATTTATCTTCCATTTAACCTCTATCTCAACTGGGTCTTCATAAAAAATGACATGCATGCAACTATTAATAAAAAATCATCAGTTATCTGATTGATCACTAATTGTGAATTAAATCCAATTTAATTCACTGGACCTCTCATTAGCTCATCACTCAGTTAGAACTATTTAAATTGATTTTAACTCAATTAATTTGAGTTAACTGATAACACTCACACCACACCACTACATTAACTGCATCTGGACCCAAAAAATATTAGAATCACTCTACATGCCTCATCTTATACCCTCAACTCGAAATTATTGAACTAACTCAGTCTTTATGGCTTATTTCACTGATACAAGTTGTTAGGAGATGAAATTACAATTTATTGTCCAATTTAAGGGAAAAATAAATTAAACGCCCACGTTTAGCACTAATGTGTAAGTGAATTCCTCACCCATGTATGAATGGAATCCCACACTACTATGTGGTGCATTTTCTTGTTGAATTTCAACACCCCCTCTAAAAAATAAAGGGATTATCAACTACCCCGATCCTGCCTCTCTGGTATTCAAATTTTCTCTTTGCCAACGCCTTCGTCAAGATATTTGTGTCTTGATCCTCTGTGGGAATGTACTGCAACAACATAATTCACCTATGAACACAATATCTGAGATGGTGGTACCAGATATCAATATTCTTGGACCTGTCATGGAATATCGAATTAACCGAGAGTTTTATGCAACTCTAGTTATCACAATGTATCACCGTTGGATCCATCTGATGACGAAACAAACCAACAAGTATCTTCCTCATCCAGATGGCCTCAGATGTAACCTCGCTAGCTGCCATGTACTCTGCCTCTGCTGAACTGAGTGCAACTGATCTATATTTCCTGCTGTACCAAGAAACTACTACTGATCCTATGCTGAAGATGCCCCCTGATGTGCTCTTCTATTCTGATGGACTTCCTGCCCAATCTGCATCCATGAAGCCTTGAAGCTTCACTCCCTCTATCCATTTGTACCATAATTCATGCTCTGTAGTGCCCTTGAGATATCTCGAAACATGCTTCCTCGCCTTCCAAAATAGCTTGGTAGGATTAAACATAGCTTGACTAAGCTGGTTAACTACATAGGATATGTATGGTTGTGTTTTCACCAAATACATAAGTGAACCCACAAGTTGCCTGTAAATAGTAGCATCCACTACCTCACCTGAAGTAGCATCCTCCTTCCTCTAGTTTCCTGCAAGAGGAGTCTCCATGGGTTTGCTTCTTTCCATGTGGAACTTCCTCAGAATATCCTTGGCATACTTTCCCTGAGATACAAATAGCTCCCCATCTCTTTTCCATATTTCCAAGCCAAGGAAATAGTGCAAGAGCCCCGTGTCCTTCATCTCAAAATCTCTTGCAAGATCCTCTTTGCAAGAAGTTATGAGTTGTTCATCACTGTCAGTATTAGATCATCTACATAAAGTACAATAATCAAAAGATTACCATCAACCACAATATGATATAGGTTCGCAGTTGCTTCACTCTTTGTGAATCCAAACCTAGTGAAATAACTATCGAACTTGGTGTACGAAGCACGAGGTGCTTGCTTCAGCCCATACAGTGCTCTCTTGAATCTGCATACATGCGACTACCTATCAAAGATCTCAAAACCTTATGGCTACTCAATGTACACTTCTTCCTCAATAAATCCATTGTGAAAGGTTTTATTTACATCCATCTGATGTATTTTCCACCCCCATCTGCATTGAGAGTGTAAGGATGGATATAATCGATGAGTACCTTGCAACTGGTGCAAAATTCTCCTCATAGTCAATCCCCTCTACATGTGAGAATACTCTGGCCACAAATCTAGCCTTGTATTTCTACACACTCCCATCTGCTACTTGCTTCACCTTATAGATCCACCTAGATCCAACCAATGACTTCCCCATTTCTCTTGGGACCACTTCCCATGCACTGTTTCTGATAATGGAGACATACTCCTCCACCATGGCATCAACCCATATCGGCTACTGCACTGTTTCCTCAAAAGATGTGGTTCTGTCACAATAAATTCACTCATAAGAGCCGCATATCCAATATACCTATCTGGGGGCCTTCTCTGCCTACGCTGTGATGTAGGTGCACCTACATTCTCTGTCTCATCTAGCATCAATCTGTCAGCCTCTCTGGTGCGCTTCCTACCATTTTTGGAGGATGGCTATGCATGAGTGGTTTCTACCACTCTTTGTTCCTATGCTTGGGGTTGCTCCACATCCTGAGGTTCATCCTTTGGAACTAAGAGTTCCACTTTTGCATGCAAGTCAAGCTCCCTCTCAAGGGACAATCACATGGCTTTCTCCTCATCAAATTTCACATCTCTCGTGAAACTGTCATCCCGTGTGCTGAAAAATACACCCGATAGTTGTGGGGAGTATCTGTGTACCCAAAAAATATCCCAACCTCTGATGTTGGTTCTAGTTTGTTCCTGGCATCTTTGGTCACATGGAAATAGACAGATGAGCCAAAAATTTTAAAATATGAAATATCCAGTTTCTTACCTGAAAAATCCTCCATTTGTGTACTCATGCTAAGTATCCGATGAGGACTATGGTTCTGCACAAATACCGTTGTGTTACATGCCTCTGCCCACATATGCAATGGTATGCCCTGATCATGTAACATAGCTCGTGCTGCTCCCACAATTGTTCTGTTATTTCTTTCTGCAACCCCATTCTGCTGTGGGTTATGAGGTGCAATTAATTCTCTTCGAATTCCTTCTTTGGCGCATAATTTCTTGAATTAATTAGAGATATACTCACCACCATTGTTTCTCCTTAGAGCCTTCACCTTCTTCCCTGTATATTTCTCTACCAGTGCTTTGAACTGAAAAAACTTGGAGAACGTTTGATCTTTTTTCTGGATGAAGAAATCCAACATATTCTAGAAAAGTCATCAACAAAATCACATAATACATGTGCTTTGCTGTGAAAGTTGTTGAAAATGGTCCACACACGTCTGAGTGAACTCTCTCAAGGATTGCCACTGATCGTTTCTCCTTCTCATGAAAGGTGGCCTTTGTATACATCCCCATAGTACAACCATTGCATGTGTTTGTCTATGCAAGTGTACCCTTTGGAATCCCTGTAGAAATATGTTGCATGATCCTCAAAGCACTGTGGTGTAGATGACCCAACCTCCTGTGCCATAGCTCACCGGTATCCTAGCTCACCACCTCATCTGCTTTACTGCTCAATGCTGCTCAATCATCTACATCAAGTTTTTAGAGGTTCTTCACATGAACCCCAATCTTCTTTACATGTCTTGTGGCTTTGTGACGAAGGAACACATTTGCTTCACTAAAAACCAAATCATATCCAAGATCCTCCAACATAGCAACTGAAACTAAATTCTTTTTCAAACCAGGTACATGCATGACATATTTTAATATGAAAGGTTTACCTAACTCTCTCTCGAAAGTAACTGTACCAATCCTGGTAGCGCTATACCTCCCGTCATCACCCATCCCGATGTGCATATGAATATCCTTCTCCTTCAAGCTACTAAAGAGTTATTTGTTTCCAGTCATGTGTAAAGATGCTCCACTATCCAAGTACCACATATATCCCATCACAATTGAAACCATGCATGCGATGAGAGAGAATTCCAACTCAAATTGTGAGGCCAAATCTTCACCCGTTGTAGGTCCCGGAGCCTTCTTGTTGTTCTTCTTCTTTTGTGGACAATTTGTGGCACAGTGTCCATGATCATGACAGTTGAAACATTTCACCTTTGACATGTCTCGCTTCTTGCCTTCTTTGCTAGTCTTGGATTTGGAATGGAACTGATTCCCTTTCCCCTTATTTGCCTTGCCAGCTAAGGCACAGTTTTCCTCCTCATTAGTCTTGGACGAGGATCCATCCCTAGTATTCCATTGAAACTCTTCTTGTACCAAATCTGACCATAGTAGATCCCTCTTTGGTAACTTCTCCCTCCAATTCACAAAGTCCTGGTAACTATGCCAGCTCTTGGGAAGGCCTAGAAGTGCCAGGCTCACCAAGTCATCATCAACCACAGTGATCCCAACACTTCCAAGCTCATCTCGACATTGAATGAACTTGGTCAAGTATTTCTGGATTGTGTTACCCTTCTCGATTTTAATTTTCCTGAGCTTGTCCTTGAGTGCCAATTTCCTGTGGCCACTGCTGCTTTGAAACAAATATTCCAAGGCCTTACACATAGCATATGCAGTTGCCTTGCCATGGAGACTCGAGACAATGTGATCTCGAACTCCCTCTCATAAGATCCTCCTCACCTTTCCAACATTCTTCCTCAATGCTTCATGCTACGCAACATCTGTCTGAGGGGGTTCAGGAATATCAGTGTCAATGAACTCCTTTAGCCCATTATCATATAATATTTCCTCCATCTTGTCCTTCCATGCAATATAGTTCGGATTTCCCTCGAGCGCATATTCAAGTCTCAAGTGAGTGAAATAAATCTTGGTCAGCTACTAGGTCCAAAGAATGAATCTGCAAATTTGAATCATATTCAACACAAACTCAATTTCTTCTCTTCTATTGTGATTCCTGACGCTCTAATACCATGTAGAAATTATACCAATGGATTCAATCCGATCATGTAATGTACGAAAACAAGATACTGAATCCTTCTACAATATTTGTAGAATATAAAACATGATCGCCCAATCACAAGAAAATAAGAGAAACAAGTAAATCAATGACACAACACAAGGTATTCCTAGGGAAAGAAACTGCTCAAAACCCTTCTATCTCTATTGTATATTAAGTCAAGTAATCATGAAACAATACAATACATTCTTGCTCACAAGAATCTCCTGCACTCTACCAATTGTCTCACACTGATGTAGGAAAAAATGGACAAATACTTAGCCAATTCATTTCCTTCCTTCAGCCTACCTTGCTCACACAATTCCTAGAGAAATAAATCCCTATTAAATAGGAATTCCAACCTTCCTTGATTCCGCAATCCATCGTGGCCTTCCCGTGACTTTATAATTGCACCCGGGCAATTTGGTAATAATACAACTGATAGTTATCTTCCCTTTAACCTCTGTCTCAACTGGGTCTTCATCAGAACTGACATGCATGCAGCCATTAATAGCGAATCATCAATTATCTTATTGATCACTACTTGTGAATTAAATCCAATTTAATTCATTGAACCTCTCACTAGCTCATCACTCAGTTAGAACTAGTTAAACTGGTTTTAACTCAATTAATTTGAGTTAACTGATTACACTCACACCACACTAGTGCATTAACAGCAACTACACCACAAAAATATTAGAATCACTCTACATGCCTCATCTTAGACCCTCAACTCGAAATTCTTGAGCTAAGTCAGTCTCTATGACTTATTTAACTCATATAATTTGTTATGAGATGAAATTACAATTTATTGTCCAATTTATTTAAGGGAAAAATAAATTAGACACCCACATGTAGCACTAATGTGTAACTAAATTCCTCACCCATGTGTGACTAGAATCCCACACTAGTATGTGGTGCATTTTCTTGTTGAATTTTAATAAAAACCGAGTTGAAGCAAGCTAAGTTTGCTCGTGTAATTGTGGCCAAGGTTTCAAGCTAGAAAATCTTCCGAGTGAGCTAAATTATTTTCTAGTGGCCAATCTACCAGATTTTTCCAAATAAATTAATGTAATTCTTCCTTAATAATTTTTAATAAAAATTGGTTGAGTTTTTGGCTTTGGCATTTTCTACAAAATTTTATGACTTCATGGTTTCCCAATTTATGGTTGAAATCTTTAAAAAATTCGGAAAAATTATTTCTAGTAATTTTTGTTAGGAAAATTATAAATTAATAAAGGGGGTATTTCAAAAATATTCCCATGGATTCGTGGGCACTCAAGCCAACCTCATCTCCATATCAAATAACCCCAAACTATCTATTGTTGGTTAAGAAATGTCCCTGTTAATCTATAATTTAGATGTATGAAAGGATGATATGCTTAATGGACCCAATACTTAATGTAGGTTGGCTATCTTTTCTTTCATTTTTTATGATATAGTGTCTGCAATTAGAACATGTAAACTCTTCTTTTTGCTATATAAAGCAACAATAGGTTATACTAGGGTATATTGCGTAGATATGAATTTTTTTTTTTTCATTCATTCAGTAGGTGGAGGTAATCGTCATAGGGCTTCACCATGACTAACTATAATCTATTTGTATATAATACAAATATCAAACCATGTTTTAGCTTAAAAATTAATAATAGTGAAATATTTAAAAATAAATAGCGCATTAAATATAAATTTCATTTAAAAGAAACAAAGTTAATCAAAATGAGTTATATCTTACTTATGAGGCTTTGAATAAACATTGATTGGCTGTATAAATTTCATTTAAATGAAATAAAGTTAATTAAAATGAGTTATATCTTGCTTATGGGGCTTTGAATATGCATTGATTGGGTGTAATGTTAAGAAATTCCTTAATGTTAAGGTCACCCGTTGTATAATCCCATCCATCTAACTAAAAATTAAAATGAGTTCTCTCTTATAATTTAGCATAAGTATTTAATACACTATTGTTTATGTTATTGTTTATGTTTTTATGTTTATATGTATATTTTTCATAAATTAAAATAGATTATATTTTATAATTTCATTAAATACTTGGTATCTGGGATAGATTTACACAAATAGAATATGTTATACATTTTTATTCTTTATCAATCAATATTAATAACTAAAAAAAATTGTATAAAATAATTGAAAATAAGTTTTAAGGGTTTATTTAAATGGTTAAGTCATACATATTGTGCATGTTGTTAATCATATGTTATAGAGGGTATTTATAGGTTTCACGGTGAAGCTTAATTAAGTTACAAAGTTTATTTGTGGTTATTATAATTAGTAACTAAGTTATTTTTTATTGAGTATTTCAAAGAAAAGCGGGTGTTAATTAATTTGGTTTCAATAAATCATTTGAATGCAAAATTTGGTATAAAACTTTGAGTTTGATTTAACTATTTTTTTTTAATTGTTTTAAGATATCATTATACAAAGTCAAATATTACTGTTTAAATTGATCCCTCTCGTAGTATGCCACAAAGGAAATCATAATTATTGATAAGGCTCTACCTTTTATCAATCAAAACCATCCTAGAATAAGCTGACTTGAGTGCAAGTTTCTGGCATGTCCTAGTCTAGAGATATCAAAAATCAAATACTAGTTACTGCTAGTTACATACATACTGAAAGAAACTATTCTACTAAAAATAAAAAACAGATAAGTCAAGAGGTTGGATGAAGCATCAATTATTCGATGAAGTAATTGGGGTGAGATCATAGGTGTTTGTGCTTGCTAGAGTTGAAGGCTTGAGGTCCCCTCTATGTGATCCAAATGAGCATCCATGCCAACAAGAAAAGAGCGTTGGTGGCGTTAGACTCGTTGAATTTCATTAAGACAAGAGATAATGTCATTGTGTGTAACAACCCCTGGTTGATTTTCCACGTAAAAAAGATAACAACAAGGTCACGGGACACGTATTCCAAGTTGAATGGTGGGCAGACATTATAGTGGGCATAACTTGCAGTTTGTTAATGGTTATGGAAATTGGTAAAGGCATTGGAAAAGGCAAAGAAGCAATACTTGGCATTTAATTAAGGAAATAAAGGAAATAGGATAAAAGTAAGGTGAAGAGACACAAATATGCATGCAATGGAAAATAGAGAGAAAAATAAGGAAAATGAAAGAAAAAGGAGACATTAATGATAAAAAGGCATCAAAGAAACAATTCACAACTTTTTATTAGTTTTGGCCTAGGATCAATTTCAAAGAGAGAGAACTCCAAGAGGAGAGAACAAGTAAGTAAGAAAAGCAAAGCAATGAGCAAGAAAAGGAAAGAAAGGGAGCATAAGGAGAAAATTGAATCAACAACTACAACAGGATTACATTGCAGGAAACAGGTTGCATGCATGATTTCCTTATTGATATTTGGATGCATGGTACATGCATGTGGTTTCTTTATTATTTATTTTCATTGGCATGGATATTTTCTTAGATTTACAATGGTTTCAGTCTTTCCTTTCCATTTCTTGGATAACCATGATGTAGTGGGTTCTCTATCTAGATTTTTGATTGGTTCTCTGGTTCCGTAGTGGCTATGGGTTGGGATAGAATCTTTGGAGCCCTGGAAAAACTTGGGTTCCCTAGAGGTTGTGGGTTGAGATGGGAGATCTTTGGAGCCCTATAACAGCTTAGGTTCCCTAGAGACTGTGGGTTGAGATAAAATCCCTGGATCTTTGGACAACTTGGAAAGAGGCCAATCTAGTTGGTATTAGTGATTTCTGGATTGGTGAGGTGAAATCAATGTGGTTGAGGGTTGAGGTGGCTTGGCCTTTGGAAAATCTGGTTGGTTTTATTTTGGTTTAATCCATATGATCCCACATTCATGCTTGGAATATGACATGAGGGTGATTGGACGAAATATATATTTGGCTCAACCCAATTTATGGTCAAGGATATGTGGAAGTACCTAACTTGGTTGGAATTTGCATATGTTAATATGAACGATTTTCCTATCGTTGTTTATGAGCACTTGTACTGGTTAATGTGTTGATTTTATGGCTAGTTTTTCATGGATTCTATTATGGTTATATGCTCGTTATATACTTGGTTATATGATGTTCTCTTGCTATTTATCTTGTCCATGATTCAATAAGTTATTGAATGATTGATAAATGCATGGGATAACAAGTGTTGTTTTAGCTAGCTTGAGAGGGTATTGAACCTTCTTGATGATTCTTTGATGATGTTAAGATGATCATGATCAGATATGCATTCATGAATTGCAACTACTATGTCTACCATTTGTTTGAAGAAATGTCTAATATGTGACTAGCATGTTTTGAGCAATACCTAGCTTGATTATTAATTGCACAAACTTGTTATCATAATCGATTGCATTCTGGAAAGTTTTGGGCACCTATGGGCAGTGGAATGAAGGCTAGCCCTAAAAAAGTGGCACATATCTTGCCACCCCATGCAAAGAACTAGAGAAATTCGGTTATAACTGCATAGTGTAAGCCTTATGGGTGCAGTTGGAGCCTCATAATTGCATGCATAGTGTGTTATGGGTGTGGTTGGGGTGCCAAGCTTGTAAAAATGAGTTCCAACATAGGGATTGATCACTAGAGGTGATAGTCAAGATGCTGAGTGATCTAGTGTCCCTAAGGGGTGGTAGTACATGTTATGGTTGTAGGCCCCATTTCCATAACTGGAACTTGGAGGTTGAGTCATGTCATAGTAGCACTTAGCCCATGTTTACCCTAGAGAGCTTGTAAAAGTGGGTAAATGTGGGAGGAGGTGGTTACAAAGTGGTATCAAAGTAGTTTCATTCCCTGCAACCTTCCCTCTGATATCGATTTTACAAATTTGTATTAGAGCAAGGTTGCAACACTAGACCTTAGGGTAAATGTGATTGTTATGCATGAATGTCAATTGCTCATGTGTTTTCTATGCATGCATTTTTATGGTTATGGTTATGATATTCATGTATGAATTGATATGCTTCTGATATTGTATTGTACTAATCTGGACTGAATTTTGCATATGTGATAGCCTCCCCTTAGATACATTGAGGTATGGTTTTGATTATGTCTTCTATTTGGTTTATCTAACATGGTATGTTTGCAGGAAATAGAAGATAAGAGATGAAGAGCAGAATGGTGGGCTACAGTTCACATGACTCCCCTTACAAGCTTGGTGCAAATTCTATAGAATGGGAAAGGTCAGTTGGGCAACAAGGAGAAGAGTATTCTCCTAATTTAGAAGATACATTGAGTAGTCTGAGGGAAAACATCACAAGTTGTAAGGAAGATAATAACAAGTTGATTGAGGCATAGGAAATACTTGCAAGGGCTCAGGAAAAGCAAGAAAAGGTCAATGCAGTGATTTTTTAGAGCTTTTTAGACTTACAGAAGTAGGGACAAATGGGGATCAGTCATGGAGATAGGTATGAGGAGAAGAGTAATGGGGCACCTGGAAACATGTCTCAGAGAAGATACATGATGAACATAGATGATACAATTATATGTGGTAGATCTTTGGATACACCTAAGAGGAAGGTTAGTGCTTACAGATTCTATTCTAGGTTTAGTTCCAGGAGACATCATAACCATCACCGCAAACATCCGTATAGGAGGAGTGAGAGGGGGTATTTTCTAGAAGAGTTGAAGAAAGCCAAGCCTCCTAAATTTGATGGAGAGATGAAGAAATTAGAAGATGAAAAAGCATGACTACTTGGGATGATAGAGTTATTCAGATTGCATGAGTATTCAAAGAACATGAAAGCAAAGATAGACATCGTCAGTCTCAAAGGAAAAATAGATATCTAGTGGGAAGATGTGAAGCATGTTAGAGGCATTAAAAAAGAGGAGTTGATTTGGGATGAGTTTGAGAGATTCTTCAAGAAGAAGTACCTATATGAAAGATACTATGATGAAATGGCCAAGGAAATCTATGAGTTGAAGATGGGTTCTATGACATGTGATGAATATACTAGCATTTTAATGTAGCTTTTGAGGTATGTGCCTTATATTAAGGATGAGAAAGAAAATATTCCAAGGTTCATCATGTGTTTCTAGTAGCATTCAAAGATCAAATTGAGTTTTATGAGCCTCGAACATTGGAGGAAGCCATCAGAAAGTTGAAGAATTGTTACATGTAGTCAAAGCGCAAGCCTCAATTCAAGTGTGAATGGAAAGGAAATGAAAAGACTAAAGGAAAGTGGCCTCAAAAGTGAGGAAGACAAGGAAAATTTAGCACCTTATAAGAAGTTCAATATAGTTGACAGAGGACATGGGTCTCAGCTTGAGGATCAGAATAAGGGTAGTGGCATAAATACTTTGAGGTGTTGGACTTATGGTGGGGAGCATCACAAGAGTGAGTTCCCATTGCACCAAAAAGGCAGGCCTTAGATTTATTGTATTCAAGAGGCATAGACATTTGGATATGACGGTCAAAGTATTCCTCAGATTTATGCAACAGTGGATAAAAGGCAGGCGGATCATCAAGTATCCATTATTTAGATGGAAGGTAAGCTTTGTGATCAAGTTGTTTCTATTTTGATTGATCTTAGATCAAATTATAATTACATCAGTCCTGATCTGGTGGATAATTTTTGCTTGAATAAAGAAGTGCATGCAAAATATTGGTTGGTTTAGTTAGATGCGGGGACTAAGATAAGAGTTCATCATTGGGTGAGATCTTGTGCATTTGAGTTGAATGGTATGCCTACATCAACACATCTAAATGTGCTTCCTTCGGGTTCATGCATTATGCTTTTTGGCATGGACTGGATATTCATTCACAAAACTAAAGTGCATTGCTATGACAAGGATATTGAGTGTCTAGAAGATGATGGAGAAAAGAGAGTGTTGTGGGGAAAGAAGAGGCCTACATTAGTGAGAATGGTTACAATTATGCAAGCAAAGTGCAATCACAGGAAAGTATGTTTATTGTTTTTAGTGCATATTTCTAGTGATGAAGGGAAGGATGTTCAGGATGAGGAAGTCCTAAAGAGGTATCCTATTTTGTAGTAGTTTCAAGATGTGTTTCCTGTAGAGATTCCAGAGTTTCCTCCTCATAGAGAGGTGGAATTTTATATTGAGTTGATGCTAGGAGAAGCACCAACATCTAAGGCACCTTACAAGATGAGCACTTCGAAGTTGGTGGAATTGAAGTTGTAGCTTAAAGAAATGCTTGATAAGGGATACATAAGGCCAAGCGTGTCGCCTTGGGGTGTGTTGGGTGCCAGTTTTGCACTTATTTCCTACATTTGTTTCCCCTATTTTACCTCATGACTATAACCATTGGGACTATCTTTTCCTCTTTTTCCTACCATTCTATCTTAACTTGTGATGTTTCACCTTATTTTCATTACTCTGCCATTACATCAATTATTATGATGTATCGTGTATTTTTTATGACTAACTGAGGACGAATGTTTGGAGAATATATATGGTCTTTTTTTTTCTTTTGAGATGCTATTTATAGCACAAAATTTCTTGAGAACGAGGCATATAGGAGCAGTTAAAGGTGTGTTGTTACAGTGAGCTATAACACTATGACACTGTTACACCATGCTATTACAAACCCGCTGACGAACTGATGTTACTGTTGTACCGCTGACTGGATCTCATCAACTCTTGATGCTAACCTGTTCTCTAGTTGTTATGCTACAGTTGTGATTTATCGTGATAACTGTAGAAGTTATTAAGTATTGTATTTTTGGATAACTGCCTCTAGGCAGTTTTGATTGCAATCTATAATTTTCCAGTCAGAGTTTTATTAAGAAGTGGTTGTAACCATATGTATTCTATTTTGATCAGCATAAGAATCATAAGATTCTCATGACTGATCCATCCCTCGTTTTTATGAGATGTAACCACTATATAGTTCTCGGCCCTTGAGGTCGAAAGGTTAGCGGATAACATCATTACTTTGGATATGTAATTTTTGCTGATATTAATACAAGTTATCCTCTTGTTGTTGTTACATGCATCATCTGATTTAGTTCCGTTAAAGTTCTTTCTCTACCTGCGCCCTACTAGGGAGGAAGGGCCCTCCTCTTTAGTAGGGATTGTAACGGTTAAGGTAGCTGTGTATACATATTTCTATTTTGTTTATGTATCAATGGAGGTGTTGTTGCTACTGTTTTAGCTATGAATAAGATCTTCTTCAATTCCAATGTTTTATATCCTGTTACACATATGATATTAGAGATACCAAATAGGTAATTATTGTGTGGCGTGCTAGGACAGATTAATTGAGGTGTGATTACAGTCTTGTAGATCAATTTATTTCTGCATGAGTGATTTCCTTCCAGCATTTACTTCAGCAACAATTTCCTTTATTTGGATTTTCTTCTGGTTGGATGTATCGGCATAGACAGTGAAGCTATCAACGAAATAAAAGATGTCCTTGGATTGATAATTTATGTGTACTTTTTAGTCATTTAACTGTGATTAATACAATCCAACATTTTGGCGTCGCTTCCGGGGATGGCAGTGATGATCTAATCAACCAGAGTTGTTTGTTAGAGGATAGAGTGTACCTAGTCTGTAATTGTCGGGTGGTAAGACGAGAGGTAAGAACCTGTGCAACACTCTAATGAACTTGAGTGGGCTCACCAATGCTACACTGGGGCACTTAGAGGTGCAATTTCAGTGTGTTTTTTATCATGTCTCCAACGACACAATTTTCGGGTGGTAAGACGAGAGGTAAGAACCTGCGCATCACTCTAACATACCTAAGCGGGCTCACCAATGTCTTGCTGGGATACTTAGAAGTGTGAATTTTTGGGTGTTTATTTAGGGTGTCTTCAGCTATACAGTCGCTGGGTGGTAAGACGAGAGGTAAGAACCTACGCATCGCTCTAACAAACTTGAGCGGGTCACCGCTGTAGAAACTAAAGCACTTGTAGGATGAATTGATAGACATAGGGTCCATGTGTGCCAGTAGGATGATAGAAACATTCACAAACACCCCCCACTCTACTAACTACAGGAAATATGGGTTGTAAGAAGGAAAAGAAGTGTGTAGACCTGGGAAGAAAGACATTCTTTGGATATCTAATCTCAAGAGCAGAAAAGGAACAATATACTTCATACAAAGACAATAGGAAGACAAGACCATAGAAAGAAGCTACTATATCAAGGCTTGAGGTATCGGTGCCTTCCGTGTCTGGACTTCACCACCATTCGAGCAACATATCCATTCCTGATATCAAGACTCCAAATTCAAAACAACAGTGGAAAATCATTGATCAGGATCTAAGAATTGAAGGACATAGAGAGACCAGTGGGGAGCATCAAGGAACTGAGGAACAACATTTAATTGATTGTCATTTGGATGTTGGTAGTGTAGTCAAACAGTTGGTCCTGGAACAACCTGATCCTTTTATTTATCAATCTCTTGTACACTCCGAGGTCAGTTCATCCCATCAAGAAGAATCAGCCATGGGGGACGAGAACGTCAAGACAAATAGCTCTGTTAATTTTGAATTCCCGATAGTAGTGACACGGGATGAGGCTCCTATGAAAAATATTCCTTTGTCATCCCTACCATCCTTTTAAGGGATGGATGTTGAAGATCCTGATACCTTTTTGTTTGAATTCGATGTGCTGTGTAGAGGATATGGCTACACTTCAGACGCCTAGAAGCTGAAATTGTTTCCTGCTACTCTGAAAGGAGAAACATTAAGGTAGTTCATGAGACTAGGTGCTGGCACGATTCAAACTTGGAATGACATGAGGGAGGCCTTTCTCTTCAAGTATCAGGATTACTGTCGAACCAAGGATTTGAAGGAAGAGATCTCCATAATTTTACAGAAGGAGGAGGAGAGCTTGGAATACTATATGGAGTGATTCCATTACAATTTACAAAGGTATAAGTTCAATAACTTAGCCCCAAAAATTATGAAGCCAATACTCTTAAGAGGCATAAGATATGACTTTTTGGAGCATTTGAATTTGTTGGGAAAAGGAGACATATCGCAAGAACCACTTGAAGAAATAATAAGGCTTTGCCTGCGTAGCTCAAGAGGATCGGTCAAGGGGAGAAGTTCAGTTCGGGACCCTTCAATCTAGATAAAAAAGTCCACAAGTGGAGGAGTAACCAGAGCAAAGATCGGAAACCTATTTGAGTATTTTAAAACTGACCTCCTTAGCACTCTCTCTGCCCAACTACGGTACAAGTTAAGGAAGCACAAGAAGAAGTTGAAGCAGCCTTAGCAAGATTCTGTCCCCGATGAAAAAAGAAACATTTGGAAAGAGAATGTGGACTGAATAGCGTCAACCTGTGCAATATCCGTGAATTGGCACATTCTATAAATCAATGTCCTGAATTGTCCAGACTGAAGGCTGTACTTCAAGAATCAAGTGAGGATGTCCAATCTTCTTATTTCATCGGATCAAAGAGACCATGGAACCCACGAACTACAGGTATGCCTTCATATTTTTCCTCTTTTTATCCATGGAATAATGTTTATAATAGTCAGCAATATCCATGATAGTATCCTACTCCTTCCTCAACACAATTTCCTTCACCATGGAACCAGTGGTCGTCTCCTCCACCAATGCAATATCCCCCATCATAACCAAATCCTTGGGGCCAAAATTGGAGAGGTAATGGCCAAGGTCTAGTACCCCCTGCCCTACCAATACAACAATAGTTACAACTGCCTTCTGTTCAAAATCCTACACCTTCTGTCTGACCCCAATTACCTATGCAACCTAACCCCAATCCGAATAATAAGGCAGCCCAGAGCATAGATGCTTTGGTTACCTTCCAGAATTATCTTATTACTCCTATTGGACTCAACGAGGTTCAACTTCAATCGGGAAAAGTAATTAGACTTGAACATACTCCCATTATTAACGAAGAATGTGAATCACCTAGAAAGGATATGAGCGATTCTGAGGAAGCTGTTACACCTGTAACAACTAATACAACACCCGTTGTTACACCTATAGCATCCAGCTCGAGAGGGTCATTTGTTTCTACAATAACCAAACCAAGCAAGGCTGGTGCATCTACGATAGCTGACTCAACTATTAACATTCAAAATCCTCCATACCCTCAACGATTAACTAAAACTGGGCCAACCTTAATCTGAATCTGAATTCCTCAAAGAACTGTGAAATTTCTATGTGCGGATTTCGCTGTTACAGGATTTTAAGGATGTACCTATATATGTTAAAATAGTGAGGGATATGTGTGTCAAAAATCCTGGAAGAAAACCTAAAGACCATGCTACTATCCATGTCATGGGGAAATTGTCCAATCTCATGATTGATCAACCTTTGTTGACTAAATATAATGACCCAAGGAATCCTACAGTGACTGTCTATATTAACAATCAACCCATAACCAACACTTTTATTGATTTAGGGGCAACCATTAATGTCATGACTGAAGACCTCTTTATATCCCTGGGACTTCATGGACTTAGACCTACACCCACAGTGCTTGAATTAGCAGATAGGTCCCGTGTCAAGCCCGAGGGAATAATAGAAGATGTGGTTATCACTGTGGATTCTTGGAATTATTCGGCTGATTTTCTCATTTTACAAACCAAACCCAACTTGGGGGGTCATCCTTTAATCTTGGGAAGACCGTGGCTAGCCACTGCAGATGCATATATCAGATGTAGGTACGGATCTATGGTGATCTCAGATGGGCAGTCCACTTAGAACCTAAATCTTTTTCCCCCATCAAAACCTCACATGGATTTGAGTAGTCCTTGGTGGGATGAATTTGAACCTAAATAAGATCTTTCCCTACCTCTCCTCACACTTGGAAAAGCACAATAATTTAAGGATGAAACATAAGATGATATCATTAAGGGTTTTATTAGTAATTAACTCTCTGTTGCCTCCATTAGGGAACTGGAGGAATAAGATGAGGTAGATGATGCAATTATTGAAAATTTGAAAACCACTCCGCATACTATTAGTAGTCCCATTGAAATTGATCCTGGGAAATGTTTAAACATCAATCCTAACCTGACTGCGGAACAAAAAAAATTGCTGATACAACTGTTACAGAAATATAAAAAGGCATTTTCATGGTACTATACGAATATGAAAGGAATACATCCTAGCCTATGCACTCACGATATTTATCTTAAAGAGGATTGCAAACCAGTTAGACAACCACCGCCGAATGAACACCGCACTTAAGGAGATAGTGAAAGAAGAATTTCATAAACTACTTAATGCTAATTTCATCTACCCCATTTCTGACAGCCAGTGGGTTTCTCAGCTTGTCATAGTTCTGAAAAAGAACGATAAGTGGAGAGTCTATGTAGACTATAGAGAGCTTAACAAAGATACTCAAAAGGACCATTTTCCTTTACCATTCATTGATCAGGTCCTGGATACTCTCTCTGGGATTTTTTTTTCATTCCTAGATGGGTATAGTGGCTATAATAAAATACAGATTTCCCTGGAAGACCAAGACAAGACAACCTTCACTTGTCCATGGGGTACTTTTGCATACAGAGTCCTTCCTTTTGGCCTCTGTAATGCACCACCAACTTTTTAGAGGGAAATATTTGGTATTTTTTCCAATCTGTTGAATGACTGCCTTGAAATATTTATGGATGATTTTACACCCTACGGGGATGCCTTTGAGACAACATTAGCTAGTTTGGAAAAAGTGCTGGAACGTTGTGAAAAAAATAATGTTTCTCTGAGCACAGAGAAATGCCACATGATGATGACCAAGGGAATTGTGCTGGGACATTTCATTTCGGCAGATGGAATCAAGTTAGATCCTGCAAAAATTGAGGTAATATCAAAAATCCCAACCCCTAAGACTCTGAAAGAGGTACGTAGTTTTTTGGGACATGCAGGATACTATACGAAATTTATAGAAAACTTTTCAAAGATTGCATCTCCTCTGTTTTTGTTGCTCATGAAAGATGCAGAATTTGTGTGGACAAGGAAATGTGAGCACACTTTTATGAAGTTAAAGAACTGTGTAACAGCAACACCTGTTTTACGAGGAAGAAACTGGAGATTGCCATTCCATATCGCTATGGATGCATCAGACATAACTGTGGGTGTTGTTTTGGGGCAGCTAGAGGAGAAAAAACCTTACGCCATTTATTACATTAGCAAGAATTTAACTCCAGTAGAACTCAAATACACTGTGACTGAGAAGGAATTCCTAGCAGTAGTGCATGCTATAAACAAATTTCGGCACTACGTCACCGGGTATCAAGTATTTGTACACACTGACCATGTTGAAATTCGATTTTTGATGAAAAAACATGTTACTAATGGTAGAGTTACTTGATGGTTATTGCTGTTACAGGAAATCGATATTAATGTTTTAGATAAACATGGAAAGGATAATGTAGTTGCTGATTTTATTTCTAGATTAACTATAAGTGATGACTACACTACCACTGAGGATTCTTTTCCAGATGAATATCTTTTTTCCATCTCTATTCACTCACCATGGTATGCAGATATAGATAATTACCTTGCTGCAGGGAAATTACCACACTATTTGTCTTCCAAAGAAAAGAGGAAGATTATACAACAAAGTGCTACCTACTCCTAGATAAAAGGAAAGCTCTATCACATCGGGCCAAACTTTCAGATTAGGTGATGTGTTAGAGAAGATGAGGTATTTGAGATCTTGAAGGCTTGTCATGAGGAACCCTGTGGAGGGCACTTCGCTGACAAACGTACGGGATATAAAGTACTCTCAACAGGGTACTACTGGCCAACTATATTCCATGATGCCAAGAAGTTTGTGAAGGGATGTGATAGCTGCCAGAGGATGGGCTATCTTATGAAATCAGATGAGATGCCATTACAACCTCATATCGTGATATAACCATTTGAGAAATGGGCCCTGGACTTTGTGGGGCCAATTAATCCTTCATCACAACAAAAATCATACATATTGGTCTACACCGATTATGTCACAAAATTAAAGGCACTAATTAGAGAAACAGAGCAGGTTGTTTTAGACTTCCTGTTTGAAGATATTTTTGTTCGCTTCGGGATAACCAAAGAGATAGTGATAGATGGAGGGCCTCGGTTCACATCTCATTTGATAAAGAAGCTGGTTGAAAAGTATAGAATTCATCACGAAATCACTTCACCTTATCACCCACAATAAAATGGTCAAGTAGAAAGCACCAATAAAGTCATTGAGGGGATCTTAACAAAGACAGTAGCCAGCCACCGAAGAAACTAGGCCGAGAAACTTCCAGAGGTACTGTGGGCTTACATAACAACATGGAGAACCACTACATGCTTCTCACCATATGAACTGGTGTATGGTAAGAATCCTCTATTCCCCATAGAGTTTGAGATAAAGAAATTAAGAACAACATTGCAGGTCAATCTGGACTTAAGTATAGCACAAACACAAATATTGAATCAACTCAATGAGTTGGAAGAGAAACACTTGGCTGCTATTCAACAGACAGAGATATTTCAGCAGCAAAGAGCTAGATGGCATGATGGGTTTATTAAGAAGGAGTTCTAGAAAGGAGATTGGGATATTTTTATTTCGCTACTTCTTCAAAGGTGTGAGGCTAAACTTGAATCATATTTATCATAGTTGCAACATATCCTTGGTACATGCATGGATTCTTGCTTTCTCTAAATGTCCTTCTGGTGGGAATGAGTCTCTCCACATCTTGTAATGTATCACAAAGCCAAAGTGGCCTCTTCCTGGTAGGGGGATCACATGGAGGAGGCTCCATGGGATCATCAAAAATGTCTCTCTTGGATTCAGACACGAAAGGACCTTCTAAAATATGTGTATCATCATTCTTCTTCTCAAGCGGAGGAGGAGGAGCAAGGTCCCTTACTTTCCCAAGAGAAGCCTCTTCATAGAACATCACATCTATGCTAATCTAAACCTTCCTTTGACCAATAATATATATTCTAAATTCTTTATAATATTCACAATATCCAACAAAAGTACATTTTCTTCTTGTGGCTTCCAGCTCATTTCTTTTTTCCATTGGCACATGGAAATATACGAGGCAACCAAGTATACGAAGATTACCAACATCGAGCTTGACACCTGTGAATACTTCTTCGGGGTTTATTTTGTCTAATTCTTGATGAGGCACGATTTTTTGAACATATACAGTTGCATTAGTAGCTTCTCCCCAAAGAAACTTTGGCAGATTTTGATCATGGAGCATGGCACACGCAACTTCTACAACATTAGAGAACTTTTGAGGTCTAAAATGGGTCTCCTAAGAAAAATGTAAAACCAAAATAAACTTTATAAGAACCAATAGGATTCAAGATTATGATGTCAACCATGGGGGATGATTCACCATTTTTGGGGTAAAAAAGTAAAAATATTAAAATAATAAAACTACTTTTTCAACTTGTATTTTTAACTTGTCTTCGTAAGGCTTTACACAAATTTCGAGTGGGAGTACTCGTTAGATGCAAAATTTAATTCCTCATCCAAGGAGTACCCATGTTGCATACTTTAGATGGGCCCTGCTACACGAAAAATGAGAAATACATGAAAAAATGTGATTGCAATCACATTTTTCATGTATTTCTCATTTTTCGTTAGGAAAGGTCCATCAAAATTTTGCAACATGGGTACTCCTTGGATGAGGAATCAAATTATACATCCAACGAGTATTCCCACTCGAAATTTGAGTAAACCCATAGGGAGATAAGTTGAAAATATGAGTTGAAAAAGTAGTTTTTTCTTTTTTCCCTCTAAAATTTGATGATGTAATCTAATCTTATTTTATTATTTCCACTATTATTTTATAATTTCTTTAGGAGGCCCATTTTAGACCTCAAAATTCCCTTAATGATGGACCTTCTCTTTCTTTCATTCACTCCATTTTGTTCGGGATTATAGGGCACAATCATTTCCTTCTTGATACCTTCCTTTTTGCAAAAATCAATGAACTTGTTTGAAATGTACTCTCCACCGTTGCCGGACATGAAGATATTAATTTTCTTCCCTGTTTAATTTTTTACCAAAGCCTTGAAATTGTTGAACAAATTGAATGCCTCATCCTTATGCTTCAATTAATATATCCATGTCTTCCTTGAGAAATCATCAATGAATGTAATGTAGTATAGATGGCCACCAAGAGAATGTACGGGCATCATACCACATATGCCAGAATGAATAATTTGGAGGATGTCATTTGTCTTGTTCTCAATAGAGGGGAATGGTCCCCTTGTCTTCTTTCCATTGGAACATCCAGGACATACTCCATCATGTTTGGCTTGAACATCGGAAATTCCATAGACCAATTTCTTAAATTTTGGAAGGGCTTCATAGTGTAGATGGACCAATCTTTGATGACATAGCTCAATTTGATTATTATTATCATGGATCAATGCTAGAAGAGGTATTAATGTGACTCTATAAAATCCTTCAAATCCTAATCCCAATTTGAATGCATCTCTCATAGGGGATCCTACCAACCAAGTAAGTACCCTTCCCTTGATGAAGGCAAGCCTCATCCCTTTATCTTCCAAATCAGTTATACATACCAAATTATTTTTCAGCCCTAGGACATAAATCACATCATGAAGCAAAACGGATTCCCCATAGTCTAAATGAAACTTAACATACCCAAAACCTTTAACAAGATGAGTGGTTTTGTCTCCAAGAATAATTTTCAAACTTAGCTCCCTCTCCACCAAATTAGAGAGAACTTCCTTATACCCAGATAAATGATGAGAGGCCCCATTATCAACTAACCACATATCCCAAGTATCCAGAGGAGATGAACTAGAAAGTTCATAAATAATAATATATTCATATTTATTAGCAGCATTACTTTTACATGGCGTTTCTTGACTTATTTTGAGGACGGTGATCTTCTTCATGATCACTCAGAGCATCTCTTCTTATTCTTTCATCTCTTCCATTATGATCATTCCTTCTATCATTTCTTCTTCTTTGATTATTAAACTTATTAGTTTTTCTTCTAGTGTTGTAACATGGACCATTGTTCTTCTCAAGGAAATATTGAGCATCGTGAACTTTCTTGTGACAATTGTAAAATTCAATGTGCAATGCTTCTCTTTCATTCCTTCTCTTTGAATTTCAAGGAGGAGGATTACTTGAATTTGATGGATATCCTTTGCCTTTATTTTTCTTGTTATGAGTGATGAAAGCAGTGGGATCTCCTTCATGCTTTTGTATCCTGCCTCTAGAAACCATCCTTGATTCTTCTTGAGTGAGATTTCCAACAATCTCATCAAATGACGGGAAATTGTTGTTATTGTTTACAGTAGTAATGAAGGTTCCCAAATAGCAGGGTGACCTCTAAGAGTTACAATCACCAATTCCCTGTCAGGCACAACTTCCCCAAATCTCCGCAATTGATCTCTAAGACGAGATATCCTCATAAAGTAGGATTGCATGGACTCCCCTTTATTCATCTTCATATATTTGAGTTTATATTTCAAGGAGATGAATTCAGTCAAATTGTTGACTTCATACATGCCAACTAGCTTATCATACATATCCTTAGACTATTTCAAATTTCCAACATATGCAAGTAAATAATCTCATAAACCATCAACTATAATTTTCTTTGCTTTTAACTCACATTTCTTGTACTTTTTCTTGGTAGCAACTGAAGCATTCTCTGGAGGCTCAAGTACTTTTCCTTGTATGTATTCCTAAGCATCATTGTCTTTAGCGATGATTTCCAACCTGGTATTCCAAGAAACAAAGTTGGATGAGTCACGCATCTTCTCATTTTCCTTGAAGTATGAGGTTGACATATTTACTTGATTAGATAGGATCCTTCAAATTTCCAAAGATGATTGCTTCAACTCTTGTATCCTTTGGGCTTGTACTTCACATTATCTCTGATACCATGTTAATTTTACACTGCTCTATGTTGTTTCAATTAATTTATCCCAATTCAATTATTCAATTTAGCAATATTTCAATGAAAATTAATTGTTTTCATCAATCAATACAAATTGAAGATAGAAAAATAATGCAATGACAATAGGAAACAATCAATCAATAAAAACAGACAAATTTGGTAAAATACCAGGGAAAAATCCCACAAGGGGGAAAACCCTTTGAAATTATTCTCCTATTATATTGTCATAAAATGTTTAGCAGAGAGTACAATGAGCCAATACAAAACTATCCAACAAAATCAACCAAAAAATATCCAAAAATATGATCACAGAAATACTACTAATCAAAGATAACTTTCTAGCCTACGGTCAATTGTGGTCAATTGTTAAACTGAAACCCTAAGTCCCAACCGCATAGAGATAGAAACGTGTGTGTGGTTGAAAATTTCAAACCGCACGAATAGGCTTGCGTGCATGCGGTTATAGAAAAAAATGTCTTATGGCAACCCTGCAACTGGAACCAAAAAATCCTAAACACACATGCAAGATTCATACCCTGCAATTTCGAACCTGTACAAACTAATATCTGTGCACTCACTTCAGACCAATACGAACCAATATAAAGAAGAGATAAGAAGAATATTGATGATGATGTCCAAATGAGAGTCACTTGACTTTTATTTATAGACTTCCAAGGGTGTCCAATTTCACTTTTGGGCCAACCTTATCAAATGTGACATTATGGGATTCATTTCAAAAATACAATTTCCCTTGTCCAAATCCATAGCTTCAAATGTCAAAATTGGTCCTCTTAGAAAGAGGAATCTAGTCCCATGATTGGAATTTGTCACTAAGCTACCAAATTAACAAGTCGAATGGTTACAAGTATGCCCAAATTGAAAGAAGAACATGGAGTTTGTAAATTGTGTGCCCTTGGAAAAAAATGTGAAGAAGTTATTTCCTAGCAGTGACTCAAGATCCAAATAAATTTTGGACCTAATCCACTCTTATGTGTGTGGTCTAATGTCTTAAAAATAACTTGGTGTTCATATATACTATGTAAGATTTATTAATGACTATTCTAGAAAGACTTGGATCTATAAATCTAAAAATGAAGTGTTCGATAAGCTCCAAGAATTCAAGGTCTAAGTTGAGAACAGACAGAAAAGAGGGTCAAGACCTTAAGATCTGAAAATGGAGGTGAATATACATCTAAAGAACTTGTAGCTTTTTGTAATGAATTTTGGATTAAGGAGGAGTTGATAGTTCCCTATAATCCTAAAAAAAATGGTTTAGCAAAAATAAAGAATCGGTCCATTGAAGAGTGTGTAAGATTTATGTTACATGGTCAATATCTTCCCAAATTCATATGGGGAGAAGCTCCATGACTATAATATGCATACAAAATAGAATTCCTCATTAAATCCTTGGTAACATGAATCTGGAAAAAACATTTACAGGATAGAAGTCTAATGTTGATCATCTTAGAATTTTTGGATGTCCAGTCTACATTCACATTCCCAAGGACAAGAGAAATAAGTTGGATCCTGCAGGTATGAGAGGAATATTTGTTGGTTACAGTAATTCATCTAAAGCACACAAAATATACATCAAATAATAATGTCGCATTGAAGTAAGCAGAGATGTTACATTCAATGAAAGCATTGCATACAAAAATTCCAAGGATATATCCATCGACTCTGATGAAGGACTTGTATTTCCTAATGAAGATAGTACAAAACAAATTGTTTCTCCAAAACCCTTAGTTCATCATCATGAAGAACCTAAAGGACTAAGAAAACTTTTGGAACCTGTTATCATTTCAAAAACTAGAAAGGGACATTATTGGCTTAGCACAACATTACAAGAAGTTGAAGGACACACAACTCCAAGTGGAACATTTTAGAGAAATGAAAAGGACCAAGAGGTATTTTGTTTATGCAACATATATGACCAAACTCAATGAATAAGAACCCTTTACCTGTGAAAATGTTTTTGAACAATAATTATGGAAGAATTCAATTATGGAAGAATATTAATCAATAATGAAGAATGGCTTTAGGGAAATTTTTCCTAGACCAAAAGGAAAATTAGTTGTGACTTCCAAATGGGTATAAATGATCAAACATGCAGTTGATGGAAGTATTGATAAATACAAGGAAATATTTTTCACTAGATTATTCTCGCAACAAGAGGGAATTGACTATGATGAAACTTTTTCCCCTAGATCCAGGTACACAAAAATTATCTCTTGTTTCCATTGCAGCTTCTATGCAATGGAATATACATCAAATGGACATGAATACCACTTTCCTTAATGGCACAATTGATGAAGAAGTATACATAGAACAACCTCAAGGATTTGAGTTCCATGGAAAATAATCCCACGTTTTCATATTAAAGAAAGCTTTATATGGTTTAAAACAAGCACCTAGAGCATGGTATGCTCGTATGGATGCCTGTTTGATAAGGCTTGGCTTCATTAAAAGTGCTACAGATCCAAAACTCTACATCACAGTAGTGAAGAATGAACATGTGATTATATTACTATATGTCGATGATCTATTAATAACAGGTGTAGAGCATCTCATTCCTTAGTGTAAGAAGGAAATAGTACTATATTTCGACATGAAGGATCTTGGATTGATACACTCTTACCTGGGACTTGAAGTTTGACATAAACCTGGAAAAATATTTCTTGGTCAAGGAAAATATGTGATCAAGATACTACATAAATTTGGGATGATTCATTGTAAGCCAATGGTAACTCCAATGATCCATCATCGTATCAGCACTTGATTGGCTCTCTGATGTACTGTTGAGATTTTGTGTATTTGGGGTAGCATCATTTGTGCTCTAGCTCCCAAATCTTGTGGAGGGACTAGAGTACACTTGATCTACAAGACCCAGAAATTGATTTGGGAAATTTAATTTGGTTTAGTAGATATTAAATTAATTAATTATTTAATGTATTTCCTAAGTTAAAACTTAGGGAACTTAAATAATTAAAGTGAATTTAATTAAACATGTGATGAAATTGTCTTAAGTCACACGGATCAAGCTTTCTTTTAATCTTAGCCATTGATTCAAGATTTGATAATGGTTGTTGGTTTCCCAAAGAGAAAAGTATAAAGGAAAGGCTTGGGGTCATTTGTAAATACACACAGAGGCAGAGCACTGAAGCTAAGCTCAGATTCTAGTGTGGGTTTGCTAAGAATTCTCAGAAGTGTTTCAGCTGCAGAGAGGGGAATTTAGGCCAGGGGGATAATCTGATCCCGGAGTCTAGAATACACAAGAGGCAAGGATCAACTCATAGGACAGCGCAGAGAAGCATGGAAGCTGCAATAGCAAGGACAGCGTATTCCCTCCAAGGACAGTGTCATTTTTCAGTTGGAAGCCCTCAGGGGTTACACAGAGACCCAGAGGGATAGCATAAGGCCTGCGTCACCTAGTCTAGGGTAACACAGTCCTTTCTGAAGCAGCACTAAGGGTCAGAGGGGCTTCAGAGACTGATTCAGAGGCTTCAGGGGCAGCACTAGGGTTTCTAGGCCTTAATTTTGGCTGAGTTTTGTAAATCCCATTTGAGGGTGTGGATCAGTCATTATTTTGGCCCTAGATCAGCCAGTGAGTTGTAGATCTATTATTTCTCTGTCGAGTTTTCCAGATCTGGAACCTAGGCTTGTTGTATTCAGAAAAAATCTTAATAATAAAACCCTCCAGTAGCCAGAGACCAGTTTTCCCGCATTGGGTTTTTCCGGGGACATTTTTTCCAGATATAACTGTGTCACTTTGTCTATGTGTGCATGTACTTGTTCTAGATCTGAATTGGTGGAGATATGTTATGTGTTTTGCTTTGATTTTAATTTGAATTTATTCAGTTAATAACTTGTTTAAGTAGGAGGAGCATAACCATATTAACAGTAAAAAATTCTGCATAAAGTGTAATGATTTAGAAATTTCCACATGGTATCAGAGCAATTGCAGATCTAGGAGGGTCACCAGCAAGAGACTGAAGGTTCCAGCTGCAGGAAGCAGCTGAAAAAGCAGCAGAAATGCAGATCTGAAGGGACAACGTATTTTTCAGAGGAAGATTCACGTAGAGGGAAGGGTGACGTAGTCTAACGCTGTCTCCTAGCAAGCCCACACAATTACTGCACAGAGGCAGCTCAGAAAAAACGTTGGATTAGTCTAAAGCCTACCAGTGTGATGCAGATATGAATCTGTCAGATCTAGAAAAGACTGAAGAAAAGATGCAGAAATTCAGAAGGTGCTGGTGGGGTTAAATTTTTGAAGTTTTCTGATTTTTAGCCTAAGCACAAGCAACAAAGAGCGGGAGGAAATCAGCTTCTCAAAGATATTCTAGCCAAAAAAAAACTTGATGTTTGATCAAAGGATCAAAGAGAGCTGAATCATTGTTGATTTAGCAGATTTCCAAGGAAGGAAATCAGTTGTCAGAGGGAGCAGAAGGTGTCTGTTTCACCAAGGGCCTTAGATCCATTTCTCTAGCAAAGAGAAAAGGAAGTTTTGACACATTCTGAGCAGATGGCTCCTCATGGACTGTGTGATCATGACAAGCTGGATCCCCACTCAATTTTTTTAGTTTGGAAGGCAAGGATCCTCATAGTCCTTGAGGCATACAATCTTAGAGACCATGCAAAGCAAACTCTGGCCACGCCGAGCGATGCGGATCTCCTACGGAAGCATAAGGAAGCTATTGGGCATGCCAAGCGGCTGATTATGGATGGAATCAATGACCATATTGTACCACATATAGCTGAGAATATGACATATAATGAGATGTTGAAGGCCTTGATCTCCCTATATGAGGGAAAATATGTCCAAAGGAATATGTTGTTGGAGACACAGATGAGGTCATTCATGATTGCCAAGGGAGAAGACATGGAGCATTTTCTCTTTAGACTGCAGTCGATCAAAGATCAGTTGACTGCAACTGGTGCTAAGGTGGAAGACGATGTGATGGTTAGGACTGCCCTCAATGCATTCACGGATGAGTGGGAAACCTTTGTCCAAAGTATCTTGGGCAGAGCGGACCTCCCAGATTGGGACATCTTGTGGTCAGTTCTGCGTCAAGAAGAGCTCCGCAGATTCACCAAGAAGCAGTATAGCTCTGGATCGAGCAAAGTGAATAAGGATCTCTCAAATATCAAGTGCTTCCAGTGTGGTGAAATGGGACATTTTTCCAGCAATTGTACTCGGAAGAAAAAGGACGAGGAAGCATCTTCTTCCAAAGTTGTTGTGGCAGATGATGGGTTATAAGATGGGACAGCCATGAGTGCTCATGAACCACAGAGGTGGGGTGACATGGATATGTAGAGGAGCTACATAAAAGAAGGCGGGATCCTTGAGCATCTCATCTCTTGGATCACATGCAAGCTACGGTAGCCTTAAGACAGTAGCGGGATAAGTAAAGCAGTGGGTGCATAGATCACAGATGAAGTAGAGGCAGATCTGAAGACTGGGAGGAGAAACGCAGAGTAGAGCAGCAGCAGCGTAGATGCAGCAACAGCGTAGAGGCTGATGTGACTTCAGCAGCGCAGATCAAAGTTGCTTACACAATGCGGAGCTACAATAGCACAGTAGGCTTCAGAGGGACAGCGCAGTGTAACAGCAGCGTGAGAGATTTCAGCACAAGGGGTTGATGTGACTTCAGTAGTGCAGAGGGAGTTTGCTTACGCAGTGCAGAGTTGTAGTTGTGTATCATCCTTTAGATACCAGCACAGATCTATAGCCTATGGAGCTTCAGTGATGAGGATGCAGCCCATCTAACTTGTCTGTCAAATATTGGGCAGGAGATTCGGTTGTTTCTCTCAACAACTGAAGTTGCAGTGCAGCAAATCAACAGTGGCAGTGCTATGAGCAGCACAAATGCATCATATTGAGAATGAGATGCAATACAAAGGTTTCAGTGGCAGTGGTAGTGGCAGAGTCATGGGTAGTAGTACAGAATGGCAGCAGCAGTGCAGAGTTGAGTTGCAGCAGGCCAAGCATCAGTAGCACAGAACCAGTGTCCAAAATCATGTAATGCATAGTGTGATGTATTGCTAGAGCACACCCTTGATGCTAAGAGGGAGTGTTGAGATTTTGTGTATTTGGGGTAGCATCAGTTGTGCTCTAGCTCCCAAATTTTGTGGAGGTACTAGAGTACACTTGATCTACAAGACCCAGAAATTGATTTGGGAAATTTCATTTGGTTTGGAGATACTAAATTAATTAATTATTTTAATGTATTTCATAAGTTAAAACTTAGGGAACTTAAATAATTAAAGTGAATTTAATTAAACATGTGATGAAATTGTCTTAAGTCACATGGATCAAGCTTTCTTTTAATCTTAGCCATTGATTCAAGATCAGATCATGGTCATTGGTTTCCCAACGAGAAAAGTATAAAAGAAAGGCTTGGGGTCATTTGTAAAAACACACAGAGGCAGAGCACTAAAGCTAAGCTGAGATAGAGTGGGTTTGATAAGAATTCTCAGAAGTGTTTCAGCTGCAGAGAGGGGAATTTAGGCCAAGGGGATGATCTGATCCTGGGGTCTAGAATACATAAGAGGCAGATATCAGCTCAGAGGACAGCACACAGAAGCAGGGAAGCTGCAGCAACAAGGACAGCTTGATTTTTCAGCTGGAAGCCCTCAGGGGTTACGCAGAGACCTAGAGGGGTAGCATAAGGCCTGCGTCACCCAATTTGGGGTAACACATTCCTTTTCGGAGTAGCGCTGAGGGTTAGATGGGCTTCAAAGGCTGACGCAGAGGCTTCGGAGGTAGCGCTAGGGTTTCTAGGCCCTAATTTTGGTTGACTTTTGTAAATCCCATTTGAGGGTGTGGATCAGTCATTATTTTGGCCCTAGATAAGCCAGTGAGTTGTAGATCTATTATTTCTTTGTCGGGTTTTCCAGATCTGGAACCCAGTCTTGTTTTATTCAGAAAAAATCTTAATAATAAAACCCTCCAGCAGCTAGAGGCTGGTTTTCTCGCATTGGGTTTTTCCGGGGACTTTTTGTCCAGAAATAACTGTGTCACTTTGTCTATGTGTGCATGTACTTATTCTATATCTGAATTGGTGGAGATTTGTCATGTGTTTTTCTTCTATTTTAACTTGAATTTATTCAGTTAATAACTTGTTTAAGTAGGAGGAGCATAACCAGATTAACAGTAAAAAATTCTGCATGAAGTGTAATGATTCATAAATTTCCACATGTAACTAGTGAACACCCCTCCAGATATATGCTTTGTTGTAAATATTTTGAGTCAGTATCAGATGGAGCCTAGACATGATCATTGGGTGGCAGCGAAGTACATCTTGAGATATTTTTTTGGTACCATACATCATTGTTTGAGATATGTTTCATGAAAATAGATTTTATTATTAGGGTACGTTGATTATGTTTGGGTTGGAAGTGATGATGATGGAAAAATTACTATTGGTGGTTGTTTTTGTTTGGGATCTGCTATGATTTCTTGGATGAAAAAAAAACAAGATTATTTTGCACTAAGCATTGTTGAAGCATAATATATGGGCTCTGTAAATTACTTGTTGATTTGTTTGAAGGCATGTTGAATCCAACGATAATACTTTGTGATAATCAAAGCTACATAAAGCTGACACAGAACTCGGTATTTCATGCAAGGAAAAATAACATTATTTTTAAGTATCACTATATTTGAAACATGGTGTAGGATGGAACCGCGAAGATAGAGTATATATCCACTAACGAACAAGTAGATAATGTTTTAACGACGTCCCTTCCTTAGGGAAAGTATGAGTATTTTCGAGAGAAGCTTGGACTTGTGGATAACTCCTCCTATATTGAGACGCAGTGAGGATGTACACCTAGTTCTCCTTATGCCATGTGTTGTGACTAGGAAAAACAGTTGTATGTCAAGTACAATAAGGATAAAGGTGGATTGGATAAGAAACTTGGACAGAAATTCTTGATTCATGTACTTTGGTCGATTAGGATTAACACCCTAAGTCAAGTACATGGACTTGGTTAAAGAATGGTCTGGCGGAATGACATTTTCAGTTGTAAGAAATGGTCCTGTGGAGGACATACTCTAGTGAACCTATGTGGAGTATGTGCCTCGAAGAGGCAGTGTGGTGTCTATTGAATTCCTCCCATATTGTGCTATGATCTAGTGGATACATAGAGCTTACTTTTCAAGGCCTTGGTAATTTGAAAATTTAGGTTATGATTATGCTATCATCAATGGTGAGCTTATAAATATGGATCCTTTCTTTATGAATATTTCAACTTGATAATATCACAATGACTCATTATGAATACCTCCCTACTTAAGAGGGAGTGTTGAAGTTGTAACTAGGTTCAGTATTCATAATATATGTATTTATCATTGATGTATTTATTATATTTTTGTAAAGCATGTTCTTCATGCTAGAGTCAAAATAATTTATTTTTGAGCCAAAAGGAAAAATATTGTTACCATGTCCCATTTGGAAATTTAAAAGAAAGAAAAATTGACTTTTTTAGTTTTGAGTCAATAAGTCCATAAGATGACCAAGTCGACCCTCCTTGGACAAGTTGGCCTAGCCCTCCATGTGGCACCTATTCTACCATTTGGGACAGCTATATATAAGAGACATTTTTACCTCTTGGAGAGCTCATTCATTCAACACAACAAATAGTTTCTTCTGCACCTATTGAAGAAGGAAGAAGGTCGAGTCAAAGGAGAGAGAATTCAATCAAGAACACAAGAGGAATTTTCCTTGACTGAAGTGGCAGAATTTTATAAGGTGATTGCAAGTCAAATTTCAAACTCTATTGCAGGACCAAATTTTCTGATCTTTGACCGGATTGGAGCAGATTTGACCAGTGTTGACTTTGGCCTTTGGAGGTGACTTACAGGGTTTGACTTGGTATCTTGGTGGCAGTTTGGTCTTGGTCTTGGATTGGATATCTCTCATTTTGATCTGATTTTATAAGGAAAGGATTGTTGGGTTTTTCCCTTGTGGGTTTTGCCTGGCTACTAGCCTAGTTTCTAGTGTCTCTTTTTTATCTCTATTTTGAAGAGTTGTATAATTAATTGATGAAGAATACATAAGTAATAAGAAGACATCTAATATTCAGAAGTAATTATCAAGAATAAGAATTAAGTGACTAGACTACATTGTACTTGGTTTCTCAACAATAGACCCATGATGCACAATACATTAAAGCATCAAACTATGTTGTCACTTATCATGTGAATGTCGCTGCTAAGGTTTCGTCTTTGTATTAAGAAATCATTTGAATTTTGAATTCATTTCAATCCAAGAATGCAATAATTAGATTCTATAGATGACGAAAAACATATATCATAGTCCACTTTGAAGGGTAAGAACATACATTTGGAGATTATTGGAGTTCCCAAGGATGATTAAGACGGATTGGACATATGGGAGGGTAATTTTTCTACTAGATGGAGAGAGAAGTGGAGAATGTACGAGTTGAGCTTAATTTCCCAAAGCTAGCAATGATAAGACCTCTTGTTAATAAATTGGGGAATTCTATGCATTCTGAAAGTTGCTGAAAACCTCAACCATTAACATAACACACAAGAATAGATCAATTGTGACCACCTTTAGAGTCAATTTTAACATAACATACTCATCAATTTATAAGGGAGTTGGCTAACTAGAAATGAACATAAAAATAAAGATTACAACATTATATATATATATATATATATAGTATTCCCACATTGTAACCATCATTTATTTTATTAATCACAATAATTGCGAATCACAACCATAGTAGATTGGTTTGCAAGCATGTAAAACCTATTTTGTAAATGGGTTGCAATAAACAGCCTCGTTACATCATCTATGAATATCATCATTGTCCATCTATTATGAAAAAATGTATATTAAATTGTATATCTTCTCAACCCTGAAAATTGGCACATATTTCATCCAAAGAGCGGAATTTAATGGAATTTATGCATGATAGATACACATTCTTAATAACTAAAATTAGGATTTATCTAAAGGGAAATGGTCAATTAATAATAAATAAAGATGTTGCATAAATTGAATCAAATTTACATGGGAACTAAAGTGTTTAGGGTAAAGTTTTAATATATTTTTATTTTTATTGATGCCATAATTGTTAATAGAGATTCATTTTTTTTCCAAGGTGGAAAAACTATCTTAACTTAGTGGCCAAGCAACGATGAGGACAACTATCATTAGCTTATGTTGGACACCTAATCCTCTATGGATAGGTGTGGAAGTAAAATGGACAAAAGGAGTCCAAGTGACCTTGGAATGTGGAATCCAAGAGTCACCCCATTGTATTATAAATACACATCTATGGTTAATGGAAAGGAAATCAATGCTTATCTTTCCCCTTGTGTGTGTTTTACCATGCATTGTTTAACATGGTATCAGAGCCGGCGATTGTTGGTCCTGCCAATTTGAGTCACTAGTTTTAGTGGTCAACTCTGCCATCAGTCTTGCAATTCTAAGCCAAAATTGGAGCTGAATTATCTGCCCTCTTTCCTGAAATATAAAATTAAGAAAAAAAAGATATGGGCGTTCTCCCTCATACTAAAGTCTATCACTTGTCTCTACACCCCATTATACCTTGTCAGTGAGCAGAGTGACCGTTGTTTCTCAGATTATGAATTGCACTGACCCGAGAGGCTAAAAAAGGAAGACGGGTCTGCATTTTTACTGAATATGTCGCCTACATAACAGTACCTCTCCACGACTCCATTCACCCGTCCCTTCGGCCCTCTTCTCACTGTGCTTCTCTTACCACCATTTCGACTCCCCAACAATGTGAAGCATGTGACGGATTAAGAGATCGTAATTTCTGTGTATGATTCCGCCTAGAAATTCTCCATGAGAAGAACTGCCCGGTTGGCTATCCATAGCTCCACAACCTAAAAAGCCACCTTGAATTGGTCGCAATGGCCTCTGAATTGAGGTACTATTTTCAAGCCGCAACCTCACTGTAGGCATCAGGCACACCCTGATAATCCACGTGAATTTCTCTCTTCAAACTCTAAAATGAATCTTGTGTGTAGCTTCAAGCATATTTAAAATTGCAAAGTGTTATGAATTGAAGTTCCGCCGATTATTCTCATCACGCTCAACACAAGGAAGCCCTAGCAAAGCCTCCGTTAGGTCGACTTTGTACTGTGCGTAGAGCGTGAAAGTGTACAGAAAAGGGGCATCACCCTCGATAGGAGGTCTATATGGTATAATTTCATTCCCTACGACAATCTCGAAATCGTTGAGCACTAGAACAACCAAGTGTAGATATTCTCCAAGTTCAGGAAAGATTTTATCACAGTGTGTCGGAACTAGAATATAGCGACAAGGATAGTAGTCCTTATACTTAAAGGGGATCGAGGGGGACTTAGTCACGGGCAGCCCCGCGTACTCTCTTTCATCTACTTTCCTCTTAAACAAACGTTCATTTGGATCTTCTTCCATTGAGAAATCGAAGAATTAGGCTCTCACACTTTCCTTCCCTCCAATTCCTCCTCCCACCAGTGACAGCGCTCATCCATACCATAGCACTAGCACTTCCCAACTATGTTACACCTCCCTCGACACCTCTCTCGACACCCTCCCTCGTATCCCTCGGCACCATAAGTTGTGGAATCATTTACTTTTGCTCAAATATTGCAGTTGCAGTGGTCATGTAGAAGGGTCGAACCACCCGAAGTTCTGAAGTTTGAGTTTCTATTTGCTGAGATTGATATATGAAAAGGGTTCTTCTGCTAGAAATCGAAACTGGAACGGTTATTCCAGTGCAGAGTGATATTACCCATGTGTTATATATGAAGTTGGATAGCAGTAGCTACAGTCTAATAAGAGGGTTTTACATTTCTTATTCACCAGAAAATGGCAACGTTGTCCCTTTGCACCCATGACAGAGCACATGCACTCGATTCTAGACTTAAGCCGCAATGGGAGTCGTCGATGGAGGAATGGTTTTCTTCAGGTTTTGTTTCTTTCGAGCTATCAAAGGACTTTGAAATAGGACTGAACAGGTTAGCTGTGTAATTATGTCTTTCTTGGCATTACTTTGAGCCTAGTTTTCGTGGCGCAACATGATTTTCAAGCATCAAATTCTTAGGCTAGTGTTTCGTACGAGTTAAATTTTACCAATGGAAATTCGCTGAGTATTTTTAAGTTGTATTAAGAATTCCGAACACGGCGCTTCTGCTTTGGCTGTTAGAGAAAAGTTTGTATATTGGCATTGGGTTTTTCATTGTTGAGCTTGATTTGTTTATAATAAAAAATGGCCACACTTAATGGAGTGTTAAGAGTTACTAAATACTCTGATAAACTCAGCTATTGACAACACAATCCAAATCAACAAAGACTCCATCTCTAAAATTCAAACTTGTCTCTGAGATGCACAAGACAAGATAGATTTTTTGCACCTTGAGTCTCAATTTCAGCAAGAAGAATTAAAACAGAAGAGTTGTCATTCTGAACCTGTTTTTGTTCAGAACATTGAGATAAACTCACATCAGCAACACGAAATTGCAGAGGCAGTACCCATTTCAGGAGAAAATGTGCAGAAAGATGTAGAAATGCAGCATGCACCTCCAAAGCCCATCATCAGACCTTGGGAATACAAGGAGTTTTCCTTTCATATTCCAGAATACTCCAAGCTCATTCAATTTTAGAGTGTCGGATTTCTTCATGATAGTTCACCTTCAGCTGTTCCAGATCCTACTCCTCTTCCAAAGAAGCAACAACAAATTGAAAAACTCCAACATTGTGATCGAGTTGGCCATGTGAAATATCAATGTTTTGATCTTCACCCATGCAAGCATTGTGGTCGGCACACCCATTCTTCACACAGATGCTTTAGAAACAAGCCTCCTGCAAGAACAAAGATTCATCGTGGAAGGATCGCTTCTTGGAAATGGGCATCAATAGCCAAGAAGATGTTTAAGTCGCGTGTCAGAACATGTTCTAGAATATTGAACAATCTTGCAGTTGAGTTTTTGCCATCATCTCACCTTGTACCTGACAAGGGGGGAAATGGTGGTCATCTACAAGCTTCGAAGACACATCAAGCGAGCCTGAGCCACACCCTGCCATTCCAGATTCAGGGTTGTAGCCAGAGACACAGCAGTTCAAGCGAACCTGAGCCACAATCTCTCATTCCAGATTCAGATTTATAGCCAGAGACATAGCAGTTCAAGCAAGCCTGAGCCACAACTTGATATTCCAGATTCAGAGTTGTAGCCAGAGACACGGATGCCCATGACCATTCCTTTGGTTGGTGGACAGCCTTAAACCATCTATGCGAGGTTGATATTCTTCCTCTTCAAATAGTTTGGGACACTTCCTCTAGCAGAAGACTTCAGCTTCTTGCCAGCTTTGGTAGAGTTCCAGGAAATTCATTAAGCATTCCAGTGTTGGTGGTCATCCTTAAACCATCACAGGTTGTAGACCTCCCTTCTTCTAGGTTGAAGGTCTCCCTCTTCAAATATGAGGGACACTTCCTCTAGCAGAAGCCCTCAGCTTCTTGCCAGATTTGGAAGAGTTCCGGGAACTACACTAAGCGTTCCAATGTTGGTGGTCATCCTTAGACCACCTCTTTATGCCAACATTTCAGAGAATTGATTCAGCCTAAGTGTTGTCATGCATACTTTACAGATTTGTATTACAACTCTCTTCTTGGACTCACACATACCCCTTCAGATTAAGGGGGGGAATGTTGGACACCTAATCCTCTATGGGTAGGTGTGGAAGTCGAATGGACAAAAGGAGTCCAAGTGACCTTGGAATGTGGAATCCAAGAGTCACCCCATTGTATTATAAATACACATCTATGGTTAATGGAAAGGCAATCAATGCTTATCTTTCCCCTTGTGTGTGTTTTACCGTGCATTTTTTAACAGCGTCCATTCATTTTTTTCAAAGATAGAAAAGCTATCTTAATTTAATGATCAACCAATGATGAGGAGAACCATCATTCACTCCCATTTGAGAATCCAAGCAAACTCATCACCCTTATTTAATGAAAACTACACTGCCTAAAATGTGGTGGTTCGTAAAAGGGAAAAGTTCACTCTTACCATATGCCTCTAGATATTGGGTCGTTAACTTTTTCCCTACATCCAAGGATGATAAACTCTTGGCCAATCAGAAGCAGATTAAGCAGATTTAGGTCATACTCCAAGACCACAAAGGGAATTTCAACATAGATAATATCTACAAGAAAGTCAATATCTCATGTTATCACCAACAACACTACGACAATGGGGTCATGCTAGTAGCATCTAACCTGTCCAATTCATAAGAGCAAAAATACTACACCTAATCACAATTCACCCAAGAAGCAAAAATATTATTTGTTGATATTTTGAAGAAAACATTGCATCAAGTTTATTCAAAGGAGTGCTCATTTTAAATGGCACCCTTACACTGTTACTATCATGGTGAAGGGTCAACACTTTAAAAGCATTATGTTAAGTTCCTAATTGTGTGTATTTTTTAAGTTTAGTTGAAGAAAAAAATTACTGGGACTCAAAAGTTTCATGGTGAGGCTAAATTGAACTTTTATTTTTAAGCCAAATTTAATTTCTTCCTAATTGAGTACCATCATCTCATGCTTCGCTTTTGGAAAGAGAAAATACCAAATAATTACAACATATTAATAAGTAAAAATATATTGTTTTAAAAGATTTAATATCTTTCAATCTTCATTTGAATTGTTTGGCTATGCAATGCAAGAAAATAATATCTAACACATTTGCACTATAAAATACACTTTTACACATAAAAGGTGCATGGCTCTCCCTTGCTAGAGATCTTATAATTTTTTTTGAAATTACAACCTATCTAAAATCTCTGTCATTATATTTATATGAACATATTAACAATTAACGTAGGGTTTAAAAAGATAATAATAAGTTTTTAAAACATACTAGAGAAAGCACCTAAAAACTTTTAAAATTTAGATGTTTCTCTGCTCAATTAGATTCTTTGGCGAATGATAAACTCATATTTTAATTGCCCATTCATGTTTTTATTTTGAGCTTTTTTTTCCTTGGTACTATTTTCTTTTCCTTGTGCTTATTAATGAAAGTTTTTTTTTTTTGTTCATCAATAAAGCAAGCCATAGTCAACAGATTCTAGTCATAACGTATGTCGTGAATATGCAATTTCCTTATGCTCATTAATAAAACAAGTCTTAAGAAGCATGTCCAGCCATGAGGCATGTTGTAATTTATATTTGATTGATTAGATAATAAAAACATTGAATGGGTGTCTAATTACAATTGCACCAAGAGATGCTTTACAACCTAGTATATGCAATTTCCTTATACTCATTAATAAAACAAGTCTTAAGAAGATGTCTAGCCATGAGGCATGTTGTAATTTATATTTGATTGATTAGATAATAAAAATATTGAATATGTATCTAATTACAATTGCACCAAGAGATACTTTACAACCTAGTATATGAACGATGTTAGAGTGTCCATAAAATAATAATTCAATTCAATTTGTTACGTTGTAATTTCATTTTTATTAATACAAAATTACAAACAAATTTTTCAATTAAAAAAATCATAATATTCATTTCACATTAAAATGAATTATATTTTACAACATATAGTTAATAGACATATAAAAACTTAATATATTTAATTAATATATAGATAATTAGAAATAAATTTATTTTTATATAGAAAGATGTGAAATATATATAAAATATAAATAATAACTACAAATTAAGATCTCTCTCTCTCTCTCTCAATGTTATGCATATTGTGAAGATAGGGATTTTGCCTTTAGAGAGGGCCTATGGTTTTAGGGCAATGTGGGTCTTTTTATGACCCCATGGTTCCCGAGTTTTGATCCCAATACAATGGTGGTTTCCAAAATACCAATGTTGGTTAGATTGCATAATCTCCCTCTACATTTTTGGCATCATAAAAGGAAATGGAAATACACTGGGTAAGTACATAGACAAATACACAAAGAACTAAAGAAACATTTTTTACTTTTGCTAGAATATGCTTAGAGGTAGACCTTAGTAAAGGTTTACTTGATTGCATTCATCTGATACATAACAGTGTTGGACCCAATTTTTAGATTTTGAAAATACAACATTAGATGTCATGTCTATCTACAAATAGACACTTACAAAATACAAGCCCTCAATAAAAGAAGGATCGAAGGAGGAAAAAGAAAAGCCAAAAAGCCCAAGTGATGGCAATGTCCAAAGCAACACCTCTTAGAAGAAGAGGACGAAGAGAAAATGGGTAATCCCATTAATGTAGAAAATCAACATCCACAAGAAATATTAGCAGATGGAGAGGTAAACGATAAGGAATAATGGTAACAAACCCAAAAGGTCCCAAAGCAAAGTGAACTCCATTCCCACAAAGAAGAAGGAGAAGACCCACATTGAAAAGGAGATGGCAAAAGACTCAGATAAGAAAACCCGATGAAAGTAAAGGAGAACCCATTAGCAATTGTAATTGCCACTCCAAATCAAGGAGGTTAGAAAAAAGTGGAAAAGAAAAAGGGAAGAAAAAGGTAACTAAATATTTTCACTTGGTCCAAATATTTTTTTATATTTTTTTATCGGTTTTTAGTTTCTAATAGTCATCTTTTTGGGCACCATTTATTGATTGGTATGATTAAATGCTCTATGAGCATCTCCAAAATGTAATTTTGTTTTTTTTTTAATACAATTATGATTTTTCCTTCGTAAAAAAATGACATTTTTTATGCATGTCACACTATAAATTATAAAAGGCGCTTAAGGGAAAATGCAAGAGTTTGTATATAATTAAAAATAAAAATATTTCTATATATAAAGATTTGGAATTTATATAAATATAGATAATGTTATTAAGAACTAACATTGAGTCATCTTCACTTCAAATCTATCAAGGTTGATAATAGTCAAATCTTTTGAAAATATAAACTTTTTCTCAAATTTTGCACTCAAAGAGATTTGCATCTTGATCTCTCCTTATGCTTGATTGATCCAAAGTTATAATAAACCTTTGCTAATTATAAAGATGAATAAATAATTTTATTAAAATATCTAAAATAATAAAAAAACTGTCAAAAACAAGCCATTGAAATTGAAAGGCATGCTAAGAATCTCTTCCAGGATGATGGTTGGAAATTGAGTACTCCAACTGATTTTCCCCGTGTACGTTAGGTTTTCTTTTGCCTTTGGTCTGTCCGGTATATATTTTTAGGGTTTTCTTTTGCTTTTGGTCTGTCTGGTATATATTTTTAGGGCTTTCTTTTGCTTTTGGTCTGGTATATATTTTTAGGACTTTCTTTTGCTTTTGGTCCATCTCGTATATATTTTTAGGATTTTATTTCCATTTAACCTTTTTTCTTCTTTTATCACGTTTTTCTTTATTTCCCCTTGATACTATCTTATATATCATCCCATGTTTTAATATCATATAATTTCCTATGTATTAGGTTGAGAACTTGAAGTGTGTAGATTCCTATGTATTATATTAATAAAATAATGAAAAATATTTAACATTATAAAATATTTCAATTATATTAAAATATACATTTTTTTTTTTTCATTTTCTTATAATTTAAAATTTATTAATCAAAAAAATTAATTAAAAGTATTTAATATTACTCCCTACTAACTAATTATCTAATTCATTAACAGCTAATTATCTAATTCATTAACAGCTAGTTTTTCATTGGCTAGCTCTGGATAATGATGCATCCGCACAGCGTTTCCACCTTGCCCTAAGAATGATGAACCACATTAATTATCTAGAAAAAACATTTCTCTACTTAATTTTGTATTAAAAATATACAATTTTTATAAACCTTGTGTTTTAGATCTAGATATGCATTTAAATTTGTAATCGTACATTTAATATTTTTTTGTGACGTTTAAATACATACACGCCAAGACTGTAGGAATAACATATCAAGATTTATTTTTTTTTAAAGGCCCAGAAAATTCGATAAATCAATGTACTAACCAAAATTCTATATAACTTTATGATAATTGTCAAACAAAGTACACTGGCACACATATTCAAGCAACGGTAGGCTCAAAAGGAGCCTTTGCTAATATCAGTTTAATTCTTGTATATAGAAAAAAAGAAAATGTTGATTGAACACCGCAGATTCTGGAACAGAAATGTTGATTGAACACCGCAGATATATGCGAAGTATTTAACCCATTTTCTGAAACAGAAATGTTGATTGAAAACTGCAGAGATCTATGCAAAGTATTTAACCCATTTTTCTGAAACAGAAATGTCGATTGAACACCGCAGATCTACGTAAGTATTTGTCCCATTTTTCTGAAACATATTTTTAACTTCGAAAAATGCTTCTCGATGAAAAACAAAACCTCATTGACTGGTGACGCAATATTTGTATATTCCAACTGTATAAAATAGCTGTATGAAAATATGGAATGCACGAAAGGCATCAAATAAGAAAAAAATTCAGGCACGCTATGTCGGAATTGTCAGTACACAATCTAGGGCAACAAATCAACGCATTTACAAAAATAGCAAACATTCAAAGCAAAGAGCCTACAACACAACCCTTTTAAAAAGGATTAGAGAAAAAATCAAAAAGCCACACCATATTGTTCTTAGTCATCAGCTGAATTACAATTTCAAAACTTTGTATACAGATGCTCCAAAAGATATTCTTGGGGAGAAAACCAACACAACGTGTACAACGTAAATTTACGCTTCAAAAGAATCATTCAAGATTATAGAATAGAACTCCACTAGTATAAGGGTATGTAACTTGATTTCACTAGACTACACAGTTTGAAGCCATGGCTTGGCTATCTGTAGACACGAGAATTTCATCCTTGGCTTGCTGTTTCAAAACACCTATTAAAGCACTAAATTTGTTCTACCAATCAAAAGTCGACCTTTACCGCAGACCCAGTAAAACAGCAACAATCGGCCAACAAAGATCACCAGATAAATTAATCTCATGCAGAGAGTTTGTAAACACAAATACTGCAGCCATGGATTTTTCCATGAAATTCGTGATGCTTCCTTACGTGCTCTGCATAAATCTGGCAAACTTATCCTCATCTTAGATAGTACTTATTTCAAGTACTGCAGTTATTTCAGAAATTCTATGAACGGAAGAAGTACCCAACCACAATGCCCACAAGACCAATAAAGCAAACAAACAAAAATGAGAAACCCATTTTAGTTCTTCCCTGGTGCATCCTCTTCACAACTGCCTGCAAGCAAACAAGATTGCAAGAAAGTTAAAAAAGAAAATGGCGACCAAACATTCAGAATTGCAGAAAAGCAAGTTGACCTATTGATAATCCAAAGATACCATGGCAGTTTACATCATTTGAAATTCAATGACTGCATTCAAAACACAAGAATAAAATTTGTTCACCCCAACTGCTAAGGTCTTCGCATAAGATATTGCTCTAAAATCTTCACATGGGATGTTGCTCTGAGGTCTTCACATAGTGTATTGCTCTGAGATATTCGCTAATGACATTCTGTCATGAAGCATAAGGCTACAGGACTAATTCACGTGGAATTACATTTTTGTATGGGATACAGTCTTGCTCTGCATTGGCAGTTCAGTAGGGTATTCAATCTCGCTCCAACAGCTATGATTTCACTCTGGATTTCTCTCGCTCATGATACCAGACTATACTCTCCCAGTCTCACGTCTCTGATTTATGATCATAGTGTCACATCTCTATGGTTAGTCTCATATGTGGTTCTTAGTCTTGGCAGTGGCATATGTACATGAGTCTCAGCACTATCACAGTAATCTTGACTCAACTAATTGAATGCATAGTCTCGTTGGCATAATTGTATTCACAATGTATTGTCTTTGCTTCAGTGGAGTTAATAGTCTTGTTTCAGTAGAGTATACATAGTTTCAGTTCAATATATATAAGTTCTTGCTACAGTAGAGTATGTACTTGATCTCGCTACAGTACAGTAATATGATGGTCTCAGCACTCATATGTATAGTTGATCTCTGCACTCTGTAGTATGGGTATTGGCACACAGTAATATGATTGGTACAAGCACTCTATTGCATATAATATTACAGTCCCAGCACCCCTCTAGTCTCAGAATCGCTATTATATGGACTTGCACTAGATGAGTCTCAGCTCTGTTTTATATAGACTGTACGTATGGTATGATCAATCGTATAGCATCACATATGTATGATATCAGTATTGTATATGTGGCTCAGTTATATATGTGTCTCAATTCAGTTGTGTGGATAGCAGCATTGGCTTTACACGGCATCACAATTACAATATATGTATGGCTCTATTGGCATCACAGTTCAAGAATATGTATGGGTATCGTTCAGTCTAGAAGTAGTGATGGTGATGCAGCCCTAATATCAGTATGGCAGTGTAGTGTAACTCTATTTTGGATAAGACTTGTTCACAAACGTAGTTGTGAACAAGTCATGTATAAGTCCTGAGCAGCCTAATGATGATATTTGCACTTTGTATCTCTGTGTTGAACTTTCTATGACAATCTAATAGAAGAAGAAGAATTTGCAATGGGTTTTCCCCCTTGTGGGGTTTTGCCCTGGTCCCAAATCTCGATGTCCTCTTTGTGCATGTTTTTCTTCTTGTGATTTTTTATGTTCTGCTGCTAAGATGTCAATGTTCTTTCTATATAATTGCTAATGATGTTTGAATACTATGGGGTGAATGTAACATGAATTTGAAGAAATGCAATTATCTAAAGCAAAGAACAATGTAGATGAAAATTAACATGGTATCAGAGTCAGGCTGAAGAAAAGTTATTGAGATCACCCCTACAAGGGCACATGGGAATAAGTGAAAGGGATAACAGAGACCTAAAATAATGCTAGGGTTTGAAGGAAACCCTAGGCACCCTTGTTATAGCAATAAGAATTAGGGTTAGGGTTTGGAAGAAACCCTTGGAAGAAGTATGGCCTGTATATGATGAAGACTTTAAGTGTTCGAACTCTAGCATGATTAATGAAAAGTAGATCAAGTGATAGATTTAGTGTAACCCTAATTCACTCCAAAGAGAGCATGTTCGATTGGTTGTTGGCCGTTGAGACTCCTTACGGTAACCCATGATTTAAAAAGGAAAGGACTTGTAACAAGGATTCTGTGAATGATTGCATCTGTTCTGAAGACCCTCGGTGACAGGTTCAAGAGGGAGTTGATCTCTTCCTTCAACCATTGTTAAAGATAAGAACCTTCTAGACCTATTCCTTTATGACACTGCTCTTGTTTAGGTTTATCATTTTGATGGTTGTTCTTGCATAAATATTTTAGTTGTATACTACTAACTTCTTGAAGAAGATGTGATAAGCAAATCCTTCAAGGATCATATGGATACTAAAAGGTGCGGGAAATGAGAGCTAGTGCAAGAAGAAAGTTGGTACAGGAAAGAGGATGCTGGAGCAGGATCCTGATGTTAATCTATTGCAAGATGACAATGTGTGTACGAAGTATCTGAATATTACAAGGTATGTATAATTATGTTTCGATTTAACAATATCGAGATGCCAAGTTAGACCATGATGTATGACAAGTCTACCACCTTAAATCTCAATTTACATTCCTGTGTATATCAGTCACATACATACGTGGGTGAATTTGATTGATGACAAATATGATATAATAGTACATATGACTTCGTCATTTTCTGATTTGATACTATTGATATTACTTGTGATAAATATTTTTTACTCTGATGGTAATAATGTGATATTTAGTATCTACTAACAATCTCTATGATTGATTTTTGATAAGCCTTTGATAAGGTATAGCTGATGATGACTTGTCCTGACAGTGATATATATGGAAGCCTAATATATGACAGTCTTGGATGATCTAATGTGACTGCCTTTTAAGGGGCAATGATCTTGATGTGACTAAAGAAGCTTTCCATTCAGAGGATATATTATTATTTACATAATATTGAGGCCACCTTAGAGGTCATGAAGTGGACAAATAGAAGATCCATGATTGCAGTTTGTAGCAAGTCCTCTGAACCTAGAATGGTGATCTGATGTTGTTAAAGGTATGTCTTTGCAAATTAATTTTGTGAACTAACAGTTCTTTGCTAACAGGGTTGTTCTACCTCAAACAGTTTCGGGATCCACTTCCCATGAAGAGGTATTTTTGCCATGTTGGCTGACATTGATGAAAAATCATTGTTGTTAGATTGATGGATGCTTGTGTTTCTTGATAGAGTCTATGTGTGTGTGTGTGTGTGTGCGTGTTTCTTGATAGAGTCTCTCTCTCTCTATATATATATATAGACTCTATCAAGAAACACACACACACACATATATATATGTAACTAGGACAGAGATATATCTTCACGGTCTGAGAAAAATGATGTTGTTTGTGGTTGTTACCTCCCTGTGTGTGAGGGAGTAAGGATGGATAAGGTAATCCTTTATGTCATGCATTTGCTCTAACATAATATTGGATTTGATGTCCCATATAAACAGGAAAACAAAGGGCTGCTGCTCTAAGTTCTGCATAAGGCAACATGATTCTTAAGTGATCTGTTTGAGCTGATATTGAGCCTTATCATATACATTGGGTTGTTGCAAAGAATCTTCAAAGATATTTTCACAGTCCTCTCAAATTTGGACTGAGGTACACTATCAAGGATCTGAAAGTACATGGATATACTGATGTCAACTGGGTTGGTAAGTGTGGTATATTGAAAAAGAACATATGGATGTTGTTTCTCCTTAGAGTCCGCTTCAATCTCTTGGATGAACCGGAAACAGAAGTTTGTAGCTCTAAGCACCGCGGAGGCTGAATATATTGCAGCTTGTATGGCCTGTTGTGAAGTCATTTGGTTAAGGAAGCTCTTCAGTATGCTATTTGAGCACATGCTAAATACCACCATCATTATTGTGATAATCAAAGTGGGCTTTGTTTCTCAGAGAATCCCGTGTTCTACGACCGATTCAAACACATTGATATTAGGTACCACTTTATCCAGCGGGGAGCAATAAGGCTCCATCACATCAAGATGGATGAACAGATTGTTGACATCCTCACAAAACCTTTCGGAAAGGCCAAGTGGAAAGACCCTCTCATGAGGGTCCCGCTTGAGTTGGACATTGAGCCCTAAGGGCTCCTGGGGGCCGGGGCACTTCTTGAAGCTATATGAGCACAGGGTGAGTGGTTCACCTTTCCACTATTTGGGCACAAGGTGAGTGGTTCACCTTCCCCTATGGGGTATGCTATATAAAAATAGGGTGAGTGGTTCACCTTCCCCTATGGGGTATGCTATATAAAAATAGGGTGAGTGCTTCAACTTCCCTGTGAATGCCCCAGCATACATCCTACCCTTGAAGTTTGGGACTCTTGGGAAGTACCTCCCATTTGGCCAATGAATTGAGAAAAGAGGTTAGGGTTAATTAGTACCACAGGTGGACGCATCAGGTACTACTCTATTCCCTATGACTAGGATGCATAATGTTCAACAGCTTGATCACTGAGGATCAAACCTAGTGGGGGTTCTACCCCTGGACATGAGGCCTCTCCTCTATCATTTTTGGTGAGGGTGGTAGGGTCTTGCGACCCACCCTCTTTCAGTTCTCGGAGTGTGATCCTTGCCCTTACTATAAGTTGATCTCGACTATTGGATAGAGGGTTCTCCAATTGAGCTAAGCTCTGTGATGTTGTTGTGGGTTGAGTTGGGCTCCCCTATGATGCAAGATTCTTCTTCTTTAGATTCGAGATTGTTCAACAGATGGAGATGAACCAAGACAAGATATGCCCTGAGGACGATAATGAATTACCGTATTGATTATTGGATATAGGGTGGAAGTCGAATGCTCCCCTATGATGATAAATAAGTTGAGTTCCTCTATGATGGTTCTTCTTCTTCAACTAGTAATCGACTTATGTTAAGATATGATGGATATCTTTGATATGTCTTCGAGACTAGTAGGGTTTGGAGGGCTGATCTCCCCTACCTTTGGTTATGGATTCCTCTTCTTTCACAAGATGATATGAGATGGATCTTATTGATTTTACAGTTGTCTATCTTTCTTATGATTGAAGATATGTTCACTCAAGATTTGCTTATGATGAATATCCCATATCAGGTTTATAATATTGATGGAAATTCCTCCCTACCCGAGAAAGAGTGTTAATTTTGGCAACTAGGGAGAAATTCCCTAGCCCTTACTTGATTTCAAAATTTTATTAAAATGAATTTATTAGTGATCTTCAAGTCAGCTCAAATTATTGGAGGGAAAATCTTTTATTTACAAAATTCAAATTTGAATTTGTATTTTTTGTCCTCCCATTTGTATTTTTTTGTCCTCCAAGTGCTGCTATGTTGGTTAGCACCAAATGGTCACGTCTCTTCATACTTGGAAACAACTACATATATCCTATGAATAGTTGGAGGAAGGGCACATCTAAGGTTTTGGATGGCATTTTAATTATCTTCCACAGTTCAAATCGTTGGTCTCTCGCATATTTAATATAGGACTCTTCGCATGGATATTGATCTAAGGTCTTCACATAAGATATTGCTCTAAGGTCTTCACATGGTCTTCACATTACTCTCTCAGTCTCTCATCTCTTATCTAAGATCACAATCTCGCATCTCTATATGTGGTTCTTAGTCTTGGCACTGGCATATGTACATGAGTCTCGGCACTATCACAGTAATCTCGACTCAACTAATTGAATTCATAGTCTTGTTGGCATAATTGTATTCACAATGTATTGTCTCACTTGAGTGGAGGTATAGTCTTGTTTCAGTACAGAGTATGCATAGTTTCAGTTCAATAGATATAAGTTCTTGTAACAGTAGAGTATGTACTTGATCTCCCTACAGTACAGTAATATGATGGTCTCAGCACTCAGATGTATAGTTGATCTCTGCACTCTGTGGTATGTCTTGGCACAAGCACTCTATTGTATATTACAGTCTCAGCATCACTATTATATGGATTTGCACTAGATGAGTCTCGACTGTGTTTTATATAGATTGTATGGTATGATCAATTGTATACAATCACAGATGTATGATATCAAAATTGTATATGTGGGCTCAGTTATATGTGTGTCCCAATTCAGTTGTGTGGATAGCAGCATTGGCTTCACATTCATTGACATCACAATTACAATATATGTATGGCTCTATAGGCATCAATGTTCCAGAATATGTATGGTATCTTTCAGTCTAGAATTAGTGATGGTGATGCAACCCTAATATCAGGATGGCAGTGTAGTGTAACTGTATTCTCAATAAGACTTGTTCACAAACATAGTTGTGAACAAGTCATGTATAATTCCTGAGCAGCCTAATGATGATATTTGCACTTTGCATCTCTTTATTGAACTTTCTATGACAATCTGATAGAAGAAGAATTTGCGATGGGTTTTCCCCCTTGTGGGGTTTTGCCCTGGTCTCTGACGAAATCTCAGTGTCCTCTTTGTGCATGCTTTTTGTCTTGTGATCTTTTACGTTCTGCTGCTAAAATGTTATTGTTATTTCTATATAATTGCTAATGATGTTTGAATACTAAGGGGTGAATGTAACATGAACTTGAAGAAATGCAATTATCTAAAGCAAAGAACAATGTAGATGAAAATTAACAGAATTTCAATCTGATTGAATCAACTGAACAAAAATCAGGAGGTTTTGTATCTGTCAAATCCAAATCAACCTATTTGACTACCAATAGACACAAAGGGTGAACAATGAGCACCATTGCACATTTTCCATTTGAGACAAGAAATAATATCAAAAGGATAGACATTGCCTAGCAAATAAATGATACTATTTCCTTCCACATAGATCAATCAAACCAGTGTTTTTAATATCGCCAAAATACCGGCGATATTTGGAAATATCGCGATATTTCCGATGAGCTGAAATATCACCGAAAAAATATCGTGATATTTCCGAAATATCGCCGATACTTCAGGAAAATATCGTGCAACGATAGGAAATATCGCCAGGCAGGCTAGGCCATGGCTAGAAAAAACATATTTGGTCATTTCATTTGCTCATTTTGGTTTTTGAGTCTTGGAGAAGGATGGGAAAAAGCTTTGTGGTGGTTGTTAAGGAGGGATTGAGGATCAAACATCCATTATCACCATCAGCTAATAACCTTTTGTTGATCCAAGATTGAAGAACACTGAGACAAACTTCATTTCTTCCATTAACAAGCATGTTCTTAAAAACCCCTATGTTAATGAATTTTTTCATAGATTTAGAGTTATGCTTGCTTGCCTATTTGCCTACCAACATTTAACTTCTTTGTTTTTTTTCCATTTGCTATGATTTTCATGCCCATGAGCCAATGCAAGGGTTTTCTCCATATTTGGACACCAAGCTTCATTTCTTTTTTTAACTTTCTTATGCACCCTCTTATTGCCATTTTTCATTTACATTGCAAATAATGACAGTTGCAGTAAAAAAAAAAAATTAAATGAGATGGTTATTACATATTATTTTTTGTGTATTAGTGTTTAATGCCAATTTTTTGTCTTTTGGTGCACTGGGTTTGACTTAGTTCACTACAAATATGCCAAATGCCTTGGACCCATTTTGGGAGTATGGGGAGCCTGATGGTGAGACAAATCAAGGATATCTATCATGCAAATTGTGTGGGACCAAGACGACAGGAGGGGTTACGCAATTGAAATACCATCTGGCTAGACTCCCTGGACATGATGTTGGGCTTTGTACGGTTTCTAGTGCAGAGCTTATCCAAAAATCTCTTGAAGTGATTGATGAAAAAGACAGAAAGAAGGAAGAGGCAAAAAGAAACAAGGTTGAACGTACAGGTAGATCTTTTGGGATATCTTCTTTTGATTTTGAAGTTGAGGGTAGTGGGAGGGGCTCCACAGCGTCACCTGCTAGTGTTAATGTTGTTGGGAGTGGGAGGTCATCATTTTTTGTTCCACGAATAGAACATGGAGCACAACCTTCCATAAAATCAATTGTTAAAAAAATGAGAAGCAAGAAGCAGATGGAGTTATGGATAGGCGTCTTTTCTAGAGCGACTTACCTCTCGGCATCACTAAAACCAATCCATTTTGGCAGCGAATGTGTGATGCTATTGTTGTTGTGGGCCGGGGGTACAAAAGTGCTACATATGAGGAGTTGCGGGGGCCAATTCTTCAAGCAGAAAAGCAGAACATCAACTCTAGATTGGCGAAGTTGAAATAGACATGGGAAGTGTCATGATGCATAGTGATGTCTGATAGTTGGAGAGATAGGAAGGGTAGGATCCTTCTAAATTTCTTGATACATTGTCCTAAAGGTACAATGTTTATTAAATCAATGGATGCATCAGCACATATAAAAGATGCAACAATGATATGTGAGTTGTTAAATGGGTTCATCCGGGAGATTGGTGTGCAAATAGTGGTGCAAGTCATAATAGATAAATCGGTTAATTATGTGTCTGCCAGCAGGATGCTTATGGAAAGGCACTGCACATTGTTCTGGACTCCATTTGCAGCACATTGTATCGATTTGCTACTTGAGAATACGGGGAAACTCTCCTTCATCAAGGAGGTGATTGATATAGCTAGGACCATCCCCAAGTTTATATATAACAATGCTTTTGTTCTTGGCCTCATGAGGAGATTCACTAGAAACAAGGAGTTACGACATCCTGCAATCACACATTTTTCCACCAACTTTATTACTCTTCAGTCTTTGCTTTGATGCTAGTTTGAGCTGAAGCAAATGTTTGTTTCTAATGAGTGGCGTGCTGGTGGATACAGCAGAAGACAGAACGGGAGAGCCATTGCAAAAATGGTGTACAATGACACATTTTGGCAGGGAATAGAAGAAGTGATTTAGTGAACCTATAGTAAAGGTTCTGAGATTGGTAGATGGGAACAAGCCTACAATGGCATATTTGTATGAGGTCATGGATAGGGCCAAGGAGGCCATTCGTTCTTATTATGCAGACAAGGGTTTTGTTGGGGTTGATAGACATATGATGTTATGGGATGTGATTGATAGTCGGTGGAGAGGGATGCTTCACCGACCCATTCATGCAGCAACACTCTATCTCAACCCCACATTTTCATACAAATGCGCCTTTGATTTTGATGGTGATGTGATGGAAGGGCTCCATTCCTGTATTCAGAGGATGGTACCTGACCCTGAGCTTCGTAGCAAAATCAATCGCGAGATACAATTTTATCGGGATTGTGTTGGCCTATTTGGATTTGATGATGCTATTAGGGAAAGGACCCTCTTCATGCCACGTAAGTGATAAGTCAACACTCATTAGAATTTTCAATTTAGAATTTACTTAATTATAATTCTAGATTTTTAAAATTCAATTATGTAACTTTTATTTGAAAGTTTAATTATGTTTTTATTTTCTGACTTTTTTATTTCTTTATCTTGTTGTAGATATTGGTGGCGAAACTATGGTGCAAGGGCACCAAATTTGCAAAAATTGGCCATAAGAATCTTAAGTCAAACATGTAGCTCTTCAGGGTGTGAGCACAATTGGAGTGTATTTGAGAAAACACAATCAAAAAAGCAAAACAAGTATAACTTTAAGCTTCGGCCTTCAGTTGAGCAATTACATTTATTGTAAGTTTAATTTATGACCCTCAACTTTCAAGAGTCAAAACTCATTAGTTTTTTGACACTCTTACAGGTTGGAGTTCTCACGCCTCAATGATTTAGTGTATGTGCATTACAATATCCGACTTCAAGTGAAGCAAATAGAAACACCAATGGATCCAGATGTCATTTCCTTAGACAATATTGATGTATTGTCTCAGTGGAGGGTGGAGTCTGAGTCGCCCCTCTTGTAGGAGTCACCTACATGGTTAGAGCTAGAGGAACCATTAGAGCAAGGGCAGCAAGAGGAGGACTCGGGGGAGGAGCAACACAAGGAGAAGGAGGAGATTGTGGGAGCATCAACGTCAGCACCATCTGCTATAGATATAGGAGAGCACAGATCCATACCCAGCAGTCATTATTTGACATTAGGTGCAAGGGCATGGCCTTCTACTGCTAGGGGCAAGCCTGGCAAACAGCCCATCATGGTTTCCAGTAAAAGGGGGAGAGAGCAATGATTTCAAATATAGAGCTATTATTTTTACTTGTTTTGCTACATATAACTCATAATGATGAGATGCTTTTATATATGGGATGTTATTTTGTATTGGTTCTCCACATTTGAGTCCTTGATTGGACAATTATTAGGTGTCAGCGAAATTTGGTATCGCCTTTGATGTATCATTTTTATCTATGCTACATGAGTTTCTGGAATGTGGAAACGTTGGGAACTTGGGTACGAGTGTCTGGAACGGCTAGAGGTTTCCCTAAAAATTACAGGAAATAGCTCATTGGGAGCAGTAATATTATATAATAATAATAATAATAAATGTTTTTTTAAATTACATAATTTATCTGTGGAATGTTGTAATGTGGCATATGGGTTTGAGACTTTGTACTTGTCAAAGGAGCGTCAATGTTACTAATTCTAGAAATGTCAAACACATCATTGATGCATTTACTTATTTAATATAATTTTTTATTATGAAAAAAATATAATATCTTTACAAGAACCAGTCCAGAGAGTCTCTCTGAAACTGAAAGGAAACAGAATTAACATACTAATGGAAAGAGGAATTTCACATAAGGGAAGCAAGAAACCAGAGTTTAGAAATCACATAAAACAGGACTGAAAAATGAAATAGCCCCACAGAAGAGCTCGCAAACAGAAAGGACAAAAAAGAAAAAATCCTTGAAAAGTTAAAGCCCTCACTATTGGAGTTTAAATGTCTAGAAAAAACAAAGTATTTGGAAACTCAATGAGGTTACTGGCTGCAGAGAACCACTGCTTCAGGCACTGTTTGCAAATCAATATAAGGTTGCGCTCTTAAACAAGTTAACAATTACAGTGATGGAGTGAATGGAGGACAAACTTTATGCAAGATTGTGAGTGAGTTTGGCAGGAAAAAGATTTTTTTTTGCGTGTACTTTGAGAAGGGAAGTATTTTTTGGCAGATTTTGGGGCAAATTTACATAAATGAAGTTTCTTTTTGGGTAAAACTTACTGGAAACATTTAAGGAAGTTTTGTTTTGGCGGTAATTTTTGTTGGAAACGCCAGAACGTCAATCATCATAGTAGTCAACGATTCCGGAACGTGCCCAATCTTTGGTCGCAACTCCTGCCGAAAATGGTAAGTTCCCACACTGTTCCAAAGCTCCCGAGAATGCAAGAACCTCTGGAACGAGTTTCCCATTTCTCAGGAGTCGTTCTCGTGCAACAGAGATTTTTATTTTACATCCATAATATTAAAAATCGGAATCGGTGATCGGACCGGTGGTCCTAATGAACCAGGTTTCAAACCGGGACTAGTCAGATCTCAATGAATTGGTTTTTTAAAAAATGCATTAAATAATTATTTTTTAATAAAAAACCATTTTTAAGATTTTCAACCATGATTCCAAGCCAATAGAGACAAAACATGCAAAGTTTGCTCATTTATATACCATGTAAAGGTGAATATATCAAAATGGCACCAAGTGCAAAATACATATCATCGACAAAATACATAAGCAATGAGGCTCTAAATGGCCTCTAGAGTTCAAAAACAAACCCTACTACAAATCTACATATATGATATTAGTGATCAACATTATCACTTGAAACTTCTCATCATGATCAAACTCAGTTGGTTGAGTCTCGACTCCCAAACTTTGCAATTGCTCGAGTCACAAAGTTCTCTATTGGTTCAGTGACTTGAGTCTCAAACTTCTGGAGTTATTCTGCCCTAATATGCCCTATTACTTCATTTGGTGCTCCACATGGCTTTACATGGCCTCTTATCCCAGCCAAATGTTGCTTGAACCTGTAAATACCCCCTCCTGCAATAGATTTTTGGCAATATTTGCAGATCATTTTGCCATCATCCTTCGCTGTTGGAGCCATCATACTTAGCTCAAACTCTATGTTGTTCCACTACTCCAGCGAAAGTGCACTCTCCAAGCTCTCAATCAAACTCACAAAAGCTCCAAGCCTCCAAATGAGATGTGTGAGACAAATGAGAGGGTACCCTTGCTTTTAAAGGATTGGGGAGGGTGTTTTTGGAGGGACAAAACCCTCCTTTTCCCTCCAAAACCACCCATTACCGGCCAAATCAACCTTTGTGGGTCCCTTTGGTGGTCGTGGCAGCTAACCGGCCAATTTATGGATAAACCGGTCAGTTTATGCATAAACCGGGTGGTTAGCACTGGTCGAACCGGGAAAATTGGTCAAGCCCCTCCCTTAACCAGGTTTTCAGGCCGGTTTGACCCGATTGGGCATTTGATCGGCCGATTTGACCAGTTACCGATTTGAACCAGCCGGTTTTGAATATTATGCAAAGAAGCAAAAATCGCGATTAAATCGCGATTTTTTCAGAAGGCCGATTTAATCGGCGATTTTTTGGATTTGAAAAAATCGCGATTTTTTCGGTAAAAATCGTGGACCTATCAAACAACAACCCTATAAGTTCAAAAATCGATTTTTTTTTTGTCATTTTTGCAGCCCTCTCATTTTCCTGACACACCCTGTTGGCAGTTAATGTTAATGTTAAATTCTTAAAGTAAAAGGATGAAAATGAAATGACCATAAAATGACTCAAGATGTTTAAGAGTGGTTTCGACCTCATTGGATTTCATATGGAGAAACTAGAATTTTAGATTTCACTCAAAATTCAGCAAACTTAATGGTTTTCAAGGTTTCATGGTTTGGGGATTTGCATTGTTTCCATTTGATTCTATTATGTGTAAGGGTATAAGATTGGCATTTGATCAAGAGCATGAAGTCCTTTAAGAACCTTGATGTTGGTGGCATTGATTGTTGAACTTTGTTGATGTTGGTGGTATTGATTGTTGAACTCCCCTACCGTGGCCTTAACAAGAATGTACCCTTCACTCAAAGAAAACAAACTGGTTAAGCATGTTAATCTTTTTCTACCGCATTTTAAGGTTGAGGAGATGAACCCTTAACTCAAACCAAAATCATTGGTTAGGCATGTTAAACTTTTTCAATTTCTATCAGGTTATAAGGTTGAGCAATCCAAGTCTGAAGACTTTGAGCTAGATGATGTTTATGTATCTCTTGTTGATGATCCCATTTCTAGTAGCTATGAATCAATGATGAGTTTCATGAGGAGGAGGAGGAGGAGGAGGAGGAGCAACAGCAGGAGGAGGAGGTGACATCACCTACCCCTGCTACCGGTAGAGGATGTGGTCTGCCTCCTTTAGCTCCTGGTGCTTCAGGATCTGGAGCACAACAATGTCCATTGCCAGCCCCGCCAGCTTCTTCGTCTAGAGGGAAAGTTGTTACATTTTCTCGCAAGAGGGGAAGAGGAAATCAATAGCATAGATTATTTGGTGCATTCCTTTGTATATAACATTATGACTCATGATATGAGATACATTATTATATTTTTTTTTGATATTTTGAGGTTGAGTTGAGACTCAAGACTTAGTATTCAAGCATGATTCACTATTATGTGTGATGTAGCACTAGACATGATATTACACATCTTATATATTAGTTTTTTTTTTCATATTTATGTGTCAATGCATTTATTTTATGTTGTGGGTGCTTTAGATATTAAAAAAATTGAAAAAAAATTATTATTTTTGTATGTGCTGATTTTTACCGATTTTTTCCGATTTTTACGATTTTTTCCGATTTTTACGATTTTTTCCCCTCGCCGATTTAATCCTGATCTCGATTTTCAAAACATTGATATCATGCATCCACTACATCATATATATCAATGCTTTCTTCATATTTATGTGCCAATGTGTTTATTTCATGTCGTTATTACTTTATATGTTTAAAAAACTGAATATTATTAAATAAAAATAAAAATAAAAATAAAAATTTGAATATATTATACAATTTTTATGTTTACCAATATTTGTCGATATTACCGATAAGATGTTTTCTAGACCCTCGACAACATTTTGCCAATACCGATATTTTCAACGCTGGATCAAACTATACAAAGTGATTAACACTGATACTGTCTATAGTCATTATCAAAGACAATTCACCATGAAAGAAAATATACCATCAAACTAACACCTCTCAGCTCCAAAGTAGGATCTTCACAGAAATCAGCAAATATGAACATCTAGCAACCAATCCTCAAATGCGAGGTTCGACAGTGAACAAACAAGATGCTCAGTGTGCAGCCCTTCCACACTGCATCAGCAACAGTCGGGCACCAGAGCAGTTCATTGTTCAAGGACCTCAGAAATGGTCATTGTCCTCAAATCTTAGCAGTGCTCAACAGCTTCAACAACACCCATTGCATAAAAATTTCAGTAACCTCACTAAGTATCTTCAGCACCAAGTCAGCAATCAACAACCTGTACCACCTCATGGACAGGTGTTCATGATGGAAAGGGATGATGCAGAGACACATTGGGTGATCAAAATGGGCCCAGACGTCAGCTAGACACTAATGATCACTTCTGAGTGGATTAGCACATGCCCTGACCAACCTTATTTTGGTACTGAAGTAAAAATCAAAACCAGACACGTCACACAGGGCCAACAATCCTAAACAAAGCAATAATCTTCTTGTCCATGTCAAAAAAAGGATCATAGATCCTTTGTAAATCATCATCTTAGCATGCATCTTAGAATGTCTTATCTTCTTTCTCTCTTTTACTTCATGCATTTGCACAACTAGTACGGCCTTCTTTCACAAGGCTAGGAATGCACAGAGTTACTTCACAGCTTCACAATCATAGCATACTTTGCAATGGTAATAGCAAGGCCTCATATACCTTATGCTCGCATCTGCTTTGGATGTTTATGAATACCCTCTTGTTCTCTGTTACATTACGATTCAGGAAAAGCCTTCTTACTATTCTATTTGTATTCAACTGTGCATCTATTTTTGGTAATCTGTAAGAAGCATTCCTTGATGTGACCACCATAACCCAGATCACCGTACTTGTTTCAATTTAAAGGTCTTAAAATGGTAGTCAGCTATGGATACTCCAATAAGCAATGGTCCCCACAAAATCAATGATTTCAGCTGGAGAAGTGTGACTATTATAAGGGGGAGGACCTAGCAAGTGTATTTATTGGATGGCTTATACAGGATCCATTACATGGATGACTTCCCTCGTAACTATTTCGATACAGCCAATAGATAAGCATTCCAATTCATCTGGCTGTATCGAAATAGTTCAATTCATATTGGCTGTATCGAAATAGTATGAATGCATGAAAAGAATTACCCAATAGATAAGCATTAAGCAAATGAACCGGTCAGTGAATGGGTTTTTTTAATACCCCTCAAACTTGTGTCCCACGAGGTAACAATATAATGCTCACAATTATCTATGACTATTTATGCTCGAGCATAATCAAGAAAATGTAGGAGTAAGAGATAACCACTGAAAGGATCCTTCTTTGCTTGACGGGCACCATAACTAGTGTTCTTGGGATTCCTAAAAATTCTAGAAAGTACCAGAATCTTAAATTTGATCTGGAACATGTTTCTCCTCCTCTTGATTCTGAATGAATGGATAGGACCAAAATTGTATTACTTCTTTAACTCATGTCTCCCACAAAGTAGCAAGACGTGACAGATGCACTAGAGTGCACTCTAATGAGATGGCATATGAGAAGCTCTTGAGCTTATCTGTTATGTTGCAAACCTGGGAATGAATAACTAGGGCAAAGATTATAATGGTGAAAGTCATACCAATTTCTGGACAAAGACAGTTTCCTCACTCAAAATTGTTTATGCGTGCCTTTTATGTTCCTTCTCTAAAAAATCACAAGGCATGAACAAGCTTTTCTATCAAACAAGGCTAACTTTTTAGCCACCTTGAGTAATCTTTAGTGAGTATTGAAATGGATAATAGATCAACCAGATATTCTATCAAAAGAATCAATTTTGTAATAGGGTGTGCACTATTTATCTTTTTTTATATTGAATGCCCTTCAATTTGAGCTTCCACTTAGAGGATGGCTAAAACTCCCCTCTTGTGCCTTAGCTCAAAGCTTCTGGCACAAGTCTACCATTAGATCCATTTTACTCTTAAGAGTAACCCATTTACCATCTTTTTCCTTGTAATTCATGAGGGTGCCCAATGCACACAAGGAAATAAGGGAAAAAGCATTGGTTGTCGTCACAGAGCAATTAAAGGCAAAAAATGGTATATGTAGGTCATGCAAATCATCAAATATGAAGATTTGGGCTGCACCGTGAAATGCACTTTTATATATCCAGAGGGATTGAACTTTACTGATGATCACAGATAGAGCCTAGAGATATCTTGAGAGGATTCTACCTTAAGAACTGTCATGTAAAACTCAAGTTCGGTCCTAAAGAAACAAGCAATCTTCAAATTGATTGCATCTCTTTTCACTTCCAGGTTTCCCCGACAAGAATGAAAGCAATAGTGTTAGCAAACTTTTAAAAAATTTGTCAACTGGGTTTATCATGGGTGGTTGGGAGAAATGATTGGGATTCTCCCCACCAATGTTCAATTCCCGCAAGTGACATGATGAACTTTGATGTAATGGACTGGAACATGTATATTCCTCATATGGAATGTATAGATATTTTTCTGTCTAAAAAATGAAATAAAAAGTAAAAAACTTTAAAAGAGTTCACACTTTAAATGACCAACCATAAGAGCTCTACACGTAGATACATATGCATAAAATGCACAATTGTTTTCCACATTTATTACTACTCTCAATTGGTCTATCATTCTGAATGCAACCTATCAAATCTAAGATAATATTTTCTTTAATTTCTTAGCCTTTCCTACAAGCATCGAAACCCTGGTCATAACAAAAGCATAAAGGAAGTTATAAAAAAATCGATCACTAACTTGATGCAAATCATGCCTCGATACCAAATATTTCTTAATCACTTGAGCACCACCTGCATTTAATGCTACTCTTACATTCTATCCTTTTTATTTTCAATCCAAATAAAATAGGCTCCTAAGTAAGCTAGGTGTATTCCTTCATGAAAATATTACACGAAACTTAAGATTGCTATGTAGCTAGATGCAAGGCTTCAATCCAAGAACAAAGGTAACATGACTAACCCACTCACCACGCTATTAATTATTTATTCCTAACTCAATTAAAGTCTTACCCATGCTTCAAGCCAAAAAGAAAAATATTGGCAATACTTGAAGAGCAAGATGTGGAGGCAATAAGTAAATTTAAGCTTGAAAGAGAGTATCCACAAAGGGAAACATTCAACAACTAACAATGGTTCAAGAAGGGATTTTTCCTCTTTAAGAGGCAATATTCTTGTTTATTGTCTCTTTTCTCTCACATTGCTCCTCCCCCATTCCCACTTCCCAAACATCACACCCCCAAAACCCCCACCCCTCCCCCCGGGTCCCTTTTGTCCCACCCCCCACACAATTGATCTCTACTGAAGATAGTCCCGACCTGCTCTATGAATCCTAATCCCTTGCTCCACAATCCTTGCGCACTTTGGCTCCTAAATCGTTGTGTATAATTGATCCTCAACGCATTTGCATTCCACAATAAAGAATGATATATGATCTTGTTCCTTCATCCTTCTCTTTATAGATAGAAATCAATGCATGCAAGGAGGCCTAGTTTGATTACCAATTCACACCAGTGTCACAAGTTTCCTTTGCTAGTTAACTGGAGCAAGTCCCAATTAACTAGCTCGAGTTGCTACATGATCTTCTCTAGTTGTGATTTGAGTTAACTGAGGACTCAACTCGTCCTCTCTCCAATCAACACTGATGTATTAACTATTTCTAACTAAACTTATCTATTATTTTTAGTTAACCATGGCATGTTTGATGCTTAGAGCAATTTACTTCAATCTTTCTTCTTATTAGCCTGATTCAATTTCAAATTAGCAATCACATAATCACGAAGGTAATGCTGACAGAACATAAAATAAATCGACAGAAGACAAGCCAAGACAAGAGACAATAATTTGTATAATTCTTCTTATTCAGCAGAGAGAGAAAGTGTATTTTACAGCAATCAACAGAATGCCCTTGCCAGCAAAGACTTTGCTTGTCAAACCAGCCCTTCAACCTCCAATCAGGTTTAGTCAAACTTGGTCAAATTCGACCTTCCTTCAGTGTCACACACAGCCCACAAAACAGTCAACGCATAAGTGAAAATTCTGCAGTCAAACCAGTCAACACTGCGGTCAAGGTCAATGTTTGACCTCAATTTATGTGCCTCCAGCTGCAACCTCTCTAGATTAGAGACTTCTTGCCTCAAAAACACAGTCAAACGATGAAGGTTGACCCAAAGTCAACATTGGTCAACACTATCCAAATTTGCCCTAAACCAGTCTAAAATTGCAGCTTCCTGTTTTCACACATGTGGAGGAGAGAGAAGCCTCTAAGGTTGTACAAACCAATCAGATGAGAGCGAGATGTGTGAGATGAGTGACATCATGTCTCTCCTTTTTATATCCATGACTATGGGTGTGGGACACATCTTTTGGGGTTTGTGAGCCTACATTACAATTATGGTCGACCTTGACAATTTGCATGTGTGGAAAATAAATTTAAAATACAAGTTTTGCCCATCCAAACAAGATGATCTTTTGATCAATCTTGCACTTCTCTGAAAGAGGAATCCAACAAAAATATCATCTCCATCATATGAGCAATGCAACATGGAGTTTGGCCCTAGTTGCCAAATTTAACACTCCCTCTCAACTAGGGAGAACTCCATCTATCCACCTGTGCAATCCTGTAATTGATACCATGATGTACTATCATACATCATCATCATCATCATGCAGTCATGTGTCATCCTACTATCTCTGCTTTGCTAGATCTTCTCTGCTATAGAAGAATCATCGAGAGTGAGTCACAAGGATTTTGCCACTCTCCACTGACCTGAAGTCAATTTAGAGGTAAAAACCTCAACCAGACTCAAGAGAGTCGCATATTGACCCGAAGTCAGTTTAGAGGTAAGAACCTCATTAGACTTGATCCCAGATCAAGTTGTTGGACACATCCCATCCTAGACATAGAGAGTACGACAATACCCGATGCATCCATCGGTAATGCTATTGGTCTCTATCCTCTTTTCCCAACTCATTGGCCAAATGAGACGTACTTCTTATGAGTCTCGGACTACATGGATAGGATATATGTAGGGCATAGATCAAAGAGAGGGTGAACCAACTCAATATCATAATGGTGGGGAAAGAGCACGCCAACAAGGTAAGGCGAACCTAGCCCTATGGTTTCTTATAGCTCCAAGTAGCTATCCCCAAGACCCCTGGAGCTCCCAGAGCTCATATTCCAACTCAAGTGGGACCCTCGCAATAGGGTCTATCCACGATACGAAGCTTCTCACAGAAGGTTAAGAATTTGACAACCCTAAGGCTTCATGAGAATATGTGCGACCTACTCATCAGTCCCAATGTGATGGAGCCTTACAGCGCCTCAATGTACCATGTCCCGAACAAAGTGTTACCTAATATCAATATGCTTGGACCAGTCGTGGAACACGAGATTCTCAGAAAGACGAATCCCACTTTGGTTATCACCGAGTATCGCGATGGTATCCAGCACATGTCCACATAGCTCACTGAAGAGCTTTCTCAACCAAATAGCTTCACAACAGGCCATACTTGCTGCAATGTATTCTGCCTCGGCGATGCTCAAAGCAATCGATTTATGCTTCTTGCTCATCCAGGAGATTGAAGCAGAACCTAAGGTGAAGCAACATTCAAATGTGCTTTTACGATCCACCACACTGCCTGCCCAACCAGCATCAATATATCCATGGAGCCTCATACTCCCGGCAGTGTATCTTAGCCCATGGTTGATTGTGCCCCGGAGATATCTCAAGAGATTATTGGCACCAATCCAGTGAATGTGATAAGGCTCAACCATGTATTGACTAAATGTGTTCACTGCAAAACATATATTCAGACATTAGTTCACTAAGAACATCAAGGCCCCCACGAGTTGACGATACTCGGTGGGATTTCCCAACTCGGGCCCAACAGCACTTCCACACAACTTCTTAAAGTTGAGTTCCATCGGAGTAGTCACAAACTTGCAGTCCACCATCCCAAATCTCTCCAGCATCTTCAACATATTTTCCTTGAGAAAGGAAAATCTCCCCTGGCTTTTGCCAAACCTCCAAGCCAAGGAAATCGTGCATCAGTCCTAGGTCCTTCATCTCGAACTCGGAAGCTAGCTCCCTCTTACATTAATGAATGAGAGGGTCAGCACCTGTCAGGAAGAGATCATCCACATAGAGAACCAGAATGAGAGGCTTGTCATTATCAACCTCAAAATAAAGGTTTGGATCAGCATCACTTCAAGTAAAGTCCAGCTTCATCAAGTAGTTAACGATCCTCTCATACCAAGCCCTAGGGGCTTGCTTCAACCCATGAGGGCTTTCTTCAACCAGCACACATAAGTGTCTCTGTCTCGGACTTCAAACCCCAGAGGTTGTTCCACATAGACCTCTTCCTTGATTGAACCATGTAAGAAGGCAATCTTCACATCCATCTAATGAAGACTCCATCCTTGCGTTGCAGCAAGGGCAATGATCGATCAGATGGTGTTGTAGCGGGCAACAAGTGCAAATATTTCATTATAATCTATGCCTTCCTTCTGCGAGAAGCCTCAGGCAACAAATCTTGCCTTGAACTTTTCAGCACTTCCATCAGCTCCATGCTTGATCTTGTAGAGCCATTTCAAGGTGACAAGAGATTTTTCCTTCGATCTAGGGACCACATCCCATACATCATTCTTCAAGATTGACTCATATTTCGCGTGCATAACATCCTTCCAAACTTGATGCTTCAAGGCTTCTTCAAACGTTCCAGGCTCAGATTGTACGATAGTGCTCATGGCTGCTAGATACTCTTTGTACCTATTTGGATTTTTACTTTCACAAAATGTTCCCCTTGGAGCAATAGTCTCTAAGCCATGAGGGTCTTCTTTTATTTGAAGAAGGTGGATCTATAGGATCCATTGGTCTTTTAACTTCGGGCATCAGTTCTTCCTGCCTTCCAATTTCTTCTTCTTCTTTGTCTTCCTTTGAGATAGGAAGATCCCTGACTTTCCTGAGGGCAGCATCTTCGTCAAAGGTGACATCATGGCATATCTCCACTTCGCTTTGACCAGGCACAGACTCTATATGCCTTCGAGGTTTCACTATAGACCACAAACGTTCCTAGAAGCATCCAACTTGCTTCTCTTTTCTTTCTGCACATGAAAATAAATGGGACTTCCAAAAACTCTAAAATGAGAGACATTGGGCTTCTTACTAAGAGAAGACTTCTTCGAGATTTTTGGAGTCCAAAGCAAAATGTGGGCATCTATTTTGAACATACACAGCGGTGTTGGCAGCTTCTCCCCATAGGAACTTCAGAAGACTTTAGTCATATAGCATGGCACGAGCAACTTCCAAAATGGTTCTATTCTTCCTTTCAACGACACCATTTTGTTCGAGAGTATACACAGTGGTGGTCTCCCTCTTAATGCTAGCTTCCCTGCAATATTCATTGAATTAATTCGACTCATACTCAATTCCATTATCGGTCCTCAAATTTTGATCTTCTTCCCTGTTTGATTTTCAACCAAGGCCTTGAAGGTACAGAACAACTTGAATGCTTCGTTCTTCTTCTTCAAGAAGTATATCCAAGTCTTGAGGGAGAAGTCATCTATAAAATTGATATAATATAAGCATCCTCCCAAGGATGTTACAGAAAGCATACCAGATAGATCAGAATGTATCAATTGCAAAATATCAGAAGTCTTCATGACACTTGAGGGGAATGGTCCCCTTGTATGCTTTCCTTCGGCACAACCCTGACATACACCTTCATGATCATCTTTGAAATCGTGCATCCTTGTCACCACCTTCCTTGCTTCGGGAAGGGCTTTGTAATGAAGGTGTGCAAACCTCTGGTGCCATAGCTCGGATTGAAGAGTTTTGTCACATGTCATGGCCCTGAGCGGACTCCTCCAACCTAATAGAGTGTGTCAACCCTGAAAGCAAGAGTGAACGCTTCTTTGAAGTCCCTCTTCCAAATGCGGACCTTTCCATCGATGAATGCCACCTTGAATCCTTTGTCTTCCATTGCCGAGATAGACATTAGATTCTTCTTCAAGTTAGGTATGTACAACACATCTTGCAAACGGAGGACTTGACCTTGATTTAGATGAAGGGTCACAGTCCCTATCCCTTTCACAAGATAGGTGGCATTGTCTCCAAGGATAATCTCCAAATTAGTATCATTTTCAATCAAATCAGAGAGGGCTTCCTTATATCCAGTGAAGTGCCTTGAGGCACCACTATCAATCAACCAATTGTCCAGGGTGTCAGAAGGAGATGCAGCAGAAAGGGTGGATATAAGAATGTATTCATTTTTCTTATCATCAACATTAGATTCATCACACCTGGAGTCTCTTGACCTCTTGAAAGGTTGACCATTTCCATTCCCATTTCGATCAGAGGGAACCTGCCTTTTTTCCTTTGAACCTGTTGTTCCTTTAATTCCCATTCCCCCTGAAGTTGTTGTTGTCATCGTCTCCGAGAGAGTGCCTTCTATTAGGGCACTCTCTTGCATAATTACCAAACTTGTTACAAGTATAACATCTTCCTTTTCTTCCTTTGGGACCCGCTCTTCCATGGTTTTGATTTCTCGAACCAGCATTGTTGCTCTTCTTTGTATGAGCGATGAAGGCAGTAGGGTCACTTCCATTCCCATTATAGGGATGGTCTCTCTCCATCATCCTTGTCTCCTCTTGAGTGCATCTCGTCAATAATTCATCAAAATCAAGAATTATATTATTATTAAGAATAGTGGTATTGAATACATACCATGTCCAGGGAAGTCCTCCAAGAGCAATGAGAGTGAGCTCTCAGTCAGCGATGGCTTCTCCAATAGCTAAGAGATCATTCTTGATTTCGGTGATCCTCATAAAATATGATTCGATGGATTCTCCCTTGCCCATTTTGATCTCCTTCAACTTGTTCTTCAAAAATAGAATTTGATTAGCATTGCTAGCCCTGAACATGCTAACCAACTTATCATACATCTCTTTAGATGTGCCCAGCTCGAAGATATAAGCAACCAAGTGCTTATGAATAGAATCCCTGATGATCTTCTTCGCCTTGACTTCCCCTTTCTTGTACTTTGTCTTAGTGGCAGTGGGTGCATTTGATGGAGGCTCATTGATCTTTCCCTGCACATAATCCATGACATCTTGTTCTTCTAATGTCATATCAAAGGACATTTTCCAAGCATGATAATCAGACTTATCAGTCAACTGTCATCAGATTTGAAATATGATGAGGCCATTGATCTCAGTCCTTGTCTTTTCAACTTCGGTGATTGCTCTTTTCACTCTTGCTCGGGCTTTGTCTTCACCTTAGCTCTGGTACCATGTTATTTTTAGTTAACCATGGTATGTTCAATGCTTAGAGTAGTTTACTTCAATCTTTCTTATTAGCCCAATTCAATTTCAGATTAGAAATCACATAATCATTGAAAGTAAATGTTGATAGAACATAAAATAAATCAACAGAAGACAAGCCAAGACAAGAGACAATAATTTGTAAGCAGAGAGAGAGAGAAAATGTCTTTTACAGCAATCAACAGGATACCCTAGCCAGCAAAGACTTTGTTGGTCAAACCAGCCCTTCAACCTCCAATCAAGTGAAATCAAACTTGGTCAAATTTGGCCTTGCTTCAGTGCCACACAGCCCATAAAATAGTCAATGTTGTGGTCAACGATGTGGTCAAGGTCAACATTTGACCTCGATTTATGTGCCTCCAGTTGTGGCCTCTCCATATCGAACTTCCTGCCTAAAAAACGCAATCAAAAGATGAAGGTTGACCCAAAGTCAACGCTAGTACATCATGTCTCTCCTTTTATTATCCATGATTGTGGGTGTGTGACACATCTTTTGGGGCTTGTGAGCCTACATTACAATTTTGGTCGACATTGACAATTTGCACATGTATGGAAAATAAATTCAAAATACAAGTTCTGTTCATCCAACAAGATGATCTTTAGATCAATCTTCCACCACTCGAAAGAGGAATCCAACAAAAATATCATCTCCATCATATGAGCAATGCAACATGGAGTTTGGCCCTAGTTGCCAAATTTAACATTATCACTGCCACCTCATCCTGTACTCTAACTAAAGAAGACTCCAATTAACTGAAGCTCCAATACTATGCATGCAAACTTGATGACCATTCCAGTAAACTGGAAATCAACTCATCGTAACTAAAGTTTATCTTGAATTTGCATCCATGCTAGAGAAAGACTAATTCGAGGTCTTCCCTGGCTAGGGTACAAGCCAAAAGACCCTCCATCGCTACATTTTCAACATTGCTTTAATCAGTGTAAACTTGAGAGGGATATTCTTCGACTACAACAACAATGGGAACATTGGTTGTTTAAACCTTATGTGCAATTTTCTGGGGAATTGCTTGCCATTTTCTTGGACAAAAAGAGGTTGACTTCCCCCAAATATTTGGCAACAATCATGGTTGCTCACTTGTTTTTCTTCCCCTAAATCTCTCATGCTTTTCAAGGTAAATTTGCTTTTGTTTTATGGATAAAATCTCACCTATCCATAGCTTTTCTAAAACTATGACTTATCTAGTTCTAAAACTCATAAAATATACCAACTTGGAAAATACAATTTATTTGCATAGAAGAATTTAAATTCCTCTCAAAAATCAAGACCCCTTATTGAGGCTTTGTTACATCAAAGACTTAATGGGTTGGAAGCTCTAATGCTCCTGCATCAAAAGTGCTTTTCTTTGGATATATTAATTATCTTTAGCTCTTTTCTTTTGTATGTGCAATGGACAATTGGAAAACACAAAATGCAGCGAAAATGGTAGTAGAAATCTTTTAGTAGAGATGCAGTGGGCAAAGGAAAAGGTTCAAAAGGAGGTGATGGAAATTTCTTTTTCTTATTTTATTATATTTTTCCTTTAAGAGTGGAAAAAGAAAGATGGCTACCAACCAGAAAATGTTGGACACAGGTCAGACAATTTTAATCCCAAGAATGGAAATAACCACAAGCCAGGGGGCTTTTATAGCCAAGAATAGAAATGACCACAAGCCAATAGGTTTTGATTCCAAGGATCAAACAGGCAACAAGCAATTTCCCAACAATAGAAATGGCCTAAGCAAGTCATCACAAAGACAAAGGAAGTCAACACGCGAGTTATAACAGCCGAAATGGCGCAGACTCTCTCTCTCTCTCTCTCTCTCTCTCTCTCTCTCTCTCTCTCTCTCTATATATATATATATATATATATATATAACTAGAATGTCCAAAGAACAAATGTAATTCCCAAAGACTTTATCACAACATGAACGATCGCTTTCCTTTTTAAACATACCATTTCTTGTTGAAGTTGTTGCTTTTGTCGAAGAACAGCATTCCTCTCTTCTGTTAAGTTTGATATTGCTGCCATAGCCTGCACAAGAACCAGAGCATTGTGTGATTTTCAAGAATATGGAAAACAAACTTTACTTCTGTAATGCAGAAATCATACATCTTCTACAAGAATAGTTGTGTAAATATGTTCACTGCTAGAAGCAGATGACAGGTAATATAGTTAGAATTCTAGCTAATTTCTAAGTTATTCCAAATGGAAATCTATGGTTGCATATACAAGTGAAAGGGATGAACCAATTACAAATTAGGTTTGGTATTGGATTACAATACGAAACTTTTTGGAGCTGATTTTTACTTGCCATTCTTGGAAATTAAACGTTTTCACTTATATTGACATCAAGGTAGAATCAAAATGAACTCAAAAGGAATAGAAGAGCACATAACCAGACAGCCAGACTTGCAACAACCATCTTTGATTATCAAACACAAAGCAATGTAGAAAATGCAAAGATTTGTCAAAAGAGACCAACGCTTCATTTCCTGTGAAGCATATATTCATAATTCAACAAAGCCCTAGGGACTCATATAATCAGTCTGTTCTACAATATTTGACCATGTAGCAACATAATTTGCATATATCCTCATTGACATGCACAGCAGACAGACGAATGAACTGTACTGATCCAATGATGAACCATGTAAAGCTACAAAATTCAAATACATGTATGCGATGGCAACAGCCTGCACATGAAGATAGATAGCTTACAAAAGGATAGGTTTACAAGTTGTGCAGCAAAGGGCAGTTTATTAAATCAAGACACAAATCTAATTTGAGGTTATAATTTTAATTAAAAATTTAAGGAAAAAAAACTTGTACAAAATTCACTGCTTGAAAGTCAAATGACAAGATTTTTTGTAATATTTTGCTAAAGAAAGCAGTCATTTATTTTTAATATTTTCTCCAAAAAAAGTCAGCTTGCATGGCCTCTATTTTATGTAGCAAATAACTCTCCATAAACTCTTTCCCTGGCAAAGCATTTTTAAGTATTGTTTCTCTAATGAAAATGCTATCAAAACCTCCAATTTTTTCCTTCCAACGGAATTCCTATGCAGACATTGTCAACTTCTTTGTGTTAACTTGCAATGAACCTCATATCAAATCTCATATGTGCATAACATATTTAGGTAACCAAAACAACAATTTATAGAAAAAATGCAAATCCCAAAATGGAGAATCAAAAATCATAATTATAATTTGCTAATGACCAAAAGAAATACGTTAGATTTTCTGGCATACTGAATATTTGACTAACAAGTACATAAGTAATTAATTTTTACTTAAAAAGGTAATTTTCAATAGCCTCTATACCCCATGTATGAAAACTTAATAAAAATGAAACACCTTCATAACATACTCTCCATAAGATTCCTATCTACCATTGCATTTGACAGATTTGCATCTTTTTGGACATTGCCTTGGTAGAAGTTCAAATACCTTTACTATTTCAACTCTGAGAAGTACCTGGAATCTAGCAGGCCTCTCATATACCTTGGTCTGACTCAAACTTGATTGTTCATTGGAACAACTATGACCTTTATTATATTGAAAACCCTTTATGATATTGAGCAGGCTGATAAAAACCAAAAAAAAAAGTCAATGGCGTTGTCCCCTAATTTAACAGCAACTTCTCTCTAAGAGTTGGGCACCACATCCCCTGCATTACATTTGGTAGCAGCGAAAACCCCTATTAGGGAAATATGGGCATCCCACATGCCATATGTTTTTAGTTTGACTAAAAGTAAGAAAAAGAGAAACACAGACTAAGCACTGATGCTAATTTAAGTAACCTAACCGACTAAACACCCAAAAAAGGCCCTCCTAACTCTTCTCACTGACAAAATAAGAGCAATCTTCAATTACAACTGTCAATAAATAGAGCAGCTTGGGAGAATGGACTGTTCAGTACAACAACATCAAAGAACTGCCCTCACAGAGAACATTTTTCACTATAGCAATCTGGAAGAAATTGTAAAAATTTTGAACCCAACCCTGGTTACCAGTTTCTCTTTATTACTCCCATAAAGTTAAATGTCAATTCCCATAATAATACATTTAACAAGCTGGAAGTAATAAATATTTTTGAAAACACAAATTCTGGAAATTTCACAACGCTGGAAAATGCAGAAATAAAACTCGGAAAATATTTCAGCCACACACACAGAAAATGACACTGATTTTTTGTCAATATGACCCTGGAAAAACCCCCTACAACTCTTGGAGAAAACCAATTCGAAAGCTCTTCTTTATTTCTGAATATTGCTTTTAAAGAGAACTGAAATATACAGTAAAAATTCCAGCAACCACAAAAATGTATTTATCTCGATTTCCATGCTTGCACACTGCCTTGGAAAACGTGCCAAACAACAAACTTACAAAACAGAAAATTTACAGCATTTATTATAGTATTAAATGCTGAACTGTCACCCTCGATTTGTGTGCCCAAAATGCAGCAGTGCGGCCACACGACTGTACAGAAAGTGCAGTTGTACTTCCTCCTCGAAAACTGTGCCTCAAAACAGCCTCGAAAACTGTGTTGTCACTGCTATACAGATTTCTCAAAATCTGTGCCAGAAAACAGCAGTGTTCCTCATCTTTTTTCAAGCCAATAATCTGCCTTGGAATGTGTGCTAAAGCTACTATACGGAATCTTTGAAATTTGTGCCTCCTTTCTCGAAAAGTGTGCCAACCTCCTACTGTACGGATTTCTACCTTGGGATTTGTGCCACTAAGTTGTTGTACAGATTTGCTAAAGTTTGCTAGCTGCCCTCCTTCAAGTTCTCACACTCAGAAAAATTCTCTTGCTCTCCTCTTCTCCTCTCAATCTGCTCATGAAAGAATGAATAACCTTTTCTCTTATTTTCCTCCTTTAACATAACCCCAAGTGACTTTTGGGAAATCCCTAAATCCAATGGCTGAGATAGCTTTAGATCTAGGGCTCAGATTAAATGTGCATTTAATTCTCACTTTCCATTTTTCAATTCACCCCACTTAAATAAAGACCCACTTAGCCTTTATTCCTATAGTCACTTTTTCACTTTCTAATTTCACATTGACTTTAATAAAGTCACTTTAAAATTAGACTTAGTAAATTTATCACTTATAAAGTCACTTTTAAATTAGATTTGATTTTACCACTTATAAAGTCACTTTAGGAGAAAAAGTTAAATACATTTGGACACTCTTCCCTAGGCCACATATCAAAGCCTTAGGGAACCACTTGTCCTCTGGTACCCAAATTTTAACAGAAATAATATCTTATCACAGAGAACTAATTTTGCACTGAAGGGGATAGCTCTTTGACCAGCAGCATTTTGTAAAGGCTGAATTCATTTGTGGAAAGCTTGCAAAAGCTATATCAGTTTCAGATGGGGAGAAGTCATACAGCACAAGGTTCATGCTTTTGTTCATGGATGAGTCTGATGTTTCTCTAAAATTTGATTCACTATTAATGAGAAAATCTATGCTTGATCTGTTATTGCACATACAGCCTAATTCACCATATTATGCTAAGTTCCAACATTAAGTTCAAAAATTAACCAAATTATAAGGGATGGTGAACAAATTCATTTAAATTCAGCTGAATAGAAAGAATCTCATTTCCATTAAAATCACACTTAAATTTGCCTCTCGTTCTTTAAAAAAAAATAGTTTATGGTTTAACTTATGAGAGGGCTGAGGTGAGAGAAATCAAAGCCATGGTTTTCTTGACTGCAACGTCACAAGATTCGTCAAACTTCAACCTTGAGGTTGGAATTTTGGCGAACCTTAAAAAGGTTTTGAGATTCGGCGAATCTCATCAAACCTCATATCCATTGACCAAGTCAATAGATCAAAACTCATAACCTCATGTCACAACTCAAGCTTGTAAACTATCCTTGCAGCTTCCATGTTTGTGATAGCATTTTTTATTTTTATTGATGTTGATTTCTTACAGATTTATCCTATATATCATTTTCAAGTTAATATATGATATTAATATATCTATACATATAGAAAATGTACATAGACGACCCTAATGGCGAACCTTATCCGAACCCTGTCGAAAATTCGAACTCAAACCAAACCTGATCATTGTCAAACCCAAATTCAAACCTGAGCCATGTGACTTCGCTTGACTGTACTGTATGCGTTCAAATGTGCTGTGCCTCTGCATTTTCCCAGGCCCCTCCCATGAATGGATGCCTTCGAATATACGGTCAAGACTCAAAGGTTCTCTGCAATGGCTGAAATGCATTCCTTAAAATGGTTGCCACTTGCCAGATTGGTCACAGTTCATCAGAAGGGTAATCGGACTGCCTCTGCACTGTACCTTTCGATTCAGACTCTGCCATTTGGAAACACCCTATTTGCATGGTTTGGTTCAATGATTGCTTGACTTTATCAATACATTTATTATGGAACTGTATCTTTCAATTCTGGCTCTGCCCATATTTTTTTTATGTTTTTGGTTGTGTACAACTCATGCTGGGATAGTCAAACTTTTCTGCATTTTTATAAACCTGTCTGATTCAGGGGATAGAATTATAAATGAGGCTGTCTCCTGGGCCTAACCAGAGTATGATTACCCTCGTCGATCTATTTAAAGATTTAGAGGGAAGTCTTAAGGATGTACTGTTTATTTTTTTCCCAGTCAATAAGTGTATGACTTGCAAGGTGGGGGGGAAGAGGAAAAAGGGTTTATTTCCATTACCATTCTCCAAACCAACGATTACTGGGGGGAATCACCCAGCCATGCTAGAACTTCAATCCCCGTCTCCCATTCCTATAACTTGGGTATAACATAGGTTGAGCAAAGAGAATAATCAAAACAAAGAGATATGCAGGATTACCATCCTTCCATCTCATTGTATACTACCAGTTTAATTTTAAGTACTTTTTCACATCTGTACTTAACAATATAACCAATTAAAGGTGCATATGCCATTAACCATAATTTATTATAACCTGTTGCCTCCAACACTGTTTCGTGTCTATACAATTTATATAGTAGCTTTATGTGGTTTGCATATGATTTTATGTTTTACATTTCATTTAAGTTCAGTTGCAATGTAAATACAAATCCTTGCAAACAAAATTACCATAAAGGTCAATTAAAGCTTAACAGGGAAAGGTCGGTGCCACATATCAGAGGTCGTAGATATTTAGTATGGTTGTTGTCACTAAGTTAAGGGATTGCAACTGCCTAACCTTGGTACTAGGTAGGCCCAGCAGGTTTCTCTCATTATAAGTGGTTGGATGGCAGTTGCATTCAGCATCGTCATACTAAGCATTAAAAGCCTATGTTACAAGATCCACTTGTGGAGGATCCAGGATCAACATTTCCATAGATCCAGATCTGCATGAGATACATTTCAGTTTGGAAGCACTGCAGGTTCTGCTCAAGATCAATTTGTAGCTTGTTGGAAATGTCAAGCCAGCACATCCTCTAAAAAAAAATCATATAAACAAATGAAAACATAGAATATTTTTTTTTGATGTAAAAAGGAATGGAAACCTAAAACCCAAACTTTTGCCAATTAAAAAGCACCTCCCCATCCTGAAACACACAAATCTGAGTTTTTCATAAAACTCTGTGTTTCTGAATTTCTGAGAGTGATTTGGAGTGAATATATTCAGAGTTCTAAATTTCTATGTTTCTGATTCTTGGCTTTTATTACTAATGAGTGTGTGTGTGTTGTTTCCCCATATCTGGATCGTGACTTTCTAAAAAAAATGGTGGATCCATATCCATTTCAATGCAACTTAGTTAAAAGCTATGCTAGAGATGCAGTTAGAGATTTGATTTGGCCATGTACAAGTCCCACCGGGACTTGTTCTCACTGGCCACAATAGGCACTACCTCATGCCACAACTTCCTTCCCTTGTTCTAGCTGCATATATGGTACAATTATAGCTCTTGTGTTCAATACAAGCTTCACCCTAAACCTGGCAACATTTGATATTGTGATATATATCTGGCCTGAAAGGGCACAAAACTAAACTACTACCATTCTCCAAACCAACAAACACTGGGGGGAATCTCCCAGCCATGCTAGAACTTCAATCCCCAACTCCCATTCCTATAACTTGAGTATAACACTATGTTGCAGGAAACGTGTGTCCAGCCCTCATTTCAGCCCAGAAGCGAAATGGAAATGCATTCCGCCGTACAGGGCCATTTCTCGTTGGGGAAACGCGCCCAGTACGGCCGGAAACACGTTTCCAGGCCATATGGCCGCATTTCCATTGATTTAACTTGTTTTTTTTTATTATTTTTTGTTTGCGTGTGTTTTATTATTTTTTTTAATTGTTGAAAGTGTCTTTCGGATGCTTTAATTGAATGTAATAAATTATAATTTATCATGTATGTTTTATGATTTCACATAATATTTCTTAAATTCCTAAATTCTAATATAGATATATATATATATATATATATATATATATATATATATATATATATCGCGTTTCCCCGTTTCCAAAATTTGGGGAGGTCGCGTTTCGTACCATACCCCGTTTCAGAAACTCGTTTCCATTTCACCGTTTCGTGCAACTTAGGTATAACATAGGTTGAGCAAAGAGAATAATCAAAACAAAGAGATATGCAAGATTACCATCCTTCCATCTCACTGTATACTACCGGTTTAATTTTAAGTACTTTTCACATCTGTACTTAGCAATTTAACCAATTAAAGGTGCATATGCCATAAACCATAATTTATTATAAACTGTTGTCTCCAACACTGCTTCGTGTCTATACGATTTATATAGTAACTTTATTATGTGGTTTGCATATGATTTTATGTTTTACATTTCTTTGCAATCTAAATACAAATCCTTGCAACCAAAATTACCATAAAGGTCAATTGAAGCTTAACAGGGAAAGGTCAGTGCCACATATCAGAGGTCATAGATAATTTAGTATGGTTGTTGTCACTAAGTTAAGGGATTGCAACTGCCTAATCTTGGTACTAGGTAGGCCCAGCAGGTTTCTCTCATTATAAGTGGTTGGATGGCAGTTGCATTCAGCATTGTCATACTAAGCATTAAAAGCCTATGTTACAAGATCCACTTGTGGAGGATCCAGGATCAACACATTTCCATAGATCCAGATCTGCATGGGATACATTTCAGTTTGGACGCACTGGAGGTTCTGCTCAAGAACAATTTGCAGCTTGTTGGAAATGTCAAGCCAGCACATCCTCTAAAAAAAAAAAATCATATAAACAAATGAAACATTAAAAGAGTTTTTTTTTAATGTAAAAAGGAATGGAAACCTAAAACCCAAACTTTCACAAATAAAAAAGCCCCCTCCCCATCCTGAAACACACAAATCTGAGTTTTTCATAAAACTGTGGTTCTGAATTTCTGAGAGTGATTTGGAGTGAAATATGTTCAGAGTTCTAAATTTCTATGTTTCTGGTTCTTGGCTTTTATTACTGATGAGTGTGTGTGTGTGTTGTTTCCCCAAATCTGGATCGTGACTTTCTAAAAAAAATGGTGGATCCATATCCATTTCCATGCAACTTAGTTAAAAGCTATGCTAGAGATGCTGTTAGAGATTTGAGTTGGCCATGTACAAGTCCCACTGGGACTTGTTCTCACTGGCCACAATAGACACTACCTCATGCCACAACTTCCTTCCCTTGTTCTAGCTGCATATATGGTACAATTATAGGTCCTGTGTTCAATACAAGCTTCACCCTAAACCTGGCAACATTTGATATTGTGACATATATCTGGCCTGAAAGGGCACAAACTAAACTAAACCTGCTAAAAGGAACCAGCGATAATCAATTACCTCCTCAAACCCAAGTCTACTAGATATTATGATGTCAAAAAGGAAAATTATCTTAAACTTGTGATCCATATTAGTATATATAGTAGATTTTCCACTTGTTTTATATATATATGGTACAATTATAGCTCCTGTGTTCAATACAAGCTTCACCCTAAACCTGGCAACATTTGATATTGTGACATATATCTGGCCTGAAAGGGCACAAACTAAACTAAACCTGCTAAAAGGAACCAGCGATAATCAATTACCTCCTCAAACCCAAGTCTACTAGATATTATGATGTCAAAAAGGAAAATTATCTTAAACTTGTGATCCATATTAGTATATATAGTAGATTTTCCACTTGTTTTATATATATATGGTACAATTATAGCTCCTGTGTTCAATACAAGCTTCACGCTAAACCTGGCAACATTTGATATTGTGACATATATCTGGCCTGAAAGGGCACAAACTAAACTACACCTGCTAAAAGGAACCAGCGATAATCAATTACCCCCTCAAACCCAAGTCTGCTAGATATAATGATGTCAAAAAGTAAAATTATCTTAAACTTGTGATCCATATTAGTATATATAGTAGATTTTCCACTTGTTTTATATATGGTACTCAGCCAGGCCCGAGGGTTAGCTCAATGACCGAGTCCCCATCATTAAAGCACCTTCTCTATTTAGAGGTAATGGGTTTAATTCTCTTGGAACTTTCAGGGTTAGGATCCGTAGTTGAGCCGACAAGAAGTGATTGCCAGGTACAAATATTCCGTGGACGTAGCAGTCACCAATCTCCGGGGTCCGTGAACCACAGAAAAAATACGGTACTCAGCCAACTTATTGTAGATCCTGGCTTTTCAAAAAATCAGGTGGATCTGTCTACATTGCAACTTAGGCTAACTGGCATTTACTGCAAGAATGTACCTTCACTTGTAATGTTAGCAATTAGTTCTCTCTATGACATATGTATTACAAGCATGAACATGGCTGGTCAATACTTCTTAACCAACGCATCACTATTGCTAGCTTGAGACTTTATCTTTTCCTAAACAACCTGTAAAATTTTCCACTCAAATGTTTGTTAGCCTCTATTCCTATGCAGCTTAAGGATCACTGCTCAACAGCTTTTCATCAGTTTGAAATGAGACACTCATTGCAAGTTAAAATTTTCACTAGTTTATTTTTGAATAATAAGTTTCTGGAGATACTGTGTTAATCATTTTTGAAACGTCCAATGTTTCGGGTGAACCCTTCACCAACCGTTAGGAACATGAAGCAAGAACAAAGATAAAAAGAAAGAGAGACCGGTCCTTTTTAAATAGCAGTGGTGCCTATCCTAGTTTATTTTTGCTCACAAAAATATAGAATTATGAATGGGGCCACTATTCTTTAACCAGTCGAGGGCTGAACAGAGCCAGCTAGATGCAGCTAACTTTTTCTTTTATAAGGTTAATGCTAGAACAAAAAGTCAAAAAACATCCAGACATTCAACATAAAATGGGTAAAAAAAACTAACCTCGGAGAGCTTTGCCTTCAACTCGCTGGGATCTTTCAGTACCACCTATTCATTGAAAGAAATCAGTCTTTAAAACCACTTGCTTTCTCAGTAACAACATTGACCTCAAAAGAACAATATGCTAAAACTAGCATCCTTATAAGAATTCAAAATAACAACACTGACCTAAAAATACAACATGCTAAAAGTATTAACCTTATAAGAAATTAAAAGCAGGCCTAAACAAACCAGAAACCACATGAAAGCAAATACAGCCAAAAAGCAACACATTCTTCATGCTCACATTATCCACTGAGGAAACACTCTGACTCCGATTTTCCACAGAATCCTTTGCTGCTGATTCATCATCTAATGATTGTGGTTCAGGAGAAGTGGTCTGGACTGGAGATACATACACCACCCTCAATTTGTGTTCCTCGTATATCTTGCCAGATTCCTTGTTGAACTGGATAACACAAAAAAATGTTTCAACTGAGAGAATCCTTTGGAATGAGCACTAAGCTTCAGGGAAAATAGGTTTTAGAGTGAACTCACCATTTCTGGAGTAATATCTTTAGCAGTCGTCCCAGCAGGGACCATAACACTTTGCACAAGGAATTTGTCCTTGCATTGCATATCTGGTGGTGCCTCTTTTTGAGCTTGCATGGTGACTTCAAATAAAACAAAACCAATGAGAGCACAATCAAGCTCAACGTTAAACAAGTTCTTTAATTTATCATATTCAAGCAAGAAGTATTAATCGATTAACCTTTAAATAAAGAAGCTTCAAACCTGTCACATCACATGTAGACTGAGGCGGGAGGACCCCTGTATTGGGTCGTACACAGTACTTCTTTGGAGATGTAGTTTTCACCTGTCATAACAAAATGCAGCGATAACCTCTGGTCATCTTGTTAAAACAAGCCTCTGAAAAGTGGTCCCACCCATCAGCCAGAAAATCTAGAGTTGTATCACAAGACATAGAATAAATAGAAAATACGCCAATCTCAAACTATCCCCAAGTCACTTTTCCCATTGACAAGTGACTTCGCCCTAGACATCGATGCCTTTCATGTGTGCAGAACTGAAATACCTCCATGGAAATTGATTTTAGAGAAAAGAGCAGAAGATTTACAAAAGAACAACAAAAGAAAATATGGCTACCTTAAATGCAACATCGAAGTCCATGTTGTTGACTAGCTGAAGAGAGCATGAACTTTGCTTCTTCAATTCAACTGATCACAATTGATACAAAATCAGATATCCAATAGACTACCAAAATGTTGGCAATAAAACAAAACTATCAAGCAAACATAAAAATCATACATAAGATGCTCATACAATGGTGCACTATAAATAGTATATACTATTGTCAAACGTAAATCACTTTGTATTTATGCATATTACGGTTCTATCAAAACAAAATTGTGAAAAATGAAAAAAAAAGTGTTATAAACGCATCAGTTTCCTAACATCCTACATATTATAACATACAGATGGAAATTGACAAACTAATTGCCTATTAATCAAAGACATCCAATGGATAAACTACAGTAGACACCAATTAAAAAGTTTCAAAACCTTCTTGTGTTAGCAAAATGACAAACTTTGTGGTGAGCAAAGTCCCCAATATTTTCAAAACATGTCCTATTTTGGGCAGTTGTCAGTACCCTGGACAGCAGATGAAAAAACACAAAATGCAAAATATGCATAGACTGTCATTCGAACTAAAAATTGCAACAGCTTCCTATGCCAAACACATTTGTTGTAGATCATATTTCTTGTGTTTTTTATGATGCCTATGATCTTGTCTAATTCAATAACTTCGTTCTCAAAGATCATGTTTTTTTCTTGGAATGGACAAAAGAATATATGTACACAATTATAGTTAATTTCAGACAAATAGGCAAAGAATATTGAAGCCTGTATCATAATATTATGAAAAATGAACCAAAGCACATTAAAAGGAACCCGTATTATGAAGCTATTCACTTACAGAGAAACGTAAGTTCTCCCGGCTGAATTGTAACAATTTCGTTGGTCATGATTAGTTTTATGCCAGGTACCCTGTATCCTTGAAGTTGGCCGCTGACAATATAAATAATATCGAGTTCACAGAATGATCAATTCACACACCTACAATCCAAGCCACAAGAAACAATCAGTTATAAACAAAAATAACCTCGGTCACAAACGCCTGAGTTTGCACAGAATTCATTGTGTGCTATTAAGAGACAGATCAATGATCTCATGCGCTAAAAGTGAATTCCTCCCGGTGATCCGACAATATTTGGACAGTCCATTCAAACACGGTAATTGCACGCATTCAAAAGAAAGATTTTACCCTTGATCCAGGAGGAGGAAGATTCTGCCAATAACCAAAGTTTAATCAACGATCCAAATAAAGCCTGGAAGCAAAATCAAGAACTGACAGTATACTCCTTTGCCTGCCCAAAGAAGAAAATGAAAAATTCACATCAATACCAGAAAACTTCAACGCAGAAATCGGATATAGATAAATTCATCTGCAAAAACCCTGCTAATTTCAGAGAACAGGGCAATAAACTATGTGAATTTGCAGTTCTATTAAGTTCAAAAAAATTAGCGGGGACCTGAAGCAAAAATCTAAATCTATGATCAGAAACTCGCGAAATTCTTCGTAAAGTTTAAACTCCTAGTTATCGCAAATTACGGAACAATCTAACAAAAAGACTAGGCAAAAACCTAAATCTATATGCAGAAAACGACATGTGTTTCCTGTATGGAGCTACGAATACTTTACATGTAAAGTTCGCGTAATTGCCGAAGAATTTAACAGCGACGATGAGTCCGAATTCTAAATTCGAATTTATCAGCAGAAACATGCTAAAAATATGAGAACATATTAAGTTTTGAAATGTTCTGAACTTAGAGTTCTCCCAATTTCAGAACAAACACGGAAATCAGACAAATACCTATATCTGTGGGAGGATGAAAACGCCGATTTTTCGGAAAAACAGAGTGTAAATGCTTCGAATTTGCAGCTCGGAGGGAAAATATACTTACATGTATCTCAATATTATGGCCGGATCCTCCTCCGCTTGTCTGCCCCTTCACAGATTTAAGAGACTTAAGGGTCTGAAGAAAGCCCCCTTATCAAAAAAAAAATGGAGAAATTAAAAAGAAAGCGGAGAATAAAGCGTTTATTTTATCTGCATTTCAAACAAAAGCAAGGTAAGTAGCAGGCGAAATGGCTCGGGAATTCGCAGTCACCGACACCTGTCAACGCTGCTGGCCTTCTTTTCAACTACCATGCCTAGGGTCACCGCCAATTCCAGGTCACCCTTTCTCTTGCTTCCGTTGGGGTCGAGGTGCTGAATAGTTGTAATGGAGTTCGGTACAAGAAATGCATGATGAAATACCTTTTTGGCATTTGAGTGGGTGGATTCGTGTGGGGGGAGGGGTGTTTGCTTTGCTTTGCTTCCAGTTTGGATCTCCTTGGCTTAAGTAATACCAACAACTACCTTTACCTTGCACTTTTCATGTGTGTTTTAGGTTGTTGATAGAAGGTTGCATATGAGGACGATACTTTGGATGGTTAGGAGGGTAAAAATGTTGCCTTTAAACACAGTGAAATGAAAATGAGATATATACAGTTGGGGTAGAATATATATATATATATATTATCTAAACTATATATATAATTGTTTATAAAAAATAATGATAAAAATTAGATTTTTTTATATTTAAACACAGTGAAATGAAAATGAGATATATACAGTTTGGGTAGAATATATATATATATATATATATATTTTATCTAAACTGTATATATAATTGTTTATAAAAATTAGATTTTTTTATATGTAATATGAGTATTGATGTTAATGTAAGAAGAGTAAGGTGCATTGTCAATTATTTTTGTCAATAATAAAATATAGGATTTTGGCACTGAAGTTTTTATTCTAAAATCAATTGCATTATCAAATGAAAATGGACTCAGGGATTTTAGGGAAGGCAAAAACCTCTGTGTGGGAGGTAAATAGTGTGATTATGATATTTTGGTGTAAGGAGTCTTTCTCATCATTTAAACATATGACATTTTCTCATGTTCAAAAATCAATGAACGCGGTCATAAGTTGGCTAACGAACCAAGGCATAGAAAATAAAGGCAAAAGTTCAATATGAATGAGAAGGGACGTTGTTTCAAAGTAAGATGATCAAGAAATAGGGCTCTATGTCATCTTGGTTTTTTACATAACTTTGTCAAATGGAACTAAGGAGGGCTTGTCCAAGACAAGCGATGATGTGTCGATTCCAAACTCCTAGTGAGTTGGAATTTCCCAGAGATAATGTGATGATTTACATAATTAACAATCAATGCAAGGATAAAGTAGCAACGACCCTATTGGAAAAACTTCTCCATTTTTATTGAGTCGGGATCCAATTTAAAGCATCAAAATCACCATTGGAGTGATAAAAATGTATATACCATAAAATACAAAATGTAATTATCCTAAGGAAATGCTATTTAACAATATGAAAAGTCAAATTAGAAATGGAAAACTCAATCTTCACCTAATATTAATTTTTATACTCGATTAATTTTAACAACCAAAACATGCCACTCCAAATAATTTACATTAAAAATTATATAAAGCAGTGTAGTTAAAGTTATAATTGATGTAAACGTTTTTTAGTACTTTATCAAAGAGAAGTCTTTAAGTGTGGCTTTTAGAAAGTTTTCCAGTTTATTTTTCGATCTACTTTGTCTAGAATCCGGCTAGAATTCATTGAAATCACAAGTTTTTCAAGTGAATTCTTCACAATCGTAGTGCTCCGGGTGTTTTTGAGGGTGTTGAATGCATATATATAGTCAAAAACCCAGTTTAAACAACACAAATCAAGAGTTGGCCACAAATTTTTTAGACAGATTTCGCCCAAAAAACCACCGAATACTCCAAAAAGTCACACTTAAAAACTACTCCCTTTATCAATTATAAGCAGATAATTACTATTTTACAATATACATTTTATGATAAATCATAGAAATTTGTTAAAATAATTTACATTATTCAAATTAATAAAAAAAAAATTAAAACCTTTTAAAATTATTATAATATTTCAAGTTACAACTATCATCATAATGAGCTTCACTAATTAGGTGAAAGAATACCAATTAGGTGAAAGAAGGTGAATAAATTTTTAGAATTATTATAATATTTTAAATCACAGTAAGTAATTGCAATTGCAATGAACCATATCCTTAGGCTTAGGAAACACTATAATATTTCAAGTTGCAATTATAGCAATTAATCATGTTCTTAGCTTTAAGATACACTTTATTCATTTATATCAACATTGAATGTTAATGACAATTATCATAGTTGAACTATGTATTTGCATTGTATTATGACACATTTAGAGATAAATTTATTTTTAATAAATGATTCATAAAAATATAAAAAATAATATTTAATAAATTTGAATGGAAGATATGTTTATACTTGGTGTATATTTTTGTGTTGTATATATATAGTTTTCCAATAAAAAATCCAAATTGTTTGGATTATGTATGGAGAATAATGATTTAAATTAGATGTCGATGTAGTTTTATGGGTAGATCTTAAGCTAACAACAGCAAGGCACATTGTAATTGATTGTAAATGTATATTGTGGACCAATTCCTAGATGTTGGTGCCAATAATAAAGTATACAATTTTGGTAGTGGTTGCGGGCACTATGAAAGTAATTACATTAAGATCAATTACATCATCATGAAGGAGACAATGAGTTTTATGGATTTCTTATTAGAAAAATCAAAAACCTTCATATGGTAGGTAAACAATGTGATTATGGTAATTAGGTGCAAGGAGCCTTTGTTATCATTCAAGGAGGTGACATTCTCTCATGTTCCAAAATCATTGAAAATGGTCACAAGTTTGTCAACGAACAAAGGTATAGAAAATAAAGATGAACGTTTAATACCAATAACAGAGAATGATGTTTCAAAGTAAGGTGATTGGAAAATGGGGTTCCAAGTCATCTTGGCTTCTCATACAACATTGCCAAATAAGATTAAGGAGGACCTAGCAAAGGTAAGCAATGGTGCATTGAATTAGTGAGTTATAATTTCCCAAAGGCAATGTGATAATGTTCTTAATCAACTTCCAACGTAAGGATATTGTAGTGATATATTTATTGGTAAAATTGTCCATTTTCATTCAGTCAAGCTCCAACTCAAGGCATCAAGGTCGCCCTTAGAAATGATAAAGATGTATTTAATTATACAAATCTATATAAATCATTCCATCAATTACAAAATGCAAAATCTAAGGAAGTTTGCTAAAAAAAACCTAATCTAGCAATACAAAGAGTCAAAGGAGAAATGCTAAACCAATCTTCACCTAATACTAATTTCGACACTGAATTAATTTTAACACTTAAAATGTTCTACATCCAATTATTTACATTGAAATCTAATAAACACTATAGTAAAAATTACAATTGATTTTAAAAAAAATCAATGTTTCCAATACTTATATTCATTCAAAATTAACCCCTTTTAAAGTCATTATAGTATTTCAAGTTGCAACTAACACAATAAACCATGTCTTTAGATTTAAGAAATATTATATTCATCTACTTAGATATTGTAAATATGTCAATGGTAATTATCACAACTAAACTAAATATGTTAATGACAATGATCATAACTAATCCAAATATATGAATAACAATTATTACAACTAAACCATATATTGACATTACAATGATGTGATCTTTTGAGAAAACTGATATTTTTAATAAATAATTAATTTTAAAAAATATAATTATTTTATTTATTTGAAATTTTCTTTTTATAAAATATCTATGAATATTAATGAATATAAATATATTTTAATTAAGTCAAATCTATAGGCATCTTGAGTAGTTGAGCATGTGTTTCCTCATAAGAGGTCACAGGTTCAAAACTAGAGGAGAGTAGAGTATATATGCTTTCGGAGCAGTCAAATCAGGAAGGTGGATCTCTTATCCCACAAACAAAGAGGTCTCATATATCAAATTGGTGTCAAGAAAATAATTTTTTTTAATAAATAAATAATTAAAAAATCCAAACACTTTATTCATGAGAAATCTTCATTTTCATAAAATATTTATGAATAAATGATATTTTGTCCACAAAACTAAAAATAATTTATAAAACTACCAACTTATGAATACAAATGATTCTTCTAATTTTAAAATGATTATATATAGGTGATTAGAAACTGGGTAATTGGCCCCTTTCATCACATGGTGTAATAAATTATTTTATCTTTAAAAATAGAGGGGAAGAAATGTACTGCACAGCTCCCTATCATGTATGATAAGGAGTTGTCCTGTCACTTTCATATGTAACAAACGCTGAGGAAGGATGGGGTTTAGTTACCTTGAGAAACAACGAGACGGTTACATGTCGTTATCAATGGCAGAGCCAGCGAAGTGAACTGGTTTAAAAAGCATTTAGTGGATGTTGTTTGGTTGAGTAGAGGTTGTGAGTTCGACACCCGGGAAACACGTACGACATAATATTCGAGAAGGTGTCGTTCTACAGGAACGTGTTTGTGACCTAATAAGATTATAACATCGTACCTACCACAACCTAATGCTTTGGTATGACCCAATGCCAATGACAATATGGCAGTTTTTAAAAAGGTTTTATTAATTTGAAATTAGTTTTCTAAATATATCATAAGGGGTTTCAAAAAAAATAAAAAATTAAATAGATTATTTGAATATTTATGTTAACTAATTTATGTCTATATCAACTTTATATATATATATAAACAAATTTGTTAAAATAAAATATTTTAATGTTATATATGATAAAATATTTAATGTCGGTTATTAATAAATGATTTTAATACTGTTTTGTTCTATGCTGCTTCTGTCTAGAATATGCCCTATGTAATTCCTTTCTTCAACTCTTAGGTCCAACACCTTCAGATTCCCATGACATTTTGTGGATATAGTTTCCAAGTTGAGATTCCAAGCTTTGTTGTAGAGCTTTCTAACATTAGTTTCTGTGCCTTTGAAGATCATTCTGTTTCTTGCTAGCCAGATGTTCCAAAGAAGTGTATAGGGCAGGGCATTCCAGACCCTTCGAGCTGTATTGTTTGCTTTTCTTCCCCACAGGTAGTTCTTTTTCCATATGTGCAACACTTCAAATATACTAGTGCCAGGCACCCAGGGGGGATTGTGACTCCGAAAGGCTTCCTTCCAGCAGGCTAATGCAAATGAGCAATCTATAAATAGATGTTGGATTGTCTCTTCTTCATTTTGGCAGTTTGGACAGCGAGATGGTCCAATTATTCCTCGCTTTCTAAGGTTCTGAGCAGTGAGGACTTTCCCTCTTAAGAGGATCCATAAGAAGAATTTGATTTTTGGGAGAGTTTCTGCCTTCCAAACAAGTCTCCAATGTGCCCAGATTGCCATGGGATACTCGTTGATGCAGATCTGATGATAAGCAGCCTTAATAGTGTAGATAGTGCCTGAAGGATCCCATCGAAATTCATCAGCAAGGTAGCGTTTGGAGGGCGCTATACCATGAAGATAAGTTTTCAGGTTGTTGAAACTGATTTCTGCAACTGCTGGTATATGAGGGAAACTCCATCCTTTCCAGGTATGGGAGTGGGCTTCCCATTGAGAGATCTGGGCCAGATTTTGAATACCTGCACTGCTGAAAAAAGCTAAAATCTGCTGAGTACCAGGCCGTTGGCTTATGGGCTGTTGCCCCATTATTTTGTCTTCTCCAATTCTTATGTAGCTGCCTCCTTTGGGTACTTTGGAAGTGTTTTGGTCAAGAAATGGTATAGCTTTCTTACACATCCTCCAGATTTTAGAGCATGCTCTGTTGGGGAGCTCATGATCCAAAAGCTGGTGCCTTGGGTGACTGAGGTATTTTTTTTCAAGAACAGTTTTCCACCAAGCATTCCTTCCAGTTATGAGTCTCCAAACCAGCTTGCCAGCAAAGGCGAGGTTTAGGAATTTAGATGATCGGATTCCCAGCCCTCCATTCTCACACGGCTGAGTGACCTGCTTCCAGCTTACCAAGTTGTATTTTTTTTTTTCATTTCTCCCTCCTTGCCAAAGAAAATGACGAAGGAGAGCATCCATTTTAATATGAAAGTTGGCAGGGGCTTGTAAAAGTGTAAAACAATACAAGGGCAGGGAGGAGAGGCCTGCTTTCAGAAGAATTATGCGCCCTGCAGGGTTAAGCCAAGAAGTGCCCCATTGTTGTATCTTCCTTTTCATTTTGTCAATAATAACTTCCTAGGCTGTAGCTTTCAAGTTTCTGGCACTCACAGGCATGCCCAAATAAGTAAATTGCTCCCAATTCAGCTTATAAGGAACCCCAAGAGTACAAGCAATCCTATGGAGAACTTGTGCCGAAGTGTTCCATCCATAAATACAGCTCTTAAGATAATTTATCAGACCTCCAGAGTAGCTCATGTATTTGTCTAGGAGGGTTTTAAAACGACGGGCTATGATGTTTGAAGCTCCCCCCATTAGAAGAGTATCGTCGGCAAACTAAGAGTGATTGATGTTCTTGACTCCATTATCAAATTTGATCCCGGTGATGAGGCCCATGCGACGATTGTAATCCAGAGCTCTGCTAAAAGATTCAGCCATTAATATAAAGAGATAAGGTGAGAGAGGGCAGCCTTGTCTAAGGCCTCGAGAGGATTGGAAGGAAGGTCCAGGTCTGCCATTTAGAAGAGGGGAAATCCAAGGTCCTGTAATGCAGGCTTTGATAAGGCTAATAAAGGATGTGGCAAATCCCATTTTTTCAAGCACAACAAACAGGAAGGAATGTCTGACACGGTCAAAGGCTTTGGCTAAGTCTAACTTTAAGATGAAGCCTTTCTCATTTCGGGTTTGACTGGAGTGAATAGCCTCTTGGACAAGAAGGATGGAGTCCGAAATTTGCCTATTGGCCAAAAAAACCCCCTTGATTTTCAGATATGAGAGTGGGGAGGATAGGTTTTAGGCGGGTAGCCAAGATTTTTGTCAAAATTTTATATGATGAGTTACACAAAGATATTGGGCGAAAACGTGAGAAGGTCAAAGGTCGATTTTCTTTAGGGATAAGGGCAAGATGGGTAGCATTAGTGAATCCTCCAATTTTGCATTTACGTTGGACCCATCTTAGCATTTTGACAAGATCTTTTTTTATTATTCCCCAGTATGTTCTATAGAAACAGATAGGAAAGCCATCTGGACCTGGGACTTTATCTGGCTGAAGAGCCCAGATGGCATCATGTATTTCTTCTTCATTGATCTCCTTAGTCAAATCTGCATTAATATCCTCATTGATTCCTTTGGGCATATGCTGTAGGAGGTCTGAATAGTCCTCTGTTTCCTTTGTCTCAGTTAGGAGAGTGCTGTAATAGGCTGAGGCAGTTTGCTTGATAGCTTCTTGGGTTTTTTGAGGGCAGCCTTCCTCATCGTTGATCATGGTGACATTATTTCTGACTTTCCGGACAGTTGCTTGCTTATGGAAGAAAGCTATATTTTTGTCTCCTCCATGAAGCCAAAGCTGTCTTGACTTAATTCTCCATTTCTGCTCTTCTTCTCTATTAACCCGGTACAGCTGATAATATATATCACTTTCTAATGCTTTATCCTCTTGGGACAGCCCATTTTCCTCGATTTTCCTGTGAGTTTCTTTCAATTTATTTTTTAGCTCATCTTTGACATTTTCTGGTTCTTTGTAGTGCTGCTTCACCCAATCCTTCAGGGCGTGTTTTGTATTCTTCAGCTTGCATTCCCAAATGAATCTCGGTGATCCTTCTATATGATGTTGCCAGGCTGTTTGGACAATCTAATCCACAATAGGATTGCTACACCAAAGAGAATTGTATTTGAAAGGCAACGGCCCCAAAGGACAATGTGCTTCAAGAACAATGCTAATGGGGTAGTGATCGGAAGCTGAATAAGGCAGAATATCAGCATGAGCAGTGGAAAACTGAGAGAGGAAAGAAGTATTTACCAAAATTCTGTCAAGGCGCTCCAGAATGTTATCTCTGCACAGCCTGCGGTTGTTCCAAGTGTACCTCCGATTTTTTGGGATGATATCTACTAAATCGCACTCTTGCATGATGTTTTCCAGCTTTGCTCTATAAGGATCATGTGTAAAAATGCCTCCTCTTTTTTCATTGGAGTGTAATATAAGATTTAGGTCTCCCCCAAAGATGATATTTCTATTGTCTTCAGTTTGGATGTCTTCTTTTAGTGTGGCCCAACACTGATCTTTATCTCTGAAATGGTTCGGAGCGTAAATGTTATAAATGACTATTTGCTTATCCTCTGCTTTTTTTTCTAGTGTGAGCTGGAAAATCAGGATGAAAGATGAAGAATTTGCTCGGTGGCTCAGGAATAGGAATACTCATTAGCCTCCAAATCCAACCCAGGAATAGCTGGGGCTGGAGGTCTTATTTGCAATGGTAATGGAGATGTGTTAACTGAATATGAATGGGGTCTGGGCTATGCTTCAAACAACAGGGCTGAAGCTTTCGCCCTCCTCCAAGGTTTGCTCCAGCTTCAGAAACTTGGTATATCCAAGGCTATTATAATTGGAGACTCTGCCATTATCATTGATCTGATGATAATCAATAGAAAAGCCCAAAATCTGAGTCTGCAGCAAATTATTGAGCGATGCCATTCTCTGGATCAGCAAATGAAAGGCAATTTGTATTACCATGTCCTTCGATCCCTAAACAAAACTGCAGATAAATTGGGAAATAAAGCCTGCTCTCACTCTATTGGTAACCTTCGATGCAATGGCACTGACCATTATTTTTTCTTGCCATGATCAGGCTTTATCCTCTTTGTAGACCAACCCCATAGCAGATCTCTGTTCGTGGTTTCTGAAGCTCTTTGCCCTGCCTCTCTGCGAAGAATCAAATCTCTACCTCCTATCCAATGGCATTGACCCCCACATATTTCACCTCTTCAGCACCAAACTCTGACTCTCTCTGGATCGACCTTTCAAATCCCTCAAAGCTCTGTGTTCTCAGTGGCTCCAACATTTCGTGCTCAATCGATTGTTCTCCTACTCCTGTTGACCTCTTCCTATCTCCAGCCTATCGGTCTCAGGCGCATATTGGACATGGCTCTACGAACGCAACATCTCTGCTCGCCCAGACAGAGTGTCTCTGTCCCAACTTTAGTCCTCTTGCAACCTTGTATTCATCCGAGTCTGCTTCACAGAAGATTTTGATGATAAGTCAAAGCACATCAAATAAAAATATATTTGAACTGGATGAACGACGCTACTTCTACCTCAGTGGGCGGCAAACACGACACATCTGCAAAAATTAAAAATGAAGTGTAAAACCTGTTTTATTTTATTACAATTTGTCAGAGTTTATACAGCATCCCGCTTTTTCACAGCGACGGAAGCAAATTGTAATGCTGATTCTAACATCAACTGCATCTGCTGTTGGTCCTTCATATTCCAATATCATTCTGTAAATCTGGAGATCTGTCTCCCTCCTTTTTTCTTTTGAATATAAGCCAGCAACCGATTTTGTAAAAAAAAATAAAAAATGATTTTAATACTAAATATTATTGACATATAATTCAAATATATTAATAATAAAACAAAATTATTTTAATTTGCATTGATAAAATGTCTATGGAAATGTTATGTAAAATATTTTAGTGTCAATTATGTATATATTATATATCATTTTTAAAAAAATATGTATTTATCCTGAAAAATAAGTTGTCTTTATGGTTAAAAGGTTTGTTTGGTCTTATCTATACTCTATATAACATTAAAAAATATAATTTAAACAATGAAAAATTACACATTGTATTTTGCACTCTAAAGAAGTTTGCATGTGAAGAAATGTGATCATTTAGGCTCATATTAGGTTTGTACTTAAGATGGATCTATGCTGGGCCCATAGGGTCATTCTACGACCCAATATAACTAGAGGGGGTGTAAGTTCGTCAGTGGAGTTGACAAGTCTCCCTTTAAAATAAAATTAATTATTCTCTAGATAAAAAAGTAACGTCCACCTAAAAAAACATGAATATGTTGGAAAGTAATAATTATATAAGAAAAAAAAATTGTGTAAGTAAGATATTTAAACCTTATACTTTTAAAAATTATTTAAACAAAGATTTAAATAAACAATTTGAATATCTCTATTAATTATATATATCTATCTATAGAAAAAAAAATGTTAAAAAAATATATTTTAATGTTGTATATAATAAAATATTTAATGTGGGTTATTAATAAACTATTGTAATATGAAGTGATATTGACGTATAATTAAAAATATATTAATAATAGAAAAACCATTTTAATTTTTCATGTCTCAATGCAAATGTTATTTAAAATATTTTAATGTTAATTATGTATATATTATATATCATTTAAAAAAAATAATTTATCATGAAAAAACAAGTAATTTTTATATTTGAAATTTTTGTTTGCTTCTATATATACTTTATATAACATTCAAAATTACAGTTTAATTGTTTAAATTGTATTTTGCACTTTAAAGAAGTTTGCATGTGAAGAAATTTGATATTCTTCACTCATGTTAAGTTCATACTTAAGATAAATCTGTAGTGAATTCTTATGAAAAAAAAAAAAAAATCTGTAGTGAATTATAATTTTGATAAGTTATATATGTTTAGATTTTTTTTATTTTTTTTTGAAAAAAGTTATAGAATCAATGCATATAAAAATTTAATTTCATTACATTTTTGTTTTTAGTTTTTAATATTTTGCTTAATTATATTTATAGATTTACATTAAAATATATGTTATAAAGATTAAAATATGCGATACAAAGAAAAAGAATGTTAAAGATGTAATATAATGAAAAAGAATGTTTAAAATGTATTCCATTTCTATAAATTTTGAATGAAACTAAGAATAATGAATGATAAGGAAAATGTATTAAAAAAATAAAAAAATAAAAAACAATTTTTATAAATTTTGAATGAAATTGTGTATAGATTTGCATCCAAATATGTGATATGAAAAAGAAAAGAAAAATGATGAAAAAATTACTCAATTTCTATATGTTTTGAATGAAAATATAGAACATTTACATTCAAAAAAAATTAATAAATAGAAACATAAACATGTATATATTTTTTTGGAATTATATATATATATATATATCAAATTAAAAATATCTAACATTAATTAAAAATAATAATGTCAAATTTATTATAATTATTATATTTTCTGAATGAGAGTATACTAACAATTGCATCACATGTTGTAAAGGAAGTGTGGTAAGGCAAGAGCATATGAAAGAGCAACATAGAAGATAGAAGTAAAACTAGTAATTGCACCATTATCAGATGTTGTAAAGGAAATGCCATAAGATTCTTATAGAGATCCAATTAGTAAGTTTTTAAATTTTCTCCGCTCTCTTATTATTTTCGCAAAGAAATATAAATTATCAATTTAAAATAGATATTTCCAAATTCTTATATAAGACCGATCATAGCCATAATAGGCAGATGCTATAGTAATTAAATAATTGTATATTATCTATTAACCATATTGTAATGTTCTTCAAATGTGATCATTTTCCAAATTCCTTACATTTGACAAATACCAATGTAGTAAAAAGGTATTCCATCATGGTTTCACAGAGAATCAACCTCTCTAGAAATTATAGATGTGTGCAATCTTACAACAGCAACATGTCAGCATATTTTGATGTGAACATTTAGCCATTAACTTCCGGGATCGACATAGAATTACAAACCAGGATTTATACTTACAAGCATCTTCAAGGACAATATTTGAACAATTTGAACCTGGCAACTATGCAAAGTACTTATTTTACAATTTTAGTTCCAAACTTTCTCTTACAGGCACATATAATTGGTTCCTAGAACAACCTCAACAGCTAATTCTAAGACTTCTGCTACAGATTTAATGAGAAGAGCTGAACAGTTGCTTTGTCTTGCTGCAATAGACTTCTGAAGGCACTCAAGAGAAACATTTCAAATTAAGATATTTAAGAGCTCTTAACCAAAAGATTCTAAGGCTCAAGACACTATCCAAGTAGTGTGATTTTGGAGTCCTTAATACAGTTGGGAAAAGATAAATCTAATGATTTGCATGCAGTTTGGTAGTGAAACATCCTATTGTAGATGGAAAGAATTCATTCAATGTAGTAAGTTCTACTTTCATAATTTTTAGAAGCCCACAACACTTACCAAAAAATGTCTACAACCTGCAACAAATCAAGAAGATAATAGTTCCATGCTTTTATTTTGAAACATTAATCTGCAGAAATAAATAATACATCAGTTTGACAATAATACATTAGTTTGAAACATTAGAAATCTATGTGTGGACATCGTTTTTGTGAAAAAACTTTCAAACAAAGCAGGGATTATTTGGAGACTCCCAAGTTATAGATTGTTACAAGTATATCTTAACAACTCTGGTTCTTTAAGCATGGAGAAGTTTGAACCTTTATTTCTTTTTTTATTGCTCTTAATGCTTAATAAATCCTGAGTTAAGATGAATCTACACTGGTGTAGGAACAACATGAGTATCACTATTGATATAGATTCAAGGAAATCATTCAAGATAGGGCAAGGCTTACCATCAAACATAATAGAATGCAACCTGTTGTTCCAGGAAATATGGAGTACCACCATTGCAGGTGTTGAAACTTTGGTCCATCAATGAAAAGTATAGGCAGTCCAGCAGTTGCAAACAATGCCCCAAAATTTAGATATTTTATAAGGATATCAAATCAACTTTGTGTCACGGGACCAACATCAAATTGAAATTACGACAACAAATTGAAGTGAATTTGATTGAAAATGCAACAACAGGTTTAAGTGAAATGGATTCCAAGTAATATGATATCGTATAGATACAATTTCCAAGAATGAGATAAATGAATGGGAACACACCAGGAGGATGGAAAGAACCGGAATATATCATGAATGCCATAGATGCAGCTAGGGCAACACTGCGGGCAACCCAACCTGGGCCAAAAATAGCTAATGCAGTCACTCCAAGTGCTGCACAGCAAATATGAGAAACGAACATATTGTATTTATGCACATGCAATTCAAAATCAAATGCTATGTTCTTCAAATTTGATCATTTTCCAAATTCCTTACATTTGACAAATACCAATGTAGTAAAAAGGTATCCCATCATGGTTTCACAGAGAATCAATCTCTCTAGAAATTATAGATGCGTGTAATCTTACAAAAGCAACATGTGAGCATATTTTGATGCGAACATTTAGCCATTAACTTCAGGGATAGACATAGAATTACAAACGAGGATTTATACTTACAAGCATCTTCAAGGACAATATTTGAACAATTTGAACTTGGCAACTATGCAAAGTACTTATTTTACAATTTTAGTTCCAGACTTTCTCTTACAGGCACATATACATTGGTTCCTAAAATAACCTCAACAACCAATTCTAATAATTTACAAACAAATGAAAACGTGCATGTAACAATTGCTTGCATTAAAATTGCAACAAAACTTTCATAAAGCAATTTCACCTTCTGCTACAGATTTAATGAGAAGAGCTGAACAGTTGCTTTGTCTTGCTGCAATAGACTTCTGAAGGCACTCAAGAGAAACATTTCAAATTAAGATATTTAAGAGCTCTTAACCAGAAGATTATAAGGCTCAAGACACTATCCAAGTAGTGTGATTTTAGAGTCCTTAATACAGTTGGGAAAAGATAAACCTAATGATTTGCATGCAGTTTGGTAGTGAAACTTCCCGTTGTAGATGGAAAGAATTCATTCAATGCAGTAAGTTCTACTTTCATAATTTTTAGAAGCCCACAACACTTACCAAAAAGGTCTACAACCTACAACAAATCAAGAAGATAATAGTTCCATGCTTTTCTTTTGAAACATTAATCTGTAGAAATAAATAATACATCAGTTTGACAATAATACATTAGTTCGAAACATTAGAAATCTATGTGTGGACATCGTTTTTGTGAAAAAAACTTTCAAACAAAGCAGGGATTATTTGGAGACTCCCAAGTTATAGATTGTTACAAGTATATCTTTAAGCATGGAGAAGTTTGAACCTTCATTTTTTTTATTGCTCTTAATGCTTAATAAATCCTCAGTTAAGATGAATCTACACTGGTGTAGAAACAACATGAGCATCACTATTGATATAGATTCAAGGATATCATTCAAGATAGAGCAAGGCTTACCATCAAACATAATAGAATGCAGCCTGCTGTTCCAGGAAATATGGAGTACCACCATTGCAGGTGTTGAAACTTTGGTCCATCAATGAAAAGTATAGGCAGTCCAGCAGCTGCAAACAATGCCCCAATATTTAGATATTTTATAAGGATATCAAATCAACTTTGTGTCACAGGACCAACATCAAATTGAAATTACGACAACAAATTGAAGTGAATTAGATTGAAAATGCAACAACAGGTTTAAGTGAAATTGATTCCAAGTAATATGATATCGTATAGATACAATTTCCAAGAATGAGATAAATGAATGGGAACACACCAGGAGGATGGAAAGAACAAGAATATATCATGAATGCCACAGATGCAGCTAGGGAAACACTGCGGGCAACCCAACCTAGGCCAAAAACAGCTAATGCAATCACTCCAAGTGCGGCACAGCAAATATGAGAAACAAACATATTGTATTTCTGCATATGTAGTTCAAAATCAAAGTTGTCAAATTTAAAAAATGCTCAAAAAAAGGCCTGATTGTCTATTTATTGTATTAGATGGTTTAATATAGTACTGATTTTACATGAGAAATTCAGTATGTTTACAGTAATTTTAGACCATTAGCTCAGCCAAAAATTACAGAGTAAACCATCGATGAATTCCATGGTAGAACAGAGCCTAAAAACCCAGGGAAACAGTCGTCTTGTGGAAAATAAAAGTCATATATCTAAGGTCGAACATGTAAAACCAGAAATAGAAAGTTAAATAAGGAACCTAGATGCGGCATTAACCCCGAGAGAGTCGAAGAACTCAAGTAGTGCTCACCTCATCTTATTCTAACCTGCAAGTAGAGAAAACCATCAGAGAACAAATAAACCTAGAGGAAGTGAATTACATGGCAGAACAGAGCCTAAAAACCAGGGAAACAATCATATTGTGGAAAATACAAGTCATATATCTAAGGTCGAACATGTAAAACCAGAAATAGAAAGTTAAATAAGGAACCTAGATGCGGCATTAACCCCGAGAGAGTCGAAGAAGTCAAGTAGTGCTCACCTCATCTTATTCCAACCTGCAAGTAGAGGAAACCATGAGAGAGAAAATAAACCTAGAGGAAGAAACGAATAATACCGAGGGTTACAGTAAAACCAACATTACCTCTACCTGTATCTTCATCGCTGCCAGGGGTCGAGAGAGCAGGGTCGGTTTCTTCATCACTGCTAGGGGTCGAGAGAGCAGGGTCGATTTCTTCATCGTTGCCAGGGGTTGGTTTCTTGATCATTGCTCTTCATCGCTACCAGGGGTCGGTTTCTTCATCGCTGCCAGGGGTCAAGAGAGCGATGGCAGGGTCGAGAGAGCGATATGGCGGCCGAAATATTAACTCACAAAATCTTGCCCTAACTAACAAAAATTCTCTTAACTCATGAAAACTTACCCTAACTAACAAAAATTCCCATCGGATCTTGTGGAAAATACAAGTCATATATCTAAGGTCGAACATGTAAAACTGGAAATAGAAATTTAAATAAGGAACCTAGATGCGGCATTGACCCCGAGAGAGTCGAAGAACTCAAGTAGTGCTCACCTCATCTTATTCCAACCTGCAAGTAGAGGAAACCATTAGAGAACAAATAAACCTAGAGGAAGTGAATTACATGGAAGAATAGAGCCTAAAAACCTAGGGAAACAATCATCTTGTGGAAAATACAAGTCATATATCTAAGGTTTAACATGTAAAACTAGAAATAGAAAGTTAAATAAGGAACCTAGATGCGGCATTAACCCCGAGAGAGTCGAAGAAGTCAAGTAGTGCTCACCTCATCTTATTCCAACATGCAAGTAGAGGAAACCATGAGAGAACAAATAAACCTAGAGGAAGAAATGAATAATACCGAGGGTTACAGTAAAACCAACATTACCTCTACTTGTATCTTCATCGCTGCCAGGGGTCGAGAGAGCAGGGTCGGTTTCTTCATCGCTGCTAGGGGTCAAGAGAGCAGGGTCAGTTTCTTCATCGCTGCCAGGGGTTGGTTTCTTCATCGCTGCTCTTCATCGTTACCAGGGGTCGGTTTCTTCGTCGCTGCCAGGGGTCGAGAGAGCGATGGCAGGGTCGAGAAAGTGATATGGTGGACGAAATCTTAACTCACAAAAAATTACCCTAACTAACAAAAATTCTCTTAACTCACGAAAACTTACCCTAACTAACAAAAATTCCCATCGGGTCTTGTGGAAAATACAAGTCATATATCTAAGGTCGAACATGTAAAACCGGAAATAGAAAGTTAAATAAGGAACCTAGATGCGGCATTAACCCCGAGAGAGTCGAAGAACTCAATTAGTGCTCACCTCGTCTTATTCCAACCTGCAAGTAGAGGAAACCATCAGAGAACAAATAAACCTAGAGGAAGTGAATTACATGGCAGAACAGAGCCTAAAAACCCAGGGAAACAATCATCTTGTGGAAAATAAAAGTCATATATCTCAGGTCGAACATGTAAAACCGAAAATAGAAAGTTAAATAAGGAACCTAGATGCGGCATTAACCCCGAGAGAGTCGAAGAAGTCAAGTAGTGTTCACCTCATCTTATTCCAACATGCAAGTAGAGGAAACCATGAGAGAACAAATAAACCTAGAGGAAGAAACGAATAATACTGAGGGTTACAGTAAAACCAACATTACCTATACCTGTATCTTCATCGCTGCCAGGGGTCGAGAGAGTAGGTTCGGTTTCTTCATCGCTGCTAGGGGTCGAGAGAGTAGGGTTGGTTTCTTCATCGCTGCCAGGGGTCAAGAGAGCGATATGGCGGCCGAAATATTAACTCACGAAAACTTATCCTAACTAACAAAAATTCTCTTAACTCACGAAAACTTACCCTAAATAACAAAAATTCCCATCGGAAGGCTGGTAATGTTTCAATCGTCTAACACAAAATTGAATGGTCACAAACGGTGTAGAGTGTCATTTAGGAAAGTTGTTTTCAAATAAGGATGCCTTACGGCGTAAATATTTTTCTTTTTTATTTATTTACTAGTGTGTCTATGAGAGACTTTGAAATTTTCTTTGCAAAATTGAGTTATATCATGGATTATATTTACAAGATGGGTTCATTGCTAAAATTTCTCTCTCTATAATTAAGAGAGTATTTTATTGAATGTTTCATCATTTATGAGGTCATAATCTAGGTTTCAGTGGAGGCATGTGTTCCTTGTTTCTAAAGCCAATCTCCAAGGCTCTCACGGGTCACAACATATTTCAGGGATCCCCACTTGAAACACCTCCAAATCTAGCCTTTCAACTGGAACTAGACCTTCCATTACATGTAGATACACCACAACTTAAAACATAAACTTTGTCAAGAGGTGCCTTGGGATTAATTTTGGCAAACACAGCTGGCATGCGCGATAGTGTACTCACTGAAAGTGGACGTACCAAGGAAGTGGTAAATTGGCTTCCATTTGATGGAAAACCTGGAATTTCCCACTCGTCATAACTCCTCTTTCAATGTCAATTTTTAGCAAAGCACACATGTTGCTCTCTTCTAACTTGCAATGCTTGCATCATTTGCATTCTCTAGTGAATACATGAAGGACACTATCACCCACCTTGAGGTCAATTACCCCTTCTCCAACACTCTCAAAATTTTCGTGTTAAAAAATTACCAGCAGTTAATCACAAGCAAAATTTTCCCATAAAATACCACATTTCTCGTTGAATAATTAATTTCACACATAATTTATTTCAAAATAGAATTTCGTGTGCAATATTATAATTGTTTAATATATTCAGGGCTAAAAAAATATATGGTTATAGGCCTTGGTCTGACATCCATATGAAGCTTCCAGCATTGAGAAAGTTGGATGTCATGTTGATTGTAAGGAAGTAACTATTTCGGTCTTAGTCATTGTATTTGTTTAACTGTCAAGATAACTCTCTTGTAAAGTTTATTTTCAATGTTTTCTTACTTTTTCCAATGTGTGCTACTTGAAGGAATATGTGGATATCATAGGCCAGATACAATTTTGGTATGTTGGAGGTAATGCACTAGTATATGACTTTGGTAATAGGAATAAGGTGCAACAGAAGAAATGGTGGATTCCAATTCCAAGAGTACATGTGAATGCACTATCAGATGAAACAAGGAAAAAGTTGTTTTACCAGAGAGAATATATAAGTTAGGTCCTCAAAGCTACAATATCCATAAATGAGCAGGTTCTTTTTGAAATGGAGGTTTGTGATGTGTACTTGGATACACTTCCTAAGGTAAATCATCACTTTGTCGTAAAGGACTTTCTTTGGTTTTGAGATGGTGAAGCTCAGGTGTCATATGTAACTCCATACTTCTCAGGAACTGTGGCTAGAAAACTCCTCGCCTTTTTCAGTCCATTGACTAAACCCAAGTACACACTCTGAGGTTGTAACTACAAAACCTCCAGTTCTAACCTCTCAGTAATGCTCTATTGTTTTATCAACAACATTTAATTTTTCCAAATGTGGAGATGCTATGTGTGATTCTTCTTCGAGAAGAGTGAGATTGATTATGCATTTATTTAAGCTTGGAGGTTTCTTCTTACAAATACGTTTGTTACTACTTTCTTTGTTGTACACCTGAGGTGGTGTGGACCTCATCTTGTCTTGAAATTCGCTAGTTGTCTTTGCCATAACTTCCACCCTCGAATAATTGCAGTTGGTTTTATTCCAATTGAATAAATAAGAAAGCAATTAATGAATGGAAATGGACGAACAATCTTTGTCTTGAAAGAAAATGAAATAGATGGAGGTAAACATTCTTAGATTTATGTGATAATTTTCTAACAATGGTTAGACAGTAGTTGAGCATATTTTTGGTAAGGTGTCTGTATCAAGCACCTTTATAATAGGCTAAAATAGGGGAATCAATTATGCCTTCTAAAATCAAGAATAATGTCAACATGAATAAGTGAGTTTGATATTATGAACGTGTGATTTTCCCAAATAATGGCTTCATGGCCATTCAAATTATTGTTTGTCATAATCAATGGTAATGTTTATCTTACCTAGTTGGGGAAAATTGCACTTAGCAAATTATTCTTTATTGTCTTTCTTGTGGATGTCTGATGAACCTTGCCCAAACTATCCTCCTAGAAATGAGTTGGCCAAACTTAACACTGAAACATATCTCCATGATTGTATGCATCGATGATCTCAATGTCAATCAATGCACTAAAAACAAAATATTGCTATAAAACAAAGAAAAACATTGGTTAAAGTAACACAATAGGCCCTCCAAAAATTCAATCAACGAGTAGAACATCTAAAACTGGCAATGGACATTTCCCACATTTCCATTATTTTAAAATTGAGCAACCCTAACTTAAGACCACCTTAAGACTCAAGCACACTTCATGATTATAGGAAATCATGTTCTCAACATGGCTTAGGAGGTTCCACACTAACCACTATTAAACTATTTGGTATGCAAAAAACCCTCAAGATATTGTTAATTCCACAACACAATATTGAGTGATTAGAAAAATAGGCCCTTGAAAATTTAATGAGCGAGCATAACATCTAATTTCAGAATGGATATCAGAGAACAATAGACAAACATGAAACAATACAATAATATTGAATCTATATACAATAATATATGTAAAAATCACGAATTATGAACCAAAAATTTCTGAATTTCATAATAACCATGACAGTAGAAACATGAATAATAGGGTAATCTAGAAAAATCTGGCAACTTATTCTTGTTGCAGAATATCTCACATTCAATGACCCAAAAATTATAAATGTCCCCAACCCTCCGAGTAAGCAAAAAAATGGTTGGCCTTTCAAGGCCAACAACACTTCACCATCTCATTTGAGGAGTCCAAGTTGCCTCCTATTATCTTGGCTTTCATTCGCAACCCAACCTACATGGTTCGAATATAAGTGAATACGAATGCAAGTGTGTGGAAGGAGAACCTAATTTTTGTTCCAAATGAATAAATAATAAAGCAATTAATGAATTAAAATGGATGAACAATCTCTGTCTTGAAAGACAAAGATATAGATGGAGGAAAAATTCTTAGATTTATGTGATTATGGTGTTGGGGGACCAATTACTTGAAGCATATATTCCATCCCTTTAAAATTTATTAAACATGAAACTAGACACAAGAAACAAACACAAGCATCCCTGGTGTCACAATAAGTTCACAAATGCAACTTTAATCCAACCATGTGTACAATCATCCCTATTGTCAAAAGAAGTCACAAATGTAACTTTGATCCAACCAAGTATACAATCATCCCTAATGTCAATAGAAGTCACGACAGGAACCTATCACTTGAGACCCTCACCCAAATGTCTTGAAACACCAAACTAGAGAAAATTGAGCTATGAGCTATAAATATTCAACCATGTTGCAAGGTGTATTAGCCACATTCATCTTACTACATTCCTAAATCCCAAAGGACACTGAAATTCCAAAACTAGATCAGTGAAATTAGAGGTTGAGCTATAAGCATCCAACCATACATCCAGATGTTAATCTTATACCATGAAACTACTTTGTGCAAAATAGAGGAAACCCACAAGAAGGTTGCATCAATAAAAGCTTATCTTATGGCACATGGAAAACACACTTAAGAAAATACTTTGCTCAAGAAATTGGATAGCATTATTTAAAGCAATAGAAACCATACTAACATTCTTACCATAAGCTAATAGAGGATGGAAATCCTCACTACTTGAAACAAACCAAAACCCATTGTTAATTATCAATCAAACACCAAAATCCACTTTGAATGTACGGATAGAGACCACATTCATTTATATCATATGAGATTGATAGATCACAATAATTCTCAATATTATAACATCAAAAATAAGTTTCATGTCTTCCTGACTTGAGGAATATTCAAATTTGATACAAGAAAAACCAAGTTTTCATGAACTGCAAATTCTTATCTGGCTTTCATATGAAAAGAGTGGAATCAATTCATGGCATACTTTTGAGTCCATTCTCTTGTTGTCTCCTCATAACGATACCTTTTCCTCTTGTACATATGAGCAATTTTAGGAATAAGAGAATCATCAGGATTTGGGTCAGTTAGAAGAGAGCAAATTGACAAAAGCACCTTCGAGATTATAAGTGCATGACTCCACTATTCCTTGAGGATATACAAACAAATGCCACCATTGGAATTGATGTTTGGATGATAGACCTAATTAAGAATAAAATGGTGCTACATTTTCTCATGAACAACTATACACATTATGTTATTTGTGGCAAGAAACATTTTAACACAAAAGATCACCAAAAGGTTGACATTTCAAGACCACCCTCAAATATAAAGGTTCAACTAAATTCACAGGACCCTTCTATGTTATAAGCTCATAAAAATTGAAGCGATACTAAGTATCATCTAATCTCCATGATGCAAACAGATGAAAAAAATCAAGATCTAAGAGCTAAAAAAATTACAACAAACTAAATTCTGTTAAGAGGAAGGGGCAATTGGAACTGATTGAAGACACTGCACACAATGAACACATAAAAAAGGCTTTAGACTACATTAAATGAGTTTTATTAAGAGTGAAGCAAGATTTGAAAACTACAACTGAGCTGAAAGAAATGGTTTCCAAGATACTGCAATTAAGATTAAATTAACTTAGTCTAAACCAGTTCTTGGCCACTTATCAAGAGCTTCATAGAAAATCTGGAGAGCAATCAATGTAGCCAAGGCAGAGCTTTCCCCAGAATAAGATCCAAGGGATTTGGGACTCAAGAGGTTAAAAGTTCATAAATAGAAATAAATATTGTTATAACCACATTAACATGATTTGATCAATGCATCAATCCCATGAGAATCTTCTTATGTGTGTAACAACACTACACACTCTTGCTCACTAGGTCTGCAAAGTAAATACCTTTGGACTCCATTTGTTGTAGCCTCTGTATGAGCTATTCAAAGCCCTTAACTCATGATACTAACAAATTTCATCATACACGAACAATGCCATCGACTTTTCTATTCTACAATAACAACAATCCACAAACATGCCTCCTTCGCTACACTCACTGATATAATAGCATGGACAAGTCTGCTCTCCTGAATTGTTGAGAGTGATGTTCCACAATATATTCTTCTTTGTTTGTTGCTTTCTATTATCCAAAGTAACCAACAAAGATTTTTGGCGAGGAAAAATACCTCAAATCTGCAAACCCAAAATCAGATAGCTTAGCCATATAGTCATAGAGAATACAAAAAGAAAGAGTAGGGGATTTAATTCGAGCTTGAATAGAAGCAATTTTTAAAACTTGTAATGAGAGGTATCAAAACACACGCATTCAACTTTTAAAACAAACCATCCTTTAATGAGATGTATCAAAACACACACACACTAGTTTGTTGCTAGTTCAATATTTTGGGCAGTTGAACCTAGTGATTGTATCAAAGGACCATCAACACGAACATAAGGCTAGTTGGTAGAAAATGTAGTTTAAAAAAATTGTTTAAAGGATTCCAGACACGTCAATATTCTATCGGGATCATGCCTATGTATGGCTTGGCATCTATCAAGTGCTAGGTAAGGAAGTCAAAATTTGTTCCAGGCTTGTCTGGCTGTAGTAGTAACTAGCTTTGTTGGGATTTTCTCTCCTCCTGGTGGATATCTAGACCAATATATATAGATATAAATATTTGGCTTTGATGTTGGAGAAATAACACCTATTTATTTTCACGCAAAACCCGTATCTGGATGGATCTATTACTGTTCAAAAGCTTCATCAAAGGCAACAAATTGACTAAGAGGCTAAAACAGGGGAGTCAATTATGCCTTATGAAGTCGAGAATATTGTCAACGTGAAGGTGTGAATTTGATATTACGAATGCGTGAGTTTCCCAAATAATGGCTTCATGGCTATACAAATTCTTATTTGTCATAATCAATGCTAATGTCTATCTTATCTAGTTGGGGACAAATTGCACTTAGAGAATCATTCTCTAATGATTGTCTTGTGGATGAACATTTCCCAAACTGTCGTCCCAGAAATGAACTGGCTAAACTTAATGCATAAACATATCTCCATGGAAAGGGATGAACAAGTTGTCTTGAAAGACAAAGAAATAGACGGAGGATAAATTCTTAGATTTATGTGATCAATGGTAATGTTTATCTTACCTGGTTGGGGACAAATTGCACTTAGAAAATCATTCTCTAATGTTTGTCTTGTGGATGTTCGCTGAACCTTTCCCAAACTGTCCTCCTGGAAATGAGTTAGCCAAATTTAACGCTGAAACACATCTCATGATTGTATGCATTGATGCTCTCAAATTCAATCAATGCACTAAAAACAAAATATTACTATAAAACAAAGCAAAACATTTGTTAAAGTAACACAATAGGCCCTCCACCCCGGATGCGGGTGACTAAACTGACATGAATGACAATCATTTCTCACACACCCTGGAGGACAAAGATCTTCTGCGTAGAGCCTCACCTGTTGTGGATTCTCAAACTGTTAGCCATCTGCATGAGACTAAAAGAATAAGGTATGATGATGAGACGTTGGGAACAACGTCACCCTCTCTAGGGCACCCTTCCACATCTATCACCATAAATGATTATCATGATTGATCTATATATCAGCCATCCCCCTTCCCTTGAGCCTGCTCAAGCGATCAATCACGGCACACAACTGCGTGCGAGGCATAATCATTACCATCCTCTTCGCATGGGTCCAAGCCCTTTTAAAAGGATGAGCTCTCAACCCCTAGCAACCCATAGTATTTTCCCTCTACCTTTCATTTTTTTAACTCTGCTCTGGCACTTCCACGATTTCAGAAGGTTGCGCAGCCCTATTCTCAGCACTGAGCTGCACAGTCCCCTTTGAGCTATGACATCCCAATCTATGCACCTCTTCCCTAGCTCTTCTGACCCCCCGATCCTTAGCGTTGATTGTCCCCCTGCTGCGTATCCCTCCCTTGAAATCTCCCCCCTGCCTCATTGTGCAATGGCCCCTAGATTATGCCAGAGTACCATCCAAGGTGGACAAAGAGGGAATCTCCCTGGTCATTATCACCGTGGCGAGGAAAATTGACTAGAGTCGATGGAAGGCTCCTCCTCCGACATTTTTGCACGAAAAAGCCCCGACCCCGAGCAGGAGGAAGCAACCCCTGTGCAAGTTGTGCAAAGAGGTAGGCGCGGCCCACGGAAGTCCACCATAGCGCACCATACGCACCCCCAGCTTTGCAAGACTGACCCGTTGCTGGTTTAGGAGAAGTAAGACGATGAATCAGATGTCTGGGTGATGGATTTTGATGGCAACTAGACGCGTTTCCCTGATGGAGCAGATCCGGAGTCCCCCATCCTCTGCACACCAGTCCACAAACCCAGGCGTTCAGTGGCAGATTCAGAGGAAGTGGTTATGCAGGAACCTGCTTGCCCCATTGAGGAGGAGGTCCCCAATAGCGATGATGAAGATGGAGATTGAGGCCTGTGCAGCTGCACAACTCTTCCATGTTTTTTGTCAAGCAAGCCACCACCAGTTTTTTTTTCTTTCTTCTGCATATTTTGTGCTACTTAGATACATCAACACTACTACGCATATTGTAATTTTATGTCTTAAGTTTTGTTCGAGCTGGTTTCCTCCTCTGAGGCAGCCCCAAAACCGAGTAACTAAGGCTGGGATTGGCTAGGCACAACTTTACAACCCCGCTTATAGCATATGTAACATTTCATTTTTCGAATTAATAGAATAGCCTAACTCCAAAAAAAAAAAAAAAACACAATAGGCCCTCCAAAAAATAAATCAGTGAGTAGAACTTATAAAACTGGCAATGTACATTTTTCACATTGTCATTGTTTTGAAATTGAGCAACCCTAACTTAAGACTCAAGCACTCTTCATGATTATAGGCACTCATGTTCTCAACATGGCTTAGGAGGTTCCACAATAACTATTATTAAACTATTCAATATGCAAACAACCCTCAATATATTGTTGATTCCACAACACAATAATGATTGATTATTCAAAAAGGCCCCTGAAAATTTTAATTAGTAAGCATAACATCTAATTTCAGAATGGATACTAACGAACAATAGATAGACATGAAACAATACAATAATACTTAATCTATATACAATGATATATTTCAAAATCACGATCTATGAACCAAAAATTTATAAATTTCATAACAACCATGACAGTAGAAACATGAATAACACGGTAATCTAGAAAAATATTACAACTTATTCTTGTTGCAGAATATCTCACATTCAATTACCCAATAATTATAATATCCCCGACCCTTACAGCAAGAAAACAATGGGTTGACCTTTCAAGGCCAACAACACTTCACCATCTCAGTCGAGGAGTCCAGGTCGCCTCCTATTATCTTGGCATTCATTCCCAACCTAACCTACCTGGTTAGAATGTAAGTGAATACATATGCAAGTGTGTGGAAGGATAACCTAATTTTTGTTCCAAATGAATAAATAAGAAAGTAATTAATGAATGGAAATGGACAAACAATCTCTGTCTTGAAAGACAAATAAATGGATGAAGGACAAATTGTTAGATTTATGTGACTATGGTGTTGGGGGACCAAATACTTGGAGAAAATATTTCATCCCTTTAAAATTCCCTGAACAAGAGACTTAACACAAAGGAACAAACACAAACATCCCTAGCACTGTTAGAATAACGTCAAAAATGAAATTCTAATCCAAACATGTGTACAATCATCCATATCGTCAAAAGAAGTGACAAATGTAACTTTGATCCAACCAAGTATACAATCATCCCTAATGTCAACAAAAGTCACAACAGGAACCTATCCCTTGAGCCTTCACCCAAATGTCTTGAAACACCAGACTAGAGAAAGTTAAGCTGTGAGCAATAAATATCCAACCATGCTACAAGGTGGATTAGCCACATTTATCTTACTACATTCCTAAATCCCAGAGGATACTGAAATTCCAAAACTGTATCAGTGGAATTAGAGGTATGAGCTATAAACATCCAACCAGACATCCAGATGTTAATCTTAGACCATGAAACTATTTTGTGTAAAATAAAGGAAACCCACAAGAAGGATGCATCAATAAAATCTTATCTAATGGTACTTGGCAAACACACTTAAAAAAATACTTTACTCGAGAAATTGCATAATATTATTTAAAGCAATAGAAACCATACAAACATTCTTGCAATAAACTAACAGAGGATGGATATCCTCATTATTTGAAACAAACCAAAATCCATTGTTAATTATGAATCAAGCACCAAATTCCACTTTTGAATGTACATATGGAAACCACATTCATTTATATGATATGAGATTGATAGATCACCATAATTCTCAATCTTATAGCATCAACAATAATTTTCCTATCTTCCTGACTTGAGGAAGATTCAAACTTGACACAAGCAAAACAAGTTTTCATGAACTGCAAATTCTTCCCTGGATTTCATAGGACAAGAGTGGAATGAATTCATGGCATACTTTGAGTCCATGCTCTTGGTGTCTCCTCATAACGAGACCTTTGCCTCTTATACATAAGAGTGATTTCAGGAACAAGAGGATCATCAGGATTTGGGTCTGTCAAAAGAGAGAAAGTCGACAAAAGCACCTTCGAGATTGTCAGTGTAGGACTTCACTATTCCTCAAGGATATCCAAACAGATGCTACCATTGGAATTGATGTTTGGATGATAAACATGATTAAGAACAAAATGGTGTTACATTGGTCTCATGAACAACTATTCACATTATGTTATTTGTGGAAAGAAACATTTTAACACAAAAGACCACCAAAAGACTGACATTTCAAGACCACCCACAAATATAAAGGTTCAACTAAATTCACAAGACCCTTTTGTGCTATAAGCTCATAAAAATTGAAGAGATACTAAGTATCAACTAATCTCCATAATGCAAACATATGACAAAAATCAAGAATTAAGAGCTAAACAAATCACAACAAACTCAAATATGTTAAGAGGAAGGGGCAATTGGAATTGATTGAAGATAATGCACACAATGAACACATAAAATAGGCTTTAGACTACACTAAATGAGTTTTATTAAGAGAGAAGCAAGAGTTGACAGTTGTAGCTGAGCTGAAAGAAATTTCTTCCAAGAGAATGCAATTAAGATTAAATTAAATAGTTTAAACCAATTCTTGTCCACTTGTTAGGAGATTCATAGTAAATCTAGAGAGAAATAAATGTAGCCAAGGTAAAGCTTTCCCCATAATAATATTCAAGGGATTTGGGACTCAGGAGGTTAAAATTTCAATTAAATAGCAATTTTATTGTTCTAACCACATTGACAAGAAATTCACTTACCAAGGATGTAAATTTTAGCAGCTTGTTACCTTGGGTATATTCAACTATGATTTGATCAATGCATCAATCCCACGGGGTTCTTCTTAAGTGTGCAACAACGCTATGCTCTCTCACTCACTAGGTCTACAAAGTAAATACCTTTGAACTCCATTTGTTGTAGAATCTAGAGGAGCTATTTGAATTCCTTCACTTAGGATACTAACAAAGTTCATCATACATGAAACATGCCATCGAATTTTCTATTTTGCAATAGAAACAACCCACAAACATGCCTCCTTCGTCGCACTTACTGATATGACAACATGGGTGGGTTTGCTCTCCTGGATTGCTGAGATTGTTGTTCCACTATATCTTCTTCTTTGGCTATTTCTTGCTCTTATCCAAAGTAACCAATAAATATCGTTGGTGAGGAAAAATATCTCAGATTGAAAAACCCAAAATCAGATAGCTTAGTCCTATAGTGGTAGAGAATACAAAAATAATGAGAAAGGGATTTAATTCCAACTTGAATAGAATAAATCTTTCAAAATTGTAATGAGATGTATCAAAACATGCACATTGAGATTTTAAAACAATCCATCATGTAATGAGATGTATCAAAACATGCACATTGGTTTGTTGTTAGTTCAATCTTTTGGGCGGTTGAACCTAATGATTGCATCAAAGGAACATCAACATGAACATAATCCTAGTTGGTAGAAAAATGTATTCAAAATAAATTGTTTAAAGGATTCCAGACACATCAATCTTCTATTGGGATCATACCTGCGTATGTGGCGTCCATCCAGTGCTAGAAAAGGAAGTCAAAATTTTTTTCGGGTCTGTATGGTTGTAGTAGTAACTGGCTTTGTTGGGGTTTTCTTTGCTGGTGGTGGATATGCAGACTAATATGTGCGTGTGTGTGTGTGTGTGTATGTGTGTTAGAGAAGCAATGCCTATTTATTCCCATGCAAAACCCGTAGACCGGTCACTACTACAAAATCAATGGTTGTATCTGTTACTTATTCAAAAGCTTCATCAAAGGCAGCGGATCGACTGTGAAAAATAATCGCTCTACTGCATATATGCCACTAGTGCCTATGATGTCAGAGTTGGATCAAAGGAAGGAAAAGACAAAACTGGAATTTGAATTTCATTTTCTATATGAGATACAACATGAGAAAGGTCAGAGTATTGTGGGCCAATAAAAGTGACCACATTTGTAAATAACACCCAACGAATAACTGCAAGTCAGAAACTGAGCTAGAATCACTAAAGATGAACAAAAATCTAAAGATATGCCGAGAAGAAACCATAATAAAATGCAAAGTAGATAGGGCTATGGTACTTACCCAACAAAACTGGCCACCATGGTATTTTTTTTCTTTTAAACAAAAATAAAACTCCAATGAAATTTTGAGAATAAAACTTAATAAAATACTAAGAAAATAGGGATATGGTACTTACCCAATAGAATTGGCCATTGTGGTATTTGTTCTTCTTTCCTACAAGATGTGAGTGGGCTAGTTCAAATGCATTCGGGACCCTGAACAAACAGGGCATATGAATTTTAAGTCTATATAATGCAAGGATAAGGCAATGGAAGATCTATTGTGAAAAATAATCGCTCTATTGTGTATATGCCATCGGTATGCCATCAGTGCGTATGATGTCAGAGTTGGATCCGTGGCAACAAAGGACAAAACTGGTATTTCAATTCCATTTTCTATATGAGATACAACATGAGAAAAGTCAGAGTATTGTGGGCCAATAAAAGCGACCATGTTTGTAAACAATAACCAACGAAGAACTCCAAGTCAGAAACTGAGCCAGGATTGCTAAAGAGAAACAAAAATTTAATGAAATGCCGAGAAGAAACCCTAATAAAATGCTAAGTAGATAGGGCTATGGTACTTACCCAACATAATTGGTCAGCATGGTATTTTTTCTTCTAAATAGAAACAAAACTCTAATGAAATGTCAAGAAAAAACCAGAATAAAATACTAATTAGATAGGGATATGGTATTTTTTCTTCTTTCCTATGTGAATGGGTTAGTTCAAATGCATTTGGGACCATCAAACTCACGTTTTCGTAATGGTATTTCTCTTAATTCTTCTCAATGGATTTTGCTCGGACAAAGCAGGGCAGTCATTACACCATTCATGAAATACAATCCGCGCTACTGATATTGGGAATGAGTTTATATCACATGTAGATAATTTTTGGAGATCGATTGACAAGCTGGCATAAGCTGTTGGAAGTTCAATGGTGGAATCCAACGACACAAGATGTTTCAATCGTCTAACGTTGGATCCAATACTACAGACTAGTACAAAGTGGTAGCTGGGGGAGTTGTTTTCAAAGGGGAACACCTTACGATGTAATTATAATCAGTTTAGGTCAAATTGATTTGACTTTTAATTAATTTGCAAATTTTTAAAAGCTATTTCTAAATTTTATTAAAGTTTTAGTGAAATTAAATATTAAATTTAATTTCTTAGAAATTGAAAATTATTTTTTGAATTTTTAATTTTTGATTGGTGGATGACTAATTTTATGTGGTTTAAATCAAAATTTTAGAATTAAATTTGTTTAAAAAAATATTTAAAAAAAAAAACCTCTAATCATCAAGTGTCCTTGTAAATTAATTATCTATTTTTTTTTCCAAATTTATGGATTTTTCCATAATTAATATTTGGATTTTTCCATAATTAATATTTTATTTTCAAAGAAAAATGTTGCCATTATTTTTTAAGCTTTTACTAACCATGGAAACTAGTTGAATTAAAAAGCAAAAGCAACAACGCTCCATATCACATTGATTTTTCATTTTCTTCATATTTTTCCCTCATTTTTATTATTGAATTGACTTGGTTTAATCATTTTCCTTAATAAACCTTACCTATATTATATATTTTCACAATTCAATTTTAAATCGTGATGTAATATAGATAATAAAATTTAAGTCAACATTACAATAAATAAGATTTTCTCTTTTGGCTTCACAATTTTAATAACAAATTACATATATAAAATCTTTTGGCTTCACAATTTCAATAACAACTTACACACACACACACACACACACACACACACACACACACACATATATATAAGAAATTTTTTGCACTCACATTTAAGCCTTTGTATAACTAAATTTTTCATTTTAATATACTAGACATTGTAATTTTTTATATTAGATATTTTATTACATATGAATTCTTTGTCACGTCATTAAAACCACACAAATACTTCACATTAATTTGATTTTTTCGACATAGAAATTTTACATAGATTTTTTATTTGTCGTTGAATTAGGATGAGTATAAATTTAAAGTTAAATAAATAGTTTGTTACAATAATTAGTTTTTTTTTTAATATTTATTTATTTATATCGTGTGTATATATATATATATACTAAACATTGTGATTTGTCCTCCTTATTTGGTCCCATAAGTTAAAGATGGAATAAAATATGGACAAGCACATTTCAATAAACTCTTAACTTTTGTAACAAAAGATGATGTTGTTATTATATTTCATCCAAAATTATTTATGGACATATCTCGTTTTGCTCCAAGTTTATCTAGTCCATTAATTACTTCGGTTACTTCCCTTCGTCGTTTTCAAATGTATTTCATTATTAGATTAATTATGAATTTGTTGAAGCATTCAATAATTGTTATCTGTTACTTTTTGCATAAGAGGTAGGTACTAAGCAACAATGTTGCATATTACATTTGTTATAAAATAGCCCCATCACTAACATCAAAGTTCTTGTACTTTTTATTTATGTACATTTATAAATTTGGTGATAAGTCTAAGAGGTAGGTACTAAGTAACAATGTTGCATATTACATTTGCTATAAATTAGCCCCATCAATAACATCAAAGTTCTTGTACTTTTATTTATTTACATTTATAAATTTGGTGATAAGTCATTGTAATTTTGTGATTAATCACTACCAATAACATCAAAGTTCTTGTGTTTGTTATTTATTTACATTTATAATAATGAGATACATGCTTGTTTTGTTAATTGGGTTTATATTAGTTGATTAGGAGGAATGATTGTTATCTCCCCAACCACAAATTCAATCACTGAAAATGACATATAATAAGCTTTGGTGTAAAGTTGTTTTTTTTTGTATTATACCATTAAACAAATGAGATGTTTACTTAGTACTAGACTTAGTACTAGTTCATAAAGGAAAAGTTTAATAAAAAGTAATTGGGTATGAAATTTTAAAATTATTAAATATGAAATAAATACTTGATATAATTAGAGGTATCAAATGTGAGATAAATATATCAATTTTAAGATGTTTGATATATTATTAATTCATAAAACTTAATATGTGTGTAGTATAAGACAAAAAAGAAAGAAAGAAAAGACAAGAATAAGAAATTCTATTCAATTTCTTATTCTAGTCAAACTAGTTGTTTTTTCGACTGCTAGTTGGAGCTGTCCTTATCTATTTAAACATGTTTCCTGATCAGATATCTCATCTTGTCCTAATGATGAACCACACTGGTTGTTCATCTTGTCCTAATGATGAACCACATTGGCTGGTTTGAAACGCGTCGACAAAAATTTCTTACATGTGATTTTCACCTAAAATTTCTTATACACAAGAATAATAGTGTTTAAAGCAATTTATATACTCTCGAAATTAGGCATTTTTATTTGAAAACAACTCCCCTAGCTACATCTGTGTCCATGTTTGAGTCATTGGATCAAATGTTAGAGGATTGAAATGTTTGAGGCCATTAGATCCACAAGTAAATAGTTTCTTATGTGTTTTTTATAATGTTAGTTTTTTTTCTTTTTAATAAGTTAGGTTGAATTTAAGTTTTGGTGACTTTTAAGTTAAAATGTTATTATTAAAAAATTGTTATATTTTAACCTCAATTTAACATTTTCACTATGTCAAATTACACAAAAATAAAAATAAAAACAGATTAAATAAAAAGATTGACATAATGTAATGAAAATTTTAACTAGGTCAAAATACAAATGAAAAATAATAATAATAATAAACTATAAAAACAACCCATGGTATTCATGTGGAATGTACTTTATTTAAAGAGTGAAATTAAGATGGCCTATATCAATCTTAACTCTGGATCTACCAAGAGCAAAGGGGGATCATATGTCTTGATATGCAAACCTCTTTTAGAGTAAAAAGAACATTTTAACTAGGTCAAAATACAATAAAAAAATAAAAATAATAATCAACTATAAAAACAACCCATGGTATTCATCTGGAATGTAGTTTATTTAAAGAGGGAAATTAAGATGGCCTAGATCAATCTTAACACTGGATCCACCAAGAGCCAAGAGGGATCATATGTCTTGATATGCAAACCTCTTTTAGAGTAAAAGAGAATTGATCCCTTTGATAAATAATATAGATCTAAACTAATTATTTAATAAAATTGTTTTTAAATGTTTATAACCATTATTCTTTTAAAATTTTACTTAATAAAATGTATCTAAATTTTCATACATCCAAATATACATAGTTTTTCTTATTCAATATTATTTTTATTACAACTATTTTATTATTCCAAAAATACATGGTTTTTTTTTTTGGTTATATCTTACATGTTTTTTACTTTATAATCATAAACAATTTTCATATTGTATGATGTCAAACTTACTAAAATTTTTAATAATTTTAGCTTTTATAATTTTATTTTATTTTATTTTTCAATTCCAAACAAAACTTACAAAACAAAATCTCACTCAGTCCTTACTGTAGATTATAGCTTTACAAAATTGACACTATGTAATTAACAATAGAGTAAGTTGAGACAACCCTAAGGGGTCTTTTTGTACAAGTTTTATCCTAACCTTTCCCTCAATCCAATATATATAGTAGAGTCTTGTGAAGAGAGAGTATATTATAGTTTATAACCTAATCCACAATCAAATAAAATGGCTAGGGATTTCACAATTATTAGTTTATAACTTGATCCACAATCAAAGAAAATGGCTAGAGATGTCACAAGTTATCATTCACACAATGATTTATTGACTTTCTCAGTTGAAATGAATCCTATTAGATGCATGGTGGCCAGAGACACTAAAAAATTCAAAATAGATATCTCTTATGACATCCTTATTGTCTACAAACCATCCAAATTTTCCATCTTATACAACAATTTCTAACAATAACCTCTCAATTTAATCTCCAATTTTTGAAACCCCCACCCATGCTGGGGAGATCATAGTGTAAAATCAAATGTTCTTGTGTTTTTTTTAAAGGGTTCATAAACAAAACAGACAACGAGAAAGTCAATATTGTTGTATAATAACTGATTTTTGAATCATTGTGACAAATACAACATCACATTAGCTCAATAATATATCTAATGCTATAAGGATCTCAGATGATAACAAAGTTTTGAATCACGATAACTAGGTGACAACCAAAACTAAGATGTAGTCACAAGAAAAAAATCACAACAACTCAAAGAATATATCCAAGGTTGCAATGAACCCCCTACATAGTGATGGACCTCATCGGAATTTTAGTGCACATAAAACACTACCCTAAAAATTCTATACTCTTGATCAATTTAGAATAACCTAAGATGTCTAGATTGGATGTCGAGGTGGGTGGTACAATAATTGAGGATGCTTCTTAAAGGGTAAGGGAATTTAGATACTCTACCATTCCACCAAAGCTATAAAAAGTGAGACTCGTAGAATAGTTTTACAAAATTGACACTATTCGATTAAGAATAAGTCACAAACATGAGGTATTTAAAAAGTAATAAGACGAAGGTATATGAGGGCCATGGTAATTAATGTGATTCTTTGTACTATTTTTATTTAAAATATTAATTTGTATTTGTATTTTTTTTAAATGAATATTGTTAAATGTGTTGTACTATTTTTATTTAAAATAGTAATTTTTATTTGTATTTTTTAAATGAATATTGTTAAATGTGTAATTGAGTAAAATTTATTAAATTGATATTCTAATTTTTAAGATATCTATTTAAAAAATTCGAAGTATGGTGAGTTTTGTTAAGCTTTACTGTAGATGTGCATAGAATGAGTCTATCTCAAGTCCCAAACAAGATTCTTCTTTCTCTTCATATTCTAGCTTGCACCTTCACACTCCTCCTCTCCTCCTTACACAAATTTAAACTATGAGGCACAAGGTAGTTGTCACATATAGGAACATTTAGATATGATAAGAAAAATGTGATACTCTATTGTAATTTTCTCTACAAATGTGATGGAAAATGTGCCCTAAATGTTGACAATTTCATGGTTAATGTAGTATAAGCTACATGAAAATTTACAGTCTTGTATACAAGATCAAGAAATCTATGCCCAGTATCCAACACCATAAGCAAGACATGTTCGCCAATTCAACAACTGCTTCCAAATCTCTCTCGGTGCTAGAGTTGTTTTCTCAATAAACTTGTTTTTACTACTCTTGAACTGATGAAAGCCATAGTTGTTGCATATAGGAGCATTTAGATATGATAAGAAAAGTGTGATAATGTGTTATAATTTTCTCTACAAATGTGTTGGAGTTTTTTTCTCAATAAACTTGTTTTTACTGCTCTTAATTGATGAAATCCATAGTTGTTGCATATAGGAGCATTTATCTTTGATAATAAAGCTTGATATTGTGTTATAATTTTCTCTACATATGTGTTGGAGTTGTTTTCTCAATAAACTTGTTTTTACTGCTCTTAAGTGATGAAATTCATGGTTGTTGCATATAGGAGCATTTAGCTCTGATAAGAAAAGTGTGATACTAGGTTATAATTTTCTCTACAAATGTGATGGAAAGTGTGCCATGAATGTTGGAAATTTCATGAGTAATGTAATATAAGATAAATAAAAATTCATTTCTTCTACACAGGTTGAGTAGCCAACACCAAGACATGTTCGCCAACTCCATAAATGCTACCAAATCTCTCTCGGTGTTGGAGCTATTTTCTGAATAGCCTTATTTTTACTGCTCTTGAAGTGATGAAAGCCACCTCTGCATACATTTTTATTGTCTGCACAAAGAACAAAAAAACCAACTTCATATCAACTATATTGAAAAAATAAGAACATGGGCAGACACGAGGGACATAAGTGGTAAAGAAAAATGTGATATTTTGAATATTTTCAAAGATCATGAAGGAAATAATACATAAGTGACTTAATAAGAATTAATCAAGATTAAATATGGGGGAACTGCACCAAAGCAACGTTTGATTTTGAAGGTATAAAATCTCAATCTATTTCTTTATTCATGAGGTATTCATGTTGCCATGATTAGACAAGGTATTTAACTTAACTTCAACATAGGCCTCATGATTTGTAAGGCTCGAGGAAGCAGTGTTGCATTAATATTTCACTACCTACTTCCATGGAAGAAAATTTTGATTTTCATTCCTCCACAATGGCTCCTTATCTGCAACATCTTATTTCTTCTAAGCTACTTTTTCCCATGCTATTTCCTTAGGACGTTTCTTTTGCAACATGTGGTGCAATTTCTAGTTATGTCGTAAGGCTTTTCTATTTGAAAACAACTCCCTTAGGCTCCATTGTGTCCATGTTTGAGTCATTGGATCAAATGTTAGATGATTGAAATGTTTTAGGCCATTAGATCCACAAATAAATAGTTTTTTATATGTTTTTTGTAATGTTAGTTTTTTTTTCTTTTTAATAAGTCAGATTGAATTTATGTTTTGGTGACTTTTAAGTTAAAATGTTGTTATTAAAAATTTGTTAGATTTTAACCTCAATTTAACATTTTGACTATGTCAAATTACATAAAAATAAAAATAAAAGTAAATTAAATAAAATATTGACATAATGTAATGAACATTTTAACTAGGTCGAAATACAATAAAAAATAAAAATAATAAAAAACTATAAAAACAACCCATGGTGTTCACGTGGAATGTAGTTTATTGAAAGAGGGAAATTAAGATGGCCTAGATCAATCTTAACTCTGGATCTACCAAAAGCCAAGAGGGATCATATGTCTTGATATGCAAACCTCTTTTAGAGTAAAAAGAGAATTGATCCATGTGATAAATAATATAGATCTAAACTAATTATTTAATAAACTATTTTTAAATGTTTATAACCATTATTCTTTTGAAATTTTACTTAATAAAATGTATCTAAATTTTCATACATCCAAATATACATAATTATCATTTCTTAAATAACATTAAATTTACCTTTAATTACTTAATTGTTATAGTTTCTAACTACATCACAGTTTGTAACTACATACATACTCTTTTAGATTTTTTTGTTGTTAATGAATATCAAATTTCTTCCAATCAAAAAAACTATATACATATCTTTAATTACCTAATTGTAGCTAAAAACATCTTACATGTTTTTTACTTTATAATCATAAACAATTTTCATATTATATGATGTCAAACTTACTCAACTTTTTACTCTGAAATTTTAAACAAAGTTTTTCACTACATAATTTTAGATTTTATAATTTTTTTATTTTTCAATTCCAAACGAAACTTACAAAAAAAAAAAACCCACTCAATCCTTACTGTAGATTATAGTTTTACAAAATTGACACTATGTAATTAACAATAGAGTAAGTTGAGACAAGCCTAAGGTGTTTTTTGTACACGTTTTATCATAACCTTTCCCTCCATCCAATATATACTGTAGAGTCTTCTGAAGAGATAATATATTCTAGTTTATAACTTGATCCACAATCAGAGAAAATGGCTTGGGATTTCAAAAGTTATTAGTTTATAACTTGATCCACAATCAAAGAAAATGGCTAGAGATGTCACAAGTTATCATTTGCATAGTGATTTATTGACGTTCTCAGTTGAAATGGATCCTATTAGATGCATGGTGGCCAGAGACACTAAAAAATCCAAAATAGATATCTCTTATGACATCCATATTGTCTACAAACCATCCAAATTTTCCATCTTATACAACAATTTCTAACAATAACCGCTCAATTTACTCTCCAATTTGTGAAACCCCCACCCATGCTTGGGAGGTCACAGTGTAAAATCAAATGTTCTTGTGGTTTTTTTAAAGGGTTCATAAACAAAACAAACAACGAGAAAGTCAATATTGTGGTATAATAACTTCTTTTTGAATCATTATGACAAATAAAACATCATATTAGCTCACAGAATATATCTAATGCTATAAGGATATGAGGTGATAACAAAGTTTTGAATCATGATAACTAGGTGACAACCAAAACTAAGTTGTAGCCACAAACAAAAAATCACAACAACTCACATAATATATCCAAGGTTGCAATGAACGCCATACATAGTGATGGACCTCATGGGAATTTTAGTGCACATAGAACACCACCCTAAAAATTCTATACTCTTGATCAATTTACAATCAAATAAAATGGCTAGAGATGTCACAAGTTATCATTCACATAGTGATTTATTGACGATTGAAATGGATTCTATTAGATGCATGATGGCCAAAGACACTAAAAAATTCAAAATAGATATCTCTTATGACATTCATATTGTCTACAAACCATCCAAATTTTCCATCTCATAAAACATTTTATAACAATAACCGCTCAATTTACTCTCCAATTTTTGAAACCCCCACCCTTGCTTGGGAGGTCACAGTGTAAAATCAAATGTTCTTGTGGTTTTTTTAAAGGGTTCATAAACAAAACAAACAACGAGAAAGTAAATATTGTGGTATAATAACTTATTTTTGAATCATTATGACAAACAAAACATCATATTAGCTCACAGAATATATCTAATGCTATAAGGATATGAGATGATAACAAAGTTTTGAATCATGATAACTAGGTGAAAACCAAAACTAAGTTGTAGCCACAAACAAAAAATCACAACAACTCACAGAATATATCCAAGGTTGCAATGAACGCCATACATAGTGATGGACCTCATGGGAATTTTAGTGCACATAGAACACCACCCTAAAAATTCTATACTCTTGATCAATTTACAATCAAATAAAATGGCTAGAGATGTCACAAGTTATCATTCACATAATGATTTATTGACGTTCTCAATTGAAATGGATCCTATTAGATGCATGGTGGCCAGAGACACTAAAAAATTCAAAATAGATATCTCTTATGACATTCATATTGTCTACAAACCATCCAAATTTTCCATCTTATAAAACATTTTATAACAATAACCGCTCAATTTACTCTCCAATTTTTGAAACCCCCACCCATGTTGGGGAGATCACAGTGTAAAATCAAATGTTTTTGTGGTTTATTTAAAGGGTTCATAAACAAAACAGACAACGGGAAAGTCAATATTGTGGTATAATAACCAATTTTTGAATCATTATGACAAACAAAACATCATATTAGCTCACAGAATATATCTAATGCTATAAGGATCTCAGATGATAACAAAGTTTTGAATCATGATAACTGGGTGACAACCAAAACTAAGTTGTACCCACAAGAAAAAAATCACAAAAACTCACATAATATATCCAAGGTTGCAATGAACCCCATACATAGTGATGGACCTCATGGGAATTTTAGTGCACATAGAACACCACCCTAAAATTTCTATACTCTGATCAATTTAGAATAACATAAGATGTCTAGATTGGATGTCGAGGTGGGTGATACAATAATTGAGGATGCTTCTTAAAGGGTAAGGGAATTTAGATACTCTACCCTTCCATCAAAGCTATAAAAAGTGAGACTTGTAGATTATAGTTTTACAAAATTGACACTATTTGATTAAGAATAAGTTACAAACATTGGGTATTTAAAAAGTAATAAGAGGAAGGTACATGAGGGCCATGGTAATTAATGTGATTCTTTGTACTATTTTTATTTAAAATAGTAATTTATATTTGTATTTTTTTTTAATGAATATTGTTAAATGTGTTGTACTATTTTTATTTAAAATAGTAATTTGTATTTGTATTTTTTAAATGAATTTTGTTAAATGTGTAATTGAGTAAAATGTATTAAATTGACGTTCTAATTTTTAAGATATTTATTTAAAAAATTCAAAGTATGGTGAGTTTTTTTATTATTATAAAGCTTTACTCTAGATGTGCAGAGAATGAGTCTATCTTAAGTCCCAAACAAGATTCTTCTTTCTCTTCATATTCTAGCTTGCACCTTGACACTCCTCCTCTCCTCCTCCTTGCACAAATTTAAACTATGAGGCACAAGGTAGTTGTTGCATATAGGAACATTTAGATATGATAAGAAAAATGTGATACTCTATTGTAATTTTCTCTACAAATGTGATGGAAAATGTGCCCTAAATGTTGACAATTTCATGGTTAATGTAGTATACACTACATGCAAATTTACAGTCTTGTATACAAGATTAAGAAATCTATGCCCAATATCCAACACCATAGAGCAAGACATGTTCACCAATTCAAAAATTGCTTCCAAATCTCTCTCAGTGCTAGAGTTGTTTTCTCAATTAACTTGTTTTTACTGCTCTTGAACTAATGAAATCCACCGTTGTTGCATATAGCAACATTTATATCTGATAAGAAAAGTATGATACTGTGTTATAGTTTTCTCTACAAATGTATTGGAGTTGTTTTCTCAATAAACTTGTTTTTACAGCTCTTAAGTGATTAAATCCATCGTTGTTGCATATATGAGCATTTATCTCTGATAAGAAAAGTGTGATACTGTGTTATAATTTTCTCTACAAATGTGTTGGAGTTGTTTTCTCAATAAACTTGTTTTTACTGCTCTTAAGTGATGAAATTCATTGTTGTTACATATAGGAGCATTTAGCTCTGGTAAGAAAAGTGTGATACTTTGTTATAATTTTCTCTACAAATGTGATAGAAAGTGTGCCATGAATGTTGGAAATTTCATGGTTAATGTAATATAAGATAAATACAAATTCATTTCTTCTACACAAGATCAAGAAAGCTATGCCGAGTAGCCAACACCACAGAACAAGACATGTTTTCCAACTCTATAAATGCTACAAAATCTCTCTCGGTGTTGGAGCTATTTGATGGAATTCATCGTTGTTACATATAGGAGCATTTAGCTCTGATAAGAAAAGTGTGATACTCTGTTATAATTGCTCTACAAATGTGATGGAAAGTGTGCCATGAATGTTGGAAATTTCATGGTTAATGTAATATAAGATAAATAAAAATTCATTTCTTCTACACAAGATCAAGAAAGCTATGCTGAGTAGCCAACATCACAGAACAAGACATGTTCTCCAACTCCATAAATGCTACCAAATATCTCTCAGTGTTGGAGCTATTTTCTCGATCGCCTTATTTTTACTGCTCTTGAAGTGATGAAAGCCACCTCTCCATACATTTTTTACTATCTGCATAGAGAACAAAAAAACCAACTTCGTATCAGCGATACTGAAAAAACAAGAACATGGGAGACACGAGGGACATCAGTGGTAAAGAAAAATGTGATATTTTTAATATTTTCAAAGATCATGAATGAAATAATACATAGGTGACTCAATATAAATTGATCAAGATTAAATATGGAGGAACTACACCAAAACAATCTTTGATTTTGAAGGTATAAAATCACGATCTATTTCTTTATTCACGAGGCATTGATGTTGTCATGATCAGACAAGGTATTTTACTTAAATTCAACATGGGCCTCATGATTTGTAAGGCTCAAGGAAGTAGTATTGCATTAATATTTCACTACATGCTTCCATGGAAGATAATTTTGATTTTCATTCCTCCACGATAGCTCCTTCTCTGTAACATCCTATTTCTTCTAGGTGACTCTTTCCTATGCTATTTCCTTATGTCGTTTCTTTTGCAACATGTGGTGCAATTGCTAGTTAGTTTTATAACTAAAAAAAATTTCATTGTTGAAAATTATATGGAAATTTAAATGCCCAAATAAAATCAATATATTTATGTGATTGCATTTGTGAATAAGACTCTTGCATGGGGTGTTCTCGAGAGGAGGAATTTATGGGGCCATGGTGGTTCCATCAATGTCATCAAGCATAAAAAAATTATTGTTCACCTCACATTGGAATGTCTATATGCAAAGGAGATGGAAAAGTTAATAGGGATTGGAAATTTATAGGAAGGAGGAAGGTATAGAAAGAGTTGTAAAGTTTAATAGGGATTGGAAATTTATAGGAAGGAGGAAGTCTTAAAGAAGCCTTCGTAACCTAGTGTAGTAAGAAGGAAACTTCTAAGATCATAACACTTCTTCTCAACATATCTTGGGGAGTAGGGATTTCCATAAATATAAAGTTGTTTGAAGGCAAAGAGAGACTCCCCTTGAAATGTGTTGTTTAGGCCATAAATATCTTTAGTGTCTATCCACGGGTGTAGAGAAAAAAACATCCCTACATAGGCAAGGTGAAGTGGCAATAAATAAGAACATTTCATGGGCTCATTTTTTATGGTGCTTTAGAAGGGAACCCTTCTAAGGGAGGTTTAGAAGGCATACTATACCTATCTTTTATAGCGACCCTAAATTCAGAACATACAACTAATTACATAAATCTATGCTATTATTAATCAACACAAAATATTCAACTTATTAACATATAATTTACAAACACATGAGAAGAAAAGACTTAATTGTAAAGTGATGATATTTATTGATGTTGATGATGATTTCTGGAGAACTGTGTGTCGCAATCATGTGTTTTCCCATCGTTTCGAGTGAACCCTTCACCGATCTTCAGGGGCTTGAAGCTTACTGATGGTATGAAGAGTGTTAGACCCCTATAAATAGAAGACGGTGTTAAAATTTTTAACTGTTGAGAGGATAAATGGATAAACTAGATAAGAAGGAATCAACGATTAAAATTGATTTATAATAGAGACTTAGAAATAGATCAAAATGAAAATAATTATTAATTAATTAAACAATTAACTAATAAATTTGATGTAGATAATAAAAAAGCAATTTTTAATTTAATTGAAATGAGATGGAATGTAAAATTATGCGAAAGATAGAAATATATAATTTTACTTAAAATAATTATATGATAATAAATTATTATATAGTTAATTAAATTTGACTTGAATAGTAAGAAAAGGAAATTTTGATAAATTTGAAAAGGTCAATTGAAGGGGGGGATGTAAAAATATACAACGGTAGATATATAGAATTTCTTTAAATTATTTAAGAGGATGGTAAAAATAAAACAAACGATTATTAAAGAGATAAACAAAGTCAAATGAGATTAATGAGGAGTTCAACAGAGTTAGGGACCTTTAAAATATTATAATATTATTTAAAATAAGATAATATGATGATACTTTTATATGATATTTCAAAGTTGTTGCGCTAGCCAGACCCTGCTGACCACAATAATTCTTTGGTGATGACTCTCCACCCAACCATAGGCTTAGCTGCATATCATTTTCTTACAACTAGCCACCCCTAATTCCTCAATAAACTACTACAACCAGTAAATCCTTTGTCTCCCAACATTCTTCTTAAAAAGAATGAATGCCTTTAATCTCCCTTTCATCCATTAAATAGAAAGGTGATTGAAAGGGGATCTGCATGCACATAATCCATGTGTCATCATGCCTACTTATATTTAAGGATAAACTGCCTCCAAATTTAAGGATAAATTGTGGGATGATAAGGAGCTGGAGGGTAAAAGGAAGCTAAGATATTATAAGGAGGTGATCGACCCCACCCTTGATAACCATAATTATCTCTCTGTTTTAACCAACATTAAAAAAATGAACATCACTAGGATAAGAACTAATTTTGATGAGCTTCAAAGTGAAACCAGACGATGATCTATTCCTGTTGAAGTCTGTAAGTGTTTCCTTTTTTACTACCCTTTTACCATCTCCTTTCACATTTTTATCACTATTTTTTTTATAGCAGTCTCAGCATGCTCAAGGTCAAATTCAACTTATAAAAAGGTATTTATCATCCATGTTTAGAATCTCTGTTTCTTTATGAATTACAACGAAAAAATTCTTACAATAACATAATCATAAACATTCCGCAGCTAATGTTGAATTTTGCAACGATATTCATAGTTAGACAAGTTGCAGTGCTTTAGAAAAAGGATGAAGAGTATTTGGAGATGACAAATGTTCACCATATGTATTACCACTGATCAGCATGACTTGGCAGGCTATGAGGATTAAGAGATCTAAGAGTAAGGTGTAGCGGTCAAGTAAAGGCAGCAGGAGAAGAGAATGACATCAAGCGAGCATGTTGAAGACCTGTTCAATCGTTAGGATATGGTTCAAGAAGAATCTCTTATGAATTGCTCTTTCAGTAGCAAGTCATAAGGAGATTGAGTTTTAAACTGAATCCATTTCGTATATGTCAAATTAGCTCATTTCGTATCGACATATAACTCTTGAAGTTGTTTAATGGAATTTGTATAAAGGTCGTAAGGCGAGACCCGAAACACAGTTCAATTATTAAGTTTACAATAGTTTATTGTCAAGACTTGTGATACTTTGTTCCTGATTAAAAAAATACTTTGTTCTCAGTGCGTGCATATGAGATCCTTTGATTGATAGCAGACTTGTGCTCACAGGAGGGCCCCCTGTCGAGTTGTGAGATTATTTCATTTTGTTTTGAATTTCCAATTTTCTTATAGCACTGTATTTTCTTTTAAGATTTTTCTTAATTAGTTTCATCACAGTCATATTTTCATAATTATTGTTTTGATTTTAGAGTACTCATAAAAAAGAAAATACTAAAAATATCTGATTCTTAAATGAATTTTCTTTCTAGCACTTAAAATTTCATAGCTCAAGTTAATTTCTTAGATGATAACAAAGGTATTCCTTAGGGTTAATTACACAAACAAGTAATCATTTTAGATTTACAAGTTTTCCATCTGATCTTTCTTTTGCAATTAGAAATTAGGTCATTTTAATGCAATTTCCTTTTATTAGTATAGAAATTCCTTCTTGCAAATCAGTGTAGAAGTTCCTTTCTGCAAAATAGTGTTGTAGTGTTTTCAATTCTATAAAGTAGCACTAGATCATTTTTCTTGCAATTTAGTTTTTAGCATTTCCTTTTATGTAAATAGAAGTAAGTTTGAATTCTACAACTAAGATAGGTTTTTAATTCTGCAAAGTAATGAATTTGAAATCAGTTGAGTAAAAAGGATTCGATGTAACTTTAAATTGAAAGAACATGTGCATAATTATTCTCTAAATCTCATTAAAACATTTATTCATACTTAGATCAATTTCATCTTTAGAATCAATCAATCCATAGAGAGAATCATAGCATATATGGTGCACATACGTTTCATAAGTACACGAATCTTGGTTGACAATTAATGAAGTAATTTAAGAACAATTAAATTACCTAACAATTCCCAAGACTTCCTTTACAAGGGATTTGATAACTTATATTTTTTCTTTATCATTTTATTTATTTATTATTATTATACTTTTTCTTTATCATTTTATTTATTTATTTATAATTATATTTTCTTTGTTATTTCTTATTTTATTTATTTACTATTATTATATTTTATTTATTATTTATTTATATATTATTATTTTTTTCCACAGAAAAAAAATAAATCGAACCTTCTATTGATATAGAGAGTTACATAGCATATGAAAAAAGCATTCCAAAAAATTGTGTTTCTCCCTTTTCCAGAAAGAAACGAAGTTACAGCTGAGGTAAATAGTGTGTGCATATTCACCTTTAAGCCTAGTCAAGAAAAGTGAGAGTCCTCCTCATCATTTTCCACCTCTCGGGCTTCCTTTAAGGAAAAAACACTCGAAACAGAGGGGGAAAAAGATAGAGATCATTTGAAGCTTGAACCTTCAAAAAACTAAAACCGGGTAGTAGACACTATTCCGGTTTTCAGTAAGTATCATATCATAAGAAAGATGTTCAAACACCCGAGCCTCCTCTGAGAGGAAAACAACCCAGGGTCGAATGGAAAGTTTCACTGTTTTTTTTTTTTTTTTTCAAAATTTAATTTGTTCAACTTATATAAACAACATGAAAAAATAGAAGCAGAAGAACCCAGATATTTAGACAAAAACAGGCTGTTCGATTGCTCGAACCAACCCATTCTCCAATTCAACAGCGATCCCGATCCCCATATCTTGTTCAACGCCTTCTTTAGAAAGGCAGTCTGCGTCTTGGTTCCGTTCCCTGTAAATATGGCAAACAAATATCTCATTAAAAAAACATTTCAAACGTGATATCTCATTAAGCAAAGGAAGCAAAATATAGTTTTGGAAATGTTGGGTCCCATTGAACCACTTCACTATGTTCAAAGAGTCCCCAAAGATCTATGCCTCTTGCAGGCTCATGTAAGACAACCAACATAGGAGATAGTGTAGAGCTTTCAATTCTTCAAAGTTGTTGGTCCCCTATCCCAGTCCGATGGAGGCTTTAATAATTTTTCCAGATGGGAGATGAATAACTAGCCCTGCTCCACACCTTCTGTGCGGATCCGAGGCCCCATCGAAGTATGCCCAAGGTATGTCCCCCCTGATAACTTCTGGCTGAATTGCACGGGCTTGTTGAGGAAGGGGTGGAATTGGGATGCCATCATATATAGATACGCCTTCCGCTACCAGCTTACAAATCGGAAAATGAGAATATTTTAAAATTACATGATTCCTCGCAATCCAAGTTCCCCAAGAAATCAACAAGGGAACTGTGCGTACCCTGTCATTTGGGGCTTCCTGCCACCACCTTTGCCAAGCTTCCATCACCTCCTATCCTTCCCACCTCTGGGGGATCTTAAGTAGTCACAAGGTTTCATTCCAGAGACTGATATTGTAAGGGCATGTGAGGAAAACATGTTGCACCGTTTCTAGGCTATCTCTGCATAGTGAACACCACCCAGGACCTATCTTCCCCCTACGTTGCAAGAAATCCCAGGTGGGGAATTTTTTTTGGAGAATGCACTAGAAGAACAGTCTCGACTTTGCCGGTCCTTTCAGCTTCCATAAAGGTTTATACCACCAAGTTGGCTCCCCCCAGCCATTTTGAGTCATAAGCCAATTATAACCAAATTTCGAGGTGTAGGTCCCAGACAGGGAGTGCACCCATCTGAGCTCGTCCCTTTTATCCTGGATCCTAATGTTTGAATTCTGTAGGTCTAATATAAAATTTCTCTACTCCCCCAACCATCTTTTCTCCAACTGCAAGACATCCCCTTTCAACCATTCTTGTCTCCAAATGGTAGAATTTTCATGGTCTGCTATTTGGTTAAGGTTAAACATACCTCTATTATTCAAAAACTCAATAAGTTCTCTTGTTAAAGCAAATCTCTCAGAGCAGCCCACCCAAGGGTCTCATCCCAGCCTAACCCGAGTGCCATCCCCCACATGCCAAGCCAAGCACTGCTCTATGACCTTAACAGAGGTAATGGTGCCTTCCATACAACGAAGGAATTTTTTGATGTTTTTTGAGGCAGTCTCAACCATTCTAGGGTTGGCATTGGATCAATGTATTTTTTTTTTGTAATAGAAGTCCACAGATTTTCCTCCGTGATAAGTCTCCATGCTAGTTTGGCTGCAAGAGATTTCGAGAAAGGGAAAAGATCTTTGATTCCCCAGCCTCCCCATCCTTTTGGTTTGACAATTTTCTTCCATGCCACCTAGGGAGTTACATGTTCCACCTTTGACCCTGTCCACAGGAATCCGCTGCAAATTTTATTGATGGAGGCCATAATACTTTTTGGTACCTAGATTAGCCTAGCTCAATAAACTGGGATGGCCATCACCACAGATTTTATCAGAACCATTCTTCTAGCTATAGACAGTCATTTGTAGCTCCAGTGTTTCATTCGTGCCTCTATCTTTGTAATGATCCATTTCCAATCCTGGATAAGATAAGAGTCTGGTTTTAGTAAAAATCCCAGGAACTTGAAAGTGTCCTACAGAGATTTGACTTAAAAATGTAGTACCACTTCTATCCTGCCCACTTCCTCCTTAGAGAGACTAGATGTTGTCAAGGATGATTTTTGTCCATTTATGAAAAAACTCGTTGCTTTTAAGAAGAGGTCTAGAATCTCCTTTAGGCATTGACAATCCTCCAGACTGCCATTGCTGAACAACAGGATATCATCAACGAACAACAAGTGGGTTACACAGAGATTAACCACAACTTCAACTCCTTTAAGATCCCCTTGTCTCTTAGCTTCATGGATCATTAAACTCAGACCTTCCGCTGCCAACAAAAAGAGAAGTGGGGAGAGGGGACATCCTTGAAGGAGACCCCTTTGAGGATTGAAGAAGTCTGTTGTTGCTCTGTTTATCAGTATATAAATTGAAGAAGTTGAAACGCACCCCATGACCCATCTTATGAAATCAAACCTGAAACCCAGATGTGTCAGCAAGAGTCTCAAATACATCCAACTTATCCTGTCATAAGCCTTTGATAGATCAATTTTGACGATAGCTCCTTTTTTCATACTTTTTTTGAGACTATGAAGAGTTTCTTGAGCTACCCCTACTGCTTCATGAATTTTCCTACTGTCCAAGAACTCAAATTTTTCCAAAAATATATTTTTGGAGAGCAATGGTTTCATCCTGGAGGCAATCACTTTGGCTATAATCTTATAGATACGGGTGCATAGAGAGATGGGCCGAAACTCATCAAAAGAAGCAGGATGATCTGATTTGGGAATGATGGCTAAGAATGTGGCATTGAAAGGATGATAAATGGATCAAGTACGACAAGACTCCTCTACCACAGCTACCAAGTCCTCCCCTAAAAATTCAAAGAAGTGTTGAAAAAATTCAACCATCCAACCATCAGGCCTTGGACTTTTGTCCTTCTGCATTGCCTTTAGTATATCTTCCACCTCCTCTTTCGAAACAAGTTCCATAATGTTTCCATTCCCTTCCTCATCAATATAGCTAGGGAAAAACTGAGCCACCTTGATAACCTCAGCTATAGAAACCTCCTTCGGAGGTCTGAAGAGTGATTTGAATTGAATTAACCATAGAGAAGAAAGATCATAAAAATATTGAGCCATCTCACCATTATCATTCTGCATCTCCCAAATTGTGTTGATATTTTTCCTCCCTTTAGCATAATTATGAAAGAACTTTGTATTTTCGTCTCCAGCTTGGAGCCAGATGGCTTGGCTTTTTAGACGCCAAATTTCCTCTCTTGCCAGTAGAATGTTCTTCCTGACAGATTCCAATTCCCTTATTATGTTTCTAGCCTCTAAATTAGAGTATCCAGCTCCTTATGGTTTTTCAAGGAAATCCAGTTCTTCATTTACTTTCTTTAGATCCTCCTCCTCCTTTAGTTTCTTGGTATTCACCCAACCCATTGTTGCTTTCTTCATTCTCTTCAAATTTTCCATAAAGTGCTGAATCCTACTTTCATATTCCCTCATTGTTTCCTTTCTCCATGTTGCATGGAACATAGACTTGAAGGACTCTTCCTTTAACCAGGAGGAGTTAAATTTGAACGGAGTCCCCAGTTTTTTCAAAACTCCTTTAATCTCTAGGAAAATTGGGAGGTGGTCAGATAGGCCCCCCTCCCCAACCCAGTGCCTGAACACTAAAGATCTTTCCACCAGATCTTCACATAACAGGAAACGGTCCAACTTTTTGGCCATCCAGGCATCTCCAAATCTTCTATTCCTCCAAGTTGGTCTTGGTTTCATTGAGTTAGCATCCACCAACCAAGAGGCTGCCAGCTTATTTGTAAAGAACTCAGTAAGTTAGTCTACCCTTGCCGAAGGACCCCACGAATCTGAGGCTCCTAAAGAGAAGTTTAGGTCCCCTCCCACAATGAGATTAGGGTGTTTGAGGCAAGATTTCACAAAGAAAGAGTTCCAAAACTGCTCTCTTTCTGTGCAGGGTCCATAAACATTAAGGAGCAGAATAGGATGAAAAAGCTCATTCGAATACAGTTCCATCGTCAGTGTGTTTTCAAAGCCCCAAGATGACATCTCCTTTAGTATTCCAGATTTATACCCCATTGCTAATCCCCTAGATCTACCATTGGCATCCAAGGCTTGAAACTCCCACCCCGGGAACATCCTTGAAAGGGTTCCTTTTACTTCCTCCCCCTACCCCAAGGTTTCTTGAATCAATATTACATCTGGGTTTTGTGACTTCACCAGCTCTCTTAGCGCTAGTTTTTTGGGCTGACTAGATAAGCCCCTATAGTTATAAGATAAAAGGATCATTGTAAACCCTGGGGGGGTGACAGCGCCACTCAAAGCACCCCAGACAGAGACCTCTACTTCCCATCTGCGATATCAATCTTTGCTTTCATCTGGGCCTTGGACAGGTTCGATTTCCTACCTCTTGTCTTCCTAGGTCCAATTGTGACAGGATCAAACACTAAACCCCCAACTGCAATCCCTTTCCAGGATTTGTTAGCAAGAGGTCTGAGATTGTAAGGGGGGGCCTCAGGAGAACAGGCTAGGGAAGGGGTTGGGCCAGACTCACCCTCAGAGATTAAGGGGGAAGACACAGGAGGGGATGATAAAGACATGATAATACTATCAATGGAGTCTTGGATGACATGCAAATTTAAAAGCTCATGAGGGGGCTGCCTAGAGGGACCAAGATGAGAAATATCTGATACAAAAGAACAAAAGGATGTGCATAAGGAAGAAGGGGGAAGAAAAGGCATACACATTTGAGTCGCACCAAGTGCCCCTGATTCGGATTGGGGTATCTGGGAGGGCACTAGAACTAGATCCATTTCAAAATGTTTGTACAGAGAGACATTGTGCCTCGAAGACAATTAGCCCTCCTTATCAGCACCCGATCCTTCAAAATCTTCCATCGAGGCCTCCTCCTGTTCCTTATTTTCCTCTGCTTTGACTGAAGTATAGTTCTCCTTAACAATTTTTTTCTGCCTTCTTCTATAGCGGTGCCTGAGAGGGCAATCATTTGCTAGGTGACCATATTTATGACACCTGTGGCAGCGAAAGGGAAGGTGCTCATAATCCAAGGTCTGCAGATACTCTAAATCCCTGTACTTCAAATTCATAGCATCCACCAGCCCTTCTCTTGGATTGAGACTTACAAGTATTCTCGCAATTCTAAGATCTCTATATTGAATAAAGGATCGGTCAACGTCTAAATACTTACTAAGAGTGTTCCCAATGGAGTGAAAAGTAGAGTCAGTCCAGAAAGGCATTGGAAACCCCGGAAGCTTAACCCACACAGGAGATTCTACCATTTTTTCTTTTTGAGCATCGAACAGAGGGGTCCATATCCTAAACAGAATCAGTCTCTTCCCGAAGCACTAGTTCCTTTCTAAAACCCAATCCAGATGATCTTTATGCTCAAATTTGATGATAAACCAACCCTTGTCCAAGATTTCGATTTCTAGAGGGTTCCCAGGGACTTCTTTCCATTCCGTCAAGGTCCATTCCGTAATGTAATCCACCGAATACTTCCTTCCTCGGACTCTACCAACAAGAATGGTCTTAGTGGCCTCCATGACTTCGTCTATGCAAATGTCCACTCCAAGGACACAACTAGGACACTCTTCTTTTCTTTTGATGGCCTTATTCTTATTTCTTTTCACTCCCACAACCTTCTTTCTCCCTTATTCCTTGCCTTCAACCTGTCTATCGGGTGCATCTGTGACTTTGACCATAGGCGACCCTGGTCGCCCTACTTCAGCTTCTCTGGAAACCCCCCTAATCGAACCCCTTACTAATTCCTACCCTACTACAGGGCCGATGTCAAGACCCTGTCTACCCTCCTGGGCTCCTTCCAATAGCCTTTTTAGCTCCCCTTCGATATCATATTTTGATGAAACCCTAGATTGGTGAAGATCTAGGGCTCAGCCCGGGCATGACGAGGCAAAAATTCTCCCAGAGAAGGTTCCAAACATGCTGCTTGATTCTCCAGAGGAAGTGGAAGATTTTTGAAATTTAAACCCTGGCTCAGAGAGGGATTGGAATTCAGGAGGGATTCTCCCTTAGCTCTTCCTCTATTGAGATCTAGGCTTTGCTACCGTTCCTCCCCAAGGGCTTTCAGACCTGCCAAACCCTGCAAAATATAACTCACTACAATGTCTTCTAAACCTCTTGTATAGGAAGGAATGCGTGGAATACCTGACCCCAAAGAGAAAAGTGAGGGTTGAAGGTTGGGCTACTGCAAACCCCTGCCATAACATTCCAGAGGATTTAATGACTGTGCATGACCTTTGGAACCCCCAACCTTCCACCTCCCACTCAAGGTATTCTGCAATGTTTCTTCTAGCAGTGCTGCCCCATTCGAAAAACCATAAGCTCCTCTTACCTCGCTAAAGATCTGGGAATTCTCTGCAATTCTCGGGAAGAAACAGTCCAAATTTTTCTCTGAGACCTCGTGACCCCAGCAAGTAAGCAGGTCTTCAGGTGTGGGCTTTATGTCCACGTACTCACTGTAAAAACCCATAGCTGCAGCCAGTTTGTTGTCTTAAACCGACTCCACGATAACGAAAAGTCCACACCTGTTCAGAAACTTTAACACCCGAACGCCATCTTACAAAAATGATGAAGAGTTTACCACTAACCTCCATCGTGAATACAGTTAGGTTGGAATGACCCTCCCCCTGTGACTTGTGCACCTCGTGGCAAAACACTGCAGTCCTAGGTGGGCACAGAAACCTGACAACGCAGTACATCTGTCACATCGCCTGCTTGCACTCGTACAGGCTCTGATTGCAGGATCAGGCCTGCAGGCCCCTAGGGTTTTCACCATCTCCTCCCATTAGCCTAATAACTAGATATTACATAATCCTTTCAAGTTCTTCCAAAGCCATCAACATGATTTATATATTATTATTAAGGAAGAGTATATTGTAATTAACTTGGGTCAAAATGCTTCTACTCCAAATAAATCTGCAAAATTTTAAAAACTATTTGCAAAGTTTATTAAAGTTTTGGTAAAATTAAACAGTAAATTTATTTTTTTAGAAATTGAAAATTAATTTTTTAATTTTTAAAATTTGAATTTCTAATTTTTGATTGGTAGTTGACTAATTTTATGTGGTTTAAATCATTTTGTCAAATTAAAAATTGTTTAAAAAAAAGGTCAAATGTCATAAATCAATTATAAAAAAAAGGTGAATTTTTCCATAATTAATATTTTCTTTCCATTCATTATCATACTTATTTTTAACAATAAATATTTATTAACCTATTATCATTCCTTGTTTGTTTTATATTAATTGTTGTATTATTTTTCATAAAAATGTTTTCAATTTTTTCCATTAATATATTTTATTAATCATGATATTGTTTTGATAGTTTAATTATTTAATTGTTGTCCACACTTTTTTCATAAAACTATGTTATCATGTACCAATAAATTATTGGCAATTTGATTCCACTCCATTAAGGTTGTGGTGCTTAAATCATGCACTTAATATAACTAAGTTATATGATCACATTCACCACATAAGGGTTCACTACTTTTGCATAAGAGGTAGGTACTAAGCAACAACACTGCATATTACACTTGTTATTATTATTAGTAGTACTACTACTATGGGGCATTACATACTCCCCTTATTTATGGAACTTCATCCCGAAGTTAAGTTTAATCATTTAACATATTTATTATTTTATTTACTTATTTATTTATTACTTCACGGTTGCCCAACACCCTCTACTGAACTAATATACCAACAAGCATTGAAAGTTACATCACAACACCGAGCAAATCACAAGGAATATGAAGTTATTTGTCCCAACTTTTGGAATTAGGTATAAAGCCTCATCGATCTATGCAAAAGCCCCAAGGCTCAGATCTCATCCCCTCAAGGCATACATTTTGTCCTAGTACTCAATGATTATGGGCATCTCAAAAGTTTAGCCCAACTCCCTCCACAACTCACTAAGATACACAACCCCAAGCATCAAAATCCTACAAACACTTTTGGACTTTGACATCCCTACTCCAATATTAGGTACTTGACCTCCTCATGATGGTCCCATAGCTTACCGAGCATTATAAAAGGCAAAAGAACCACTTGCATAAGTAGTTTTGATTGAGTTTTCCCCCAACCCATATGGTGTTACATATTCTCCCTTGCAGGTATGGGCTCCCATCAAATCCTCAATTAAATAGGCCCTCTCAACCCATTTGCGGATTTCTTGTCAATCACCACATCTCAAAACACAACCAATGCATTATTTATATTACCATAATACCATAGAAAATAATCCACATGCCAACTATTGCATGCCATCATGAGAACATAACATCATTGTTATCACAACATTCTAGATAGTAAAAACTACATAGTCATGCATGACATAAAATCTGCATGCTATAACCACATGCTTCACATCCTGAAATACCATCATAACTTACAACATCAACTTATTTCTATCAAAGATATATCATTCCATCACATAGTAAATATAACCACTTGTCAATATAACCTCATATCATAACATCATAAATATGATAATCATACGTATCAAATCTAGAGCAATAATACACTATAGCCTTCTTATCACGACTCATCAGAAAAATCAATTTCAATTGCTTGTATAAAAAATGAAAACCAAAAATGCCCACGGAGCATAGAATAAACAATGATGGGTGTATTATTAAAGCACTATGCGAGGTGCAGGTCATTGGTTAGAAAATCTGTGGGAAAAAATCCAGCCATGTTAAGGGCTAGTGTAGCCCAAGCAGGGTGTGGTCCTTGGGTGATTTTGACAACTTAGATGCCCCTACGTCACGATTCCTTAAGCCAAAGGTTAAGCGTGTAATCATCTTAGGACTCGCATACCTTAGAAAACAAAAAAAATGAATACCAGTGATGAAATAGGAGTATTCAACATCCATTTAGGATCCAAGTTATCTCATCAATACTATTAGTGTCATGTTTTCATCAAGATGTCAATTACTTTTCAGTAATCATTTCCTGTTCTTTCAACTAGGAAGTTGAAAATTTAATAGTAGGTAGTTATTTAAGTACATCGTTAAAATTCAAATGAGTCTCATTATCTTAAGCCTTAATCTCTAGTCACGAATCCTTCCTTCCCGAAGAAAATATAGTGAAATTCATCATTAATATATTATTGACTGCACATTCATTCTTTAAATCATCAATATCAAAATTCTCCCAATCGGGATGCGAGTTGAACAAATGACCATCTTGGGATTCATGTGCTAGTAATGGTTAATGGAACCATTAAGACAAGGGGGTGGCGTGGCCACCCCCACACATGCAAAATCATGTGTAGTACATGCGGGAGTGGGTATACTCGGTGAAGGTGGTCGAAGGGGCATTCATTGCATGAGAGGAGGGCTCACATTGAAACTATAAACATCTTGAGGGACTTGGTCAGGATTTTTCAGGGTGCTAAGTTGAGGACGTGGGAGAAGCTCGAGATCACAAGAAGAGGAGAGAGGGAACTTTTATCCTTGGTATGGGCAGGCACACCCAAGCGGATCGGCCTTAGCTCTCGAGGGCATGTTTCGGTTGGTCTTGAAATTTACATTATTCATATGGTTACCTGCCTCTGCAAGAAGAAAATCTCAATGAATTATGGTGGTCTCTCTCTTGGGTTATGAGGTTTATGGGGTTGTCTAGTTGTCAACTGGTCCTGGATAATTTATGTTATCTTTCAACTAGGGGGTGGGCTCTGTCATACTGGTTCTCATGGTGCTGATGTTGACTCTGTCTTGGAATGTTTTTGTTCAACCCGCCTCTGGGGCTTGGGTGAATTCTGGAACCACCTGGTTTCCACTCTTGGCCCACGAGTGTGGAGGTGAATTATTCCCAGTACTCTATTACTCAGGGGTGAGGGAATTACATATGCTTGCTATCAAAGGCACATATTGAGATGAGGTGGAGTTTCTTTATATTTTTACGCTTCGACCACCAATGAAAGCTTGTTAAAGGAAAAAGGAAATTAAGGGAAATGACCTTTAGAAAAATAACAACCACTATGGGAATAAAACCCACCATCCAGGGTTGGGGCAGGGTATCTTCATCCTGGTTCTTCAACATATGGAAAAGTTTTGGTTATGTCTTATTAAAATTATGTTTCTCTGTGGATGCTTGGTAGATATCACAAGTACTTGGGATTCAAGGCTCTCCAAGTGCACGAATCCATATAGCCAACAATGGAAGCCTATCGGCCTATTGTAGTACTCAGCAACCCCCCCCACATTTAGGTAAATAATAGATTTAACAAATAATGGGGACCCTTTAAAATTTTAGATAAAAAAACCTATTAGTTAATAAAACAGTACTTCTAGTTTTTGTTGGCCTGAACAAGAAACAAATCTATCAGGATTTAATGATGAAGAAATAAATCAAAAAGGTTAAAAAGTGATCATAGAAGGTTTTGTTGCAAATTGCAAATCACAAAATTTTGTATGAGTCGCCCTTCCAAGAGAAAAATCTGACGTGAATTCCCCGATTGAGAAATACGGGAAAGGTCTAAATGCCTTAAATAAGAGGAAAAGAGCTTCTGCACATATAATATTAAAGGATGGTCCCACCAATAAGCCACAATATCCCTCGCATATTTTATATCGAAAATCTGTATTCGGTAAATACCTCTGATCTTCCGATATGGCTTCCTTTCCAATATCGCATTTCCTTTATCGCAACTTCACATCGCAATACCCATATAACATTTATTTAATAAAAACTTCTGATATGGCATTGCTTTATCGCTACTTTATATCACATTTCGCCATCAAAAAATTGATATCACAAAATTCAATTAGAATTTCTCTTCAAGAACCCCCCAATATGATAAAAGGAGATATAAAATCTATGATAGATCCTTCCCTCCTTTATATTATGAATGTTATATGAATCCAATTGCATATTGACGAAGGTTGATATCACAAAGTTTAAATTTCTACATCCAAAATAAACTTGCGATGTGAAACCACCAATAAGGCACTGACCTGTACAGAATCCATGTGAATGCACGTTTCTCCATTTATGGCCAAGTGTAACGAAATTTATGTTTCTCAAAAACACAAATGATTTGATCACTGCAATTGATTGTTAATCGATTATATTCATTAAGGCATAGATTGTTAGCACTTAAGTCATTTGTCACCATAATTTATTTAACTCAGATAGTTTGCTACTCATTCTCTGTATTTTCCTCATAGGCTAGCCCCGAAAAACATAATTCAAAGGAGATGTCTAAGGCTAATAAGAAGAACAAGAAACCTACGACGCAACCGTAGATGGTTCCGCCTACTCCAGAAGTGACTGAAATGCCTACATGCACCCAAGATGTCGGAACGTTCTCTTGGGAAGCCATATATAATATGTTTGAAGAGGAAGGCCCCAGAATCATGGAGAGACAAGTCACGAATGACGACTCTACATCTACTTCTAAAACTAACTGGAGCGATGTAACCAATTCCCATCTACATCAAATGCTGTTCAAGAAAAGATTCAGCCTTACACCAATATGGTCAAATGGATCATTGACCATCTGAATATATCAGAGAGGACCTTTATAACCTAAAAGCAAACAATAATCGGGTCATTCACGAGCGAATACTTGAGGAAAATGTAACACTTTCCAGAACCACAGAAGATATACGAAAAGTAGTTTGTTCAAAAGTTCGCAAAGAAAATGAGGTCGAATCATAACCAATTAGACAGTGGAGAAGAGACCCTAATAAGCACAAGCATGAAGACAAGGGTATGTACTCTTTTACCTCCCTTGTTGGCCCATATTTTTACATTGTTGCTATGATGTGTAGATTATACAGCCAAAAATTCTCAGTTGAATGGGTACCTTTGATTGATGACGCTTAAGATGCTTATGTAATGGATTGGGCGACTGTTTTATCCAATGACATAGCCACCCAAATTCTTTCCTACAAAATCAGACACAATTTTTTTAGTAAAACCGTGCCCTTTTCTATATGAGTGCATACATTATGGACGTTGTCTATTTCACTTCTGATTTCACATCCATGGATGGAAATGGACCCTAGAGGATCCCTATTCTATTCACATTTACCATGATATACTATGGGATTCCAAATTCCAACCACATTTCTATAAAATATATCATGGGGTTATGCTGCCAATATTCCAAGATGTCTTTAATGAAAAATCCTCTAGACTTTCTAGTGAAGCCAACGATGACTTTCCAGCCATAGGTAAATGGTTCGGGGAAGCGTATTTTAATTATATTAGAATTTTTGGCAGCATAGCCAACCCGCATGTCCTTCCACTCTATGTCCCTGATAAGTTTTTAGCTCGAGAAACTGCTTACCAGACTATTTGGAATGGCCTAACCAAAGCCATAAAGGAAGCAAGGAAATATATTTGGCCATATTTTCCTATTTAATGTGGGTTTTATGCCATGGAAAATTTCAAGCATGTTGAAATTGACCAAATCCAAAGCCTAAATTTTCCCACTATCCCAAGCAAACAATATGATCCAAATAACACAACAAATAATTTCACCACGCAGGTCAAAGTAAGGCAGTTCGCACATGAACCTGATGTTTTCGATGATTTGTTTGAATCTGTCCAAACTTACTCACAGGTGGAAAGGTTAGCATCGACTCGATTGAGTCCAGAAGAATTAAATAATTCTAGACAATATAGAATAAAAAGTTAGAAAACCTGCCTCTGGAATTGTTGAGGATTTCTCAACCACATACTTAGCAAGATGAAGCTTTGACGATTTCATCAAAATAAGTGATATAACACAGGATAAAGATAAAATCTCGTCATCAACTAAACAGGCCAAAGAGTCACAATTGGGTAGTAAGCTAGATGAAATTTGGAATCAATTTGATCAGACAATGAAGAATACAAGATCCGAGGAGGTAAAAACTCCAATTCATAAAGAAATAATTCATACTCCTAAAACTAATGGGAATACCTCGCTCACTACTGAGGCTTCCGATAAAGCAGTCAATACTGATGATTTAGAAATCATCTCGACATACCCAACTTCTGAAGTTGTTCTCAAGATTAAAGAAATACCTCCTCTTGATGTATTTTACAGTCCCAAGCATCGAGCTGCCATGAGTAGGCAAAGAAAGAGAAGAAGAGCAGATAAATCCCATGCCTTAGTACCTGGAAATGTATCTCTTGAAATTGTTTGGAAATATCCCCAAACAGATCCTTCTGAAGATCTCACCAGGCTATCGCAGTTTGTAGGGGCATATGCCACAACTACAATTGATAAAGCCTTAGAGGTGAAACAATTGATTAAAGCAAAAGATGAAATAATCTCACAACTGGAACAAGGATTATAGAATGAGAGACATATAATTGAACAAGAATGGAAATCCCATCTAACATAGCTGCAAAAAAGACTTGATGACATGAAGCTACAATATGAAGGCGACATGAGAAGCAAAGACACTCAGATACATGAACTGCAACACAATATTGATCAATTGAAAGGTAATACATAAATTGAAGAATTCAGAAAAGAAGTAGGAGAAATCAATACTCTCCTTGCTCAGCAACAAGTATTATTTTTCCAAAAGCTGGCAACAATAAGTGATTTGTGCCAATCAAGCGATTCACTTGTGAATCCGTTGTCCAATCTAAGGACATAATTTGATGACATTGATGAGAAAGTTTCTGATTATATTACTTGGTAGGATAACAAAAAGGGGATATCAACCAATCTCCCAAGAATAGAAGAATCACAAAAGGAAATATTTTTCAAAGACTGGGATATAAAGCTTAAACAAGCAGAGATGGCTATTTTTAGTGCCAGGGACATTGTAAGTAACCTCACTAAATCTGTCAGTGAGAATATTCTAAATGCCAATTTGATTCAAGAGTGCCCAGAAGGAACCTTACCTGATGTCAAAATGTTAATGAAGTCTTGGCAAGACTGGTCCAAGAATAACGCTGACAACATAATTTTTTTATGAAAGGTAGATATCGAGAATCATTGGCAATACTTAGTGAAACCTCATAGCCAATGGCTCATGTTGCGATGTCTTTCCAATTCTACTTCACATCTGCTTCCAGTGCTCTCAGATGTTGTTTTCATGGGACAAATGCACATCAAGCCATCACATCCTCTTGAATTAAAGCTTATGTCAGATACATGTGAACTGTGACAACAAATGGGAGAACAATAAGCTTCTCGTTCTTGGTGATCTTGTTGAAACAAATGCTATTATTGTCATTTAATTTTAATCTAAGGATAGTTTGTTTAAACCACCTCAACATTTATTGTATTTTCTATTATTGTAGTTTAAATTTCAACTATAGAATCCCCTTCATGTCAATAAAGAAGGGGTTCTGAATTTTTGTAAGGAAAGCTTTGGAAAGTTTTCACTACTGTAACTCTCAAGACTTCTGAATAGAAAAGCTGAATCATAGCCATTTTTCTCATGATAAGAGTGTTAATATATCATGTACTATTATCTCTATATTGGTGCTATGCTGAAATGTGACTAATAGTTATTTTAAATTGTTTTTCATTATATGTTTTCTTACATACAATCAAGCATTTATTTACTATTGATGTGTGAGATTGTTATCCTTCAAGATATATATAAAAAAACAACGAAATATTTTATGTGATATTTTTTAATCAATTAATTAAATTAAATTAATTATTCTTAATGGTGTTCACTTCTTGAGTGCTTGATGATCTATATTGTCTTGTATTTGATGAAATCTTTAAAATCACATACAAAGAAAGAGCTTGTCTCGAGATATACATACTTAAAGTCTATTTTATTATTTATTTCCATTTAGTTATGCACATTGTTACTCTTATATTTCATACCCATCCTTTTATATATTTTCAAAGGGAAACTAGTCCCATTATCCATAGTTGGAGCCACCATTCCAAATGGAAAAGGAGTCTTAAGTTCCCGACCGGGTGGTTATCCCCAATGTTGAAGTAGAGATTTTCGAGCCTTCAACATTTTTGGCACTAGAAGGAGGGCTGGAAGACTATGAATGGCATCAACGTTTAGTCCCAAATCGAAAGGTCACCAAAAGAGTCAACCCTCCTCAAAATATTCTCCAACTTCAAGATCACACTCAAAATCTCCCACTCCCAGATATGAAGTTTAAACAACCACAATATCTCCTAGCACACTTCCTAAGTCAATTGGTCAAAATTCCTCTCCATCACTGCAAGAGTCATTGGAAGTCTAAACTTTGATTCAAGCATTGGAAGGGATTTATATTTCAAGAGAAAGTCATGTTCAGTCTGAAATATCTGAAGGAAGTGTATCATCATCTTTAGGAGTTTCTCGTGTATTGACGCAATTTGAGAGTGAAAAGCTTGGAATTACTCCTTTCGAGTTTCCACTACCCACTCATCGAAGAAAAGTCCTTACTTAAGAAACTCAATCCTATACTAGTAAGATTACAACATCTTCCCCACCTCACACTCCCTTATTCGATCCTTCAAATCCCTCTCTACCTTCTTCTTACCATTCTATAAATCCTCTTGTTACACTAATTTTTTGTCATCTAACTTGTTACTATTAGATGGACCAAAGTGCACCATGTAAGACCAATTTTACCATAGTAAAATTTCTTTCACTAAGTGAAATAATAGTATACTATTTTTGGTCTAAACAGGAAACCCCATGAGGAATAATTAAATGAATCCTTATTTGTTTGATTTTCCTCTAGGGATAATTAACTAAACCACTGTTTAATTAATATTTCTAGTCATATTTAACCCAAAACATGAGAATTGATTAGATAAATCATTATTTATCTTATTATTCTCTAGGAATAATTATTTAAATCATTATTTAATAATATTCCTTGTTAAATTTGATTAAATCATTTATAAATAATTGAATAAATCATTATTTATTTAATTATTCCTTAACCTCATCTTTGAAATAATAATTTTAAATCATTTATTTATTTATTATTCATAAATAAATGGATTTAACCAATTCAAAATTCCTTTTCCCTCCAAAAATAATAAAATATTCCAAGTAAGTTAGATCTAGATTTGGTTAATAATATTTCAATTATGCACCAATATCTAGACTAACTCAATATTTCGTTAAAATAGAAGGGTTTTCCATTCATTCACTACCTTTTGTTGCCTTGAGATCACCTTTTGATCTATACTTTTGATCTCACTTTGATCCTCCATCATTGTCATATTTTTCTACTTTTTTCTTGTGAGCTCCCTTTGAGTTCCATTTTGTCTGGGTTTTCTGCACCATCAAGAGAGAGAGATATTGGATCTGAAGTGCTAAGGGCATACAAGAACCCATCCCATTGAGGGGGACTGGTAACATCTTTCTGTGTTCCCTTCCTAGGTGTCATAATACAAAAAATACTTTATAAATTCTTGTCTTGTCTATTGGATGTATGGAGCAACTCTTGTTTATTTTTGATGTTTAATGTCTTTAACTGCATAGATCTGGATTTTTGTAGCATTTATTCTAATCACCTACTGCAAATCTAAGGAAATTGACAGCCACATTTAATGTTAGGGCTGTTTGTTATGCATAGCTAAATTGATCTTTTTTTGTACAATTGTGATTAGAATTCACACTAACAACTGACGGCTCCATTGGGGAATTTTAATTACGACCATTGTCGTTTTTCAGATCCCTGCATGAATAGCTACTTCAGCCCCTAGGGTTTTTCTTCAAATTCTTATTTTGCATTCCTTGATGTTTTTGTTTAACCCTTTTGTTACACAGTAATTTTTCACTGTCCCTGCAATCCCCATCTCGCCCATTCGAGGGTCGTTTCTATGACCAATAAGTAGTGTCATGCCTTGCAAATACCATCATTGCATCCCTTACCATGAGGACAACATTCCTTCTGTTGATCATTTCCTGAGCAGACCCCTAAAAACACATGTTTTTTCCTTGGCCCTGGTAGCCCGTTATGTCCTCGCGCCAATGAGGAAAATTAACACTGAGCCCGCACCAATTGGCGCTCTGTCCCAGTTAAACACCCGTGCCAATCTGCTTTTGGAAAGTTTTTTAAAAAAAAGAGGCAAAGTTTCGATTACAATAACTTCGTGGATGAGTCATCAGGAGTGGTTTCGACTGAAAAACCACGGCCTTCCTCCTTTGGCCTCTTGTTTCCACCTTATGGGGAACCTCCCAAGGGATAAGGCCTCCCTTCCACTATTGTAGGGATCCCAACCTCCTCCTCTCCTCTATAAATATAGCCTTCATCCATTGATGAAGGGGCTGAGGGGCTGAATGGCTGAATAGCGAGTCTCCAAGTTCCCAAGAGCCATCAGAGCCTTATGCTGCAAGAGCCTTGATTCATTCCCTTAAGGCCAAATCTAAGCAAGGAGATTATTTTCGAGACATCCGGAGAGAGAGGTTTGTCCCATCACCGACAGGCTTTGTCGAGACGTGTTCCGCTGGCGACCCTCCGAAGGAGAATTCAGCGTCAGGGCGATGGTTGTATTCTTCTTTGATTGATTAATGATAAGTGACTATTGGTTATGGTTCCACTCTTGTTGTCGATTATGATGACAAGTTATGTCTTCTCTAACTGACATATAGTTGCATATATTGGATTTTACGCTTGCGTTTGTTTTTTTTCTTGCGTGTGCAGGTGTCCGATCACGAAGATCGTGAGGATTGTGATCTGTCGGAGCTAAGGAACGGGAGCGCTACTTTCTCTACAAGCGACAGCGTTGGATTCCAGGTAAGCCTTCATTGCTAGTTGGTTTATTTGCAATTAGGAACCTGCACTATAGCGTGAACGATTGTTGCTAGACCCGGTCTGGGCTAGTAGGGATCGCCTCTGTCCGCAGAGGGGATTTACCTCCACAACAAATTGGCGACTCCACTGGGGATCGTCTAGCTTGTTGTTGTTCTGCTTTGTAAGCTACAGACGGAGCCTGAAGTTAGCCAAATAGCCTTCGAAACGCTATTGCTCTGCATTAGCGAAGTAGATCAAAGCTGCTTCAGTCAATCTCCGGTTTAGTTTATGAACTGAACACTTGGAGTATTGTCTTGTCTTTTCGGTTGTTTCTCGATTCTGCTTGCTTGATCGGCTCTTTTGGCTGGCTCTTTTTGTGTTTGGCTTTTGGTTCAGCCCCAGAGGATCAGATCTGACCTCTGTTTTTCCGAGTTTTCATCCTTTCATGGTTGGCTTGATTGGCATGGTTTCCACCCTGACAGTCGCGCCAATTGGTGCGGGTTACCAGTTCATCACTCGCGCCATCCCCTGTCTGGCGCGGATTACAGCCAGACAGTCGCACCATCTCCTGTAGGTGCTAGGGTTTACCCTTGTTCGGAAGTTTCTTTTGGTCAGTACTTTTCTTCTGGGTTTGTTTTAGAATCTGCTTGAAGTGGTGAGTCTGGTCTTGGTTGGGAGAAATTCTTTGTTTTTTCATTTTCAGGCGTTGGCACTTGTTGTCAGTTAGCAACCAGCGCCAATTGGGCATTGGCGCTAGTTGTAAGTGAGCAAGTCGCGCCAGTTGGCGCTAGTTGTAAATGACAAAGTCGGGCCAATTTCAGGGTGTGTGAAAATTGAGACTTTTTCCCTGAATCCTTCACCAGTGTGTCTTTCCCTTCCGGTCTTTTCTCTATATGAGCATAGATTACATTGCTCATTGTTTGAAATGTCTTCTCTCCATGATTGCTTGATGTAAAAGGGAATGAATGCCTTGTTTTGATCTCTTTCTTTGGAAGTCCTCTTTGTGTTTGACCTCATATGTCTTGTCGCCTTTTGAGGGATTTCGTTACAAAGTGTTTGAAACAACGATTGCATTCTTAGTGTTTGTTTGCATCCCTTTTGCATTCATCCTTCCATTAAGAAGATTTGCGTTCTTTTAGTTTTTGTCTCATAGTTTTCTTTTCGTTAAAATGTGTTAGATCACATTGCATTGAAAAGTATTTTTTTTGAGATCCATCATTGAACTTAGATTACATTGTTTAATGATCGAAGACTAGAAATCGCTTTGAGTGCATTCTCTTTCACTAAAAGCATGCATTAAGTAGATTCTAATTTCATCAAAAAATGCTTTGAGTGCATTCTTATCATTTGAAAAGAAAAGGAAATTGTGCATAGATTACAATTGCATAGTTTTCAAAAAAGAAGATTTTGCATAGATTACATTGCATTATTCACATTGTTGAATGTTTGAAATTACTTTCGGATAGTGAAATTCATCTAGTTTGGAAAAAGTTTCATTTTCAGTGTTTTTGTTTGTTGCTTCATTGTTTGAAGCTCTTCCCTTAACTAGATAGCATTCATCGAATTGAAAATATTTCTTTTCTCATATAGCTGCATACAGGAGATTGTCAGATGACATACGGTAGGGCCTTGAAACTGAGACATAATTGAAGATCAACATTAAAATTTATTGAATCAACCTAAGGAAGCATTGAAAAATTAACGAAATATTTAGAGTTCTAGGCTAGAGATGTGTTCCGACGTCTTTAAACCTAGCAGCTGTCGTTCACCTCTTGGCTTTAGACAACACTAGTACGGACTTGTGCTCCCCGTACCGTCGAGTATATAAAGGGAGACCCCACTAGGTTGCTATCTTTTATCCATAGGAAGCCGAGTCTGCCACCCTATACCCGTGATACACTGAACACAACATTCGGGGAGATTGCCTACACGTACGTTAAGTCCTTGGTTGATTTCTCCTTCATTTTTGAAACCAAGGTGTATATTGCAGTTCATGGTTATTTGGTACACCCTTTACCTAGTATTCCTGAGTAGTCATTTGATCTTTTCTGACTCTTTAAATTTGAAAGGATCATCAAGCGCTTGTCCTTTCACGCTTGTTTCCAATATGAAAGTGATAGAGTCACCTTTTTCCTGTTTCTCGACTCTTAAAAGATGAAATGGTAGAGTTTTGTTTCAATGTTTTAAAATTAACTGCCCACGGAATATTCCTGGTTAGAGTTAGTTTCCTTAGGGTGTTGTTTTGGATCATTTCTGATGGCAACATTTCCGGAGTTCACCAACCAAGGAATCCCCTTTGAAGGGAATCCTGGTCCTTTTCCTCCTTTTGGAAATGTTTGCGCTCCTTATATGGAAATTTTGTCCCTTTCTGGGTTAACTGTTGGGTTTCCTGTTTGGTTGTTTTCAACCTCTGTGGTCCCGAATGTCTCGACTACTGTTCAATCAGTTCCTCCACCTAAACAACGTCATGTTGATTCCAAGGTGGACCTCTCCCCTTCTTCGCCTGTTTCTGCGTCCTCCTCTTCTACTTCGCCTGGTGAAAGTCTGGATTCGAGTAACCAGGTGGCTAAGAAGAAGAAGAAGAAGACAAAGAAGAAGAAGTCTGATAAGAGAGAGGCTAAGGCTACAAATACTGCTTCTAAAGCATCTCCTCTTGATAAACATTCCAACCCTCCACGGAAAGTCAATTTCCCTTGCATGTTGTGCATGGGAGACCATCTTCTTCGAGACTACCCTGGCATTCCCAAGGTGCTTGAAGTATGGTCCAACGGTTGTCCGCCGTTGCCTTTGGCTTCCGGGAGTCAAGTTGGGGGCACGTCTTCAACTGGTGTTGGTAAGGCTCCTAAGAAGCAGGGTAAGATTACCAATCCCTATAAGTTGTGTGAAGGGCACCATGCCATTCACCTTTGTCCATATATGGATGAAGCCAAGCGAGTTTTGGACAACGTAGCTGTTTCTACACCATGCCTCCCTGCTGGTTATAAACCACTTTCTTTGAGTCCTCCACCAGCTGATCCTATCATTGGTCAAGAGTCATCCTTGGTCGATCCCGCTCCTCTGGAAATTCAAATTTAGGAATTTGTTCCCGACCAACCATTGGTCGTGGGATCGGTTGAGCTGGTCCCTTCTACGGTGCACCAGGTATTTTCTGTTGAGAGTGGATCTCACATCCCTCAGGTTCTTCTTGTTTCTTCAAATTCCTCGGACTTGGAGAAAGATTCTCCTGCCCCTATACCTCAAGAAGTTGCTCCTCCGCCTCCTATGATGGAGGTCCCGGAGGATCCCCCTCCCACCTTCGAGATGGAGGTCATGGAGGATGCTCCTTCTTCTTCCGTAACACCAGGGGAAGACCATCTTGGTTCGATGGTAGCCCCTCCAAGTAGTTTGGTTGCTTCCTTTGATTGGAATCGATTTACGGGATACCGCCTTCCGTATTATGTGCCTTTCGAGATAACAGTACAGGCCTTTGGCCTGGTTGTACCCAACACCATTATAGACGAAGGCACGTCTGTTAGTGTTCTATCCTCAACTACTTGGCAAGCTTTTGGCTCACCGCCACTTGCGCCTGTTACGCAGAATCTGTTGGCATTTAACAGAAGAACTAGTCAACCATTAGGGATCCTTCCAAGGTTACCTGTTACTTTGGGAGGTAAAACCGTCCATATGGACATGATGGTTGTTCCAGGCCCCTTAGATTTCAATCTGCCCTTGGGGTGCAATTACACCTATGCCATGGGAGCGCTTGTCTCCTCCCTTTTTCGTGTGGTCTATTTTCCACATGAAGGACGGATCGTGACCATTGATCAGCTTTCGTTATTTGGTCCTAATGTGGCAGCTAGCCTGCCATCATCCCTTCCTGGTTTTTATCCACCTGTTGTATCTGCCCCACCACAGGTCAACTATGTGGCTACCTACCCCGTGCCTATACTCAGTGATAGTGCCGTCGTGCATCGTGTGCTAGGGGCATTAGGTCCTGACTTCCAGGATGTTTTCCTTCCATCGGGAGTGGAACTCTTGGAAGCGATGACTTCTTGTTCATTATGATGAGGTCTATCAGAGCATAGTTATTTTCCTTGTTTCAAGCTCCCTAAAAAATGAAACAAGGTTGTCGGAGCATGGTTCTTTTCTTGTGTCAAGCTCCTTAAAAAATGAAACAAGGTTGGTCAGAGCACAGTTCCTTGTCTTGTGTCAAGCTCCTTAAAAAATGAAACAAGCCGGTCGGAGCATGGTTCTTTTCTTATGTCAAGCTCCTTAAAAAATGAGACAAGGCATTGAGGATAGTTCTTTTAATGTGTCAACCTCGTTAAAATAATGAAAAACATTCTTGTTCAATTCGAGTCTTTGTTTAGATCTCGTAAAATCCCAGTCGAGTCTTTCTCTTGATCTCGTAACTTGAACCTTCACTTCATCTGCCTTTCATATGGATTGAAGCTTGGGGGGCATGTACCTCGAATTAAGTCACCATGCTGGGGGCATGCTTAATTTTTTCAAGCATAGTTTGTTTCCATTTCAAGCTTGTGTAAAAATGAAACCGGTTTCAAGCATAGTTTATCTTTGTTTCAAGCTTGTGTAAAAATGAAACCATTCCTCTTGTGATTTCCATCTTATCAGCCTGTTTTTGTCAGATGAGCCTTGGTTTTCTCATTCCATCGTCACTATCTGCTTGACCGATCATATGCCTTCACTTGGTTGTTTTACCCGTTCCTGAGGAACTATTGCGATGAGTGGTCTTGTTAGCTAGCCTCTTAACCTTTACTTGTTCTGAGCAGTTCCACCATTACCGAAACTAGTTGCTACCCTTTATACCACTCGTTCCTCCAGGAGGAGTCATCTTTCAGCTCTTTTCAGACTCTCTAAACATGAAAAGATTGCTGAGTTCCTTGTCATTTCGATCTCGTTAAAGTTGACGCGAAACGACATCTACCCATTATACGTTTACCCCTTTTTCGGGCTTTGATAGATTACTTACGAAAAAGGAATACCCTAGCCTATCGTGGCTAGGAGGTTTTCTCAGATTTTGTTTTCTACCTTTTCGGATCTGAGGAACTATTTACGAAAAGGGACCTTTGGAGTTTGCTTTTCCGCTGTCTTTTCAAACTCTCTAAACATGAAAAGACGCCGAGTTCTTCCTTTGTCAGACTTGTTAAACCCTGATGACATTGGATTCAGTCGTGATGACGTTATTCGAGTTTCTCCTTCCTAGGGCTCGTTAAATGTACTAGGATGGGTTTGTCCGAAGGACAAACTTATATGACAAGCATATGGTATCCTCTTCAAGCTTGTGTAAAAATAAAGAGGTACTCGCCAGAAATTGTGGGGAAAAATGGAACCAGCATCATTGTCGTGTTGGCAGTATGTCGCTCTTGAACATGGCACTTGTCTGCATTCGTGTCGGGTTGGGGACATCTCATCTCATTTTTCGCTTGCCTGCATGGGTTTGGGTGATCCCTTTTGACCTGTCATCTGCTCTTTGTCCCGTCATCATGACCTCTGATCTGTTGATGTCAAATACTACCAAACTCACTATCGTGCCGCCATATGTTCAAGAGAATTTGACCTCTGCAAATTTCAGCCTTCCTCTGATCTCGATTCACAAATACATTATGTTCCTATGTCTCGCGTCGATGATGTGGGAAACACTATGACCCACCTTCGATCAAGATCGCTTCCTGTCGACTTCAGCTCACTTATTCGCATGCTTGAACTTGTACTTTGTTCGGGTCGAGATGGAGCGCAAGACCCTGGATTCCTGTTTGTTATAATCCAGGTTGCGATTTTGTGGATTATTATGATTAGTTAAATGACTCACTGATTGGATGGTTGAAACCATACCTGAGTCTCTTTATCAATCCTCATTGGATGGCTGCGTCCATACCTTGGATCTGGATTATTGTATACTCTGTTATGGATGGTTGCGCCCATACCACATATGTATCATGTATTTGAGATATCATTTGTACTCTACGCAGGTTTTCCGACGGCAGTGTTTTTAGTTGGACACGTTCTCGTAAAGCATTTCACCCCTCTCTCTCTCTTTCGGGCCTCATGCTTTAGGGGGCATCTGTTACACAATAATTTGTCACCATCCCTGCAATCCCCATCCCGCCCATTGGAGGGTCATTTCTGTGACCAATAAGTAGTGTCATGCCTTGCAAATACCATCATTGCATCCCTTACCATGAGGACAACATTCCTTCTGTTGATCATTTCCTGAGAAGACCCCTAAAAACACTTGTTTTTGCCTTGGTGCTGGTAGCCCGTTATGTCCTCACGCCAATGAGGAAAATTAACACTGAGCCTGCGCCAATTGGCACTCTGTCCCAGTTAAGCACCCGTTCCAATATGGTTTTGGAAAGTTTAAAAAAAAAAGAGGCGAAGTTTCGATTACAACAACTTTGTGGATGAGTCATCAAGAGTGGTTTTGACTGAATAACCATGGCCTTCCTTTTTTGTCCTCTTGTTTCCACCTTATGGGGAACCTCCCAAGGGATAAGGCCTCCCTTCCACTATTGTAGGGATCCCAACCTCCTCCTCTCCTCTATAAATATAGCCTTCATCCATTGATGAAGGGGTTGAGGGGCTGAATGGCTGAATAGCGAGTCTCCAAGTTCCCAAGAGCCATCAGAGCCTTATGCTACAAGAGCCTTGATTCATTTTCTTAAGGCCAAATCCAAGCAAGGATATTATTGTCGAGACATCCGAAGAGAGATTTTTGTCCCATCCCCAACAGGCTTTGTCGAGACGTGTTCCGCTGGCAACCCTTTAAAGGAGAATTCAACATCAGGGCTATGGTTGTATTCTTCTTTGATTGATTAATGATAAGCGACTATTGGTTATGGTTCCACTCCTGTTGTCGATTATGATGATGAGTTATGTCTTCTATGACTGACATATAGTTGCATATACTGGATTTTACGCTTGCGTTTGTTTTGTTTCTTGCGTGTGCAAGTGTCCGATCACGGAGATCGTGAGGAATATGATCTGCCGGAGCTAAGGAACGGGAGCGCTACTTTCTCTACAAGCGACAGCGTTGGATTCCAGGTAAGCCTTCATCGCTAGTTGTTTTATTTGTAATTAGGAACCTACACTATAGCGTGAACGATTGTTGCTAGATCCAGTCTGGGCTAGTAGGGATCACCTCTGTCCGCGTGTTTCTGGGCCTTTCGCGCAGGTAACAAGTATCAACCGCGACAGAGACAACACTTTTTTTTGAAACCTATCCTCGAGATAGCCAGAAGAGCAGATCACCCTTTTTGGCCCAAAACCTATGGCCTTAGCTCTTAGGTAGCTGGTAACTGCCCAAAAACTGCGACCTCAGCAGAAATTAGGTCAGAACCTGTGACCTGTACTTTTTTGCGGGATTTTATTTATTTATTTTGAAATTTTCAAGGTTTGCCAAGGGCACTGTTCAGGGTTGTCTTACCTCCATATTTATCCATATTAGACCTATAGTTGCTTAGTTTTACTTGTCGAAGTAGGAACCAAGCCCCTTAGGGCTTCAATACGCTTCCAAATTTTTAGGGGGATTTTAACTGAAGCAGGTCTTTTGAGATTTCAATGTTTTTCAACCATTTTTTCAGATCTGAACCTGCCTTTTTAGATCCATTTCATATCGGTTATTTTTCCATCCAAAATACCTCTTTTCAGTTTTTTTTCCTCCTTTAGGGTCCCTTATGTTTCCCTTTAGGTTGTAGCCTTTCGCCACCTATTTTTCAACATTTTCCCCTCTAGTTTCTTGCTGTTTTCTGCACCTCTTTTCAACATATCTGACCTTTAGATTCATGTCCCTCTTGACCTTAGATCTATTGGCCATTTTGTTTGTTTTGAGTAGATTTCACCCACCCTGAGACTAGTTGTTGGGAAGCCCTCATTTTTGGGTTTAAATTTATGCATATTTAGTTGTTTATTTTATTGTTGCTTTCAATTTCATTTACTGTCTCTTTCAGTTTTATTTACAATTATACAACATATTTTTTCTTCTTTCTCTACACACGTTTGGGCTTAGTTAAAATTAACACACTTATCACACACATGCACACCTAAAGAAAAGAGCGTCTGGTTTACACTGCCAGACCAAGACTTAAACATTGTAATTATTTAATATGCACCTCCGTGCCCTTGTTTACCTCTCTTCCTTATTGGGTTCCATGTATATTTTCCATCATTACACCCCCCAGGCATTTATCTTAGAGACTCCAAGGCTTTCATCCTCAGTTTCTGTTAGTAAGAATTACTCCACCATGTAGGGTCCAAGTTAGTCCTCCACCGAGTCCCCATTCCGACTCTGATTTTGGTTCATCGGGTTCCCCTTCTGTTTCCATCCCAGTTCTCCTCCATCTTTCACCTTCATCATGTATAGTGCAGGACCTACCTCTGGTGGTGGCCCCGGCTCTAATGCTGGTACCGCTACTAGTGAGCCGCAACAGGAACGATTCTAGCTGCTCCCTTGCTTCCTTATATGGCAGGCCTAAGCCTTCCCGATTTCAGCCAGTTGATTAATTACCCTATACACCATGGTCCATGTTGGCCTGCTATGCCAACCAAGCTTCCTTTAGACATCCCTAAGTTTGAAGGAAATGCTGGAGAGGATCCTACCAACCATGTTCATTCTTTCCACATGTGGTGTTCGTCCAACTCTATCACTGATGACTCTGTTTGTCTTCGGTTATTCCAATGTACACTTACTAGAGAAGCTTCCAAGTAGTATGTTGACTAGGCCACTACCTCTCATGCCACTTTTGCGACTCCTGCAAAGGCGTTTTTGTCCTATTTCCATCTCCCCCTTCGATATGACACTGGAACTGAACTTTTGATCGCTTTCTGTCAAACTTCTTCTACCCACCTATATGACCATGTTCAAGAATGGCGCAATGTTAAACACACAGACATAGGAAAGATGATAAAGATAAGCGGGAGTTATTTTATTATTCACCATAGATTTACATTTATATTACATTGGTGTGACTCTTGGATTCCATATTCCAAGGTCACTTGGACTCCTTTTGTCCATTCGCCTTCCACACCTACCCATAGAGGATTAGGTGTCCAACATTCCCTCCTTAATACGAAGGGGTATGTGTGAGTCCAAGAAGAGAGTTGTAATAAAAATCTGCAAAGTATGCAATGCAACACTTAGACTGAATCAACTCTCTGAAATGTTGACATAAAGAGGTGGTTTAAGGATGACCACCAACACTAGAACGCTTAGTGCAGTTCTTGGAACTCTTCCAAATCTTGCAAGAAGTTGAGGTATTATGCTAGAGTAAGTGTCCCTCATATTTGAAGAGGGAGACCTTCAACCTAGAAGAAAGGAGGTCTACAACCTGTGATGGTTTAAGGGTGACCACCAACACTGGAATGCCTAATGCATTTCTCGTAACTCTACCAAAGCTGGCAAGAAGATGAAGTCTTTTGCTAGAGGAAGTGTCCCGAATTCTTTGAAGAGGAAGAATATCAACCTCGCATGGATGGTTTAAGGCACTCCACCAACCAAAGGAATGATCATGGGCATCTATGTCTCTGGCTACAAATCTGAATCTGGAATGACAAGTTGTGGCTCACGCTTGCTTGAACTGCTGTGTCTCTGGGTACAAATCTGAATCTGTAATGACAGGTTGTGGCTCAGGCTCGCTTAATGTGTCTTCGAAGCTTGTAGATGACCACCATTCCTCCCCTTATCAGGTACAAGGTGAGATTATGGCGAAAACTCAACTGCAAAATTGTTCAATATTCAAGAAAAATTTCTGACATGCGACTTAAACATCTTCTTGGATGTTGATGCCCATTGCCAAGAAGCGATCCATCCAAGATGAATCTTTGTTCTTACAGGATGCTTGTTTCTGAAGCATCTGTGTGACGAATGGGTGTGTCGACCACAGTGCTTGCATGGGTGAAGATAAAAACAATGATCTTTCATATGGCCAACTCGATCACAGTGTTGGAATTTTTCATTCTGTTGTTGCTGTTGTGGAAGAGGAGCAGGATTTGGAACAACTAAATGTGAACTGTCATGAAGAAATCCAACACTCTGAAATAGAATGGCCTTGGAGTAGTCCAGAATATGAAAGGAAAATTCCTTGTCATATCCAAGACCAGTTATGTGCTTGTTGTGGACAAGCAATTCCCAAGTTCTAGTGATGGGCTTGGGAGGTGAAGTGTGAACATCTACATCTGCATACAAATCTTCTTTTGAACTAGGCATTGAATGTGAATCGACTGCAACATTATTTACTTGCTGCTTATGGGAGTCTCTTTCAATGTTCTGAACAAAAACAGGTTCAGAATGATGACTCCATTGCTGCAGTTCTTCTTACTGAAGCTGAGATTCAAGCTGCAAAAAATCAATCTTCTCTTGTGTGTTTTGCAGATAAGTTTGAATGTCTGAAAGAGAGGCTTTGCTTAATTTGACCATACTAGACTCAGTCGTGGAGAGTATGAGAGTATCTAAAAACTTTAATAACTCAGTAATTCTAACCATTTTGTTAACAACTCACACTAACAAATGGGAAACGTAATAGGAAACTAAATGTGAAATGTTCCTGCAGATCCCCCTGGAACAATATGCCAATCAACAATAGTTTTCAACAACCAATGGTTGCAATACAAAATAATATTTCTCTCAGAAATAAAATGAGAAAGTGGTGACAAATCTCCTAAGTATTGTTCTTAAGTAATAGAGTCAAGCTATGGAAGTACTTCATTGTAGCAGATTAATTGATTTAATAGGAAATGTTATCTTCAAAAATACGAGTGTCCTTCACCGATGAGCAGCTCAACTATGACGAGCAACTCAACTAATGTTTATAACTAATCAACACTGCATACTCCAACTAGTGCTTAATGAATTATTTGTAACTTGCACTGCTTTGATAAGCCCAAAACTTGTCCACGCAAGGAATACCACCCGACAGTTGGAAATGTGTTCAATCACCAAGGAATTAACCTGACTACCCTTTTTCATGCTTCTACAAAGTGCTGGACCTACCAATAAATTACAGTGGGATTTGTGCTACCTTTTTATTTACGTCCAAATTCAACCTTTGAGACTCACATTCCTCATGAATTTTTGGTGCGTGAAATCCCATTAACTGACCCACATTTCCTTCGAAACCTCCAGCAAAAGCTTTGAAAATTCTGTCTCACACCGCATCAACACAACATAATTTGACGAACATTTCTTCTTGGCATTTCTTAGACTGCAATCCTCGTCTTGCCGACCGACAATGTCTGAATCTGTGTTAAGAGATGGAGCGGATATGTATTACATTAACAAAAGGGCATTCGATGAAGGAATATTAGGTTCCTCGTTGGAACCCTCAGGTGAAGCTTCTTCGACCAGACATAGTTGGTCTCCGGCTTTTCTTCCTTTTTGTCATTGCTATCCTGCAGAATCATAAACCATTTTGGTGAAAAATAGTGCTGGAAGTCGAGGGCCCGCGGGCTTCGTGAGGGAGAGGGTCGAGAGTGTGATGAGGCCACTATTATGGCATATGGAATGTGAGGGGAATTATTGCTTGATTATTAACTATGCTAGAGTGATGTCGCAACAATGGAGCGGTGTAGGAGGAGGTGAGTTGGTGAATACCACGCAACATGCAACAGAAAACTGTATGGGAGTATTCAAAAGGAGAGCATATATCGTTCAACGTTGGTATATAAGATACCATTCAACGGTGGTATATACGATATAACACTTGCGTAACTGTGATACAATATAGCGTATAGAAACTGGTAAATTGTGATACCTCTGAAGTTTTATTATCATAGAGGGATTCAATGGTATGTAAATGTGTCGAGAGGGGAAATTCGTGGATATGAGGGCATGTGACTATGCAAAAAACCAGAGTGTGGAGTGGAAACCAAACAGGAGTGTGGAGAGGTTGCTACACGAAGAGGGGGGCATAGTGTCAAGACTGTGTAATGAACCTTAAGTCGGTGTACATCCAGGAATTGAGAAGAAGTCGAACTGTGGGAGAGCGCTTCTGATAGTGCTTATGCCTTGGATGTGACTATGTAAGAGGTAGTGTATTGTACGATATTCATACTATTTTTTATCTTGAAGCATGTTGCATTCAACATAAGTCTTGGTCTCCACTCCAATAGGCACAAGCCAACCCACGAGAAACTGCAACGACAGAGGTGTTGTTGGTGGTCAGTGTGTAAGTGACAGTCCTGGTAGGTCAGACCAGCCTAATTGCAGTGTGTAACAGAAAACCATCAACATAAAGGAAATAGGTGACATTTCTAAAATACGCAGAGGATAGAGGTGGCAGTTACTTAATATGGAGCGATGCAGTCGTATGCAGTGTTTGCAGGTTTTAATGGAAGAGAGGCAGCAGGTAGAATGACAAGCTTAAAATAGCAAGAGAAAAATAGCACTTAGGTAGAGAATCGCCCATAATCACTGCACATTTAAATTTCAGCAGGGCAAGAAATAATCTGCTCTAATACCATGTTAAACACACACACATAGGAAAGATGATAAAGATAAGTGTGAGTTATTTTATTATTCACCATAGATGTACATTTATATTACATTGGTGTGACTCTTGGATTCCATATTCCAAGGTCACTTGGAATCCTTTTGTCCATTTTCCTTCCACACCTACCCATAGAGGATTAGGTGTCCAACACGCAGAAGGAAAAGCCTATATCAAGCCCCTGTTTTCGAAGACCGTGTCTACATGGACTGGTTTCTCAGATCCCTTTTGCCCTCTATTGGTAAAGATGTCACATCTCACTTTCCTCAAACTGAGGAAGAATCCCTCCAAATTGCGTTCAAATATGACTTGATCTACGCGCAATCTGGTTATGTTTATACCGTCTTACCAGATCTCCCTAGACCCGGTGGTGCCAATGCACCAAGGGCATCTCATGCCGCTGACGATATCGTTGGAACCCTTTCACATCTGTACACCCATCTGCCTATGGTTTATGGTTTCCCTCAGGGAGGGGCAAGCTCCTATAGCACTTTTCCCCCTCTCGACAACATGTATCCAGGACACGACATGCCTCACGCCTTTGCCCAACCGCATCCTCCGATGCTAGGGCCTGCTTTTGCCCAACCTATTTACTCCAATGTTTCTTAACCTCCTATTGAAGCCCCGAAAATCGAGTCTACAACAAGGGGGATACCCACCTGGTCCGGACCCTGGTTAGCAGCTCCTTTTCCGTTTGGTATAGTGGGTCCGACTGGGGATATGGGACCAGTTTCCCAATATGCGTGTGTGTGTATTGAGAATTGTTATTTCCTTTCTAAAAGTTCCTAAGTGAAATGATTTTATTCTAACTCTAATATAATAACATGCAATTGTATTCTAATAAACAGAAATATCTAATTCTACCCTAACCCGGGATGTAATCTTTCCGTTATGCGATCTAAAATGATTTCAAATAACAATTGGTAATAAAGATCATTCAACTGTTATGAGAAAATAATTCAATGGAGATAAACCACTTCGTATAAAAAGTTAGACGAAACAATTGTGAAAAACATATTGCATAATAAGCTACTCATATATTAAGCATAAATAAATAGCTATCACCGTACAGAAGTGCCAAATGATAACTCAAGCATTCACGCATCAATATATAAACAACTGAACATGAATATCACTTTAACACAAAGACAGAAATGGTTAAGAGATAAAAGTACCATTTATAACTAGTTCTACTCATGAGCTTCAAGCAATAATGATTTATCTCTTCTTAATCCAACATCCACTAAGAGTACAAAAGTGCAACATCAGTAGTAGATATTAAATGTAGATATCAATAAATCATGTTCCATTTATTCATCAAAACCTCCTCGGAGGGTATAAAAGTGCATGTTCTGAGGAAGTTCTTGACAAATTTCAGGACCCTTCTCTAAATGCATGAGAAGGGTTTAAATACTACTAACTAAATCTAAAAATAATTTGTTACAAAAATGTAGGATACGGTTTAAATGACTGTCCTCATTTCACGCAAAAATAAAGCAAAATTAATACTAACATTGAATCTAAAATTAAAACTAACAACTAACTATTTGTGTATCTGTTCCTTGAAATCGCAAGCATTCAAAATTTGTTTGAAAAGAGTCGGCTGGCCGACTTTTTACTTTAACTGTCCTGTGAAAATGGAATCGGCAAGAGCTGGCGCCATCTTCTCGGCAGAATTGATGATACTTTTGAGAGTTATGCACTGGCTGTGTGGTTTTACCAAATATGCCCAGTAAGAATCCCAATTCAACTTAGTTAATCTTTTGATTGATTCTGCCTTTTCTTGAGCCTTCTGTCTCCAGCCTGTCTGCAATTGCTGTGCTTTCGGTAGATACCCTGGAGATATTTCTGACAAATACCACTGGTTTTAGGATTCAAGTTTTACTTTTTTTCCTCTAGCGTTCTTTCCTACAAATTTCTGGGCTTACAGGTGATTGAGAAATTAGAGGCTTTCCTCTTCAAGAGATTTTGCCCAGCGATGCGCGATTAGCGCTAATCGCGCATCAGAATCTGCCTCCGTTTCTTGATCCGGACTTCCCTAGTGTGATTTTCGCCTCTTGCACGCTTTTTGTTAGCGGATATAAAGCTTAAATTTCGTGAAAATAACGATTCCATAAGTTCTTGACCCTGAGTCTTAAATTTTCTGTTTGTGATGTCAACGCTGTCTAGTACCCATTTAACCATGTCCGTGTATGGAAAAATTTTGGGCCTCGCCACTATTTGGTGCAAGAACGAGCAAGCTAGCTCTGTAATAGACGCCTCAGAAGACCCATGTGAGCCTGCAGTAGCTGTAACCTCCATCATTTTGGGATTCTCTTCCTCAAGTAGACTGTACATGCCTTCCCAAGTAGTAATACCAGCATCTTTATTACAGGTGGTGTCTGTATACAAGGGTGTCATTTCTTTGTCTTCAGAACTCAGAGCTTTGCCTTTCTTTCCCATAATATCCTGAATACTACTTTGTATAATTTTCTGTTCTTCGTTCCTGCAGTTTACAAATGAGGTGAGAATAATGATAAGAAAAAGGTGACGGGAAAGCTTTAAATGCCGAAGACATATAAAATATACCACCTTTCGTGAAATGGCTCTTTGATCAGAACAAAACCATATTTCGTTAATGATTGGCAACTAACTCATTGATTAACATTAAAGCGCATAACCAGGTCTCGGTTTATGGATTTTTTTATTTTATTTTATTTTTATTTTTTATTTTTTATTTTTATTTATTTTTATTTTTTATTTTTTTTTCATACAATGAGCCCTAAAGATTTGCGATAAGGCGATTTTCTATTTGCTTCACAATATCGTAGATCGCAGTATCGCAGATTGCAATCTCGTGGAATCGCAAAATCGCAATACCGCAATATCGCAAAATCGCAATATCACAATATCGAATATTGCAAAATCGCTAGAGCGTAGCATATGACAATCATTCGTTAATGTGTTTTCTACGAAATGCGATTTGCGATATGTGCCATCGCATATCGGAGGTTTGAGGTTTTTCAGTGTAAGTGATATTTGAGGCATGCGACGCGATGAATGTTTTTAGTGCGTAGTTTCGCATCGCGATCTCGCAATCTTAGAATTCCGCTTGTAAGGAGGTATCCATTACCTTTTTTGCGATGCGATATTTCTTAAGGAATGATTTTATCCTACCTTATCATAAAACTTAAGCCTTTTTAGATTTTTCAAGGGGTATTCTCCTAAGTTTATGATAGTAAGTTTTATTGAAAAAGGAAATACAAGCACTAATCGATTTTAATTTTTTTTTGACTAAGGGCCCCCACTTATTTAGTAGTAGTGATAATACTAAATAAGAAGGGGAGTTGTTGCTGGCCACAACAATTGGCAATTCACTTGGAAGAACCAGTTATCTCTGCTTTTTCTTTTGAATTTTCTAAACTTCCAAAACAATTTTTTTTTCAGAAAATCAAACTTTATTATAGAAAGACAAAGTACATCATGCTTTTATCTATCAATGATATTTCGTTTCTTCTATATTTAACTTTGATTGTTTACTTCCTCAAGCTAGTCCTTGTATCTACATCAGTCACTACTTGGTTTATAAAGATAAAAACAAAGGCTTCTCTATAAATCAATTTTAAATATGCTCATTTGTTGTAGGTAGAGCCTTTGTTGCCAGCAGGCGTTTATAGCCTTGATAGGGTTACCTGTTACCCAACAATGATCCTGTATCCTACTTAGAGAAATATACAATTTTCAAAGAGAAATCCATATCCACACTTATCACTTTCATTTTCTTTTTACCCTTGAAGAACAATGTCTTGGTTTGGTAGCCAATTTATGACAGTGCCATTCACTTGATTTATAACTTTGCTGAACAAGCTGGCTCGTGATGAGACCCCTTGTCTTTTGATTGCAACAATCTTGAATCATTGCCCTGTTGTGGTATGCAGTATTGGCAAAGTCAGCAAGCTATAATATCTATGATCATGATAAGTCGGCTTGTGATGAGACATCTTACTCTTTAAGTTAAAGTGTATCATTGGATTATTCCCTGAACTTTGTAATTTCCTAGGTGGGGAGGAAGTCATTGTTTCCTTAAGATAGCTTTGGACGACAATGGTAGAGTTTTTGGAAAGAGCTTTTCTACAGAGAATCTTCGTTTTTTTATTGATACCTTTTATTGGACTGATATAAAACAATTTCCCACTAAAGGTCGCTTTTTATCAAAATTTACAAGGTTGAAACTAGTATCATTTCTAGGTTTAGAGCCTTTAACTGTATCTTTGAATAATAATGATCAATTTTTTAGAAGAATGCTATTTATACAAGTGAAAAAACAAAATCTAAAAGAGAATTTGTGTCTTTTTTGTGAATTCCAAATGTAACCATTTACAACTGGTTTTATTATGAAAATAAAGAAAACTAATCTACAAAATAGAAGAATGATCTCCTATGGAAAATATTTTTTGAGGATCTGTCCGTTAACAGGTAAAGACTCTCTTTTTCCTGTTAAATCCTGTAACATAAAAGTAGATGGACCTATGACTTCTGCGATTTGGAAAGGGCCAAGCCACATTCGTTGAAATTTCGTATGTTTCCCTTTTTCTTCATGAGGCTTGTCCCATTTTAAAACTTGATCTCCCATCTGAAAGTCCTTTCTGGATATCATGTTTGAATGAAAAGAAGCTTTTACTAATGCTTGGTGATGAACATGAGTTATTTTGTCATGTTCTCGTTGCTCTTCTAGCTTAATTATTTCCAGCTGCCTTAGTTGTAAGGAAGAAGTTGGTGCTTCATCAATATATTGAACTAAGGCCAAAGAGGGAATTGCTAGATGAGTTGGAAGAACCACTTCTTTCCCATAAACTAAATTAAAGGGAGAAGTGCCAATGGAGGCTTTATGCGTTATTCGATCTGCCCATAAAGCATATATTAAAGACTTATGTCAATTTTTGTGATTTTGATCAATGGTTCGCTTAATGATTCTGATTAATTTTTTATTTGTAGATTCAGCTAACCCATTCCCCCTGTGGGTAATAATTGGCAGAGTATTTAAGTTTGAAACCCATTTTGAGTGAAAATTCAGTCATAGCATTACCAGAAATATACGATGCATTATCAAACATTAAAGCAGAAGGTAAACCAAACCTGGTGATTATGAACTGATCTATGAAATCAATGATGTGCTCGGCATTAGCCGTCTTGAGAGGAACTACTTCTACCCATTTAGTAAAATAATATGTTACTGTAAGGATATACCTATGTTGTTTAGAAGAGTGAGGAATGATCTCACCTATTATGTCCAATCCCCATTGATCAAAAGGCTACTCAATGTTGACTAGTTACAGCGGCAATGATGGTTTCTTTTGTCTCCCAGCAGTGGTTTGACAAACTTGACATTTCCTTATGTAGCTATGTGAGTCTTTGAATAGTGTGGGTCAGTAATAGTCTGCGCAGAGGATTTTATGTGTAGTAGCGTCTCCAGCATAATGTCCGCCTGCTGGCCCATCGTGGAGTTCCTGCAAGACTTTTTCAGATTCAGATTTCTCAAGACATCTAAGGAGAACATAATCATAATTCATTCCAAAAAGAACATCGTTCACGAGCTGATATTGTTTAGCCTTCAACCTTAGAGCTCTTTTCTTGGTGTAATCGAAATTTGGAGGAGCATATCCATTCTTTAGATAAAATATGATATCAGCGTATAATGATTCAACATCGTTTAGGCTTACCTCGTACATTTGTATCTCTGCAGATGGTATTTTAGAAATAAGCGATGCTCCAACTAGCATTTTGCAAAAGCCTTGAACTTTTACAATACTTGCTGGTTTGATTTCTACATCATATTCTTGTAAGACAGTAACCCAATTGGCTCTTTTCTCACCCACATCTTTCTGTACTAAGAGATTTCTTACCGCTGGAAACGGTACTATGATTTTTGTATGGGTTTTAAGTAGAAAGGGTTTGAAATATTTAATTGCTTTGAAAACAGCATAAGCTTGTTTCTCTACATCTGAATAATTTAACTCAGCCCCCTGTAAATTTGAACTGAAAAAAGAAATTGGGGCTTTTGCCTTGTCTTGATTTGCTTGAGTGAGTATCACAACATATGATCTATCAGAGGAAAATGTATATAAAATAAAAGGATCGGAAAAATTTGGAGTTGCTAAAGATGGGGCGTTAACAATTTCTTGTTTGATCAGATTGAATGCCTCATATTCGTCTTGGCCCCATTTGAAGTTTGAGTTCTTTTTAATCATTGCTTGTAAAGGAGATACAATTCTTGAAAAATCTGGCACAAATATTTTTACAAAATTAATCTGGCCAAGGAAAGATTGCATAGATTTCTTGTTGTGAGGTAGGGGTATTTTAGAAATCTCCTTGATTCTGTTAGGATCAATATGAATTCCAGATTTTGACACTATGAATCCAAGAAGTTTTCCTTCACTTAATGCAAAAAAGGATTTTTTCAGGTTAAGTGAAATTCCATACCTTTGACAACGTTGGAAGATCTGTTTTAAATCTCTAAGATGATTGCCTCGTTTCTTGGAATATATAGTTATATCATCTAAGTAAATTACCACTGATTTGTTAACTAATACCTTGAATGCGATGTCCATGGCTCTCTGAAATGTGGCACCAGTGTTGATCAGACCAAAAGGCATATTTTGATATGCGTAAGTGCCCCATTTGGTTCTGAATGTGGTTTTCAATTGATCATCGGGATGGACCAACACTTGGTTGTAGCCAGAGAAATCATCCAAGAAGGACATTAATTCTGATCCTACGACTGCCTGCAGTATTTGCTCCATGGGAGGCAAAGGAAAATTATCTTTTTGGCAGGCTTTGTTAATATTTTGAAAGTCAACACAAATTCTAATGTCTCCATTCTTCTTTCTAACGGGAACCATATTGGAAACCCATTTAGAATGTCGAACGGGAAAAATGATTTTGGCTTTCAATAAATTATTGAGTTCAGATTTGATCTGGTTTTCTAGATTGGGATGGATATTTCTCAGATTTTGCTGGATAGGTTTTTTATCTTTTATCATTGGGATAGTATGTTGGATGATAGAAGTGTCATAAGTTTTGAGTTCATCATAGTTCCAAGAAAAGACACTTTTGTATTGTTTCAAGAGACGAACATACGCTAACTTTTCTTCAGGAGCTAGGCCAAGGGCTAGGTTGATATTCTGTGGTTTGGTATCAGTTCCTAGATTTACTAATTCATAGTTCAAAGTTGAACTTTGCAGTTTTGAATTGGTAGATCTTTTGAATCAATCTTTCAAATCATAAAGGTCTTCTAACTTGACTACTGACTTTGGCATAGCATTATTAGTGCTATCTTGTTGCAATTGTCTGTCATGTTGGTCCTCATCAATTATCTGATTGGTGTAAGATCCTTCAGATGTGAGGAAGCTTACAATATCAGGATCATCGTTGAAAATCCTCCAATTGGTAATGTTATCAGGAATCGAGGGTCTAAAGATTAATTCGATTGAAAATTGATCAGGGCTATAGTCTTCTGAAGGAATGAGCTTGGAAGCTACGTTAGCTAGGAGGTCTGCACTAGCATTCTGGAGTCTGGGGATTGATGAAATATTAAATGCTATAAAGTGTTTAGTCAGATCTTGAACTAAAGATTGGTAATGCTTTAAATGACCTGATAAACAATGTATAGTATTGCTTACCTGTTTGATTACAATTTCAGAATCTCCAAAAACTTGTAGATATTTGATGTCTAATCCGATTGCTTTGTATAATCCTTGGACTAAAGCCTCGTATTCTGCGGTATTATTGGTGCAATCGAACTCGAGTCTACAAGTTAGCATAGTTTTGTTTCCCTCTGGACTAATTAACACGCATCCTGCTCCTGCTCCTTCGTTAGACTTAGAACCATCAAAAAATAACTTCCAAAATAAAGATTTATTTACAGGAGCATCTATAAAATTAATACATTTAGAACTATCTGTTTGAGAAAAATTTTCTATTTGAGATAAAACAAAATGTTCTAAGTAAGGTGAAGTATAAGCATTAAAATTTCCTAAGAAAGAATCAACTGAGTAGTTTCCAATGATATTATTGTTGTATGTCACCAGTTCATTTTCTCCTTCCAGTTCTGTTACTATGTATTTCTGATGTTTTTCTCGCTCAACCTTTATCTGATTTGGTTTACCATTGTAAGGGAGCCACATGTGCGACCAATCAGTTGCAAAGTATCCGTGAAGTTTTTCTGACCAATCTCTGCTAAGAATTAAGCCATAAAATTCTGGAATATCTGCAACTAAAATGTCGATAACTTGACATACCTTTGGATTAGATGACAGTCTTATGGTAACCTGATTTAATTCGCCGATCACTTCAACTTGCGATCGATCTAGCTGGACTATGCGCACAGCAGATTTTTGTGGTTGAATATTCAATTTTGCACATATTGATTTTGGTAAAATATTAGATGAAGCTCCAGAATCCACTAAACAATTATGCAATTTTTTATTGAAAACTTCATAAGTAAGAAGAAATGGGGGAGTATGAGATCTCGACCTTCCTCCAATTAAAGCGATATTTTCTAGATCAATTTTATTAATCACATTAGTTGGATTAGTTGGAGGTCTTCCCATTTCATGGGAAGCTTGAGAGATTACAGGGGCGGGCAGAGGTTTTTCTGGTACAACATGTAATTCTTTCAAAAGTACCTTTTGTTGGTGTTTTAACTTGCTCAATTCATAAAAAGTGATGTTAGCCCTAGTCTTCTTCATGTCTTCTATGATATTATACTCCATTTCATCTGAAACGATCAACGTTTTTGATGGAGTTGATGAATTTGTTTGGATTGGGTTGGTTTGAGTCACTTTAGATGTCGTTTTCTTGGATGTGACTTTATCCTTAGTCATTGAGCTTGTGCTCTTTGGCTTAGGAGTAGGTTGAGGAGGATCAAGTTGATTTCTACTGCGAGTGTTAACCGGGGATGCCTCTTGATCTTCTTCATCTAGGAGGATGAAATCCCACATACCTTGTACCTCTACAACTTCTTCTTCATTGGTAGGTTCTTCAGTAGCAATCTCATCTTCTTCTTCTTCTGATTTAGCACTTGTGATAGCATTTGGTGGCTTTGAATCGGTCGAAGGGTTTCTTCTATAAGGCTTGTACGACTTTTTAGAAGATGTTTCTGCCACTTGTTTCTTAATGTCAACCATTTCGTTGGACACAGTTTTTAGAACTTTCTGCAATCCTTCTAAATCGAATGGATCTTTCGATTGTTTTTTCTTGGGGTCTTCCTTAAAAGTAGCCTTCTTGGATTTTCGTTCCTTTATCGCGTTTTTCTTTTCTAGGGCTATGATACGTTTCTCTACTGCTATTGCTTCCTTCATATTGTCAGCTAAAGTTTTTTTGTTAGCCCTATCAACGAAGATTGCTATGTTTGATGGTAAAGCAGAGATGTACCATTCACTTCGCACTTCTTCGCTAGGCTTGGAAGCAGTAGGGATTTTATTTAACAGTTTATTGAAACATGAATTAAAATCTTTGATAGGTTCTTTTGACTCGGCCCTAAGGTTAGACAGGTCATTGATCAGTGTTGCCGTAGACCTGTCATCACCGAACTTAGTAAAAAATTGTTCTTGGAAGATATCCCAACTAGAGATAGATCCAGACGGTAATGAGAAATACCATGATCCGGCTGCTCCTTGTAGAGTATAGGGAAAAAGTCGGATGACAACGTCTTCATTGGTAACTCCATTGAGATTTATGGACAACATAAAGTTATTTATATGTTCTTCCACTAGCATGGCTGCTTCAGGATTAAACTTAGGCAGCCATTTTTCAGGATGGGTTGGTATTTGACTCAAGGGCACAGGCATTAAGACTGCCCCTGGGTTATTCCATGGAGATTGGGCCATCGCTGAAATACCAACAGAGGAAAGCGCAGAAGATGATCCCTACAATTGGGAAGATGAGGATATTACGATTCTAGATGTTTGAGAAGGAGACGTGGAAGTTCCAGTGGACTGGTGGACAATAATCTGAAGTGGAGGGGTGGATGGTTGACTTCACGGTGAAGAGGTTGAGATGGATGATGATGATGAAAGTGTCTCGCTATTGGACCCTTTAGGTGATTTCCTTGCTCTCTTCCTTGTAGGTAGAGGTAACTCGGTTGGCTAAACACCAAACTTTTTGCTCTTTAATCTGGTGAGAGGATCAGCAGGGTTATATTGCGAAGTCATGCTGCCTTGAGATTTATCAGATCTTTGAGGTGATATTGAAAATCGCTGAAGTTTATGGATCAAAGATTCAACTTTAGGAGGTTCAATAGCAGATTCTTCTAAAATGTTAGGGTTTGTGGTAGTGACTGTTGTTCTTTCGACTTCTGGCTCTAGATTTAAAGATTCTAAGTGCGATGGGGAAGTCGAGGGAGATGGTGAGGGCGATTTAATCTCAGAATGGTATTTAGATTTAGACTTACTTGCCATTCACAGTTCGGGGCCCTCCTTCTAGCGCAAAATATGTTGAAGCCCCGAAAATCGGGTCTACAACAAGGGGGATACCCACCCGGTCCGGACCTTGGTTAGCAGCTCCTTTTCCGTTTGGTATAGTGGGTCCGACTGGGGATATGGGACTAGTTTCCCAATATGTGTGTGCGTGTGTGTTGAGAATTGATATTTCCTTTCTAAAGGTTCCTAAGTGAAATGCTTTTATTCTAACTCTAATCTAATAACATGCAATTGAATTCTAATAAACAGAAATATCTAATTATACACTAACCCGGGATGTAATCTTTCCGTTATGTGATCTAAAATGATTTCAAATAACAATTGGTAATAAAGATAATTCAACTGTTATGAGAAAAGAATTCAATGGAGATAAACCACTTCGTATAAAAAGTTAGACGAAATAGTTGTGAAAAACATATCGCATAATAAACTACTCATATATTAAGCATAAATAAATAGCTATCACCGTACAGAAGTGCCAAATGATAACTCAAGCATTCACGCATCAATATATAAACAACTGAACATGAATATCACTTTAACACAAAGGCATAAATAGTTAAGAGATAAAAGTACCATTTATAACTAGTTCTACTCATGAGCTTCAAGCAATAGTGATTTATCTCTTCTTAATCCAACATCCACTAAGAGTACAAAAGTGCAACGTTAGTAGTAGATATTAAATGCATATATCAATAAATCCTGTTCCATTTACTCATCAAAAACTCCTTGGAGGGTACAAAAGTGCATGTTCCGAGGACACGTTTTTGACAAATTTCAAGACCCTTCTCTAAATGCATGAGAAGGGTTTAAATACTACTAACTAAATCTAAAAATAATTTATTACAAAAATGTAGGATACAGTTTAAATGACCATTCTCATTTCAGGAAAAAATAAAGAAAAATTAATACTAACACTGAATCTAAAATTAAAACTAACAACTAACTATTTGTGTATCTGTTCCTTGAAATCGCAAGCGTTCAAAATTTGTTTGAGAAGAGTCGGCTGGCCAACTTCCGACTTTAACTGTCCTGTGAAAACGGAATTGGTAAGAGCTGGCGCCATCTTCTCGGCAGAATTGATGATACATTTGAGAGTTATGCACTGGCTGTGTGGTTTTACCAAATATGCCCAGTAAGAATCCCAATTCAACTTAGTTAATCTTTTGATTGATTCTGCCTTTTCTTGAGCCTTCTATCTTCGGCCTGTCTGCAATTGCTATGCTTTCGGTAGATACCCTGGAGATATTTCTGACAAATACCATTGGTTTTAGGATTCAAGTTTTACTTTTTTGCCTCTAGCGTTCTTTCCTACAAATTTCTCGGCTTACAGGTGACTGAGAAATAGAGGCTTTCCTCTTCAAGAGATTTTTCCCAGCGATGCGCGATTAGCGCTAATCGCGCATCGGAAACTGCCTCCGTTTCTTGATCCGGACTTCCCTGGTGCAATTTTTGCCTCTTGCGCGCTTTTTGTTAGCGGATATAAAGCTTAAATTTCGTGAAATAACAATTCTGTAAGTTCTTGACCCTGAGTCTTAAATTGTCTGTTTGTGATGTCAGCGTTGTCCAGTACCCATTTAACCATGTCTGTATATGGAAGAATTTTTGGCCTCGCCGCTATCTGGTGCAAGAACAAGCACGCTATCTCTGTAATAGACGCCTCAGAAGACCCATGTGAGCCTGCAGTAGCTATAACCTCCATCATTTTTGGATTCTCTTCCTCAAGTAGACTGTACATGCCTTCCCAAGTAGTAATACAAGCATCTTTATTACAGGCGGTGTCTGTATACAAGGGTGTCATTTCTTTGTCTTCAGAACTCGGAGCTTTGCCTTTATTTCCCATAATATCCTGAATACTGCTTTGTATAGTTTTCTGTTCTTAGTTCCTACAGTTTACAAATGAGGTGAGAATAATGATAAGAAAAAGGTGACGGGAAAGCTTTAAATGCCGAAGACATATAAAATATACCACCTTACGTGAAATGGCTCTTCGATCAGAACAAAACCATATTTCATTAATGATTGGAAACTAACTCATTGATTAACATTAAAGCGCATAACCAGGTCTCGGTTTATGGAAAAAACTTTTTCGTACAACGAGCCCTAAAGATCTGCGATTTGCTTCGCAGTATCGTAGATCACAATCTCGTGGAATTACAAAATCACAATACTGCAATATCGCAGAATCACAATATCGCAATATCGCAATATCTCAAAATCGTTAGAGCGTAGCATATGAAAATCATCCGTTAGTGTGTTTTCTGCGAAATGTGATTTGCGATATGTGCCATCGCATATCAGCGGTTTGAGGTTTTTCAGTGTAAGTGATATTTGAGGCATGCGATGCGATGAATGTTTTTAATGCGTAGTTTCGCGTCGCGATCTCACAATCTTAGAATTCCGCTTGTAAGGGGGTATCCATTACCTTTTTTGCGATGCGATATTTATTAAGGAATGATTTTATCCTACATTATCATAAAACTTAAGCCTTTTTAGATTTTTCAAGGGGTATTCTCTTAAGTTTATGATAGTAAGTTTTATTGAAAAAGGAAATACAAGCACTAATCGATTTTTAAAATTTTTTGAGTAAGGGTCCCCACTTATTTAGTAGTAGTGATAATAATAAATAAGAAGGGGGGTTGTTGCTGGCCACAACACCTCCTTACTATCCGTATTCGCAGCCAAGTGCTCCAACTCCTCCAGCACAAGCACCTCCGCCTCCCATGCCTTCTCAAGCTCTGCAGCAGCAACCAACCCCCCACCCCCTCAAGGTCAGGTGTATGTGCATCAGAGTGCGAATAATCCTCCCACTTCAAAAAAGAAGAGGAAAGGCAACCAGAACCAACCCTCTCTAGGTAATCCAGGAAAAAATCCCCACGGGAATACATCTAACACTGCAACCCAGCAATAGGGCGATTAGCCCAAGCAGACCATGCCTATTCACATGAATAAGCCTTGTTCTTGTTGCGATGTCCATGGTCACTATACCCATGATTGTCCCCTTTTAGCCTAGAGGCATCAACTATGGGAAGCTCAAGCAGAATCTCGAGGACAAAAAGCCTCTTCTTTGGTTCCTCCTAATGCTGCACCTACTCAACTGGCTGTAGGATATGTGGCTACCCAACCCCACGAAGTTCAGGCAGTTGCTCAACCTCTTGCATCTGGTACCTCTAATTACCAAATCCTCAAGATGAACTCTGACTAGACCATTACCTCCAATCTAAACCTTCAGACTCGGTTGCGCTAGTACGCCAAGCCTTCGACTACATCCACAATTGAGCCCCCATATTCAGGTCCCACAGAGCCAATTTCGACACCCAATGGTCCTTTATAGATACCTCAGCCTAAGGCATAGGTACATACCAAGATACCCAAGGGACTATTATGCCGAAACACTGCTTTCGGTAAAGCTGCTCACACCTACAGTATAGTAGATGACTTGGCACAATCTCGTGTCGCCATGTCAACGCTAGAAGTCCTCCAGTCGTGCCCTTCACAACGAAAATCTATACTAACTGCTATGGGTGTTGTGGATCCTTCTGATGATCGTTTGATTGTCTTCGATGTTGATAAGTCAGAGCACCCACCCCTTCCTGCATCCATTGCCTTCCAAATACCTATCAAGATCCGGAATGCCAACGTCTCCAATGTATCATTGATGAGGGGGAATCCACCTACATGATGTCTGCTTCTGTTTGGAAGCAGCTCATATCACCTGAGTTATCCCCTTCCACTATCATCGTTCGTGCGTGGGATGGCCACTCTTCCCAACCCCTTGGCATGTTCCACAATTTTCCTATTACTCTTGCGGGAAAAACTGTTTGTGTTGACACTGAAGTCATTATTTCCCCCTTAGGCTACAACATTCTATTGGGTCATAGCTACACTTATGCGATGTCTATTGTTCCATCTCCAGTTCACCATAAGAAGTGCTTTCCTCACAATGGAAAGATCGTCACTATAGATCAACTAACATATTACGAGTCGAAGTCTCAGACCTCTCCAGAGTCCATTATTTCTTCGGTGGCCAATAAAAAACAGTTGAAACTCCAACTAGTGTCTCACCTGGAGTCTATAAATATTCCTCTTTGCTTGGTTCATTCCCTGGTATCCCCCCTCTTGTCTCTGACCCTAGCTCGTCGAATGCTTGCATGATGCAATCTTCTCGGTCCGACCTCAAACTATCCGGTTCCACTAGTCAGCAGCCTTGCCCTTTGAAACTTGCTCCTAATACTTTGACTCAGCCTTTGGAACCTTCTCCTCAAGGCCCTTCATATGTAGCTGGTGTCCCTGATCCTATTTTTCCTCCTGGAATGGTTCCCCCTAGCCTTAACCATCTAGGAGTTGTTCCGCCTGGCAATTACCCCTCTGTTAGATATCGTTTATTTCTCCCCATTCTGGATTATTTTCGGTACATGTTATGTCTACCTTGACACTTCCTAACATGACCCTGGGGATCCCAGTCTAGTACATTGATCCCCCAGCCTATACCCGGCCTTCTCAACTCAAACCTTACACTTCTTTAACCCCGGTCCAACTGGTTGCTATGACCCCTCCCTTTGCTTCTGTGCCTCAGCCACCTCAACAGGAATCTACTCCTTTTGTGAAAGTCTCGGTGAGGGGGTAAAACCTCACAAAAAGGCACCTAAGGACAAGGCTTTCTAGATAACACATGCTCCTCCTAAGGCTCGAAAGCGTACACCTCTGTGTGCTTTGTGTGGTGTTGTCGGTCATGCCACCTGTTATCACTATAAAAATTTTCCAAACTTGAGTTTTTTTTTTTTTTCTTCGAATAAGCCACGAAACCATGTTTTTGTAGGCAGAATGTGTTAAAAACTGCTTTTTCGCTACAAAAACGCTGGTCTTTTCGTAGTGCAAAACCCTGAAATTACATTACATGCGCTACGAAATCAGGGATTCGTAACCAATCTTGTCAAGCTGTCAAATCTATCAAATTTCGTTAAATTTTCATGATTAGGTGTCAGTCCACGAATCCTTTCTCACACATACAACCATTCATAACCATCATGAGATTCATTAGGGGTCATTTATCATTAGTCATTTTAAATTTGAAAGCGGATGGTTGTTTTTGTTGTATTCACTCATGCAAAAAACACTTGGCGCATGTCTTTCTTCAAATGATAAGCTTATGGTAAGAAGAAACCAGAGCTTCTCTCAATTTTCAAGCGAGGCTGAACCCTTAATCAAGCGAGCCAGTTTCTCTGAAATCAAGCGAGGCAGTTTATTACAGGTTTTCTGAAGCCACAGGGAATTCGAGGGAAAGATGACAGAGGAAAAAAGAAACCACAGGTCAGGCCACTGTTTGAGAACAGAACCCGAAGGCATAGAAGCTCTCACCAAGGATAAATCAGTTGAAGAAGCCTTCAAGAAGGTAGGATGATGGAGATTCCATGAAAAGCTATAGGGAGGTCATAATCAAGTCACAAAAGAATTTTCCATTAATTTCACAGGTTCGAATACAAAGGTTGGATTTTTAAACTTGCCAATTTCTCCTGAAATTATATCATCAGTGACAGAGATTCCAAGGGGAGAGGAAAGGTGGTTCAAGAAATTCAGGTTTGAAATGGAACCTTGTAAAATATTTTTGAAGCCAGAGTTTGTGGACACAGATTTAACCAAAGCAGTGCCAAGAGGTTATGTCAAGAATACATATGCTAACCTGCTCTCCAACATTAAAAGGTACTTCATCTGCGAAGGAAGATACCATAAGGTGTATTCTTATCATTTCAAACTCTTTTTGCATTTCACTGCAATAATTTCTCTAGATTTACCTTTCTTCCTGTTTCGAAGTTTGGCCAAGATGGCATATAAGGTGCAGATGAAAACTCAGGCATGTGAAACTTCATTATTCCATCATGGTCTAGTTAAATTAATAGTTTTGCATGAACTTCAGAGGGTGAATAGAGAATGGTCTGCCTTTCTATTTTTGTGTGGATTTGGGGTGGAAACACATGGAACAGGTGTTAGCCCTAGGGCCAAAGAAAAAACATCATTAGAAACCAGTGACCTTGCAAAATCAAGATCAAAGAGATTTGTCAAGTTAAAGCCTAGAAAATAAGTGAAAGAGCGAGAGATTAAAACACTAGTGATTATTCAAGAAACTCCTCAACCTGCACAAAAGAAGACAACCAAAGGTAAGGAAACACTACAGGAACAGTCAAATAGCAAATTAACCCAAAAAATATTGACTAGAAGTCAAATAGCAAGGGAAAGGGAAAAACAATGGTTTCAGAAGAAGATACAGGTTTAAAAGGTAGTTTGAATGATATTTTACAAGCTATTGATATTGAAGAATCTCCTTTAGTTTAGGCAGAGTTTATAAGTTTGGATGAAGGGAAATCTAAGAAGATCAAGTCTTCCAAAAAGTTGGATTTTAATGATGAAGTTTTAGAATTTGTGTTCAAGCCCAGAAGGCCTCTAACTAGTAATTCAAAAAGGTTGCAAGGGCTGGATGTGGAGTTAGATAAAGCTGGATAAGTTTCAAATGTTTATGAGGAACCTATAGACCTTTCTTCACCTATGCCTGAAGATGACAGTAACAAAGTTTTCAATACTCAAAGAGAAAAGAGCAGTTATGAAGGAATTAAAGAAAAATTAAGACTAGATAATCTTGAAATTTTTAAGCTTAAGAAGAAAGCAAGAAAACATGTTGTTGAGAAGATAAAATTTGACAGAATTAAGGCTCTGTGGGATCTTGAAGGAGTCTCAAAACCTGAAACAGTCAGTAGTGAAGCGCAATATTTTACCTGGACTCTTCCTGCAATCAAAGAGGCTAAATTTATGAGAAGGATAAATGTCAATTTAAGGGCTACTAACAGAAGGTTGAAGAGGCAGATTGAAGATCTTGAAATTCAATTGACAAACTCTGAAGGTTGGCTACAATAGAAGTAACGCAGTAAGTGACAAATCCCTAATACAATTTTGTTTTAGGAAGAACACCACTTTTTGAAAACACTAAAAAATTTATTTATGTTGTTTATTAAGGTCTATTAGCATCAAGGAAATTATTAAAATGCTGCAAATATTCTTAAGATCTGAAGATGATGAAAAAGCTATGTAATAAGGATATACACAGCAGTTTCGTAGCACGCTACAAAATTGCTGTAGATGACATACACAACAGTTTTGTAGCGCGCTACAAAACTGTTGTAGGTGCAGTTTTAAGTATTTTGTTGAGGTTTCAAGAGATAAAACATCTGGTTTTTGAAGTGTTGATGCTTATAGAGGATGGAAAGGGTTCAAAAATTAATTTCCAGGTGTTAAAGTAGAATAAATTTGATGTTCAGAGATGTTTACAAAGAAATAGTTACTGCGCTACGAAAACAACTGATATCTTTGTAGCTCAGACACATCAGCTCTCTTTACACTCTTTCAAGGACTTAAATTTGCACAGGTGGAAGGGCATGGTTTTATGGAAGTGATAACACATGTCACTTGTCTAAAAAGGTCAATTTTTGTCAGTAAAATGATTCGAGGAGAATAAATGAAGGATAAAGCTATATTGTAGGAAACATGTTCCTAGTTTTCAGGACATATAAGGGATAAGATAACATAATATAACAACAAGGTTATGGACACCATCAAGGTCGAAGATTAGGAGGAGCAGCCGTCAAACATAATATTTAATTCCTAGATAAGGTTGTTTTAGTCATAATAAGGAGTTTTACTCCTAACCGTATTAGGACTCTATAAGAGACAATTAACTGTCACATGTAATTAATAGTCAGTTTTAGAGTAAATAGGTGTCAATTTAAGATAGAATTAAAATTTCTATGAAGATGGATCATAGAATCCAAGGTTGTAATGAATCTGTAAGAGACATGAGGTTGAATTCCTCAAGGTTGGAAAGTTTTTATGAACAAACAAACTATGTCATTGTAGCAAACTGTGTTTTTATCATAATACAGATATTGGCTTACTACTCAGGATTCAGAAAGAGTTTTTGATGCTTGATCTTCCTATGGATTTATTTATTTACTTTTTGGCAGTGGTATGAACATACGCTACTTAGAATTCATTGGAAATTCTCTAACTTCCTGCATATGTTTGTAAACTGTGTTTTGTTCACTTTGTTACTGTTTTGTTTGAATATCTAAAAACTCTGAAATGCCCTGACTTCCATGATAAGCTTATCTTGATTTTTTGTGGAAACATACATTGAATCCATAGCCCAATAGATGTTTTTTGATCAATGATTCAACCAATCATACACTTTTATCCAATTTATTCCTAGAGTTAGCCATCTAATCCTGAATTCAAAATCTTAAACCTAGTGAGAGAGCCCTCTCAGGTTGAGGAGGTTAAGCCTCAACTAAAAGTTTGGTTTGAAATAGCTACACTGAGGTAGTCTGACCAGCAGCCTATCAGGTCATATTTTGGTGGTAACATTTTGGTGCGTCTGCCGGGAGTCTGAATATTTCTTATTCCCGAAATCAAGAAACTAAACTTCTGAAGGTAGCAGGAGCTCAGAAAGTTTTTCGATGCTGCAATCTACCTTGGTGACTCCATACATTTTCAAAGTTTAAAGGTGGCTTCGAGAAGGAGATATACACGGAGCAATCCTGATCCAAATCCACCTACCATTGTGGACACTCCAAACACTATTTCAAGAGGCAGTCAAAGAATTTTAGAAATATTAGGTGCTCCATCTCATTCGAAATCTTTCTCCTCTGAAATATTAAGAAGTCCCGAAGATAAAAGAGTTGATGATAAAATTCATGAAGTGTTGTTTAGGTTAGAAAGTGAAAAGGGACTCATTGATGTTATCTTAGACCTACGAAAAGGAGGAATTGACACTTCAGCCCTAGTAACCCAAGAGGACAAAGAAGAATTTTGGGAAACTGTTACCTCTGAGCTGTTGTTAGAAAAAGAGTCTCTAGATAAACTTAAAGAACTTGACCCTTTTGAAGTCCTACTAAAACCCAAAGTTGCTTTGCCCCTTCCAAATTAGAGCTCAACTGTTAGTGGCTTGTAGAAACCAAGTAGCCCTCCTCATATCAGTTCTTCATCTTTTGTTTATGTCATTCCTAAGACTACTTTTCATCCCTCAAGCAAGGCTGCTCCTGCTAGGTATGCACCACTTGTACTCCCTGCTGTTTTATATGATCTTCCTAGTAAATATGCTGCTAGGATCCCTACTTGGGGTGGTGATGAAGAAATTACAACAAAGGAATTTGTAGACAAATTTAATGATTTTATAGATAGCGAAGAAGTTGACGATGAAGATGTGAAACTAAGGTTATTTGCACAGGGTTTTATTGGTGAAGTTAGAAAATCGTTTAAAGCCCTTGCACCAGGAAGCATTAGAAATTGGGATGAGTTTGAAGATAAATTTTTAAAGAAATGGGGAAACAAAACCAATCCAGTTCAAGCACTTACTGAATATAACAACCTTCGAAGGGCAGTTGATGAGTCTGTCCAAAAATTTTCAAAGAGATTTAATAAAGTTTTTGAGTCAATTCCAACTCATTTGAAACCTTCGGAAGCCTTAGCACAAATGAGATATGCTGAAGCATTTGATTATGAATTTTCTATCTTGTTGAGAGAAAGAGAATCGCCTTCAATTTCTGAAATGAAAAGTGATGCAGTTAAGGTAGAAGTAAACATGATAGCTGCTAAAAAGTCAAAAATGGGAAAAAATCAATTGAAAGAAAAGGAGAAACCTTTCACTTCAACTTCTGAAGACAAATTTGATGCAATGATGAAAACCATGGAGAAGTTGATGGATAGGTTAGCTCTTGGAAACACTTTGGTTCCTTCTGTGCAACATGAACCTCAGTTTAGAAATCATCAATTCAGGAGACCTCAGAACCAACAAAGGCCAAGAGAAAATAGAAATCAGTAGCCCGATCCTCCAGTGAGACCTCCTTTGCAGCAGAATTTGGTAGATGAAGAAGATGAGCCTGAAATTCCTGAAGAATCCATCCATTTTCTTGATGAAGAGATGTCAGGAATTTTCTTGACTAAGGAAGAGCATGATGAGTCAAATTTGGCTAATCAAGGGGGAGAATTGTTAGATTATTTTAAGGGATATCAGCATGCCATTTTTGAGATGCAAAAGCAATATAATCTCAGAAACAGAAATGTACCTATCATTGCAAGCAAAATACAGCCTAAGAAAGATGCTCCAAAGGTTGCTGAAGCTAGAAATGATACCCCAAAGGCCGCTGAAGGTAAAAAGGACACTCCACTTTGTAAGAAAGACACTCAACCTCTTCCTCTTATCAAAGAAGTTGAAAGATCCGTTTCTGTTTTTAACCTTGAGAATGAGATTTCAAAGATTAAGATATCAGTCCCATTTAGCAAGATTCTCAAGGTAAATGAATATAGAAGTAAGATTGTTAAGTTATTAAACTCACAACCAGGAGCTGCTGATATTTTGAATGTTCAAGAAGATAATCCTATATATATATTTGGGTCCAAGGATAGAAGATGAACAAAATGAAGAGTTTCCTCCTTTTTATGTTGTTGGACAGATAAGTCGTTCTTGTGGATAAGACATACCTCCCAAGTGTCCTACAGACAGCTAGCAACAAAAAACCAAACAAAAACTATTTTCTCTAGATAATATTCGACTCAGAATTAGCTATAACAGAGGTTTTGAAGACCTACCTGTAGGCCAGCCCTATTTGTAATGATCTTCTTTCCAATTGCTTGAAAGAGTCATCTTGAAAGATATGCAATCACAAACATAGCAGCTGCATAGTATAAACTAATTCATGAATCATATATCTATCAAGATGATCAAGGAATTGAAGAAACAAGCTAATTAATTAAATAACTCATTGACAGAATGGTATTCATTCGTATTATCTTTGATGAAGAAGAGCCTTACAACCGTGTCTGCCTTGATGTCGTACAGGCCTTCCTGGGGTCCAGAACAGGTGTTTCCTTTACTCTGAAAAGCTTTTCACTCTCTTAGCTAAAATACACATGGGTGTGTAATCATTCCCACATAATGATCAGTTAAGAGAGTTTGAGTTTCTACAACATCTATCCTCAAAAATTCTCAAAGTATCTCTCCCAAAAGTCTCCAAAAGTCCCTATTGAGGTTGCACTATGGCTTCAATTTATAGGAAAAGAGAAGAGGTTGCAGTTCCACATAAGAGGGGATAGAATCCTCTTTTGAAGGGATTCAGCTCCATAAACCAAGGGGTAGGCTCCCATAATGGAGGAGTGAACATACATGATAGGAGCGAACCTTCGACCGGATAATTGCTTCTAAAAGCTTCCAGATTTGACTCCTGGGCTTCTAAATGTTACTTTCCACCTTCACTTTACCTTTTACAGGGGTCCGCACCTTTAATACACAAAACGTGCGGTAGGTACCGCAATTTTCCTTTACCAAAGGTGCGGTACCACAGGTAATGTTAAGAGAAAGTGCGGTACAAGTGTTTTTAATACTTTTATGAGCTTTTCTCTCAATTTCAAGGCTTGATTTTAGGAACTTTGATGTTGTAGACTTCTAAGGGAGTAATATATGAGTAATGATGAACCCATATAGACACTAAAATGTCATGGTGACAAGTTTTAGTGTAACAGATTGCCCCCTAAAGCGCGAAGTCTGAGATAATTCGAAGAGTGAAGCGCTTTATCATTTCAAGGATTAGCCTGTGGACACCCCAGTCAGAACCCTGTAAAAAACATTCAATGCAAAACACACACACACACACACACACACACACACACATATATCATCATTGAGGTAGGCATTTCCATACTCAGATAAAAAACTAACTAAACTTGTTCTGATACATAAATGATTTTAATATTACATCAATATTGTAGAAACAGCATGGACACAACCATCTGCAATGATTAGTCTACTGCATAATGAATAATAAAAATCCTCACAGCTTGGATGGTGGAAACTAGATCCACGGTCTTGATTTCTGCTTCCCGAACTAGTATGGTTCTATCCATGCGATTAAATGTGTTGAAGTCGAACATGGTAGAACCCACTTGATTACCAGTCAATGATGTGAACTGTTAAAAAGTGTGAGAGAAACCACCAATAATGAAAATGGCTCTCAAAGTACTCGATACAATCCATGAAATGTGAATAAGTAATTTGAAGTCGAACATTTCACGGAATCGTTCGATCGAAGGTTAATGATGCAACCTGTCGTTGAAGGCGAGAAACCTGCCATTAAGGCATGTAGATTCCAAGGTATTGATGGATTCTAGATCAACTTTCTAGATGATGAGTTGTCTTCGATAGAAAGTGATCCTTCGTAAGTAAGCTCACGACACGAAACCATAGATCAATTTTTGAAGAAATGTTTTGCAACGACTGACTCAGGGATGGTCAATGCGAATGGAGACAAATGTTTGCAGATGAATGGTTTATTTGACTGTCCTCTTGAACACATAACGACACTGCAGATGGTTTGGTGACAGTTTCCCTAAGATAATACCCAGAAACCAGCTAAATACCTTCAATTGGTTTGATTAATTGATAGGAAAAGGATTTTCCCAACCCAGGTAGAAGTGTGACAAAAAGTGTCGTGTTCAAGAGTGGTATAAAGCTTTTATAAATCAAAGTGTAACAAATGAATCCGTTTTCTCTCTTTTCCCCCACCATTTCTGGCAAGTACCTATTTATTTTTGACAAGCTTGAGGAGGAAAACATTTGCTTGTTTATAAGCTCATCCTTCGGATGAGTCCAGCTTAGTTTAAAATCGAACCCTAAGAAGGAGTGGTCTGTTCTTGTTTGTAATTTATAGGACCTTTACTGTTAAATTTTAATGAGTCTAGTATAGGAGAAACTCAGTGTTTTTCAATTTTAGGGAGTCAGAAGAAAAACTTAAGGAAACTCCTTGGGTGTAATTTTTCGTAAATTAAGTCTCTCAAGCTTGAAAAAGGATAAAATAATACAAGAGAGAACTCTATTGACCATGATTAGTCAATGTATACCTTTTTTGTAAATAGTCCATTTCAGTCTGGAAAAGGGGTAAACTTATACTGAAGGGACGACGATTCATTTCCTTTAATGAGTTCGAATAGTCAAGTACTGGGCAATATTTTCATGTTTCTAGAGTCTGAAAAGGGCTTAAAAGAGAACTCAAGGGTTTTTCTTTTTCCTGTAAGTTTTAACGAGTTCGAAAAAGTGATAAAAATGTACTCATGGTTTTCGTTTTTTCATAAGTTTTAACGAGTTCGAAAAAGTGATAAAAATTGTAGTCATATGTCCGACTTTCAATTTAATTTACGAGAAGGAAAAGATGGAAAGAACTCATAATTTTCATGTATTTTACGAGAATGAAAGATAGAAAAAGAATCTTAGGATTTTCATGAGTTTAACGAGTCTTGAAAATAATAACTGAAATCGACTCAATATAGGTTTCATTTTTACACAAGCTTGAAACAAAGAAAACTTTGCTTAAGATAGGTTTCATTTTTACACAAGCTTGAAACATAAGAAAACTATGCTTAAGAAAGGGTTTGTTTCTTTTTTACACAAGCTTGAAACAAAGGAAAAATCATGCTTGAGATAAGTTTGAATGCCCCCCAAGCGTAACTTGCTAGAGTACATGCCCCTCAAGCTTCATTGCATTCAACTAAGAAGACTACTAGTTACTAATAGCTAGATGGAATGAAGGTTCATTTACGAGATCAGATGAAAGACTCGAATTGACTAGGAGAGGATTTGTTCCATTTTTTACGAGGTTGACATAGGAAAAGAACCATCCTCATGGTGACTTGTTTCATTTTTTAATGAGGTTGACATAGTAAAAGGAACTATCCCCATAAACTACTATTTCTAATCTAATTACATAACCTACTGATTCATTTTTTAATGAGGTTGACACATGAAAAGAACTGTCCTCATGGGTATGTTTCCTTTTTTAACGAGGTTGACACAGTAAAAGAACTATCCTCATATCTACTCTCTACAATCTACCTACATAACCTACTGATTCATTTTTTAATGAGGTTGACACAGGAAAAGAACTGTCCTCATGACCCACTGATTCATTTTGAACGAGGTTGACACAGTAAAAGGAACTTTCCTCTTACCTGATTCATTTTTTAAACGAGGTTGATTCAGTAACAGGAACTTTCCTTTGGGACATGTTTCAATTTTTAACGAGGTTGAAATAGTAACAGGAACTCTCCTCATTACCCATTGATTAATTTTTTAACGAGGTTGACACAACAACAAGAACTCTCCTCATTACCCACTGATTCATTTTTTAACAAGGTTGACACAGTAAAAGGAACTTTCCTCTTGCAACATATTTCATTTTTTAACGAGGTTGACACAGTAATAGGAACTCTCCTCATAATCCACTGATTCATTTTTTAACGAGGTTGACACAGTAAAGGAACTTTCCTCTAGTTGACCTTGTCATGGCTTCCAACTAGAAGAAATACATGTCAAGGGACGCACCTTGATCATGGCTTCCAAGAGGTCTTCATCAGATGGAAGAACAATTCTCTGGAAGGAACACATGTCAAGGGACTCAAAAGGGATAGGAACATCACATTCAAATAATCCCATAGAGTTTTCCATGTCAATTACTAGATCTAAGTCAAAGGAAGTCGAGCAAACAGTGAGAGGCTCGCTTACAACGGTAACTGAAAACATGGCACTGGTTGCCACATAATTAACCCATGGCGGGGTAGATACCACTTTAGCATAAGGAACATTTAGGGGTGTCAGATTATTGGTAGTCGAATCAAGACTAGGGAATGAAAGCTGGTCAACAGTCACAATGTTTCCATTGTGAGGGAAAGACATCATGCGAAAGAGTGTCGATACAACAACTTTCATTGCATAGAAATAGTCTCGCCGAAGGAGTAAATTGAAATCCAAGGGGCCTCGAACTACCATAAGATCAATACAGACAGTTTTACCTTCTAAGGTAATAGAAAACTTAGGAAGGATCCCTAAAGGTTCACTAATGGTTCTGTTAAAAGCTTTCAGATTCTGCGTAACAGGCACAAGCTGAGGGGAACCCAAAGCTTTCCAAGTAGTTGAGGATAAAATACTAATAGAAGCACCTTCATCTACATGTGTGCCGCATACATTCTTACGACAAGCCTGCACAATTATTTGGAAAGGGATGGAAGAAGGAAGACGAGGTTCTATCAGTCTATCCCAATCAAAGGAAAAGACCTCGGTACTTGGAGGGGGATCTGTAGGAACAAGTGTAATGCCCCTTGGCATAGAATAATTTGATGTAACAAGAAGAACCTGAGCGGTATGAAGTTCACTCTATTTAGGGAGAGTGGGATCGACCAAATGTGAAATCAAATCGACCACTTGTTCAACTAATGGATCATCAACCTAAGTGATATGAGTTTCACTCTTCAATGGAAGAGTGGGATTGACTGTACTTGGAATTAGATCAATCCCTCCGTTAGTTGATGGTAACCAGTTGGAAGTTCTTGCTTTGGAACAGTAAAGTTTTCCAAAATTTTTGAGGCTTCATCCATGTGAGGGAAAATGTGAGTTTGATGACTCCCTTTGCATAATCTACAAGGAAACCTAACTTTACCCTTTTTCCCAGGAACCTGACAATCACTGGTTGATGGATCAACAGAAAGTTGATGAGATTTTTCTGACCATACTTCCAAGACCTTTGGAATACTAGGACAATTGATAAGGAAGTGGTCACCCTTACAAAGCTTTCAAGGGTATTTGGGTTTACAATGCATGTTGGAGGTTTCCTCAACACTACTAACACTTGCAACCATGGTTGGTTGGTTGACTTCTTCCTTATTTTGCTTCTTCTTCTTCTTCTTCTTCTTCTTCTTAGTCCCCTGGTTACTAGCGTCAAGGCTTTTACCAAGCGAAGAGAAAGAAATATTGGGCGAAGGAGGTAAAGGGTCAACAGAACCTTAGTGATGTTGAGATGGTGAACTCTGTTGAGGTGAAGCATCCGGTTGAAGTGGAACAATTGGAGTATTCGGGGCCAACAAAGTTGAAAATAACCATATCGGTAAACCTATTGTAAATCCAGGTAATGAAAATGTAGCCATATAAGGAGGACCAACATTTCCAAAGCAAGGAAAATCACTAGGATTCTCATTAAGAGGGATTCCTTGGTTGGTAAATTCTGGAACAGTTGCCATTATATTCAACTTCAGTGAATTTTATTAACAATTTTAAAACTAAAATTAACAATTAACAATTCACACCTAACAATTAAAATTCACAAATCACAGCTATGGTCTCTAAAATTAAAAACAAACAAATGAACACACGCTATCAAATCTAGGAGTCAAACCACACACAAATAGTAGATTCCCGCACTAAAAACACTAGCGTAGAATTTTAATGCAGAAATGGCAGTTGGAATAGTTACCCTGACAACCTGCTTAATGAAATAGACTGGTGCAAGTTTCTCCACTTAAACCATCTCGAGTGAAGATAACCCTCGGAGAGTCCAAGTGAGTCTAGCTGACGTCTGCTCCAGGTATAGTGGGATCTTCCCTCGACCGTCACCTTGGGAGAGAATCCTAAAGTTTATGGCCACTAAGGTCACCAACAGAAACAAATATACCTGGGGGAACAATCTATGATCTGACACACACGAAAGGGCAGAGTAACAAAGCTCAATCCCCTTGAAGGCTCCTTGACATAATCCAAGGTTTACCGACAAGTGACCCCAGGCTCCTCGACAATGGTCAATCCGAGGTTTATCGTTGTTAATACGTGTATATCTTCTATCGTTCCCAATGAGGAAGGATTTATTACCTCACTAGTTCAGATATGATCTCATGCTTGACTCCTTTAGGAGGAGATTCCCAAAGCATACATGATACTATTGGAATTTTCCTACCGCAAGATCGACTACTTGTTTGTTTTACTGTCTTGGAGAGTTAACTAAAACCTATTCCAAGACACTAGCCTGAGCTATGTTGGTGGAAAGAGCCCTAAAAATTTAAAAATTACTATATGAATTTTATTAAGCGCTGTGTTATTTAGGCTGTTATTGCTTAAAGGGTAAATGGATATGAAACCAATGGTGTTATGACCCGACCCAAAACTGAATGCAATCGAATATGATAATTTAATCTTTTCAATTCGATGAACCCTAACTAAAGTAAGGAGAGAGTTTCCATTCACTTCCAACAATGCAAAAATTGATCAATAAGAGAAAATATAACAAATTCTCTAATGCACTAATTTCATCAAGAAAAACTAATGCTAATCAATTACATATTTTTTATTTTTGTGTTTTTAAAACAAACATAAAAACATGTAAATTCAAATTAAAGAAAATGATCTAAATATACGATTAATTTTTCCAGAATGTGAGCTATGCAGTTGTAATCTATGCACAATTCACATGAAAAGTATGCAAATGTAATCTATGCACATTTTTCATTCACATTCATATTCTAAAAATGAGAATTCTAATTATGCAAATGTAATCTATGCAAGAGAATTCTCAAACACAAGATGATTCTAATGTAATCTAAGAACCAATCAAGTGTAAGTAAAGAAAATTGGGTGAGAGTTCCAAAGATCAAAAAGTAAAAACACTCAAAGGCGATTAACACTCATACACAATTTAGCCCCCCCCCCCCCCCCTGGGCGAATGAGGGGGAATTTTTTTTGCAAAAACAAAAACAAAAATATGCAAAATTGTTAAGAGACTGAGACAAACCTCGAAGTAATGACCAAAGGAAATCAAATTAAGAACTTCTCCAAAAAAGAAACTCAAAACACCCAATTAAATTAATGGAGACTAATGAGATTGTAAGAGTTGCTGAAAGAAATTCACACAAGGTTTTTTGACAGAAAATACAAGTCTGGGTATACACTGAGAATCTAAGAAAATGATCCAAAAAAGATAATTTTAAGATTTTCTAAAAATTTTCACAGGGTTCGCAGGTTTCAGGGTAAATAGGTGCGGTCCTGCACTGTTTATACAAGAAAAGAGTGGAGATGCCCACACTGTTTCTAAAAGAAAAGTGCGGATACAAGAAAACTGAGAGAAAAATAAAAAACTCTAAAAAATTTCTCAGGGATTTTGCAGGAATAAATTACCCAAGCCAGTATCAATCAATCAAAACTAGAAAAATGGTTTTAGAAGTCAAAAATAAAAGAAATCAAAGTTCAAGATCCATTCCCCAGCGGAGTCGCCATTTTGTTGGACAGATAAGTCGTTCTTGCGGACAAGACCTACCTCCCAAGTGTCCTATGGACAACTAGCAACAAACAACTAAACAAAGGCTATTTTCTCTAGATAATATTCGATTCAGAATTAGCTATAACAGAGTTTTTGAAGACCTACTTGTAGTCCAACGCTATTTGTAATGATCTTCTTTCCAGATGCTTGAAAGAGTCGTCTTCAAAGATCTGCAATCACAAACATAGCACCTACATAGTATAAACTAATTCACGAATCATATATCTATCAAGATGATCAAGGAATTCAAGAAACAAGCTAATTAATTAAATAACTCATTGACAAAACGATATTCATTTGTATTATCTTTGATGAAGAAGAGCCTTATAACTGTGTCTGCCTTGATGTCATACATGCCTTCCTGGGGTTTGGAACATGCGTTTCCTTTACTTTGACAAGCTTTGCACTCTCTTAGCTAAAATACGCATTGGTGTGTAATCATTCACACATAATGATCAGTTAAGAGAGTTTGAGTTTCTACAGCATTTCTCCTCAAAAATTCTCAAAGTCTCTCTCCCAAAAGTCTCCAAAAGTCCCTATTGAGGCTGCACTATGGCTTCAATTTATAGGAAAAGAGAAGAGGTTGCAGTTCCACATAAGAAGGGATAGAATCCTCTTTTGAAGGGATTGAGCTCCACAAACCAAGGGGTAGGCTCCCATAATGGAGGAATGAACATACATGATAGGAGCGAACCTTCGACCGGATAATTGCTTCTAAAAGCTTCTAGATTTAACTGATGGGCTTCTAAATGTTACTTTCCACCTTCATTTTACCTTTTACATGGGTCCTCACCTTTAATACACAAAACGTGTGGTAGGTATCGTAGTTTTCCTTTACAAAAGGTGCGACACTGCAGGCAATGTTAAGAGAATGTGCGGTACAAGTTTTTTTAAGACTTTTATGAGCTTTTCTCTCAATTTCAAGGTTTTATTTTAGGAACTTTGATGTTGTAGACATATAAGGGAGTAATATATGAGTAATGATGAACCCATATAGACACTAAAACGTCATGGTGACAAATTTCAGTGTAACAGAAAGACACTCAACCTATTCCTCTTATCAAAGAAGTTGAAAAATCCGTTTCTGTTTTTAACCTTGAGAATGAGATTTCAAAGATTAAGATATCAGTCCCATTTAGCAAGATTCTCAAGGTAAATGAATATAAAAGAAAGATTTTTAAGTTGTTAAACTCACAACCAGGAGTTGCTGATATTTTGAATGGTCAAGAAGATAATCCTACTATATATTTGGGTCCAAGGATAGAATATGAACAAAATGAAGAGTTTCCTCCTTTTTATGTAAACATTAGTATTCATGATATGAATTTACATAATGTTATGTTGGATTCCAGCGCTTCACATAATCTTATGCCCAAAGTAATCATGGAAAGGATGGGATTACAAATCACAAGACCATATAAGGATTTATTCTCCTTTGATTCAAAACGAGTTCAATGTATTGGTCTAATCAAGGATGTTGTTGTTGGCCTAACACAAATCCCAGCAAAGACAGTTGCTATGGACATTGTTGTGGCTGATGTTCCTCCAAATTTTGGTATTATATTTTCAAGATCATGGGCAATGAAAATCAAAGGCACAATGCAGATGGACCTTACCTACACTACTATTCCAGTTTTTGGTGAACAAAAAAGATTGTATCTGGAGACTAGAATGGATTACATGGTAAGTAGCAAAGATAAACCTTAGAATTTTCCTATTTATGCCTTTGATACTGAGCTTGGGTCTGCCATTCTTTTTAACGAGTCAATTGATAGTGTTGATGAAGAAATAAGAACAAAAAATCAGCAAACAGAAAATCAACAAGTAAATGACAAACAGATGGAAGAATGGTGGTCACTGTACTTTGATGGATCAGCAGGAAAAGAGGGGGCAGGAGTAGGTATTTGGATTACAAATCCAAGTGACGAGAGTAAGTTTTAATCTTACAAACTGAATTTTGATTGCACAAACAACATGGCTGAATATGAATCTTTGATTTTGGGTCTAGATGTTTTGAAAAGGATGAAGGCTCAAAATATTTCTGTTTTTGGAGACTCTGAATTGGTTATTAGACAAGTTGAAGATGTTTATAAAAAAATGGATGTAAGAATGAGAGCTTACAAAAATTTAGTTTTAGACATTTTGGAGAATTTTCAGTATTATTCCTTCATAGTCAAAACCAGAGATCAAAATTCCATTGTTGATTCTCTTGCTGTCTTCGAAAGTCTTTTCATCATTCCCATGCATTCAACTGAAAAATATGAGATTGAATTTCGTCATAGACCAGCTATACCGGACAATATCACAAACTGGCAAGTTTTTTAAGATGATCAACAGGTAAAGAATTTTATTGAGCTGAAAGAAGAGTTTGAAATTACTTATGTAGATCAACAAAATATGTTTGTTGAATCTATAGGAAATTCTGAAAATTTTCAATTGAAGAATAATGCAATACCAAAAGGTATTATTCCTCTTGAGAAGATTTTTGATCAAAATGATGTTTTTAAAGCACCAAAATTACAAGCTGATGAAGAGGAAGTAGAGAGATGTAATCTTGGTACATTAGCTTTGCCTAAAATGATAAAAATTTCAAGGTTTCTTTCAGCTGATATGAAATTCAAATATATTGAGATGATGAGGAGGTTTATGGATGTTTTTTCTTGGAATTATGCTAATTTAAAGCAGTATGATCCTTCCATTATTCAACATACTATTTCTATCAAAGAAAATGAGAAACCATTCAAATAGAGGTTGAGGAGAATTAACCCACTTCTCATGCCATTGATTGAAAGAGAGATCAAGAAACTCTTTGATGCAAAAATCATTGTCCCAATCAGATTCTTTAATTGGCTTGCAAATTTGGTACTGGTTAGAAGGAAGAATGGAGAAATCAAAATTTGTATTGACTTCAAAAATTTGAACAAAGCATCATTAAAGGACAATTATCCTCTTCCCAATATGGAGACAATTCTGCAAAATATTGTTGGTTATCAAATAATGTCAATGCTTGATGGTTTTTCAAGTTACAACTAGATTCTTGTACATTCGGATGATCAGGAGAAAATAGCTTTCACAACACCATGGGGCACATTCATGTACGTCAAGATGCCTTTTGGTCTCATGAATGTGGGAGCTACTTTCCAAAGATCAATTGACATTGCTTTTTCTGAAGAAAAGGATAAGTCAGTGGTTGTTTATCTTGACGATATAACAATCTTTTCAAAGAAAAAAGAATATCATTTGAACACTTAGAAAAGATTCTGCTAAAATGTAGAAGGTTTGGTATTTCCCTTAATCCTACTAAAATAATTTTTGATTTAACTTCAGGAAAGTTACTTGGTAATATCATTTCTGAAGATGGAATTACAATTGATCCTAATAGAGTTAATGCAATTCAAAAGGTAGATTTGCCAAGAAGTAGGAAAGAGATTCAATCATTTCTTGGAAAAGTGAACTTTGTTAGACGCTTCATTCCTAACTTTTTTGAGATTGTCAAAGATATTACAAGGATGTTAAAGAAAGGAGTTGATATCAAATGGAAAGCTGAAGCTAAAAAATCTTTTGAGAAAATCAAGAAGGCACTCACACAAGCACTGCTACTCATCAGCCCAAATTTTTCCAAAGAATTTCTAGTTTTTACATTTGCTTCCAAAAACACAATTGCTCGAGTTTTGCTACAAAAGGGAAAGCAAGGTACTGAACATCCTATTTCTTTATTTAGTAAAACATTAGCAAATGCTAAGCTAAAGTATAATATTCTAGAAAAATAGGCTTATGCTTTGGTGAAAGCTACAAAATATTTCAGAATTTATATTTAGCATTCTCATATCGTGGCATATGTTCCAAGTATTGTGGTAAAAGAAATTCTAACTCAGGCGGATCCCGATGGTAAGAGGGGAAAATGGATTTCCAAATTGTTGGAATATGATATAGACATCAAACCAACCAAGTTGGTGAAGGGACAAGGCATAGCGAAACTGATGACTCAGTCAAATCTGGACTGTCTAGACATAAATCTGAATGCAGAAATATCAGAAATTTCTGATGATGAAGAGGAAATGGTTGAAATTGAAGAGAAATGAATCACTTCTGAGTGGTATAAGGATGTGGCTTTTTTTCTACAACATCACAAAGCTCCTGCTGATCTAACAAAGTCCAAAGCAAGGTTTGTAAAGTTGAAATCTTTAAGATATTTTGTATATGACAGAAATCTGTTTTGGAAAGATATAGGAGGAATTTTGCTGAATTGTTTAATGAAAGAAGAGGCTGATAAAGTAATTGAAGAATTTCATAAAGGTGATTGCGGAGGACACCATTATTGGAAGGCTACAACAAATAATATTCTCAGAGCGGGATATTTTTGGCCAACAATGTTTAAATACATTTAAAAAAGAATTGTTGCATGTCATGAATGCCAAATTTTTGAAGAAGAAATCTTGTACCTCTACCTTTGGTGCTATCTATGTGGAAACTCCTTTTCAGCAGTGGGGGTTAGAATTTATTGGAGAGATACATCCACCATCATCAGGGCAGCATCGCTGGATTCTCACAGCAACTAACTACTTCACCAAATGGATAGAGGCGATACCAACAAGGCAAGCTAATGACTCTGTAATTATTTCTGTTATAGAGAATAATATATTGTCTATATTTGGCTGTCCCATGAAGATTATAACAGATAATGCTCAAGCATTAAAGTCCAAGAAAATGATAAAGTTCTGCCATCAATACCACATTACTCTTGGACACTCTACTGCATACTATCCGCAAAAGAATGGTCTTGCTGAATCATCAAATAAAAGCATTGTAAGAATCATCAAAAAGATATTACAGGAGAAAAAAAAAGGCTTGGCACTTAAAGCTGAAGTACACTTTATGGGCTGATAGGATTTGTACAAAGAGGTCAATTGGAACTTCGCCATATGAACTTGTCTATGGTGTTGAAGCTGTTTTTCCAACTTCACTTGGGGTACCAGTCATGAAGTTAATTCAAGGACTTGAAGAGGAACCAAATGCCATTCAGAGGAGGATCAAACAGCTGATAGCCTTGCAGGAAAAGAGAAATGAAGTCTATGACAACCATCAATAGGTTCAAAACAGAATCAAGAACACATTTGATAAGAAGATCAAAGAAGATAGTTTCCAGCTACAAGACAAAGTGCTGAAATGGGAGGCCAAAATTGAGGAAAAGGGCAAGCACGGTAAGTTTGAGAATTTATGGAAGGGTCCTTTTCAGATTGTTGGTTTTCATGGGAACAACACTTATATATTGCAAGAAATTGATGGAGGATCATATGCTGGAGGGTCTGTTAATGGCAGGTTCCTAAAGCATTATGCTTGTTGATTTTTATCAGTCACTCATGACATTGTACATATTCCATCTTTGTTAGTTTTATTGCTAATAATGAAAAGCTGAAACAAAGATCTTAAGCCTGAGGTGAAGGCCCAAACAGTTTGAAGAAGATGCTTGTCAACATAAATTTCTGTTTTTATCAAAAATGGATAGCACTGGAGTTGCAGGTTCTTAGTGTACCACAGGGGCACACTATCCCAACTGGAGCCACTGTTATCACTATAGAGATTTTCCAAAATTGAGCAGTTTACATTTGTTACTAAGTCATGGTCTTAGTAAGAGGTTAAGTCATTTTTATGTTTTTAGGGTCTAAGTCATTGGGTTAGAGTCTCATTTCCATTATCAAATAAAGTCCAACAACCTTGTTTCACACTTTAAGGGTCCCATATCACATTTCAGAAGTCATGTGTTTAGTAATTTTGAAATTTTTTTCGAATAAGCCACGAAACCACGTTTTCATAGTGCAGGCAGTGTTAAAATCTGCTTTTGCACTACGAAAACGCTGGTCTTTTCGTAGCGCAAAACCCTGAAATTACATTACATGCGCTACGAAATCAGGGATTCGTAACCAATCTTGTCAACCTGTCAAATCTATCAAATTTCGTTAAATTTTCATGATTAGGTGTCAGTCCACGAATCCTTTCTCACACATAGAACCATTCCTAACCATCATGAGATTCGTTAAGGGTCATTTATCATTAGTCATTTTAAATTTGAAAGCGGATGGTTGTTTTTGTTGTATTCTCTCATGCAAAAAACACTTGGTGCATGTATTTCTTTGAATGAAAGCTTATGGTAAGCAGAAACCAGAGCTTCTCTTAATTTTCAAGCGAGGTTGAACCAGTTATCAAGCGAGGCTGAACCCTTAATCAAGCGAGCCAGTTTCTCTGAAATCAAGCGAGGCAGTTTATTATAGGTTTTCTGAAGCCACAGGGAATTCGAGGGAAAGATCACAGAGGAAAAAAGAAACCACAGGTCAGGCCACTATTTGAGAACAGAACCTGAAGGCATAGAAGCTCTCACCAAGGATAAATCAGTTGAAGAAGCCTTCAAGAAGGTAGGATCCTGGAGATTCTGTGAAAAGCTATAGGGAGGTCATAATCAAGTCACAAAAGAATTTGCCATTAATTTCACAGGTTCGAATACAAAGGTTGGATTTTTAAACTTGCCAATTTCTCTTGAAATTATATCATTAGTGACAAAGATTCCAAGGGGAGAAGAAAGGTGGTTCAAGAACTTCAGGTTTTAAATGGAACCTTGTAAAATATTTTTGAAGCCAGAGTTTGTGGACATAGATTTAACCAAAGCAGTGCCAAGAGGTTATGTCAAGAATACATATGCTAACCTGCTCTCCAACATTCAAAGGTACTTCACCTGTGAAGGAAGATACCATAAGGTGTATTCTTATCATTTCAAACTATTATTGCATTTCACTGCAATAATTTCTCTAGATTTACCTTTCTTCCTGTTTCAAAGTTTGGCCAAGATGGCAGATAAGGTGCAGATGAAAAATCAGGCATGTGAAACTTCATTATTCCATCATGGTCTAGATAAATTAATAGTTTTGCATGAACTTCAGAGGGTGAATAGAGAATGGTCTGCCTTTCTGTTTTTGTGTGGATTTGGGGTGGAAACACATGGAATAGGTGTTAGCCATAGGGCCAAAGAAAAAACATCATCAGAAACCAGTGACCTTGCAAAATCAAGATCAAAGAGATTTGTCAAGTTAAAGCCTAGAAAACCAGTGAAAGAGCCAGAGATTAAAACACTAGTGATTATTCAAGAAACTCATCAACCTGAACAAAACAAGACAACCAAAGGTAAGGAAACACTATAGGAACAGTCAACCAACAAATCAGCCCAGAAAAGATTGACTAGAAGTCAAATAGCAAGGGAAAAGGGAAAAATTGTGGTTTCAGAAGAAGATCCAGGTTTAAAAGGTAGTTTGAATGATATTTTACAAGCTATTGATATTGAAGAATCTCCTTTAGTTCAGGCAGAGTTTATAAGTTTGGATGAAGGGAAATCTAAGAAGATCAAGTCTTCCAAAAAGATGGATTTTAATGATGAAATTTCTGAATTTGTGTTCAAGCCCAGAAGGCCTCTAACTAGGAATTCAAAAAGGTTGCAAGGGCTGGATGTGGAGTTAGATAAAGCTGGAGAAGTTTAAAATTTTTATGAGGAACCTATAGACCTTTCATCACCTATGCCTGAAGATGAAAGAAACAGAGTTTTCAATACTCAAAGAGAAAAGAGCAGTTATGAAGGAATTAAAGAAAAATTAAGACTAGCTAATCTTGAAATTGTTAAGCTTAAGAAGCAAGCAAGAAAAAATGTTGTTGAGAATATAACTTTGACAGAATTAAGGCTCTGTGGGAGGTTGAAAGAGTCTCAAAACATGAAATAGTCAACACTGAAGCTCAGTATTTTACCTGGACTCTTGCTTCAATCAAAGAGGCTAAACTTGTGAGAAGGATAAATGTCAATTTAAGGGCTACTAACAGAATATTGAAGAGGCAGATTGAAGATCTTGAAATTCAATTGAAAAACTCTAAAGGCCAGCTACAACAGCAGTAAGGCAGTAAGTGACAAATCCCTAATACAGTTTTGTTTTTGGAAGAACACCACTTTTTGAAAACACTACAAAGTTGACTTATGTTGTTTATTAAGGTATATTAGCATCAAGGAAATGATTAAAATGCTATAAATATTCTTAAGATCTGAAGATGATGCAAAAACTATGTAATAAGGAGATACACAGTAGTTTCATAGCGCGCTACGAAACTGCTGTAGGTGCAATTTTAAGCATTTTGTTGAGGTTTCAAGAGATAAAAACATCTGGTTTTTGAAGTGTTGATGCTGATAGAGAATGGAAAGGGTTCAAAAATGAGGTTCCAGGTGTTAAAGTAGAAGAAATTTGATGTTAATAGATGTTTACAAAGACATAGTTACTGCACTACGAAAACAATTGATATTTTTGTAGCTCAGACACATAAGCTCTCTTTACACTTTTTCAAGGACTTAATTTTGCACAGGTGGAAGGGCATGGTTTTATGGAAGTGATAACACATGTCACTTGTCTAAAAAGGTCAATTTTTGTTAGCAAAATGATTCGAGGAGCATAAATGAAGGATAAAGCTATATTGCAGGAAACATGTTCCTAGTTTTCAGGACAAATAAGGGATAAGATAACAGAATATAACAACAAGGTTATGGACACCATCAAGGTCGAAGATTAGGAGGAGCAGCTGTCAAACCTAATATTTAATTCCTAGATAAGGTTGTTTTAGTCAAAATAAGGAGTTTTACTCCTAATTGTATTAGGACTCTAGAAGAGACAATTAACTGTCACATGTAATTAATAGTCAGTTTTAGAGTAAATAGGTGCCAATTTAAGATAAAATTCGAATTTCTCTGAAGATGGATCATAGAATCCAAGGTTGTAATGACTCTATAAGAGACATGAGGTCAAATTCCTCAAGTTTGGAAATTTTTTATGAACAAACAAACTATGTCATTTTTTTAAAACTGTGTGTTTTTATCATAATACAAATATTGGCTTACTACTCAGGATTCAGAAAGAGTTTTTGATGCTTGATCTTCCTATGGCTTTCTTTATTTACTTGTTGGTAGTGGTATGAACATATGCTACTTAGAATTCATTGGAAAATGATCTAACTTCCTGCATATGTTTGTAAACTGTATTTTGTTCACTTTGTTAATGTTTTGTTTGAATATCTAAAAACTCTGAAATGCCCTGACTTCAATGATAAGCTTATCTTGATGTTTTGTGGAAACATACATTGACTCCATAGCCCAATAGATGTTTTTTATCAGTGATTCAACTAGTCATACACTTTTATCCAATTTATTTGTTGAGTTAGCCATCTAATCCTGAATTCTGAGAGAGCCCTCTCAGTTTGAGGAGGCTAAGCCTCAACTAAAAGTATGGTTTGAAATAGTTACACTGAGTTAGCTTGAACAGTAGCCTATTAGGTCCTATTTTGGTGATAACACCACCCATAATTGTCCTGAATTGTCTCGTATCAAACCCTGGCCAATGTAGCGTTTCTTGAGTCTGATGTCCCAGAAATCCATGTTACTTTATCGACTTCAGCCTAGAAACTCAAGACTGTGCACACAAATCACCCCTATGATTTGTGTGATCTCCACGGCCACTATAATCACCTCTGTCCCCACCTCGCAGATTATTGCACCTCCTTGGAAGTGGTTCGCCAATACGAGGCTGAGCGCAATGAGTCTGCCTCTCCCTTACTTGTGAGTTTTGCTTCCACAGAACCAGAGGACACATCTGATCCCATTTAAATACCCCCTCCCAGTGTTGAGATGATAGAGCCCATGACCACTATCCTCTACCTATCATCATTTATGAGATCCACGGTGGAAGACCCCTCTGGGGCATCCCCTTTTTTTTTTCGGATGAAATCCCTTCAACGATCACCTTGGACTCAACATCGGTGGATTCTTCATCTACTTGTTCTTCTGTCACTCTCCATGACGATACACATGAGATCCTTACTTCTCAGGATGATGAGTCAAGTAGCTTCACCGTGTCATGTGGCCATCCTTCCACTAGTCACCCCATCTTCCATTCAGATGAAGACATTATGGAAGCTATGACCACCCCTAAATTTCCATGGGACGATATGCACCACCGTGCGTACTTCCCCCCGCAAAAATCCCATGACCAATATGTTGTGGAATCAAACGACTTCATTCCCGATGAAGTCGATTGGTTTAAAAATCCCATTCCTGCACCAAATTCTTTCGAAGAAGGAAATATGGCCAATATATGTCCTACCATTAAAATTAAAATTTTTGACAAACCAGGGGTAGAAGAAAACATTTCCTTGGGTGCCCAATGCACCTCAAAAGAAATTGAGGCTTACCCTAAGCTATTCAAGAAATTCCGCGATGTTTTTGCCTAGTCCTATTCAGAAATTCCCGGACTTGATCCTACCATTGCCGAACACCATATCGATACATGGCCTGATGCCAATCCCGTCTGTCAAAAGTTGAGACCCATTATTCCTTCCAGACAATAGGTTGTCAAAGCTGAAATCAATAAGCTCAAGCAGGCTGGTTTTATCTATCCCATTGAATACACCACTTGGGTGTCCAATCTAGTTCCTGTTCTCAAAAAACAAGGCACCATCCATGTTTGCACTGAATTTCGCAACTTGAACAAATCTTGTCCCAAAGACAACTTCCCCACATCATTCATTGACCAAATCATCAACGAATGTGCAGGGAATGAGGTTCTATCCTTCATGGATGGTTTCTCTGTATACAACCATATTGTTATTCGTCGTGCTAATCATCTTAAAACTGCGTTCATTAGTCCGTGGGGAACCTTCGCTTATAGGGTCATTATGTTCAGTCTTAAGAATGTCGGAGCCACTTTTCAGCGGGCCATGTCATATTGTTTTCATGACCTGGCTCATATTATCCTTGCTTATTTAGACGACCTCACTGCGCGTTCTAAACATCAGGCGCAACACCTCCATGATTTGCGTACCGGCTTTCTCCGATGTCACAAGTATAATATCCACCTCAGCCCGCTAAAGTGCATCTTTTATGTTCCTGCCAACCATATTTTAGGCTTCATTGTGTCTAAATATGGTATAAAGCTTGACCCCTTGAAAGTTCAAGCCATTATTGAGCTTCCTATTCTTCGTACTTTACGCCAGTTATAAAGCCTCCAAGGCAAAGCTAATTTCCTTCATTGGTTTTTCCTTGACTATGCCACCATCATGCATGGGTTCCTTAGACTCCTCAGATTTAACATTTCATTATTATGGGATGACTATGCTCAAGAGTCTTTTGATGCCCTGAAAAATGCTCTCACCTTCGCTCCCTTGATTAGTCCTCCTAACTTTAATAGGGATTTCATCCTGTACATCTCAGCCTCCACCCACTCGATTGCTGGGGTCCTTATTCAGGAAGATGACAAAGAAATCGAGCATGTTATCTATTATGTCACTAAGAAACTTGTAGGCCCCCTGTGTCCTACTCACATGAATAGAAATTGGCGCTAGCTGTCATGTTCTCGGTCCAAAAACTTCGTCATTATATCCTCATGAGTTCCACCAAGGTTGTGACTAATTCCAACCCTATGGCCTTTCTATTGATTCGATGGATCATCAATGGGAAGTATGCCTGTTGGATCATTATCCTTCAGGAATTCGATCTTGAATTTGTCACACCAAAGAGTAAGAAAGGTTTATCCCTCGCTAAACTCATTTCTGAATTACCTATCGGTACACAAGATCCACCAATTAATGATGATTTTCCCGACGAACATTTGTTTGCCATTACTTCGGATGACCCACGGTATGGGGACATCCTCACCTATCTGCAGACCCAAAAATTCACCCTCCATCTTGATCGTGAAGCTCGACGATGTATCTGACACCAACCCCCCTGCTACCTTCTCATTTGTGACAGCCTATATCGTCAAGGTGTAGATACTATCCTTCGTCATTGTCTCACGCAAGTTGAAGCTGAGCAAGTCCTTAATGCCTGCCATAGCGGCACTTGTGGTGGCCACCTCTCTGGTCTCGCTATTTCCCGGAAAATCATGCGCACTGGGAATTTTTGTCATTCTCTCTTTAGTGATTACATTGAAGTAATCAAACAATATTCCAATTTCCAACATTTCGCCCCAAAGGCTTGAGCCCCTCCGACTTCCCTCAATTTTGTCATCTCAGCTGGTCCCTTCTATAAGTGGGCCATAGGCTTTATGGAGTGTCTACCTCCATCTGCTGGTAACCACAAGTATATCGTCGTGGTGGTTGAATATTTCACCAAATGGGTTGAGGCCATGCCAACATTCAATAACACGACAACTACCATAGCCCTATTTTTCTTTAACCATGTTATTGCTTGATTTGGAGTTCCAAAACAATTGGTCTCTGACCATGGCCAAAATTTTGAAGATGAGAAATGGCATGAGATATCCTCTCTGTTGGGCTTTGAGCACCAATATTCATCGTCTTATTACCCCCAAGGTAATGACCAAGTTGAAGCGGTCAATACAATCCTTAAAACTATGCTTCAATGGACAGTGAACAAGCACAAAACCAACTGGCACCTTATGCTTTTCTCTGCCTTGTGGGCTTATAGAACTTCTGTTAAAATTGCCACCGAGTTTACTCCTTTCCACCTTGTGTTTGGTGAGGAGGCAGTCTTATCGATCGAGTGTGAAATCCATTCCCTTAACCTAGCCGTCGAAATTCTCCCTCACACCCAACCATTAGAACAAAGACTTATCATGCTTGAGCGCGCTTCCGAAGATCCTTATGTCTCATTACAAAACACCGAAGTAGCTAAGAAGTGCACCAAAGCTCAATATGAACGAAAAGTCCACCATCATACTTTTCACAAAGGTGATCTTGTTCTAGTGTATGAACAGGCTCATGATGCCCTTGGTCATAGGAAGTTTGACTCATTATGGCTAGGCCCTTACATCATTAGTAAGGATTTGGGTAAAGGGGCATACCTTCTGGAGGATTTCGAAGGTCACCCTCTTCCTAATCCTCGTAACATGCTCTATCTTAATAAAATTTTCCCTTAACATTCCCCTCTTGAAAAGCACATTTTATTTCTTTTAGGTAGCTAGCTTTTGTTTTTGGTGATTTGATACTTCACCCGGAAGCCTTTTTTTCCAAGAAGGGTCACTTCGCCGCTTCTCAAAATCGAATTTATTCACTTGAGACACTTGTACTTGGGGCACCACTTTGCCTTCATACTTGTCCATGCTCATGTCTATTTTCGTAGTGAGTCACCATCTTGTACTCATGTTTTTATGGTCCCCATCAGGCCTATTCTGTGTGGTAGCATCATCGAATTGCCCTTTTTTAGAGCATCCGAGTTGAGTCATCATCGCATCCATGGAGTTTGTCTCGAGTTCCTTTTGTCTCCCGTCATAGTATTCCATCCTTCATTTCTTTGTACCTCTCTCATGTCACACATTTTGACCCCTAGTCGTACTGTCCCCTGTCCCCTCTGGAGTCAAGTCAGTAGCTTCCAGTTCATTCATGCTCTTTATGCTCTAATAAGGGAAGTTGTCAGCCCGCTACTCAGTACCCCCCATTCCACCATCATCCCTGGTGTCAGTCTATCAGTCGCTCTACTATTATCCCTCGTGCCTTAGTTGGGGATTCCTTATTGCCTCACCTATGAAGGACCTCCTTCTGTCGACATCAAATTATTCATTCCAAAAGATAGGTCTAGAGGGTAGTGTACCTTGGTTCCAGCTTCCACTCTTGTTCGACACCTCAGATCAGGCAAAGGGACCCTTTATTTCCCTTTGAATTGATTGTTTCCCAGTTCCAGCTCCTTATGGCATGATCAAGAACCATATACTTGATGGTTCAGTGATGTAGCAGATTGTACTAGTGATTCCCGGGTGTGTGTGAGATGTTTCAGACCTCATGAGGGAGTGACCCTTCAGGGAGCCCCCCACATTCCTGGATGACCTCTTTACTATAGACTTAGATGCAGCTCTATAGATTTGATGTTTTCGGCCTCAACCGCTTGCAGTGCCTTTTTAGTTTGCATGCATCATTCAGATTTTCAGAGCCCTTTCCTGTTTTATAGGGCCTCTTTGGTTGTATTTATATCTCATGTACTCAGATATTATTGTATAAGTCCTGGCCATTGTCCCAGACAGAGTATGTATGTGGTATCTACTATGTTTTTTATCTGGTCCATGTTTATGCCAGCCTATATTATATAGATCACTCCCATGTTTGTTGGGCGCACCATTATTCTTTGTACTTTCTCATCTCAACGGGCATAGGTATGCCTCAACCACCTCATTTAGATCAGGTACTCACTCATAAAAGAGACTTGTCGCACCTGTAAGTCTCGCCTCCTCAGGGTCTTGTCCTCTCTCACTTCACTCCATATTATATTTCTCTCTGTGACTCCCCTTCGGTGTCTAGTGATTGTGTTCTTACAACGTACTTCGGTCATACGATTAGCTCCTAACGCTCGCACGCTGAGGGGGAATCTGTTACACCAATTTTTGGTCATCTAACCTATTACTTTTAGATGGACCAAAGTACACCATGTAAGACCAATTTTACCATAGTAAAATTGCTTTCACTATGAGAAATAATTTAATAACCCATAGTCTATTAAGCTATTTCTGGTCTAAACAGGAAACCCCATGAAGTATAATTAAATAAATCCTTATTTGTTTAATTTTCCTTTAGGGATAATTAACTAAACCACTGTTTAATTAATATTTCTAGTCATATTTAACCCAAAACATGAGAATTAATTAGATAAATAATTATTTATCTTATTATTCTCTAGGAATAATTATTTAAATCATTATCTAATAATATTCCTTGTTAAATTTTACTAAATCATTTATAAATAATTGAATAAATCATTATTTACTTAATTATTCCTTAACCTCATCCTTGAAATAATAAATAAATCATTTATTTATTTATTATTTCTAAATAAAGGGATTTAACCAATTCAAAATTCCTTTTCCCTCCACCAAAATTAATAAAATATTCCAAGTAAGTTAGATCTATATTTGGTTAATAATATTTTAATTATGCACCAATATCTAGACTAACTCAATATTTCGTTATAAATAGAAGGGTTTTCCATTCATTCACTACCTTTTGTTGCCTTGAGATCACCTTTTGAACTATACGTATGGTCTCACTTTGATCCTCCATCATTGTCATATTTTTCTACTTTTTGCTTGTGAGCTCCCTTTGAGTTCCATTTTGTATGGGTTTTCTGCACCATCAAGAGAGAGAGAGATCTTGGATCTGAAGTGCTGAGGACATACAAGAACCCATCCCATTAACGAGGACTGGTAACATATTTACGTGTTCCCTTCCCTGGTTTCATAATACAAAAAATTATATATAAATTCTTGTCCTGTCTATTGGAGGTATGGAGCAACTCTTGTTTATTTTTGTTGTTTAATGTCTTTAACTGCACAGATCTAGATTTTTGTAGCATTTATTCTGATCACCTACTGCAGATCTAAGGAAATTGACAACCACATTTGATGTTAGGGCTATTTTTAATGCAAAACTAAAGTGATATTTTTTCGTACGCTTGCGATTACAATTCACACTAACACCTCTCATTCACATTCCTCTAACACAAATGACCGATGCTATCATAGTTAGCAGCACTGCAGAGGCTACTTCCTCTTCCACCCAATTATATTCAAATTCTGCAATAACTACATCTTCTTCTTATATTCCTACGAATCCCAGAATGGAAAACAGACCGTGGACTAACCCAGGGGCAGTCCAAATGGCACCACCACTCCATAACTTGCCTAAAAATCCAGAAAGGTGGTTGCCAAAATATAATCCTGATGATAGATTTCATGCTGAGGAACATCTCCATAATTTTATGTTATCCATTAATCTTAATGGAGTTGTAAAGGAAGATTGTGTAGTTAGAGTATTCCCTTATACTTTCGAAGGATCTGCAGGATCATGGTATTTTTCATTAACACCAGGATCAATAAATAGTTGGGATACATTCAAAGAATATTTTTTGATGAAATTTGAAGATGATTGCACAAAATTTTCCTCGATCAATGATTTTTCTAACCTTAAAGTTAATCTGAATGAAAACATCAAGGATTTCAACTCTAGATTCAATAAATTGTTAAATAAAATACTCGAGACTTCCCAACCCAGTGACGATGTACAAAATGAATGGTACATTTCTGCTCTTCCTTCAAATGTTTCTATATTTGTTGATAGAGATAACAAGGTAACCTTACTTGATAACATGAAAGAAGCTCTATTCGTAGAGAAGATAATTCTTGCCTTGGAAAATAAAAATGCACTTGAAGAAAGAAAAAATAAGAAGGTCACCTTTAAAGATTAATCTAAAAAGAAAACTCCCAAAGATCCTTTCAATCTGGAAGGATTACAAAAGGTCCTTAAAAAAATGTCAAATGAGATGGTCGAAATTAAGAAGCAAGTAGCCAAATTTTCAAAAAAGTCTTTTAGACATTTTAAGAAAGCCTAGTCTTCTCAATCTCAACCTCCAAAAATCATGTCTAATGCTGAATCAGATCAAGACGAAGATGAAGAAAAATCTTCTTTATCTGCTGAGGAATCGCAAGAAGAAGAAATAGTCGAAGCTCATGGATTATGGAACTTTATCCTTACTACTTCAAAAAATGGAGAAGAGCATGAAGCCATACTAGTCAACACAAGAAGTAAGGGGCCTACAGATCCACCAAAATCAACTCAAAAGTAGAATTCCTTTACTCTTTCTAAGGATAAAGGTACAATTAAAAAGTCTCCTCCCATAACTTCTGATTCAGTCCCATTTTCTTCAAATTCTCCATCTACATCTAAATCTATGGTTGTCTCTGACACCATAGTATATAATATAGTAGAGGATAAGAAGAGGGTCAAACCCAATGTTTCCTTATATGAAGTTAGAAAATTAAAGCATCAACACAAATTCCTTCTTAAAGAATTAAATGCAGTCGCTCCATATCCTTTTCCTACTGCTGTCACTTCTAAAGCTTCTAAAGGAAAAGGTAAACCTCCAACTGACTCTTTAGATAAATTTGATCCTACCGATGCTATTTTAATTGGAGACAAATCAAATTCCATACCCCTTCTTTTCTACTAACCTTTGAAATATTTAATAAAAATGTTCACAATTTCTTAGTATATTCTAGAGCTTCATATAACATAATGCCCTATTCGGTGTGTCTTAAATTGAATATTTCACCCCAAAAGTCTGATTTCCATATTGTTCAGTTAGATAGAACTAAGCTGAAAGTGTTGGGAGAGATGAATTCAGTATTGATCAGACTATCCTCCAATTCAAAATTATGTCAAATCATTGATATATTAGTGGCATATATTCCAAAGTTTTATGATTTTATCCTAACCAGAGATTGGTACAAGAAATTACATGGCTATTTTTCTATAGATTGGTCACACATGTGGCTTCCTTATAACGGTAAGCCTAATAAGATTAAGGTAGACAGAGAAAAACACATGAAATTGGTAGTAACTGATCTAGATGAAGAAAAACAACTGGTAGTTTTTACAAAAAATGTTCATGGCAACTATTTTTCTGAATCTTTCTTTGGCAATTTCACAACACAAGAATCTCATTTCTTAAATGATGCTGCCATTTCTCAGGTTGAAATTTTTTCACAGACAGATTCATCTGTGTATAAATATTGTAAATAACCCTCTATTTAAGCGTAATTCTTTATTTTGGACTCTTTATTTTTATGTTTCTAAATCCAATGATGGTGTGGGAGTAGGATGCATTTTAGTAAGTCCTGACAAAGAAAATACTATGTTGGTATGCACTTTGGAATTTGAATGTACAAATAGTATTACAAAATATGAAGCATTAGTTCAATGGTTGCATAAAGATATAAGCTTAAATGTAAAATACCTCATTGTATTTTGTGACTATGAAATTGTGATAAAAAAGGTAAGAAATAACATTCATTGTGTTTCGAGTCACCTAAACAATTATCAGTCCCTTGTTCAAACTCTTAATTCATATTTTATAGCATTTGACATTTATCTGATTCCAAGACTTCAAAATTCCAGCACTGACCTTTTAGCTAATGTTGCATCTAATCTTATCCCACCTGAGGATTTTAGTCATGATAGATTTTTTTTTGAATTGATTTTTCACCCCTCTATTCTTGACAACATCACAAATTGGCATGTCTTCAATGATGATGAAGACATCTTGAGTTTTCTAACATATGAAGGGTCTTACTCTAACCAAATCTTAGTTGAAGACGAACATGATAAAATACTGAAGCAAAAAACTGAGGAAAATTCTTTACCCAAGCCTGTAGTAAAAATTTAAGACTTATATGACTTAAAAGACAAGTTTAAAAAGGTTACCAACTACAAACTCCATAGTTCAACTTTGAGTTTTGAGTTGGTTAACCTCGGGTCAGATCTTAAACCTTAGAATATTAATCTTGGCTTTTGAATCTCACCAGATGAGAGATGTTCCTTTATTCATCTATTGAAAAGATAGAAAAATGTATTTTCTTGGAACTATGAAGATTTGAAAACTTATGATACCTCCATCATTCAACATACTATCCCAATGTTACTGGATGTGAAACCCGTTCAACAAAATTTAAGGAAAATTCATCCCAATCTAGAAAATTAGATTTAAAGTGAGTTTAACAAACTCCTTAAGGCCAAAATCATTTTTCCAGTTAGGCATTCCAAATGGGTTTCAAATCTGGTACTTGTTAGTAAGAAGAGTGGTGATATTCATATTTGTATTGACTTTAGAAATTTGAATAAAGCATGTGAGAAAGACAATTTTCCACTCCCATCAATGGATCAAATATTACAGTCAGTAGCTCGTTATGAACTTATGTATTTTCTAGATGGAATTTTAGGATATAACCCAATTCTTGTACATTCAGATGACAGGTTAAAAAATACATTCAAAACTAAATGGGGGACTTATGCATATCAAAAAATGCCTTTTAGATTAATAAATGCAAGAGCAACCTTCCAAAGAGCTATGTACATTGCCTTAAGAGGTCTAATCATTAAAACTATCATTTTTTACTTGGATGATATCAAAATATATTCCAAGAAAAGGAACAATCATTTTCATGATTTAAAACAGATCTTTGAAAGATGCAAAAGGTATGGAATCTCATTAAATCCAAATAATTCATTCTTCGCCCTCAATGAAGGAAAGCTTCTAGGATTTATTGTCTCCAAAGAAGGAATTTGTATAGATCAGGAAAGAATCAAGGCAATTTTTGAAATTCATTTTCCTCATGATAAGAAATCAATGCAATATTTCCTTGGGAAAATAAATTTTGTCAAAACCCTCCTTGAAAACCCCTAATTTTTCTGATCAGTTTATATTATATAGTTTTGCTTCCAAACTATCCTATGCAGTATTTCTAACACAACTTGATGAGAAAAGGGTTGAGGCTCCTATTTCCTTCTTTAGCTCAAATTTTCAGGGAGATGAATTGAACTATTCAGAAGTAGAAAAGCAAGCCTTTGTGATTTTAAAATCCATCAAACATTTTCGACATTTTCTTTTGAAATCATACCAAAGTAATTGTTCCTTTCCTAGAAGTAAGGCAATTTCTTGTCCAAAAGGTTTTAGGAGAGAAAAGAGCTAATTGGGTTACTACTCTGCAAGAATATGACATAGAAATCAAACCTGCTAAAATTGTTAGAGGTCAAGGTTTTTGCAGATTGATTACTAGAGCTTCTAATACATCATTTGATGAGGACTCAGGTAACAATGTTAAAATCTCAGAGATATGTCTTACTGATACTGAATCCCAATATGCTGATTTGATATTTTATTTGAAAAATGGTTATGCTCCACCCGAAGTCAATTATAAAAGAAAAAGAGATTTAAGATTGAAAGCTAATCAATATGAACTCATTGATGATATGTTATTTAGAAAAAAATATGATTTTGTTTTGTTAAGATGTTTAGAAAAACCTGAAGCACAAAATTTTTTGCAGGAATTGCATGATGGACCTGCTGGTGGACACTTTGGTGGAGACACCATGGGTCACAAAATTCTGCATGCTGGTTACTACTAGCCAACTTTATTCAAGGACACCCATGTCTATGTAAGGAAGTGTAAATTTTTCCAAAATGCTTGGGGGAGATATAAGAAACCAACCTTGCCTCTACAACCAATCAACATTGAGAAACATTTTGAGCAATTGGGATTGGATGTAATAGGTGATATTGTTCCTCATTCTTCCAAACAACATAAATTCATCCTAACTGCTACAAACTAATTCACGAAATGGGTCGAAGAAAAACCCTATAGGTAGCCATTTCTAAAAATATGATTGAATTTATTGATCAATTGATCATTACCAGGTTTGGTATACCTCATGCACTTATTTTTGGTAATGCATCTTATTTTTCAGGAAACAATATAACTGAATTTGATCTAAAGAGAGGATTTAAAATTAAGTACTCTGCAAACTATTGCCCTCAAGGAAATGGTTTAGCAGAATCAAATAACAAGGACCTCATTAGGATTATTAAACGAACGATTGATCGGAATCAAAAGAATTGGCATTATAGGGCTTTTATATTTTCTTTATGGGTTGATAGAATAACTCAAAAGGCCTCCATAGGTACTTCTCATTTTCACTTAGTTTATGGGAAATGAGCTATTATTCCTCCTAATCTAGCTCTTCCCTCATTAGCCCTGATGCAATTCATTGAAGAAAAACCCTCTTCTTATTTACAATTAATAATGTCACAAATACTTAAATTAGAAGAAGAAAGAGATAAATCCAAACATGTACATGCCTATCACCAATAGTTGGTCTTCCTTTGATGCAAGTTCAATCAATTTTTTTTTTCAAATTGGAGATGTAGTCCTGAATTGGGACAAGGCACAAGAGGAAAAAGGTAAACACACTAAGTTTCAAAAGTCATGGCTTGGTCCGTTTAATATTGTTCAGCAATTAGGTCCATCAACTTTAATTCTGCAAGATTTATAGGGAAATATGGGTGCTCTTCCCGTTAATGGACTAATCCTCGAGAAATACTTTTCTTGATAGAACATTTTTTCTGTACATATCAATGTATTTTAGCCTAAATAATGTTAGGTAATAAATTATTGGCTTTTCATTGGTATTTTTTATTATTTTATGAAGTTTAAAGCAATTGAAAAATTGAAGTTGGATATGGTATCTATCATTAAACTCTGAAATTTTTAATCCATTAAGTTGTAGACTCTTGGAACTTGAAACTTTAAAAGGTTCGTTATTTTTTGATTAGTCATGAAAGGTTTTCCTAAAAAAGTAAAGACTATATTGAAAACTTTAGCATCTTTTAGCTTCAACTGTCATCTAGTACTCTTAAGGAGTAAATTTACCTCCCCATCCACTAATTTTACATTTTAAGAGTGTAATTCAAAAATATATGAAACTTAAAAGATAAGAGGTCTCATCATGAGCCTGCTTACCATGATCATAGGAAACTAATAATGCTGCTATTATCATAAATGTCCACCAAATCAGGATGATGGCTCGTAGTTACATAACTATAAGACAATAAGTCTCATCATGAGTTCGCTTGTTCAACCTTACTACAACCTGTGAATGGAATTGTCATTATCTGGCCACCAAACCAGGACAATGGATTTTAAGGAATCTTAAAAAATAAAAAATAAAAAACATAAAAGATAATTTCCTCTAAGAATACTGCTATAAGTGGATGGGATAATGGTTCATTGTTGGTTAAAAGGTAACCCTGTCAAGACTATGGGTGCTTGCTGGAAACAATGTCTCTAACTGTGATATATAAGTTTATCTATAAATGTTAAGTTTAAATAAAGCTCTTTGCTTTATCCTTATAACTGATTAATGACTGATTTAGGTAGTTTAAAATATTCATCTATAATAGGTTCCAAGAAAGTTTCAATGAAATGAGTCCTTTTATTCAAAAGACATCTTTACCGATCCAAATTTCAAAATAGTTTTTGTTTCCAAGTTTTTCTTTGATAAATTTTAGAAATTCGTTATTTATTTTCTCAGAGATATTTGTTTCTTCCAGAGAATTGCCAATTGTTTTAGTACTCAATAACCCCCCCCATTTAGGTAAATAATAGATTTAAAAAATAATGGGGACCCTTTAAAATTTTAGTTAAAATCATTTAGTTAGTAAAATAGGACTTTTAGTTTTTGTTGGCCTCAACACGAAATAAACCTATCTGGATTTAATGATGAAGAAATAACTCAAAAAGGTAAAAAACGATCATAAAAGGTTTTGTCGTAAATCGCAAATCGTAAAATTTGGTATGAGCAACCCTTCCAAGAGAAAAATTTGATGCAAATTCCCTGATTGAGAAATGCGAGAAATGTCTAAATGCCTTAAATAAGGAGAAAAGAGCTTCCGCGCATATAATACTCAAGGTTGGTCCCACCAATAAGCCAGGTCATCCATCACAAATTTTATATCAACGATCTCTATTTGGTAAATACCTCTGATCTTCCGATATAACTTCCTTTCCAATATCACATTTCCTTATTGGCAACTTCATATCGTAATACCCATATCACATTTCTTTAATAAAAACTTCCTATATTGCATCGCTCTATCACTGCTTTATATCACATTTCGTCATCTCACAATTCATATCACAAAATTCAAATGGAATTTTTCTTCAAGAACCCCCAATATGGGAAAATTCGATATAAAATCCTTGATAGATCGTTCCCGCCTTTATATTATGATTGTTATATGAATCCAATCGCATATCGATGAAGGCTGATATTACAAATTTTAAAGTTCTACATTCAAAAGAATCTTGTGATGTGAAACCAACGATAAGGCACTGACCTGTACAAAATCCATGTGAATGCACATTTTTCCATTTATGGCTAAGTGTAATGAAATTTATGTTTCTCAAAAACCTAAATGATTTGATAGTTGCAATTGATTGTTAATCGATTATATTCATTAATGAATATATTGCTATCACTTAAGTCATTTGTCACCATAATTTATTTAATTGGATATTTTTCTGCTCATTCTCTGTATAGGCTAGCCTTGAAAAACAAAATTCAAACAAGATGTTTAAGGCTACTAAGAATAACAATAAACCTACAACGCAACTGCAACCGGTTCTGCCTTCTCCATAAGTGACTAAAATGCCTCCATTATTCTCATTTACTACATGCACACCAAATGCCAGAACCTCCTCTTGGGAGGCCATATATAATATGTTTGAAGAGGAAGGACTTATAATTGTGGAGAGACAAGCCACGACTGGCGACTCTACATCTACTTTAAAAACTAGTTGGAGCGATGTAGCCAATTCCCATGTACATCAAATTTTTGCTCAACCAAAGATTATGCCTTACACGGATATGGTCAAATGGATCATTAAAAATCTGGATATCTTAGAGAGGACCTTTCTGACCTCAAAGCAAACAATAATTGTGTCATTCACAAGCGAAGAATTGAGGAAAATGTACCACTTTCTATAACCAAAGAAGATATACAACAATCAGTTTTTTCAAAAGTTTGCAAAGGAAAATGAGGTTGAATCATAACCAATTAGACAGTGGAGAAGAGATCATAATAATTACAAACATGAAGATAAGGGTATGTACTCTCTTACCTCCCTTGTTGGCCCATATTGTTACATTTCTATTATGATGTGTATATTATGCAGGTATCCCAATACCCAAAAAAATTCAGTTAAATGGGTATCTTTGATTGTTGCCACTTTAGATGCCTATAGAATGGATTGGGCGACTATTTTATCCAATAATATAGCCACCCAAATTCCTGCATACAGAAGCAAACACATTTTTTCTACTAAAACCATGCCCCCTTTCTATATGAGTGCCTACATTATGGACGTTGTCAGTTTCACTTCTGATTTCACATCCATGGGATGGAAATGGAACCTAGAGGATCCCTATCCTATTCACATTTACCATGATATAATATGCAAGTACAAATTCCAACCACATTTCTATAAAATATTCCATGGGGTTATGCTACCAATATTCCAAGATGTCTTTAAGGAAAAATCCCCTAGACTTTTCAGTGAAGCCAACGATGACTTTACAACCATGGGTAAATGGTTCAGGGAGGAGTTTTTACTTATGTTAGAGTTTTCAGCAGTATAGCCAACCCACATGTCCTTCCACTCTATGTCCCTGATAATATTTTATCCAGGGAAATTGCTTACCAGACTGTTGGGAATGGCCTGACCAAATCCCTAAAGGAAGCAAAGAAATATATTTGGCCATATTTTCCTATTCAATGTGGAGTTTATGCCCTGGACAATTTCAAGCCCACTGTGCTTGAAATTGACCAAACCCAATGCCTAAATTTCCCACTCTCCCAAGCAGACAATATGATCCAAATAACACAACAAATAATTTCACCGCGCAGGTCAAATTAAGGCAGTTCACACATAAACCTGATGCTTTCGATGATTCATTTGAATCCGTCCAAACTTACTCACAGGTGGAAATGTTAGCAACACCTTGATTGAGTCCAAAAGAATTAAATAAGTTCATACAGTATAGAAATAAAAGGTTAGAAAACCTACCTCTGGAATCGTTGAGGATTTCTCAATAACATACTTAGGAAGATGAAGCTTTGACGATATAGTCAAAAGAAAGTGATACAACACAGGATAAAGAGAAAATCTCATCATCAATTGAACTTGCCAAAGAGTCACAATTGGGCAGTAAGCTAGATGAAAATTGGAATCAGTTTGGTCGGACCATTAAGAATACAAGATCCGAGGAGGTAAAAACTCCAATTCATTAAGAGATAATTCATACTCCTGAAACTACTGGTAAGACCTTGCTCACTACTGAGGCTTCTGATAAAGCAGTCAATATTTATGATTTAGAAATCATCCCTTCATACGCAACTTCTGAAGTTGTTCTCAATAATGAAGAAATATCTCCTCTTGCTGTATTTTATAGTCCCAAGCATAGAGCTGTCATGAGAATGCAAAGAAAGAGAAGAAGAGTAGTGAAATCCCATGCCTTAGTCCCTGTAAATGTATCTCTTGAAATTGTTTGGAAAGATACCCAATGATGTCCTTCTGAAGATCTCACCAGGCTATCACAGTTTGCAGGGGCATATTCCATGGCTACAATTGATAAAGCCTCAGAGGTGAAACAGTTGATAAAAGAAAAATATGATAGAATCTCACAGTTAGAATAGGGATTACAGAATGAGAGACGCAACATTGAACAACAATGGTAGTCCCAGCTTTAATGACATGAAGCTACAATATGAAGCTGACATGAGAAGAAAAGACACTCAGATACATGAACTGCAACATAGGATTGATTAATTGAAAGATAATCCAGAAACTGAAGAATTAAGAAAAGATGCAGGATAAATCAATACTCTCCTTGCTCAACAAAAAATAATATTTTGCCGAAAGCTGGCAACAATCAATTATTTCTGTCAATCAAGCGATTCACTAGTGAATCAGTTGTCTGATCAGAAGACATACTTTGATGAAATTGATGACAAAGTTTCTGATTATATTACTTGGTAGGACAACGAAAAGGGGAGTGATGAGCTCCATCATTAGAAATATTTGGAGGGGTTAATGGTCACCTTTTTTCCTTCTTAGATCTCTTTTTCTTGCATTTTTATTATTATTTGGTTTTATGATGCTAGTATAGGTGGTGATTAAGGCTAACATACTCTGAGTGCCTAACAAGAGGTTGAGTGCAGAAAATCATGAATTATTAAGAATTTTTTTAGGGATTTTATCATAAATACTTGGAGGAGATAGTAGGGAGAAGTTATAGGAGGATTTTCCACCTTCCTTAACTCTCAAAGGTAGCCAAAGGATCCCAAAGTTTCTCTTGAGCAATTCTAATTCCAAAGGTAGCCAAAGGATCCCAAAGATTTTCTTCAGCAAGTCAAATTCCAGAGGCAGCCAAGCAACTCAATATTTGTTTATTTGGAGTCAAGTGGACTCAATCACTATTTTCTATGGGGATATTGGTATCTTCCATATAGAATAAATAAAGTAGAGAGATAGCTAGGAGGGGGTTGATTCTAGTTGAAACTTTGTTGCAAGCTACTTTTTATTCTTTTACTCAGTGATCAAACTTTTAGAAATGTATGAGGCTATTCTTTTATGAAATGAGCAGACTAATTTCGTTTTACTAATTTAAGTTTTAGAGAGCTAGGATTGTGGGTTAGGGCCCAATCCATGTGCCTCAACCTCTCTGCTATATTTGTTCTCTGCTTTCTGTCATTTCAATAGCTTCACTTCTGATAATTTTGTTTATGTTTCATCATTGTTTAGTTTTTTCTTTCAACTCCATTGTTGTAGATCTACATTTTCTTACGAAGAGTAATAGAGTAGAGGAAAAATCCAAAAGTAGTGGTCGAGCCTTCCCCTCTCATATCTGTGAATAGAGTTCGAGCAGGATTGACCTCCTCAGAGACCATAACAAATAATTTCTGTTCACTATTTTTATCACACATTTTGTTTGTTTTCATGCATAAATCATCAGGTTTGATTGCAGGAATAAGTCTCAACAGTCCCATAAGATTTTTCCAGCACCTCCCTGCTTCATTTCCCATATCCATTCCATCTCTGCATTTACGCTTCTATTCCCTTCTATTTCACTTATTGTAGCTGCCGCACCCCTTTTATTCCAAAAAACACTTCAAAACGACTAAGTCTGCCTTCTATTCCTTCGTTTGCACGTTTTACGACTATCGCAGCCATTTCAACAAAAAAACACCTCAGAACCTTATAAGTTTACCTCCGCCCTTTTTTTCTCGAACTTCCCACTACTATACTTCACCTTTTTGCAAATCACACTTCACATCGTTTTCCCTTTTTATTTAAGACTTACCGCTCCATTTCGCTGATTACGATATCGGTTCTCTGCCAACCTTGCGATATTGCGATATTGTGATATTGCGAAATTGCAAATCGCAAATCGCAGTTTCTATTGGTTTCCGTTAACACTTCCACCTCTGAACCCCGATTGCAATATTACTGTAGCACTCTGCCACGTCACCGATCGCAAATCGCATTTCACAACTTTTCTTTTTTTCCTTTAAGACTTACCGCTCCCAACTGCTGATTGTGACATCACAGTAGCATTCTGCCATGCCATCCATATCACAATCAAATTTTGCAGTTTTTATCCTCATCGCAAATCACAAATCGTAGTTTTTATTTGGTTCCTTTAACACTTACCACTCCCGAAGGAAATTGTGATATTCACCATACTTTGCCACCAGTCCCACCACCACGTCACCTAGTGTAGTTTGCACTTCACAAATTTTCCTGGACAACACTTTCGCTACCCCTCAAAATTTGTGATATTGCAAACTGCGATATCGCATTTCACACTTCGCAACTTTTACCACATCAAAAATCACAACTTTTGGCCCATCGCACTTCGCAGTTTGTAGTTTTTAGGTTTTCGCAATTGCATTTCGCACTTCACAACTTTTACCACATCGCAAATCGTAAATCAAAACTTTTGGCCCATTGCACTTCGCACTTCACAATTTTTACCTTTTTGCAATTTAATTTTTCACTTGACAACTTTTACCATATCTCAAATCAGAAATCACAGTTTTTACCTCGTCGCACTTCGCACTTCCCAGTTTTTACCTCATCGCATTTCGCATTTCGCTCCTGCTCCCAAACAACACTTCCACTATCCCTCTAACTTTGCGACATTGTGATTGCAATATCGCATATCGCACTTCCATCCTCCATCGCAACTCCGCCATTGCACTTTTTAAATCATTCCACTCCAAAGCCTTTTTGCACCATAATAAAGATTTAATAAGGTTTAAACCCACTCTTTGCACTTTTAAGCCTGGTTTCTTGTGTTTATCCCTCGTTTAGCACTTTTACCCCTTTCTTCTCGAAGCTACAAATCAAAACTTTTTCAATTAGAATTAAGTCCTAGATAGCTTACGTGCATGGATAGAAGCATGGTAGATAGAGCATAAGATAAGTAGGGTGTGTTTAGCTGGTTGGCAAGTTAGTGTGGTTTAAATTAGTTTCCTTTCAGCAATTTAGTTTAGTTTCCTTTCTTTTAGTTCTTTTCAACAATTTAATTTAGTTTCTTTCTGTCATTTCCTTTCTGCACATTAAATTAGTTTCATTTCCTTCATTTCCTTTTTTCAAATTAAGGTAGTTTCCTTTTCACCATTTCCTTCCAGCAATTTACTTTTCAGTTTTTATCATAGTTTAAGAAATAGAACCATTTCGTAAAGCAGAAGAGGATGAAATGAACATAATGCATCTGTTGTGTATATAGCACTGTCACCTCCAAGTTTGTACAAACCTCAAGTTGATAAATTAAATTAGGGCAACCCCTGGGAGTTGCAGCACTATTGGTGCAATACCAAGGCTCACCACTTTTTGGTGCCATTGCCCAGGAGGTGTCTAGTAGATGGTTTAATTTTGTTTAAGCATTATTTTTTGATTTCCTTTCTTTTCATGTCATCTCAGAACTATTAAAAAAATACAAAAAAGATCTGATTTGCATGCCTCGTAGGAGTAGGAATACTCAAAGACAAATCTTACCTTAAACCCCCACATCACCTCCTAGCCACCCTTCATTATTCTTCAGTGGCAGTGAGATTGAACCCCCTATAGGAGAGCCTTCTAAATAATTTGAGGATCTTATTGGGGAAGAAGAAGAAGACCTTGTTTCAACTAAGGGACCTGCTTCACCTATCTTAACCATTACTAGGATCCAGAGAGACTTTCCCGTAAGAGAGGTAGATGGGGAAACTAAGATGAAAAAAATTAGCCCCTCAACTCTTCCACACTTTCATGGACTTACCTCTGAGGACCCTGGCACATTCATTGAATTTGCTATTGTTTGTAGGACTTATGACTACACCTCTGATGATCATAATTTTTAAGCATGTTAATCATCTCTGTAGACAGAGACGATCCCTCTAGCCCTAGAGTGGGTCTAGAAACAAAGAGACATGCTAAAGTGTTGATTCCTAATTATTGAATGAAAGAGGACACGGTAGATCGACCTACTTGGAGTCCAACGCTGTCGTCGTCGTTGTAGTGGTGATGGCCTCTCGCTCTTGCCTTGGCAAGTCACAATCCTTCCATAATCATGCTTGGATACCTGCACATAGAATTAGAAAACACGAACAACATATGACATAATAACATTTCATTCATAAATATTAGCCAATCAAAGAGGGCTAAACATATTGCATTAAACAAATTTCATAACACAAAAGTGGAACCAAACAATAATTACGTAGATGTATTAATGAAATGAAGAGATACAACCAAAGCTTTGACGTCGAGGTCTCCTCCAACGGGGTTCAGCTGAAGCGCATCTTAGATGTTCGTCAGGGAATTCAGACAGGGTAAAGGCATGGACTCCAGCTCTCTCAGAAGGCATGGAATCAAGCTCTCTCAATGTAATTCCTTCTTATTTTATCTCTTCAGAAGTTCTGTTGTAGTATGTTCAATTCTCCAAGTTCAGCTAGCTTATTCAGAGGGAGATAAATTATTTTTATAGAGGAAAAGGAGGAGGTTAGGATCCCTACCAAGGTGGGAGGGAGGGAGGCCTATCCTTTAGGAGGTTCCCACAAGAGGTGGAAACCATAAACAAAAGAGGAAGTTTGTGGTTTATCAGTTCAACCACTCCCAATGACTCATCCTCGAAGTTATTGGAATGGAATATCCACCTCTATTTAAAAAAAAACATTCCATAAAAAGCTCAGCGTGGGTGGCTAACTAAGACAGAGCGTCAGCTGGTGCGGGTGGCTAACTGAGACAGAGCGCCAGCTACCACGGGGCTCAGTGTTAATTTTCCTCTTTGGTGCGAGGGCATAACTGACTACTCGCGCCCAGGCAAAAACATGGGTTTTGAGTCTCTGCTCAGGGAATTGTCAACATAAGTAATATTACTCTCATGCAAAGGGATACAATGATGGTCTTTTCAAGGCATGACACTGCTTATTGATCATGGAAATGACCCTCCAATGGGTGAGATGGGGATTGCAGGGACAGTGACAAAATGCTGTGTAACAGATGCCCCCTAAAGCATGAGGTCCGAGGGAGAGGGAGGGGTGAAATGTTTTATGAGAACGCGTTCAAACCAAACACCACAGTTGGAAAAATTGCAATTACAAATAAAAATGATATCTTTGATACATGAACATGTGGTATGGGCACAACCATCCATAATAGAGTGTATAAAAACTGTGATCCGAGGCATGGACGCAACCATCCAATAGTAAGGATCAACAAATAGACTCAGGTATGGTCGTAGCCATCCAATCAAAAGATTCATGCGATAAGTCATGATAATCCATAAGAATCAGCAGCTTAGATTTTATCAGAAAAAACCCAGGGTCTTGTGCTCTGTCTCGACCCGAACAAGTACAGATTCAAGCATGCGAATATATGAGTTGAAGTCGAACATGCAATAAAATCACCTGATTACCAACCAATGATGAAAGCTGTTAACAAGCACAAGAGAAACCACCAATAATGACAATGTCTCTCATGGTACAACCGGTACAATCCACGGAATGTGAACAGTGATATGGTGTCGAACACCCGCAGAATCACTCGATTGAAGGCTAATGAGGTGGACCTTGTGTTGAATGCGAAGAACCTGCCATTGAGGCATGTAGGCTCCAAGGTACCAGAAGGGAGTCTCCAGATCAAATTCCTGGATAATGAGCTGAAGTCGACAGGAAGTGACCTGATCGAAAGTGGGCCATAATGTTTCCCACATCATCGACACGAGACATAGTAACATGATGATAGTGAATCAGGACCAACAGAGAATCAGGGGAAGGTTGAAAATTGTAGAGGCAAACTTCTCTTGAACATAGGATTTGGCAGTATTTGACATCAAGGGATCTGAGGTCATGGTGACGTGGAAAAGAGAAAATGAGAGGTCAAAAGTGATTACCCAAACCCATGGAGGAAAAAGTGACGAAATGAGATGTCCCCAACCCGACACGAATGCAAACAAATGCCATGTTCAAGAGCGACATACTGCCAACATAACTAAAACTTGGTTCCATTTTTCCCCCACCATTTTTGGCGAGTACCCCAATTATTTTTAAAAAAAGCTTGAAGGGGATAGCATATTCTTGTGATGTAATTTTGTCCTTTGGAAAAATCCAACCTAGTACATTTTACGAGCCCTAGGAAGAAGGAACTCGAGTAACATCATGGCGATGAAATCCGATGTCATCAGGGTTTAACGAGTTTGACAGAGGGAGAACTCGACATCTTTTCATGTTTAGAGAGTTTGAAAAGAAGGAAGAAAAGAAAAATCCATCATGGCCCTTTTTTTAAATAGTATCTCAGATGTGAAAAGGTAAAAAACAATATTCTAAAGAACCTCTTAGTCGTGATAGGCTAAGGTATTCCTTTTTCATAAATAATCTACCCCAGCCTGAGAAAGGGGTAAACGTATATTGGGTAGATATCGTTTCGCAACCATTTAACGAGCTTGAAACGACAAGACTCTCGACAATATTTTCAATTTAAGAGAGTCAGAAAAGCGCTGAAAGATGACTCTAGTTGTTACTTTTTCGTGTTTTCACCGAGTCTGAAAAAGTATAAAATTCAACTCGTTACTTCATCACTATGGCTTGAAAACCTGTTGTTGCACAAGAGACACGTGTAAAACCCATTTCTCGAAAATAATATAACAAAATAATCAAAAAATATGCCTTAAAACCTAATTAGGGTTGTAAAAAGTTATAAAATGCCAAAAATGGTAAAAATAATTACTTTTTACTTTTACCTCTTGTGGAGCAATAGTTACCCATTTCATACTGTGATTTTGTGATGACGATAGCAGGTAATCCAAAAGACCAATCTCGAATCCGTCAATTCCAGGTAAAATCCGACATCCTTCCCATCATTTTAAGTCATCTTTTACTGCCTGCAACTTCTAATTTTGATTTCTGGGGGGGGAAATGAAAATATTAGGGCACGGTGGTTGGCGTGGGATTCAGGCATGGAGTCACACCAATCGCCCAATTTTCTGAACTAGGGTGCGCACATTGGTGCGACTGTTTGGGAAATAGTCGCACCAACCGTACAGACCATTCTTGTGCAAAAATGCAAGTTAAATACCCATTTTTTACAAATCCAAGCTTAAAAAATGGCTAATACTATTCATATGAATGTGTTTGCAGGTAGAAGGCGGAAAAATGGTAATCGAATGGAAATAACGGGAACACAGCGAACAGGACAAGCTTGCCATGGGAAATGAGAGATGCATGGAAGCTATTAAAGACTATGAATTGAAGAAGTTCTTCTTGACACCATGTCTCCGTGCTCAACCAGAGCTGTTATAGTATTTGATCAACATATGGGATGAGAACCAGGAAAAGTTCATCCTTCAAGATCAGGAACTTGAGATTGATGTTTTTGACATCTATTTTATAACAGGATTATCGCAGAGGGGAGAAACACTGATCCTAAATTATACTCGGCCCTGCATGGAGAGCATGTCCATGGTGATTGATAGGGTATGTCCAGGGGCATGGAAGGGAATAGGAAGTGGGAAAGTTGATATCCAAACTATCCCAAACTTGGCACTAAAATTAGTGCTACATACCATCACACGAACTGCAGGATCGCAAGCACCGCACGAAGCAACAAAGATGCAATTTCTTCTTGCTGTAGGCTGCTTGACACCGATCATCTACAACTGGGAAGAAGCCGTGACAATAAACATGAAACGCTAGCTAAGAAAATGCAAGAAGGCCAAATTGAAGCAATTTGGTTATGGGTCTATCCTGGTATCGTTCTTCCTGGAACGACGACCAATATTTTAGTGTGAGGAGGTCATAGTCCCAACACCACCAGTGAGAGAACCACGGATGGCCTGATGGGTAGCTCTGATGCCAAGGGCAGGAAGCGGTCAACAGATGTCCTGGAGACCGGAATTTTTTGATTGGCTCCACCGAAAGTTTATCGTCATGGAGGACGGGCCCTAATCTGGTACAAATTTTACTAGTGATCCGAACCTTCCACTCCCAGAGGGAGAATATCGGGATGAAGATTTGGGTAAGACTCATTTTTAATTTTCATGAGTGTTATGAATTTTTTTTTTTACTATGTATGTTCTGACATTAAATCCATGTATTTGTAGATGTTGGCCCAGAGAGACCCGCGGGCATGTCTCCAATAGCGAGGAAAATCCCTCGTGATTTTGACCCTCATGGTGAGGGAGGCGAGGAGGAGGAAATTGTGTGCAACCTAGAAGGGATCACACATGGAGCCCCGGACTATGCACAATTTGACGATGTTCCTCTTGTCTACCAGAGGCATATCGTAGGGGTGCCAAGCCACATTCACTGCTTACTAAGGTGGCTTGTACGGGCAGTGACATGCTATCATGAGCATCACGCTGATTAGACAACTGGGCTTTATATCTGCATATTTCGAGAGACATGGAGTCTCAGGATGTAACATAAACACACACATTTTTTGAATTTATGATGCACATTGATGTAAACATGCGATCGATATATATATATATATACATCTATTTCCCTACATTGATATTTTACATATGATGATGATTTTAAAAATTACACAAATGTCTATCTAATACAATGTTAGCCACTGTATCAGTTAATGCATTCATTCGTCTAAGAATATGTTGATATGTGATAAAATCAAAATGTATTTCTAACAAACAATATGTAAATACAATCTCAAAATATACGGGTTTCTGACTAAATAATGACCATTGAGTTGCAGAACAACAAGTTGTGAATCTAGATTTACAAGCAATGCGTGTATGATGAGATTGATTACCTCGGTTAATAGTTAAAGGACAACACTATATTCAGCGGCATTGTTTGTAGTTCTTCCTAGACAAATACCTTGTAGTTATATCAACTCACCAGCAGGATCATAGATTACCCAGGCTGCTGAAGACAAATTCCTAGTACTGTGGGAAGCACCATCCGCGAAATCGACATAAGGGTTAACAGAAATGTGCAAAAATAAGAAAGACCCAATAGGCAGGAAAATGCTCGCAAAGCACACCAAATCAAAAGATGTACAAAAATGAAAAAAACACCTATGTACATAAATCATGCATGAATGACTCATGCATAATATTTTTTGAGATACAACCCATTTCTGGGTTGTTCTAGAGGATGACCTTCGTAATCAATAAGCTCATAGGCCCCATTCTACAACACACATTTAATAATGTAGGGCCCATGCCACATGGGTTGAAATTTTCCTGCCCCCATCTTATCATGAGCTTGGTCATATAGGAGGACGAGATCTCCTTTAACAAAGGAACGGGGGGAAACTGATTGGTCAAAATGAGCTTTGACTTGCTTCTTCTGTGCTTTGATAATGAGAGCAGAAAAGCGATGAGTTTCATCTAGCCTTTTTAAGTAAAGGATACACTCTTCTTCTAGTGAAGTGTTCGACAATAATTCAACAGCTAACTTGAGCGAAGGTATTTCACACTCAATCAAGAGAGTAGCTTCCAGACCATAAACCAATTGAAATAGAGTAAATCCGGTCGCATTCTTAACTAAATTTAGATATGCCCAAAGATCCAAAAATAACATGAGATGCCAATTGGATTTGTGGATCCCAATCGTACATTGGAGCATGGTAACACGAACTTTGTTAATGGCTTCAACCTGGCCATTGGCTTGAGGATAGTACGGCATTGAGCTGTCATGACACAGAACCAACTTAGAAGTCAACTTCTCCACCATGTAATGTAGAAAATGGGAACCATGATCGGTAAAGATGGCCTGAGGGACACCAAACGTAGCAATGGTGTGATTGAATATGAATTGAGCAGCTATCTTACCGTCAGCGGCAAGTGTAGGCATTGCTTCGGCCCATTTGGTGAAGTAGTTCAAGGCTACGATAATATAAGCATGCGCCCCGGCCGAGTGAGGGTTACACATCATAAAATCGATGCCCTACTTCACAAAGGGACCAACGGTAATGACAAGATGAAGAGGTACAGGCAACGCACACATCTTGCATTGATAAATTTGGCAATCATGACATTTACGAACCGCGACAATGCAGTCTTTGAAGATTGAAGGCCAGAAATAACCAGCACGAAGAATATTTTGTGTAGTGGCATAACCAGACATGTGACCGCCATAGGCGCCACTGTGACAATCATTGAGGGATTTCTCAGCTTCCTCGAGGGTCAAACATCAACGGAGAATTAAATCGACTCCGACACGATAGAGTGTATCTGTGTAGATATGATAAGGTTGTGACTGATGATGGATGCATCAGCGAGCATCCTTCGTCAACGCAGATCTGAAAGTAGAATTTTGGAGATAAATGATGATATCACCGTACCATGGATCGAGGGTACTAATCAAGAAAAGCGTGTCTTCTGGAATGTATACCTCAGAATGAGACAGAGGAGAGTCTAAAGGGAGAGAACAGATAAAATCAACAAAAACGGGTGATTTCTTTAACTTGGCATCAGTAAATTCCAAATCAAACTCTTGGAGGATGATAATCCGCTTCGAGCATTTCCCCCCTAGCAATTTTCGAGACAAAATATAGGTCATGGGGTTGCAATAAAAAATCACAGTCACCGTACGCAAAATAATATAATGACGAAAACGTTGAACTTCTTGAACCGCAGCTAATGCTAACTTCTCGACATGTACATAGTACATCTCAGGATTAAGAAGGTTACGAGACAAGTAATAAATAACATGCTCATTACCGTCATCATCGTCTTGTACCAGAAACATGGCAATCGTGCTGAAAGTGACGGCTAAATAAAGAAAAAAATCACGATGATAGTTAGGAGGATGCAATAGAGGAGTGTTGATAAGCAACATCTTTAGGGCCTAAAAATACTTCTGAGAAATCTCATCCCAACAGAATGGGACACCCTACTTTAATAGTCATGTGTATCCTCTAACCACTTCTGCATAGTTAGGTATAAAAGGCGTAGAAAATTAGCCTTACCTTGTAAACTCTGCAACTGATGTAATGAGGAAGGAGAGGGGAGATTAATAATAGCCTCAACCTTGAGCGGATCGAGGTGAATTCCATCTTTGGACACGATAAACCCTAAGAGTCTACCTAAATCAATGCAAAAGATGCACTGGTGTGGATTAAGCCGAATATTGTAGCATTGACAACGAAGAAAAATCTGACGAAGATGGTCAGGATGGTCCATACGCTTAGTTGAACGAGCAAGAAGATCATCTAGATAAGGTTGAACGATGTGACGAATATCGTGAAAAGCATACAAAATCTCTCGCTGAAATGTAGCCCCAACATTCTTTAAGCCAAAATGGAGCTTTTTATATGCGAAAGTACCTCAAGGATAGATAAAGGCAGTCTTATGTTGATCAGTCGGGAGAATGTTAATCTGATTATAGCTAGAAAAACCGTCCATGAGGGAAAAAATTTCACTCCCGGCATAGTCATCAATGATTTGATCGATAAAGGGAGTAGGATAATTATCCTTAGGATAAGCTCGATTAATATCACGATAATCAACGCAGATGCAAATAGTTCCCTATTTCTTATCGACATGAACAATATTAGAAACCCATTATGTTAAAGGAATCAGATAAATGAAACCAGCTCTGATAAGTTTTTCAACTTCACCTTTAATGGCAACAACTTTTCTAGGGTGCATCGGATGAAGACGCTGGCGAACAAGCTTCGAGCCAGGGTAAGTAGGTATTTCATGCACCACTATACGAGGGTCGATGCCGAGAATTTCTTCGTATGACCATGCAAAGACATCACAGAATTCATGAAAAAGGCTAGTATAAACTTGTACTTCATTGGAAGAACAAGTGACCCTGATATGGATTTTCTCAACAATTCCCGGTTTAACAAAAATTTCAATAGGCATCATCTGTGTAATATTACTCAAGTTACCTTTCGTAAAAACATCATGCGTGAGAACAGGAAATTGAAGCAGAGGATAAGGAACCTGAGATTCAAAACGTTCGAGACAAGTAGACATGGACCTGAGGCCAGACATGAATGAGGAACAATGATGGCCATAGTCCCACAGAAGATCCTCAAGAGAAATGGTTTCCATGATGGCTTCATGGGAGGGAAATACTTCTTTCAAAGGATCAGGTGAATCAAAATCACCAAGCCAGGGGAATTGAGAATAAATTTCAAGAGACATGTGCGAAGGAGCACGATCAGAGGATAGAGTTTCCGAAGCCGTGATGAGTTCACAGTAATCAAACCTAATCGAAATCAAAGGCATCGAATCTTTGAATGAATCGATCCGTTCAGGCGAAGGAATAATCCATGGGTCATCAGACCGAGATATCATATGGATCTAAACAGTATTTGGTGGAGGAAGAGGAAAAATACCCACGAGGGCAAGATCTTTAAAAAGACCTGGCCCTACATTCTCGTAAGGAGTAGGAATCTTGTCCACATAAAGAACATTGTTCTCGGAGGAAGAGGTGAAGAATGAAAATTGATCAACAATAACAATCTTTCCTTCGTGTGGAAATTTCAGAACACGAAAGAGAGTGGACGGAACACATAACATTGTGTGACTCCAACTATGAGAGAGGAGAAGATTATAATTGAGTTTAGCATCAAATACTTTGACCTCAACATTGACTGTCTTCCCTTTCAAAGTAATCAGTAAACTAGCGAGAACACCTAAAGGTTTTGATTCTCTTCCATCAAACACCTCAGGGGAATTTGGTGAGGAATTCAGGGCTGGAGAACCAATATATTTCCAACACGAAGATGACATGACACAGGTTGATGCACCTTCGTCCAAAACTGCTTTATGGATATCGATACCATTAATAACAACTTGAATAATGAGTGCAATTTGATGTAGAAGGCATGGAATGAAATTCTCTAAATCGAAAGCAAGAAGGCTAGTATCGGCAGGATCAATCTCGCCAATCGCAGATAACAAAGCTCTTTGCTGAGATGGGCAAATCTGAAGTACTTCTAACGTGGACATCGTGGATGGTGCTTGAGCCAAATCCTCAAAAATATTGTAATGGTGAGAGGCATGGGCGTTGGGATTATAAGAAGACTTGAGGAGTACACCTTTGGAAGGTGGTCGCACAACGGATTCAGCATTGGGACTTTCAATTTCAAGAGGGCCAGTAATAGGCGGAGGAAGACGAACATCAACAATCTCCTTCCCCATAGCCTGACGGGATCCAGTATAATATTTTGATCCAGTAGCAATAGAAAAGGACCGTTCATCATGAACACCTGAGAGCCAAATGGGGCAGAGGACTGAGGTTTCTCTACCATCTGCTGGGATGGGAAAGGTTCTTCAAGAACAACCGGAGTTCCCTAGGTGCCTTTGAGCAAGCAGCTCACTTTGGATCGTCGAAGACAGTCCTTGGTGAAGTGCTCATCATCAAAAATCAAACAAGGGTACTTTGGTTTGTGCTGAGAACCATCGCCAGCATGAGGTTTCTGAGAATCCTATATCGGGGTATCGACTTTGGCCTTAACTTTACCCTTCTTTTTACCTTTAGAAGCATTATCCGTGTTACACCATTTTTTGGTCATCTAACCTTTCATCATTAGATGGACCCAAGTGCACCATGTAAGACCAGTTTTACCCCAAGTAAAACTACTTTCACTATGTTAATTAGGAAACCCCAAAAGGAATAATTAATTAAACCATAATTTAATTATTATTCCCAGTCATGTTTAACCCAAAAACAAAGAAATTAATGATATAAACCCATAGTTATCTTATTATTTTCTAGGAATAATTATTTAAAAAATATTCCTTGTTAAATATGACCAAATCAAACCACCATTAATCAAATAAATCATCATTTACTTGATTATATCCCAACCACTTCCTTAAAAAGATAAATAAATCATTTATTTATTTATTTTTCACTAATCAAGGGATTTGACCCAAGTCAAACACCCTTTTCCTCCAACAAATAATAATAAAATATTCCATAGAGGTGGATCTAGATTTGGTTAACATTATTTTAATCATGCACCAAGATCTAGAATGACCCAATATTTTGTTATAAATAGGAGGGTTTTCCCCTTCATTCTTCACCTTTTGTTGCATACTAGATCACTCTGGATCTATACACTTGGTCTCATTTTTCTACCATTTTGCTCCCATTGAGCTCTACCTTCTACATTGGGTTTTCTACATCTACAAGAGAGAGAAAGCTTAGATCTGAAGTGCTGAGGACTACAAAGAACCCATCCCATTGAGGAGATCCGGATACACCTTCTTGTTTCCTCCCAGGTGCCCTGTAATATAAAAATTCATTCAAAAATCGTGTTCTTGTCTTGTCTGTTGGATGCATGGAGCAAACTCTTTACTTTACTGCTTAATGTCTTTCCATTTATAGATCCGTTTGTTGCAGCACTTTAACTACTAATTGCAGATCTGAAGATGTTTTGCAGCCATTATTGTTGTTAGGGCTATTAGTTATGCGTAGCTAAAGTGGTTCTTTTTCGTACACTTTGACGAAGAATTCATACTAACAAATGGCGACTCCACACGGGTTTTAAATTACGACCGCTGTCGTTTTTCATATTCCTGCATATCCAGCTACTTCAGGCCCTAGGGCTTCTTTTCAGCCGCTTAGTTTTCCTCTTTTTATGTCATTTTTCTCACATAAAACCCTAAAAACTTAAAATTTCTAACTTCCGTGTGTTTCTGGCCCTATTGCGCAGGTAAGCGACACCAGCCGCACCAGCGACGACAACTTTTCTGAAAATCTGCCGCCGAGACAACCGGAACAGGGGGTCGCACTTTTTGTCTCCAACCGCGACCCGGACCTCCGTGTCGGTCTTTTCGAGCTCCTCGTTTTATAAAGCTCAACTCGCATCAAAGTCGAAATTTCGACCGACTTTTTTTCCAAGATTTTTTCCGCACTTTTTCCGGGTTTTGCCTTGCCCTTCGCCGTGTTTTCCACCGTTGCCTCACCCCCCGCCTTGACCAAGATCTGATCTGTTTTTACTCATCTAAGTGGGAACCCAGCCCCTTAGGGCTTTAGTACCCTCCACTTCTTGTGGAAGAGTTTTAGTTGTTTCAGCCGTCTCGGTTTCAGAGCTTCAGCCCCCTCTTTTTCCAGATCTGTGACCTCACTTCCAGATCCTTTGAAATCAGACTCTTTTCCTTTCAAATCACCTCTTGTCGTTTTGTTTGGACCTCCTCTAAAGGCCTCTGCCTTGCCCCCCCCGGTTTTTGCTGATTTCCCTTTTTTCCAGCCACCTTGCCTCTGTCTCTTGGCTGTGATCTGCACCCCTTGTCTGCAGCTTTATCCTCCAGATCTCTGTCCCCTTTGACCCTAGATCTGTCGAGCTTCCTTTGTGTGTGTTTCCATAATTTTTCCCTTTCTTTTCAGAATAGTTGTGAGAGACCCACCTTCTGGGGTTCGATAGATGCATATGTAGCTGTTATTTCTCTGTTATTTCAGCATTTTATTCTGTTCTCTGTAGGTTTATTTTCAGCTACGCAGCACACTTTTTCTTGCTCTCAACAACGGAAAGGGTTTAAAAATTAAAATTAACGCACGCCACACACCGACCCTAAGTGAAGAAGCGCCTGGTTAACACCGCCTGGCAAAGACTCTAAAATCAATCACACGCACCTTTTCCGCTCTCGACCGACTGATTTCCTGTCTCTGTTGCCCTGCTGCTTCTTCTTTCCCGGTTATCATTGCGCCTCAAGGCGCCTTTCCCGAGACTTCTTGCCTTCACCCTCGTTTCCGGCTGATCGACCCGCTCCGCACCGTCGTCGTCTCTTCCAGCCGCCCACCTCGAGTCCGCACCCGACTCCTCCCCGATTCCCTCGGTCCTCCTCCCTTCCTCCGCCCCCGCCCCTCCACCACAGCCAACCGTCCAGGGCCTAACGCTAGCGGTTCTCCCGGCCCCAATGCCGGCCCTACTTCTAGCGGAACCGTCACAACCACTACCCCAGCCACCCCCGTGCTGCCGTATATTTCAGGCCTCAGCCTCCCCGATTTCCATCAGTTGATTAATGATCCCATTCACCACAATGCTACCTGGCCCGCTATGCCCACCAAGCTGCCCTCTAATATCCCTAAGTTCGAGGGCCTTAATGGAGAAGATCCAACCAATCACGTCCGGTCTTTCCACATGTGGTGTTCCTCCAATTCCATTACCGATGACTCCATCCGTCTTCGTTTGTTCCAACGCACGCTTACCGGCGAAGCTTCTAAATGGTATGTCGAACAGGCCACCTCCTCCCATACCACGTTCGAGACTTTTGCCCAAGCCTTTTTGTCGTACTTCCAGCTCCCTCTCCGATACGACACTGGCACAGAGCTCTTGACTTCATTTAAGCAATCCTCTTCCACACGCCTTTCTGCCCATGTTCAGGAATGGCGACGAAGACGGAGCTTATGTCGAGCCCCTCCCTTTGAAGATCGGGTTTACATGGACTGGTTCCTACGCACTCTCCCGTCTCCCATCGACAAAGATGTCGCCTCTCACTTTCCTCAATCTGAAGAAGCCGCCCTCCAAATAGCTTTAAAATATGACCTGATCTACGCTCAATCTGGTTATGTTTATACCGTTCTTCCTGACATCCCCAGGCCCGGTGGCGCTAACGCCCCGGGGGCATCTCATTCCGCCGACGGTATTGTTGGATCTCTTTCCCACCCATCCGCTCACCCTCCTATGAGCTATGGTCTCCCTCAGGGAGGGGCCAGCACCTCAAGCACTCTTCCCCCTCCCGGCAACATGTATCCAGGATACGGCATGCCTCCTCCTTTTGCCCAACCTCCTGCTTACCTCAATGTCACCCAACCCAACCCTTACTTTTATCCACAGCCTGGTGCGCTAGCTCCTCCAGCATATGCGCTTCCACCTCCCTTGCCTCCTCACAACCCGCAACAACACTTACAACCCCCTCCAGGGCAAGTATTTGCACAGCAGGGTGCGATTAATCCCCCTTCTTCTCAAAGAAGGCGGAGAGGCAACCAGAACACATCTGCCCCTGGTAACCGAGGACCCAATTCTGGTGTTGACCCTAACACTAGCAACCAGCCTCAGGGCATTCCGCCTAGGACGGACAGGCAGCTTCGCACAAACAAGCCCTGTTCGTGTTGCGGTGTTTACGGTCACTACACTCACGATTGTCCTCTCTTACCCCCGATGCGACAGATGTGGGAGTCTCAAGCCACATTGCGCGGACAGCACGCCTCCCCTCATGCTCCTCCTAATGTGGCCACCACCCAGCCAGCTGTGTTCACTGATCCTTTCCCTCACCAGGGATTCGTGGCTACCCAACCCCCCGATAGCCATGTAGCCACCCCCTCGTCCCTTTCTGGTTCCTCTGATTATCAGATCCTTATGATGCGCTCCGATCCTTCCCCTTCTGTCGACCTTCACCTTCAAACTCGGTCTCGCCAGTACCCCAAGCCTCCTGCTCAGTCTGCCCCCGAGCCTCCATCTTCAGGTTCTACAGAGCCTCTTTCGACATCCAGTGGCCCCTTGCACATCCCTCAACCCAAAGTTGAGGTTCATCCAAAGATTCCAAAGGGCCCATTACGCCGAAATGCTGCTTCCAGTCGAGCCGCTCAATCGTACAATATAGTAGATGATTTGGCGCAATCCCCTGCTGCCATTTCTACACTAGAACTCCTCCAGTCGTGCCCTTCTCAAAGGAAGGCTCTACTATCTGCCGTGGGCGCTGTTGATCCTGCTGATGACCAAATGATTGTTTTTGACGCCACTCAATCGGACCATCCTCCTCTCCCTCCTTCCGTTGCTTTCCAAATCCTAGTCAAAATCCGGAACGCCACTGTATCCCGGTGTATAATTGATGAGGGGGCATCCACCTGTGTGATGTCCGCTTCGGTTTGGAAACAAATCGGATCCCCTGAGCTGGCCCCTTCCACGATCACCCTTCGAGCGTGGGACGGTCATGCCTCCCAGCCTATTGGCCTGTTTCGTAACTGTCCCATCACCCTCGCCGGCAAGACCGTTTGCGTTGATGTCGAAGTCATTGATGCCCCTCTAGACTACAACATTCTATTGGGGCGAAGCTACACCTACGCCATGTCTGCTGTCCCATCCGCGGTTTTCCGCAAGATGTCTTTCCCACACAATGGGAAGATAGTCACTATTGACCGGCTATCTTATCATGAGCCGCCGTCTCAGACCTCCTCCGAGACGACCATCTCTTCTGTAGCCAACAAGCAAACCGTCGATTCTCTGACCAGTGTCTCCCCCGACGTCTACAAAGATTCCACCTTGCTTGGTACTTTCCCTCATCTTCCCCCTCCTTCGGTCACTGATCCCAGCTTGTCGAATGTTTGCATGATGCAATCGTCTCAGGCTGCCCATAAGCGGCCTGCCTCGGCTAGTCAACAACCTCCCCCCCGCCCTCCGCAACCAACTCCTAGCCATTCATCTCAGCCAACCGGACCTCCTCCTTCTGGCCCTTCCCCTACAGCTGGTATCCCTGAACCCCTTTATCCTCCCGGATCAGTTCCCCCTGGCCTTAACCATCTTAGAGCCGTCCCTCCTGGTCATTTCCCTGCTGGGCAGATCCCTTTCCTAGCTCCCCCTCCCGGAATATTTTCTGTCCCCGTCATGGCCACCCTCTCCCTCCCTAACTTGACCTTGGGCATCCCAGTTTGGTACCTTGATCCCCCAGCCACCACCCCCCCTGGTCACCCCAAACCTTACATGGCTTTGACACCGGTTCAACCGGTCCCCCTCGCTTCCTCCATCGCCACTGTGCCCCCAGCACCTCCACAGGACCCTTCTCCTGTTGTGACGACTCCCGGGAAGAAAGGAAAAGCCCGCAAAGGGGCCACCAAAGACCAAACCACCACGACCGACCCGGCTCCTTCTCCGCCCGCGAAGCCTTGTGCCTTATGTGATGTCATTGGTCATGCCACCCATGCTTGTCCCGAGTTACCTCGTATCTGACCCATGGTAAACGTCGCGTTCCCCGACACTACGGTCCCTGAAACTCCCACTCCTTCTTCGACCGTCCCCAAGAACCCCAAGACTCTCCGCACCAACAAGCCTTGTGCTTTGTGCGGTGTCCATGGCCACTACTCCAATTATTGTCCTCACCTGACACATTACCGTGCCTCCCTTGAGGTGATCCGCGAGTATGAGGTTGAACAAAATCAATCCGCCTCCCATTCTCGCGCAGTATGCTTCAGGCTAGCCTGAGGATCCCCCCGCTCCCATCCACATCCCCCCCCCTGATGTTCAGATGACGGAGTCTACAGTCACCATTCTTTACCTATCCTCCTCTGCACGACACTCGGAGCCTAGCCCGTCCGCAGCCTCCCCCGTTGTGTCCCTTGATACTCGAGATCACTCCACTTATGTCTCTGTTGACCTCCGCAGCCCGAGTCCTCACCATGTTTCCGATAGCTCTCATACACCACCTTGTTTGAGTCTTGATCATCCTGCCCCTTCCTCCTGCCATTACCGCTCGATGACTTCTGTACCCTCACGCTGCCGTCATTTCCTTTCATCCCCTCATTTATTGTCTTGTCACACCATTTTGCAGGACCCCCCCGTCCACACCCTTTATTGGTTACGCCGATGGTGCAAGTCGCTACTCCAGGAATCTTGCCTCGGCAGGGTGGGCCATCTTCACCCCCTTGCATGACCTCGTTCTGTCTAATGGGCTATGCATTGGTTCTGCCACCAAAAATCAGGCCGAATATGATGCAGTGCGTGGCCTATTAGCTGATGCCCTCTTGCATCGCATCCGCCATCTGCACGTTCGTTTGGATTCCCTGCTTCTGGTAATGCAACTAAATGGTGTTTATCGTGTGCATAACCCTGTGCTGTTTAGACGCTATTTACGAGTGAAAGTCTTGATACGTGCGTTTGAAACCATAACTTTCAACCATGTACCCAGAGACCAGAATCACTACGTCGATAGTATTGCAAACCATGTTCTAGATTGGCATTTATCACACACAATTCATACAAGACAATAACATTAAATCAACCATTAAAAGACGATGCATATCCATAATATGTGTTGCAAACCATATATTGATGAGTCCATCTACTCTGATACATACGACATGCCCATAGCATGTTCCAAAAAAACTGGGGGCACCATATGCCCCTCCATACATATACATACGACATGCCCACAGCATGTTACAAACAAAATCCCAAAAAACAACTGGGGGCACCATATGCCCCTCCATACACTATAGGGGGCACCACCTGCCCCTACATACATCAGAGGGGGCACCATATGCCCCTAATCACTATCTGGAGGCTCCCAGGCCAATGGCTCTGCCCCTGCAGCATGTAGATCACGCATAGCTTGACCAGCCATCGCCATGCGCCGCATGATACCTCGCCACTCCGAGGGGAGACCAACACATGGCTCTATGTACCGGTCGTCTAAATCCTGCCACCCGCGCTCCGATACCCCGGTCAAAAGCTACTCACATCTACGGCGGATGTCCTCCAGTAGGGCGGCTGCATCCTCATTCTGCGCTGCTCTCGACCCACTCGGACCTGTAGCTCCAGACGCTGTCAGTCGTCCCATATATCCGGCCGGTTTTACCGGTGCTATATCTGCATACCAAAAGTCCCTGAATTAGTATCATCATTTACTATTCAAAAACTTTAACATGCCCATATAAGAATAGCAATTTGTCACTTACCATCGGGCCCCCAGACTCGACCAGACGGAAGTGGCAGATCTGGATCCCCACAGTAGCTCATCCCACTATACGGGTAGTCGTCTATGTACAACGGCATCTGATCCCAATGGGCAAAAAACTCCGGTCGAAACACTCGCCCGACCGCCCCTCCTCGTCCTCTGCAGAGTAGTCGTCCCCAACGACGCATCCTGGGCTCTCTCGGGCCCCCATCTGGAAGCCGCACACGAGGCCTCAAGGTCGGGATCTTCTCAAAGAAGAAGGCGCACAATAAAGTCCCATATGAGCAATCATGATTCACCTGCCGCCTGCATAGCGACAACTGTCGCTTTAGCGCCACCAACATCATTTGGGCCCACCCAAAGTAGGTCCCACCCAACACACCCTCCACTATCGTCATCTGCCCACCGGTGATGTGATGGAACGCCTGGCTGCCCAGGATTCGCAGCACAGCTGCGGCCACTGCACGGGTTTCTAGCCTCTCTAGATCCCCGACCGATATTCGAGTCCCCTTGACTTGAAGACCCGGTCGACAATGGCGTTCCACAAACTCCATGATATGCCGCCCCCGCGGCAACACTGGCTGCGTGTCTCCCACTATCCCCAATGGTGGGAGGCCGGTCAGGAAATACACATCCTGGACCGTCAGTTCGATCCTGTGCCCTTGCACTACAAAGATCTCCTGATCTGGATCCCAATAACTGATAATCCGGGCCAGTAATGGTTCCCCTGCTCTCATCAACGGGTTCTCCACAAACTTGAGAACCCCAAATCTGGCCAATACACGACGAACGCCTTGATCCGCCTGGATCTCTGTCCAAAGTGTTTCCAGATCCCTCTCTCTCCAGTTGACCCGCAAATCTGCCATACCTGCACAAACACATTATTTTTGTCAGGGTACAGATCGGGAAAACCATAACCACACACCACAACCCAACTCCCAGCCATCAAACAGTACCAAGCCCCCCTCCTCTCCCAGGTCGCAGTTTTCTGCCAATTTCTGGACCAGGTCGCACTTTTTGCCCTCAAACCTGCGTCCTGGGTCGCACTTTTTGCCCCAAAAAGTGCGACCCGGCCGTAGAGAGGAGGGAGGGGCTGTTTCTGGGGTGTTGGGCCCTAAACTGCAAATCTAATCCATCCAAATACAAGAGCAAGGTTAGGCCTCTTACCTCCAACTGACAGATCTCGAATCCAACGGTCGGTTTGTCCGCTACGTTCGCCGCAAGATTTAGGGCCTTCTCTCCTCTCCACATTCACCACTGCAACAATAGCAAATGAATGATTTTGGAGGGAAAACCGCCTCATTAAAAGAGAACCCCTGTTTCTTCTTTCGACTGCTGCGACCACACCGTAGCCCCGTTCGCCGAACCGTCAGCACCGATGGATAGATCTCACCGAGCTCTCAAATGGGTTTTACTTAGTTTTTGGTGATTTGATACTTCACCCGGACACATTTTTTCCACGAAGGGTCACTTCACCGCTCCTCAAAATCAAATTTCCTCACTTACGACACTTGTACTTGGGGCACCACATCGCCCCCTTACTTGTCCATGTTCGTGTTGATTTTCATCATGAGTTCCCACTTTGTACTCATGTTTCTATGACCCCCCATTGGGGCCTTTACTGTGTGGCAGCACTCTACAGTCGCCCTTGTTTAGAGCATCCAAGTCGCGTCATCATTGCATTCATGGAGTCTATCCTGCGTCCTTTTGCACCCCACCATAGCCCTCCATCCTTCTTTGCTTGGTTCCTCCCTTGTGTCGCATATCATGACCTTCTGTCCCCTGTCCCTTTCGATATTGTGTCAGTCGCTGCAATGTCATTCATGCCCTTTATGCTCTAACAAGGGAAGTCGTCCATTCGCCACTCCATCCTTCCCCTTTCCACTATCATCATTGGTGTCAGTCTGTCTGTCGCTCTACTGTTCTTCTCTCGTGCCTTAGTTGAGGATCTCTCATTGCCTCACCTACGGCGGACCTCCTTCTGTCGACATCAGCACATTTATTCCAGAAGCAAGGTCTAGAGGGCGGTGTACCTTGGTTCCAGCTTCCACTCTTGTTCGGTGCCTCGGATCAGGTAGGGGGATCTCTCACTTCCCTTTGACTTGATTGCTTCTCCAGCTCCTTTCAGCATGATCGAGATGCGTATACTGGATAGTCCAGTGACCCAGCAGCAGCTCTTGATGATTCCCGGGCGTGTGTGAGATGTCTCAGCCCTCATGAGGGGGTGGCCCTGCAGGTAGCCCCCCACATGCCCAGATGACCTCTTCATTGCAGCCTTTCATGCCGCTCCAGATTTTGATGATGTTGGCCTTAGCCACTTGCAGCACCTCTATGATTTGCATGTATCAGTCAGATTTTGTGAGCCCTTCCCCATTTACAGGGGGCATTTGGGTTGTATTTATCTCATGTACTCAGATATTATTGTACTAGTCCTGGCTGTTATCCCAGGCACATCATGTATGTGAGACTCTTCATTGTATTTTTATCTGGCTCGTGATTATGCCAGCTATACTCTATGGTTCGGTCCCTGGTTTACTGGACACACTATTCTTTTGTACTTTGTCACGGCGGGCATAGGTATGCCTCCCCCGCCGCCTTCAGCACAGGTACCCTCTCATAAAAAGAGACTTGTTGCACTTGCGAGTCTCGTCTCCTCAGGGTCTAGTCCTTCAGCACACTATCTACCTCACATTTCTCTCTCTGACATCCCTTTTGTTGTCTAGTGATTGTGTTCTTACAACGTACTTCGGTCATACGATTTGCTCCCGACACTCGCACGCTGGGGGGCAATCTGTTACACCATTTTTTGGTCATCTAACCTTTCATCATTAGATGGACCCAAGTACACCATGTAAGACCAGTTTTACCCCAAGTAAAACTGCTTTCACTATGTTAATTAGAAAACCCCAAAAGGAATAATTAATTAAACCATAATTTAATTATTATTCCCAGTCATGTTTAACCCAAAAACAAAGAAATTAATGAGATAAACCCATAGTTATCTTATTATTTTCTAGGAATAATTATTTAAATAATATTCCTCGTTAAATATGACCAAATCAACCACCATTAATCAACTAAATCATTATTTATTTGATTATATCCCAACCACTTCCTTAAAAAGATAAATAAATCATTTATTTATTTATTTTTCACTAATCAAGGGATTTGACCCAAGTCAAACACCCTTTCCCTCCAACAAATAATAATAAAATATTACATAGAGGTGGATCTAGATGTGATTAACATTATTTTAATCATGCACCAAGATCTAGAAGGACCCAATATTTTGTTACAAATAGGAGGGTTTTCCCCATCATTCTTCACCTTTTGTTGCCTATTAGATCACTCTGGATCTATACACTTGGTCTCATTTTCTACCATTTTGCCCCATTGAGCTCTATCTTCTACATTTGGTTTTCTACATCTACAAGAGAGAGAAAGCTTAGATCTGAAGTGCTGAGGACTACAAAGAACCCATCCCATTGAGGAGATATGGATACACCTTCTTGTTTCCTCCCAGGTGCCCTGTAATATAAAAATTCATTCAAAAATCATGTTCTTGTCTTGTCTGTTGGATGCATGGAGCAAACTCTTTACTTTTCTGCTTAATGTCTTTCCATTTATAGATCTGTTTGTTGCATCATTTTAACTACTAATTGCAGATCTGAAGATGTTTTGCAGCCTCTATTGTTGTTAGGGATATTAGTTATGCGTAGCTAAAGTGGTTCTTTTTCGTACACTTCGACGAAGAATTCATACTAACAATCCGTAGGATTGGCTTGAATGACATTAAATTCAATGGTTTTACCATAATTTGAAGTGGAATGAGAAGCAAAATTATTGGAAGAAGCGGACTTCAGCTTCCCAGAGTTTGATGAAGAAGAATTTTGAGAAGTCTTAGACACAGAACCAATAATACCGTTGATGGATGGAGTCATTGGTGGTTTAGAAGTTCCAGGTCGGGGAGCATCAGACAAGATATCATATAACGCGCCGGACTGAGAGTAAACAAGATCAAGGTACTGAGCATAAGCAATGGCTTGTTCCTTGGTTACACATTCCCCCATAGCTATGTCTTTGGCAATCTGATTGAAAAAGGAGGTGGTGAACTAATGAGTCAGAAGATGATCAGGAATTTCAAATTTTATCATGCGATGACGACGCCTCCACTCATGAATATGATCCGAGATATGAGTAGCTCGGTCCTGTTTCAATGAAGTGAGGAGGTGTGTCCTGGTCTCATAGTGGACTGGTAACTAAAAATGCGTAAGGAATTCCATGGCTAAAGAATTGAAGTCTTGGAAGATGCCACGAGATAGCTCAGTGTACCACTTTGCAGTGGCACCAGTAAGAGTTCAGTGGAAAAGAAGGAGTCGAATAGAATCGTCAACCCAAGAGTTAGAGGAACACCACAAGTGGTAAGTCATAACATGCGCTTGGGGGTCTTCGCCAGATTTTCCCTCAAATTTGGGACAATCACCAGGAATATTGGTTGGAATCGGAGGCCAATATGGGTTATGAAGAATGGGATTTTTTATTAACTTTGACACATCAGGTAATTCCAACGTATCAAGAAAAGGTAATTGGCTGTTGAAATTCATCGAAGGTCTTTGATAAGGACATGTGTTTATATTCCACCTAGTCCGAGGGGGATTCTATCCCCATGCATTAAATGAAACATGACACGGTAGATCGACCTACCTAGAGTCCAACACTGTCATCGTTGCTTTAGTGGTGGTGGCATCTCGCTCTTGCCTTGGGAAGTCACAATCCTTCTGCAATCATGCTCAGATACCTGCACATAGAATTAGAAAACAAGAACAACATATGACATAATAACATTTCATTCATAACTATTAGCTAGTCAAAGAGGTATAAACATATTGCATTAAACAAATGTCATAACACAAAAGTGGAACCAAACAATAGTCACGTATATGTATTAATGAAAGGAAGAGATACAACCAAAGCTTTGACGTCGAGGTCTCCTCCAGTGGGGTTCAGCCGAAGCACATCTCAGATGTCTGTCAGGGAATTTGGATGGGGTAAAGGCATGGACTCAAGCTCTCTAAATGTAATTCCTTCTTATTCTATATCTTTAGAAGTTATGCTGTAGTATGTTCAATTCTCCAAGTTCAGCTAGCTTATTCAAAGGGAGATAACTTATTTTTATAGAAGGAAAAGGAGGAGGTTAGGATCCTGTTGAAGCCCTGAAAATCGGGTCTACAACAAGGGGGATACCCACCCAGTCCGGACCTTGGTTAGCAGCTCATTTTCCATTTGGTGTAGTGGGTCCGACTGGGGATAATGGGACCAGTTTCCCAATATGTGTGTGTGTGTTGAGAATTGATATTTCCTTTCTAAGAAATTTCCTAAGTGAAATGATTTCATTCTAATTCTAATCTAATAACATGCAAATTGTATTCTAATTACACAGAAATATATAATTCTAAACTAACCCGGGATGTAATATTTTCTTTATGCGATCTAAAATGATTTCAAATAGAAATTGGTAATAAAGATCATTCAACTGTTATAAGAAAAGAATTTAATAAAGATAAACCACTTCGTATAAAAAGTTAGACGAAATAGTTGTGAAAAATATATCACATAATAAGCTATTCATACATTAAGCATAAACAAGTGGCTATCACCGTACAAAAGTGCCAAATGATAACTCAAACATTCAAGCATTAATACATAAACAACTGAACATAAATATTACTTTAACAAAGAGGCATAAATAGTTAAGAGATAAAAGTACCATTTATAACTAGTTCTACTCATGAGCTTCAAGCAATAATGACTTATCTATTCTTAATCCAACATCCACTAAGAGTACAGAAGTGCAACATCAGTAGCAGATATTAAACGCAGATATCAATAAATCCTGTTCCATTCATTCATCAAAACCTCCTCGGAGGGTGCAAAAGTGCATGTTCTGAAGACAAGTTTTTGACAAATTTCAGGACCCTTCTCTAAATGCATGAGAAGGGTTTAAATACTACCAACTAAATCTAAAAATAATTTATTACAAAAATATAGGATACGGTTTAAATCATCGTCCTATTTTTAGGCAAAAATAAAGCAAGACTAGTACTAAATCTAAAATTTAAATTTAACAACTAATTAACTGTGAATGTGTTCTTTAGAATTGCAAGCGTTCAACATTGATCTGAGAAGAATAGGCTTGCCAAATTCAGATTTCAACTGTCCTGTGAAGACGGAATTGGCAAGAGCTGGCGCTATCTTTTCGACAGAATTGATTATACACTCGAGAGTCATGCATTGGCTGTGTGGTTTTACCAGACATGCCCAGTAAGAATCCCAATTTAACTTTGTTAATCCTTTAATCAATTCTGCCTTTCCTTGGGCTTTCTGTTTCCAGTCTGTCTGTAGTTGCTGTGATTTTGGTAGGTATCCTGGAATAGTTTCATAGATCAGATTTTACTTGTGTAAATTTTCATTTATACAATCAATAATACTGCTAGCTGTTGTGGCTCCTTCTTCTGTCGCTTGCTCTGCCTTCTTGATCTATGCATCCCAATTATTAAAAAATATTTCTTTGTGATTTTCATTGATTGTAGGTGCACCTGCTCTTTTCCCCTCTTCTGTATTTTGCCAAGCCAAATAGTCATTAACTCTTTTTTCAGTTAAATCATAATCATGTCGTAAATCTACGACATGATTAGTGATTTTATCACTTTCTTCACAATAAGAGTTCCATTCTAATATTATTTGGCATAATATTTCTTGTTGTTGCAGTAGTTGGTCATTTAAGGAAATAGACTCTCTGATAAATTCCACGAGCTTGGGATCATCTTTGTGCATTTCTTGCATAACCTGTAGTTGTTTCTCTTTTTCGGCCAAACTGTTATGATATCCAATCTGCATTTGTTGAAAATCTTGCTGTAATTTTTCAAGTTGTTTCTGAGCTTCACTGTTAGCATTGGCTTCTTGCAGCTATTGTTGCAAGACCTGCATCTGATCTTCTTTCTCATTCAATAATTGCCGTACCTCAGATGCTTTGTCAATGGCTGCAGAGGCATAAGCTCCTGTGATCTGAGATAATTTAGTGAGATTTTCAGTTGGATCAGTAGTAGGATCTTTCCATAGAACATCTAGGTGTTCTGCATCATGAGAAGGCACATTTTCTAATTTCCTTTTCTTTCTTTGTTTTCTTACCACTTCCTTGTGTTGTGGGCTATAGAACACATCAAGAGGAGGAATTTCCTCTATCTTAAGCATGAGTTCAGAAGATGGGGTTATAGGAATTTGTTCTGTTTCTGAGACATTGGTAGTTACTCCTGTGACTATATTTATTGCTATATGTACATTGCTCACAGGTGTCTGTGTATTTTGTGCTTCAATATTAATCAAATCATTGAATGTTTCCCATTCCTTATCTAATTCAGTTGTGACTGATGATTGCTATACAATGAGAGGGGGAATATTTAACTGTGGAGAGGTTGAAATCTGTTGCTGTGAGAGTTCTTTAGATTGGGCAGTATCTTTTACTGACCCTTCACTCTTAGAGTGTTTAGAGGTTTCTCTTCCGGACTTTGACTTAGACCTATTTGTACCTGAACTTCTACTGAGACTGACACTAGGGGTTGGTTCCCTTACGGGTTCCAAGCGCAATTTATCCAGAGGGATACTAGTTAACCTCCTTTCTTTTTATATTTTTAATTCTTGAAACTCTGCGGGAGGAAACCGTATTTGAGCCGAATGTAGAATTTCTTTAAGTGTGCCTTTTTCTTGGAACATGTCATCAAACAAATCTTCTTCTTTAGAAAACACTCTTATCTTGACTGCAGTAGTGAAATTTTTAACATCATATGGATCGAATGGTCTTCTTGGAAACTTGAACAAATGTAAACATGTAATATTGTTTACTTCTTTAAATGCATTACCAACATCAAATAATGAAAAGGCCCCACAGGCCACAGGAAATTGAGGCGAGATAGCCTTCTTTTTGTCTTTCAATTCTTTAGTCAAACCTCCTTCTCCGCAGGTTTGATAAGTAATTTCTCGGGCGATGAGTTTATCAGGAACATAAAATGGTAAAATATGAGGAGAAGCAAAACTTCCAAAAACCCTAACATATGTAAATAATTCTTCTCCAAACCATCTCGCAACAGGTAGAATGTCCACCACTGCTTCAAGAGAAAACCTTGGAGCATCTTTATCATACAATATTCTGTACAGGGGTAACATAATGCCATGGAAAATCTTGTAAAAACAGGGAATGAACTCTGAATCCCACAACTCTTTGTGATAAACATGAATGGGCAGGGGATCTTGAATTGTCCATTTCCAACCCATTAACGGAAACTTAGAAACATAACAGATGGAATCCATCACGTAATCAGATAAATAAAAAGGAGGATAAATCCTCTGAGAGACAGTATGTTTATACCGGTAGTTAAAAATAGTCGTGGCTAAGTTATCAGATAATATCTTAGCCCAATACACAATGGTAGCATTAACAACAACACTCAATAACAGAAGCCATTCAGGTGAAAACTTATTAATGTCAGACTTTCCAAAAAGTTGACAAAGCATAGCAGCAACAAAAAAATACGGAGAAGTGAGAGAACCTGTACTATACATACCATGTTTATCTTTCTTCAGTGGTTCATCTCTCCTGGACCAGTCCTTGGTGCATTCTGCCAGGTTTTCATTTTCTTTAGCAAACTTCTCCATGAACTGTTTGTTATAAGTTGCCTGTGGCTCCAGCAAATGATACATGAGCCTCAAATCTTGTGGAGTAAATGAGCCAATGAGCTCTTGACCCTGAGTCTTAAACTGTCTGTCTGAAATATCAGTGCTATCCAGCACCCATTTAATCATATCTGTGTACGGAAGAATTCTAGGTCTCACTTCTATTCGGTGCAAGAATGAACAAGCTAGCTCTGTAAGAGATACTTCAAAAGACCCATGTGATCCCGCAGTAGCTGTAACCTCGATTACTCTGGGGTTCTCTTCTTCAAGTATATTATACATTCCCTCCCAAGCAGTGATACCAGCGTCTCTGTTATAGGCGGTGTCTATGTATAAGGGCGTCATCTCTTTATCTTCCGAACTTGGAGCCTTATCTTTCTTTCCCATTTTATTCTGAATACTGCTTTGTATACTTCTCAGCTCTTTGCTCCTGCAGTTCACGAATTAAGTGAGAATAATGATAGAAAAAAGTGACGGGAAAGTTTTAAATGCTGAAGACGTATGAAATATACTATCTTACGTGAAATAACTCTTCAATTAGAACGAAACCATTTTTCATTAATGAATGAAAATCAATTCATTAATTTAACATTAAAGCGTATAACGGGATCTCGATTTATGGAAAGATTTTCTTCGTGTAATGAGCCTTTAAAAATCTGCGATAAGGTGATCTGCGATTTGCTTCGCAATATCGCAAAATCACAATATCGCAGATCGCAATCTCGTGGAATCAAATAGCGCAATTATTGTAACATCGCGAAATCGCTATATTGAAATATCGCAGATCGCAAGACACAATATATGACAAACTTCCGTTAACATATTTTCTGCGATATGCGATTTGCGATACATGTTATCGCTCATCGGAGAGTTGAAGTTTTCATCGTAAGATATAACATTCTAAGCATGTGATGCGATGAATGTTCCTTTAGCGCGTAGTTTCCTATCGCAATTTTTAGAATTCTGCTTATAAAGAAGTGTTCATTTACCTTTTTGCAATGCGATATTCCTCAAAGAATGATTCAGTTCTAAGCTATCATAAAACTTAAGTTTTTTATATTTTTCAAGGAATTTTCTCCTAATTTTATGATAGTAATTTTTATTTAAAAAGAAGAAGAAGGAAAACAATCCCTAATTGATTTTTTGGATTTTTTGAGTAAGGGTCCCCACTTATTTAGTATTACCACTAATACTAAATAAGAAGGGGGGTTGTTCCTGGCCACAACAATTGGCGATTCACTCGAAAGAACCAGTTATCTCTGCTTTTTCTTTTGAATTTTCTAAACTTTCAAAATAGAAAATTTTCCAGAAAATCAAACTTTATTATAGAAAGACAAAGTATATTATGCTTCTATCTATCAATGATATTTTGTTTCTTCTATATTCAACTTTGATTATTTAATTCCTCAAGCTAGTCCTTGTATCTACATCAGTCATTACTTGGTTTATAAAGATAAAAAAAAAGGCTTCTTTGTAAATAAGTTTTTAAATATGCTCATTTGTCGTAGGTAGAGCCATTGTTGCCAGCAGGCGTTTATAGCCTCGACAGGGTTACCTGTTACCCAACAATGATCCTGTATCCTACTTAGGAAAATATACAATTTTCAAAGAGAAATCTATATCCACACTTATTGCTTTCATTTTTCTTTTTTATCCTTAAAGAACAATGGCTTGGTTTGGTAGCCAATTTATGATAGTGCCATTCACTTGATTTATAACTTTGCTGAACAAGCTGGCTCGTGATGAGACCCCTTGCCTTTCAATTGCAACAATCTTGAGTCATTGCCCTGTTGTGGTATGCAGTATTGGAAAAGTCAGCAAGTTATAATATCTATGATCATGAAAAGTCGGCTCTTGATGAGACCTCTTACTCTTTAAGTTAAAGTGTATTGTTGGATTATTCTCTGAACATTGTAATTTTCTAGGTAGGGAGGAAGTCATTATTTCCTTAAGATAGCTCTGGATGACAATGGTAGAGTTTTTTGGAAAGAACTTTTCTACATAGAATCTTTGTTTTGTTATTGATACCTTTCATTAGATTGACATAAAACAATTTCCCACTAAAAGTTGCTTTTTATCAAAATTTTCAAATTTGAAACGAATATCATTTCTAGGTTTAAATATTTTAACTGTATCTTTAAATAACAATGTTCAATTTTCTAAAATAATTCTATTTATACAAGTGAAAAGACAAAAAGCAAAAAGAGAATTTGTGTCTTTTTCGTGAATTTCCAAATGTAACCATTTACAACCGGTTTTATTATTACAATAAAGAAAACTAATATACAAAATAGAAGAGTGATCTTCTATGGAAAATATTTTTTGAGGATTTTTCCATTAACAGGTAAAGAATCTCTTTTTCCTGTTAAATCCTGTAACATAAAAGTAGATAGACCTATGATCTCTGTGATTTGGAAAGGACCAAGCCACATTTGTTGAAATTTCGTATGTTTCCATTTTTCCTCATGAGCTTTGTCCCATTTTAAAACTAGATCTCTGACCTAAAAGTCCTTTCTGGATGTCATATTTGAATCAAAAGAAGCTTTAACTAACGCTTGGTGATGAGCATGAGTTATTTTGGCCTTTTCTCGTTGTTCTTCTAGCTTAATTATTTCCATCTGTCTTAGTTGTAAGGAAGAAGTTGGTGCTTCATCAATATGTTGAACTAAGGCCATAGAAGGAATTGATAGATGAGTTGGAAGAATCACTTTTCCCATAAAATAAATTAAAGGGAGAAGGGCCAATGGAGGCCTTCTGCGTTATTCAGTCTGCCCATAAAGCATATATTAAATACTTATGCCAATTTTTATGATTTTGATCAATGGTTTGCTTAATGATTTTGATTAAGTTTTTATTTGTAGATTCAACTAACCCATTTCCCTGTGGATAATAATTGGCAGAGTATTTAAGTTTGAAACCTCTTTTAAGTGCAAATTCAGTCATAGCATTACCAAAAAAATACGATGCATTATCAAACATTAAAGCAGAAGGTAAACCAAACCTGGTGATTATGACCTGATCTATGAACTCGATGATATGTTTGGCATTAACAGTCTTGAGAAGAAATGCTTCTACCCATTTAGTAAAATAATCAGTTGCTGTAATGATATACCTATGTTGCTTAGAAGAGTGAGGAACGATCTCACCTATTATATCTAATCCCCATTGATCAAAAGTCTATTCAATGTTGACTGGTTGTAATGGCAATGATAGTTTCTTTTGTCTTCCAGTTGTGGTTTGACAAACTTGAAATTTCCTTACGTAGCTATGTGAATCTTTGAATAGTGTGGGCCAGTAATAACCTACGCGGAGGATTTTATGTGCAGTAGCATCTCCAGCATAATGCCCACCTGCTGGCCCATTATTAAGTTCCTGCAATACTTTTTCAGCTTCAGATTTCTCAAGACATCTAAGGAGAAAAAAATCATAATTCATTCTAAAAAGAACATCATTCACAAGATGATATTGTTTAGCCTTTAACCTCAGAGCTCTTTTCTTGGTGTAATCGAGATTTGGAGGAGCATATCCATTCTTTAGATAAAATATGATATCAACATATAATGATTCAACATCGTTTAGGCTTACCTCATACATTTGTATCTCTGCAGATGGTTTTTCAAAAATAAGCGATGCCCCAGATAGTATTTTGCAAAAGCCTTGACCTCTTACAATACTTGCTGGTTTGATTTCTACATCATATTCTTGTAAGGCAGTAATCAAATTGGCTCTTTTCTCACCCACATCTTTTTGAAATAAAAGATTTCTTACCACTGGAAATGTCACTATGATTTTTGTATGGGTTTTAAGCAGAAAGGGTCTAAAATATTTAATTGCTTTGAAAACAGCATAAACTTGTTTCTCTACATCTGAATAATTCAATTAAGCCCCTTGTAAATTTGAACTGAAGAAAGAAATTGGAGCTTCTGCCTTGTCTTGATTTTCTTGAGTGAGTATTGCAGCATATGATTTATCAGAGGCAAATGTATACAAAATAAAAGGATCGAAATTTTTTTGAGTTGCTAAAGATGGAGCATTAACAATTGCTTGTTTGATCAGGTTGAATGCCTCATATTCATTTTGGCCCCACTTGAAGTTTGAATTATTTTTAATCATTGCTTGTAAAAGAGATACAATTCTTGAAAAATCTGGCATGAATATCTTTACAAAATTAATCTGGCCAAGGAAAGATTACATAGCTTTTTTGTTGTGAGGTAAGGGTATTTCAGGAATTTTCTTGATTCTATCAGGATCAATATGAATTCCAGATTTTGACACTATGAATCCAAGAAGTTTTCCTTCGCTTAATGCAAAAAAGGACTTTTTCGGGTTAAGTGAAATTCCATACCTTTGACAACATTGGAAGATCTATTTTAAGTCTTTAAGATGATTGCTTCATTTCTTGGAATATACAGTTATATCATCCAAGTAAATTACCACTAATTTGTTAACTAATCCCTTGAAAGTGATGTCCATTGCTATTTGAAATGTGGCACCAGCGTTGATCAGACCAAACGCATCTTTTGATATGCATAAGTGCCCCATTTAGTTCTGAATGTAGTTTTCAATTGATCATCAGGATGGACCAACACTTGGTTGTAACCAGAGAAACCATCTAAGAAAGACATTAATTCTAATCCTGCAACTGCCTGTAATATTTGCTCCTTAGGAGGTAAAGGAAAATTATCTTTTTGGCAAGCTTTGTTAAGGTTTCGAAAGTCAATGCAAATTCTAATGTCTCTGTTCTTCTTTCTAACAGGAACCATATTGGAAACCCATTTAGAATGTCGAACGGGAAAAATAATCTTGGCTTTTAATAACTTATTGAGTTCAGATTTGATTTGATTTTCTAGATTCGAAAGGATCTTTCTTAGCTTTTGTTGGACAGGTTTTTCGTCATTTATCATTGGGATAGTATGTTGGATGACAAAGGTGTCATAAGTTTTGAGTTCATCGTAGTTCCAAGCAAAGACACTTTTGTATTGTTTCAAAAGATGAACATACGCTAATTTTTCTTCAGGAGCTAGACCGAGGCCTAGGTTGATATTCTGTGGTTTGGTATCAGTTCCTAGATTTACTAATTCATAATTCAAAGTTGAACTTTGTAGTTTTGAATTGGTAGATCTTTTGAATCGATATTTTAAATCATAAAGGTCTTCTAACTTGACTACTGACTTTGGCATAGCATTATTAGTGCTATCTTGTTGGAATTGTCTGTCATGTTGGTCTTCATCAATTATCTGATTAGTGTAAGATCCTTCAGATGTGAGGAAACTTACAATATCAGGATCATCATTGAAAATCCTCCAATTGGTAATGTTATAAGGAATAGAAGGTCTAAATATTAATTTGATTGAAAATCGATCAGGGCTATAGTCTTCTGCATGAATGAGCTTAGAGGCCACGTTGGCTAGGAGGTCTGCACTAGCATTCTGGATTCTAGGAATTGATGAAATATTAAATGCTATAAAGTGTTCAGTCAGATCTTGTACTAAAGATTGATAATGCTTCAAATGACTTGATAAACAATGTATAGTATTGCGTACTTGTTTGATTACAATTTCAAAATATCCGAAAACTTGTAGATATTTGATGTCTAATCCGATTGCCTTGTATAATCCTTGGACTAAAGCCTCATATTCTGCGGTATTATTGGTGCAATCGAACTCGAGTCTGCAAGTTAGCATAATTTTGTTTCCCTCTGGACTAACCAACACGCAACCTGCTCCTTCTCCTTCATTAGACTTAAAACCATCAAAAAATAACTTCCAAAATAAAGATTTATTTACAGGAGTATCTAGAAAATTAATGCATTTAGAACTATCTGTTTGAGAAAAATTTTCTACTTGAGATAAAACAGAATGTTCTAAATAAGGTGAAGTATGAGCATTGAAATTTCCGAAGAAAGAATCAACTGAATAGTTGCCAATGATATTATTGCTGTATGCAACCGGTTCATTTTCTCCCTCCAGTTCTGTTACTATGTATTTATGATGTTTTTCTTGCTCAACCTTTATCTGATTTGGTTTACCATTGTAAGGAAGCCACATATGCGACCAATCAGTTGCGAAGTATCCATGAAGTTTTTCTGACCAATCTCTGCTAATAATTAAGCCATAAAATTCTGGAATGTCTGCAACTAAAATGTCAATAACTTGACATACCTTTGGATTGGATGACAATCTTATAGTAACTTGATTTAATTTGCCAATCACTTCAACTTGCAATCGATATAGCTGGACTATGCGCACAACAGATTTTTGTGGTTGAATGTTCAACTTTGCACATATTGATTTTGGTAAAATATTGGATGAAGCTCCAGAATCCACTAAACAATTATGCAAATTTTTATTGAAAACTTCATAAGTAAGAATAAATGGAGGAGTATGAGATCTTGACCTTCCTCCAATTAAAGCGACATTTTCTAGATCAAATTTACTGATCGCATTAGTTGGAGGTCTTCCCATCTCGTTGGAAGCTTGAGAAATTACAGGATCGGGCAAAGGTTTTTTTGGTACAGCATGTAATTCTTTCAAAGGTACCTTTTTCTGGTGTTTTAACTTGCTCAATTCATAAAAAGTGATGTTAGCCCTAGTATTCTTCATGTCTTCTATGATATTATACTCCATTTCATCCGAAATGATTAGTGTTTTTGATGGAGTTGACGAATTTTTTTGGACTGGGCTAGTTTGAGTTGTTTTTGATGTTTTTTTCTTGGGTGCAACTTTATCCTTAGTTATTGAGCTTGCGCTCTTTGGCTTAGAAGTAGGTTGAGGAGGATCAAGTTGATTTCTACTTCGACTGCTAATCGGGGATGCTTCTTGATCTTCCTCATCTGGGAGGATGAAATCCCACATACCTTGTACTTCTACAACTTCTTCTTCATCAGTGGTTTCTTTAGTAGCAGTTTCCTCTTCTTCTTCTTCCGATTCAACATTAATAATAACATTTGGTGGCTTTGTATCAGTTGAAGGGTTTCTTCTAAAAGGCTTGAAAGAATTTTTAGAAGATGTTTCTGCCACTTGTTTCTTAATGTCAACAGTTTCGTTAGACATGGTTTTCAAAACTTTCTGCAATCCTTCTAAATCAAATGGATCTTTCGATTGTTTTTTCTTGGGGTCTTCCTTAAAAGTAACCTTCTTGGATTTTCGTTCTTCTATCGCATTTTTCTTTTCTAAAGCAATGATACGTTTCTCTACTGCTATTGCTTCCTTCATATTGTCTGCTAAAGTTGTTTTGTTAGCCCAATCAATGAAGATTGCTATGTTTGATGGTAAAGCAGATATGTACCATTCACTTCGCACTTCTTCGCTAGGCTTGGAAGCAGTAGGAATTTTATTTAACAATTTATTGAAACATGAATTCAAATCCTTGATAGGCTCTTTTGATTCAGCTCTAAGATTAGAAAAGTCATTGATCGATGTTGTTGTAGATCTGTCATCACCAAACTTAGTAAAAAATTGATCTTGAAAGATATCCCAACTAGTGATAGATCCAGACGGTAATGAAAAATACCATAATCCGGCCGCTCCTTGTAGAGTATAGGGAAAAAGTTGGACAACAAAATCTTCATTAATAACTCCATTGAGATTTATGGACAACATAAAGTTATTTATATGTTCTTCTGCTAGCATGCCTGCTTCAGGATTATACTTAGGCAGCCATTTTTCAGGATGGGCTGGTAATTGACTCAAGGGTGCAGGCATTAAGTCTGCCCCTGGATTATTCCACGGAGAGGCCATCGCTGAACTACTAACAGAGGAAAGTGCAGAAGATGATCCTTGTGATTGGGAAGATGAGGATATTATGGTTCCAGATGTTTGAGAAGGAGATGTGGAAGTTCCAGTAGACTGACGGACAATAGTTTGAAGTGGAGGGGTGGATGGTTGACTTCGCGGTGAAGAGGTTGAGATGGATGATGATGATGATGAAAGAGTCTCACTCTCAGACCCTTTAGGTGATTTCCTTGCTCTCTTCCTGGTAGGTAGAGGTAACTCAGTTGGCTGAATGCCAAGCTTCTCGCTCTGTAATCTGGTAAGAGGATGAGCAGGATTATATTGCGAAGTCACACTGCCTTGAGATTTATCAAATCGTTGAGGTGATATTGAAAATCGCTGAAGTTTATGAATAAAAGATTCAAGTTCAGAAAGTTCAATAGCAGATTCTTCTGAAAAGCCAGGGTTTGTGGCTGTGGCTGTTGTTCTTTCGACTTCTGGCTCTAGATTTAAAAATTCTATGTGCGATGGAGAGGTTGGGGAAGATGGTGAGGGTGATTTACTCTTAGAATGGTATTTGGATTTTGACTTACTTGCCATTCATAGTTTGGGCCCTCCTTCTAGCGCCAAATATGTTGAAGCCCCAAAAATCGGGTCTACAACAAGGGGGATACCCACCCAGTCCGGACCTTGGTTAGCAGCTCCTTTTCCGTTTGGTGTAGTGGGTCTGACTGGGGATAATGGGACCAGTTTCCCAATATGTGTGTGTGTGTGTTGAGAATTGATATTTCCTTTCTAAGAAAGTTCCTAAGTGAAATGCTTTTATTCTAATTCTAATCTAATAACATTCAAATTGTATTCTAATTAAACAGAAATATCTAATTCTAAACTAACCCGGGATGTAATCTTTTCTTTATGCGAACTAAAATGATTTCAAATAGCAATTGGTAATAAAGATCATTCAACTGTTATAAGAAAATAATTTAATAAAGATAAACCACTTCGTATAAAAAGTTAGACGAAACAGTTGTGAAAAATATATCGCATAATAAGCTATTCATACATTAAGCATAAACAAATGGCTATCACCGTACAAAAGTGCCAAATGATAACTCAAACATTCGAGCATTAATACATAAACAACTGAACATAAATATTACTTTAACACAGAGGCAAAAATAGTTAAGAGATAAAAATACCATTTATAACTAGTTCTACTCATGAGCTTCAAGCAATAATGACTTATCTCTTCTTAATCCAACATCCACTAAGAGTACAGAAGTGCAACATCATTAGAAGATATTAAACACAGATATCAATGAATCCTTTTCCATTCATTCATCAAAACCTCCTCGGAGGGTGCAAAAGTGCATGATCTGAGGACAAGTTTTTGACAAATTTCAGGACCCTTCTCTAAATGCATGAAAAGGGTTTAAATACTACTAACTAAATCTAAAAATAATTTATTACAAAAATATAGGATACGGTTTAAATGACCGTCCTATTTTTAGGAAAAAATAAAGCAAGACTAGTACTAAATCTAAAATTAAAATTTAACAACTAACTAACTGTGAATGTGTTCTTTATAATTGCAAGCGTTCAGCATTGATCTGAGAAGAATAGGCTGGCTGACTTCAGATTTCAACTATCCCATGAAGACGAAATTGGCAAGAGTTGGCGCTATCTTTTCGGCAGAATTGATTATACACTCGAGAGTCATGCATTGGCTGTGTGGTTTTACCAGACATGCCCAGTAAGAATCCCAATTTAACTTTGTTAATCCTTTAATCAATTCTGCCTTTTCTTGGGCTTTCTATTTCTAGTCTGTCTGTAGTTGCTGTGCTTTTGGTAGGTATCCTGGAATAGTTTCAAAGATCAGATTTTCCTTGTGTAAATTTTTATTTATACAATTAATAATACTGCTAGCTGCTGTGGCTGCTTCTTCTGCCGCTTGCTCTACCTTCCTGATCTGTGCATCCCAATTATTAAAAAGTATTTCTTTGTGATTTGCATTGATTGTAGGTGCACCTGCTCTTTTCCCCTCTTCTATATTTTGCCAAGCCAAATAGTCATTAACTCTTTTTTCAGTTAAATCATAATCATGTCGTAAATCTACGACATGATTAGTGATTTTATCACTTTCTTCACAATAAGAGTTCCATTCTAATATTCTTTGGCATAATATTTCTTGTTGTTGCAGTAGTTGGTCATTTAAGGAAATAGATTCTATGATAAATTCCACGAGCTTGGGATCATCTTTGTGCATTTCTTGCATAACCTGTAGTTGTTTCTCTTTTTCGGCCAAACTGTTCTGATATCCAATCTGCATTTGTTAAAAATCTTGCTGTAATTTTTCAAGTTGTTTCTGAGCTTCACTGTTATCATTGGCTTCTTGCAGCTGTTGTTGCAAGACCTGTATCTGAACTTCTTTCTCATTCAATAATTTCCGTACCTCAGATGCTTTGTCAATGGCTGCAGAGGCATAAGCTCCCATGATCTGAGATAATTTAGTGAGATTTTCAGTTGGATCAGTAGTAGGATCTTTCCATAGAACATCTAGGTGTTCTGCATCATGAGAAGGCACATTTTCTAATTTCCTTTTCTTTCTTTGTTTTCTAACCACTGCCTTGTGTTGTGGGCTATAGAACACATCACGAGGAGGAATTTCCTCTATCTTAAGCATGAGTTCAGAAGATGGGGTTATAGGAATATGTTCTGTTTCTGAGACATTGGTAGTTACTCCTGTGACTATATTTATTGCTGTATGTACATTGCTCACAGGTGTTTGTGTATTTTGTGCTTCAATATTAATCAAATCATTGAACGTTTCCCATTCCTTATCCAATTCAGTTGTGACTGATGATTGCTGTACAATGAGAGGGGGAATATTTAACTGTGGAGAGGTTGAAATTTGTTGCTGTGAGAGTTCTTTAGACTGGGTAGTATCTTTTACTGACCCTTCACTCTTAGAGTGTTCAAAGTTTTCTCTTCCGGACTTAGACTTAGACTTGTTTGTACCTGAACTTCTACTGAGACTGACACTAGGGGTTGGTTCCCTTACGGGTTCCAAGCGCAATTTATCCATAGGAATAGTAGTTAACCTCCTTTCTCTGTATATTTTTAATTCTTGAAACTCTGCGGGAGGAAACCATATTTGAGCCTAATGTAGAATTTCTTTAAGTGTGCCTTTTTCTTGGAACATGTCATCAAACAAATATTCTTCTTTAGAAAACACTCTTATCTTGACTGCAGTAGTGAAATTTTTAACAACATCATATGGATCGAATGGTCTTCTTAGAAACTTGAACAAATGTAAACATGTAATATTGTTTACTTCTTTAAATGCATGACCAACATCAAATAATGAAAAGGCCCCACAGGCCACAGGAAATTGAGGCCAGATAGCCTTCTTCTTGTCTTTCAATTATTTAGTCAAACCTCCTTCTCTGCAGGTTTGATAAGCAATTTCTAGGGCGATGAGTTTATCAGGAACATATGATGGTAAAATATGAGGAGAAGCAAAACTTCCAAAAACCCTAACATATGTAAATAATTCTTCTCCAAACCATCTCGCAACAGGTAGAATGTCCACCTCTGCTTCAGGAGAAAACCTTAGAGCATCTTTATCATACAATATTTTGTACAGGGGTAACATAATGCCATGGCAAATATTGTAAAAACATGGAATGAACTCTGAATCCCACAACTCTTTGTGATAAACATGAATGGGCAAGGGATCTTGAATTGTCCATTTCCAATCCATTAACGGAAACTTAGAAACATAACAGATTGAATCCATCACGTAAGCAGATAAATAAAAAGGAGGATAAATCCTCTGAGAGATAGTTTGTTCAGACCGGTAGTTAAAAATAGCCATGGCTAAGTTATCAGATAATATCTTAGCCCAATCCACAATGGTAGCATTAACAACATCACTCAATAATGGAAGCCATTTAGGCGAAAACTTATTAATGTCAGGCTTTCCAAAAAGCCGACAGAGCATAGCAATAGCAAAACAATACGAAGAAGTGAGAGAACCAGTACTATACATACCGTGTTTATCTTTCTTCAGTGGTTCGTCTCTCCTGGACCACTCCTTGGTGCATTCGGCCAGGTTTTCAATTTCTTTAGCAAAATTATCCATGAACTGTTTGTTATAAGTTGCCTGTGGCTCCGGCAAATGATATATGAGCCTCAAATCTTGTGGAGTGAATGAGCCAATGAGCTCTTGACCCTGAGTCTTAAACTGTCTGTCTGAAATATCAGTGCTATCTAGCACCCATTTAATCATATCTGTGTACGAAATAATTCTAGGTCTCACTGCTATTTGGTGCAAGAATGAACAATCTAGCTCTGTAAGAGATGCTTGAAAAGACCCATGTGATCCCACAGTAGCCGTAACCTTGATTACTCTGGGGTTCTCTTCTTCAAGTAGATTATACATGCCCTCCTAAGTAGTGATACCAGCGTCTCTGTTACAGGCGATGTCTGTGTATAAGGGCGTCATCTCTTTATCTTCCGAACTTGGAGCCTTGTCTTTCTTTCCCATTTTATTTTGAATACTGCTTTGTATAGTTCTCAGCTCTTTGCTCCTGCAGTTCACGAATTAAGTGAGAATAATGATAGAAAAAGGTGATGGGAAAGTTTTAAATGCTGAAGACGTATGAAATATACTATCTTACGTGAAATAACTCTTCAATCAGAACAAAACCATTTTTCATTAATGAATGAAAATCAATTCATTAATTTAACATTAAAGCGTATAACGGGATCTCGATTTATGGAAAGATTTTCTTCGTGTAATGAGCCTTTAAAAATCTGCGATAAGGCGATTTGTGATTTGCTTCGCAATATCATAAAATTGCAATATCGCAGATCGCAATCTCGTGGAATCAAATAGCGCAATTATTGTAACATCGCGGAATCACTATATCGCAATATTGCAGATCGCAAGACACAATATATGACAAACATCTGTTAACATATTTTCTGCGATATGCGATTTGCGATACATGTTATCGCTCATCGGAGAGTTGAATTTTTCATCGTAAGATATAACATTCTAAGCATGCGATGCGATGAATGTTCCTTTAGCGCGTAGTTTCCTATCACAATTTTTAGAATTCTGCTTATAAAGAAGTGTTCATTTACTTTTTTGCGATGCGATATTCCTCAAAGAATAATTCAATTCTAAGCTATCATAAAACTTGAGTTTTTTAGATTTTTCAATGAATTTTCTCCTAAGTTTATGATAGTAAGTTTTATTTAAAAAAAGAAAGAAAGGAAAACAATCCCTAATTGATTTTTTGGATTTTTTGAGTAAGGGTCCCCACTTATTTAGTATTACCACTAATACTAAATAAGAAGGGGGGTTGTTGCTGGCCATGACAGATCCCTACAAAGGTGGGAGGGTGGTAGGCATATCCTTTAGGAGGTTCCCACAAGAGTTGGAAACCATAAAACAAAGGAGGAAGTCCATGGTTTATCAGTTCAACCACTCCCAATGACTCATCCTCGAAGTTGTTGGAATGGAATCTCTGCCTCTATTTTTAAAAAACATTCCATAAAAATATTGGCGTGGGTGGCTAACTGAGACAAGGCGCCAACTGGCATGGGGCTCAGTGTTAATATTCCTCTTCGGCGCGAGGGCATAACTGACTACTCGTGCCCAGGAAAAAACAAGGGTTTTTGAGTCTCTGCTCAGGGAATTGTCAACAGAAGGAATATTACACTCAAGCAAAGGGATACAATGATGGTATTTGCAAGGCATGACACTGCTTATTGATCACAGAAATGACCCTCCAATGGGCGAGATGGGGATTGCAGGGACAGTGAAAAAATGCTGTGTAACAATAATTTGAAGCTCTTCCCATCTACCCTTAAGGATGAAAGCTTGCGCTGGTTCATGGTTCTACCTGAGGATAGCATCACTACCTAGGAACAGATGGAAGAGACCTTCAGCAGGAAGTACAAGGATTACTGTAGGTCCAAGGAAACTGCAGATGAGATCTTTAGGATGACTCTAGGGCCGGACGAATCCTTAGAGGACTATGAAGAGAGGATTCAATTGAAATATAAGAGAGCCAACTGTACTGTTGATCTTGAATCACTTAAACTGGTACTTCTTTGAGGGATGAGAGAAGATATGATAAAAACCTTGAATATGATATCAAGAGGATATATCTACCAACAACCCTATGAAACAATCAAAACTGTCTTCCAGAACCATTCTAGGGCATTTAGGAAGAAGGTTAGAGCTAGCCAAAGTACATCCAATACCCATTCCTCTTCCACCTTCATAAAACATGAGATTGGAAATATGCTAGAGGAATTCAAGAGTGACATGCTGCACACCTTTTCTTTGCAAATGGACACAATTCAGGTGAAAAGGAAGAAAGAGGAAGCAAAGAGAGCCCTCGCCATATTTTGTCCTAGATGTACCAAGAAGCACCCAAGAAATTAATTTCCATTGAATATGATAGAGGTTTTCTTAGTATGTGAGGAGAATCATGCCACAGAAAAGTGCCCCTCCTTACTTGGACTTAAGGTTGTATATCAAGGTGTGGAAGTAATGCCAAAGAAACTCGGTTTCATCAACCAGAGAAGGCCTCAAGGTGCTCGGTCATATCAAAAAGGTATGTAAGGTGCACCTTACTCTTACTATCACAACAATCAAAGAGCACCCGTGCAACCTTGGTTCACCCCCACTCCTCCATCTTGGTCTACACCTCCTACTTGGCCTTACAACCCTTCATATCATCCTTAGCCAGTAAACCAACCATTTCAGAAGCATGTTCCAAAACAACCTCAATGGAACAATCCATCCCAAGGGTGGAGGCCTCAACAAAATCAACCACCTTCTCTAATTACTCCACCCCAACCTCAACCTTAGCTTACTCATGTTGCTCCACCTAGGCTACCTATACCTGCACAATCCAATTCGAACCCGAACAACAGACAGACACAATATGCTCCTAGTGGAGAAGCATCCCATCCAGCTTATGTTGTGGAGATACAGGTGGTTAATATGAGGTTGAGAAGAGTAATCCTAGACAACCATCCTCCATCTCCACCTGTAGAGGTTTAGGAGGAAAAATAATAAGGTAACACTCAGATCCAACAACCTCATTTTCTTGAGCGCTTGATCCACCCTAGTTAGCACACCCTAGAGGAGACCAAACTCCTGGGAGAATTGGAAAATTTGTGTGTAAATATACCACTTATCCATGCCATTAAGGATGTCCCTATCTACAATAGGCTCATCAAAGAAAAGTGATTCAAGAAACCTGGGAGAAGGAAGAGAGATACCCCCACCATCAATGTGGTAGGACAACTGTATGACCTGATGCTGGGGAAGGTGATATTTCCAAATTACCTGGGCTCTGGTAGTCCAATTGTTGATGTGAATATAGATGGTGTCATAGTCCCCAACACTCTAATTGATCTAGGGGCTTCCATAAATATCATGACCAAGGAAACTATGTTGAAACTTAATCTCTAAGGGACTTTGAGGAAAACCGCAACAGTTCTACATTTTACAGATCGGTCCATAGTAACTCTGGAAGGAATTGTTGAGGCTGTTATGGTTACCATTTAATCTTGGGAGTATCCTATATATTTCCTGGTCCTGCAACCAAAAACCAACTTTAATGGTTATCCCCTCATCTTAGGGAGACGTTAGTTAGCCACTGCAAATTCTTATATTAGTTGTCCGGCCGGAAACATGACTATAAAAAATGGGCCTTTGTCTAAATAGCTAGTGTTATATCCTCCAGCCCAGCCTTCCATTGATCATGATCTCCCTATATGGTTGGAGGATGAAGAAGATGAGTTATATAACATTTCCCCTATGTGTACCGTGGATGCTATTATTAGAGAGGGGCAGCTTGATGAAAATGAACTCATCGACCATGCCATTCAAAAACAATCCTCCACTAAAATTCCTATCGAAACCTTTGTCAAAGAGTCTGAAAGCCAACCTTGGATGGAAGTGCACTCAGTTGAGACAACCTATGAAACCACCAAGGCTATTGAGTTTTGCCCATCCAGATCTCTGAAAATCAACCCAAACCTCTCGAATGAAGAAGAGAAGCAACTATGCCAAATTTTGAAAGAAAATCTTGTAGCATTTGCTTGGGATTACAAGGAAATGAAAGGGGTGAATCCTTTAGTATGCAGACATCACATTTACATCAAATAAGGAAGCAAGCCTATGAGACAACACCAAATAAGGATGAACCCGACTCTGAAGGACATAGTCAAAGAAGAGATGCAGAAACTATCGGATGCAGGGTTCATATATCCTAAATCCGACAGTGAGTGGGTATCCCCTCTCGTCCTAGTCCCAAAGAAGAATGGGAAGAGAAGAATTTGTGTTGACTATTGAGAACTTAACAAAGCCACCAAGAAAGACCATTTCGCTTCACCCTTTATAGACCAAGTCCTGGATGGCCTTGTGGGGAAGAAATTCTTTTCCTTCTTAGATGGGTTCAATGGTACAATCAGATTCAAATCAGCCCTGAAGACTAGGATAAGACTACTTTCACCTGCCCTTGGGGTACCTTTGATTATAGATTCCTACCCTTTGGGTTTTGCAATGCCCTAGCTACGTTCCAAAGAGCTGTCTTGAGCATATTTTCTGAGTTAGTCCATGACTTTGTCGAAATCTACATGGATGATTTCACACCATATGGGGATGAGTTCTAGGAAGATCTCTCCAATTTGGGTAAAGTACTAAGAAGGTGCATTGAGATGAATCTTTCCTTGAGCCCAGAAAAGTGTGAATTCCTAAAGAAAGCAGGGGTTGTATTAGGACACTCCATATCCCAAGCAGGAATACAGGTAGACCCAAACAAAATCAATATCATCAAAAGGGTACCTCCTCCTAAAAAGCAGAAGGATGTCAGGAGTTTCTTAGGCTTAGCTAGTTACTATAGAAGATTCATCAAATATTTTAGCAAGATGGCTTTGCCATTATTTGGGTTACTGGCCAAAGATACTGAGTTTATTTGGTCTGGTCCTTGTCAAGAGGCTGTCGAACTCATTAAGGAAAAGTTGACTACTGCCCCCATCCTCCGAGGTCCAAATTGGACTCTGCCTTTCCACATCTACATTGATGCATCTGACAAAGATGTAGGGGCAACATTAGGAAAATTAGAGGACAAAATCCCTTATGCCATTTATTTCATCAGCAAGAACTTGTCCAAGGCTGAACTGAATTATACTGTTACTGAGAAGGAGATGTTATCCATTTCCCATGCTTTGAAAAAATTTAGGCATCATGTAACTGGATATCAGACCTTTGTTCACAATGACCATGCAACCATCAAGTATTTAATGAAAAAACATGATGTTAATGCTAGGATAATTAAATGGTTGTTACTTTTGCAGCAATTTGATTTTGACTATTGTTGATAAACTTGGAAAGGAGAACGTTGTTGCAGATTTTTTGTCCAGGTTAGCTCTCCCTGCAGGTGAATAAGGAATGGTGAATGACCAACTTCCAAATGAGCATCTCTTTGCTATATCATCACTCTCACCATGGTTTGCTGATATAGCCAACTACTTGGTTGCTGGGAGACTCCCTCCTAATCTTTCATTCAGGGAGCAGAGCAGAATCATCAGAAAAAGCACCCCTTTCACATGGATCGGGGGAAACCTTTTCAAGCTAGGCCCTGATAAAATCCTAAGGAGATATGTGAGGGAGGAAGAATTTTTTGATATCCTCTCTGCATGTCACGAAAACCCATGTGGAGGCCACTTTGTTGCAAAGAGAACTGCTTACAAAGTTGTTTAGGCAGGATACTATTGGCCTACCCTTCACCAAGATTCTCAAAGATACACTAGCAGGTGTGACCAGTGCCAAAGGAATAAGAAACCCATGCAAAGGGATGAGATGCCTTTGCACCCTCAGGTGGCTCTTGAGCCATTTGACAAGTGGGGCATGGAATTTGTTGGACCTATCGATCCACCATCCAGACAAAAGAACTATATCATAGTCTGCACTGATTACCTGACAAAGTGGGATGAAACAAAATCAGTGAAGGTAACAACTGAGGAGAGAGTAGCAAAATTTATGAGGGAGATGTGTTTTAAAAGTTTGGGTACCCCAGAGAAATAGTCACTGATCAGGGAGTACAATTCACTTCTCACCTCATTGAGAATCTTTTGAGGAAGCATAAGATTAAGCATATAACTTCTACTGCCTATCACCCTCAGGCGAATGGCCAAGTAGAGGTAACTAATAGAGCTTTAGAGAGCATCCTCACCAAGTTTGTGAGTAGCAGCAAAAAATATTGGGCAAAGATATTGGTAGAAGCTACTTGGGCCTTCAACACTACTTGGAAGACAACAACATGATTCACTCCTTATGAACTAGTCTATGGTAAGAATGCTCTACTCCCATTTGAGTTTGAATTCAATACTTTAAGGATGTAAGCTGAATTAGATCTAGATCTATCAAATTCCCAAAAAGAGATATTGCTGCAACTGAATGGATTGGATGAGTTCAGAATGCAAGCACTCCTGCACACAGAGGTAGTTCAACTGCAAAGGAAGGTATGGCATGACAAGAACATTAAGGAGAAGGCCTTCCAAGAAGGAGATAGGGCGTTGTTGTATGATTTAAGGTTTAAATAATTTAAGGGAAAATTGATGACAAGATAGTTGGGACCTTACACAAAGGAAAAATGTTTTGATAATGGTGCAGTTCAAATCAGAACCATAGATGAGAAAGGCATCCCTTTGCTTGTCAATGGTCACAGACTTAAAATTTACAAGAAGCCTTTGTTAAAGGCAGAGTTCATAAATTCAATAAGTAGAGAGGTGTATGTGACTAAAAACCCTATAGTTTCCCACACCTCCTAAAAAATAGAGAAAGAGGAATGAAAAATAATAAAGAGAAAAAAGAATAAAGATCCATGGGTGAAAACCTCTCCGAGGCACCCAAGGCAAGCTTGTGGGTTGAAAACCTTAATGGAGGCAGCTCACTTGCTCTCAAAAAAATAAGAAGAAAAAGATAATAAATATCCATGGGTGAAAACCTCTCTGAGGCGCCCAAGGCAAGTTTGTGGGTTGAAAACCTCCATGGAGGCAACCCAATTTCTTCAAAAAAAGAAAAATAAAAGAAAGAAAGAAAAAAAATCTGCATCTCTGTTTTTTCTGTGTTTGTTGTTTTGCAGGTTATTAATGGTTTCTGGAAACACATGGAAGCATTCATCTTCTTTTCCCTTATTCTATTTACCATCCATCCCATAATTTACTCCATTCATTTCAATAACTCCTTCCATCACCTCCATACACCATATTACTCCATTACTGAGCACAATGTAGCAAAAGAAAGTAAGCCACAAACTGCTACACACATCAGGAAGTTCCTTCAAAAACAAAGTTGTTCACGGACTACAAAGAAAAACAAGAAGGAGCTGATAAAGCAAACCCAGGAAAGACAGGAGTGCCACCCATGGCATCTGGAGCACCCCCACGCAACATCTACAACAGGAAGAAACAACAAGAAATATCAACAACTCACTCAGAGAGTTTCTCATTCAGCAAGTTGCTCACTCATAAAACAGGGAAATAAGGAAGAACACAACATATAAGAGGCTTGTCTCCAAATTCCAGCTCCTGTAAATGCCTTGACGACAATAGGTAAGCTCAGGTATAACTTCTCACCCCTTGGTATGCATCCATGATAGCCAAAAAATAATTAAATTTGCAAACTTAGAGTTTAAGGGGAAGAAAGGTAGCTAGTTAGCTTGGCCACCATCGTGAAGTATGACTAGGGAGAAACTAAAAGTCATGCTACCTGGGCATGCAAAAGAAAAAAATTAAATCAAGTGGAGTAGTGGATAATGAGGGGAGGAAACACGCAGTTGATCATGAATTAACAGAGAGAAGGAAACAATAGTATCTAACAAAAACTGGAGTTGAGGCTGAGTTACATAAGCACTCCAAAATAAGTAGCGCAATCTAATAAAAAGAGATCCCGTCTCATCCAAACCAGTGAATTGGGAAATTTTGAGGGAAGAGACCGAAGGGAGCCTACAACACAGTAGTACCAAGAGTGGGTTGCGTATTTGAACAACGTGTAGCCACAACAACAACAGAACAACATCACCAACAATCGAGCTAGCTTCCAAAGTATACCACATATCTGACATAGTAGCAAGGGACCAAGGGAATATTTTATAGCAACCCAAACAACCAGAAGAAGAACCATAACAAGAAGAACTAGAAGAAGGAGAGGAAGAGACAAAGGGCCAAGGAAAAATGGAGGAGATGGAAATAGAAGTCATAGAGGTAGTAGAAATTGAGCAAGAAGCAGACTCACAACACAACACCATATCCCCTCAAGACAAAGAGGTAGTTTCCACCTTAGCTCCTTTGAGCGCAAAGAGAAAAAGGTAGACCTATATGTATTTTAGAGCTAACAAGGGTTAGAGGATAAGTCATAGAGAGCCATAAACTCATCCCACGAGCCCGAGTATCATTGAAGAATCACTAAGGGAGGAGGAAAGGATCGAAGAAACAATTCTGAAGGAGCAGCTGCTGAAGGCACATGCAGAGAATGTAGCACTGAAGGAGAAATTGCAGCAAAAATGGCAGCAAGTAGCCACCATGGAAAACTTATGCATAGAATCCCTTCTACACACATTCCCTTCTGACTCATATGTTATGCATATCAAGGAGAAATGGCTCCTATTTCAAATCAAAACTCTAGCCTCCCATGGATACCTACCTTTCCAAGATTGTAGGCAATCCATGGATTTTTACAAGCAAGCTAACATGGATGATCAGGCAAAGATGGCAGAGTTTTATGTGCATAACCTTGTGCTAACAAATATGGATAATTGGGACCCCAATCCTACAATGGGGGATATGTAGTTGATGGCTTTAGTATCTTGGATGATGAATGAGGACACTAGAGTGAAAGATATACGTAGGGTCATGGGAAGAAGAAATAGAGAAACCTTATATATCAAATCAGAATTGTTCAGCCCAAGAGGAGTCATCCTTAACAATCGAGAGATTGAAAGGGACCTTGCATTATTTGAAAGCTACCTTCAGACTCAAACATAGGTAATAGGCCACTTTGATGATGTTTCTAGGCAGATAGAGGATGAATACATGATGGCCAGCCATAGGATATGGAAGAAGCTCCCTCAGAGCCTCAAGAATAGAGAGTGCCATAATCTAGAAACACTGAGGGGTGCATTGGAAAGGGCACCATTATACAAGAGGGCCATGCTGGCCAAAAATATCCAATGGTTGGGACTAAAGCTCAACCCACCTTTGCTGCTAGGGCTGAATGATGAAAATGACATAGATGCACAAGATAGAGAATGGGAGAATGCATAAAAGAGTAATGGTTTTTACCCCCTTGGGGAAACTCCCACACCTTTCCCCAGGAAATCAGGGGGGCTGTCAAAGCCTTGAAGGAAATGTAGGAGAAGGATTAGTTGGTCAGAGGATGAGAAACCATTTAGTAGGGGGATGATGATGAGCTCCATCATTAGACATATTTGGAGGGGTTAATGATCACCTTTTTTCCTTCTTAGATCTTTTTTTCTTACATTTTTATTATTATTTGGTTTTATGATGCTAGTATAGGTGGTGATTAAGGCTAACATACTCTGAGTGCCTAACAAGAGGTTGAGTGCAGAAAATCATGAATTATTAAGGATTTTTTTAAGGATTTTATCATAAAGACTTGAAGGAGACAGAAAGGAGAATTTATAGGAGAGTTGTCCACCCTCCTTAACTCTCAAAGGTAGCCAAAGGATCCCAAAGATTCTCTCCATCAATTCGAATTCCAAAGGCAGCAAAAGGATCCCAAATATTTTCTCCAGCAATTCGAATTCAAGAGGAAGTCAAGCAACTCAATCTTTGTTACTTGGAGTCAAGTGGACTCAATCACTATTTTCTAGGGGGTTGTTGGTAGCTTCCTTGCAGAATAAATAAAGTAGAGATAGAGTCGAAACTTTGTTGCAAGATATTGAGCTTTTTATTCTTTTACTCAGTGATCAAACTTTTAGAAATGTATGAGGCTATTCTTTTATGAAATGAGAAGACTGATTTCATTTTACTGATTTAAGTTTTAGAGAGCTGTTCTTATGGGTTAGGGCCCAATCCATGTGCCTCAGCCTCTCTGCTGTATTTGTTTTATGCTTTCTGTCATTTCATTAGCTCCGAGTTGGATAATTTTGTTTATGTTTCATTGTTGTTTAGTTTTTGCTTCCAACTCCGTTGTTGTATATCTACATTTGCTTACGAAGAGTAATAGAGTAGAGGAAAAATCCAAAAGCTATGGTTGAGCCTTCCCCTCTCATCTCTGTGAATAGATTTCAAGCAGGGTTGGCCTCCCCACAGGCTATAAAAAATGCTTTCTGTTCACTGTTTTTATCACACATTTTGTCTGTTTTCGGGCATAAATCAGCAGGTTTGATTGCAGGAATAAGTCTCAATAGTCCCAGAAGACTTCTCTAACACCTCTCCGCTTCATTTCCCATCTCCCTTCCATCTCTGCTGTTATTCCCTTATATTTCACTTATTGTAGTTGTCGCACCCCTTTTATTCCAAAAAACACTTCAAAACAACTAAGTCTGCCTTCTATTGCTTCGTTTGCATGTTTTACGGCTATCATAACCATTTCAACAAAAAAAACACCTCAAAACCTTATAGGTTGACCTCCGCCCTTTTCTTATCTAACTTCTCGCTATTGTACTTCGCCTTTTCACAAATCACACTTTGCATCGTTTTCCCTTTTTCTTTAAGACTTACCGCTCTTTTTTGCCGATTGCGATATCGCTTCTCAGCTAACCTTGCGATATTGCAAAATCGCAAATCGCAAATCACAGTTTCTATTGGTTTCCGTTAATACTTCTACCTTCGAACCCCGATTGCGATATTACTGTAGCACTTTGCCATGTCATCGATTGCTAATCACATTTCACAACTTTTCTTTTTTTCCTTTAAGAATTGCCACTCCCAACCGTCGATTGTGATATCACTGTCACATTCTGCCACATCATCCCTATTGCAATCACATTTTGCAATTTTTATCCTCATCGCAAATTACAAATCGTAGTTTTTATTTGGTTCCTTTAACACTTACTGCTCCCGATGCTGATTGCGATATTCTTCGTACTCTACCGTTGGTCCCATCGCCACATCACCCAACGTAGTTCACACTTCGTAAATTTTCCTGGACAACACTTCTGCTACCCCTCAAACTTTGCGATATTACAAACTACGATATCAAATTTCGCGCTTTGCAAATTTTACCACATCGCAAATCGAAAATCGCAACTTTTGGCCCATCGCACTTTGCACTTTGCAATTCTTACCTTTTCGCAATCGCATTTCACACTTCGCAACTTTTTGGCACATCACAAATCACAAATCACAACTTTTGGCCCATCTTACTTCACAGTTCGCAGTTTTTAACTTTTCGCAATCTCATTTCGCACTTCACAACTTTTACCATACTAAAAATCGCAAATCACAGTTTTTACCCCATCACACTTCGCCCTTTGCAGTTTTTACCTCATTGCATTTCGCATGTCACTCCCACTCCCACTCCCAAACAACACTTCCACTATCCCTCTAACTTTGTGATATTGCGATTGTGATATCGCATATCGCACTTTCGTCCTCCATCGTAGCTCTGCCATCGCACTTTTTAAATCATTCCACTCCAAAGCCTTTTTGCGCCATAATAAAGATTTAATAAGGTTTAAACCCACTCTTTTCACTTCAAAGCCTGGTTTCATGTGTTTATCCCTCCATTAGCACCTTTACCCATTTATTCTCCAAGATTCAAATCAACACTTTTTCAATTAGAATTACGTCCTAGAAAGCTTAGCTGCATGGATAGAAGCATGGTAGATAGAGCATAAGATAAGTAGTGTGCATTTAGCCGGTTGGCCAAGTTAGTGTGGTTTAAATTAGTTTCCTTTCAGCAATTTAGTTTAGTTTCCTTCCTGTCATTTATTTTCAACCATTTAATTTAGTTTCTTTCTGTCATTTCATTTTTTCACATTAAATTAGTTTCATTTCCATCATTTCCTTTCTGCAAATTAAGTTAGTTTCCTTTCTGTCATTTCCTTCCAGCAATTTAACTTTTAGTTTTTATCATAGTTTAAGAAATAGCACCCTTTCGTAAAGAAAAAGAGGATGACATGAACATAATGCATCTGTTGTATATATAGCACTGTCAACTCCAAGTTTGTACGAACCCTGGGTTGATAAAGTAAAGTAGGGCAACCCTGGGAGTTGTAGCACCCTTGGTGCAATACCAGGGCTCACCAGGGAGATCAGCCAATCTCCCAAGAATATAAGAATCACAAAAGGAAATCCTTTTTAGATACTGGGATATGAAGCTTAAACAAGAAGATATGGCCATTTTTGGTGCAAGGGTCATCGCAAGTAACCTCACTGAATCTATCAGTGAGAATATTCTAAATGCCAATTTGATTCAAGAGTGCCCTTAAGGAACCTTACCTAATGTCAAAATATTAGTGAATTTTTGGAAATATTGGTCCAAGAAGAAGGCTCACAAAATAAAAAGTTATCAAAGATAAATAATTGGCAATACTTAGTGTTGTCTCCCTGTGATTTGCAAGATTGGCAAGAAAAAACACTGCAGGGGCCACATCATAACCACTTTGGAATCCTAGGACCTAGCCTTCCTAGATTTAGAGAGGTATCTCTCTATATATGTGTTTATAGATGATATGTATTTGTGCTCTTGTTTTATGATATTAGGCTAGTTATGAAGTTCTAAGGACTTGTTTGTTTTGGCTGATTAATTGATAGGTTGACATATCTGTGGTGTGATTAGTTGAGGGAGTGTTTCAGTTGAATAGATAGACCATGAGAAAACATTAATCCATTGGGCTATGGAGTCATAAAATGATTTAATTGTTCATCAACTCCGTAAGGGTTTTCATAGGGCAAGCTAACTATATCAAGTGGATCTCCTAGATTGGTTGTGGTATGAAATAAAAATAAGTTGTAAAGGTAGTAGAGCTATAGTCAATTAAGAATTTTCTAGCTCTACTTTAACAAGAAAAGCCTCTTAGGTAACTGTTTGAGGCAAACCAAAGGAAATGGCATACCATAGACTTCTTTGGCCAGAATTTAATAAGAAAACCCTTAAGACAAAAATCCAACAATCCTAGAATTACTTTCAGACAAAGAAAACATTTAAGATAACAGTGAGAGCAGCTAAAGAGCAAGCTAAACCTATATTTTTTAACTCAACACTCAAAACACTTTCAAAGCAACATTTTGAGGCAGACCAGAGGACAGGGCATACCATATACTTCCCTGGTTTAGACTATACTAAGTATACTTCAAAGAAAGGCCTCTAAAACAATCTTTCAAGCTACACCAAAGGACTGGAATTACCATAGACTTCTTTGGCTTGACTCTATTAAATCATTTCCAAGGCAACAAGCTAGGTGGAACTAGAGAGAAATTAAGAATTCTCCAATCAGACCTTGTAGAGGAAAACATAAAGGTAAAGGAGGAAGACAGAAATAGGGTGCCAAGACAGCATATCCCACTCTAAAATTTCCGTTCTTTTATCAGAGAAATATGGATAGAATGGAAAATAGAAGAAAAAAATGACAAATAAGGAAAACTTCACCATTAACATAGCTCAGGAATCCTGTGAACATGCTTGTAATATTGATGATAAAAATAGTTACATTACTCCATGTACAGTAAATCTCTGTAACTTAGAGCTTTCTCAAATCCAGCCTAGCAATCCTCAACTAGCTCAACAATAGAAATCAGTCAAATAACCACCAACTAACCAACACTAAAAATGAAGTTTACATGTAGTATTTATCTGCAAAATGAGGAGGTGATGCTAAGCTAGGGTTTAGATGTCATTTATCATAGAGTTAATGAGTTTTTGACCTTCTGAGACCATGCAAGGCCCAAGGCAAAAAATATTTGAGAGTTTTTCTCTGAAATAATAACTCCTAACTTAACTTCTGAGCTGATTTTGGGAAATATTTGACTTTAAGGATTTTTCAATAGCTTTACAATAACTGATGGGTAGATGAAAAATATCTCTGACTGTTTGCAATAATTGCTGATGTTTATTGAAATAAAACAAGTTGTAGGTGAAAAATTATCCTTCTAAAGAAGTAATTGACTTTGTTTAAGTCATTCGAATATGATTCTATGTATTATCTACCTCTGTTTTATCTTTAATCTCAACTTAGGCCTTTTAAACTTGATTTAATTTTTAAATTCCTGCTTCACTATCTTTTCCCTTAATTCTACCTTTTATCTTTGTGTTTATGACTGATCTTCTTGATTAGTCCTTTAAATTCTGTCTTTAACCTTTAACCTCTACTTTGTGGCTAATTTTTAGATTTTTCTTTGATCCTTGATAAGCTATTTAATCTTTAATCATTACTATTGTGGTCTTCTAACTATTTACCTTCCTATGCCATTCTCTGTCTGTGCTTCTTGTGCAGGGAGGCATTCTTCTGCTACTGGAGGGTTTGATTTACCATCGAGGATCATTATTCATCGGTGATTAAGCTTTAATTTTGCCTATGGTCCCTTTAAAATGGAATAAAACTCTGAATCATCACCCAAACATTTTACTTTGACATTTTTTGGACCACTGAATTGCATTTTAGGCACCTTCTCCATTAAACCTGCACATAAAGCAAACAAATTAATATTTATATCCTACGGGGAGGGTTTTCTGCATTTATCAGGGGTTTTTCAGTCTTTTGGGCATTTTCAGAGGCAAAAATGGTGTTTTGGGCCTTATCGCAAAGCCACAAAGCTCTGGATAATTTTGGATCGGACGACGATATGCATTTTTGGTGTGAATGGAGGAAAGCAGTTTTCGGAAGTGGAGAGGGCCGTTTTCGCATGATCGGGGAGGCGGTAATGGTTTTGGGCAGGGGTGTGCGATTCCACTCAACAAATTCCACATGGAAAGAGAATATCTCCTGTTTCGCATGGTCGGGGTTTGTTTAACCCCCATGCCTCTGTATTTGCGATAAGCGCAATCAACCATTGGATCTCGTCGGACGAGATCTATGGTGGTCGCAAGCTTTGGGAGCGGCGGGCAAAAAAAACGAGAGTGGCATCTAGGGACAGGTGGCAGAGTTTGAATGAGTGTGGGGTTTAGTGGAAGGCGAGGCCTAGGGTTTTAATAAACCAAGCGAATGCACCCGATTTATAAGGTAAAGAAAAGGTTTTGTGAAGGGTTTTTTAACAAAGGCGGAGGGCTTAAAAAGCGGGGGCTATGCAATAGGCGGGGTTATGGTTATATGAGCGCGAGGGTTTAATATGAAGGAGCCCGAGTTGAAAAATAGAAGTGGGGTAAAAAACCTTAAAACACGGGTTTTAATATTTAAAACAGGGTTTAATATATAACCAAGGGTCGGGTTTAAAAATATTAAATGGTCGGGTTTATGTTAATAAAAACAAAGTTTTTAACATAAAAGGTGGGTCCCGAAAATGTCAAATTTACCTTTGAAAACAATGTACAAAGAGATTTTTACTTTGTTTTTGGTGCAAAAGGAGGAGAATGATGAAGTTGAGGGTTTTGAAAGGTTTTTTAGAGGGGAAAATGGGTTTTTTGTGGGGAAAGTGAGGAATTGAGGGAAATTAGCCCAAAATGAGTCTTTTGAGAGCAGGACGGTATTTTTGAGAAGGCAAGAATGAAATATAGTGAAAAAGGCTCATTGAGGATAATATTTCTAAAGATAGTTGATAGGAAAAGAATGCCAACTTTAGCTGCTTGTGGAAAATCAATAGTCACCTAGTGAACACTGTAGAATACATGAGGATAACAGTGGCTCTTGTTGGGGAGGGTAGCTCCTTTAGGAGGTGTTAAGAACCTCAGAGATCAAATCTTTGGAAATTGTAGACCAGTGCTTTGTGTTGGGGCCCTTGTTTTGAAATAAAACGGGTTTTGAGTTGCGGATAACAAATGGTAGCACGTGACCATGATAGACAGAGAGCTGTCACGGTTGCAAAGAATCGAAGAGCAGGTGGCGCGGTTGTTGCGGGGACAAGCACAAATGGCAGAAGGAAGCAACAGAGAACAAGCAGTGGAATGCCCAGTGGTGAGGGAGATGGAGAAAATTCCATAACAAAAAGGAAGGGAGAACTGTCAGTTGAATTGGAAAATGAACAAATAGACAGCCGACCAGCATAGACAGTAGGTTGGCACAGTAGGGATTAGAGGATAGGAGCCGTAGGAGAGCTCTGTTCATTCTGTTCTCTCTCTCTCTCTCTCTCTGTTCATTCTATTCTATCATATGTAACACTATTGTAATCAGTTCTGCCAGGATCACTCTGAGGAGCACTGTAACTATCTCTTATTGTTAATGCAAAAAATTATGTTCTGGGTTTGATGTTATGAGTTCAGTGCTGTGTCTCTGATTTAGTTGAATGCGTGGGTTAATTTAAATTTTGTTTTTTTGTCCTGAATACATTGATGAGTATTGTCATTTACAGAGTATTTACACTTATTTGGAGCACCTAGTCTTGTGGGTTTTAGGATATATGTTGTGTGTGTGATTGATACCTGATCTGATCCTAACCTTAGTAAGGTCGCGACACGCTTTGGGTGAGACTCTCTTCTCTTCGGAGTAGGGTGAAAATGCCGGCGTTGTGCTAGACTACTGCGAAAAACCTTGTTGGCTTCCATCCTGAACGTGGGTCTTGCCCAAGAGACCTTTTTCCTTGCCAACAAATGGTTCCGTTGCTGGAACCTGAAATTTCATTCTAGAATTATATCATGGTATCATGGATCTTGAAGAAATAAATACGAAACTGGTGGGATAACCACCTAGATCAGTTCATAGCTCAGCAAGAAGAGTTGAGACAACAAAGGGAGAAAGCTGTTAAGAATCGGGTTCTATTCTATGAATTAGCTAGTGATATCTACGAGATATTCTAGGGAAAGTTTCGAGAGGAGCTCTACAATTGGTTGAGGAGACTATAAACCAAGACAATCCAAAGAATCTCATGGAAGGTCTATCGCAAGTGGTTGCACGTAGATCTGGTAGCGCTCCATCGGTTAGATACAAATCCGACACGAGCGGTAGATTTCTAGGTGAAATCTACCTTGGAGGGATGCATAGTGGAGTTTGCAGCTGAGTGTTACCAGTATTTCTAGAAAACAGAGGACATATTCAGGTCAGGGTTGCGTGGAGAGCTGTTTAAGGATATCCCTTTGTGTATTAAAGCCTTGATGGTGGACGAAGGACTAATGGAGTTCAAAAAATCTGAGATGGAGACCTAAACCTCCAGTACTGGGGGAAGGAGATGAGGGAGAGATGCTACAAGTACGTTGAAAATGGGAATAAAGATATAGATGCCAAGACCTCCAGTAGGTTGAGGTAATGACGAGCACATCAGAGGGAAAAAATTGCTGAGAAGTGGCGAGAAAGGGTGATGAAGGAGTTGGAAAAACAAGAAAGGAATATAAAAAACAAAGAGAAGGTGCCTCATATGACAAAGGAGATGGAAGGTCAGGTGGGGACCATCAAGGAAGTGCGGCAGGTGTATAGGAGCCCAACCCAAACAGAGAAGGGAAAAGAGTACGACGGATATGACGCGCACCTTGAGGAGACGTCCGATGTGGAGTTGCATGTTGTGACGGAGTAGCTATTTCGAGAGGGGCCGAAACCCATAACCCCAGGTAACTCTATTCCCCAAAGTTCAAGTAGCTCTAGTCCCGACCTTTCCGTGGTACTCTATCAGCCACTAGGTGAAATTTTTGTTAAGTTACAGGAATTGAGTAAGTTGGATAGTGTTCAGTCTACAGCAATAATACACACTAGCAGAAGTGCTAGTAATACCATTTCACAACCGGAAGTCAGGGGTTTTGTTCTAGTAACCCTCCATTAGGGGAATTTTGAGGTCTAAAATGGGCCTCCTAAGGAAATAATAAAATAATAGATAAACCAATAAAATAATATTTATGAATTTTCAATTCACTTTTTGCACCACAATCCATGTAACCATAGTTAAATTAAATTCAAAAGTTGTACCAAAATAAAATTAATAAAAAAATTGTATTGATGTGACTATAAATAAGAATGAGTTTTTCAAGAAAAAATCATTATCATTGAACAACTAATGCATTTTTCCTTTGTACTTAAATAACTTAAAATAAAATATAAATATATATTTATAAATTCTTAATTATATTATATTAATTGAAATTTATATTATTTAATTTGTATAATAACATGTAATTAATATACTATATAAAAATAATATAATATAATATAATAAATGTATAGGGATATGCATTGTTTCTTTCAAGAAATATGAAATGACAATAATATTATTTTATTCAAAAAGTGTGAAATGACATTTATTATTAGTACTGTACTTTGACTTTAAAAGTACTTAGAGCACTACTATAGTTAACTATGAGTTTTTATCCACCATTGAGAATGTGACAAGTAAGTACCTTTAACTCAAACAATGTCACCTCAGCCATTAGGGATGATGTCATCCCCTAAAATGTGATTAGTTCTCATAAAGTGAATTTTGATTGTACATTTTCCTTAGGAGGCCCATTTTAGACCTCAAAATTCCCCTAATGCACACATGGAAGCATGGTGGGATCATTTACCCGATACCCAGAGTTCTCTGAGAGGGGTAATGATGACGTGGAACAACACTGGTACCTCTGCGAGGCCATATGGAGAGTTTGACAGACACCAGAGGTAGGTAAGTTGATATAATTTCAAACTACTCTCATGGAGAGAGCTCTACGCTGGTTTATAAAGTGGTTTGAGGCTCATCAGAACCCAACGATAGACAATGTAAAGATAGATTTCGTTAAGGAATTCAAATTATCCTAAACAGATCAGCAGGGTTTGTCAGAGATGTGGGAGATCAAGCGGCGAGAGGGGGAAACTTCATGGGATCTAATGAGGAGATTCAAGGATGCAATTGGAAAGCTCAGCTATCCAATCAATCCTAACCATCAGAGAGATTGGTTCATCAAGGCCCTTCTTCCATTAACAAGAACTCCGCTGACACAATAGAAGATCGAGACATTGTAAGATGCATTGGAGCAAGCTATGAAGATAGAGGCCATGGTAGGATATCTGTATGAAGTTAAAAGGGGAGCATTGGCTCAAGACCCTTCCATAATGGGGTTACAACATCAGAAATATAGCCTAACAAAGAAGCTGAAATAAATTCAACTAATGTGGCCGACAAGACAAAATGTATGGTGTACGCACTGTCTAATGTAAGGACACATGGTAACCGAATGCCCTAGGTTGCAGGGCCAAAATGTGGGGACATCAGTAACAGGGGCACAGGGAGCTCCACAAGTAGGAGGAGTTGCGTAGATAAACACCCAGGGATTATATCCGTTGCAACACCAGTACAGAGGGTTCCCCGCGCAACAGAATTCAGCCGCAACTGAATATTGTGAAATATGAAAAAGCATGGGTCATTCACCCCACCTATGTCCAATATTGCAAAAATATTCCAACGTTCCAAACAACATATATTGTGAGTTCTGTGCTTCTACCACGCACAACACAAAGCAGTGTAGGGCTCTGGATGCATTAGTGGAACGATTGGACAGGCCTTCAAATAGAGTAAATGAGGCTCCTAGAGGATGAGGGGGAGGCATGAGAGGAGGCCGAGCTAGAGGAAGAGGGCCAGTAAGGTGTTACAACTGTGACCAAGAAGGTCACGTAGCCAGGGAATGTCCACTTCCTAGAAGACCCTAGTGCTCTCAGTGCAGATTTAACACACATGCAACAGAGGACTGCCTAGAGCTTATTAAAATATGGGAAGAAAGAGCCAGACAATGGGGAAAAAATCTGGTAAACGTAGAGCCAAGAATAATAGAGGCTCAAGCTATGCAGAATGTGGCCATAGTGATGAGAGGAGGAAAAATAACCGGGGAAGATGCACAGACGACATAACCGATAAAATTGATAAGGCCAGCATCTCCAAAGCCACTGTTCAGGACAGAAAGACAAAAGCAATACTTTAAAGAAGCAGTGGAAAACTTTGCCCAACTTGGGGGAAGCAAAGGCATTGAGTTTCCCCAGGCCAAGGAAGATAATGAGAACCAAGTTACTATAAGTACTACGATTGAAGAATGGTTTCGTCTATTCTTAAAAATTGTTAACAACGCGCCAATGTTGGAACAATTAAAGCAAAACCTGGAAAGGGTGTTACAGGAGGGCACAGGACTAGGGGAGTCAAGCGGTACAACTCAAAAATACATACGAAGAGTAAAGAGAAATAAGAGAAGGACAGGAAAAGAGTTCTAGGTGAATACTCAAGTTGCGGGATTCCAAATTAAGGACACAATGCTTGACCTAGGGTTAGATGTAAATATATTTCCAAGGAAGACATGGGAAGCACTGGGAAGACCGAGGCTGACATATTCACCAATCCAACTCCGTATGGAAAACCAATACTACATTGTGCCCATAGGAAGACTGGAGGAGGTTGAAGTCGATGTTGCTGGAGTAAAGACATACACAGACTTCGAGGTGATAGAAATTATGGGGGATAAATATCCCTATCCAGCATAACTGGGGATCGACTGGGTTTTCGAAAACTACGTAGTAATATATTTAAAGAAGGAACTTATGATATTTTAGGACGGGGAGGTCAGGGTCACCCAGCCACTCGACCTGTATCAAGGTCCTTGATACATAGAGTCTGTTAACAATAGAGAATATGCTCAACTTCTTGATCATCTGTATCAGATGACTGCAGGAAAAAGGGAAGATTACATCAACCTGACAGCGGGGGGATCTGTGAGTTGGAGAAGTATTCAAAGCTTAGACTTAGGCTCAGAGATAGTCCGGGATGATTGGAAGCAAGGGGGATATGAGACCAATACAAGAAGATGCCCCAACATCAGAAGAATCAACTAGATCGGGACAGAGGTAAGAGATTACACCACTTTGTCAAATATGAATGCTGTAAATAATTTTATTGCTAGAATAGGAGACAAGGTACCAACAGACCATAGGGTCCCACTCATGGATATGGCCTTACAATCCACATCAGCAAGGTGGTGGAGTAACCACTGCAACTCACTGTTGCGATGGGACAAAGTTGCAGCAACATTGAAAGCCAGGTTCAAGGAAGAAGAAGAAGAAGCACATTTCACTCAACAATTTCAAGGGGACTCAGACCCAAGAAAACATTTGAAAGAGTGTGAGGATCAATGGAAAAATGCAGGATACTTGGAAGGGCTGTGGGTCTACAAGTTTATACATTCACTGCATTTGATTCCACAAGATTGGTACCTAATGGAAGAGAGGAAAAGAGTAACTAGTACTTGGCAAGTAGTTTGCGGAGAAATTTACACAGTGGTTCATATTTGAAGGAAAAACAGAACTAGTCACCTAAGCATTACAGGCTATTAAAAATGTATTGTTCTTCCTGGAGATTCAGGAGGAGGATGAGAAACTTCTCCCAAACCAAAGCATTAGATAGTCGCTAGCATGTAAGAAGATAAACATCGAAAGGGATGATGATGATCTAGAAGGTCTTAGACATCTGTATTTTGAGGAAAAGGAGGGGGAGTGGGTTATTAAGGAAGGCCTGACAACAGAAGGAATTCATCTGCTACCACTGAAGACCAAGAAAATGAACATTGGGATCGAAGAAAAGCCCAAACTTGCATCAATCGGTGATTATTGGGATGCCAAGAAGACTAAGGAAATATTCAACCTGCTACAAGAATATGAGGAATTGTTTCCATCATCTGTAGCGGAATTGAAAGGAATAAAAGGAGACATGGGGGAAATGCATATAATTCTGAAGCCTGATGCAAGAACAATCAAGCACAGACCCTCTCGGCTGAATCCAAGGGCGAAGGAAAAAGTTAAAGCAGAGATCGACAAAATGATAAAGGCAGGGTTGATATTCCCAGTGGAAGAAGCAGAATGGGTAAGTCCAATAGTCATACACAGAAAAAAGAATAAGTATAAAATTCGAGTTTGTGTTGACTATAGGAGCTTGAATAATGCCTATATACATGACCCATTACCTACTCCTTTTAACGACGAATTCCTCGACAACGTTGCGAGGAATGAGGCTTATTCCTTTACAGATGGATTTTCAGGATACCATCAAGTAAGAAAAGTTGAATAAGATAAGAAAAAGACATATTTCACCACCGAATGGAGTTCCTTTGCATATCATGTAATGCCATTCAGATTGAAAAATGCGCCAACAGTATTTTCACGCATTGTGATAGCATAATTCCGTGAATACATCCACAAATTCGTAGAAGTCTATATGGATGATTGGACTGTCTACAACCTATTAAAAGACCACACAACATTATTTAGGATAATGTTTTGACAGGTTTAGGCAACTCCAGATTTCATTGAACCTCAAGAAGAGCATCTTTTTAGTGCCTTTTGGAACATTGCTAGGACACGTTGTATGCAACCAAGGAGTTTACGTTGATCCAACAAAGGTAGCAGTAATAATTAACATGGAAGCACCAGAAATTATAAAGCAGTTAAGGTCACTGCTAGGCCACATAGGCTACTATAGACGATTCATCTGCAACTACGCGAAGATAACAACCCCATTAGAGAAGCTGTTGTGGAAGTCGGAACAATTCAATTGGACAGAGGATTGCACGAAAACCCTGAATACTTTGAAGGAAAAATTGGCAAGTGCACCAATATTGGTTCACCTAGATTGGGACAAGCAATTTCATGTCCACGTTGATGCTTCGAGCATAAAAAATGGAGCGGTTCTAGCTCAACTAGGGGACACTTCAGTTGATCACCCAGTTTGCTTTGCAAGTTGTAAGTTATCAACAACGGAACATAACTACACTACAACAAAGCAGGAAGCATTGGCAATGGTATATTCCCTTCAAAAGTTTCGCCACTACCTGCTAGGAGGTATGTTCAAGTTTTTCAAAGACCATTCAGCTTTAAAGTACCTAGTAAACAAACTAGTCTTAGAAGGAAGAATCTGCAGATGGCTCTTACTCTTTCAGGAGTTTAGCTTTGAGGTGATAGTCAGACTAGGGAGACTAAATGTGGGGCCTGATCACCTATCAAAGCTGGAAAACGAAGAAAATGGAGGGTCTCTGGACGATCAACTACCGGATATTGATATTTTTAGAGTAAAAGCCATCCCAAAATACCTAGACTAGATAGCAACATACTTTACAACATGACAATGCCCAAAAGAATATACAACAGTCCAGAGAAAACACCTAGTAGTCCGAGCAGCAGAGTATCAGCTAATAGCAGGACACCTGTATAAGATGGGGCTAGACCAAATCTTACGAAGATGAATCCTGGATCATGAGAGGGAAAGCGTACTATGGGAATGCCACTGTGGAGTTGCGGGAGGGAATGTAGGAGCAAAACCGATGGCGAGGAAGATACTACAGGTGGGTTTATGGTGGCCAACAGTGCACATGGATTATAAGGAATTTTAAAAAAAATGCAATGTATGTTAGAGGATGGGATGCCCATCACACAGAGACGAGCTCCCACTTCACCCAGTAAAAGCACCACAACCATTTGAGAAATGGGCACTTGATTTTGTAGGTCCGATTGCACCTGTCGCAAGACACTCATAGGACAAGTATATCATAATGGAAATAGACTATTTGATAAGGTGGTTAGAGGAAATTCCAGTGAAGTATTGTACATCCAAAACAACAACTCGATTCATATTTGAAAATATCATCAACGGGTTTGGTTTCCCGAAAATCCTGACAAGTAATCAGGGTATGCATTTAATCAATGCTACCATTAAATCCATGCTCGAAAACTTCATGGTACAACATCATAAAAGCAGTCCTTACCATCCACAAGCTAATGGTACAGTAGAAGAATTTAATAAGATTCTGGAAAGGGGCTTAACGAATATTTGCAATGCTGAACGAGATGACTAGGACGAACGTATACCAGCAACATTGTGGGTGTACAGAACAACTGTTAAGAGACTAAAAAACTAGACCACGTTCCAACTGGTGTACGAGAGGGAAGCAATAGTACCGATGGAATTTTTCATATCGAGCCTCCTAATCGCATCATCTCTCGAATTATCAGAGGAAGACTCACTAAAAGAGCGGTTACATGAACGACAAGAGTTGGAAGAAGACAGGTTTCTTGCAGAATTCCACCAAAATGTCCAAAAAGAGAGACAAAAAGCTTGGCACGATCGCCATATAGGGCACAAAACGTTCCTGGTAGGAGGAAAAGTTTTAATTTATGACGGTAAGTTCCAGAAGTTCCCAGGAAAGCTAAGAATGCATTGGCTAGGACCATACTATGTGATAGAAATCAGAGATTCAGGATCACTTCGGTTAGTACAACTGGATGGAAAGATACTACCAGGATGGGTGAATGGCACACACCTGAATCCCTATCATGAGTAAGTTCTACATTTCAACTTTCAATAACTCTCACAACCGAGAGGAGTCAGTAGGGTAGATTAGATTAGATAGAGTCAATAACTCTCTCGCACCTGGGAAGATCTTAGATAGAAATCCAAATAAATAATTTTTAAAGCCAAGCAAAAATTCAGAGTTGTGATGTGGAGACCGCAATGCAACTGATTGTGGTCGGGGGAAGGGTAGTGTCCAGTGTGTCATCCAAGTCAGATAATAAGCGTGTCGAATATCATTCCATCATCATGACTCATAGTACTCATGCCAGTCCATAGGATTACCGAGATTTGAGAAGTAATTTCCATAATTAGCATCGTCCATACTGCAATAAATTTTCCATAATAGGCCATAATCATTACCCAATGTAGCTACCCAACTCCTGAAACCACAGTCATATTTGTCAGAACCCACCTCATCCCGGTAACTAATCACACGATTATAGCCATGGGGGAAGGCAAGGAAAATTAATTAGTTATGGGGTCTTATCAATCTCATGCGTGCCGGTTACTTACATAACTTGCATGAAAGGTAGCACGAGAATGCCAGAGAAATCCGAGTTAGAACCAGAAACAACATAGGTAGCAAGAGAAACATCAGCAGAACAAGTTTAGAGGGGGCATGGAGAGGTAGGAATTTATAAGGAAAGAAAAGGAGTAGCTCCACAAGTGTACCAAAGAAGAGCTAAAATGATCAAGGTAACACCATCAGTCGTTGAGTAGGAGCTCGATGAAAGAATCCAGAAGATGGAGTCGCTAGTGGGAAAAGATGATAGCACATTGTAGATCGATACCGACCTGACAGATTATTTTCAATTCCCAACAATGAAGAAACCAGTCTACATGGAAAATTATTCCACAGAAGCAGGACAAGAAGCAGCAAGAGTACTCCCAAAGTTCAGAGGTGTCCAACAATCCACCATATTGAACCTCATAAATCTTCCAGTATTCGACACCACAGGGGCTGCGATGCAGTGCACAAAGTTCCTGCTGAGCAGAATCCACAATGGGTCGCTGTGGCTGGGAAGAGAAATACCAATTCATGTGGAAGACATTCACAGGCTAATCGGGCTATCACAAGAAGGAAGAGACGTCTCCATGACGTTCCAAAATGTATCAAAGAGAGCAAAGAAAGCAAGAGACGACGACTACTATAGGAAGTATGACACCAAGAGAGGAGGAAAGGGGGCCAAGATAGACCTGATCAATAAGCCAACGATCAAGTTTGCATGCTATCTGATTGTAAGCAAAAATATGAGACATTACATGAAAGGGGAGTGTACGCTGGATACCATCTCAGTTGCGGAGCACTGTATCCAGGGGGCACAACTAAATTGGTGTTCATTTCTACTCTATGAGTTATTCGAGGCTTGTGAGGATAATTACAAGAGGGCCACTGGGTTCATCTATGGTTATCTTATCATGGCGCTGGAAATGTGGAAATGGACATTCCTAGGAATCAGACAACCTATGGAAATTGCAACAGGTCAACTGTTAGCAATGAAGTTCACACCCTGGAAAGCAGCAGGGGACCCCAACACTAAGGAGGTTAACGAGGAAGCATTCAAGTTCTGGTACAGCCAGATGGTTGAATTTGCGATGAGACAGAAGAGAATCCCAAGGAGCTTACTGGATAGTTATTCTGCACAAGTATGGTTTGGAGTCAGCCATAAGCAAACCTACATCAGGCCAACATGTGTGCCCGAATCGACCTTCAAGATGAAGCTGTTGAAGTTTCAAATCGATGAAAGAAATTTCCACACGGAAGTATCTTCATGGCCAGGGGTAGAAATGGAGGTCAGAAGCAGAGTCTACTGCTATTCATTTGATGTCATTCTGCCGCATCCATTGCCAGGAGAAACACCGGAGGAAGCAATGGCTAGAATGTCATGATTACAACTAACACCAATCATCAAGAAACTGAACACAAAGGTACAAAGCTTTGACTAGGTAGTTCAAACTCTAACAAGTGATTCGTCATTGATTCCCACGTTTACAGAATTTCAGGCCTCCAATTCTGCCTCCTTTTCCATTACATTCCCCATAGTCATGACCATACCACTTAATTTGTTTAATTCACCAGCAGCGACAACCACAGTTATTGTAAAAAAGAGTAAAGCCTCAAAGCCACCCGTAGCAACACCAAAAGCAAAGAAGGCAAGAGTTACAGTGTCTAGCCAGGCCGATCTCACGGGGGAAGATCAAACGCAACTAATGGACATGGGGGCCCCAATCTAAGAAGAGCCACTGGAAGAACCCCAGGTAACTCAAGAGCTACCTCTACTCAACCCATATTCCTTTTTAAATATCTGTATATCTCCACCTCACACTCACCACTCATCGGCCCACACCTCATTCACCTCGAAAGACCATCCAGCCCAAACATCCTCCACATTAGCCACCATATCTAACCCAGTTAGAGCAAAGAGTAAGACAAATGAAAACAACGAGGTGGAAGTTAACTCCAGTATCGCATTGGTACCCGAGGTTAACCAAACCCTGGTTGAACAGGTCACCTTTCAGGACCTTTTAAGTCGTGTGGGATCTTTTATTACAGATACAACACCCCCGCCTGAAGAGCTGAACCCGTTTCAGCAAGCAAACCTGATACTTTGCCAGATGCAGCCCACTCTAAACATGGGTAACCCTAATAATCCGTTTCCATAACCAAAACTATTGTAATCACCCTAGGAGCACTCAGCCAAGTCCATTGCAAGCAGTCAACCACTCTAGGAGAGATCGCCAAATCAAGATACGTATGGAGCTGAGAGCATGCATACCTAGGGAACGACGCAGTTGTACAATTTTATTTAGTGAGCAGCACAACAGGCCGGAGGGCTTCACACATAACTCCAGCAAAAATTTGAGCAGCAACAAATACAGATCATTGCGCTTACTCAAGAGTGTGAACAACTGAAGATAGAGAAGGAAAACTTGCAAGGCCAATTGGACATGGTGACACATATTTTCAGGGATCTCTGGCCCACAGTAATGGCTCACAGCGATCAGATACCGGATGAGATATCAGCTAGTAACATAGTCGACCAATCCATCCATGTCCGGGTGGCATTTTCAAATCTCAGCCGAGAAAAAAAAGATTTGAAAGCAGCACTAGCAACCAGGCCCGCGCTACCAGACCCAGCGGTCATCTATACAGAGAAGATAACAGAGAGACAAAACCAGGTAGCTGGGATGTAGGAAACTCTGAGCACCATGGTAAAGGAAGCCTATGACCTTTTGAAAAATATGCATGAGTGTTCAACCACACTCACTTTGAAATCATAGCCAATTTTAGTACAACTACAGCAAGTGTCGAGGGAGATTCAGGAAGACACAAAGCCCGATGGACTTGACCAATTATACAACCAAGCGGAAGAGGTGGAGGTCAAGATACAACAAATTAAGGAACATTCAACAACAACCAAACAAACCCTCTGGGAGCTAAGGCAGCCTGCCAAGCTTATTGCCCAAACAATGCAACAAATGGCCACTAAATCCAACCTTAAGATTAAAGACGTCTTTGGTAAGTTGCCAGCCATCTCAGGGGAGAAAGAGGCAGAACAAGTCACTGCGGAGATAGACCGGCTCATGCAGGGATGGCAACAGGCCATTTATGGCTTCAGAGAACTCAAGGCATCTGTGCTGGAAAAGGTCCCCAAGTTGGGGCCCTTATTTGGACGGAGAGAAGAAAAGGAGAAGACAGGACTGGCCATGGAGGCAAGTGGACTGATGGAGACTGAGGGAACAGAAAAAAAATTGACTCAGGACGAGTCAATAGGATGTGGTTGGGGCTTGTTGGGGCCCTTGTTTTGAAATAAAATGGTTTTTGAGTTGTGGATAATAGGTGGCATTATGCAACTATGATAGACAGAGAGTTGTCACGGTTGCGAAGAATCGAAGAGCTGGTGGCACGATTGTTGCGGGGATAAGCATAGATGGTAGAAGGAAGCGACAAAGAACAAGCAGTGAAATGCCTAGTGATCAGGGAGATGCATCAAACGCCAGAATGGAAAGGAAGTGAGAACTGTTAGTTGCATTGGAAAAGGAACAAATAGACAACCAGCCAGTAGAGACAAAAGGTTGGCACAGTAGGGATCAGAGGATAGGAGCCGTAGGAGAGCTCTATTCATTATGTTCTATCATATGTGACACTATTGTAATCAGTTCTTCCAGGATCTCTTTAAGGAGCACTATAACTATCTCTTGTTGTTAATGCAAAACATTATGTTCCGGGTTTGATGTTCTGAGTTCAGTGTTGTGTCTTTGATTTAGTTGAATGTGTGGGTTACTTTAAATATTGTTTTTTTGTCCTGAATACATTGATGAGTATTGTCATTTACAGAGTATTTACACCTATTTGGAGCACCTAGTCCTGTGGGTTTTAGGATATATGTTGTGTGTGTGATCGATACCTGATCTGATCCTAACCTTAGTAAGGTCGCAACACGCCTTAGGTGAGACTCTCTGCTCTTCGGAGTAGGGTGAAAATGCCGACGTTGTGCTAGACTACCGCGGAAAACCTTGTTGGCCTCCATCCTGAACCTGGGTCTTGCCCAAGAGACCTTTTTCCTTGCCAACACCTTGATTGTACTTGGCTATTTCCTCTTTCTTCATTGGTTAATTTGTTGCTGTTCTTTGAAGTTGTGATCTCCAAAAATCTTAAAAACATGATTGCTTCAACTCAACTCTACCTACCCATCATATTTTCCTAAAAAAATTTCTTCATTTGGGTGCATTTAGAACGGTAACCCTTGACGTCATTTTTATTTTGAAAATAGGAAACTATCTACTTCTACACTTATATCATCCAAAGGCTCAGATTAAGCTGATGAGCTATTTTATTCTCTACCTAATCTACTTATCTCTTAAGATTAAACAATTTGACATATTTTCATTCTTTAATATATTTACATGAAATCGAAAATATGATCAAATCAAGATTAATTAGTCTGATTTGTCATGAGCTGTGGCATTTTGTATAAGATGCACATAGATTTTATTTTGAAAAAATTAATATATAAAAAAAAAACTAAGGGCTATAATCTGGAATTTTTCATTCATCCCTCTCCTTTTATTTGGTTCATATTTGAATTTTGGAACCAATATCTTTTCCTAATCTAAGATACTGATAAGCCAAGTTTAAATGGTTTGGAAAATCTTCATTTACTAACCTATCAACAGAAATTTAAATCTTGTTCAATCATGATTAGGAAATATGATTGAAAAAAGGTTTTTCTTTCTCAACAAGTAATGGCATTTGGACTTGCACACTTTCAGAAATAATATTTTTTGGTATGGGTCTTTACCTTTTCTTTTTGTTTGCCCTCTTTTATTTTTTATCTTTGTTTTTGTGTTTGTTTTTCCGATATTTTTCTTCAAACAACGTTATATACAATGAGTAAAAATTTAAACTGAGTTTTTCAACTAAAATAATGATTGAGCATCCTGCCATTGATAGGACCTCCGACTAATTTTGTTCCATCCATCTCTTGTAGGAAGAATGCGTTATTACCTCTTGTAGAATGGATGATGTATGGAACTGTTGACGGGAAAATCTATCCAGCCAATAGTAGGGGATCTCCCCGGTAGAAATTCCCAATCAGACCTTGAACCATTTGGGATAGGGATCCCGTCCGGGGTGTGGGTTCGGCTACCGCTTACGTCACCTTCCCTTTGGTCTCAAAAGAACTCGATCGAACCTGCGGACACACGCTTATTCACATGATACAAGATACATGGTCGATGCATTAAAACACGTATATAACACTATGTGTAGCAAGAAAAATGATAAAGCATACACGCCGAAGGAGATGTTGTTAACAACACATCTTTGGGGTTATGCTTGTAGGGTATTCTGACCACAAAAGAAACAGTTCTTCATGGCGAGATGCCACTTCACTTTCTGAAAGATAAAATGAAATGCTAATAAACAAAGTCACTAACATCCATTAGGCAAGAAATCAATTTGAACATCATTAACACACATATAGGAAACCATAATGCATAAATGATGCCATTAAAGAGCGCAATTTCATTAATCAAAAGATGTTCTGAAACTGTAAAGAAATACTCATAGTGTTCGCACATCAAACACATCAGATCCAAAAGGAGTTTCAACAGGTATTTGTATTCATATGCCAAAAGAGTGTTATCTTCAAATACAATGCTCTATAGCTCTTGAGTCCAGAAAAGAAGATCCTTTACATTTTCCCCAGAGGGGGTTTTATAGATCAAAAACTTTCCCTTTGGGCTTCCTGACTCTTCTCCTACCCGCCGGTTGAGTTGCCTTGTGACCTAGGAGAAAACTGCGACTTGCGACCTGGCTGGTGAGTGCGACCTGCGACCTACCGGGCAGTGCGACCTGCGACCTACTGGGCAGTGTGACCTGCGACCTACTGCCACTGAGTTATGAAGATGAGCGTGCAATTGAGAGGTTAGGGGCATCAATCTGCTTTCCTTTGAGGAAGTCTTGCCAGGTCTGATACTCTGCTGCTATGGGAGAAACTAGAGGGACCTCCTCTTTCAACCAATGCATGCACTCTAGAGCATTTGGGACTAGAGTTTCCTTCTTTTGTGAGATCTGGTTTGAAAGAGAGGCGAGCTTGGTGTAAATCCATACTGGCGTGACAAGAAACTAGACCAAGTTTTCTCGTGACGCTGCAAGATCAGGAGTGACAACAGCTTGCCTAATGGGCTGCAGAAATGACTGGATCTATTGATCTAACTGATCCCAGGTTTTTGCCTCGTCCAGTGCCCCCAATGAAGGAATGTGGTGAAGGGTGTGCATCGAGTCGATGCCGCTGATTAGGTGTTCGTAGGCAAACATTACTTTGTCCAAATCCTTGGATAGCTTATCCTTGGACTGCATTTTCATTCTGATTTGGACTTTGGCATCCTGCGTATGAATCCAATCCTTTTTTGGAAAATGCTCAGGGGCCTGGGGATACCGTTTTGTCCAGTCCAACATTCGGTCCAAGACAGTCGAGGCCTCTTTCAGCTGCTCGTACTTCGGCTTAGTCTCTGCCTGCGCTCTTACCAATGGGGCGATTGTTTGTTTTATGGTGAACATTTCCCCATACACTTGCCTCATGGTCACCTCTAATGTGTCTAACTCCTTTATAATGGCAAGTGAAACTTCATTGACAGGGGGAGTTTTGCTTTAGAGTTGTTGAACTTCCTCTCTTAATGCCGCTCTTTCATGTTCTGCCCTTTTTCCCCGTTGCTCTGCTTCTCGTAGTCTATTTTGTAGAGAAATGATTTCTCTACTCATTCTAGTCACATTTTCTTTCGTGGCCGTAGCGAAAGCTGTACCAGCCGATGCTATCATCATGGGATTAGTCCTGGTATCAAGGACTATGTATTTTCTAGTTGCGACTGTAGACGCAGTGGAAAGATTTTGTGCTAGGCACCTTCTCTTCTCTTGCCGAATTTTGAAAGAGAACTGATCAAATGTGAGCCTGGTGAGGTCAAAGACCTCCTCCTCTTGCCCCTGAGGAGAACTGACATTAGAGAGTGGGGCTCGTGTACCGCCCAGAGGTACGTCAAGGGGAGACACCTTGATATCCTCCAACATTTCATCCTCTTCTTGTTTATTTTTCTTTTCCTCTTCTTCTCTTTGTCGGCGTTCGACTTTAGCCTTCTCATGTTCTTTCCTCTGCCTGAGCTCTACTTCAGCCGCTACTTCTAATTCGGCCTTCCTTTTCCTCTCAGCTGTTGCGGCTTGCTCAGCTTCCACTTTGTCTAGCTATTTCTTGAGTGCCTGTTCAGATGCCGCCTCTGCTTCTCTTTTCTCTTTCTCCTGCTTGGCCTGCTCGGCCTGCTTCTTCTTCTGTTCTGCCTTTAATCTCTTCTTGCATTTATCCTTGTCCTCCTTCATTTTATTTTCTCTCTCTAGCTGGGCCCTGGCCTCTACTTCTTTCTGTTGGGTAGAGGTACTTTTCCCTGTAGTGGTCCAAGGCTTCTTAGCTAGAGAGGAGGAAGCACCTCCTAACTCACGACCCCTTGCTTCCAAATTTTGGTCATCCGGGTCTTCTTGGCCAGGGTGAATTGTACCAGTTCCTTCTTTCATCCTCTCCCGGGCGTTCAGTGTGCTGATAGTTCCATTTGAATTTAGCCTTCTTGAAATGTTCAGGAACTATCCTCTCTGGGTCGTATGTTTGATATTCTAAAGCCCTAAAGTGATAGCTTTTCATCTCTTCTCCCTCTGCCTCTACCTCTCTGAAGTTTTTAACTGTGTATGCGCCGATAGTGAGGGGTAGAGCGTGCCACGACTTCTTCTTGCCTCTGGACAGGACCCTGGAAAAACCTGACGACATTTGGAAACAGACCTCCAACATGATCACTTTATGTGTAACAAAACGAGGAAGAGCATGTGGTGCCCTGAACGAGGCAAAGACTCGATGATTGTATATTCGGTGAAAGGGAACCAATGCGCCACTTTGCTAAGCGTCTCCATCGCTCACCAAGACATGTAGGGAGTGTCTTGACCGAACAATTTTCTGTAGAGAGCAGGGATGAACACTTGGGAGATCGGCTCTATGTCTATTTTATACCATGATTCCCAAAACACCTTGGTTTGCAGATTAATGGCACGAATCTGTTTGGGATCCCAGTTATGTTCCCATCCTTCAAAGTGAAAACTCGAACAGACGAAATCCAATAGATAAGAGGCCATATAAAATTCGGAAGGAATTCCTTCATCTGGCGCCAATGCCGAGGATAAATTTGTGTGAATTGAGGTTATCAATATGTTTGCCCAATTGAAACGGGTGCCATACACTGTGACGTATTCCATGATAGTTTCCCATGAGCCATTGAAGGTAGTGGCGTCTGGCCACCCGTACAATCTGCAAAGTAGGGCAGCCACTAATCTGTACACTTTCCTGAGGCTCGCCACTTGGTATTCCTGGTCTTTCTTGACCTTAAACTTGTCGGGCTCCTCCCACCATTTCCTTATGGTGTCGACTACAGGCACTCCATGAGCAATGGCCCATTTTTCTGTGAAATCTTCTTCCCGCTCTGGTAAAGAATAATACACATGGGCGTCAGAGCCTTTTAGAATTGCGAAAGCCTTGCCCTCGCTATCTCTGATCACGAACTTCTTGGGATCTGTCTTCTGTATGATCCAATCCATCATCTCTGGGCATGGGAATATTGCTGGATGAGCACCTGCGAGATGGAGTTTGGACCTTTTCACATTTGAGTATATCTCCCGATCGGGGAGGTCTTCCGAGAATTCTGTTTTGGCGAACTCCTGGTACACGTGGTACCATCGCATGTTGTCCCCTTTGGAAAAGGTGCAAAGGGTATCTCTGTATATCGGCGGTGGGGATATTTTTATGTCCGTCTCTATATTTTCCACTGCCACGTGCTTATATTTCTTTCGGGATGCTGGTGGTCCCATATCGCTGGAATCTGAGAGGGCAGGTATACACTCCAAATCTGCTTCAAATTCACCTGTCATTTTCATGAAAGAATCCCAAGATAAGAAAGACGCCATGATGATACAAGAACAATTACAGTTTATCAATTACTTCAACTGGGACACAGGCAAAAATGAAAAAGTAGTCTACTGGGTCGCGGGGTCGCAGGTTGTAAGAAATGGCCAAGGTGTGACCTTGCGACCTTGCGACTAGGTCGCGGGGTCACAGATTTGTGCAAAAGGATGAAAATGCGACCTTGCGACCTTGCGACTGGGTTGCTGGGTCGCGGGGTCGCAAATTTCAGAAAAAATCGGAAATGCGACTTTGCGACCCTGCGACTGGGTCGCGGGGTCGCAAGTTTTGAAAACTAGAGAGAATGCGACCTTGCGACCTGGCGACTAGGTCGCGGGGTCGCAAGTCGCGCTAGGGCTTGCTGGGGGGTTTTGGGCGTGCGCGGCGTGGAGTGTTTTTCCATTTAACTAGAAAAATAAAAGGCTAAATGGGTCCAGACAGAGTCAAGGGATAGCTTTTGGAGTAGGGAAAAGGCCATGAGAAGCTGGACAAGAAATTGTGATGAGTTTGGGGCAAGTGTGGTGAAGATTTGAATCAGAAGGAAACCCTAAGTAAGAAATGCAAAAAATAGCTAAGGAAAATGACAATTTAAAGGCTGAGGGATACATGGAAATGGCAAGAATAACCAAAAAGGAAACAACACGAGGGAAAATGGCAACTTACCCGGGAAAATCGCGCGCCAGTCGACCTGTCAGAGCCGTTTCTTTCTATTCGCTGCATATGTAAAATGCGACCTAGCGACCTCCTTTATATAAAAAGGTCGCACGTGCGAGCATTTAATGAGGTCGTGAAGTCGCAATTTGGGTGATCCGAGAGATATGCGACCTTGCGACCTCCAGGTCGCGGGGTCGGGGTTTTCCAAAAAAGTGAAGTTTGCGACCTAGCCACTTAGCCTTCTGGACTCCTTACTTAGTTTTTCTTTAAGTTCAAGGGGCTCCGAATTTTTTTTTGAAGTGGGGGTTTTTTGGAGGGTGTTGTAGAGGCTACAACAAATGGCGATTCAATGGATGAACTTAGGAGTCTCTGCCGATGGTTTTCGCTTTTGATCTAGTTACCACTACATCGCACTTTCTTTTGCAGACACCCTCTCAAACTTGCTAAGTGGACTACCTGTTTGATGGCTTGAGCTAGATCATGTGCTGCATTTAGGTGCCGGTAACAAGCAAGATTTTACCAACTTTGTGTATATCGGAAAAAGGCCTTCCATCAACAAAGAACCTGTTGCAGTGTGCCAATTGCGTGGCTCTGACAAGTCCTTCCGTTTTTGAAATAATTTTTTTTTTTTTTTTTGGAAAAAAGGGACGAAAACAGAAACTATGGTACAAGGATAAGATAGCCCTCTAAGGGCTGTTAAGTGAAGTAATGTTTGAGGTCATGCCCATTTACCGGGAGGACCTTGAATTTTCCCTCAAGAGTTTGCAGTCTAAACGTGTGGGAACCTAATTTCTCCTTAACTTGGAAAGGACCTGTCCACAGTGCTTGGAACTTGGAATGTTTTCCTTTTTCTTCGTGAGATTTATCCCATTTCAGGACCAGGTCTCCTACCTCAAAGTTTTTATTCCCTGCGGATTTTTTATCAAACCATCTCTTGATTAGGCTTTGGTGGATGGCGAAATTTTCCCGGGTTTTTTTATCTTTCTTCCTCCAACTTTAGTAGGGTGTCAATCTGAGTCTGCAAGGTAGGGCATGGGGTACCATGAAATTTTTGGGACAACTGAAGGGTAGGGAGAGATAAATGGGGAGGAAGAACAACTTCTTTTCCATACACGAGAAAATATGGAGAGGTGCCTAGGGAGGACTTGGGCGTGACACGGTTGGCCCAAAGTGCATTGTGAAGGGCATTGTGCTAGTTACGTTGGTGGGACAAAAAAGTATTCTTAATGATGCGGATAAGATTTTTATTGGTTGAATCAGCTAAACCATTTCCTTGGGTATAGTAATTTGCAGAATGTTTAAGAACAATACCATTTTCCAGAGAAAAATCATATAATTTAAAAGATGAAAAGTAAGTTGCATTATCAAAAACCAAGGAAGTTGGAATGCTAAACCTGCTGATGATGGAATGAGTGACGAATTCTTTTACCTCCTGATCATTGATTTGGCATAAAGGTGATGCTTCGACCCACTTGGTGAAATAATCAGTAGCTGTAAGAATATACCAGTGTTTCTTGGAAGAGTGAGGTATGATTTCGCCAATGACGTCCAAACCCCACTGTTGAAAAGATTCTTCCACTGCTACTGATAGTAAGGGGGCGGCTGGTCGCGCTTCTCGGTTTGCGAATTTCTGGCACTGGATGCACTTCCGGACATATGCATGCACATCTTTGAAAAGGGTTGGCCAATAGTATCCTGCATGCATTATCTTATGGGCAGTGGTATCTTCGGAAAAATGACCTCCAGCTGGTCCGTCGTGCAGCTCGGTCAAGATTTTCTGCGCTTCATCATGTTCCAAGCAGCGTAACATGACCCCATCGTAATTTTTCTTGAAAATTTTCCCCTGGATCATCTGGTAGGATGTAGCTTTGAGTCTTATTGCGCGTTTTTGCCGAGTAGTTAGAGCGGGGTCCAGGGTACCCTGGGCTAAGTATCCTAAAATGTCAGAGTACCAAGAAGGGCTACTCTGCTGAGGCACGTGGTCACTCTGGTACATATGGATTTCTTGTTCCCAACACTCTTCTTCAACTCCATGGGAACTTGCAGGCTCCGTAGCCATTTGGCATAAACCTTGTCCTTCAATGGTGTGTGTTGGTTTGAACTCTAAATCATACTCTTACAGGCTCGCCATCTAGTTGCCTTACCTCTCACCTAGCTCCTGCTGTACAAACAGTGAGTGGACAACTGGGTGTGGAACGAAAACCGTGACGTGGTTTTTCAAGATGTAGGGCCTGAAATGCTTGACTGCTTTGTAGACCGCATAGGCTTCCTTTTCGATTTCAGGGTAGTTCAATTCAGCTCCTTGTAAACCAATACTCATGAAGGAAATGGGCCGCTCGTCATTGTTTCCGTCCTTCTGCGTGAGGACAGCTGCAAGTGATGAATCTGAAGTGAAAATATACAGGATAAAGCCTCTGCTAAAATCTGGAATTTGAAGGGATGGAACTTCAGCTATGGCCTGCTTGATTTTGTCGAAAGACTCCTTCTCTGGCAGGTTCCATTTGAATACCACATTCTTTTTGATCATCCCCTGCAAAGGCCTAACTATCTGGGCGAAATCCGATGTGAACTTGCGGACAAAATTGATCTTCCCTAGGAAAGATTGCATTGCTTTCTTACTGCTCGCGGGGGGGGAATCTGGACAATAGCTTTTTCCCACTCTGGATCTACTACAATGCCTTGATGAGTTATAATGTGGCCCAAAAAGTTCCCTTATGCCACAACGAAAACACTCTTTTTCGGGTTGAGTGAAATCCCGTACTTCCTACACCTCTCGAAGATTTGCTTGAGATGGCGTAAATGATCGCCCCGGTGTTTTGAAAACATAGTGACGTCGTCCAAATAGACTACCATGCTCTAGCCTATCAAACCACGAAAAGCTATATCCATGGCCTGTTGGAAAGTTTCCCCCACGTTAATAAATCCGAAAGGCATGCGCCTGAAAGCGAATGTTCCCCATTTGGTCCAAAAGGTAGTTTTCAATCTGTCTGGTTCAACTACCAGCACCTGGTTGTAACCAGAGAACCCATCCAACAAGGAGAACATCTCAGATCTAGACACATCTTGCAATATTTGTTCCATAGGTGGCACTGGGTAATTGTGTTTGTTTGAGGCTCGATTCAAATTTCAGAAATCCACACATAAGCGGATCTCACCAAACTTCTTCCGTACCGGGACCAAATTTGATACCCATGTGGAGTGACGAACTTTGAAGATAATGCGTGCATCCAAAAGCTTCTTGAGTTCTTTCAGAATCATCGGTTCCAAAGTAGGGTGTACTTTTCTGAGCTTCTGTTGGAATGGCTTCACACCTTCCTTCATGGGTATGACGTGCTAAATAATCTGAGTATCGTATGTACGTAAATCATCATACATCCAAGAAAATACGTCTCGATACTTCTGAAATAGTTGGGTGAATGCCTGCGTCTCTTCGTCGGTACAATATTTCCTGAGGTTAATGAACTTCGGGTCCTCCTCTAATCCCAAATTCACTTGCTGATGTGCCAAAATGGAACTTTGTACCTTGGTATTTGGGGGGCCACGGAATCAACTTTGCAGGTTGAAGAGCTTTTCAAGTGACACTATCCCCTTGGGCATGTGGTTTTCCTTGCATTTGTCATGCTCTTCCTGCAAGGCTTGGTCGTGAATCGCCTCATCAATTGCCGTGTCTTTAAATACTTCAGTGTTGAGCATAAACTCCAATATCTGTTGATCATCATCAAAAATGCATAAATTAGTAATATTATCTGGCACGGAGGGTCTATATATAACTTCAATAGAAAAACCATCCCTCAAAGGGGTAAATCTAGCAGCAGCATTAGCCAGAGTATCAGCTGCTGCATTGTGCATTCTAGGAACAGATTTAATTCCAAAAGCATCGAAAGAAGAAATAAGATGCCATACCTCTTGCTGATAAGCTTTTAAATGTGGAGACAAACAATGAATGGTATTGCGTACCTGCCGAGTAATGATCTCGGAATCTCCAATAAATTGTAAGCACCTTACCTTTAAATCCAATGCCTTCTTGAGTCCGAGGATTAGAGCTTCATATTCAGCAGTATTGTTTGTGCACTGGAACTCAAGCCGACATGAGATCAAGAATTTGATCTTTTGAGGGTCTAGCAAGATGCAGCTCGCGCCAGCTTCATCATGGGTTTTGGAACCATCATAGTACAGGGTCCAAATGTCACTTTCTGGCTCTTTTGGGGTTGTAGGTTGGGGCAGTACTTCAACTTGGTGAGAGACGGGAGTGGCTTGGTTTTCTACGACAAGTGTAAGTTCAGACTGGACCTCGGGGTCTACTGGAGACTGAGGGGGATGATAACATCCAAAAATGGCTTCCAAGAAGCACATGCCTAGCTCTTCCTGGGAAAAACTGATGGGTTCGTTAGTAGCATCCAGATTAGTCATGGTATATTTCATATAAGGCTTGCTTTCGACCCTGATTTGGTTATTCCGGCCCTTGTAAGGAAGCGACAGGTGGGACCAGTTGGTGGCAAAGTATCCTTGCAGCTTGCTGGACCAATCCCTGCTAAGTAACAGGCTGTAGGCTTCCGGAATGTCAACGACTACAATGTCAATACATTGATGGACTCTAGAATCGGCCGAAAGGCGGATAATGACGTTATTCAGTTCTCCTATAGCTGGCACCTGAGATCTGTCAAGTTGAACGATCCTCGCGTCAGTTTTTTCTGGGTGGATGTTCAGTTTCTTACAAACAGATAGGGGCATGACGTTTGTGGACGCACCAGAGTCAACTAGACAGTTATGGACGTTGAAGTTGAAGATCTCAAAAGATAGGAGGAAAGGAGGAGTAGACCCCCTGGAATTTGCATTGATGGCGTTTACGATAGACTGAACACCTAGACTAGGCTGCACGGACGTGTTGCTCATAGGCTTAGTAGTTGAGGTATTGGCGAAGGCTTTAAGAATGAGTTCCCGTTGATTCGTGATGCGGGCAAGCTCGTAGAGGGAGATATTAGCTCTGGTTTTCTTCATGTCCTCTACAATGTTATACATGGAATCAGATTGAGGACAAGGCTTGGTAGTGGTTGTGGGGGACCCCATCGGGAGCTTGCTCTTCTGATTTGCTCGGGTGTTGTCATTGGTGGGCTTCTTAGGGGAAGCTTGTTGTTTGTTCCCCGGCGGCAGAATTTTCCTTAAGAAAGCCCTTTTCTTCTCCTCAAAGGATGGTTCGGGGACTGGTCCTTTTCTCTTAAGGCTGTAGTTTCTTACGGGTGGGGCCTTAGGATTGTCTGCCATGTTGATATCAGTGACGGTAAGATTGTTGTCCCCGTGGATAACGTCAAATGCAAGAACTGAGGACACTGGTTCTTCATCCGGGGGAAAAGCTTCATTGTGGTCAGAAACATCATCCTCCCTCGCATCCCCTGGGGTTTGATCGTCCAGAAGCTGGTTTACTCTTGCAGTCGTGCTGCCAATCCATTGTGGGCATGTTTTTTCAGAGTGGGCAGCCTGGTGGAATGAGCAGAAGTTATCTTTTTATATCTCTTCCACATTGAGAACAGTGTTTGGGTTTGACCGAGGTCGGCTGGTGTTGGGGTTGCTCTTTCTGAAAAGGGCTTAGGTGCCTTGGCACTAGTCGTGGATTCTATACCCTTCCTCTTCAGGTCAGAGACTTCATTTGTCAATAGCTTGAGGGTCTTTGCTATACTCTCAAAGTCAAAAGCATCCTTATCCTTATCTGTGGTTTTTTTTGTGGTAGACTGACCCTTTTTCGCGATAGGTTTGTGGTCATCTCTCCCCTCATGATCGATGGCTCCTATAGAAAGCATGTCTCTTTCTACAGTGAGGGCGGCCACGTAGTTGGCTGCGAGGGTGCACTGAGCTTCGCGCTTTACGAAGACGGAGATATCCCTAGGGAGAGCTTTTGTATAATAGTCTATGGTGATAGAGTCGTCCAACGCCAAGTTTGGGGGAAACTTTTGCAATATGGTGGCAAAGCGCTGATTGAAGTCTCTAACCTTATCTTTCTTATGGAACTTAATGGTACTTAACTCCATGAGGAGCATGGAAGGGGTTTTTTCCTCAGAAAATTTTTGCAAGAAAACGCGATAGAATTGGTCCCATGATGTAATAGAGGCACTTGGGAGAGAGTGGTACTAGGTGGCCGCTTTTTTTTCGAGAGTATGTGGGAACAGGTGGCAAGCAACGTCATCTGTTTGAACCCTCATGATTTGCAGGGAAAGATAGAAGCTTCTTATATGATCCTCGGCCAAGGTGCCTTTCTTGGGATCAAACTTGGGGAGGTGTTTCTCAGGGTGCCTAGGCAGGTCGTGTAGGGGGCCCAAAAGATCTAACGAGGACTGGGCCATCCAGGCGAGTGGTTGCACTCTCCTAGCCTGATGGTGGTGCCTAAACTCAGGTTCAGATTCACTCCCCGTACCTGACACCGATTCTCTTCCCTCATGGCGAGAGTGTTCATCTTGATATCTCTCACAGTAGGCAAAGTCTCTAAGATATCCCTAGTTGTGGACAGGCGGCCTATTTGGGTTTGGGCGGCGGTGGTTGGCACGGTGTCCTTGGCCTCGGCCTCTATCTCCTCTATCTCCAGTCCGACGGGATTTATCTCCCTCGCCTTCATTTCTGCAGGCTCTATTCCCCTCACCTTCATTCCTGCGGGCTCTACTTCCCTCACCTTCGTTCCATCGGCCTCAATCTCCATCACCTCCCCCAGGTGGGGGGTGTGCCTGGTTGTTGTTAGGTCGGGCTTGGTTGGACTGAGGGTCGGGGAAAGGTTCGGTGGGATCAAATTCTTGCTCATCGCCATCGTGGAGCTCGGGAATCGGTTCGTCACCCTGAGCAGCGGTGGCGAGGTCTTCAACCATGAGATTCACTAACTGGGGTATGGTACTCACCAGGGCACCATTACGAGTGATGTTTTCAGCTGGGGTCCTAGTATGGGTCAAGAAACCCATGATTAGGGCATATCGCAAATCCCCGATGAGATTGCGGGCAGTTGGGCGCAAGGCTCTCAGCTGTTCTTTGGTAATTTTATAATATGGAACCTCCTCCCCTGGAATATATTCCAACAGGGGAGGGATAGAATTATCGTTTATGACCTCCTCGTGGGGAGTTTGTGATGGAATGTTGGTTGTATGCTGAGTGGCAGCCATCGGGCCCTCCTTCTAGTGCCAATTCTATTGACGGGAAAATCTATCTGGCCAACAGTAGGGGATCTCCTCGGTAGAAAGTCCCAATCAGACCTTGAACCATTTGGGATAGGGATCCCGTCCGGGGTGTGGGTCTGACTACCGCTTACGTCACCTTCCCTTTGGTCTCAAAAGAACTCGATCAAACCTGCATACACATGCTTATTCACATGATACAAGATACATGGTCGATGCATTAAAACATGTATATAACACTATGTGTAGCAAGACAAATGATAAAGCATACACGCTGAAGGAGATGTTGTTAACAACACATCTTTGGGGTTATGCTTGTAGGGTATTCTGACCAAAAAAGAAACAGTTCTTCATGGCAAGATGCCCCTTTTCTTTCTGAAAGATAAAATGAAATGCTAATAAACAAAGCCACTAACATCCATTAGGCAAGAAATCAATCTGAACATCATTAACACACATACAGGAAACCATAATGCATAAATGATGCCATTAAAGAGCACAATTTCATTAATCAAAAGATGTTCTGAAACTATAAAGAAATACTCATAGTGTTCGTACAACAAAACACATAAGATCCAAAAGGAGTTTCAACAGGTATTTGTATTCATATGCCAGAAGAGTGTTATCTTCAAATACAATGCTCTATAGCTCTTGAGTCCAAAAAAGAAGATCCTTTAAATTTTCCCTGGAGGGGGTTTTATAGATCAAAAACTTGCCCTTTGGGCTTCCTGACTCTTCGCCTACCCGCCGGTTGAGTGGCCTTGCGACCTGGGAGAAAACTGTGACCTGCGACCTAGCTGGTGAGTGCGACCTGTGACCGACCGGGCAGTGCGACCTGCGACCTACTGGGTAGTGCGACCTGTGACCTACTGCCGCTGAGTTATGAAGATGAGCGTGCAATTGAGAGGTCAAGGGCATCAATCTGCTTTCCTTTGAGGAAGTCTTGCTAGGTCTGATACTCTGCTGCTATGGGAGAAACTAGAGGGACCTCATATTTCAACCAATGCATGCACTCTAGAGCATTTGGGACTAGAGTTTCCTTCTTTTGTGAGATCTGGTTTGAAAGAGAGGCGAGCCTGGTGTAAATCCATACTGGCATGACAAGAAACTGGCCCAGGTTTTCTCGTGACGCTGCAAGATCAGGAGTGACAACAGCTTGCCTAATGGGTTGCAGAAATGACTGGATCTCTTGATCTAACTGATCCCAGGTTTTTGCCTCGTCTAGTGCCCCCAACGAAGGAATGTGGTGAAGGGTGTGCATCAAGTCGATGCCGCTGATTAGGTGTTCGTAGGAAGACATTACTTTGTCCAAATCCTTGGATAGCTTATCCTTGGACTGCATTTTCATTCGGATTTGGACTTTGGCATCCTGCATATGAATCCAATCCTTTTTTGGCAAATGCTCATGGGCCTGGGGATACCGTGTTGTCCAGTCCAACATTTGGTCCAAGGCAGTCGAGGCCTCTTTTAACTGCTCGTGCTTCTGCTTAGTCTCTGCCTGCGCTCTTACCAACGGGGCGATTGTTTGTTTTATGGTGAACATTTCCCCATACACTTGCCTCATGGTCGCCTCTAATGTGTCTAACTCCTTTGAAATGGCAAGCGGAACTTCATTGACAGGGGGAGTTTTGCTTTGGAGTTGTTGAACTTCCTCTCTCAATGCCGCTCTTTCCTGTTCTGCCCTTTTTCCCCGTTGCTCTGCTTCTTGTAGTCTATTTTGTAGAGAAATGATTTCTCTACTCATTCTAGTCACATTTTCTTCCGTGGCCGCAATGAAATTTGTACTAGCCGATGCTATCATCATGGGATTAGTCCTGGTATCAAGGACTATGTCTTTTCCACTTGCGATTGTAGATGTAGCGGAAGGAATTTGCGCTAGGCACCTTCTCTTCTCTTGCCGAATTTTGAAAGAGAACTGATCAAATGTGAGCTTGGTGAGGTTGAAGACCTCCTCCTCTTTCCCCTGAGGGGAATTGACATCAGAGAGTGGGGCTCATGTACCACCCAGAGGTACGTCAAGGGGAGACACCTTGATATCCTCCAGCATTTCATCCTCTTCTTGTTTCTTTTTCTTTTCCTCTTCTTCTCTTTGTCGGCGTTCGGCTTCAGCCTTCTCATGTTTTTCCTCTGCTTGAGCTCTACTTCAGCCATTGCTTCTAATTCGGCCTTCCTTTTCCTCTCAGCTGCTGCGGCTTGCTTAGCTTCCACTTTGTCTAGCTCTTTGTTGAGTGCCTGTTCAGTTGCCACCTCTGCTTCTCTTTTCTCTTTCTCCTGCTTGGCCTCCTCGGCCTGCTTGTTCTTCTGTTCTGCCTTTAAGCTCTTCTTGCATTTATCCTCGTCCTCCTTCATTTTCTTTTCTCTCTCTAGCTGGTCCGTGGCCTCTAATTCTTTCTGTTGGGTAGAGGTACTTTGCCCTGTAGTGGTCCGAGGCTTCTTAGCTAGAGAGGAGGAAGCACCTCCTAACTCACGACCCCTTGCTTCCAAAGTTTGGTCATCTGGGTCTTCTTGGTCAGGGTCCGCCCCTAGAGCAAATTTTCTATCTGCATTGTACCAGTTCCTTCTTTCATCCTCTCCTAGGCGTCCAGTATGCTGATAGTTCCATTTGAATTTAGCCTTCTTGCAATGTTCAGGAACTATCCTCTCCGGGTCATATGTTCAGTAGTCTAAAGCCCTAAAGTGATAGCTTTTCATCTCTTCTCCCTCTGCCTCTACCTCTCCGAAGTCTTTATCTATGTATGCGCCGATAGTGAGGGGTAGAGCGGGCCACATCTTCTTCTTGCCTTAGGACAGGACCCTGGAGAAACCTGATGACATTTGGAAACAGACCTCTTGCATGATCACTTTGTCTGTAACAAAACGAGGTAGAGCATGTGGTGCCTTGAACGAGCCAAAGACTCAGATGATTGTATATTCAGAGAAAGGGAACCAATGCATCACTTTGCTAAGCATCTCCATCACTCGCCAAGACATGCAGGGAGCATCTTGACCGAACAGTTTTCTGTAGAGAGCAGGGATGAACACTTGAAAGATCGGCTCTATGTATGTTTTATACCGGGATACCCAAAACACCTTGGTTTGCAGATTAATGGCACGGATCTGTTTAGGATCCCAGTTGTGTGCCCATCCTTCAAAGTGCAACCTCGCACAGATGGCATCCAATAGATAAGAGGCCATATAAAATTCGGAAGGCATTCCTTCATCTGGCGCCAATGCCGAGGATAAATTTTTGTGAATGGAGGTTATCAATATCTTTTCCCAGTTGAAATGGGTGCCATACACTGTTACATATTCCATGATAGTTTCCCATGAGCCATTGAAGGTAGTTTCATCTAGCCGCCCATAAAATCTGCAAAGCAGGGCAGCCACTAATCTGTACACTTTCCTGAGGCTCGCCACTAGGTGTTCCTGGTCTTTCTTGACCTTAAACTTCTCGGGCTCCTCCCACCATTGCCTTATGGTGTCGAATACAGGCACTGCATGAAAAATGGCCCATTCTTCCGTGAAATCTTCTTCCCGCTCTGGTAAAGAATAATACACATGGGCGTCATAGCCTTTTAGCATTGCGAAAGCCTTGCCCTCGCTATCTCTGATCACGAACTTCTTGGGATCTGTCTTCTGTATGATCCAATCCATCATCTCTGGGCATGGGAATATTACCGGATGAGCACCTGTGAGATGGAGTTTGGACCTTTTCACATTTGAGTATATCTCCCGATCAGGGAGGTCTTCTGGAAATTCCGTTTTGGCGAACTCATGGTACACGTGGTACCATCGCATGTTTTCCCCTTTGGCAAAGGTGCAAAGGGTATCTTTGTATATCAGCGGTGGGGATATTTGTATGTCCATATCTATATTTTCCACTGCCAAGTGCTTGTCTTTCTTTCGGGATGCTGGTGGTCCCATATCGCTGGAATCTGAGAGGACAGTTATACACTCCAAATCTGCTTCAAATTCACCTGTCATTTTCATGAAAGAATCCCAAGATAAGAAAGACGCCATGATGATACAAGAGCAATTACAGTTTATCAATTACTTCAACTGGGACACAGGAAAAACTGAAAAAGTGGTCTACTGGGTCGTGGGGTCACAGGTTGTAAGAAATGGCCAAGGTGCGACCTTGCGACTAGGTCGCAGGGTTGCGGATTTGTGCAAAAGGATGAAAATGCGACCTTGCGACCTTGCGACTGGGTCGCTGGGTCGCGGGGTCTCAAATTTCAGAAAAAATTGGAAATGCGACTTTGCGACCCTGCGACTGGGTCGCTGGGTTGCGGGGTCACAAGTTTAGAAAACTGGAGAGAATGCGACCTTGCGACTAGGTCACGGGGTCGCAAGTCGCACTATGGCTTGCCGGGGGGTTTTGGGCATGTGTGACGTGGAGTGTTTTTCCCATTAACTGGAAAAATACAAGGCTAAATGGGTCCAGACAGAGTCAAGGGATAGCTTTTGGAGTAGGGAAAAGTCCATGAGAAGTTGGACGAGAAATTGTGATGAGTTTGGGGCAAGTGTGGTGAAGATTGGAATCAGAAGGAAACCCTAAGTAAGAAATGAAAACAATAGCTGAGGCAAATAACAATTTAAAGGCTGAGGGATACAGGGAAATGGCAAAAAAACCAAAAAGGAAACAACAGGAGGGAAAATGGCAACTTACCCCGGAAAACCGTGCGCCAGTCGACCTGTCAGAGCTGTTTCTTTCTGTTCGCTGCATATGAAAAATGCGACCTAGCGATCTCCTTTATATAAAAATGTCGCATGTGCGAGCATTTAATGAGGTCGCGAAATCGCAATTCGGGTGATCCGAGAGATATGCGACCTTGCGACCTTGTGACCTCTGGGTCGCGGGGTTGCGGTTTTCCAAAAAAGTGAAATTTGCGACCTAACGACTTAGCCTTCTGGACTCCTTACTTAGTTTTTCTTTAAGTTCAAGGGGCTCCAAAAGTTTTTTTGAAGTGGGGATTTTTTGAAGGTTGTTGTAGAGGCTACAACAAATGGTGATTCACTGGATGAACTCAGAGTCTTTGCTGATGGTTAGCCTTGGAGGGGGAGGGAGGGGTCTTCGCTAGTTGTTCCTTTTACCTTAAGGTCAACATTGCCTAGCTCTTTGGCACCTTGCAAGGTTTCTCAGCCCGCTGGTTTGTTCGGGCGCTGGTTAACCAAATTTCATTTCTCCAGGTCTCCAGACCAAAAGGGTTGGAGAACTCCAGGCAGCTACAGGGTCCGGTATGATTATTTTTTCCTCATCGTGTTGCTCCGCTGCCAGCGAACCTCTCGGTCCCGACGGAGTCACTGCCTAGGAATCGTGAACGTTGCTCCGCTGCCAGCGAACCTCTCGGTCCTAACGGAGTCACTGCCTAGGAATCGTGAACGTTGCTCTGCTGCCAGCGAGCCTGGTCAGTACCCCGGTGGAGTCGTTACATCACCTCTATGCGCAAGAAGCCTTTATCAATCCTTTACCCTTTATTAGTGTGCTATTGCACTTATTTTGAATGTGCCTGAGGCACTTATATAGATGTGCTCGTGGCACTTTATTTGAAATGGGAAATTTTTGCCTGGGCGGATGAGGGATCCCGACTTATTTTTCTTGCAGAGAGGATGTTCCTGGTCTGGTATGAGGACTTTGCTTTTTCCCGGATGCCCTGACGTAGCATAGAGTACCTCTTTTCCCTTCCGAGCTAGTTAACACTACATCGCACTTTCTTTTGCAGACACCCTCTCAAACTTGCTAGGTGGACTCCCTGCTTGATGGCTTGAGCTAGATCATGTGCTGCCTTTAGGTGCCAGTAACAAGCAAGCTTTTACCACCTTCATGTCTATCGGAAAAAGGCCTTCCATCAGCATAGAACCTGTTGCAGTGTGCCAATTGTGTGACTCTGACAAGTCCTTCCATTTTTGAATTTTTTTTTTTTTTTTTTTTTGGACAAAAGGGACAAAAACGGAAACTATGGTACAAGGATAAGATAGCCCTCTAAGGGCTGTTAAGTGAAGTGATGTTTGAGGTCATGCCCGTTTACCGGGAGACCTCGAATTTTCCCTCAAGAGTTTGCAGCCTAAACGTGTGGGAACCTAATTTTTCCTTAACTTGGAAAGGACCTGTCCACAGTGCTTGGAACTTGGAATGTTTTCCTTTTTCTTCATGAGCTTTATCCCATTTCAGGACCAGGTCTCCTACCTCAAATTTTTTATTCCCTGCGGATTTTCTATCAAACCATCTCTTGATTCGGCTTTGGTGGGTGGCGAAATTTTCTCGGGTTTTTTGTCTTTCTTCCTCCAACTTCAGTGGGGTGTCAATCCGAGTCTGCAAGGTAGGGCATGGGGTACCATGAAATTCTTGGGACAACTGAAGGGTAGGGAGAGATAAATGGGGAGGAAGAACAACTTCTTTTCCATACACGAGAAAATATGGAGAGGTGCCTAGGGAGGACTTGGGCGTGACACGGTCGGCCCAAAGTGCATTGTGAAGGGCATTTTGCCAGTTGCGTTGGTGGGACAACAAAGTCTTCTTAATGATGCAGATAATATTTTTATTGGTTGAATCAGCTAAAACATTTCCTTGGGGATAGTAATTTGCAGAATGTTTAAGAACAATACCATTTTCCAGAGCAAAATCATATAATTTAAAAGATGAAAAGTAAGTTGCATTATCAAAAACCAAGGAAGTCGGAACACCAAACCTGGTGATGATGGAATGAGTGACGAATTCTATTACCTCCTGATCATTGATTTGGTGTAAAGGTGCTGCTTCGACCCACCTGGTGAAATAATCAGTAGCTGTAAGAATATACCGGTGTTGCTTGGAAGAGTGAGGTATGATTTCGCCAATGACGTCCAAACCCCACTATTGAAAAGGTTCTTCCACTGCTACTGATAGTAAGGGGGCGGCTGGCCGCGCTTCTCGGTTTGCGAATTTCTGGCACTGGATGCACTTCCGGACATATGCATGCGCATCTCTGAAAAGGGTTGGCCAATAGTATCCTGCACGCAATATCTTATGGGCGGTGGTATCTTCGGCAAAATGACCTCCAGCTGGTCCGTCGTTCAGCTCGGTCAAGATTTTCTGCACTTCATCATGTTCCAAGCAGCGTACCATGACCCCATCATAATGTTTCTTGTAAATTTTTCCCTGGATCAGCTGGTAAGATGCAGCTTTGAGTCTTATCACACGTTTTTGCCGGGCAGTTAGAGCGGGGTCCAGGGTACCCTGGGCTAAGTATCCTGAAATGTCAGAGTACCAAGAAGGGCTACTCTGCTGAGGCACGTGGTCACTCTGGTACATATCGATTTCTTGTTCCCAACACTCTTCTTCAACTCCATGGGAACTTGCAGCCTCCGCAGACATTTGGCATAAACCTTGTCCTTTAACAGTGTGTGCTGGTTTAAACTCTAAATCATACTCTTGTAGGCATGCCACCTAGTTTCCTTGCCTCTCACCTAACTCCTGCTGTACAAACAGTGAGCGGACAGCTGGGTGCGGAACGAAAACCGTGACGTGGTTTTTCAAGATGTAGGGCCTGAAATGCTTGACTGCTTTGTAGACCGCATATGCTTGCTTTTCGATTTCAGGGTAGTTGAATTCAGCTCCTTGTAAACTAGTACTCATGAAGGAAATGGGCCGCTCGTCATTGTTGCCATCCTTCTGTGTGAGGACAGCTGTAAGTGATGAATCTGAAGCGAAAGTATACAGGATAAAGCCTCTGCTAAAATGTGGACTTTGAAGGGATGGTGCTTCAGCTATGGCCTGCTTGATTTTGTCAAAAGCCTCCTTCTCTGGCAGGTTCCATTTGAACACCGCATTCTTTTTGATCATCCCCTGCAAAGGCCTAACTATCTGGGCGAAATCCGATATGAACTTGCAGACAAAATTGATCTTCCCCAGGAAAGATTGCATTGCTTTCTTACTGCTCGGGGGGGGGAATCTAGGCAATAGCTTTCGCCCGCTCTGGATCTACTACAATTCCTTTTTTGGTTATAATGTGGCCCAGCAAGTTCCCTTCCGCCATAGTGAAAACACTCTTTTTCGGGTTGAGTGAAATCCCGTACTACCTGCACCTCTCGAAGATTTGCTTGAGGTGGCGTAAATGATCACCCTGGTGTTTCGGAAAACACAGTGACGTCGTCCAAATAGACTACCACGCTCTGGCCTATCAAACCACGGAAAGCTATATCCATGGCCCGTTGGAAAGTTTCCCCCGCGTTAATCAATCCGAAAGGCATGCGCCTGAAAGAGAATGTTCCCCATTTGGTCCGAAAGGTAGTTTTCAATCTGTCTGGTTCAGCTACCAGCACCTGGTTGTAACCAGAGAACCCATCCAAAAAGGAGAACATCTCGGATCGAGACACAAATTGCGATATTTGTTCCATAGGTGGCACTGGGTAATTATGTTTGTTTGAGGCTCGATTCAAATTTCAGAAATCCACACATAAGCGGATCTCACCAAACTTCTTCCATATCGGGACCAAATTTGATACCCATGTGGAGTGACGAACTTTGAAGATAATGCGTGCATCCAACAACTTCTTGAGTTCTTTCAGAATCATCGGTTCCAAAGTAGGGTGTACTTTTCTGAGCTTCTGTTGGAACGACTTCACACCTTCCTTCATGGGTATGACGTGTTGAATAATCCGAGTATCGTATGTACGTAAATCATCGTACGTCCAAGAAAATACGTCTCGATACTTCCGAAATAGTTGGGTGAATGCCTACGTCTCTTCGTCGGTACAATCTTTCCCGAGGTTAATGAACTTCGGGTCCTCCTCTGATCCCAAATTCACTTGACGATGTGCCAAAATGGAACAGGTTCTTTTTCCAAGAAAGGGTTGAAAGGCATAGGCTTGGTGTCTTCAGGTAAGGTGTAAAATTAAAAGAGCCTTAAGAGGCCTCCAGCAATGAAGAAAAACAACTTTGTCATTCTAATATGCCTCCTGCAACACCAAAACAATCAAAGACACAGTGAGAAAAAGTAAATAAACATGAACATTACAAAAGTGGGTTTTGGCTTCAAATTTATTTTCAAAAGGGTTATACAAGCCTTTTTGGGTGTTTCCTCGCATCATTTGTCATCTCTAAGCCAAAATACGCCGTTGGAAGCGTTTTTGAAGGGTTTTATTGCAAATCAGTGAAAATCTCCAGGCGCTACGCACCGAGGCCAATGCTATGCATAGGAGGGGTGGCCGCATTGTTATTTAACACTGCGCTGTGCACCCAGAGCCTGACGCTATGCACCTGGGCCGATGTTATGCACATACATAACAGAGTGCATAAAACTACCTATTACACAACGCTGCTACGTTCCTGAAGCCCGAATGGCCCATCTTCGGCCTGTTACGCACCGACGCTACGTTCCTGAAGCCCGAATGGCCCATATTCGGCTTGTTACGCACCTGCGCTACTCTCTTGTGAGCCCGACTAGCCCGAGCCGACCTGGTGCTACGCACAGGCGCTACACACTAGTGTTACACACAGACATATTTTGTCTAAAATTGCTAAAAGGAGTCAAAATTTTGGTTTTTCACCTTCAAAGCTTCTGCAAAAGTCAAGACACAAGGTTGGTGGTCTATTTTCTTTCCTCCAAAGCTTTCATTTGCCTAGGTAAAGAGATATTTAAAGGCTTAATTAAACCAAACACTAGGCTACCTAAGAAATCAATTTTAAATACCTTTGGTTAGGTTTTGAAGGAGAAATTTGTTATATGTGCCAGAGGAGGCTGAGTGACATCAAACAAACCTCTAAAAACTGAGTGCACTCTTGGAGATATTCATCTTGGCCCCCATTTGCAAAATTCTCCCATCACCTCACTCATTGCAACCTTTTGATCTAAAGGATCTCAAACTGTTTTCAAAAAGCCTTATGTGCTAAAGAACCAACCAGCATGTTTGAAGTAGAGATTCACACCAACAGTGATGAAAGTCAAAGACCTACCAAGCCTCAGCACAAGGGAGGAAGGGAAAATAGGTTTGAGCCCTTAGACACCATTCAAATTACCTCCTCTCTCATGATCCTTTCATACTTTCAGGATGTTGGGTGTTATCAGTTTTGTGAAAAGGTCAAGCAAGTCAAAAGCCACTCCGACTTTACTAGATTTTTCATCATTGGCTTAAAAAATCACCAAGTTAACCTCATCGGAGTGAAATTTGAACTCTCATCTGAATCCATTTCCAAAGCAACAGGTATACTAGACATCGGTGAGTTATGGTCTAAACAAAAGAAGTTGGAGTTGAACTACTATGAGCCCTACCTAAAACCAAGCTGTCAACAAGGTTGCAAGGTTGTTTTTCCTTTTTCCCACTTGCTAGAGAGGTATGCCTTGCTGATGAAGCAAATTATCAGATATTTCACCTACGAGGGGAGATACTCTAGGATTTACTCATATCATATAAGGTTACTAATTCACTTCACCAAAGTCAAAATAATGAACCTACCATACTACCTTTTCCAGAGCATTGAAAAGATGGCCTCACTTGTCAAGATAAGCTATGATTTCCAAATGCCAAGACTTTTCCACCACTCCTTGATCAAAATGATTGTCTTACACTAGTTGGAGTAGCAAGGAATCCCTTGGGAAGTCTTCATCTCACATGATGTATTTACAAACCCCCAAGCCTTCATTCAAAAAAATTTACCCTCCACTTCACAACCACCTACCTCCACTCCTCCATCACCTCTCCATGTGCCTTCTCCACAAAAAAATTCACCTCCTATCCCCTCTCCTAATGTACCAAGTGAAGAAGATGATAGTGGCTCTAATGAAGAGCAAAAATATGACAATAATCAGGAAGAGGACAGTGAGGTAAAAACTGAGATAGATGAAGATAATGAGGAAGAGGATAGTGAGCTAGAAACTGAGATAGATGAAGATAATGAGGAAGAGGACAGTGAGGTAGAAGCTGAGGGAGATGAAGAAGACAAGGAAGAGGAAAATAGTGAGCAGGAAAGTGATAATAGCCAAAAAAAACAACAAAATGATGACAACAGAAATCAAGAGGAACATGCAAGTGAAGCAAAGGTTGAAAACATTGAGGCAAATACAAAGCTTGATAAAGATGATGAAAGTGGTGAAAATGATGAATATTATGGGACAGAAATAGAGTGTGAAGGAGAGGAAAAACAGAGTGATGATGACCAAGAAGAGGCAACCTCTCAAGAAGGAGACAATGAGAAAGAAAAAAAAGTTAAAATCAATGAGCCCCATGATGAGAAAAAGGGCCAAAACAATGGGTCTTATGATGAAAAAGATGACAAGGCTTGTGGCACCTCCAAAGGTAGAGACACCATCATAAAACCTCTCACATGCACCTTTCACAGAGGCAGAAGAGACGTGTTTGCTGCCTCAAAAAGGAAAGGGGCCATCTCTCCTCTAGCAATCAAGCATCAAGAAAAAGGAAAGGGAAAGGTGGAGAAAGGTGAGTAGAAGGTATAGGTAAGAAGGAGAAAAAGGATCATTAAGACTTCTCAAGGATCTCAATTCATTGATCTAGATAGTGACAATGATAACCAAGAGATGAAAACTAGGTTGCTCCTCTTAGAAAAAGATGCACAGCTTCAGGAGTGGGAAAGGGAATTTAATATGGCTCAATGGGTCATCTACTATTACAAAGAGGAACATAAGCATTTCAAGGAGGTCAAGAGGGGCCTTGCCCTACAAAAGAAAATGGCCAAACATTATGCAAGGAAAAGCATGCTTGCTAGCACCAAGCTAAAGAAGGCCCTAATTGAACTAGAAGACCTAAAAAGAGCCAAAGTGCATGAAAGCCTTGGATTCTTGGCTGAGGCTTCTCAACAGGTATCCAAAACCTCTTGAGGGGTCTCTCTACAAATTTTAAGGCAATTTGGACTACTTTTTCTTTTTTCCAAATTTTGATCCCTAGGAGCGCAACACCCTAGGTGCTATGCACAAATTTGGTGCATATTCAACTCTCAAATTTTAAATTTTTGGTTTTTTCACATCACCAAAAGTCTACTCACCAATTTTCAGATAATTTGGAGCATTTTTACCCCCTCAAAAGGTCAAAAAACATCAAAATTTTGACCTTTCTGCCTCCTTTTCAAACCAAGTGTTACGCACAGAGCAGTGTTGGGAGATTTGATTTTTGAGTAGGTAAATGGAATCCAATAAGAAAAAATCAAACATTTTTGGAAATTAGACTCATCAAAATTTACAACGAGCCATCACGGAGCCAAATCCGGTGTCGAGAAGACCTCCAAAAGACTGTTGCAACAGAACCTATTTTTTCTCTACGCACCTGGAATTTTTTCACTGTTTGACACATGTGCTATGCTCCTGTGGCTGAGTGGGAAAAATGTGCGTTTGGAAAGTTTTCTTAGGCATTTTAGGCCTAAAATTCAATTTTATTTCCATTTATAGTCAGAAAAGATATTTATTTAGATATTTTTGTGGCTTGGGCTTTGCAAAGCCTCAAGGACAAGTTAGGATATTTCTCTTTGGCCAATAGGCTTCTAGATGCTCTAGTAGGCTCTCCTCTCCTCATTTCTTATATGAGACCTGAGGATTCATTGTAAACTATTGGGACTTGATGTTTTTAAGAGAAATACGTGGTTTTATGAGCTTGGACAAGATATTGGTTTTATGAAGTGAATGAATGGCTTGTGTGGCTTGATGTTGGAGAAGCTTGCTTGTAGGATTCCATAGCTTGGTGAATGGTGATGTTTTCCTAAATTTTTAATGTTTTACTATACTCATTTTGTTTCAGTTTTCTTGGTTGCTATATATTATAAAAGTATAGGTTGAGATATGCTCATGGAAGCACCTCAAACCTTCTATTTGCTATAGTTTTGATGTTTTCCTCTTTTAGTCATCTTAAGGAATTCTTGATTGCTCCTTAGGCCCACTAAAACTTGTTTTTGTTTCATGAATGGTTAGTATGTTAACTTATAAATATGATTCATGGTATGCCTTTCTTATTTAAAGTTTTCAAAACCCGATCTTGAAGCTTTTCTATGGAATATTGATTGATTAGGTTAAGACAAAGAGGTCTTGTTTCGATCTTGCCCTTTGCCCATGCTTACCAACTTGTTTCAGAGTTCTCGATAGTTTGATATATGTTGTTTAGGAGTTCCCTCTCCATATATTGAGTTGTTTGTTTATCTTATATGTTTTCTCAGAAAGCTGAAGGTGAATTTCTAAAGTTAGGAGTTCTAATGCTTCTATGTATCACCGGAATGTTCATCTTACATGTTTATCAATTTGAGTATTGTTCATAGAGATTAATGGTTTTCCCTACCTCATGAGTTATTTCTTCCAGGCTATATATGTTTAATATATCTTACTTTTTCCCAAAGTTAATGTTCATTACACCTCATACATCACCCAAAAGATCCATTGACCTTGCTAAATTGGCCCTGCAATACATTTTGCTTCATCATTTAGACACCATCGACTTCATCTGACCCCATAGCCCTATTGATTTGATAATCTCTCATTCCACCTATCCTACTTAGTCATCTTACCCCAAGCCAAAACGAACAAACAAATTACACTTAACAACTAGCCTAAAATCAATCATTTGAAGTGAACAAGTTCACATCCTTCACACAATAGAGAGAGCCCTCTCTGAGTCCAGGAAGGCTAGGTCCTAGGACTCTGAAGACTGATATGATGTTACCCTGTCATTTGGTTTTGCCAATCTGCCAAATTACGGGACCCTAACAATGTCCAGTGCTTGAAAGTTTGTTTTAGCCATGAGTTTAGCCAATCCTTGTCCTTTGATTAGTTTAGTGGGCTTGATTTCCAGATCATATTCTAATATAAAAACAATCCACTTACCTCTTTTGCCATCAGGATCTTGTGTTAATATGTCTTTTACTACTGAGTGAGGCACAAATGTAATGATGTGTGAGTGAAAAATGCAAACTCTGAAATATTTTAATGCCTTGATTAAGGCAAAATCTTGTTTTTCCATTATGTTGTATTTCAAAGGTGCATCTCTTAATGCCTTGTTGAAAAATGCAATAGGCTGTTCTTGTCCTTTGATGTTTTCCTGCAGTAGGACAACAACAACTGTATGTTCTGATGCAAAGGAGAAGATGAATAAATTCTTGGTAAAATCAGGGCTGATTGGAACTAGTGTTTGGGCAAGTGATTTTTTTACCAGTTCAAAATATTGCTTTGCTTCTATGGTCCATTTGACTCCTACTTATCTTTTCAGCATGTTTGTAATGTTTCTTAGGAGCTCTGCAAGGTTTGGTATGATCCTTCTTAAGAAATTTATCTTTCAATGGAAAGATTGCAGCTCTTTGATATTTCTAGGATGATTGATTTGAAATATTCCTTCAATCCTTTTTGGGTCTCTCTTGATCCCTTTTTCAGATATGATATGGCCTAAAAGTTTTCCTTCTTGAAGGCCAAACAAATTTTTCTTGGGATTCAAAGACAAACCATACTTTGTACATTTTTCAAAGACTTTTCTTAAGTGAGCTAGGTGTTCTTCATCTATTTTTGAATAGAATGTTATGTCATAAAGGTAAATCGCAATGAAGTAAGATATTTCTTCTGAGAAAACAATGTCTATGGCTCTTTGAAAGGTGGCACCAACATTCATTAACCCAAAAGGCATTTTCACATACATGAAGGTGCCCCAAGGTGTAGTGAAAGCTATCTTGTGTTGATCATCTGGGTGTGTATCCTGAAAATCCATCTAGCAAATAAATTCTTTTAGAAATCACTACCCTTTGTAAGATGTGATCCATTTTTGATAAAGGATAGTTGTCTTTCAAGGAGGCTTTGTTTAAATTTCTGAAATCTATTCATAGCATAATTTCTCCTATTTTCTTCCTCACTGATACAAGATTTGAAACCCATTGTGAGTATCTCAGAGGGACTATTATTCTAGCATCATACATTTTCTTAATTTCTTTCTCAACCAGGGGTAGTTACACAGGGTGTATTCTGCGCAGTTTCTGTTTAAAGGGCTTCTAGTTTTCTTTGAGAGGTATCTTATGCTAAATTATCTCTGTATCATAGGACTTTAGATCTTCATAACTCCAAGAAAAAACATCAGTAAATTCTCCAAAAAACTCAAGATATTTCTGTTTTATATGAGCAGGCAGTGTTTTGGACAGTTTTATCATTTTGGGTTTTTTTTCACTGCCTATATTGCATTCTTCTATTTCAGTTTTAGTGGGTTCCATCTTTGGATTCTTAGCAACATCATTAAAGTCAAACAGTTCCTCTAGTGGAACCAGTCCCTTTGGCAAGTTATCATTATTGGACTGCAACACTTCAAAGTCTTCTTTTTCTAAATTAGTGCACAACTCAGTTTTATGTGTGTATTCTTTAGTTAACATATTTATATCAGTAGTATCAGGAGGTTATTATTTGTAAGATTGTTCCTCAGAATAGCGGTCTTCTTCATAGTCTGAGTTTGAATTTGGCACTTCAAACTCATTTATGGACTACAGGAAATCCTCTATTTGTTTATCTCCTTCAAAAACTTCCCAATATTTTATATTATCAGGGACTGCTGGTCTATATTTGACTTGGACTGTTTATTTTTTTGTTTTGATAAGGTTTTTGACATGTGCTGGCTGCAAATGCTAGAACATTGGCAAGAATGTTTTGATTTCTAGGGACAAAAGTAAGGTCATATTCTATGAAAGTTTTCAAAAGGTCAATGGTGTTAGTGTCCCGTGATTTAGTAGATTGGTAGACCAAATGCACAGGGTAACATTAGACCAGTATTTGGAGTCCTAGGACCTAACCTTCTTGGACTCAGAGAGGGCTCTCTCTATTATGCGAAGGATGTGAACTTGTTCGCTTTAAGTGTTTTATTTTAGGCTAGTTGTTAAGTGTAGGTTTGTTGTTTGTTTTGTTTGGGGTAAGATGATCAAGTAGGATAGGTGGAGTGAGAGGTTATGAAATCAATTGGGCTATGGAGTCTATGAAGTCATTGATATCTCAATAATGAATCATGGTATATCACAGGGAAAATCTAGTGCAGGTAATTGATCTTTAAAGTTCATGTGTGAGGTGAAATGGACATTAAGTTTGGGAACCAACGTAGGGCAAAGGGAAATTAAGAATCCTTTGTCAAATACGTATGAACAAAGAGATCCTAAACACTGATAAGAAAAATATACTATTCATGAGATAGGGCACACCATTTACTCAATGACAATACTTTTAAACAAATACACATTAAAGATATACAATCCAGTGGAAAAAATGAAGTAAGACAACTTATCTAACTTCAATGATTCTACTTTCAAGATTTGAAAGCATATGAGAGACAAATAGCATCAATAAATGAAGAGGGAACACCTAAAAATCATTCATTAAACTATAAACAACTTTGAGGCAAACTGATAAGCATATACAAAGGGCAAGGTCGAAACAAGACCTCTTTGGCTTAACCTAATCAATCAATACATCTTAGAGAGATTTCAAGACAAAGTTTATATAGCATAAAAAAAGCAGGGCTTACCATGAATCAAGTTTGTGAACTAGCATATTAATCCAATAATGAAATAGGCAAGCTTAGGTGGGCCTAAGGAGAAACTAAGAATTCCTTAAACTAACCCAGCAGAGGAAAACATGAAGACAATAGAAAACAGGAGGACTGAGGTGCCTCAAACAACATTTCTCATCCTATAATCTTCTGAGCTATTGCAACATAGAAAGACGGACATATGAAAAACAAGAAAAACATGAAAAAATAAGAGATACTTCACCATTAACTAAACTCAGGAATCCTGCAAGCAAGCCTTCATCATTATCAACCAAGGCAAATCATCCACAAGCTCCACAACACTAGATTGTTCTTCAACTTCCAAAAACCATGTATTAATCTTAAACACATCAAAATCCAAATAGTACAATGAATCCTCATGCCTTATATAACAAGCAAGGAGGAGGAAAGCCTAATAGAGCACCTAGAAGTCTATTGGCTAATCAGAAGTATCTATGTTGTCCTTGAGGCCTTGCAACGCCCAAGGCACAAAAATATCTAAAATAAATATCTTTCCGGCCATTTTTAGCAATTAAATTGACCTTTAGGGTCTGAAAAGCCTAAAAAAACTTTCCAAACACACATTCTGACATGTCAACCACAAGAGCGTAGCACTGTGTGTCAAATTTGAATTTGCATGCCAGGAGCGTAGCATAGGAATAGAAAAAATGGGTCTTCTTACAACCATGTTTTGAAGGCCTTCCCGATGTTGGATAAGGCTCCATGATGGCTTGTTGGAAAACCCTTGAAGTATAATTTCCATATCTATCCTTGGTTTTTTGATTTGACCTTTGAAACCTGTCCAAAAAGTGAAAATTCCAAGACTGGTAGGAGAGCAACACATGTCCTGAAAAGTGGGCAGAATGGTGAAAAAATGAGTGTTTTCGACCCTTTTGGGGGACGAAAACAACTCCAATTGAGCTGAAAATTGGTGAGCATGCTCCTCTCATGATGAGGAATCCAAAAATGCAAGGATTTTATCCTGAAGATGCCTTGAAAAAGAGTGTAGCACCAGGTGTGTTGTGCTCCTAGCCTCAAAATTTTGCAAAAAACAAAATAAATAGTTCAATTTCTCCCAAATTTGGTATATAGGTGCCTCATGGGTCCTAGGAGACCTGTAGAGAGGCTTGAGCCAAAATAACAAGGCTAGCTTGGTCCTTTTCCTCCTTTAGTGCTTGGATCTCAATTTTGGCCCTTTTCAGTTCTTGCCTTGCAAATCATTCTCTTTGAGCATAATGCTTAGCCATCCTTCTTTGTAGATCCAAGTATATATTGGCCTTCTCCAGATTGGTTTCAAGGTGTATGTTAGCCCTCTCAAGCCATGATTCCATATCATGTTAAAATTCTAGTGCAAGGAGTTCTTGGAGAGAAAGTTGTTCCTCTTGGGCTGATTCTTCTTTTCTCTGCTTTTCCAATGATTTCCTAAGACCCATAGTTCTAGGTCTCCTTCTAGTTTGACCTTCATCATCACTACTCTCCTCATAAGTGCCCATGAATTCTGCCAACTTCACCTGTGACCTTTGAGCCTCTTTCCGGTACCTGAGTGTTCTTGTTTCATGGATGGCTTGTTGCGCACTCATTTGCTTGTTTTGCATCTGATACAAGTGAATGACATCCTTTTCTCTTTCTAATTCAGCCTTCAAGTCCTTTATTTATGCATTCATGTCTTGGAGGAGGGAGTTTGAAATTCTTGTTTCATTCTCATCATCACTATCTATGTGAATGAGGTCAAACTCTCTTTCTTTTTCATGATCTTCTTCTTCTTCTTTCACTTTTTGCTTACCTTTGTCCAATGGTTGAGCTAAAGCAGATGGAAAGGTCCCTTGCCTCTTAGAGGCAGCAAACACTTGCCTTGATCCTCTTTGGTAAGTGAGAGTACAAGTTTTAACATGTTTCACTTGAATACCTTGATCATTGGTGACCTTAGGGCTATTTGTCTTCTCATTGATGATTTCTTTATGTGTGTCTTCCTCACTTTGCCCTTGACCGCCTTTTTGAGAGACATTTTCAATTTCTCTCATGCTAGCATCACTGCCAAGATCCTCATCATTTTTATCTTCTTCCATGTCCTCTACATTGTCATGGTTAGAGGTGTCCTCATCATTGTTTGATGTGTTCTCATCCTCTTGGCTGGCTTCTTCTTCACTTTGCTCTTGACTGCCTTCTTGAGAGGCATTTTCACTTTCTCCCATGCTAGCATCTTTGTAAATATTTTAATGATTGTCATCCTCTGTATTTGCAATACTAGAAGTGTATTCATCATTTCTTTGTACATCTATATCTTTGACTTGGCCCACCATCCTCAATTTCAAATTCTGCCTCTTCTTGACTACTAACATTTTCTGTGGGGTCACTGTTAGAGGCACTTTCATTAGTCTCTCCTTTACTTTGATTATCATTTTCTTCCTCATTATGTGAGTTTTATTCACTTTTCTGCCCACTATCTTCTTTGTCTTGCCCACAGTAATTATCTTCAAGCTCCGTCTCTTCTTGACTGCTATCTTCACCTTCATTATTTCTGCTTTTACCACTGTCATTTTGCTCCATGTTTTCTTCTTTACCTTCATTATTTTGATGATCAAAGTCTACCTCTGTACTTGGGCTGTCATTTACTTCCTCATCCTCATTTAGCTCACTGCTTTTACCTTCTTTTTCACTTTTTGTTTCACTGCCTTTGTCACTAATTTCTTCTTCATTAACACTTTCTTCTTGGTCTTCTTCCTCATCACTTTCTTCATGACTGCCATGTTCATCTTGGTCACTATTTTCTTCCTCTTTGTTATCACTATTTTATTTGTCACTATCTTCTTTAATGCTTTAATCTACCTCCTCTTCATTTTCCTTGGTATCTTCTTCATCATTTTCACTTTCTTCACTTTCATTTTCCTCTTCTTCATCAATTTTTTCTTCTCCTTGATTGTCATTTTCTTCTGGACTGTCATGTTCCTCCTTGTCACTGCTTTCTTCATGTTCTGAGGATTTAGGGGAAGGTGAGAGAGGGAGGTTTGTTTGGGGATAGGATTCATGTGAAGAGGATGAATCATGGTCAGTGGAGGGTGATGGAGGTGTGGGAGGAGGAAGTTGAGATGATGATGGTAAACTTTGCAGAGGAAGAGGCTGTGGGTTTGTGAAAACACCATGGGCGATGAAAACTTCCCATGGGATGCCTTGTTGCTCCAATTGGTGTAAGACAATCATTTTTATGAGGGAATGGTGGAAAAGACTTGACATTTGTTGGGAGGGAAGCCTTTTTTGCATAATGGATGACCTTTTATCTATACTTTTACAAAGGTAGTAGGGCAAATGGAGAAATTTGGCCTTGGTAAAATGCATGAGTAGTCTTATGTGGTAGGAATAGATCCTAGAAAACCTACCCTCATAGGTGAAGTATTTCATAACGATCTTCATCAAAGGAGCATATCTGTCCAACAAATGAGAAAAGGGGAAAATGGTCTTGCAATCAGCTTGGAAACTTAGTTTTAAGAAGGGCTAATAATGGCTTAGGTCCAAATACACTTGTTTGAACCATTTCTCCCCTATGCAAGGTATTCTAGTGGCCATAGAGATTGCATTGGTGGCTAGCTCAAAATTCACTCCAGCTAGATGTACATGGTGGTCATGGAGGTTAAGGGCAATAATTTTGGTCAATTGAGGGTGACTTTGGACTTTCTGCACTTTCTCACAGAACTCATAGCATCCTACTTCTTGGAAACATGAAACTATAGTAGGAGATGCTGTCAATCCTTTAGTGTTTATAGGCTCAAACCTATTTTCATTCTCACCCTTCCTCTGTTGTTCTCTAGGTATTTGAATATCCTCACCACTGTCAACACCACCTTCTCTAGGCATTCTGTCCTTCACCCTTGCCTTAAGATTCAAAAAACTTGACACTACTTGTGGAATGATGTGAATATGGTGAGTAAGATGGTGAGGTTGCAATGGTGTCAAGGCTTAGAAGTGTGGAGGTTAGGTGTGCAAATGGATGGGAGCCTTACAATCGGAAATGCTTGCAAAGATGGGGGCATCACCTTTCTTCCTCTAAGGTTTTTTTTAAAATCTCTTTAAGCTCACCCTTTACATTTCTATGTATTTCATCTTAAGAGACTATCAAAAGGATAGGGAAAAACAAAATACCTTAAAAATATTTTCATAGCTAAAGAAACATGCTCATAAATGCATTATGGGCAAGTTGGGTGCCTTCTGCACGAGTATTCGGGCGGCCTCTGCACACAGGGTTGGGTAGCTCCTGAACGTGCAGGAGTGCAACAGGTCACCTCGTCACACAGGGTCGATCAACTCCTGAACACACAGGAGCATAGTAGGTCACCTCTACCTAACCTGTTGGGTGCCTCCTAGGCAAGCGCTGAACGCACAGGAGTGAAACACACTTAGCACACTGCCGGGAGTTTATGCATGGGCCAGTCGGGTCCCTTCTGGGCAAGCGCTGAATGCGTATGAGCGCAACGCGGGCACGGTGTGAAAGGATAGCTGGGCATCTCTGCACGCAGTGTTGGGTGGGCTGTCATGCATGTAACAGACGTGTAGCGCACCGCTATAGGAGCACATCACCGTGTAGAAAACTGCACCAGGAGAGGCAACAAGATCATAGCGCGGCTCAACAGAAGCATAGCGCAGAGAATTTCTGCTCGAAACCTCTTGAAACCCTGAAAAAATTCCACTCTTTTTAATATGAAAAAATGATGTTTGAGTGAAGATAGTTTTAGGCTCTTTATAACTTTTGAAAAATTTAACAATGAATACCCACCTTACTAATGTTTGTTTCCTTTCTTGCTTTTTCACTGACTTTTTGGTCTTTTTTGTCCTGTAGGTGGCAGAACTCTGAAAAAAATGGTTTTTTGCCTTTGTTGGAGCATATTGAAGTTTCCCTTGGATTGAAAAACTTTTAACAAGCTTAATATTTTCCTCTTACCCACATTTTGGAAACATGAACCAGTTCTTGAAAAGAAAAAGGTCATTTTGACAAAATTTTGAGGATGAAGTCACACAGTGACATTAGTGTTCTTTTTTGAAGGTTTTCTCCACTCTATCCTTTTCATGAATTTCAACACTTTTAAACAGTAAAATTGTGATTATTTTTGGCACTTTCACCTTGGAATCTTTAGTAATGCATCTTTTATGCCTTTGATTGCTTGGTGGATGAGATTGAAGAGAAGAATTTTGACCTCCTTTCCACTGACATTCTGTCATGTTTTCACTTTGAAGCAGTGAAAACCTCTTGGTGTGAAAACCATATCAATTGATATCAACAACTCCTTTAGTCTTTATATGTGCCATCATCATGAGATACATCAGGTTTGTTTGATCTTATCAATATTTCTGTAGGTAACCATCTTTGACATTTCTGCAGAAGTGTCACTCATGGCTAACTATCTTTTGCAGAATATACTTTTGATAAGGAAACGCTTGTTGGAGGCTTCTCTGCTTTGTTTTTAGACAAATTACATGTTTATTCCTTTGACCCGATTCCAGCTTTCTTATTACCTAAAAAAAATGGTTCTTGAGCACAAAGGCCAACCCTAGCACCTATAAACTCTAGTGACCTATTGGAAGGGGTTTTTGACTCTTCTATGGACTCAAGTTTTGACTTGGTGCTTTTTTTAGGAAAGAGGAGGGAACTGAGTTCTTTTTGACAAGCTACATCATTTTGAAGATTCACAAACCATTGAAATTGATATGCCTAAGGAGTTTTTAGAGGTAAATTTGGGTTTTTGAAGGTTTTGAGGCATTAGGTCAGCATGGTGAAAAGTAGGCAGAGGCAAAATGGAGTGTCCAAACCATAAGTGTAAAAAATGGGATGAGGATGAGTGACTTAGACTTTATGAGGGACTCTTCAGGAATGGTAGGCTGGCCAAGGCATGGTAGAGTAGTAGAAGAGTGAAAAATTTATCCCAAGGATAATGAAGGCAGTGAGATTTCTAGAACTCACAAGATCCATGAATTTTGTTTCTAGAAATCTAGGACAAGTATTTAGTCATCTAAATAGGTAAAAATTACTGATGACTAATAGTGGCTCCACTTAGGGAGGGCAGCTCCTCTTCAAGAGGTGTCAAAAATTTTCATATCTCTTGGTTTATGAAGATTAGTGCCTCATCCATTGGGCATATTTTTATTCTTTTCTCTTACTGCTGTTTCTTTGAAGTAGTGATTTTGATAATCTGAAAGCATGATTAACTCAAATTCATCTCTACCTACCCAACCTATTTTCCTAACATTTTCTCTTCCTTGGGTGCACTTGAACTGGCAAACCCATTGACATCTTTTCTTTTTAAAGCAAAAACAAACTATCTATTTCTACACTTATTTCTTCCAAGAATTCAGATTATGCTAGTGAACTCTTCTTATTCTCTACCTAGACTATTTGACTGTCAAGATTAAGTAGTATGACAGACTTCATTATCTAAGATACTGAAAAGAAATTTAAAACATGAATTGAACCAGGATTAGGCAATATGATTCATCATGAGTTGTGGCATTAATACAAGCTACACACAAACATTATTTTCATAAGAAAACAAAACTAGAAGGTGTGAGGGCTATGTTTCATCATTTGCTAATCATCACTATCCTTCTACTTGGTTCATATTTAAGCATGTGGAACCGGTATCTTTCCTTCCTAATCTATTTTCTTTTGAAAAGGCAAGCTTAAATGATTTGACCAACATTCTTTCACTAACTTATCAACAATAAATTTAAAACATGTTTAGTCATGATTAGGCTTGATGACTGAACAAGACATTATTTTTGCACCAGTAGTGGCATTTAGGCTTGCACACTTTCAGTACTACTATTTTTGGGTATGGGGCTGTACCTTATTTTTGAATCTTCCCTCTTTTTCTATTTTTTTTTATGTTTTTGTGTTTTTCTCTTTATGTGCTTTTATCAAACAATGGTATGTACAATGATTGAAGGCTTAAAGCTAGAAATCTTGACAAAAGTAGTGTTTTAGTGTCCTGCCATTGACAGGACCTCCAAATGCTTCAGCCCCATCTAGCTCTTGTAAAAAGAAAGCATTGTTTCCTCTAGTTGAACTGATAATGAGTGGACCTTTCCACAAGTTTTCAAACTTACCATGTTTACCTTTGTCTTCTCTCCTTGAGTCCCATTTCAGCACTTTATCTCCAATCTAGAAATCATTGTCCTTGGTCCTTCTGTTAAAGATTTTCTTCATTTTTTCTTGTACTACCTAATTCCTTTTGTAAACCTCCTCTCTTGTTTGCTGTAAATAAATAGTTTGGTTCAGCCTCCTTTGCATGTCATTCTCTTCTGATTGCACTTCTTGTAGCGGTTTCATCACCGGGACTCCCAAAGATGTTAGGAAAATGGCATCCATGCCATACACTAGTTGATAGGGAGACGTACCGATTGATTTCTTGGTGGTTAGTCTATCAGCCCATAGTTCATGTACTAGTTTTCCATGCCATGCTTTTTGATTATGTTCCAGGAGCTTCTTAATGATATTGACAAAGCTTTTATTAGAAGATTCAACTAGCCCATTACCTTGAGGGTAATAAGCTGTGGAATGTCCCAAGTTGATGTGATATTTATAACAAAATTCAACCATTCTTTTGGATGCAAAGGCAACAACATTGTCTGTGATGATATTTTTTGGGGAAACCGAATCTAGACAGGATATTGGTCTCAAGAAATTGGATAATGACTGAATCAGTGGCATTCCTAGATGGGAAGGATTCTATCCAATTGGTGAAATAATCAGTGGCAGTGAGGATCCACTTGTGTTGGGTAGAAGAAGTAGGGTGGATTTCTCCGATGAAGTCTAAACCCCATTGTTGAAAAGGGGATTCAACAATGATAGGATGCAAAGGTAAATGTAAGAGTTTTCTCTTGCCATAAAAAATCTGGCATTTATGGCAAGTCATGACCAGTTCGTGGGTGTCAAGGAAAAAGGTGGGCCAATAGTAGCTAGCTCTCAGAATTTTGTTAGTTGTGGTTTTCCAGTAAAGATGTCCCTTACATTCTCCTTCATGAAGTTCATGCATGATATTTCTTGCATCATCCTCAAGAAAACGCTTAAGTAATATACCAATGGGATTTTTCCAATATAAAATTCCATCTAAAATGAAAAAATTCAAAGCTTTTTGTTTTAGGAATCTTGCTTTTGTCTTTGATAAGGTAGGAGGAGTATTAAGATAAAATAGTACATAAAGAATATCAGCATACCAAGAGGAATTAAAAAAATTTTCTTCAACATGAGGGTCTATGCATTCTTCTTTTTCTTCTAAAGCATCAACAAAATTCATATCCAATGCTTGGAGTTTTGTTTCAGCCATAAGTTTTGCAAGCCCTTGTCCTTTAACCAATTTAGTGGGTCTGATTTCTAAGTCATATTCTAAAATAATAGCAATCCAATTTCCTCTTTTACCATTTGGGTCCTGATTTAAAATGTTTTTGACAACAGTGTGAGGAACAAAAGCTATGACATGAGAATGTAAGATATAAACTCTAAAATATTTCAATGCTTTAATCAATGCAAAGGCCTGCTTTTCCATGATGTTATACTTTAGGGGAGCATCTATAAGGGCTTTATTGAAGAAGGCTATGGGTTGTTCTTGCCCCATCATGTTATTTTGTAATAAAATAGTAGCCACAGTATGTTCAGAGGCAAATGAGAAAATATATAAGTCTTTGGTGAAATCGAGACTTATTAGGACTGGTGTTTAGGTGAGCACTTGCTTAACCAGTTCAAAAGACTATTTGGCTTCTAAAGTCCAGTTAACTCCTATTTCCTTTTTAAGCATGTTTGTAATATTTCTCAAAGGTTCAACCAGGTTGGGGATGAATCTTCTTAAGATGTTGATTTTCCCAATGAAAGACTGTAATTCCTTAATGTTTCTAGGATGGCTGATTTGCAATATGCCTTCAATCCTTTTAGGATCTATTTTGATTCCCTCTTCAGAGATGATGTGGCCTAGGAGTTTTCCTTCCTGGAGACCAAACAATGTTTTCTTGGGGTTCAAATACAAGTCATATTTCCTACATTTTTCAAAAACCTTTCTCAAGTGGACTAAGTGTTCTTCGTCAATCTTAGAATAAACAGTGATGCCATTAAGGTAAATGACTATGAAGAAGCCTATGTCCTTTGAAAAGGCTATTTCCATAGCCCTTTGGAAAGTGGCCCCTGCATTCATCAACCCAAATGGAATTTTAACATACATTAATGTTCCCCAAGTTATGATGAAGGCAGTTTTGTGCTGATTACTTGGGAATACTAGCACTTGGTTGTAACCGGAAAAACCATCAAGCAGAGATATTCTCTTAGAGCCAACTACCTTTTGAAGTATGTGGTCCATTTTAGGTAAGGGATAGTTATGTTTCAAGGAGGACCTGTTTAGATTTCTAAAGTCAATGCAAAGTCTAATCTCCCCAGTCTTCTTCCTAACTGACACAAGGTTGGAAACCCACTCAGAGTACCTAAGGGGAACTATTATCCCAACATCATACATATTTTTAATTTCTTGTTCAACTAAAGGTAGTAAAATAGGATTTATTCTCCTTAACTTTTGCTTGAAAGGTTTCTGATTTTCCTTGAGAGGAATTTTGTGTTGAATAATGCTTGTGTCATAATATTTTAAGTATTGATATCCCCATGCAAACACATCTTTAAACTCCTTAAAAAGCTCAATATACTTCAATTTTATGTGAGGAGGAAGGGTCTTTGAGAGTTTAATCATTTTGGGTTCCTTTATGTTTCCTATGTTGAATTCTTCAACATCAGTCTCGGTAGACTTTATCTTTGGATTTTTAGCCACATAATTAAAGTCGAACAGTTCTTATAATGGTGCAAGTTCTCTTGGTAATGTGTCATTTTTTCATTGTAAGACTTCCAAGTCATTTTGGTCTAGATCTTCAAACATTTCATCCTCATAAGGATGTGTGAGTAGATTTATATCAGCAAAAGATGGCAACTTTGATTCATGATCTTTGTCTTCAGTAGGACCATCTTCCTCATGTTCTAAGCTAGGTTTAATCAATGTAAATCCATTCCTAGATTGCAAGAAATCATCAATTTGTTAATCACCCTCAAACATCTGCCAATGGTTAATGTTGTCAAGTACTGTAGGACGATGTTTGACTTTGATAGGGTATTGTTCGTTTGTAGGTGGTATTTGGAAATTACTGGCAGAAAAGGCGAGCTCATTGGCGAGGCTATTTTGGGCTCGAGGAATGTAAGTGAGCTCATATTTCTTGAAATTTTGAGGAGGTATAGGGCTGAATTTATGTACTCTCTTAATGTTAGGTTCTTGGCTGAGTATTCACCTTTGATTTGTTTAATGACAAGTTTTGAATCTCCTTGGGTTGATATTTTCTTAGCTCCTAAGTCTTCAAGAAAGTGTAAACCAAGGAGGAGAGCCTCATATTCTGCAATGTTTTTAGTACATTTAAATTCTAATCTGTAAGAATGAACCTCATTTGTGTTATGTATCCAGACACCAGCTCCTGAACTAGCCTTTCCACATGAGCCATCAAAGCTCATGTTCCAAAGTGTTTCTACTTCATGTTTGTCACTGAGTTGTTGTTCAGGGCTGCTAGAGTTTTGGTTATAATTTTATTCATTTGAGGGTGAGTGTGAGTGTTCTAGAGGGCCTAGTTCTTTATCATCTCCTTTTAATTGTCCACTAATCTCTTTTTCATTATACAATATAAAAGAGTCCAAATCTGAATGAATGGAATAAAACAAGGTGTTGTTGGGTTTGTCTAGGCTACTTACCATATACTTCATGTGAGATTCCCGGTACAGTCTCCTTGTTTGGTTAAAAATTGGGATGGTAGCATAAGACATGTCAAGTTGGAGGTTCCCCAGCAACTTGGCTCCCCAAGATTGGGACAAAAGCATGCCATATTTGGGGGGAATGTCAACCACTACTATGTCCATAACGAGGCTCTTAGCAGGGATTTGTGTAAGATTGACACATAAATCCTTGATAAGGCCCAGGAACTTAACTCTGCTTGAATCAAAGGAATACAGATCTTTGTAGGGCCTAGTTATTTCTAGGCCTAATTTCTCCATCAGTACCTTTGGCATGAGGATGTGAGAGACACCAGAGTCTAGCATGGCATTATGTAGGATTTTGTCATGTATGTTTAGGCTAACATAGAAAGGGGGAATGGCTCCTTCTTGGTATTTTCCATCTACTTTGGGTCCAAACAACAACTCTGGTTTGTCATCTATCAAATTCAGAGTATTGGTATCATTTCCTATGTTTAGAACTTTCAGAACTTGTTACCTGTACATATCCTGATCTACCAGTTCAGTGAGAGGTATGGTTATCTTAATTTTAACAATATCTCCTTCGAAACTAAAAGGTACTTAGGTTTTAGACATATTTATATCAGTTTTATCAGCCATAAATTTGTCTACATTTTTAATTTGCTGACTCTGAATTATGGTTTTGGTCGCTAAATTTTTTCACGGCCACTAGCAGAGGTACTAGGGCAGCTGGTGTCACCACTTGGTTGGCTAATTTTTCCTTTGTTAGGATCAATTTTCTTAGCCATGTTGTTGTTATTGTTTACTGTTCTTTTAAGAATGTTTTCAAGGGTTTTCCTAACAACAGTGTCTAAGTTGTTTTTCTTGGAGTTGTCTTGGTTTTTCTTGCTCCTAAGGTCATATTTCCAGTGGAATTCCATTATGGCGTTTTCCAATCCCAACTCGTAGTCTTCAGAATCTTCATGGTTTGTTTCATCTAGATTCGAGGAGAAGAAACCTTGTTCTTCTTCTGTGAGAAAAACATCACCCTCGTTATCAAAGCCTATTAAGTTTAGCTAATTTTCATCTGGCTATTCAATATCTCTTTCCCCTTCATCTACATAGTTATCTTGGAAGGGTGGTCTTTTTTGTTGATCATTTTCCCTTTGTCTGATTTGGGGTGGATCTCTTTAGAAGTTCTGATTCCAGTTTCTGTTTTAGGGATTTGGTTGGTTCTCCCTAGGAGGTGTTCTTTCGTTTATGCTTATTCTCTCCATCATTCTTTCCATGGTTCTAAGTAGGTTTTCAATATTGGAATTAGATGAGGAGGTTGAGGGCACAGTTTCATCTTTGTAGGTTACCCTTTTTTCTGATCTTAGCCTAGCTCTCTTTTCAATTAAGTTGGCTTCTACACTTATGGCTCCCTTTTGCATATATTATAAAGTTAGGGGCTCTCTTTCTCTTAGCTGATAGGCCATGTTGGGGTCAAAACCTTCCAGGAATTTAGTTAAGGCTAGGCCCAGTGGGGGTTTCATATGAGGTGGGAGGGCATTGGAGACACTGTTAAACCTGGTGCAATAATCTTGGACACCCTCCCCTGTATTCCTCTTAAGATTGTTATATTCAGAAAGGATTTTGAGGGGGTTTTTCTTGATTTCCCACTTGTTTATGAAAGTTTGGTAAAGGGAAGGGAGATCATGTATGCTATTGGGAGTCAAGTTCTTGAACCATTTTTTAGCTTCTCCTCCTAGGCTTTGGGAAAACATCCTCATCTTCATGGTTTCCTCTTATAATTCCATGTAGTCAAAGGCATCATTTATTCTATCTACATGTTGTTGGGAAGTGGTAGATTCAACCCTGATAAAGTGTGGGATTCTGGACTGATAATCATTCTGCAAAGGTACGAAAGGTTGTGGTAAAACCAGGGCGGGCATACCACGCTGCCATGATAGGAGCTAATGGTGGATTTACAAGCGGAGGATTTGTGATATGAGATGGAGTGGTTTGCACACTAGAGGTGTGAATGGGTGTGGCGGAAGTACTTGGACCAACAAACTGATTCTGAGCAGATTTGGGATGAAAAGAGCATAAGTGGTGGAAAATTTTGAAATCAGGTGGTGTGGAAGGAGAAGTTTCTCTGCTAGGACTCTGTTGCAAGTCTATGGGCTCAAGGTCAGTATGGTCAATTCTACTTTGTGACTTGGTTCTAAAAAGGTTTCTGGTGTGATGCAAGTCAAATTGGGCGTCTTGCAAGGTTGTAAGATTTTCAGGTACAGAGCTTGCTTTATGAATGGTCCTAACAGTAGTTAAGTTTCCAGTTTCAGAATTTTGCCACAAAATCTTTTCTGGGTCATCAACTATGGTGGGAGGGTTTGGGTCTAGATGAGATCTGGTATTGATTCTTCGCGAAGCCATATTTCAAACTCAAAATTTAGAGAGGCTGAAAGTTTTTGAATTTTTTTGAAAAGTTTACCTCTTTTGTGTTTGCTAAACTCACACAGTGTGTGACTAGGATTCTAGACTTCTCAGGGTTGATTCGGCACAATCCTATAGGAGTCTATGGACACTAGTAAAGTTAGAAGGCCTACTGGAGGCTAGTGGAGTCACCAGGTGGATATTTTTAGTTGTTTTGAAGGTAAGTGTCTATGGTCCACCACCAATACTGATAAGAAGCCAATCTAGGAATGTTTTGGGGTTTTTTGAGTTTCTATATGTAGCCCTAAGGTTTGTAAGAGTGTCCTATCACTGAGTCATCATTTTGCTAGGATGGTGAGACAACCAGATTATACTCTTTGGCTATTAACTTGAGTTCTCTATGATTTGATGAAGGTTTCTGAAGTCCTAAGGGATACTTAAATTGTCACTTACATCAGAGTTTGCATCATGATCACCATTGTGTTAGTGATAGTGATGAGGTAGCTATAAATCATAGGATACTGTTTACTCAAGGGATTCTGGAGTCCTAAGGGGTACTTAGATTGTCACTAACTCAGAATGTCTCACCGTGATCGCCATTATGTTAGTTTCCTGTGATTTAGCAGATTGGTAGACCAAATTCATAGGGTTACATCAGACCAGTCTTTGGAGTCCTAGGACCTAGCCTTCCTGGACTCAGAGAGGGCTCTCTCTATTATGCGAAGGATGTGGACTTGTTTGCTTTAAGTGCTTGATTTTAGGCTAGTTGTTAAGTGTAGGTTTGTTGTTTGTTTTATTTGGAGTAAGATGATCAAGTAGGATAGGTAGAGTGAGAGGTTATCAAATCAATTGGGCTATGGAGTCTATGAAGTCATTGATATCTCAATAATGAATCGGGGTACATCATAGGGAAAATCTAGTGTAGTTAATGGATCTTTAAAGTTTATGTGTGAGGTGAAATGGACATTAAGTTTGGGAACCAAGGTAGGGTAAAGGGCAGTTAAGAATCCTTTGTCAAATACCTATGAAGAGAGAGATCTTAAATACTGATAAGAAAAAGATACTAGTCATGAGATAGGGCACACCATTTACTCATTGACAATAATTTTAAACAAATACACATTCAAGATATATAATCCAGTGGAAAAAATGAAGTAAGACAACTTATCTGACTTCAATGATTCTACTTTCAAGATTTGAAAACATATACGAGACAAATAGCATCAATAAATGAAGAGGGAACACCTAAACATCATTCATTAAACTATAAAGAAATTTGAGGCAAACTGATAAGCATATACAAAGGGCAAGATCGAAACAAGACCTTTTTGGCTTAACCTAATCAATCAATACATCAAAGAGAGATTTCAAGATAGAGTTTAGATAGCATAAAACAAGCAGGGCTTACCATGAATCATGTTTGTGAACTAGCATATTAATCCAATAATGAAATATACAAGCTTAGGTGGGCCTAAGGAGCAACTAAGAATTCCTCAAACTAACCCATCAGAGGAAAACATGAAGACAATAGCAAACAAGAGAACTGAGGTGCCTCAAACAACATTTCTCATCCTATACTCTTCTGAGCTATTGCAATATAGAAAGATGGACATATGAAAAACAATAAAAACATGAAAAAATAAGAGATACTTCACCATTAACTAAACTCAGGAATCCTGTAAGCAGGCCTTCATCATTATCAACCAAGGCAAATCATCCACAAGCTCCACAACACTAGACTGTTCTTCAACTTCCAAAAACCATATATTACACTTAAAAAATCAAAAGCCCAATATTACAATGAATCCTCATGTCTTATATAACAAGCAAGGAGGAGGAAAGCCTAATAGAGCATCTAGAAGTCTATTGGCTAATCAAAAGTATCTATATTGTCCTTGAGGCCTTGCAACACCCAAGGCACAAAAATATCTAAAATAAATATCTTTCCGGCCATTTTTAGCAATTAAATTGACCTCTAGGCTTTGAAAAGCCTACAAAAACTTGCTAAATGCATATTTTGACTTGTCAACCATAGGAGCGTAGCACTGTGTATCAAATTTGAATTTGCATGCCAGGAGCGTAGCACAGGAATAGAAAAAATGGGTCTTCTTACAACCACGTTTTGAAGGCCTTCCTGATGTTGGATAAGGCTCCATGATGGCTTGTTGGAAAGCCCTTGTTTCCATATCTATCCTTGGTTTTTTGATCTGACCTCTGAAACCTGTTCAAAAAGTGAAAATTCCAAGATTGGTAGGAGCGCAGCACATGTCCTGAAAAGTGGGCAGAATGGTGAAAAAATGAGTGTTTTTGACCCTTTTGGGGGACCAAAACAACTCCAATTGAGATGAAAATTGGTGAGCATGCTCCTCTCATGATGAGGAATCCAAAAATGAAAGGATTTTCTACTGAAGATGCCTTGAAAAGGAGCATAGCACTAGGTGTGCTGTGCTCCTAGCCTCAAAATTTTGCAAAAAAAAAAAACTTGTTCAATTTCTCCCAAATTTGGTAGATAGGTGCCTCATGGGTCCTGCGAGACCTGTAGAGAGGCTTGAGCCAAAATAACAAGGCTAGCTTGGTCCTTTTCCTCCTTTAGTGCTTGGATCTCAATTTTGGCCCTTTTAGTTCTTGCCTTGCAAATTTTTCTCTTTGAGAATAATGCTTAGCCATCCTTCTTTGTAAATCCAAGTCTCTATTGGCCTTCTCTAGCTTGGTTTCAAGGTGTATGTTAGCTCTCTCAAGCCATTATTCCCTATCATGTTCAATTTCTAGTGCAAGGAGTTCTTGGAGAGAAATTTTTTCTGATTGGGTTGATTCTTCTTCTCTCTGCTTTGCCAATGCTTTCCTAAGACCCATAGTTCTAGTTCTCCTTCTATTTTGACCTTCCTCATCACTACTCTCCTCATAAGTGCCCATGAATTCTGCCAACTTCACTTGCGACCTTTGAGCCTCTTTTCGGTACCTGAGTGTTCTTGTTTCATGGATGGCTTTTTGGGCACTCATTTGCTTGTTTTGCATCTGATAAAAGTGAATGCCATCCTTTCCTCTTTCTAATTCAGCCTCCAAGTCCTTTATTTGTGAATTCCTGTCTTGGAGGAGGGAGTTTGAAATTCTTGTTTCATTCTCATTATCATTGTCTATGTGAATGATTTCAAACTCTCTTTATTTTTCATGATCTTCTTCTTCTTCTTTCACTTTTTGCTTACCTTTGTCCAATGGTTGAGCTGAAGCAGATGGCAAGGTCCCTTGCCTCTTAGAGGCAGCAAAAACTTGCCTTGATCCTCTTTGGTAAGTGAGAGTACAAGTTTTAACATGTTTCACTTGAATACTTTGATCATTGGTGACCTTAGGGCTGTTTGTATTCTCATTGATGATTTTTGTATGTGTGTATTCCTCACTTTTCCCTTGACTGTGTTTTTGAGAGACATTTTCACTTTCTCTCATGCTAACATCACTGCCAAGATCCTCATCATTTTTATCTTCTTCCATGTCCTCTACATTGTCATGGTTAGAGGTGTCCTCATCATTTTTTGATGTGTTCTCATCCTCTTGGTTGGATTCTTCTTCACTTTGCTCTTGATTGCCTTCTTGAGAGGCATTTTCACTTTCTCCCATGCTGGCATCTTTGTCAAGATTTTCATTATTGTCATCCTCTATATTTTCAATACTAGAAGTGTCTTCATCATTGCTTTGTACATCTGTATCATTATGACTGTCCTCCTCTTCATGACTTGGCCCATCGTCTCACTTTCAAACTCTGCCTCTTCTTGACTGCTAACATTTTCTGTGGGGTCACTGTTAGAGGCACTTTCATTAGTCTCTCCTTTACTTTGATTATCATTTTCTTCCTCATTATGTGAGTTTTCTTATTTTTCTACCCACTGTCTTCTTTGTCTTACCCACTATAATTATCTTTAAGCTTTGTCTCTTCTCAACTGCTATCTTCACCTTCATTATTGTTGCTTTTACCATTGTCATTTTGCTCAATGTTTTCTTCTTTACCTTCATTATTTTGATCATCAAAGTCTACCTCTGTACTTGGATTGTCATTTACTTCCTCATCCTCATTTAGCTCACTTATTTTACCTTCTTATTCACTTTTTGTTTCACTGCCTTTGTCACTACTTTCTTCTTCATTAACACTTTCTTCTTGATCTTCTTCCTCATCACTTTCTTCATGATTTCCATGTTCATCTTGGTCACTGTTTTCTTCCTGCAGAAGTGTCACTCATGGCTAACTATCTTTTGCAGAATATACTTTTGATAAGGAAACCCTTGTTGGAGGCTTCTATGCTTTGTTTTTAGTCCAATTACATGTTTGTTCCTTCGAACCGATTCCAGCTTTCTTATTACCTAAAAACAATGTTTCTTGAACACAAAGGCCAACCCTAGCACCTATAAACTCTAGTGACCTAGTGGAAGGGGTTTTTAACTCTTCTATGGACTGAAGTTTTGACTTGGTGTTTTTTTTAGGAAAGAGGAGCGATTTGAGTTCTTTTTGACAAGCTAGATCATTTTGAAGATTCACAAACCACTGAAATTGATATGCCTAAGGAGTTTTCAGAGGTAAATTTGGGTTTTTGAAGGTTACGAGGCATTAGGTCAGCATGGTGAAAAGTAAGCAGAGGAAAAATGGAGTGTCCAAACCATAGGTGTAAAAAATGGGATGAGGTATGAATTCTTTTAGAAGCCAGAATTTGGACTTGAGAAATAAAAAAGGTTGAGATTTTATGACAATATTCAAGGAGAAACCTATCTGTGAAAGAAATAATTAATCCACAAAGTATTCTTGACTAGGTTCTATGATGTTGCTTTGATGATAAAATAAGTTTCCCAGTAGAGTCTATGGAAAACCAGTGGAGTCAGTAGGTCTACTGAAAACCAGTGGAGTCACTAGGTGGAGGATTTTTACTTGTTTTATGGCTGGATGTTGTCCACCATTAACAACCAGGTACCATTCTTGGCTAACACTTGATTCATCTAAGTTTAAAATGAGGTTATCTTAGTTTTTGAGTTTATTTTTTGCTGTTCATTACTTAGTGTCCCTAGTATGGTCGCCAGTATGTTGTCTCCCTGTGATTTGCAAGATTGGTAAGAACAAACACTGTAGAGGCCACATCAGAACCAATTTGGAATCCTAGCACCTAGCCTTCCTAGATTCAGAGAGGGATATCTCTATATATGTGTTTATAGATGATATGTCTTTGTGCTCTTGTTTTATGATATTAGGCTAGTTATGAAGTTCTAAGGACTTGTTTGTTTTGGCTGATTAATTGATAGGTTGACAGATCTGTGGTGTGATTAGTTGAGGAAGTGTTTCAGCTAAATAGATATACCATGAGAAAACATTAATCCATTGGGCTATGGAGTCATAAAAGTATTTAATTTTTCATCAAATCTGCAAGGGTTTTTATAGGGCAAGCTAACTATATCAAGTGGATCTCTTAGATTAGTTGTGGTATGAAATAGCAATAAGTTGTGAAGACAGCAAAGCTATAGTCAGTTAAGAATCTTCTAGCTCTACTTTAACAAGAAAAGCCTTTTAGGTAACTATTTGAGGCAAACCAAAGGACATGGCATACCGTAGAATTCTTTTGCCAGACTTTAATAAAAAAACCTTTAAGACAACAATCCAGCAATCCTAGAATTACTTTCAGACAAAGAAAACATTTAAGATAACAGTGAGAGTAGCTAAAGAGCAAGCTAAACCTATATTATTTAACTCAACACTCAAAAGACATTCAAAGCAACATTTTGAGGCAAACCAGAGGACAAGGCATACCATAGAATTCCTTGGTTTAGATTCTACTAAGTATACTTCAAAGAAAGGCCTCTAAAAAAATATTTCAAGCTACACCGAAGGACAGGGCTTACCATAGACTTCTTTAGATTGACTCTATTAAATCATTTCCAAGGAAACAAGTTAGGTGGAACTAGAGAGAAATTAAGAATTCTCCAATTAGACCTTGCAGAGGAAAACATTAAGATAAAGAAGGAAGATAGAAATAGGGTGCCAAGACAGCATATCCTACTCTAAAATTTTTGTTCTTTTATTAGAGAAATATGGACATAATGGAAAATAGAAGAAAAAAAAATGAAAAAGAAGGAAAATTTCACCATTAACATAGCTCAAGAATCCTGTGAACGTGCTTGTATTATTGATGATCAAAATAGTTACATTACTCCATGTACAATAAATCTCTGCAACTCAGAGCTTTCTCAAATCCATCCTAGCAATCCTCAACTAGCTCAGCAAGAGAAATCGGTCAAATAACCACCAACTAACCAACACTAAAAATGAAGTTTACAAGTAGTATTATCGACAAAATGAGGAGGTGATGCTAAGCTAGGGTTTAGATGTCATTTATTATAGAGTTAATGAGTTTTTGAACTTTTGAGACCATGCAAGGCCCAAGGAAAAAAATATATGAGAGTGTTTCTCTGAAATAATAATTCCTAACTTAAATTCTGAGCTGATTTTGGGAAATATTTGACTTTAAGGCTTTTTCAATAACTTTATAATAACTGCTGGGTAGATGAAAAATATCTTTGACTTTTTGCAATAACTGTTGATGTTTATTGAAAGAAAACATGCTGTAGGTGGAACAATATCCTTCTAAAGAAGTAAATGACTTTGTTTAAGTCATTCAAATATGCTTCTGTGTCTTATCTACCTCTATTTTATCTTTAAACTTAGCTTAGGCCTTTTAAACTTGATTTACTTTTTAACTTCCTACTTCACTATATTTTCATTTAATTCTACCTTTTATCTCTGTGTTTATGACTGATCCTCTTGACTAGTCCTTTAACTTATGTCTTTAACCTTTAACCGTTGATTTGTGGCTAATATTTATATTTGTCTTTAATCCTTGATTATCTCTTTAATCTTTAATCATTACTGTTGTGGTCTTCTAACTGTTTACCTTCCTGTGTCGGTCTCTGTCGATGTTTCTTATGCAGGGAGGCATTCTTATGCTAATGGAGGGTTTTATTTACCACCGAGGATCATGATTCATCGATGATTAAGCTTGATTTTCTATTATGGTCCCTTTAAAATGGAATAAACCTCTGGATCGTCACCCAGACATTTTACTTAGACGTTTTTTGGACCAATGAAATGCATTTTAGGCACCTTCGCCATTATACGTGCACATAAAGAAAAAAAATTAATCTTTAAATCATGCAGGGAGGGGTTTTTGCGTTTATCGGGGGTTTTTCGGGCTTTTTGGTATTTTCAGAGGAAAAAATGGTGTTCTGGGCCTTATCGCAGAGCCACAAAGCTCTGGATAATTTTGAATCAGACGACGGTATGCATTTTTGGCGGGAATGGAAGAAAGCGGTTTTCGGGAGTGGAGAGGGCAGTTTTCGCATGATCGGGGAGGCGGTAATGGTTTTGGGTGGGGGCATGCGATTCCACTCAGAGAATTCCGCGTGGCAAGAGAATACCGACAGTTTCGCATGGTCGGGGTTTGTTTAACCCCCATGCCACTATATTTGTGATAAGCGCGATCAACTATTGGATCTCGTGGGACAAGATCAACGGTGGTCGCAAGATTTGGGAGTGGAAGGAAAAAAAATGGGAGTGGGGTATAGGGATAGGTGGCAGAGTCTGAATGGGCGCAGGGTTTAGTGGAAAGCGGGGCCCAGGGTCTTAATAAACCAAGCGAATGCGCCCGATTTATAAGGTAAAAGAAAGGTTTGTGAAGGGTTTTTTAACAAAGGCAAAGGGCTTAAAAAGCGGGGGCTATGCAATAGGAGGGGTTATGGTTATATGAGCACGAGGGATTAATAAGAAGGAGCCCGAGTTGAAAAATAGAAGTGGGGTAAAAAACCTTAAAATGTGGGTTTTAATGTTTAAAATAGGGTTTAATATATAACCAAGGGTTGGGTTAATAAAACAAAGAGTTGGGTTTAAAAATATTAAATGGTCAGGTTTATGTTAATAAAAACATAATTTTTAACATAAAATGTGGGTCCCGAAAAGGTCAAATTTACCTTTGAAAACAATGTAAAAATACATTTTTACATTGTTTTTAGTGCAAAAGGAGGAGAATGATGAAGGTGAGGGTTTTGAAAGGTTTTTTAGAGGGGAAAATGGGTTTTTTGTGGAGAAAGTGAGGAATTGAGGGAAATTAGCCCAAAATGAGTCTTTTGAGAATAGGAAGGTATTTTTGAGAAGGCAAGGATGAAATATAGTGAAAAAGGCTCATTGAGGATAATGAAGGTAGTGAGATTTCTAAAGATAGCTGATAGGAAAAGAATGCTATCTTTAGGTGCTTGTGGAAAATCAATAGTCACCTAGTGAACTCTGTAGAATACAGAAGGATAACACTTAGTGAAACCTCATAGCCAATGGCTCATGTTGAGATGTCTTGCCAATTATATTACACATCTTCTTCTAGTGCTCTTAGATGTTATTTTCATGGGACAGATTCCCATCAAGCCAACCCATCCTCCTAAATTAAAGCCCACGTCGGATATATGTGAACTGCGACAACAAATGGGAGAACAATCAACTTCTCGTTCTTGATGATCTTGTTGAAACAAATGCTATATTGTCGTTTAGTTTTATTCTAAGGTTGGTTTGTTTAAACCACCTCAATATTTAGTGTATTTGCTATTATTGTAGTTTAAATTTCAACTATAAAATCCCCTTCATGTCAATAGAGAAGGGGTTCTGAATTTTTGTAAGGAAAGCTTTAGAAAGTTTGTACTACTATAACTCTGAAGACTTATGAATAGAAAAGTTGAACCAAAGATATTTTTCTCATGAGAAGAGTGTTAATATATTGGGTATTATTATCTCTATATTGCTATTGTGCTTAAATGTGATAGATAGTTATTTTATATTATTATTCATTATATGTTTTCTTACATTAAGTCAAGCATTTATTCACTATTGATGTGTGAGATTGTTATCTTTCAAGATATATAAAAAAAATGAAAGATTTTATGTGATATGTTTTAATCAATTAATTAAATTAACTATTTAATTAAATTAATTATTCTTAATGGCTTTCGGTTCTTCAGTGTTTGATGATTTATATTGTCTTGTATTTGATGAAATATTTAAAATCACATACAAAGAAAGAGCTTATCCTGCGATATACATACTTAAAGCTTATTTTATTCTTTATTTCAATTTTTTTATCCACATCGTTACTCTTATATTTCATACCCATAATTTTATCTATTTTGAAAGGGAATCTGGTCCCATTATCCCTAGTCAAAGCCACTATTCCAAACGGAAAAGGAGCTGTCTTAAGTCCTCGACCGTGTGGTTATCCCCGATGTTGAGGCAGATATTTTAGAGCCTTCAACAAAACCGTGCTCTAGTGTGAACCATTGTCAAGGGGTTTGACCATGTTGCATACTTGGGGAGAGTTTGTAACAGGTGGAAAAGAAATAACCTGACTCGCTCCCACAACGGACCCAGGTCAAGTCCTGTTAGAGGGAGAGGGAGAGGCATGGGCCACTCTAGTCCCAACAGGGGAAGGGGTTGAAATTGAACTTCGAGAATTATCAACAATGTTGCCAGTGCTTACCAATCAGGCACACAATGTCAATCTCGAGAGATTATCAGAGGCTAAGAAAATGAAATTAGAGCAGAGATGGATCCTACTAAGAAAGAATTAGTAGCTGAATGGGAATCCATTATTCCAAATCTAAGTTATACTCAGGGTCGTCGTACATTATTTCTGTAAACTTTACATGTTTACTGGCTACTAAAAACTTTTCTGGCTAAGGCCTTGATGCTACCACTAGTAGGAATACCAGAAGTTAAGGAGGAGATGCAAGCTATCCGCAGTGAATTCTAGTTGATCCAATGCCAAATCCAACATCAAAATACCAGGTTGGTCCACATCAAGAGACACATTCCATGCTTTTCCTTTGATGGAGCAACTAGGAACTAGTGACAGGGATCCTACCCTAGTAGATTCTTTTAGTGAATATAATTTCTAGATGTATGATACATGTTTCTTTTTTTTTTGGAATAGAAAGATAGATCATAGATGTTATCAAGATAATTTCGTGTTTGTATCTTTGAAGGTCTCTCTTGGATAATTTAAATTTTAGATTGGTTATAACTCAATTGGATGGTCAAAAAACCTGGTTTCCCACTAGACAGGTTGAGACCATCTGGGTATGGATGCTCATGATGCATTTACCTGCTTGATTTTAAAGTAATAGAAAGACGCTACCTCCACTTAAAAATAAAAAATCATCAATATAAAAATTAAAATTCCATGATCACTATATATATTTTTCTTATCCATTCTAGTACCATTCAACTCAATGACACAAAAAAACTTAGTGATCATTGTTTAAGTTAGTTGTCATGCTTAATCCATGTGCACAAAGGAATAATTAATCCCCAATGTTTTACCCATCACCTAGTAATTATCATTGTTTACATTCAGAAATATTGAATCGTCTCATCATGTTCCCAACTCAATACCACTTGATCTCTTTTATTTTAGATGCAAACTTCTTTAAGTTGGGCTAGAGATTATTTCCTTTCAATTTTGGCTTCTGAATATTATATTTGGTTTAGAATATGAAGTACTTGAAACCAATATCATCCACCAAACATTTTATATGTTTAATATCCTTTAGAAATAAATTCTTTTAATACTAATGGAACAATAATTGATATGATATTCTATATAAAATCTCAGTATATCATTAATCCACTCATGAAAAAATGAGTGTAGATCCATCAAGTACATCCTCTATTACTTGATTCTCACTTCTTTTGTATTCCTTATTATTAACATTCATTTTTACATTTCATGCTAAGTGTTTTCTCATTAGTTTACATAGGCTATTTCTTGTACCAATAGTAGACAATTTTTATCCTTGATTGCTTAGATATTTTAACATTTTTCTTGTTGTAAAATTAGCTAGTTGTGAGTGTTGTTAGATCATACTTCCTTATCTTGACATTTTATAATTATATGAGTCATCAAAATGACCCTTACCAACCATCCTTAACCAACACCCATGTTTCTCAATCCACTTATAATTTCCCTTAAGAGAGATTTTCATTTGAGAAAGAAACCATTTTAATCCGTGTATATAAATTTGTTTTAGGATTTACTGCAGTTTAGAGTTATCCCAAAACTTCCATGCTGTCCATCAATATACATAAGGGATTTGTATGAGGCTTAATCAAATATTCTAATCCTAACAATTCCATAGTGTTGTTACTCAATTTGGATACCTTACTTAACAATCACAAATCCTTCTTGGGATAGCATGCTCCAATTATGTTAAGATAGTTCCTCTTTTCTCATTTTCACAATTTCTATTTTTTCTCCTTGTTCCCATCTTGCAAGAATATGAAAATAAATCACTAGTATATTACCTCTTTATCCTCATGTCCCCTTAGATCTACTGATTCATCTCTCTAAAAACTGTCTTGGCCTCCATGTGTATGTGGAATGTGACCAATGTTTCTATCTTCACCATTATCATGATCATCTAACTTCATCAATGGAGTGACAAGATTTTATTTTTGATAAACATCCTCCTTATTTAGACTTTCAGTGATTCTTACCATGTTATAGTATGATTCCACAACCATTTTTCATATTATTATTCACTTTTAAGATACCCCAATGGTGCTAAGTTATTTAATCCTCATTATACTTAAATCCAAAATTCGTCATGTTCTAGGATAAATTACTACTTTTTGTTGATTTCTTACCCTTGTTTGTGAACGTTTCACTCACTCACCTTAATTATATATTTAATATTCTTTTATGTTCATCTCATCATTCCAAGTTGGTCAAGGTTAGAAGGAATACCAATCTTTATCATCATTCAAAATTTGTAAGTTCCTCCTTTTACCCCTGATCCATAAGGAAACTCTATCAAATATCATTACCTAGATATTTCCCCTCATTATTAAAATTTGTGTCTCTTTGTACTTATTTTTCTTTCTTCTCAGTCAAGTAATATGTTTATAGTACTTTAGGTTCATTTGATGAGGTTCAGGAGGCATACTATACATATCTTCATATCACAATATTTATTTTAAACTTGGAATGGTCAAGAAACCATTACCTTCTTGTTAGATTTCCAATCAATATTGAAACTTGTAAGCTTGCGTAGTGATAATATCAATTGTGTTGTTAGTATTATCCTTATCTATTGAGTCATCAGTCTTATCTTCTAGCTATCGTTAGAAGCCTGTATTGTTCCTATAAATTAGGCTCATTTATAACTCATCTTCTTAAGCAACGAAGTGTGTTTATCTTCGTTTTTCATATTGTGATACATCAATAGAAGTATTGTTTAGATTTGCAGTATGATCCTTGGGTATTTTAATACTCTTTCATGGTATCAGTGCTATACTACGAGCTCCCATCTCAATTTTCTTGAGATCTATTTTAATGTTTTTAAGAGTCCAGTTTTGGATCTATATCTGTTGGGGTTTGAATTTTGTTGTTCAGTGCTTGAAACCATTGGATAAGTGAAGGTTGTTGAGGCCTCGTTCAACGAATCTATGAATTTATAGTAAGTTCTCAAAGCCTTCATTCATATTTGACAAAATTTTCTATTAGTATGAATCTTAATTCCAAGCGTACGAAAAAAAGACCACTTTAGCTGTGCATAACAAACAACCCTAACAAAAAATATGGCTGCGAATATCTTCAGATTTGCAGTTAGGTGATCAGGATAAATACTGCAAAAATCTAGATATATGCATTAGAAGACATTAAACAGTAGAAAAAACAAGATTTACTCCATGCATCCAATAGACAATACAAGAATATGTTGAATGAATTTTTTATTAAGGGCACCTGGGAGGAAAACATAGGAGGGTGTTCCTAATTTTCCTCAATGTGATGGGTTCTTGTAAGTCCTCAACACTTCAAATCTAAAATTCCTCTCTCTTGATGGTGTAGAAAACCCAGACAAAAATGGTAGCAAAATATGACTATGATGGTGGATCAATAGTCAGACCAAAAGTATAGATCCAGAGTGATCTTAAGCAACAAAAGGTGATAAATGAATGGAAAAACCCTTCTATTTATAAAACAATATTGAGTTAGTCTAGATATTGGTGCATAATTAAAATATTATTAACCAAATCAAGATCCAACTTTTATGGAATATTTTATTATATTTGTTGGAGGGAAAAGGAATTTGACTTGGGTTAAATCCCTTTATTTGTAAATAATAAATAAATAAATGATTTATTTATCATTTTCAGGATGTGGTTGAGTAATAATCAAATAAATAATGATTTATTTAATTATTTATGGGTGATTTAGTCATATTTAACAAAGAATATTATTTAAATAAGGTTTAAATAACTATTCTTTAGGAAATAATAAGATAAATAATGATTTATCTAATTAATTTCCTTTTTTGGGTTAAATATAACCAGGAATATTAATCAAACTACTGTTTAATTAATTATTCCTTGAGGAAAATAAAAAAAATGTAGATTTATTTAATATTTCCTCATGGGTTTTCATGTTTAGACCATAAATAACTTAATAAAGGTGGTTTACTAAGTTATTTTTATAGTGAAAGCAATTTTACTTAATGTAAAATTGGTCTTATGTGGTGTACTTGGATCCATCTAATGATAATAGGCTAGATGACCAAAAAATGGTGTAACGAATTGCCCCCCAGTGTGTGAGCGTTAGGAGCTAATCGTATGACCGAAGTACGTTGTAAGAACTCAATCACTAGACACCGAAGGGGAAGTCAAAGAGAGAGAAGTATAAGGTAGACCAAAGTGCTGAAAGGAATAGACCCTAAGGAGGCGAGACTTACAGGTATGACAAATCTCTTTTATAAGGCAGTAATTTCTATAGGCGGCAGGGGAGGCATACCTATGCCTGCCGAGGCAATAGTACAAAAAATAAGGCGTCCGGAAAACCACGAGACTGGCCACTATAATATATGCTGGCATAAACATGAGCTAGATAAATAACACGATAATGAATCCCACATACATATTGTGCCTGGGATAACAACCAAGACTTGTACAATAATATCTGAGTACATGAGATACAAATACAACCTAGATGCCCCTATAAATAGGAAAGGGCTTTGAAAATATGACTGATATATGCAATCAAGAAGGTGTTACAAGTGGCTGAGGCCGATATCATCAAATCTGTGGAGCTACATCGAAGGTTGAAGTGAAGAAGTCGTCTAGGTATGTGGGGGGCTACCTGTAGGGCCACCCCCTCATGAGGGCTGAAACATCTCACACACACCTGGGAATCACCGGTCCAATCTGCTGCATCAATGAACCATCAAGTATATAGATCTAGATCATGCTGAAAGGAGCTGGAGCTGAGAAAAAATCAAGTCAAAGGGCTAGAAGGAGTCCCCTTTCCTGATCCTAGGCACCGAACAAGAGTGGAAGCTAGAACCAAGGTACACCGCCCTCTAGACTTGTCTTCTGGAATAAATGATCTGATGTCGATAGAAGGAAGTATGCCATAGGTGAGGCAATAAGAGGTCCTCAACTAAAGAACAAGAGAAAATAGTAGAGCGACTGACAGATGGACATCAAGGGTGATGATAAAAATGGGGGTTACTGAGTAGCTGATGGACGACTTCCCTTGTTAGAGCATAAAGGGCATGGATGACCTAGGGCGACTGACACAATATCATGAGGGATAGGGGATAGTGGGACTGAAGGCCATAATGTGTGACACGAGAGAGGGACCAAGCAAAGGATGGAGGGCTATAGCGGGATGCAAAGGGACTTGGGATAGACTCCATGAATGCAATGATGACTCAACTCGGATGCTCTAAACAAGGGTGACTCGATGGTGCTGCCACACAGAAAAGGTCTAATGGGGACCATAAAAACATAAGTAAAAGATGGTGACTCACGACGAAAGTCAACACGAGTGTGGACAAGTATGGAGACAAAGTGGTTCCCCTAGTATGATTATTTCAAGTGAAGAAATTCCATTTTGAGGAGGGGTGAAGTAATGCTTCTTGGAAAAAATGTGTCTTGGTGGAGTATCAAATCACAAAAAGCATGAGCTGGCTATCTAAAGACAATAAAGCATGCCTTCCCAGAAGGGAATGCTAAGGGTAATATTTCTTCAGATAGAGTGCATTAGAAGACATTAAACAGTAGAAAAAACAAGATTTACTCCATGCATCCAATAGACAAGACAATAATATGTTGAATGAATTTTGTATTAAGGGCACCTGAGAGGAAAACACAGGAGGGTGTTCCCATTTCTCCTCAATGGGATGGGTTCTTGTAAGTCCTCAACACTTCAGAGCTAAAATTCCTCTCTCTTGATGGTGTAGAAAATCCAGACAAAAATGGTAGCAAAATATGACTATGATGGTGGATCAATAGTCGGACCAAAAGTATAGATCCAGAGTGATCTTAGGCAAAAAAAGGTGATAAATGAATGGAAAAACCCTTCTATTTATAACAAAATATTGAGTTAGTCTAGATATTGGTGCATAATCAAAATTTTATTAACCAAATCAAGGTCCAACTTTTATGGAATATTTTATTATATTTGTTGGAGGGAAAAGGAATTTGACTTTGGTTAAATCATTTTATTTGTAAATAATAAATAAATAAATGATTTATTTATCATTTTTCAGGATGTGATTGAGTAATAATCAAATAAATAATGATTTATTTAATTATTTATAGGTGATTTAGTCATATTTAACAAAGAATATTATTTAAATAAGGTTTAAATAACTATTTTTTAGGAAATAATAAGATAAATAATGATTTATCTAATTAATTTCATTGTTTTGGGTTAAATATAACCAAGAATATTAATCAAACTGCTATTTAATTAATTATTCCTTGAGGAAAATCAAACAAATGTAGATTTATTTAATATTTCCTCATGGGGTTTCCTGTTTAGACCATAAATAACTTAATAAAGGTGGTTTACTAAGTTATTTTTATAGTGAAAGAAATTTTACTTAGGGTAAAATTGGTCTTATGTGGTGTACTTGGATCCATCTAATGATAATAGGTTATATGACCAAAAAATTCTGTAACATTTTCCATAATTAATTTGCCCCTTTTTTTAGTTTGCCCGTGATTCTTTTTTAAAGGAGAAAGGGTATTTAGAAACAGAGAAAGGAATTTATGAATGTGTTGTTCTGGCTTTCAAAAAAGGAGAAAGTTTTCCCACAAATTTTAAAGGAGGAAAGAAAATGGGTAAAAGTATTTTTTAAAAGGGTTTAATTTGCTTGGGCCCTCATTAAAATTATTTTGAAATTCTTTGGATTTTATTTGGAAAATTTGTCTGGGTTTAAGAAAAGGCCTCAAAATTATTGGAATTTTTTCCCTTGGGTGAAAGAAGAATCAGGAAAAAAATATTGATTGGGGTAAAAAGGATAATCTAGGCAAATATTATTGGCATTTCTTGGCTTTTATTTTTTTTGGCGTAAAAGGAAGTTTTGGATTTTTTTTTTGACATTTTGTAGTAGTTGTAAAATTTTGAGTGTTGATATAATGGTAGAGTTAATGATAATAGAGTTACTTACTCCATACAATTATCATACTCGGAAAATAAAAATGCAACAACTGATGTAATCTAAGGGGTTGTGGAAAACATTAAGTGAAAACTGGACGAATTTTACAAAATAAGTTGAAATTTTTTCCGACAAGAATAAAATAGATGAAGAAATGGGGCTGATTGGGTTGCATGTTTCATAAAACCTATTATTTCATCTTGAAGAATGTGAAACTCCCAAACAAATTTGGGAAAAACTAACTTCTATGTTTGGAGGTATCAATGAGTTCCATGCGTTAGAATTGGAAACTAAATTATCAGCTTTAGTACCTAATGAGCATGCCTCTATTGAGAAGCATCTAGCTCAATTCAGGTCTTTGTTGTCTCAATTAAAAGCATGTGGCATGGAGAAAAAATATGTTGAATGCATTTTCTTGATTTTGTCAAAATTAAAGGGTCCTTTTTAGGTTTTTGCATCTATCTTCTATGCATCAAGGGATGCCCTTGGTGACAAATTTAAAATGCCTAGCTTTGAGATATTTTGTGATAATCTCATACAAGAACAATCTAAGCTCAAGAAACAAGATGTTCTCTCTATCTTTTCACATCAGTATTTGGTGGCTCATAACTCCAAAGGTAAGCACAAAGCTCAGTTTAAACCAAAGAAAAATTATGCATAAGCCCTTGAGTATCCCTCCAAGCCTAAGAAAAATACTAAGTCTTCTCCTCCAGTTTATAAGAATGAATGATCCTCCTTAAAGACAAACAAAAAACATGAAAAGAAGAAGATCCAAACATATGAAATTTGTACTTTTTGTGGCAAATAGGGGCATATTGAAGCAAGATGTTGGATAAAGTTGAATTCCTTAGAAGAGGCCATGAAGAAGCACACTATTTTAATAGGAAAATGACATGATCTATCAACCAAAGCCATACGTAAATGTACAAACAATTGGATACTTGATTCAGGAACTTCACATCATATGACTCCTTGTGAAGACCTGCTTCCATCCACATCTCATAGCAACATCTCACAAATTGCAATTGGTGACTCTACACAAATTGAAGCCTTGGGATCAAGCACTATACATATGACACATGGGTGCATTAAAAGTGTGCTCATAGTCCCTAAAATTTCCATAAATTTATTGTCCATTTATCAGATCTGTCATTTTGGTGATGGGAAAACTATAGAGTTTTCTCCAAATGAGGTAGTCATTAAAGAGCTACATGATCCTACAGTTGTTGTTGCTATTGGTCAAGCTAATCATGCTTCTAGATTATATACGTTTGTCTGCTTTCAGCCTTCCTTTGCTTCTTATTTTATATCTCATACTGATTCATTGAGGAAGCTTTGGAATGAAATATTTTTCCATCTCAATTATAGATATTTGCAACAAATGTACACTCAAAATTTGGTTTCAAGTCTTCCTAAGGTTTCATGTATTGATGGAATATGTGTAGGCTGTGCCCTTGGAAAACAACACCAAGATCCATTTCCTAAAGGGAAAGCCTCAAGGGAAAAATCACCTCTTGAGTTGGTGCATAATGATCTAATGACATTTCAACTCATTCCTTTTCAGGGGCCAAATATGCATTAAATTTTATTAATGATTTTTCACAATACTCTTGGGTGTATTTTATCAAGTATAAGAGAAAATTATTTCAACCTTCAAGACATTTAAATCTATTGTTGAGAAAAAATCATCATGCTCCATTAAAAATCTACACACAGATAATGGGGGGGGGGGGAAATATGTTAGCAAATAATTTCAAAATTTTTTCAAAGAACATGAAATTTTTCATCAACATTATGTTCCTTACTTCCCTCAGCAAAATGGTGTAGCTGAACGAAATAATAGAACACTTAAGGAGATGGCTAATTTCATGATTCATTCCAAGAACTTGGCATATACTTTTTGGTCTGAAGAAATTAATTTTGCTTATTACATTCAAAACAAGATGCCTCATAAGGCACTTCAAAATATGACTCCAATGGAATCTTGGACACATGAGAAGCCTCATGTATCTTCTGTCAATGTATTTGGTAGTTCTACATTGGCATTAATTCCGGATGAAAAGCGCAAAGCGATGGAAAAGAAAAGTCAACAATTGATATTTGTTGGTTACTGTGAGGACATGAAAGCTTATCGAATCTTTGATCCTAACTCTAAGGAAGTTTTTTTTCTTTTTTCTTTTTACTGAATAGATGTTCATTTTGATGAAAATGCAGGTCCAAGATCATCTTCTTCCCCTACTACCTCATATTCACTTGTTTATTATGGTTATAATCATTGTGATGATTTTATAGATTTAGAAGAAGAATAAATCTCTACTGAAGTTCCTCATCCAGAAGAAAATATTCCATCAGCACCAGCGAAACCCGTACAAGAGAAAACTATTTTGGATAATTCCTGAAGGAGGAGTATTCGTAAGAGAAAGCATCCTGACAGTTTTGGCTATGACGCAATTGAGTTTAGTTATATAGCCTCACATAAACCACAATTTGAAGGAATATATATTTTGAGTCATGTCATTTCAAAGGATCCACAACAAGTTTATGATGCTATTAGAAAACCTGAGTGGGAAGCTACCATGACAGCAGAGTATTCTACTTTGATGAAGAATCATACTTGGGATCTTGTTCCTCTTCCAAAGGAATGCAAGTTGGTCCATTGCAAGTGGATCTACAGAACCAGATATGTAGTAGGCATATATTTAGATAAACATAAGGCACATCTTGTGGTTAAGGTATTTTCATAGGTTGAAGGAATTGGCTAGTATGAGACTTTCACTCCCGTCACAAAGATGTATTCTATTCCTCTTGTTATTTCTCTTGCAACCTCTCAAGTCTGGTCAGTTTACCAAATGGATGTTAAGAGTGATTTTTTGCATGGTCCTCCTTCCTTGATATCTTCATTTTCTTTCCTTCTTTATTTCTTATGAAATGTTGTACATGGGTACCTAAAAAGGCCTATTTGTCGGGATTCATTCTTTGTGTTCTTTTTTCTTTATTTTCCTCCCTACATTTCACTTATTGCGGGGGGGAGGGGGGGGGGGTGTTAGATTTCCAATAAACATTGAAACTTGTAAGCTTACATAACAATCTTATCAGCTACGTTGTTAGTCTTATCCTTATCTATTGAGTGACTAGTCTTATCTTCTAACTATCGTTAGAAGCCTCTATTGTTCCTATAAATTAGGCTCATGTATAACTCATTTTCTTAAGAAATGAAGAGTATTTCTCTTCATTCTTCATCTTGTGATCTCTCGGTAGAAGGATTGTTTAGCTTTTCAGTATGCTCCTTGGGTATTTTATTACTCTTTCACTTTTATGAAATGATGGCTTAAACCTAGTTGTGAAATTGGTATAGGAAGTTAGGGTAACTATATTACAAATTTTTGGAGACACAACGTTGGTTATCTAATGGATGAAAAAATAATTTTTTCTTAGTAATTTTACATTACAATCATATTATTATGAGTTTTTCAACATAGTTACAACTTTTTCATATACATCAATGTCTTAAATTTCTATCCACAAGTGTCGAGAAAAATTATCCCTCACAAGCAAGGTGAAGTGGCGATAAATAAGCACATTGGCTCATTTTTTATGGTGCTTCACAAGGAAACCCTTATAGGAGAGGTTCAAGAGGCATATAATACCTATATTCATATCAAAATATTTCTTTTAAACTTGGAATCGATCAAGAAACCAATAAATTCTATGAAATGATGGCTTTCAAGCTAGCCATGAAATTAGTATAAGAATTTGGTGTAACTCAATTACAAAATTTGGAGACATAATGTTAGTTATCTAATGAATGCATAAATAAATTTGTTTTTGGAATTTTATATTACAATCAATATATGATGATGCTGCACGTAGGCTCTCAAATGCTACAACTAGGTTGGACCAAGGAACCTAAATTATTATAGTAATCCAAAATGGACATATTGAAGATTATAATCATGAACCATATACTCAACATTAGTATTTTTACTACATTATCTCAGATTTTATATAATGATGGAATTTCATAATCACTACAAGAATGGTTAATATACTACTTCAAATAATTTCTGAAGAAACTATAAATGTAAGTACATAAAAAGAAACTTCAGGTTTGTTTTTGAGATTATAAATTAAACACATGAACGTAGTGTAAATGGATTAATAGCACCTATGAATCTTGTGGGAATTTTATTATTTTAATAAAAATACAGATAATTTTTCTTGGAAAATCATTACTATTAACGTAAACAAAAACAATTTATACATTTTCAAAATTATAAATATTTTTGTATAATATATATTTATACTAGTGCAACCATACAAAATTAAATGGCTAGAAAACCCCTATAGGCATCAATCCATGATAAGCATCAACACACTTACCCCATAATACATCTCACATTACAAAAAAAAAAAAACCATAAAAAAAAACTAAAAAAATATTTTTAATATATATATTTTCTTAGTTAAAATTTATTAAAAATTTATTTTTGTTATATATATATATATATATATATATATTTTATCATTATATATTTACCAATATTCTCAGTCATTTAAGAATAATACTACCATGTTTCTTGAGCAGTTTTTTGGATTGTAATTGTTTTCAATATTCTTAATCTCTTGTTCTTTATTCTTTAAGAAAAATACTACCATATTTCTTTATTGAAACAATTTTACTATACACTTTCTTTGTTTTGATCATTAATAAAAACACTTGGTCATTTTTGTTTGTTGTGACAATCAATTAAAAATTTGTCATATTTGTTTCAATTGTGAATTATGAATTTCATGTCATTTTTGTTTCAATTTTCGATTATATGACATTATGAATTATGAATGTATATATAAATCATAGGCATTTAGTTATGTGCCATTGCGAAATGTACTATAAAATGATGTCTTTTGATCCTTCCAATTTGATTAGAAAATTAATCTATGATTCATTCAAAATGTAAAATAATCATTGACAAAAAAATTAAAGCTAATATCAATAGTAACACAACATGGAAATTTCTATTGCACAACATGGAAATTTTTGTTTAGAATAGGTGGCTACAAAGATACAAATCCGATTAGAATTTTTAAACTTTATGGAGTGCATATTTTAGTTAAATGGAATTTTCCATTGCTTATGCATTTAAATTCACAGTCAATTGATATTTTGGTGCAATGGTTGGTTAAAAAAAAATCCCACCCAACCAAGATAGGCAAACAAAACAATAATACAATATATGAAATATTTCAAAAATATTTTTGTATTCATTTGATGGCACTAAGACTTGTAGTTATCATTATTTAGGGGATGACAAAGGGAATTATTAAGTGATATTATAAGTATCAAGCCTCATAGAACTTATTAGGAGATAAACAACATGAATTTATTTATCGATATATTCTCGTACCTTAATTAACCGAGCCATGCAAATTAATTGCGACATATGATACTTAATTAGGAATCATTAACTAAATGATTTACAAAATTACTTAAATGTGAATGAAATAACTCAATTAAAAAGCTTAGTGAGTAGTTAGAGTTTGAAAATGAAGAATAAACCATAGAGAAACAGAGGGAGACAAAACAAAATTGTTAACGAAGTTCACCCAATGTTTTGGCTACCTCTCCAGGTCCTTCCAACCAAACAACCACTTTTATTAAGATGAAAAATGTTATTTACATCATATGGTCTCCCAAATGGCTTACACTTGTCCTCATTCTGTAACAGAAATAATGGTATTTAGAAAACCAATTTTCACCTCTCGAATTGCTCAAAAGAAGGCAACAAAAACCACTCTCTTCTTCAATACATAGACTAAACAACACTAAAAAATACTTAGCTTTGAAAATCTTCCCATATTGCATACCTGTGGTGCATTTGCAAAACATATTGTTTATAATAGAAAAAACTCAGGGTCAAACCTGTGGGTTTTTTGTATTTAAAATCCACTGTAATATTCTCAAATCAAAAAATATATTGTTGGCTTTCCAAACAAAGTAAATGGTTACAACATGTTTGTAAAATGTGTGGAAAGTTCCTTAGAGGTCGCAATTTCAACACCATTGCCTTCCATTTTTGGCCTATGCATACCAGTGAAAGTTATATACAATTTAATTTCCCTCATAACTAATGTTAGCAATTGGCACAATGGTTATGTCGTTGGTGGTTGTTGGCGTGAGGGTCACAAGGTCAATCCCTACCGATGCCAAAATTAGTTTTTGGTCAAGTTTATATAATCGTTTATTATTACACATTGTAACTATGCATTTTGGCATAATGGTAACTCGTTGAACCAACTCTGCCTAGGTCAGGGTTTGATCTCACTCAGCTACACCTCCCACTGGCTTATCTTTGGACAACTTCTTGTCCAATCAGGGGTTGCCATGTGGCCGCCTTTGATTGGTCCACATCAATGCTATGTAAACTTATTACCACATCACCTACCAACTCAAATGCTACATCACCTATCAGCTCAGATGAAACTTCATTGCCTCTATTACATATCCACTGCCCCCACTGCCATGTGTCATGTATGATTTCCACGCCATCACTCGTGCCACATGTTGCTTCCTGATTATGCACTTGTTAGCTAAGTCATCCTGCCACATCATAGACCTATGCCATCTGTCACCTTTTGATTGGACCATCTGTTTTCTATGTCAACACCACATCACTTTTCATATGGTTAAAATGTCACATGTCATGTGCTTATTGGTCCATCTATACTACCACATCATCATCCACACAATCTATAATACCATGCATAATACCAAGGTGTTGCCACATAAACATCTATACTACCATGCATCCTCCTTTGGTGCTGCCATGTGGCACCCATGCTAACTTTTTTTTTGTTTCCCGAAAAATTTAGAATGCCATAACCTCTTCATATAGAGTCTGTTTGATCCTATTAAAGCAGCACAAGAAAGCTTTTGTCGAGCTCTATATCATGGCAACCTTTGCATCATATTTTGAGACCATCAATTTTGAGTTCTTACAAATACTCCTGAATCATTAGAACCATTCCCACTATGGTTAGTGCACTCTACATTGAAGGTCCCAACAATATTGAAGGTGAATTTAGAGGAGGAGGAGAAGGATTACTTGTAGGATTTTTTGTTGGCAGAGAGGAGGGAGGAGGTGGCGTACTCATCTTCTCCTCCCATGATGGGCATGGGGACTCCTCTCTTCATAGGGTTGATGAAATTTGGCTTATAAGCCTACTCCAAAATGCCTTCCATGATGGAGGAGAGATTAAAGAACTTGAATTGCATTTCTAGGTGGGAAAAAAACATCATTGGGAGGAGATGGTAGTTGTGCATTTTGTTTTATTATTACTTGATGAGTGCAATGTTGAGAGAAACACAAGATAATACTAGAAGAATCACGTTCACATTATTAGTCTTGTCAATGCATTCAAGGATCAATTGGTCGCAGGGGGGAATCCAAATGTTTGCCACTTTGAGCTCTTACCCATCGAAGGAGAAAGTGAATTGATTGACTAAGTAGCTTGCACAATGTTAACAATCCTCCAATTTGATAATGCAGGTTTGAAAAGAATAAACCTTAATCCTAAGGCAAAATTTGTTAGGTCCCTATAATACTAGTGTAGCCCCTTATTGTTATTGTTAGTGTAGCTCCCTTATTGTTATTTTTATGCCCATGTAGTCCTCAAAGTGTTATTATTGTGCCCCATAGAAATCCACTATTGTTATTGTTGTGCCCTTACATTATTATTGTTATGTAGGCTCTAATTATATTTGGACCCCTTAGACTCATATATATAGAAAGTAGGTTTTAATCATTTGAATCATACAACAATTGTTCATTTATGTAATTTAAAGGAGGTTTCGGCCTCGAAGAGGCTGATTTCCAAGTTGTTGATCTATCTTTTCTTCTATTTTTTGAGTTGGTTGCATAAAATTTGTAATCATACCTTGAGATTCTAGGGTTTTGCTTCTTCAAATAGGTCATCCTAGAATTTTCTCTATAAATTTTTTTATATGAGGCTTCAAAAGCTGAAATTTTTACCACGTGGAGCCAAAATCTCGATGAACTTCGTGTAAAAATTTCTGACCTTGGTTCGATACATTTTAGGAGATATGATTTGTGAAAGTTAGGGTTTTTGTAGGCTCCAAAATTTCATCTCAAACAGGTGACCAAGGGAAAATCGTCATAACTTCTGTTTCAGGCATCAGATTTAAATTATGTAAAAAGTAAACGAAAGTGCATAGAATGAAATTTATTTATATCATTTTTAAAGCTAAATGTCAAAAAATTGACACGTGGAATGCCGTACAAGTTCGATCTACTGAACCCATCCATAATTGGGTCATTGTGGGAGATTGGGCATACCTTTGCCTTGAAGAATCCAAATTAGGTATAACTTATGGCATTGTAAAGAAGACTCATAGGGATGCTATAGGATCAAAGTTCAAGTATTGGGGATATGAAATCACATAGATACATTAGGTTCAATATCGAGCTCCTAAAAAGAAAGAAAAAGGTGTGTTATTTTAAAAATTTGCATAGCTTGTGTTTAAAAAATAAGTTTGATTTGATTCCAAGGGCATATTGAAGAATTGATATCAGTATTGGGTTCTATAATTCCTCCAAAAAATAATTCCACACACATTAATCCCTCATAAATCTCTACTATGACGCATGAAGAGGAAGAAGTGCAACATGATATATCAAAATTATGAGACCAAATGCAACAAATTTCACTCTCGTAAAAAGTAACCAAAAATGAAATGGAAGCTAAGATGGATGGTTTGAAGAAAGGCATGGATGGTTTGAAGAAAGGTATGGATGGTTTGAAGAATGACATGGAATCTAAGATGGTGGGAATGGAATCTAAGATCGATGGTATAGAAGAAAAGATAAAAGGCAACATGGAAGACATGAAGAATGGTCTAAAAGAAGACATGGAAGGTTTGACAAAGTTGCTACAAGAAATTATTCCTAATGGTGAAAATATAGTAGATGAAATTCACGATGAGAACAAAAGAAATGTTATTCATGATTTCATAGACTTTAATGTTGGATTTAAGACCCACCATATTCCAAAGATCGATATGAGGAATTTTGATGGCAAGGATCCGATAACATTGATACTACGGATGGAGCAATATTTTTATCTCCATAATGTGAAAAAAGGTACACATTGAAACTTTATATTTAGAACCCAATCAGTTTGTATAGTAATATCGATGGATTTTTTTCTCGTAAACCACTTGTCACTTGGTCAATTTTTACGGAGGAAATGATAGCACAATATGAGGATGCAAGAGCGACACCTTCTCTAGTCAATTGATAAATCTCAAACAAAAAGGTGAAATGGCATAGCACATTGAGGACTTCAAAAAATTGAATATCAGGGTAGTAGATATTCTAGAGAAGCATATAATTCATATTTTCATAGGGAATTTAAAGGATAACATCCGACATGAGGTTCACCTTTGGGAAACTGATTCATTAGAGAAGTCATTCAGGGTTGCAATAAAAGTTGAAAGCAAAATTATGGCAACAATTAAGTCTACCAATCACAACTATAAATATGGAAATGTTTTTTCTCCTAGCCTTCCACAACCTACAAGGTTGAAACAACAATGATTGGAGGAAAAAAGAACAAAATAGCTTTGTTATAATTGTGATAGAAAATACACTAAAAGTCATAAGTGCGCCGAGAAGAAATTATTTTACATAGAGCTTGACAAGGAAGTAAAAATCATATTGGAACCTGAAGCAGTTACATAAAAAAGAAATCGAAAGCTACGAAATCGATCAATTTCAGAGTATCTCATCAAATGGAAGAACTTACCCGCTGAAGATTCCACATGGGAAGATGCGAATTTTATACAGAAGAATCCAGGACTACTCAAGCGTTGAGGAAAACACTTTTTTGAAGGAGAGGGGAATGTTAAGTCCCTATAATACTAGTGTATCCCCTTATTGTTATTGTTAATGTAGATCCCTTATTGTTATTGTTGTTCCCATGTAGTCCTAATAGTGTTATTATTGTTCCCCATAGAAGCCCACTATTGTTATTGTTGTGTCCTTATATTATTATTGTTATGTAGGCTCTGATTATATTCGGACCCCTTAGAATCCTATATATAGAAAGTAGGATTTTGTCATTTGAATCATCCGAGAATTGTTCATTTATGTAAAGTAGGGGAGGTTTCCCCCTCAAAGAGGTTGATTTCTAAGTCGTTGATCTATCTTTTCTTTTATTTTATGAGCTTGTCGCATAACAAAAGGGCTTGCAGTGGTAGATTACCTACTTCAGTTAAGTTATTGAATTGGTTTAACTATATTAGTTATTCATGGAAGATGGAATAACTATTGCATTCATTTAACCTCAACTAAAAGGGAACATGTATTTTTAGCTATTTTATTTTAATTTTAATTTTAAAATAAAAATTTAAGAAGCTCATAACTAATTTTGAAATCAATATGAACCCTTGAAATGTGCACACAACTATGAATATTCCATAGATATTTTTTTTAGGTTAAATATCCATCATCCACCTAATTTTTTCACATAAATAAACTAAAATTCTAGAAACCCAATTCTAAACAGGACACACCTATCCACATAATTTAAAAATGGTCAAATAAATAATTTAAATATTTTTTTGCATAAGCTATAATATTTTCTTTAATTTTAAAATTTATAAAAATACATATATTTAGCACGGGTAGTTATGGACATGATTGTGATTATCTCGAAAATATTCAATTTATAGATGTGATTGTGATTAGCTTAATAATAATCAATTAGAAGCAATGTTGGATACAAACAAGTGCTGCAGGGTAGTTTGGTCCCTGCTACTCAAGTTACAAATTAGGCTGTCAAAAAAATTGCAAATTGATATATGAAGTAGAACAAATAATTTGCTCATAAAGGGAAAGGACTTGCATAAATTTTTATGGGTAGTAACCACTAGTAAGTATGCACATTTACATTTTTACTCCTACTTATTAAAGTGTTGAAGAAAACATACATAATGTGTTGAAATTTGCAACAAGAAACATTGAAAATGGAAACCAGAAATGGAATCCATAAAATGGCACCCATAAATGGCACCATATGAGGCTCCCAATTTAATTTTCCCTTAATTAAATTGGAAGAAAAAATGTAATTTCATCTCATGACAACTTGTATTAGTTAACTGAGGCATGAAGACTTGGTTAGCTTAGGAAATTCAAGTTAAAGGTCAAAGAGGAGGCATGCAAAGGAATTTTCTACTTTTAGGGGGTCCAAATATAGTTATTTGTGAGTTGTAATTAGTTAACCCAATTAATTGAGTTAAAATTAGTTTAACTAGTTCTAACTGAGAGATGAGCTAGTGATAGGTCTAGTGAATTAAATATGATTTAATTCACAGGTAGTGATCAATAAATTAACTGATAATTCACTATAAATAGTTGTTGCATGTCATTTCTAAGGAAGGCCTAGTTGAGATTGAGGTTAAAGGGAAGAGATGTATAAGTTGTACTATTAGAAAATTGTACAAGTCCTGCATGAGGTCATTGGGAAGGCCTTGAAGGATAGCATAATAATAATTTGGTATTTTCCTAATTAATAGGGGCTCAATTAGCCCAAGAACGCATAAGGAAGGTTGGGAAAGCAATGACAAGCAAGAGGTTAAATAATTGACCAATTTTTCGTAGATTGCAAGCTAGATTGGAGCAGGATCAGAGTGAGTCAGTCAACAGAGTGCAAAGGTTTCCACAAACTACAAGGTTGACACCACAATGATTGGAGGAAAAAAGAGCAAAAGAGTTTTGTTATAATTGTGATAGAAAATACACTAAAATTCATAAGTGCGCTGAGAAGAAATTATTTTACATAGAGCTTGACAAGGAAGTAAAAATCATATTGGAACCTGAAGCAGTTACATAAAAAAGAACTCAAAAGCTACGGAATCGATCAATTTCAGAGTATCTCATAAAATGGAAGAACTTACCCGCTAAGATTCCACATGGGAGGATGCAAATTTTATACATAAGAATCCAGGACTAAAGCATTGAGGAAAACACTTTTTTGAAGGAGAGGGGAATGTTAAGTCCCTATAATACTAGTGTATCCCCTTATTTTTATTGTTAGTGTAGCTCCCTTATTGTTATTTTTGTTCCTATGCAGTCCTAATAGTGTTATTATTGTTCCCCATAAAAGCCCATTATTGTTATTGTTGTGTCCTTATATTATTATTGTTATGTAGGCTCTGATTATATTTGGACCCCTTAGAATCCTATATATAGAAAGTAGGTTTTTGTCATTTGAATCATCCGAGAATTGTTCATTTATGTAAAGTAAGGGAGGTTTCCCCCTCAAAGAGGTTGATTTCTAAGTCATTGATCTATCTTTTCTACTATTTTATGAGCTTGTTGCATAACAAAAGGGCTTGCAGTAGTAGATTACCTACTTCAGTTAAGTTATTGAATTGGTTTAACTATATTAGTTATTCATGGAAGATGGAATACCTATTGCATTAATTGAACCTCAACTAAAAGGGGACATGTATTTTTAGCTATTTAATTTTAATTTTAATTTTAAAATAAAAATTTAAGAAGCTCATAACTAATTTTGAAATCAATATGAACCCTTGACATGTGCACACAACTACAAATATTCCATAGATATTTTTTTGAGGTTAAATATCCATCATCCACCCAATTTTTTCACATAAATAAACTAAAATTCTAGAAACCCAATTCTAAATAGGACACACCTATCCACATAATTTAAAAATGGTCAAATAAATAATTTAAATATTTTTTGCATAAGCTATAATCTTTTCTTTAATGTCAAAATTTATAAAAATACATATATTTAGCATGGGTAGTTATGGACATGATTGTGATTATCTCGAAAATAGTCAATTTATAGATGTGATTGTGATTCGCTTAATAATAATCAATTAGAAGCAATGTTGTATACAAACAAGCGCTGCAGGGTAGTTTGGTCCCTGCTACTCAAGTTACAAATTAGGCTTTCAAAAAAATTTCAAATTGATATATGAAGTAGAACAAATAATTTCCTCATAAAGGGAAAGGACTTGCATAAATTTTTGTGGGTAGTAACCACTAGTAAGTATGCACATTTACATTTTTACTCCTACTTATTAAAGTGTTGAAGAACACATACATAATTTGTTGAAATTTGCAACAAGAAATATTGAAAATGGCAACTAGAAATGGAATCCATAAAATGGCACCCATAAATGGCACCATACGATGCTCCCAATTTAATTTTCCCTTAATTAAATTGGAAGAAAAATTGTAATTTCATCTCATGACAACTTGTATTAGTTAACTGAGGCATGAAGACTTAGTTAGCTTAGGAAATTCGAGTTAGAGGTCAAAGAGGAGGCATGCAAAGAAATTTTTTATTTTTAGGGGGTCCAAATATAGTTATTTGTGAGTTGTAATTAGTTAACACAATTAATTGAGTTAAAATTAGTTTAAGTAGTTCTAACTGAGAGATGAGCTAGTGATAGGTCCAGTGAATTAAATATGATTTAATTCACAAGTAGTGATCAATAAATTAACTGATAATTCACTATAAATACTTGTTGCATGTCATTTCTAAGGAAGGCCTAGTTGAGATTGAGGTTAAAGGGAAGAGATGTATAAGTTGTACTATTAGAAAATTGTACAGGTCCTACATGAGGTCATTGGGAAGGCCTTGAAGGATTGCATAATAGTAATTTGGTATTATCCTAATTAATAGGGGCTCAATTAGCCCAAGAATGCATAAGGAAGGTTGGGAAAGCAATGCCAAGCAAGAGGTTAAATAATTGACAATTTTTTCTTAGATTGCAAGCAAGATTGGAGCAGGATCAGAGTGAGTCAGTCAAAAGAGTGCAAAGGTTTCCAGAACCGACAAGGTTTACACCACAATGATTGGAGGAAAAAAGAACAAAAGAGCTTTGTTATAATTGTGATAGAAAATACACTAAAAGTCATAAGTGCGCCGAGAAGAAATTATTTTACATAGAGCTTGACAAGGAAGTAAAAATCATATTGGAAACTGAAGCAGTTACATAAAAAAGAACTCGAAACATACAAAATCGATCAATTTCAGAGTATCTCATCAAATGGAAGAACTTACCCGCTGAAGATTCCACATGGGAGGATGCGAAATTTTATACAGAGGAATCTAGGACTACTCAAGCGTTGAGGAAAACACTTTTTTGAAGGAGAGGGGAATGTTAAGTCCCTAAAATACTAGTGTATGCCCTTATTGTTATTGTTAGTGTAGCTCCCTTATTGTTATTGTTGTTCCCATGTAATCCTAATAATGTTATTATTGTTCCCCATAGAAGCCCACTATTGTTATTGTTGTGTCCTTATATTATTATTGTTATGTAGGCTCTGATTATATTCAGACCCCTTAGAATCCTATATATAGAAAGTAGGTTTTTTTCATTTGAATCATTCGAGAATTGTTCATTTATGTAAATTAAGGGAGGATTACCCCTCAAAGAGGTTGATTTCTAGGTCGTTGATCTATCTTTTCTTCTATTTTATGAGCTTGTTGCATAACAAAAGGGCTTTCAGTGGTAGATTACCTACTTCAGTTAAGTTATTGAATTGGTTTAACTATATTAGTTATTCATGGAAGATGGAATACCTATTGCATTCATTGAACCTCAACTAAAAGGGGACATGTATTTTTAGCTATTTTATTTAAATTTAAATTTTAAAATAAAAATTTAAGAAGATCATAACTAATTTTGAAATCAATATGAACCCTTGACATGTGCACACAACTATGAATATTCCCTAGATATTTTTCTGAGGTTAAATATGCATCATCCACCTAATTTTTTCACATAAATAAACTAAAATTATAGAAACCCAATTCTAAACAAGACACACTTATCCACATAATTTAAAAATGGTCAAATAAATAATTTAAATATTTTTTGGATAAGCTATAATCTTTTCTTTAATGTTAAAATTTATAAAAATACATATATTTAGCATGCTAGTTATGGACATGATTGTGATTATCTCGAAAATAGTCAATTTATAGATGTGATCGTGACTAGCTTAATAATAATCAATTAGAAGCAATTTTGTATACAAACAAGCGCTGCAAGGTAGTTTGGTCCCTGCTACTCAAGTTACAAATTAGGTTTTCAAAAAAATTGCAAATTGATATATGAAGAAGAAAAAATAATTTGCTCATAAAGGGAAAGGACTTGCATAAATTTTTGTGGGTAGTAACCACTAGTAAGTATGCACATTTACATTTTTACTCCTACTTATTAAAGTGTTGAAGAACACATACATAATGTGTTGAAATTTGCAACAAGAAACATTGAAAATGGCAACCAGAAATGGAATCCATAAAATGGCACCCATAAATGGCACCATATGAGACTCCCAGTTTAATTTTCCCTTAATTAAATTGGAATAAAAATTGTAATTTCATCTCATGACAACTTGTATTAGTTAACTGAGGCATGAAGACTTAGTTGGCTTAGGAAATTTGAGTTAGAGGTCAAAGAGGAGGCATGCAAAGGAATTTTCTATTTTTAGGGGGTCCAAATATAGTTATTTATGAGTTGTAATTAGTTAACCCAATTAATTGAGTTAAAATTAGTTTAACTAGTTCTAACTGAGAGATGAGCTAGTGATAGGTCTAGTGAATTAAATATGATTTAATTCACAAGTAGTGATCAATAAATTAACTGATAATTCACTATAAATACTTGTTGCATGTAATTTCTAAGGAAGGCCTAGTTGAGATTGAGGTTCAAGGGAAGAGATGTATAAGTTGTACTATTAGAAAATTGTACAGGTCCTACATGAGGTCACTGGGAAGGCCTTGAAGGATTGCATAATAATAATTTGGTATTTTCCTAATTAATAGGGGCTCAATTAGCCCAAGAATGCATAAGGAAGGTTGGGAAAGCAATGACAAGCAAGAGCTTAAATAATTGAAATTTTTTTCTTAGATTGCAAGCTAGATTGGAGCAGGATCAGAGTGAGTCAGTCAACAGAGTGCAAAGGTTTCCACAACCTACAAGGTTGACACCACAATGATTGGAGGAAAGAAGAAAAAAATAGCTTTTTTTATAATTGTGATAGAAAATACACTAAAAGTCATAATTGCGCCGAGGAGAAATTATTTTACATAGCGCATGACAAGGAAGTAAAAATCATATTGGAACCTGAAGCAGTTACATAAAAAAGAACTCGAAAGCTACAAAATCAATCAATTTCAGAGTATCTCATCAAATGGAAGAACTTACCCGCTGAAGATTCCACATTGGAGGATGCGAATTTTATACAGAAGAATCCAGGACTACTCAAGCGTTGAGGAAAACACTTTTTTGAAGGAGAGTGGAATTTTAAGTCCCTATAATACTAGTGTATCCCCTTATTGTTATTGTTAGTGTAGCTCCCTTATTGTTATTGTTGTTCCCATGTAGTCCTAATAGTGTTATTATTGTTCCCCATGGAAGCCCACTATTGTTATTGTTGTGTCCTTATATTATTATTGTTATGTAGGCTCTGATTATATTCGGACCCCTTAGAATCCTATATATAGAAATTAGTTTTTTGTCATTTGAATCATCCGAGAATTGTTCATTTATGTAAACTAAGGGAGGTTTATCCCTCAAAGAGGTTGATTTCTAAGTCATTGATCTATCTTTTCTTCTATTTTATGAGCTTGTTGCATAACAAAAGGGCTTGCAGTGGTAGATTACCTACTTCAGTTAAGTTATTGAATTGGTTTAACTATATTAGTTATTCATGGAAGATGGAATACCTATTGCATTCATTGAACCTCAACTAAAAGGGGACATGTATTTTTAGCTGTTTTATTTAAATTTAAATTTTAAAATAAAAATTTAAGAAGCTCATAACTAATTTTGAAATCAATATGAACCCTTGACATGTGCACACAACTATGAATATTCCCTAGATATTTTTTTGAGGTTAAATATCCATCATCCACCTAATTTTTTCACATAAATAAACTAAAATTATAGAAACTCAATTCTAAACAGGACACACCTATCCACATAATCTAAAAATGGTCAAATAAATAATTTAAATAATTTTTGCATAAGCTATATTCTTTTCTTTAATGTTAAAATTTATAAAACTACATATATTTAGCATGGGTAGTTATGGACATGATTGTGATTATCTCGAAAATAGTCAATTTATAGAAGTGATTGTGATTAGCTTAATAATAATCAATTAGAAGCAATGTTGTATACAAACAAGCGCTGCAGGGTAGTTTGGTCCCTGTTACTCAAGTTACAAATTAGGCTTTCAAAAAAAATTCAAATTGATATATGAAGTAGAAAAAATAATTTCCTCATAAAGGGAAAGGACTTGCATAAATTTTTGTAGGTAGTAACCACTAGTAAGTATGCTCATTTACATTTTTACTCCTACTTATTAAAAGGTTGAAGACCACATACATAATGTGTTGAAATTTGCAACAATAAAAAATGAAAATGGCAACCAGAAATGGAATCCATAAAATGGCACCCATAAATGGCACCATATGAGGCTCCCAATTTAATTTTCCCTTAATTAAATTGGAAGAAAAATTGTAATTTCATCTCATTACAACTTGTATTAGTTAACTGAGGCATGAAGACTTAGCTTAGGAAATTTGAGTTAGAGGTCAAAGAGGAGGCATGCAAAGGAATTTTCTATTTTTAGGCGGTCCAAATATAGTTATTTGTGAGTTGTAATTAGTTAACCCAATTAATTGAGTTAAAATTAGTTTAACTAGTTCTAACTGAGAGATGAGCTAGTGATAGGTCCAGTGAATTAAAGATGATTTAATTCACAAGTAGTGATCAATAAATTAACTGATAATTCACTATAAATAGTTGTTGCATGTCATTTCTAAGGAAGGCCTAGTTGAGATTGAGGTTAAAGGGAAGAGATGTATAAGTTGTACTATTAGAAAATTGTACAGATCCTGCATGAGGTCATTGGGAAGGCCTTGAAGGATTTCATAATAATAATTTGGTATTTTCCTAATTAATAGGGGCTCAATTAGCCCAAGAATGCATAAGGAAGGTTGGGAAAGCAATGACAAGCAAGAGGTTAAATAATTGACCAATTTTGCTTAGATTGCAAGCTAGATTCGAGTAGGATCAGAGTGAGTCAGTCAACAAAGTGAAAAGGTTTCCACAACGTACAAGGTTGACACCACAATGATTGGAGGAAAAAAGAACAAAAGAGCGTTGTTATAAATGTGATAAAAAATACACTAAAAGTCATAAGTGCGCCGAGGAGAAATTATTTTACATAGAGCTTGACAAGGAAGTAAAAATCATATTGGAACCTGAAGCAGTTACATAAAAAAGAACTTGAAAGATACGAAATCGATCAATTTCAGAGTATATCATCAAATGGAAGAACTTACCCGCTAAAGATTCCACATGGGAGGATGCGAATTTTATACAGAAGAATCTAGGACTACTCAAGCGTTGAGGAAAACACCTTTTTGAAGGAGAGGGGAATGTTATGTCCCTATAATACTAGTGTATCCCCTTATTGTTATTGTTAGTGTATCTCCCTTATTTTTATTGTTGTTCCCATGTAGTCCTGATAGTGTTATTATTGTTCCCCATAGAAGCCCACTATTGTTATTGTCGTGTCCTTATATTATTATTGTTATGTAGGCTTTGATTATATTCGGACCCCTTAGAATCCTTTATATAGAAAGTAGGTTTTTGTCATTTGAATCATCCGAGAATTGTTCATTTATGTAAAGTAAGGGAGGTTTCCCCCTCAAAGAGGTTGATTTCTAAGTCATTGATTTATCTTTTCTTCTATTTTATGAGCTTGTTGCATAACAAAAGGGCTTGCAGTGGTAGATTACCTACTTCAGTTAAGTTATTGAATTGGTTTAACTATATTAGCTATTAATGGAAGATGGAAGACCTATTGCATTCATTGAACCTCAAATAAAAGGGGACATGTATTTTTAGCTATTTTATTTTTATTTTAATTTTAAAATAAAAATTTAAGAAGCTCATAACTAATTTTGAAATCAATATGAACCCTTGACATGTGCACACAACTATGAATATTCCCTAGATATTTTTTTGAGGTTAAATATCCATATCCACCTAATTTTTGCTTATAAATAAACTAAAATTCTAGAAACTCAATTGTAAACAAGGCACACCTATCCACATAATTTAAAAATGGTCAAATAAATAATTTAAATATTTTTTGCATAAGCTATAATCTTTTCTTTAATGTTAAAATTTATAAAAATACATATATTTAGCATGGGTATTTATGGACATGATTGTGATTATCTCGAAGATAGTCAATTTATAGATGTGATTGTGATTAGCTTAATAATAATCAATTAGAAGCAATGTTGTATACAAAAAAGCATTGCAGGGTAGTTTGGTCCCTGCTACTCAAGTTACAAATTAGGCTTTCAAAAAAATTCCAAATTGATATATGAAGTAGAACAAATAATTTCCTCATACAAGAAAAGGACTTGCATAAATTCTTGTGGGTAGTAACCACTAGTAAGTATGCAAATTTACATTTTTACTCCTACTTATTAAAGTGTTGAAGAACACATACATAATGTGTTGAAATTTGCAACAAGAAACATTGAAAATGGAAACCAGAAATGGAATCCATAAAATGGCACCATATGAGGCTCCCAATTTAATTTTCCCTTAATTAAATTGGAAGAAAAATTGTAATTTCAGCTCATGACAACTTGTATTAGTTAACTGAGGCATGAAGACTTAGTTAGCTTAGGAAATTTGAGTTAGAGGTCAAAGAGGAGGCATGTAAAGGAATTTTATATTTTTGGGGGGTCCAAATATAGTTATTTGTGAGTTGTAATTTGTTAACCCAATTAATTGAGTTAATATTAGTTTACCTAGTTCTAACTGAGAGATGAGCTAGTGATAGGTCCAGTGAATTAAATATGATTTAATTCACAAGTAGTGATCAATAAATTAACTGATAATTCACTATAAATACTTGTTGCATGTCATTTCTAAGAAAGGCCTAGTTGAGATTGAGCTTAAAGGGAAGAGATGTATAAGTTTTACTATTAGATAATTGGACAGGTCCTGCATGAGGTCATTGGGAAGGCCTTGAAGGATTTCATAATAAAAATTTGGTATTTTCCTAATTAATAGGGGCTCAATTAGCCCAAGAATGCATAAGGAAGGTTGGGAAAGAAATGACAAGCAAGAGGTTAAATAATTGAAAATTTTTGCTTAGATTGCAAGCTAGATTCGAGCAGGATCAGAGTGAGTCAGTCAACATAGTGCAAAGGTTTCCACAACCTACAAGGTTGACACCACAATGATTGGAGGAAAAAAGAACAAAAGAGATTTGTTATAATTATGATAGAAAATACACTAAAAGTCATAAGTGCGCCGAGGAGAAATTATTTTACATAGAGCTTGACAAGGAAGTAAAAATCATATTGGAACCTTAACAAGTTACATAAAAAAGAACTTGAAAGCTACAAAATCGATCAATTTCAGAGTATCTCATCAAATGGAAGAACTTACCCGTTGAAGATTCCATATGGGAGGATGCGAATTTTATACAGAAGAATCCAGGACTACTCAAGCATTGAGGAAAACACTTTTTTGAAGGAGAGGGGAATGTTAAGTCCCTATAATACTAGTGTATCACCTTATTTTTATTGTTAGTGTAGCTCCCTTATTGTTATTGTTGTTCCCATGTAGTCCTAATAGTGTTATTATTGTTTCCCATAGAAGCCCACTATTTTTATTATTGTGTCCTTATATTATTATTGTTATGTAGGCTCTGATTATATTCGGACCCCTTAGAATCCTGTATATAGAAAGTAGGTTTTTTTAATTTGAATCATTCGAGAATTGTTCATTTATGTAAAGTAAGGGAGGTTTCCCCGTCAAAGAGGTTGATTTCTAAGTCGTTGATCTATCTTTTCTTCTATTTTATGAGCTTGTTGCATAACAAAAGGGCTTGCAGTGGTAGATTACCTACTTCAGTTAAGTTATTGAATTGGTTTAACTATATTAGTTATTCATGGAAGATAGAATACCTATTGCATTCATTGAACCTCAACTAAAAGGGGACATGTATTTTTAGCTATTTTATTTTAATTTTAATTTTAAAATAAAAATTTAAGAAGCTCATAACTAATTTTGAAATCAATATGAACCCTTGACATGTGCACACAACTATGAATATTCCCTAGCTATTTTTTTGAGGTTAAATATCCATCATCCACCCAATTTTTTCACATAAATAAACTAAAATTCTAGAAACCCAATTTTAAATAGGACACACCTATCCACATAATTTAAAAATGGTCAAATAAATAATTTAAATATTTTTTGCATAAGCTATAATCTTTTCTTTAATGTTAAAATTTATAAAAATACATATATATTAGGATGGGTAGTTATGGACATGATTGTGATTATCTCGAAAATAGTCAAGTTATAGAAGTGATTGTGATTAGCTTAATAATAATCAATTAGAAGCAATGTTGTATACAAACAAGCGCTGCAGGGTATTTTGGTCCCTGCTACTCAAGTTACAAATTAGGCTTTCAAAAAAATTTCAAATTGATATATGAAGTAGAAAAAATAATTTCCTTATAAAGGGAAAGGACTTGCATAAATTTTTGTGGGTAGTAACCACTAGTAAGTATGCACATTTACATTTTTACTCCTACATATTAAAAGGTTGAAGAACACATACATAATTTGTTGAAATTTGCAACAATAAAAAATGAAAATGGCAACCAGAAATGGAATCCATAAAATGGCACCCATAAATGGCACCATATGAGGCTCCCAATTTAATTTTCCCTTAATTAAATTGGAAGAAAAATTGTAATTTCATCTCATGACAACTTGTATTAGTTAACTGAGGCCTGAAGACTTAGTTAGCTTAGGAAATTCGAGTTAAAGGTCAAAGAGGAGGCATGCAAAGGAATTTTCTATTTTTAGGGGGTACAAATATAGTTATTTGTGAGTTGTAATTAGTTAACCCAATTAATTGAGTTAAAATTAGTTTAACTAGTTCTAACTGAGAGATGAGCTAGTGATAGGTCCAGTGAATTAAATATGATATAATTCACAAGTAGTGATCAATAAATTAACTGATAATTCACTATAAATAGTTGTTACATGTCATTTCTAAGGAATGCCTAGTTGAGATTGAGGTTAAAGGGAAGAGATGTATAATTTGTACTATTAGAAAATAGTACAGGTCATGCATGAGGTCATTGGGAAGGCCTTGAAGGATTGCATAATAACAATTTGTTATTTTCCTAATTAATAGGGGCTCAATTAGCCCAAGAATGCATAAGGAAGGTTGGGAAAGCAATGACAAGCAAGAGGTTAAATAATTGACAAATTTTTCTTAGATTGCAAGCTAGATTGGAGCAGGATCAGAGTGAGTCAGTCAACAGAGTGCAAAGGTTTCCACAACCTACAAGGTTGACACCACAATGATTGGAGGAAAAAGGAACAAAAGAGCTTTGTTATAATTGTGATAGAAAATACACAAAAAGTCATAAGTGCGCCGAGGAGAAATTATTTTACATAGAGCTTGACAAGAAAGTAAAAATCATATTGGAACCTAAAGCAGTTACATAAAAAAGAACTCGAAAGATACGAAATCGATCAATTTCAGAGTATCTCATCAAATGGAAGAACTTAATCGCTATAGATTCCACATGGGAGGATGCGAATTTTATACAGAAGAATCCAAGACTACTCAAGCGTTGAGGAAAACACTTTTTTGAAGGAGAGGGGAATGTTAAGTCCCTATAATACTAGTGTATCCCCTTATTGTTATTGTTAGTGTAGCTCCCTTATTGTTATTGTTGTTCCCATATAGTCCTAATAGTGTTATTATTTTTCCCCATAGAAGCCCACTATTGTTATTGTTGTGTCCTTATATTATTATTGTTATGTAGGCTCTGATTATATTCGGATCCCTTAGAATCCTTTATATAGAAAGTAGGTTTTTTTCATTTGAATCATCCGAGAAATTTTAATTTATGTAAAGTAAGGGAGGTTTCCCCCTCAAAGAGGTTGACTTCTTAGTCGTTGATCTATCTTTCCTTCTATTTTATGAGCTTGTTGCATAAAAAAAGGGCTTGCAGTGGTAGATTACCTACTTCAGTGAAGTTATTGAATTTGTTTAACTATATCAGTTATTCATGGAAGATGGAATACCTATTGCATTAATTGAACCTCAACTAAAAGGGGACATGTATTTTAGCTATTTTATTTTAATTTTAATTTTAAAATAAAAATTTAAGAAACTCATAACTAATTTTGAAATCAATATGTACCCTTGACATGTGCACACAACTATGAATATTCCCTAGATATTTTTTTGAGGTTAAATATCCATCATCCACCTAATTTTTTCTCATAAATAAACTAAAATTCTAGAAACCCAATTCTAAACAAGACACACCTATCCACATAATTTAAAAATGGTCAAATAAATAATTTAAATATTTTTTGCATAAGCTATAATCTTTTCTTTAATGTTAAAATTTATAAAAATAAATATATTTAGCATTGGTAGTTATGGACATGATTGTTATTATCTCGAAAATAGTCAATTTATAGATGTGATTCTGATTAGCTTAATAATAATAATTAGAAGCAAAGTTGTATACAAACAAGCACTACAGGGTAGTTTGGTCCCTGCTACTCAAGTTACAAATTAGGCTTTCAAAAAAATTGCAAATTGATATATGTAGTAGAACAAATAATTTCGTCGTAAAGGAAAAGGACTTGCATAAATGTTTGTGGGTAGTAACCACTAGTAAGTATGCACATTTACATTTTTACTCCTACTTATTAAAGTGTTGAAGAACACATACAAGCCCTAGTAAGTATGCACATAGATCTTGACAAGGAAGTTATTGAATTGGTTTAACTATATTAGTTATTCATGGAAGATGGAATACCTATTGCATTAATTGAACCTCAACTAAAAGGGGACATGTATTTTTAGCTATTTTATTTTAATTTTAATTTTAAAATAAAAATTTAAGAAGCTCATAACTAATTTTGAAATCAATGTGAACCCTTGACATGTGCACACAACTATGAATATTCCCTAGATATTTTTTTGAGGTTAAATATCCATCATCCACCTAATTTTTTCACATAAATAAACTAAAATTCTAGAAACCCAATTCTAAATAGGACACACCTATCCACATAATTTAAAAATGGTCAAATAAATAATTTAAATATTTTTTGCATAAGCTATAATTTTTTTTTTTTTTAATGTTAAAATTTATAAAAATACATATATTTAGCATGGGTAGTTATGGACATGATTGTGACTATCTCGGAAATAGTCAATTTATAGATGTGATTGTGATTAGATTAATAATAATCAATTAGAAGCAATGTTGTATATGTTGAAAATGCAACAAGATGATGGAGCTTAGTGAAAATAAATTGCCTTCACTAAGTGGGCCCGCAGGCTATTTTTGGCGCAAAGTCTATTTTTAGACATATGGATCATGGTCTATGGGTTGCAGGATGCTATTTATGGATGATTGGTCGAGTTGGTAAAAATAGATGGACCTTTATTTTTAGACATTGGGCGGAATCTATTTTTAGACTGCCAGGCTAAAAATAGAACAGTCGAATATTATTAACCCTTAATAATATTTAGACTATAAACATTATCTTATCCTCTTTGAGCACTTCAGTTTGATGCTTGGATGTGGCACATGCAGCTGACAGAAGGAAATACGCTTTTCCTAAGGGTTAGTTGAGCTATTGCATGGTTGACTTCGGTTAGAACTCATGTGGCAGAGTTTGGTGGAGTTGATGAGACAGTTGGTGGAGTTGTGTTCGGTTTAACTTAGTTGAACTAGTTGTATTTAGTCTAACTGATATATACACTAGTGATGAGTGGTGTGAATTAGTTATTAATTAATTCACTAATTATTAACTCATAAATCAACTAAAGAACACATCAGTTAACTGCAATGCATGGACAGTTCAGTGGAGACCAGTGTTAGAGGTGGGTGAAAAGGTGAGTCTACTATCAGTTGTGACTATAGCTGTGCATGAGATTTGCACACACATTGATTGAGATTGCCAATGAGGATTGCGCAGTACAAGCCAGTGGGATTAGAACTTGGATCTCATCATTATTCATCTTGGATTGCGCAGTAGAGGCAGGCAGACTTGTGGAGGAGATTTGAACTTGTGACTTGTTCATCTTCCGTGCTAGTTTGTGTGTAGCATGTGAGATAGTGCTGAGAGCTATGAGAGCTTTGTGCTATGTATTGTTACATGTTCTCTATCATTATAATATACAGATAGTTGGGGGTTTTCAGCTGTATGCTTTCCCCATTACATACTGTGTTCTATGTGTTCTTGATTATGTTTTAATGTGCGCATGCGACTGCTTCTATTTTTGCAAATTGATGATCAATTGTAGAAGAGGTTATGTATTATGCATGAAGCTTAAATAGTGTGTAATCAGGATAATATCGGTGAATAATTCAGCTATTATTCAAATTTCTACAGTATACAAACAAGCATTGCAGGGTTGTCTGGTCCCTGCTACTCAAGTTACAAATTAGGCTTTCAAAAAAATTGCAATTTGATATATGAAGTAGAACAAATAATTTCCTCATAAAGGGAAAGGACTTGCATAAATTTTTGTGGGTAGTAACCACTAGTGAGTATGCATATTTACATTTTTACTCCTACTTATTAAAGTGTTGAAGAACACATACATAATGTGTTGAAATTTTCAACAAGAAACATTGAAAATGGCAACCAGAAATGGAATCCATAAAATGGCACCCATAAATGGCACCATATGAGGCTCCCAATTTAATTTTCCCTTAATTAAATTGGAAGAAAAATTGTAATTTCATCTCATTACAACTTGTATTAGTTAACTGAGGCATGAAGACTTAGTTAGCTTAGGAAATTTGAGTTAGAGGTCAAAGAGGAGGCATGCAAAGGAATTTTCTATTTTTAGGGGGTCCAAATATAGTTATTTGTGAGTTGTAATTAGTTAACCTAATTAATTGAGTTAAAATTAGTTTAACTAGTTCTAACTGAGAGATGAGCTAGTGATAGGTCCAGTGAATTAAATATGATTTAATTCACAAGTAGTGATCAATAAATTAACTGATAATTCACTATAAATACTTGTTGCATGTCATTTCTAAGGAAGGCCTAGTTGAGATTGAGGTTAAAGGGAAGAGATGTATAAGTTGTACTATTAGAAAATTGTACAAGTCCTGCATGAGGTCATTAGGAAGGCCTTGAAGGATTGCATAGTAATAATTTGGTATTTTATTAATTAATAGGGGCTCAATTAGCCCAAGAATGCATAAGGAAGGTTGGGAAAGAAATGAAACGCAAGAGGTTAAATAATTGACCAATTTTTCTTAGATTGCAAGCTAGATTCGAGCAGGATCAGAATGAGTTAGTCAACAGAGTGCAAACGTTTCCACAACCTACAAGGTTGATACCACAATGATTGGAGGAAAAAAGAACAAAAGAGCTTTGTTATAATCGTGATAGAAAATACACTAAAAGTCATAAGTGCGCCGAGAAGAAATTATTTTACATAGAGCTTGACAAGGAAGCAAAAAACATATTGGAGCCTGAAGCAGTTACATAAAAAAGAACTCGAAAGCTACGAAATCGATCAATTTTAGAGTATCTCATCAAATGGAAGAACTTACCCGCTAAATATTCCAGATGGGAGGATGCAAATTTTATACAGAAGAATCCAGGACTACTCAAGCATTGAGGAAAACACTTTTTTGAAGGAAAGGGGAGTGTTAAATCCCTATAATCCCTATAATACTAGTGTATCTGCTTATTTTTATTGTTAGTGTAGCTCCCTTATTGTTATTATTGTTCCCATGTAGTCCTAATAGTGTTATTATTGTTCACCATAGAAGCCCACTATTGTTATTGTTGTGTCCTTATATTATTATTGTTATGTAGGCTCTGATTATATTCAGACCCCTTAGAATCCTATATATAGAAAGTAGGTTTTTGTCATTTGAATCATCCGAGAATTGTTCATTTATGTAAATTAAGGGAGGTTTCCCCCTCAAAGAGGTTGATTTCTAAGTCGTTGATCTATCTTTTCTTCTATTTTTTGAGCTTGTTGCATAAAAAAAGGGCTTGCAGTGGTAGATTACCTACTTCAGTTAAGTTATTGAATTGGTTTAACTATATTAGTTATTCATGGAAGATGGAATACCTATTGCATTCATTGAACCTCAACTAAAAGGGGACATGTATTTTTAGCTATTTTATTTAAATTTTAATTTTAAAATAAAAATTTAAGAAGCTCATAACTAATTTTGAAATCAATATGAACCCTTGACATGTGCACACAACTATGAATATTCCCTAGATATTTTTTTGAGGTTAAATATCTATCATCCATCTAATTTTTTCACATAAATAAACCAAAATTCTAGAAACCCAATTCTAAACAGGACACACCTATCCACATAATTTAAAATGGTCAGATAAATAATTTAAATATTTTTTGCATAAGCTATAACTGATAATTCACTATAAATAGCTGTTTCATGTCATTTCTAAGGAAGGCCTAGTTGAGATTGAGGTTAAAGGGAAGAGATGTATAAGTTGTACTATTAGAAAATTGTACAAGTCCTGCATGAGGTCATTGGGAAGGCCTTGAAGGATTAATTAATAATAATTTGGTATTTTCCTAATTAATAGGGGCTCAATTAGCCCAAGAATGCATAAGGAGGGTTGGGAAAGCAATGACAAGAAAGAGGTTAAATAATTGACCAATTTTTCTTAGATTGCAAGCTAGATTGGAGCAGGATCAGAGTGAGTCAGTCAACAGAGTGCAAAGGTTTCCACAACCTACAAGGTTGACACCACAATGATTGGAGGAAAAAATAACAAAAGAGCTTTGTTATAATTGTGATAGAAAATACACTAAAAGTCATAAGTGCGCCGAGAAGAAATTATTTTACATAGAGCTTGACAAGGAAGTAAAAATCATATTGGAATATGAAGCAGTTACATAAAAAAGAACTTGAAAGCTACGAAATCGATCAATTTCAGAGTATCTCATCAATTGGAAGAACTTACCCGCTGAAGATTCCACACGGGAGGATGCGAATTTTATATAGAAGATGCCAGGACTACTCAAGCGTTGAGGAAAACACTTTTTTGAAGGAGAGGGGAATGTTAAGTGCCTATAATACTAGTGTATCCCCGTATTGTTATTGTTAGTTTAGCTCCCTTATTGTTATTGTTGTTTCCATGTAGTCCTAATAGTGTTATTATTGTTCCCCATAGAAGCCCACTATTGTTATTGTTGTGTCCTTATATTATTATTGTTATGTAGGCTCTGATTATATTCGGACCCCTTAGAATCCTATATAGAGAAATTAGGTTTTTGTCATTTGAATCATCCGAGAATTGTTCATTTATGTAAAGTAAGGGAGGTTTCCCCCTCAAAGAGGTTGATTTCTAAGTCGTTGATCTATCTTTTCTTCTATTTTATGAGCTTGTTGCATAACAAAAGGGCTTGCAGTGGTAGATTACCTACTTCAGTTAAGTTATTGAATTGGTTTAACTATATTAGTTATTCATGGAAGATGGAATACCTATTGCATTCATTGAACCTCAACTAAAAGGGGACATGTATTTTTAGCTATTTTATTTTAATTTTGTTTTTAAAATAAAAATTTAAGAAGCTCATAACTAATTTTGAAATCAATATGAACCCTTGACATGTGCACACAACTATGAAGATTCCCTAGATATTTTTTTGAGGTTAAATATCCATCATCCACCTCATTTTTTCACATAAATAAAATAAAATTCTAGAAACCCAATTCTAAACAAGACACACCTATCCACATAATTTAAAAATGGTCAAATAAATAATTTAAATATTTTTTGCATAAGCTATAATATTTTCTTTAATGTTAAAATTTATAAAAATACATATATTTAGCATGGGTAGTTATGGACATGATTGTGATTATTGTCTACTCAACTTAGTGTTCCTGAATTGATGTCACAAATTGTCAACCAGGGCTAGTAAACTGTTGAAGTGAAGTGCACCATATGTGCCTAGGTATCTTCTTCCTACTTCGTTGTGCTTAGTGTTTTTTAGTGTTTTTGGTTTTGTGTTTTTATACTAAGGGGAAAAGAACTGAATTTCTAGCAAAGAGGAGTTACTGATCACACTAAAACAGAATAAAATCTACTCTAAACTATGAATGGCACCTAAGAACAGGAAATGCTAATCCACAGATTGTAAAGATGATAAGAAAATTAACTCATAACATTAAACTCAGTCCAATTCATTTCATTAGAGGTATGTTGGAACAAACTGAGAAAAGGATTAGTTTGATGTAATGAGGTTCTCTTTAGTAAACAACAATTTAAAATATCACAGAGAAAATCTCATCCGTTGTTAGAAATTTGTTGGAACATTTTGAGAAAAGATTATCTGCAACATAGTAAGGAACCCTATGCTAAAATACCTTATGAAACTAGAATTAACTCATTCGGCAACTCAAAATGTTACTATTAAGCCTCGTTCAAAGGTTAGAGATCTCTTGGTACAACTTGGGAAAAATGTTGTTTGTAAAATTATGAGAAATTGCAGAACAATCAAGAGCTCAAAATGATATAACTAATTCTTTTTCATATGTTAATGATGTGTTAGAAGAATTTAAGAACAAGAGCAGCTTATAAAATAATGAGGGTCTTTTAAGTCTAATTAACAATACTGAAATACAATTAACTAATAGAACTGAAATGCAATGAACAGAACTGAACTAAAATGCAATTAACTCAAGAGTACTACAACTATATCTCATTCACGCATTAGTGATATATTGGAACAGCTCATGAGAACAAGATTGACTGTAATATTCAATGTAAGTAAATGACATACATATGATGCAAGAGAATAAACTCAGAAAACTGCCTAAGTTAAGAACAAAACATAGTTAAAAGTCACTTATCTAGAAAATACGCACAAAGCCTTTTGGACAGTAGGGGCCCTCTACCATCAGATTAGCACACAAATCCTTAAATCCTTAAAGCTGCTTCAGGTCATGCATCAAAGTTATACTTCTTTCATTAAAGGAAAAACGCTCAGAAATAGAGTATCACAGTCTTTGAGAACTAACAACAAAACATCAACTAACTTTTCTCGGTTCACCGAGTTATTTTTATAAGCAAATACATAACTTTCATTGAGTAGAAATAGGCATAGGTGTCTTTTATAATCAAAATCGAACTATAATTGCTGTTGAGGACTCGTATTTTGCTGAATACATTCATAGAGTCCCTATCCTTGTAGAAGTCTGCTTCTTGGTTTTGGCTTTGTCCACGTGCATATCCACTTTCAGATTTTTGCTCAGCCTTCGTGGGGGACAAGAAATGATGTAGGAGAGTTTTGAAATTTAACCATATGCATATTTCCCTTAAATGACACCTGTAACCTGTGTAAACATAATGATGGCTACGAAATATGCGACTAGCTACAGAATGACTGCATTTTGTAGCTAAGTCTGCTAAAAAATCACTATGACAACAAAACCACAAAAGTATAATAAGTCAATCATTGCATGCATTCTTAAAGTGATTTTAATCATTCCTATTGATCTTTTAAGCCTATAGCTAATAAAGGAAAAATGGAATGAAGTGAAATTTGATGAAAGGAAAGGACATCTTTAGGGCTCAACAATTATCTCGAAAATAGTCAATTTATAGATGTGATTGTGATTAGCTTAATAATAATCAATTAGAAGCAATGTTGTATACAAACAAGCGTTGCAGGGTAGTTTGGTCCCTGATACTCAAGTTACAAATTAGGCTTTAAAAAAATTGCAAATTGATATATGAAGTAGAACAAATAATTTCCTCATAAAGGGAAAGGACTTGCATAAATTTTTGTGGGTAGTAACCACTAGTAAGTATGCACATTTACATTTTTACTCCTACTTATTAAAGTGTTGAAGAACACATACATAATGTGTTGAAATTTGCAACAAGAAAAATTTAAAATATGAAACAGAAATGGAATCCATAAAATGGCACCCATAAATGGCACCATATGAGGCTCCCAATTTAATTTTCCCTTAATTAAATTGAAAAAAATTTTGTAATTTCATCTCATGAAAACTTGTATTAGTTAACTGAGGCATGAAGACTTAGTTAGCTTAGGAAATTCGAGTTAGAGGTCAAAGAGGAGGCATGCAAAGGAATTTTCTATTTTTAGGGGGTCCAAATATAGTTATTTGCGAGTTGTAATTAGTTAACCCAATTAATTGAGTTAAAATTAGTTTAACTAGTTCTAACTGAGAAATGAGCTAGTGATAGTTTCAGTGAATTAAATATGATTTAATTCACAATTAGTGATCAATAAATTAAGTAATAATTCACTATAAATAGTTGTTGCATGTCATTTCTAAGGAAGGCCTAGTTGAGATTGAGGTTAAAGGGAAGAGATGTATAAGTTGTACTATTAGAAAATTGTACAGGTCCTGCATGAGGTCATTGGGAAAGCCTTGAAGGATTGTATAATATTAATTTGGTATATTCCTAGTTAATAGGGGTTCAATTAGCCCAATAATGCATAAGGAAGGTTGGGAAAGCAACATGACAAGCAAGAGGTTAAATAATTGACCAATTTTGCTTAGATTGCAAGCTAGATTTGAGCAGGATCAGAGTGAGTCAATCAATACAGTGCAACGGTTTCTCAGTGTGAGGAACAAAACTGTATTCTTTCATGATATTGACCATAAGAAATATAGATATAGAGGGGTTTTCAACAATTTCTTTCCCCATATACATCTTGTGTTGTGCGATTGATACTTTATTTCTCTTACTTGTTATGTGCTTGTGGGATCGTGTTTTGTTTCCACAAATTGTAGAAGGATTCATTATTTTTTTTAGTAAATTAAAATATTAGAATCAATCCCTTGGTTAGAATTTTCTACATGGTATCATAGTGCCAAGAATCACAATAGAAGAGAAGAAATTGTGTTTGTTTTGAACTGGTTCGAATTTGCAAATTTATTCTTTAGGATCCAACAAAAAATCAAGATGTCTTTCAATGGCTTGAGACTCAAATATGCCCTTGAGGGAAATTTTAATTACATAGCATAGAAGGAATGGATGGAGGCAGTGCTCAAGGACAAAGAACTGAAGGAATTCATAGAGAGTGATATTCCCTATCCCGTAGCAACATATGCTAAACTTGTTGATGCATGGAAGAAGAAGGTAGCAAAGGCGAGAAGGATCTTGCTAGAGGGATTTTGAGATCATATTGTATCAAGTATCCATGGGAAGGAGACTACATATGTTATGTGGAAGGCCTTGAAAAATGTGTTTCAGAATAAAAACGACCAAAGGAAGTTGGCACTGAAGGACAAGCTCAAAATATCATGATGGAGGAGGGCTAGACGATACCAAAATAATTGATGAAGTTCACCCAATGTAGAGATGAGCTTGGAAGTTTTGGTGTGATAGTAGCCTAGAATTATTTGGTAATAATAACTCTTCTAGGCCTTCCCAATAGCTGGCATTGTTACCAGGACTCTATCAATGGGAGGAAGAAGCTACCATATTAAGAGCGTTTGTTGTTCGACTTGGTAATATAATACATAAGGTGGAGCACTAGAGATGGGACCTCCGTCAAAGACAAAGAAGAATATTTTTCATTGGTCGGGAAAGGAAATAAATCCAAGGGAAATAAGTCCCAAGTCAAAGAGGGAAATATATACTTGTCCAAGATCAAGTGTTTTCACTTCCACGAGCATAGACACTATGCCTTGAATTGTCCATAGAAGAAGGCAAGCAAAAAGGAGCTTGCAATTGCAGTGGGTGAAGCACTAGCTTCATAGTTCGAGCTTGATTTTACTCTCATTGCATGCATTGCCAAAACTATAATTGGATGCATGTGGTTTCTAAAAAATGGTTCCTCGATCCATATGATGGGGAATATAGATATCTTCAGTGACTTGGAGGAGAAGGACCTCCAGTAGAACATAGAGTTTGGAGATGACAAAAGGTATAGCGCGACTGAAATAGGTATAGTTACCTTTCAGAGGGAGTCTGGATCCCCTATCAGGATGAAAAATGTTTTGTATGTTTTATGACTAAAGAATAATCTTGTTTCCACAACGATATTCGAAGAGTGTGGTTATGATGTCATATTTAGAAAAGGAAAGGTGTTCCTTAGACACATCGCCACAAGATGGGTGAAACGTATCAGTGTAAGAGTTAAGAACCTGTATGCTCTCGAGGTTGAAGATTAATTCAAAGCTTTGACGAGAAAAACATAAGTTAGGGACTTGGTGGTTGAGAGGGAGTACAAATTACCTCTCAACAAGCAACCTCAAAAGCAGTCTCAGAAGGTTGTGGAGCAGCCACAATTGGAGAAGTAGAGAGGAGACCAAGCAGAGGCATCCACTCAAGCAGAGACCTCTAGAAGGGGGAAATTTAAAGCCAAATGGGAAGAGGGAGCACATGTACCGATACCTCCAGGTGAGAGGTGGGGCGATGTGTAGATATAATCCCAAGAGAAGAAAATTGTGTAGGATCCATTGAGATGGCTTATCTCATGGATCGGGCCTAGCTACAAGGAGCCCATAGTACATAGTAGTAGGAAGTATCAATAGGATTGATGCAATAAAATGTCAAAATGACATAAATCAGAGTAAAAAATGTCAGATACTGGAGTGAAAATTAGAGTTGGCAGTAGTGTAGAGGGCAGAAATGTAGAGTCAACAACAACAACGCAAAGATTTCAGTAGATAGTGCAGTAATCGATAACAGTTAGAGACTCTGATGACAGATGCATCATACTGATTTAGTTTTTGTTTTGGATTCTATTCAGTTTTAGGAGTTGCAGGAGAAAACAACACTAGAGAAGTGTTGCATGGAGAACATTCCAAAGGCACCAGATCATGATAGATTGGATTCCTTTCTTTTTGAGAGGGAGTGTTGAAATTTACAACCAGAAACATTGAAAATGGGAACTAGAAATGGAATCCAGAAAATGGCACCATATGAGGCTTCTGATTTAATTTTACCTTAATTAAATTGGAAGAAAAATTGTAATTTCATCTCATGGCAACTTGTATCATTTAACTCTGATTTAATTTTCCCTTAATTAAATTGGAAGAAAAATTGTAATTTCATCTCATGATAAATTGTATTAGTTAACTGAGTCAGGAAGACTTAGTTAGCTTAGGAAATTTGAGTTAGAGGCCAAAGAGGAGTCATGCAAAGGAATTTTCTATTTTTAGGGGGTCCAGATATAGTTATTTATGATTTGTAATTAATTAACTCAATTAATTGATTTAAAATCAATTTAACTAGTTCTAACTGAGAGATGAGCTAGTGATAGGTCCAGTGAATTAAATATGACGTAATTCACAAGTAGTGATCAATTAGTTAACTAATAATTCACTATAAATAGATGTTACATGTTAGTTTTAAGGAAGGCATAGTTGAGACTGAGGTTAAAGGGAAGAGATCTATTAGTTGTACTATAGAAAATTGCACAGGTCATGCATGAGGTCAGTGGGAAGGCCTTGAAGGATTGCACAATAATTAATTGGTAGTTTTCTAATTAATAGGGGCTCAATTAGCCCAAGAATGCATAAGGAAGGTTGGGAAGGAAGTAGCAAGTAAGAGGTTAAATTCTTGACCGATTTTGCTTAGATTGCAAGCTAGATTCGAGCAGGATCAAAGTGAGACAGTCAGCAGAGTGCAGAGGTTTCTTAGTGTGAGGAATAACATTGTATTGTTTCATGATCTTGAACATATGGAATATAGAGATAGAGGAGGTTTGAGTAGTTTATTTCCCTAGATACATCTTGTGTTGTGAGATTGATAATTTCTTTCTCTTACTTGTTATGTGATTGTGCGATCGTGTTTTGTTTTCACGAATTGTAGAAGGATTCAATATTTTTTTTTAGTATATTACAAGATCATATTGAATCCCTTGGTTATATTTTTCTACATAATGGTGGGAAAAAACTCCTCGTATGTATATTTATTTACATTTTGTTCTTTTCCATTGTTTTATGTGAACACTTTCTTAAATTATGGTGGGTAGTAGTTGACTATGAACATTTACGTGAGCATGAGCTATTTTTTCAAGGTATTTCATTTTGGGTGGCTTTCTTGTGAAGTTTAACAATGAAAAATCACTGCCCAAATGTGTAAAAATTATGACATAAATATTGCAACTTTTTGGAGAAATTATGGCAAGGTAGTTATCCACATGGCATTGTATTGTGCAAAGGTTGTAACAAGACCTTCAAATTGTGGTCCAATCAAATGCTTGAAAAGCTTTTTTTATTTTAATAATATTGAAAAATACATATTTTTTTTAGAGTTCAAAAATTATAACTCACATTGTTCAATGCTAAACTAATAGTGATCAACATGCAAACCGATTGCTACAACATGCATGCTAATATGAGTATTAAATATTATTGTGAAAATATCAATATATATGGTAAATTATTGCCTATTGCTGGATTAAAATGATAAAATTCTTTGATTGAGGTTTTATCAAAATTAGAAAAATCAATTTTAGATAATACTATATATACAAAAATGTATGTAAATATTTCAACATAATAATGATTTTATATTAAATAAATAATGTCTCTTTTTTAAAGCTATCTTTTATTAGGTTTTTTCTACATAAGCTTTAGCAATCAATTGTTGCATGAATATGTTCCGTTGTCACACAAACAAAGAGGTCTCATATACCAATTTGGTGTCTAACTTGGTTGTGACCTTAAAACTATACTATTACCAACTTAGATCCATCTCAAATCCAGATCTATCAAGTGTTGAGAGGGATCCATCTTAACGCTTGGTAGATCCAAAGTTAAGATGGATCTAGGATGGTTTAATTCCCCCCTTTAAATAGGCTATATTCCACATGAATACCATGGTTAATTTTTATTTATTATTATTTTTATAGGGTTATTTTTACTTTTCTTTATTTATTTATTTTATTTTATTTTGACTAAGTTAAAATGTTAACATTACATTATTCTTGGAGAGGGGTCCCTTGGGATACACTTTTTGGTATCTTTTTGTACAAATTTTGTAGATGCGTGTTGCGCGAATGAGTCAAGGGGCTTTGGGGTAGGTCAAAGTCCCTATTTTGATGTAAATGGGTTTAAGGGTAAACTATGGGCCTCAAACCAGGATTTGAGACCATATTATCTACATGCTAGAATAATATAAATAGAAAGATCGAGTCTAAGGAAGTAACTTAAGTTGAATAGACTATTATGATGATCTGAATGTTTATTCATCTGTAACACTTTTGTAAGGATTTGTTTGGGTTGGGTATAAAGGATCCTGCTGGATGTGTATGCGGAGACCTAGTCCTGGCTGTGTGCGGACTCCGTTGACTGTGTGTGCGGAAGGGTTATGTGTAAGGGGAAATCCTGATGTATTGAATTGACCTGAAGCTAATATAAAGGAAAAATTTTGGCGAAAGCATTGTGCTATTTATCTGAGTTATCTATCTACTATTTCTATATTTGGGTCACATTGCTTCTATATTGATTATTCATATCTACACAATTACACCTATTATTTATGCACGAAGTTATATTGATGATAGAATACTTGAATGAATCTGCTCAAGTGATTACACATTTTTTAGATCTAGATCTGGTTATGTTATGTTATATCTGTGCTACAACGATCTGCGATTCTATCTGTAATCTGTTAAGTATTGCACACATCTATTTATGATCAGTGTAAGTCTGCAATCGATCTGCTTAGGGCCACTTCATTATTTTCTTCCTTAGGGTGCGGAAACCTGGTTCCAGCACCCCCTCATACTAATTCGAGCGAGACTTTGATCTGCGTAAGCAGGTCATTGCTGAAAGGGCCAGTATTTGGAGGGTATGTTGGTTGCGCGATAAACTATGAACCTGGGTCAGGACCCCTCAAGCCAAAAAATGGTTATGTTTCCAGGATGGGGATCATTTTTTTGGAGATTGGATGTTGTGGCACCCTTTGCGAAACAAATTGCAGAATTGGTTGGATAGAAAGATCATTGAATTCACACTCCAAGAGAACCGAAGTACTAAGCCATCTAACGAAAAGTGGGTACAGAAATACATCTATACAGAAGTTCATGAGATATTCTTTTGCTCCTTTGCAAACAAGATGCAGGAGTGGTAATCGTGCTTGAATAAATTCAATACCTGCATGAAGGACGACACAGTCACTGAGTGTACTCCTGAACTGATCCAACAATTAGAGAATTTATACAATAATATCACCCACGCAGTAGATCATTGGATCGATCGCCTCTAGGGATGATTTGTGACAAAATTTTTTATTGATCAATTTGTATCCTATTATGAAGCAGAGAGAAGGTTTTTCAAAGGTCCTAGAGGTAAGTTCTTGCGCTCTTTGAAGTTGTTGCTGAAAATGCTATTATGTGAACAAGGCTCTATGTGTGAACATATTTATTGAATGCCTCGAAGAGGCTCGATTACACACAGTGGAAAAGTTTACCGTGAAGATCCAAAAAAGTTTATTTATATCCCTCTAAAGCATAGATCTGATAGTGAAGGTGAACCAGAAGTTAGTATCTCTAGTGACTTTGAAGCATAAGGTTCATCACACCAAAAACCCTTGAGTCTTTTTTCAACCCCATCGACTCCACTTCTGCACTCATATCACAAAACACCCACTCCACTGCGCAGTCTATCTCCATGACCACCTCCACCTCCCCCAAAAGAAGATATGGTTGCGTCAATCAAGTTACCTAATTTCAAGGGAATTGAAAACGAAGATATTGAGAAATTTTGGTTTGTGACTGAGGCTGTATGGCAGACTCAATAGGTTAATGATAATGATATTAGGAAAGCGCAACTGGCTACTGATTTCCAGGATTGCACATTTGATTGGTACATTAGGTATGTTCAAGAAAACCCTAATGCCACCTTGGACCAAATAAAATATGCTTTAAAAGAGGAATTTAAGAAGACCAAGCCATACGCGCATCTAGTGACAGAAATGAAAGAGATTCATCATAAGGTAAATGAATCTGTATGGGAGGTGGATCAGAGGCTGAAGCGCACTAGCAGAGATGGTTGATTTGTCATTGATGATACTCATCATAAGGAATGGTTTATTGCTATGTTGCTTCTGCATTTCTACCAACCCTTATGTCAAAAAAATATTGCAACATAGGCTGAGGCTGTGGAGGTTGCAATGAAACTAGAAGCTACCCAAACACCTGTTGTGCTTGGGACTCAACAGATTCAGAATCAGTTGGAAGCCATGCATTTAGAGATTCAAATCCTGCGCAAAGACAAGGGAAAGGAGGCCGACACAGGGTCTGGTGCATAAAATGTAAGGCTATTAGGCACCATAAAGATAAATGTCTTATTTTTAACAATTATCTGAACGTTGGAGGTCCTATTCCATTGAAGAGTCCTGTATGGTGCACAATATGTCAAATTGCTGGATTAAATGATCTAGATTCTTTCCCAAAAATCAGAAAGTATAAAATTGAGTTGAAGCAGTTGTTTTGAAGATTCTATTCATCATTAGGACATGATGAGAAACACTATCGCACTTATGACATGATGTTGAATAAATATGAATTATATAGTATGAAGGATGAGCCTACCTCACTAGTATCCCCCTATGGGCGTAGTGGATTTCAGGGCATATGAAGAGGACGAGGAGGTGGATAAGCTTGTCGAGGATGATGAAAAGTTATTTTCTATAACTGTGGAGATGTTGGTTACTATGTGCATGACTATCCTAATCCAACATGACAATCATGTAGGTATTGTAGACAATTTGGTCATGTGATAGAATATTTTCCTGTCTTGATTACTAAAATGCAGGAGAAGAAGACGCAGACTCCAACACAAAATCTTCAGATGGTTAGAGCAGAAACCCATGAAGAAGATCCCAGTGTGAATGTGGTTACTAGGAGCGGTGTAGCCACTAATGAAGATAAGGGAAAGCAACTGACCACTTATGTATGGTTCCGTAAGGCTCCTAAAAATAAAGAAGGATTTGATATTTAACACGCAAAGGAGACTTTTTTTGAAGCACATAAAGAATTTGCAGAAGGTAGCACATCAACATGAGGAAGACCAATGAAGGAAGCAAGAGTAAATGAAGAGATCAAACCATTTCTACAAGCATGTGTAAATTTACTGTGCAACAAAAAGGAATTAGAGGGTCTTCAGGCTATAATAGATAATTGCACAAAGAAGGAACAACCGATGGTAGAGTAGAGAGCTGTCAATAAAATATACAAGAATAAGAAGAGAACGGGTAGGGAGATGTGTATGACTCCACAAATTTGTGCTTATGATATGGACCAGGTTATTCTAGATCTAGGATCGGATGCTAATGTTCTACCTAAGAAAACATGGAAGTGCATGGGAGAACCCAAGCTGGAATGGTCTACCATTTAGCTACACATGGCCAATCAACAGAAGATCATTCCCTTAGGAAGGTTGTCGCAAGTTGTGGTCAGTATCAAGGGTGTTAAGGTGATGGCTTACTTTGAATTCATACAAATTGTAGATGATACTGATCCTTATCCTGTGCTACTAGGGTTGGAATGAGATATTGGCATGGATGGTGTTATATCTGAAGTAAAGGAGAATGGAATTTGAAAGAGATGGAGTAAGGGTCATCATTCCTCTAGATCCGGCTGAAGGATAAAGATACACGGAGCCCTTGTGTGCTGATGATGATATTGATCAATTATATAAGCTTAATTTGTGCGAGAAACATTAGATTAACCCAACAATAGATGGAAATCTTAACTAGGAGAAGGAGAGCTCTTGCTTTTCAGATTCTGATGAGGAATTATAAAATTGGCAGAACCGATTGCATGAGGTATCTACGTTGTGTTGTAATTGTGTGACAAGATCTCTACGGTGTATAACATCTGAGGTACGTGAATTACCGCACTATGATGGGGTTAATTTCTATAAACATGTTTATAGGAGAGCTTTAAAGGACCGTACCTGAAGGATAAATATTCCATGCTTTGGATCTCGGCTTGCATGCTAATCCAGTATGATGGTGGGAAACTCATAAGGAGAACATGGGCAACTAGGAGGAGTGTGCGCACATGATGAGGTTACAATTGGAATGTCCAACCATCAAAATGGAAGATGTCTACTCTGGCAAAGATGATTTGCGAAAAAATTTTGCGAGATGGAATCAATTATGGGGTGTAGAACCAAGACCTAAATGGGTCCACATGTTTATTCACACATTGGGGAAGGTACCTATTGAATGGTATTTGAGACAGAGTTGCGCTGAGGTACTAGTGAATGGTATGTGCTAACAAAGAGTTTATCCTTACATTTCGCTTTGAGAGTGGATTTCATAAGATTGGCCAAGCTTTGCATAATATTCAAGAAGTCATATTTAATACAACAAAACCTGCAATTGAGTATGCTCCACCAGCCTGGGATGCGTAGATGAAAGATATTGTGAATTGTAGGAACCTGACAGTTGAAGAGAGTGAAGAGAATTCAAGGAATATCATGATCCCATAATCTGTGGGACAATGCCCAGTGGCTGGGCCCTCGATCACCTTGCTAGATGTGACAAAGCCCTTAAAGATCAGGCAGGTGAATATTGGATCTGAAGAACAAAATAAGTTGGAAAATATTGGAGACTACTGGGATGATGATATAGTAGGAAAAGTTGCTGAGTTGTTGGATGAATATCAAAATTTTTTCCCTAGAGATTTTTTAGAGCTGAAAGGAATTATTGGGGAACTTGGAGTTATGAAAATCACATTGAAACCTGATGCATGCCTAGTGAAATAATGCCCATACAGGCTGAATCCAAGATATAAGCAGAAGGTGAAAGAAGAGTTGGACAAAATGGTTGTTGCAAGAATCATCGAACCTATAGAAGAGTCTGACTGGGTAAGTCCAATTGTAGTACAAGACAAGAATACCAAGGGAGAAATTAGGATATGTGTAGATTTGTGCAAACTTAATGATGCTTGTGTGCATGATCCATTCCCAACTCCATTCTCTGATGAGATCTTGGATAATTTTGGAGGCCAAGAAGCATATTACTTCACATATGGGTTTTCAGGGTATCATCTAATCCGGATTACGCTAGAAGATCAGAGTAAGACCACCTTTGCTATTGAATGGGGATATTTCCAATATACAATCATGTCCTTTGGTTTGAAGAATTCCCCTGCCATTTTCTCGCGTGTAGTAGTAGCTACTTTCAAATAATTTATCCACAAGTTTTTGGAGGTCTATTTTGACGATTGGACTATATTTGGGCTGTTGAAGAAGCATGTTACAAATCTGCGCTTAATGTTGGATACCTATAGGAAGTACCAGGTTTCCTTGAATTTGAAGAAGTGTATATTTTGTGTGCCATTTGGGATATTGCTGGGACACATTGTCTGCCAGCAAGGGTTGATGGCAGATCCTGCAAAGATCATAATCATAGTTAATCTAGAGATACCTAAGAATGTTAAGTAATTGCGCTCAATATTGGGGAATACTGGGTATTATAGTAATTTTATTTAGGGATATGTGCTAATAACTGCACTTGTGGAAAAGCTGCTCAAGAACGATGCAACACTCTGATGGGATGAGGATTTTCAAAAGAGTTTTGAATTACTATAAGGAAAATATTGTCACTGCACCCTCATTGGTCTTCCCAGATTGGTCAAAGGTATTTCATGTACATGTGGATGCCTCCTGTATTGCGCTCGACAATTTTAACACAGCCAGGAGTGGGAGAGATTGATCACCCTATTGCCTATGCAAGCCACAAACTATAATGCACAAAGCATAATTACTCAAGTACGGAAAGAGAAGGACTAGAAATTGTGTACGCACTGCATAAATTCCACCACAATCTATTAGGAGGCAATTTTAAGATGTTTACTGATCATTTTGCTCTGAAGTACCTAGTCAATAAGCCTGTGTTGGGGGGGGAATATCTGCAAGTGGTTTCTGTTATTCCAGGATTATGATTTTGATATTTATGGTAAAACTAAGAAGACTGAATGCTGGGCCAGACCATCTGTTGCACATTGAAATTGGTGAAGAACCTACAAACTTGGAGGATAGCTTACCAGACGCACAATTGTTTGTGATAAAGGTGGATGATGAGAATTTCCCTGATATATTCAGTTTTTAATTACCAGATGTGCGCTTGACGAATATATAGTTCAACAAAATAAAGAGCTCGTGGCACGCATAACATACTTCACCATTATTTCTGAAAAATTGTACAAAATGGGTGTAGATGAAGTTCTGCGAAGGTATGTCCAGGAGTATGAAAGATGCACAATCCTAGATGAAGCTCATGGAGGGGTTGCCGATGGTCATTATGTAGCTAAGGAAACCGTACAGAAGATTTTGCGAGCTGGGTTATGGTGGCCCACGCTACACAAAGATGCTAATGCACATTGTCACACATGCGATGTATGCCAGAGGATGGGAAAGCCCTTGCGTAGAGATGAGATTCCCTTGCATCCAAAGATGGAAATAACAAGCATTTGAAAAATGGGCTATAGAATTTTTTGGGCCTATTAATCCTCCAGGCAAGAAGAGTGGTGCGCGTTACATTATCACTGCAATAGATTACATAACTAGATGGGCTAAAGCTAAGCATGTGAAGGATTGTACTGCAGATACAACTGCACAGTTCATATTTGAGAATACTGTGACTCTGTTCGGTTGTTCTAAGATTATGATAAGTGAACAGGGTACACACTTTGTGAATGACACCATTGAATCATTTACCGAATAATTCAAGGTGCGTCATCAAAAGAGATCTCCCTATCATCCCCAAGAAAATGGTGCGGTTGAAGCATTCAATAAGCTATTGGAGACTACGTTGACCAAGGTGTGCAATGCTAATTGAAATGATTGGGATGAGTGCGTATGTAATATTCCAAAAATTTAGCCTACATCTAAATGGAATATTATAGTTTGTTTTATCACTAGGTACGTGAATAAGTGGGTAGGGAGGCCCCTAAAACCTTTTATAACACTACAAGGAAAAGACCCTCTAGGGATGTTTTTGAGGAACCCTTTATAAAAATACCCCAGACATCTATTTCTAGTGGAGGTTCCTAGAGGAGGTTGGCGGACGGAGGTTTTTGCGGATGTATTTCTTCCGGTGCTCTTATCACTGAAAAATGCACTGGTGCATTCAAGACGACATAGCACCGATGCAGTTAAAAATTTGGCACATCGGACACCATGCGCTCCGTACACACACGCCCGATGCGTTGTAATTCTGTAGAGTACCGGTACTTTACATAACTTCCGCACCGGTGTGGAATCAAGAAAACGTACCGGGGAGTCCATAAAACGCGTGTACCAGTATATGGTTAAATAACAAAAATAAGGGCAAAAAAACCGCATAAAACATTGGCACACCGGAAACCGTGCTGTCCATACACACCTGATCGGTGCCTTTTATTAAGGAACAACACCGGTGTGTGTCAACTCGTCAGCACCGGTGTCTCATAAAAAGCGCGCGGAACAGAAACTGCCTGGGGCGGAATGAGTGAAATGAACCGAGGCCCCATAAATTCTGCGCATCAGAAAAGGGTTAAAAAAAGAAAATTATGCCCAAAAAACCGCACAAGTCATTGGTTCACCGGACAACATTCCCGGTGCGTCTTATTACTGTAGAGCACTGGTGCATTACCTCTAAGCCGCCCCGGTGTCTCATAAAAAGTGCACGGAACAAAAAATTCCCATTGCGGAATTATAGAAATGCACCGGGGCTCCAGTAATACCGCACACCAGAAAAGGGTTAAAAGAACAAAATTACAGCCAAAAAACTGCAAAAATCATTGGTTCACCGGACAACGTTCCTGGTATGTTTTATTACTGTAGAGCACTGGTGCGTTACTTCTAAGTTTCCCCAGTGTCTCATAAAAATCACGTGAAATAGAAAACACCCAGTGCGGAATTACTAAAATGCACTGGGGCTCCAGTAATACCGTGCACCAGAAAAGGGTTTAAAAAAAACAAAATTACGACCAAAAAACTGCATAAATCATTGGTTCGTCGGAAAGCGTTCCCGGTGTGTCTTATTACTGTAGAGCACTGGTGTGTTACTGCTAAGCCACCCTGGTGTCTCATAAAAAGCGCGCGGAACAGAAACCACTTGGTGCGGAGTGACCGAAATGCACTAGGGCCCCATTAATGCCGCGCACTGGAAAAGGGTTTAAAAAAAAAAAATTACGGCCAAAACACCGCACAAATCATTGGTTCACCAGACAACATGGCCGGTGCATATTATTACTATAGAGCACTGATGCGTTACCGCTAGGCCGCCCCGGTCCCTCCTAAATGCACGTGAAAACAGAAACCACCCGGGGCGGCATAGTGCAAACACACTGGTATGCCAATAAAAACCCCGCGCACTGGAACATGGTTAGATAAAAAAAAAAATTACGGCCAAAAAACCACATTTTTCACTTTTGTTAGTGCTACAAAGCTTTCAAGCACCGGTGCAAGTTTTCCTTGTTTGAGTCGCACTGACATCTGTGCTCCCATTACACTTATTGCCGCATTGCTGTTGTGCATTGCTACCAATCTCCAACTTGAATTTTATAAAACAGTGGACAAATTTTATTTTGCAAATTGTACAGCCAATATGCCTCCTCGACAGGTAAATGTACATGTATTTTTCTTTTTTTTCCATAATTAAACCTTTTAGCAGATTAGAATTTGAAAAAACCTTAAATTTAAACATTAAAAAAAAATAAAAAAAATTGTCACGCAGTGTGCTCGAGCCATTCGGCTCGCACCGGTTTGCAGTGCTACCTGTAAATTTACAGGTCTAACCGGTTTGCGGTGCACCGTGTTATTTAAAAAAAAATTAAAAAGTGTGGTGTGGTCGGTTACCAGGCCGCATCATTGACAATGGTGTATAGCGGGAACTCGGTGCGTTGACGGACTTACAAGCCCTGGGGCGAGTAATGTTTTCAGCACACCAGAACCGCAATTCGACATTGTCAACGGTTTAGGCTAGTAAATCGGTGCTAAGGGCATTCACACTGCTTCCGGGGCAGATACCACAGGCACACCGTGTTATTTAAATTTCATTAAAAAGAGTGGTGTGGTCACCTACCTGGCCACACCGTTGACCTAGTTCAATTGTGGTGGAGCAGTGCATTGACTGAGATAACTGCCCAGGGCCGGCTATTTTTGTTAGCGCACGGCTTACTGTATTTGGCCTAGGTCAATGGTGCAAAATCTTAAAATACCACACCGACGACTATGTATGGTAACAAGAAGGCGGTGTGCTGACTTAGTTATAAGCCCCGGGTGGATAGTGAAGTCAGCACACCGACCTCCTGACACTGCACATAGTGAACGGTGCGCTAATTTTTTTTTTCTGGAGCACCGCTTCCGGTGCGGTCGATATCATGAGGAGCACCATATCCGGTGCACTCTGTGGTGTGATGCACTGGGACCAGTGCGTCACTGTGTTTTTGGTGCATCGACTCTTGTTTTATTTATATTTCAAAAAATAAATATATACTTATATTTGTAAATACATGTGTCATTTAATAAAAAAATTGTGTTTAATATGTCAATCATTCAGAGACATGAAAGGAGAGAAGAGGGGAAACAACAACAACAATAAGCGGAACAGTATAACATGGTTCACTTGTGGGAGGCAAGGGAGAGGGAGAGAGATGCGTACCCTCGCCCTATTACAACAGTGACACAGGGGCTCCTTAGGCAGGTAGGCCTCCTCAATTTCTATGAGGAGGCTACTTCCCTAAAGTCCTATAGTTTTTTTTGAGACATCTTATTCAAAGGTGGAATGCCCAACAATAGGCTTTCCGGGTTTGTATCAACCAATGGTACACGCCCACTGAGGAGGATGTATATTTTATTACAGGGCTATCGAGGAGAGGGGTGGATTTTCCCTCATTCCCTGAAGTTCTAGCTGGATGTGTGGTAGGGAGTCAGTTATTTTACTCCCAGAGATACATTGGAGAAAATTTAGTATCTCCTATAGAGTTTCAGGTCACTGGAGGGCAGTTACATATTAGTGTGTTTGGTCACGAGGAGGTCTAGTGTCTCTCACTTATCATTTTGACCATTTCGCACAACACACTAGTGACGAGAAACGCATTAGTTGCCAACTTTTATATTATGTTGATTCTTTACTATAGCAGCCACGACTTGTCAGGTGGTCTACCATTTGTTTGCGGCAGTTTTGTACAACATTAGATAGATGTCATGCTCATGTACAAGGGAGGGTCAACTTCCCTTTTGCTTCAGAGCTTTTTTGTTTAGTTTTTGAGAGGTTTCCAGAGACGAGGCCTTCTTTTCTTCGGCAGTCTCGTAGGTCGATTAATGAGGCACGTATGCACATGTGGGGGTAGATGATGCCCAAGAGGAGACTCTTTTTCCAGCGAGGATATCATATAATGCACTGGAGTTGCTAGCCAGTGTTGATGAGCATCCCTTCATTTTGGTCCCCTGTCCTTTGCGGGGTTGGATTGGCGAGGGTGTGCCAACATCCTCTTCACAAATGATGAGCTGCTGGATGATAGAGGTAATATTACTGTTTATTTAAATTCAATCTAACATGTTCTTTAACTTGTTTTTATTAAATTGTTTTATAAAATCCTCTAATTATTGTTGTGTACTTGTATATATTTTGTAGACATTGGATATTTTGATGGCGAGGAGATGCCACCACCACCACCTGATCCAGGTGTGGATCCTCATGATGAGGATGAAGGCATGCCAGATATTTCTGAGGATCATTAGGAGGTCGGTCTAGATCAGAGACCTACTCCTGCTAGTGCGCCGGTGCGCGATTGACGTCTTAGTGATGCTAGATACAGGATGGAGTTGGGTAACCAACTCATTGAATTGATTGTTGAGGCGGGGATCAGGCCCGCTGATTTCAGAGACATAGAGGCCGATGAAAGGCTATCACGGATGTGGAGAGGCATGCCGTGTGACATGTACAGCCTGATGTGGCATGTCGTAGGAGTTACGGAAAATTTTACGTGACTGACGAGGACTGTTGCATGTTACGATCGAGCCGCAACACATGATGGACAGTCTGCGAGGCGCAATGTACCATCATCTCAAGATTGTTCACAGCCTTGCGTCACGCCAAATTTGCATGAGCCTCTAAAAGCATCTACTAGCACTCATCATGGAGATGAGGCTAGACCATCAGCCACTTGTACTGATATTGATGTTGTACTATCACCAGCTGATCCATGAAATTTATATTACAGTTGTATATTTTTAACATTATATATATATATATATATATATATATGGTCCATGTATTTTATTTTCATGTTGCAGTTGTACTTAATTTACATGTTGGTGATCATCATGATGTGTATATTGTTAGTTCATGTTAGATATGTTCATTTAATGTGCAGCTTGAAGATAGATGTGTATGTGATAGCATGAGATGTATATTTGATGTTTGTGTTGTACTGGTGATGTTATTATAGAATGTTAATTGTGTTTTGTTAGATGATCATGATCACGATGATGCAATTAGTGATTTTGAATGTGTTTTTTAGTCAAATATGATGTTTGTACGATGGTTATCATGAACGTGATGTTTATTAATTAATTTAATACCAAATGATCATGGTATTGTAAATTTGTAATATTTGTATTTTTAATTGTATTTAAAATTCTAAAATTGTAATTGTAATGGTATATATGTGAATTTATAAAATTGTAATTGTAATTGTAATTTTTAAAATTGTAAAATTGTAATTGTAATTGTAATTTTTTAATTTGTAAAATTGTAATTGTATATATGTAAAATTCTAAAATTGTAATTGTAATTGTAATTGTATGTGAAATTGTACAATTGTAATTTTAATTATAATTGTAATTGTATGTAAAATATTTGTATTAATGTGAAATGAAATTATTAAAATTTTTAAATTTGTAAATTTGTGAATTTTAAATAATTGTAAAATAATAAATCTAGAATAATGTGATTTATTGTAACATAATAAAGTTTAGAAAATAATGCAAATAAATTCCTGTACTTTAGAATTATAATTATTTTATTATGATCTTAGATACAAAAAAAAGAATTAATTTATACAATACGCCATTGTTTTCGAGATCAACATAATACCAAATTATCAAGTGAATTATTGATTTTAACATTAACACAATGCAAATTACCAATTAATTCAAAATACATATTATATTAATATTTCGAAAAACCCATCTTAAAAATTATAAATGTTGATGAAATAACACATGTACCATATAACTCTCGGTTCTCATGATCACCCTCATTATCTTCTAGCTTGCATGGCATGATAACACTATTGTTCTCAAAATTATGTTTTGATCTAGGGTCATGTGTCAATATGAACCACCAATCCCTATCCAACACATCTGGGTAAAAAAACACGTGGTTGCAGTGTTTAGGGAAAAAATAGGGCTCCTTAGCTTCATCCCTCATCTTTCTAGAGTTGATACATATTAGCCTACTATCACGATATTCCTTTACATTATTCCGATCAAAGGTGTCCCACCACTTGCACCTAAAATAACACATTGCAAAGAAGAAAAATCCACTTGAATGATGTCTTGTATCTTTCCAATGTAACCTAACGTCCCTCGTACTAGTTTTTGATCACGGTGGCTAGATCGACTAGATTGATCGAACTCGACTTCCACTCCACAGTCTTCTGTGATGTTTCCAGCATCAACATTTTCTTTGTGAAAATGGTGTCCATATGCCCACATAGATGGGAACAAATGCACCTATTATAAAAAATTTAAAAAAATCATAGTGCCATGTGTCTTATAAATAATAATCCAATAGTAGTTAAAATATGAAATGTAGATGTCTTAATATATTTTTCAAATTTACATATAAATTAAAAATATTATTACCGAGTTGCTGCACCCAATCCCTATGTTTAGGGCATCCTCTTCAGCACGTGGGTAATGACCGGAAGAACCGTATTTCTCTCTGACTTGGTCAGCAACCCAATTGTTGGGGCATATTTTTGGCATATTTTATTTTAAATGATTAGGATACGACACACTTCTACCATTCAATTGTATGAATTATTTCCTGTCACTATCCCATTTCATCCTATTTTGTTCATACAATGCGACCCACGGTTGTGTCGCTTCATAATTGTAAAGAATGAATTTATTGATCGCTTCAATTTCTGCATTCGCTGATGAAATCAAACCAACATTATATAGTACTTAGAGATCAAAATATACATTATATCGAAGTTCAACATGAATATTAATTAATTTTTGTAAATTTAAAAAATTATAAGTCGCTTACTCTTTATCAAGCGCTTTTTTCCACTCATTTGGAGAAACTCTCCTTCTCTTTTGTCTTCATCCATTTGATCGTCCCAAATCACCGCACCTGGTCTATTGTTGATCTGCTTGATGTACTCACTGGCATAGTAGAAAGACTCATACGAAATGTACCCCTCTGCCATAGACCCCTCGGGTTTTTCCCTTTGTCGAACAAAACCTTTCAATTTCTTCATGTACCTCTCTAAGAAGAACATCCAACGACAAGAAACAACCCCAACTAATTCAACCTCATCTACTAGGTGGATTAGAAGATGAACTCGTAAGTCCATGAAACTCGTCGGCAGTTCCTTCTCAAACATACAAACAATCTCAACTATCTCTTAATGCCATCGTGGAATGCTAGCCACATGAATCTCCTTTGACGTGATCCAACGTACAAATGCAAATAATTTAGATATGGCACATCCTAGGTCTTGAGGGAATTCATGTTTCACACACCCACGCACAAACAAAGGACAATGACACTGCAAAGTTATAAACACGTGAAATAATATACAAAATTAGTTATGTTTTATGATCCCTGCATGGGATAAAATTTTTTAATATAACAAATAATAAAATCAGTATTTTGACATTATACGTACTCTTAGAAGATTCAAATGGTCATGCGATTTCAACCCCGAAAAATGGTCATCCACAGTGAAGTAGCGTCGTAGTGAAGACCCATATGAAGTTGGCACCCTCACATCCATTATAAATTCCTTTTCCAAAGATATATCATCTTTTTTTAAAATCCATGGGACATCACCTTCTTTGAAAAACCATGAATTAGAGGGACCAACACCTGCCTCTGATCCCGTACTTTCTAATCGTCTTGGCCAATATTTCTTTTTAGTTTTTGAAGTAATAAGATCTTTCTTAACAACCAATGTGTCACTTTGTTTCGATGATATGTGCCTCCATAAATAAGATGAAACATTTTTAAATATATGCATGGGATCTAATAAGTGGGCAATCTTAAGATGCTCCCAATATGGGAGGTCATAATAGATAGGTTTCCTTTTCATCCCAATGGGAAATTTCTCAACATAGGTGTTGAATAAATCTGGATCATCGAACTTAGGCTCCTCATTTGAATTGAAAATTTCTATGAACTCCTTCTCCTTCTCTCTCCCATATGCTCTAAGCCATTCAGCTGGTGTCATTATTGGAGGCCTTTGGGTTCTCTCTCATTTACCATTGAAAGCAGATGCTGCTCTTCTACAAGGGTGTTGTTCTGGTAGGAATATCCTGGAGAAATCATACACTGGCTTTCGTAGGTCCTTGGACCATCTAGCTTTATGTGAAAGAATATTGTTACATTAATATATATAAACAAATCAATAAATCAAACATGTAATTTACCAGAGCAAACTCCTAAGCCTAGATAATCATGTGCCGTGTAAGCACATATGCCATACAATGTAAAACTCCTCTCTGTTGCGATGGGTCTTGATACATTGTATACATTTATCCCATCCCATAATTCCTTCAATTCATCTACTAGTGGTTGTAAGTAGACATCCATATTCTTCACTTGTCTTCTACTAGGGACTATGAGAGCCAACATAAGATGTTCATTCTTCACAGACAACCATGGGGGGATATTTTTATTGATCACTAGTACAGGCCAAACAGAATAGTTGGTGTTCTGGAGGGAATATGGGTTGACACCATCCATGGCTATGTTGAGTCAAAGACTTCGTACTTCATTCTTGAATTTTTCGGGCCATGTATCCTCTATATGCTTCATGGCTATTGAATTAGTTGGGATTCACATAACTCCCACTCAATTATATGTGAGGCATGCCATCCCTGCAACATAGCTAATTCTTTGCAACGAAAGAGCCTTTGAATCCTTGGGATTATAGGCATGTGCCTCAATATCTTAAAAGGAGGACCAGTACGTGATTTACCATTCTTTTTTGATTTATCATACCCGTCATGCCCAAATTTCAGACACATCTCTTTGTCTACATATTATCCTCTATATAGAATACAATCATTTGGACATGCATGATATGATATGTACTCAACACCCAACATTTTCAACAATTTCTTTGCCTCTTCGTAGCTACCGAGCAAGACATTATCACTCGGAAGAACCTTATCTTTGAATAACCTGTAGTTGGTGATCATGGAAAAATATATTAATATTAAATGTACATTAATTTCGATATAATTGTTGAGCCTTAGAATTGCCTTCTCTTTTACAAACCTTCACTTCATTTCATCATTATTTTATCACTTCATAAGCCTAAAATCAATGAAGAATGATTAGGATTGCTTAAAGGTTACATGAAATTGATTAACATATTGTATTTTCATGATTTTTGCTATTTTAACAATTTTCTACAAAATAGCTACAAAATACAGGCATTTCGTAGCTGATCCCGAATTCCGCAGTTGTTTTACAGTTTGAGTGGGTTACAGGTGTCGTCTCAAAGAAAGGCGCATATGGGCAAATTCCACGTCATGTCTACATGGTTCGTTGCTCACCATGAAGGAAGAAACGAATTCGTATTGGTTATGCACGTGGAGAGCAAAATCAAGAGGTAGACTTCTAGTGAGTACATCTCGGTCATTTGTCTGATAGAAATACGTGACCTTCAATAAGAGTTTTAATTTGTATGGGAGTGGGAAAGACGATAATCCCTATATTTATCTCAGAGATTCTGTTATGTAATTTCATTATAAATATGACTTGGGAGACAGCAGTACTGGATTAGATCTTATTGAGATTTTGGCTTTTTCTTTGCTAAATTTCGAGCAAGTGAATACATTTTTCCGGTCTTTTTCTCCTTTAATGGAAGCAGTGTCGTTTTGGTACGAGAAGTGAGGTCAAAGTTAGAGGTAGTTTGCAAGGCATTCCGGCGGTGGGGGACCCCTGCGCAGAAACCTCCGTTCGAGATGATTTAGATAGAAATGGGTAAACGATTTCGTTTTCAATTTCCAATTTCAATAGTTTTATCAACTTCATGTTTTCCACGTTCATTTACATTACATATTACAGTTAGTTGCACTGTGGTTTAATACTCCGGAGTTAGAATGCATGTGGTTTAGTTCTGTTATTTCATTTTCAGTTTGATAATGACTTTCTTTAGTTTAGTTTTAGTTCATTTTGTTTCAAGATAGATTAATAGCATTCTAGCTTAGTTGTAGTCACTGTATTTTCAGATTGATAGATTGCACTCTCACCTAGTGTTATCCATTGCATTTTAAGTAGTATTAACTATTAACATTAAAACTCACAGCCTTCATTATTTACAAAACTTACTTTTGTTCTGAATCTATATTGATATATCATCACATGAACAGAGGTCAGTCATATTAGTTTAAGGCTTTGATTATCCTGCAAATCTTTTATAAATTCACCAATAGCCTTTTTCCCAAACATTATTCTAGAAAATCTCTAAATTTCTGAATAAGGCTTAGTAGTGATAAATCAAGTTGCAGAATAGAATAACTTCAGCATCATAGGTTAATTTAGATTTTTGTAATATTATGAGTTGATTGTTTAGTTAGGAGAACTTTATTTACACTTAGCATTCCATTTCTCAAGTTCATTTCAAGTTCATGTTGTGATTTGTTTCTTTGCCATAGAGTCATTATCAAGCTTTGTATTTGTTGGTTGCTAGTCATAGTTAGACTCTGTTTTGTTTCAGCATTTGCATTTTTTTACCATCATAGTTTAGGCTTCACTCTGTTTTGACCAATAGTTTCCCTTCATTTAGCACTTAGTTCTTTTCCTTTTCAAAATAAAACCATAAAACCAAAAACATCAGAAAACACTAAACACAATGAAGTAGGAAGAGGTTACTTAGGCACATATGGTGCACTTCACTTCAGCAGTTTACTGACCCTGGTTGACAATTAAATGAGCTCAATTTAGGAGACTAGGTTGAGACCAAACATTTTGGCGCCGTTGCCGGGGAAGTGTAACTAGGTAACCTTATTTCTTACATCCAAAAAAAAAAAAAAAACACAAAAACAAAAACAAAAACTTCAATTACCTACCACATCCACTATATCATGTGGTGCAGTAAGAGCCACACATCCACATCATGAATTCATATTTGCAGGTAGAAGAAGAGGTGACAAAGGAGGTTGAAGAAATGGATGGAGATGATGACAATGAGGAAGATCCTTTTGGATTTCCCATTCAAGAAACTGATATCAATATTCAAATGAAGAACATCCATCCATCTGTACTTCCTAACTTCAAAGGTATGAGATCAGAAGACCCGGAAACCTTTCTTTTTGAATTTGAAATAATTTGTAGATATTATGGCTACTCATTGCACATGCAAAAATTGAATTTGTTTCCGGTAACATTGAAGAATAGAGCTCTTAGATGGTTCATGACTTTAGGAACAAATTCTATAAGGACATGGGATGATATGAAAAGAGTATTTTTGGAAAAATATAAAGGTTATTGCATGCACCATGACCTTAGAAATGAAGTCTTTAAGATGAACCAAAAAGAGGATGAAAGCCTAGAAGATTTAGTGGAGAGATTTGCTTATAATATCAAAAGATCTAAATTGCATAATTTAGGATCAGATGCATTAAAAACTCTCCTACTAAATGCTATAAAGGATGAATGGATTGATCTTCTTAATATTGTGGGAAAAGGAGATGTTTATCGATTGTCATTTCAAGAAATTTGTGAACTATGCAAGAACATATCAAGAGGAAAAGCAAAGTGTGTAAGATCCCTTCAAGGTCCATTTATGGCAAGAGTAAGTAAGTCAACATCAAGATTGGTAAGTCAAACTGAACCTAACAATTTGCTAAACATTCTTGGTAATTTAAATGAACAAACCGACATGCTAAGAATGCAAAACAAGCAAAAAGTTGCTTCATTTATATTTTGCCCTAAATGTAGAAAGAAACATGCTTTGCATGAATGTCCACTTGATAACATTAAAATGTGTAAAATTTGTGCAGGATCACATACTACTGAAGATTTCCCATCATTACCAGGGTTGAAGGCAATTTACCAGAAGGATAATGGAGCAAATCAAGCACAAGAGCAACTTTGTTATGTAGCTCCAAGAGGACTATGGCAGCCTCATCAACCCAATATGATGTAATATCCTTATGCACAGTTTCAAGGTTATGCACAACAACCTCAAGGTAATTGGAGAACACCCTTGCCTTGGAAACCTTTGCCATCTCAATCCCAACTTCAAAACCAACCTTGGAAACCTTGGCCATCTCAATCCCAACCTCAAAACCAATCTTGGCAACAAAGTTGGCAAAGGCCCTATAAAGGAAATCCACCATATCCTCAATCTTTCCCTCTCTATCCTCAATACCATCATCAATGTTATTCATACCATTTGCCTCCACCACAATATCAATATCACCCTCATTTGACCTCAATCCAACCTTTTCCATTACCATCCACACAAACACCCCAAATATTCCCCACTCCACTACCTTCACAACCATTTCATATCCCCAACAATAAAACACCTCAATCAACTTACAAATGTGAGGTATTGCAAAATGATTCACCATCTGTCATTGAAGAACAACAACCAGAAAAAGAAGACTCAGATAAGGTCCAAGAATCAGGGATGTCTATTGATAAAGAGGAGATATTGGAACTAGAGATTGCAAAGTCTCATGCATGCCTATCACCAGATTCTACGAATGAAGATCACATCTCCGAAGATTTGCATTCCATGATAGAGGAAAGACAAGGAAGAAAAGATTACATTGAATCTTGGTTCAATTCAGTCATTGGATTCCAATGCTCAATTATTCAATATCTTCTGACATCATCTAAATCAAGACAGTTGGCATCTCATATACAGGTACATATCAAAGAGTGTCTTTCAAACCTGCATATGAGTTCATTTATCATCTTGTTACAGACATGGTTCCATTGGAAGTACTCATATACTTGAACAAGATTTTCTTTTTCAAGTAGAGTAGGACATAAAAAAAAAAAAAAAAAGAGTAAAGAGAAAAATAAGTCCTATTGTGAAAACCAGCTTGTTGGCGCAATTGGACATGAGCTTTGTTTGAAAACCAGGCAACTGGCGGGAAAAGTTCACAATAAGTTCTGCAATTTCATGATGGTTTCAATCTTTCATGGTTCTTCGAATCATTCTTGGTTCTATGCTCGAGTTGGATGATGTGGAATTCCTTAAGGTCCACCTTCCAACAGATCTTGTCCCATCGACCTCAACACTTTATCTGGGATCAAGATTAGAGATTATTTGAAGTGCCTTGGAGCTTTCATTCATCAATGGCAAGCCTCCTCGTTGATAAAAATGGGAATACAACAATGTCTCTTGATTATCAAATCTTGCAGGTGACTCGACTTCGACACATTCATTCGTCCCTGTCAAGATGCACTGAGGTACCTTGACACTCATTTACATTATCGGTGAGTTGTCTCGCATTGGTTAACGGTTTTCATTATTGATCGGTAATCCAATGATTTCTTCCCATGCTCGACTTCGACACATTTATTCGCATGGTAAGAATTGTACCATGAATGTTGGCTTTGATGAAGACTAATGGTTTTATGGAATCAACAACAACTTGCAGCAGTGAATTTTATTAGTTTCTTGTAGCAGCATGTTCATATTTTTTTCAATTCAATAACAGCTACAGAAAGTGGCAGTTTCTGCAGCCATTGCTATAGCAGTGTGTTTTCGTCTTTTTGCAACTTTTTCCAGAAGGCAGTTTTGGCGCAAATTTTGCAAGAGACTGGAGCAGAAATAAAAAATTCTGAGCTTCTGGGTTTTCTCAGAATATGATAAATTGAGTAAGAGGTGGACATAATTTGGAAAAAAGCAATTTTTAAGGGAATTTCAGAAGGGTTTTTCAGGCAGATTTTCAATTTTCAGCGTTATGGACAGAATAGGACAGATTTGAGTGTTTTTGCACAGCAGCACCTTTTCTTCATCAAAATGAAATTCTGGAAGCATGTGGCAGTAGAGAAGGTAAAAATACACAGTTTCCCATTGGAATAACTCAATTTGGCCTTAAAATGAGACCATGGCGTACTTTTTTGTTGCAAAATTGGGCAAAATGAAGGGTGAAACAGGGCAGAAATTGATTTTATCATAACTTTCAAACCGTGCATCCGTTGGCCCTGAAATTTTTATGGTAAATGAATTGAGGTAGGGTGAATAAACAAAGAAAATTTCAGAAAATTTCATTGTGTATTTTTCAAGAAATTGGCCACTTTCACCTACAGCCATTTCTCATTTTCCGGGAGATCCGTGCAACCAATGGCAGAGATTTTTCGCCGGAAGATGCATAATAATATTGGTAACAACCTCAGAAATTTTCAGGGAATTCTGATGTACCATTTGAGAGAAATTGCAAAATTCATTTCATTCTACAAGTCCATTCCACTTTCACTCCATCTCACGCCATTTTCATTTCATTTCACAAGTCCTATTCCACTTTCACTCCATCTCACGCCATTTTCATTCCATTTCACAAGTCATACTCTACTTTCACTCCATCTCACGCCATTTTCATTCCATTTCACAAGTCATACTCTACTTTCACTCCATTGCATTTTACATCCATCTTCCATATTCATACATCATTTCTTTTTACAGATTGCATGTTGCAGCCACATCTTATTCAGCAGTTCTAACATAATTGTACAACCTACAAAGAGATGATGATTACAGGAAATTGAAGGATTCTGTTTTGAAGACCAACATGCTCAAAGAGGACCAAAGGAACAACATCAAGCACAGCAATTAACAAGGTCAAAATTCTGAGGTAAATTGTGAAAATTATTTTAATAGCAAAAAGTCAAAACATGAAATAGATACAATGTGTATAATCATATGTTTCCTAAAACAACCTATCATTCGAATTGATTAACATATCTTGGCCATATCCCTTATCCAACATTCCATATCTCACCACAAGGTCATCATAAATTCTCCATCAGATCCATAGCCACTTCATTTTTCCTTATAGCTTAATCACCTCCATCCATTCACTTCCATTACACTTTGCAGCCAATCCATCTCTAAGTGCAGAAAGGTAATTCTAAGGGTGAAGCATCATTCTTCAACTAATCCATCTTCAGACACAGAGATACAGTTTCAAAATAAAGTATTAGACTCTGTAGTCAATCTAGCTTCGAGCATAGAAAAGTAATTCTGAAAGGAAGATAATCTGCACAAAGGAGGAATGTGGCTAATTGTCAGGACACAATCAGTTGAAGTCAAGTATTTGGAAGGATATCCACAAGTCAAGGAGCTACTACAATAAGAAGGGAGGCTAAATTTTATAGAGAAATTTGATGGCTTCCATAAGGAGATTACAAAATCTTTTGTCAAATCTTTTGATGGAGCAGAAGAAGAGAAACTGACATGGATGTTGAAAATAAACTTGACACTCCACTACAAAAGGAAGATGAAGAACTAATCTCTGAAAAGTTAACAGAGATTAGAAAATAGATTAGGGCCAAAAGAAGCAGAAAGATAAGGTTGGATGTTCTAACAGAGGTTTCAAAGCACATGGAATAAGTTTTGATGAAATTGCATGAGGACATGCAATAGTCTTGCAGTGGGGGTATGTTGAGCCTTAGAATTGTCTTCTCTTTTACAAACCTTCACTTCATTTCATCATTATTTTATCACTTCATAAGCCTAAAATCAATGAAGAATGATTAGGATTTCTTAAAGGTTACATGAAATTGATTAACATATTGTATTTTCATGATTTTTGCTATTTTAACAATTTTCTACAAAATAGCTACGGAATACAGGCATTCGTGAGCGCGGGGTACGGTCGTAGGCGATCACGTTCGCATTTGTTTACGGTTTGAGTGGGTTACGAGTGTCGTCTCAGAAAAAAAAACCGCATATGGGCATATTCCACGTCATGTCTACATGGTTCGTTGCTCACCATGAAGGAAGAAACGAATTACGACCATAACCAATTTGGCAAACCAAAATCAAGAGGTGGACTTCTAGTAGGACTACATACCAGGTCCGGTACAGCAGAGCAAAGTACGCGACCTTCAATAAGAGTTTTAATTTGATTAGAAGTAGAAAAGACATTTATCCTTGTTTTTCTCAAAGGGTAGTTATGAAATTTCATTATAAATATGACTTGGGAGACCAAGCAACGCTGGTTAGATCTTAGTTAGATTTTGGCTTTTGCTGCTAAATTTCAGAACCGTGAATACTCTGTTTTCCAGTCTTTTTCTCCTTTAATGGAAGCAGTATCGTTTTAGTGCAAGAGCTGAGTCAAAGTTAAGTGGATTTGCAAGCTAATCCGGCAGTAGAGGGCCCCTACTGCCCGAGAAGCTCCGTTCAGATGATTTAGATAAGTAGCGTTAGCTTGATTTCATTTTCAATTTCCAGTTTCAATAGTTTTATCAACTTCATGTTTTCCACGTTCATTTACATTGCATATTACAATTAGTTGCACTGTGATTTAATACTCCGGAGTTAGAATGTATATGGTTCAGTTCTGTTATTTCATTTTCAGTTTGATAATGAATTTCTTTAGTTTAGTTTTAATTCATTTTGTTTCAAGATAGATTAATAGCATCCTAGCTTAGTTGTAGTCACTGTATTTTCAGATTGATAGATTGCACTCTCACCTAGTGTTATCCATTGCATTTTAAGTAGTATTAACTGTTAACATTAAAACTCACAGCCTTCATTATTCACAACTTACTTTTGTTCTGAATCTATATTGATATATCATCACATGAACAAAGGTCAGTCATATTAGTTTAAGGCTTTGATTATCCTGCAAATCTTTTATAAATTCACCAATAGCCTTTTTCCCAAACATTATTCTAGAAAATCTCTAAATTTCTGAATAAGGCTTAGTATTGATAAATCAAGTTGCAGAATAGAATAACTTCAGCATGATAGGTTAATTTAGATTTTTGTAATATTATGAGTTGATTGTTTAGTTAGGAGAACTTCATTTACACTTAGCATTCCATTTCTCAAGTTCATTTCAAGTTCATGTTGTGATTTGTTTCTTTGCCATAGAGTCATTATCAAGCTTTGTATTTGTTGGTTGCTAGTCATAGTTAGACTCTGTTTTGTTTCAGCATTTGCATTTGTTTACCATCATAGTTTAGGCTTCACTCTGTTTTGACCAATAGTTTTCCTTCATTTAGCACTTAGTTCTTTTCCTTTTCAAAATAAAACCATAAAACCAAAAACATCAGAAAACACTAAACACAACGAAGTAGGAAGAGGTTACTTAGGCACATATGGTGCACTTCACTTCAGCAGTTTACTAACCCTGGTTGACAATTAAATGAGCTCAATTTAGGAGACTAGGTTGAGACCAAACAATAATTATTAATGTTCATAAAATTTAACATTTGTAATTTTCATTGTAGTGTACTGATTATATTTCAAATTTATATAGGGGGAGTACTTTATGGTAACTTACCACAAAAATTCTGAGAAACATGCATTTGACAAGCCAAAATTTTCTTTCAAGTTGTACAGTAACATTATTGTCCCCAACTGGGTAGACTTTGACTGAACGCCAGGTCCAAAGAGAGGGGTGGTGGAAGCAAATTTAAGGCTTCCGAAAAAGGTGTCAGCGATATGAGCATCATCGCCTAGTTGATCATCATTTTGGAATGCATCTAACAACATTGTCTCCATGGAAGTCGTATCCCTTAAGTAATCATCCATACCAACCTCTATTTGATTGCCTTCATTGCCAGCTTATGAAGAAATACGATTGCTGTAGTCATTCCTAATTGGTGAATCTGGACGTAGCGGGAATTGAATTGGTGGTTGATTCAACCATTCTTGGTATCGTTCCTCGCCGATTTTTTCTCTTAATTTAGTCTTCTCTTGATTTGAAATTGTCGTGGGGTGCAACGGAAGATGGTAGGTGGGTCATTCATCATCACTAGAATCCTAATAATTAAAAAATTGACTTTGCAAGTTGCTCCTTATTGACATAGAGCACCGTACGGTCTATTATACTGTTATGGTAGTGCATTTGGAAGAAAGACACGCACCAACGTCGGTGCGTAAACCATGAATGGTGCACCGATTTTTTGAGATTTTTTTTTTACTTGAAAAGTTGACATTTTATTTATAAATATATTATTGAATAATATGATACAAGTTTGAGATTGATAAAGAAATGAGTATCAAGAGATCAAGTAACAAAAATACAAATAACACATCAAGAAAAGCAAAAAAGACGAGTTCTTTGTAAATTTTTTACAAAAAAATTATTTTTGAAGTATATGTAAGTTTAACTAATATGTATTGTTTACTGTGTATCATGCAAAGCCACAAAATGATGAAGCTCAGTAAGATTATTTCTGATCTAGGACCAGAAGAACATAAAATCTTGATGGAAAAATTGCAAAAGGATGAATCAGGTGAATGAAAAAATACTATCGATCCAATATGAGTTTCTTTTTTTAGTTTTCATTAATAATATAATTAAAATTATTAGATAACATGTGTGAAAAATTCTATTAATTCACATCTGTTTAATGTTCTACAGGGACCAACAACTTAGAAAAGGAATGTTTTTCTAAGAAAAGAAAAAAAATAGAACATGCAAATGAAAATGAATTGGTCCTTAGCTCACCTGGAGTGGTGTTGGAGGTTAACGAAAGAGGGACAAACTTTTACAAAGTTTGAGGGATCTAGTGGAATGAATGTATAAACGTTCTTTCCACTTACAATACAAAAACCAATCCAATGATTCCAAGAACCAAATTTTATGTAAACTATAGGAAGAGTTTCCAGAGAATTGGTCAATGAGACATGTCAAACTTTAAATAGCAAAAATGTATAACAACAAAAAAGAAGGAATGAAAAAGTAATATTCCTTTTGATGTTTGTCTAGAATTATTTATAAATATCACTTTTGTTATACTTACCTTTCATATATCAATGTAAAAATTAAATAGTTTATTGTCATGTTACATTTTCAAGAAGATTATAAAAATATCAAAAGATGAACGAGCTGATATCAAAAATATGCCAGTAAGAATGTCCAAAATGGTGTACAAGGAGATGGTCAAAGAAATGGACAAAATTGCATCGCAGGAGGAGCCATCTCAACAAAAAATTGCTTCAAATGTAATATGTAATCATTGATTTTTCCGATCATTAGGTAAAATAAATAAACAATTTAGCATTAAATATTAATTTTCAAGTATTTTCTTGTAGAAAAGAAACGAAAATGGAGCCCATTTAGCACATAAAACAGGACGACAAGGAAGAAAATGATTGATATCTAAGTTTGTGAGTAATTGTTACTTCCTTATAGCAACTTAAATAGATTTCATTTTTTGTATTTTTTAAGTTGTTTTACAAAAATCATCATTGAATGTCTTCAAACAGGTGCTAACATACAAAGAAGAACCATCAGAGGAATTGATTGAAATTGGGTTAAATATGGGTTAAGCATATATGTTGGCATATCATAACTTAATTGTGGAATTTGTAAGCATCTATAGATCTTGTTTTACTTAGCTTCGTCTATAATTAATAGAAAAAATAAATCTTTTATATTAAATATATGATTTGTTATGGGGTATATAACTTGCAGGAAACAAAGTATGGCACTGCGCCAACAGATCAAATCTTGAAAGATGGCATGTTACATGGTTTTGAAAGAATGTGTATATTTTATGAGTCAATTTTTGCATTGGTTCGTCATCTCTTTTCAATTTACATTGATGTATCTTATTTAATATTGCAATTTTCATTATTCTCACCAATGTATATACACTCATTACAATTTATTTTTATGTTTCTAGATGGAAGGTGAAGAAGAAGAAAACAATCAACACCGTGAACAAAACATTTCTGAAAATAACCCAAGTCATGGAAGTAGCTCTAGCAGTGACAATAGTTCAAGTGAAGAATGATGATCATTATGTTTGGATATAAAATCAAGGCGTTGTATTTTTTGAAAATTGTCTGTGAAATTAGACATTTTCTTTAATGTAATGGATATAGTGTCCCAATTGAAAGATAAAGGGACACCAATAACTATCCCATTTTGTATGATAAAGAATGTCTTATATATATATATATAATAAAAAATGTTTTAATTTATTCTATTGCGTTCTCTATTGTCACTATTGTGTTCTCCATTGTCGTTCTCAAATGCACTAATAAAAATTTAATTCATATGAATATTGTTATAAGATATATATGTGTTGACTTTTGATGAATAATGAATTTTAAAAAACCACAATAATTTTGATATGGTATATAAAATTAATCCAAACATCACATTCAAATGCATTAATAAAAATTTAATTAATATGAATATTGTTATGAGATGTGTTGAATTTTGATGAATAACGAATTTAAAACAATCACAATAATTGCACTGTCACAGGTCAATGTTTCTAAAAAATACAAAATTAAAACTGGTGCGTTTGTATTCTTAAGCGCCCCGGTGCCTTTTTACGTCCTATGGGCACCGCAAAAACACCAAAACCGGTTAAAAATATTGAGGCATTTGTGTGGTATGACTCTCCGGTGCGTTTATGTCTATCTATGCACCAGTGCCTTTTTACGACCTATTAGCACCATACGAATACAAATACCAATTATAAATCTCGGTGCGTTTGTGTGATACTATGCACTAGGGCATTTTTGTGTCTATACGCACCGGTGCATTTAGATGACCTATGGGAACCGCATGAATACCGATACCAATTATAAATCTCCATGCATTTGTGTGATACTGCACACCGAGGGATTTAAGAGTCTATATGCACCGGTGTATTTGTATGACATATTTGCACCACACGAATATCGATACCAGTTATAAAGCTCGGTGAATTTGTGTGAAAGGATGCACTGGTGCATTTCTATAAGTCTACGCACCGGCGTGTTGATACGACCTATGGGCACCGCTCAATTCCCAAGACCGATTATAACTGGCTCATGCGTTGTATCACCAACACTATGCCCGGTGCTATTTTATACCATAATGACCCGGTGCATTCTCCTTAGACCACCCCAGGGCGCCGTCCACAGGTACGCATCGGTGCGTTAAATGTTGATTAGCGCACCGATGAAAAAACATCCATAATAACCTCCGGCCGCCCATTTTTTTTGGTTGTGTTTAATTTCTGTTAAAAGCTCCGCCAAAACCTCTGTAACCATAAACAGATGTGGTAGCATATGTTTTTTTGACAATTTTGGCCAATTTTATTACATTCATGATGAGACAACACAGTTTTAGTGGAGGAAAACTTGCATGAGCTTAGTGGCAAGTATGGATGGACCCAATGTGAGAAGGCTCAAATACTATATATGGAGGGGATGGTAGCCATTGTTATTCATGTTTTTAGATTATCATTTGATATTGGTCTTTTTAGACTTTGCATCCTTTGGCTATTTAGCAAGGTTGCTGTGCTATTTAGCACAAGGGTGTTCCTGATCGGGAATCCCTACCTCATACTCAGGGAAGGAGAGGTTCATTGGGCTGCATTTCCTCATTCTTTCATTTTGGCCAAGCTACCTCCTTCAGCTACAACATATTTTCTATTTAGAGCTGGGTTGTGTTGTAGGGTGCCGCAAAGGAGGATCACATTGAGCCATTTCTGGGCTTATTTTTTAGTGGAGAGGTAGGCTATCCATTGGAGGATCAGCAAGGAGGGCTCCTTTGCATATTTCCACATCTTTGGCATCAGGCCAACCATCTACTATCCCTCACAGTGCATTCACAATTATGAACTGCGTTATTTTTGGAGGTAGTTGTTGGGAGGGTTCATTGAGCTCATCAAGAGGGTCTATTTTTGAGTAGAGGGATAAACCTTCTATTTAGAAATACAATTAGAGGAGGACATCACCATTTCAGATATGTCATAGCCTCATTCCATATCAGATCCAGTTTTCAGTGGCATATTAACCCTAGGGTTATTTGTCACATTGTATATTTCTTGGTATTTCTAGCAATCTTTTCTGGGTTGGCTAGAAATCATGTATTAGAGCCCACATATTCTTCTCTGGGATTTTATTTTGTTTCTATCAGCCATATTTCATTTATGTATGTTTACAGTAGCAACTACACTGATATAGATAGTGCTGTCACTGCTATCTGACATTGTATAAAGTTGTAGCAACTCATGTGCTGATTGTTCTACTCATTGGAGGCTTGTTCTTATTGCTTGAGTGGCTTGTCCCTCATGATATTTTTGTACATTGTTGCTAATATATTGATCCCTCTTATGTCATGATCATATTTGATGTGTTTTACATTATTACGTCTTGTATTGATGCTATTTCCATTTTAGAATATTACAGTGGTATCATAGCATAACCTTGGCTCAGCTTGTGCATTCAGGACATTATGCCATTAGGAGGAGAAGCTTCTCATAGAAAGGAGAAGTTGTATAGAAGAAACAAAGGCATGAATCCATTATTTGGATAAATGAAGGAAGAGAGGATCTCCCAACTTCTTTTCTAAATTATGCAAAATATCAAGGAAGATCTCAAGGAGATGAAATGGGGTTAGATGTAGAAAAACTCCAAGAGGGTTTGAAAGTGAATCAAGCCCTAGATATTCACATGATGGGTGTGGAAATTTAGCCACACATGCATATCCAAAATGCAGTTTATTTCCCACATTCACTGCAAGAAGGATGGAGGGAGAAGATGCACCAAGGAAGGAGACCTTGAGTGACTATATTCAGGAGTATGAGTCTCAATATTTGAGATTCAAGAAGCACTTGGACTTCCAAGGGTTTTGCCAACTCAAGGAAGACGAAATATCCAACAACCATATTAGAAGCAAGATAGGTAGAATCTTTCTATCTAAATTTGATGGATCAACAAAGTGCACAACCAAGGCTTGGGTGAAGGAGCTAGATTCCTATTTTCAGCTACACCAAATTTCAGAAGAGGAGGCCATTAGAGTAGCAGCACTGCACCTCAAAGGTATGGCCCATGATTGGTGGTATTATAGTTCTGCTTCATTTTATGATGCAAATGTAAGCACTTATGCAGGGTTCACTAAGAAATTAGTGAGAAGATTTGATATTAAACATTGTAAAAAATCTCTTGTTGAACCCAAAAAATCAAAAAATTTGCATAAGTTGGAGAGATATATTTTTCCAACTCTACTCCATATTTCTGTTGAAGGGGATAGAAACATGCATGATATCTTGCCAAGGGAAAGATCCTCACTTCTTGAAGAGCCTTCTTTTATAGATGAAGACATGGAGATTCTGTTAGCCACCTATAATATTTTTTCAAAGCAAACAGGTGGCTAAATATGTTTCTGAGCCTTCAAGAGAAACATTTCCTTTGTAAATATATCATTCTTGAAGCCTCCATGTGTCTTCTATCCTTTAAAGAATCTTCACTGCTATTTCTATTAATGAACCTTGCTGTTTATGAAAACAACTGTTTTCAAAGGCCTCCATCTTCCCCATTTTCCCTCATTTATACTTCATTTTCTTTCATTCCCTTCATGAATTCCCTTTGATAAGGTTTAAAACCTCTTTTTTTAATCTTATCAGAACCCTCAAAACCCTCTGAAAAACCTTCATTTTTGCCTAAAAAGCCACTTTTCAGCATTTAGGCCTTAAGCCCCTTTCGGCCCTATCCCTAACCCCTTTTTTGCATGTGACCTCATCCCGCGACCAGTAGCTAGCCCCCATCGTGCAATCGAAATCGAGGTTTTATAGTTTCTTTGTTAAACGTTTATTTCAAAACTCCGATGCGATGAGCCCCTTTCTCCTCTGATTCAACAATTTGATCTGGACTGTTGAATCCACAAGAACCAACGACCAGGATTCAATCATGCTTCGCTCGTAGCCCCCTATCATCGCATCTGTCGATTTGATATGGACCATTGAATCTACAAGAACCAACAACCAGGATCTCATCGCGCTCCGCTCATAGCCCTCCGTCATTACACCCTTCGATCAATCCTGACCGTTGATCTCCCCTCTAATCCGATGGCCAATGCTTAATCGCACATCGCAAACTTAAGGACCTTGATGCTTTGGCCTCTTTCCTTTTCTATCATGCGATTTAACCCTAGCTGTTCATTCCGCTAGATCCAACGATTCGTGCTTCATCGCATCGCACTTGTCTGTCACGTAATATCTCCCATCTCGGCCTCTGATTAAATCTCCACCGTTGATCAAGTTTGATAAGACAGTCCACATTACTTCCACTCTTTGAAACTCGCCCTTCTCATTCTCCCCCATCGATCCTCACAATCCGACGGCTCACATTGAACTCAGCAATGGACCCCGCCTCCTTTCGCCTGTGCATCTAACCTTATGTCGCATTTCACCCGCATCGTCAGATCTTCCGCCCATCATCCAACGGCTAAAAATGCATATCGCGTAATTTTTTCGCCCAAGAGTTAACATTTCAAAATTACGTGAAATGGGTGGTTTTTATTTTCCACGCGTCAGATGCTGAGTGGAATCGCATTTTTTGGGAATTTCCACTTTCCCCCTTTTTTGTTGCGTGAATACTATTCCGGTTTTCCGCCTTACCACCTTCCGCAGCACAAATTTGGCTTTTAATCCCAGCTGTCGATCTCTAAGATCGAACAACTCTTATTATATCACAACCTCGTTCACTCACCTTTTCATCCATTCTCCCAATCGCCCCATTGAAGGATCGCAATTTTAGATCACCATGGTCTAACAGCCCACGTTATATTGCATTTTCATTTCGTCCACCATTCATCTGATGTCCCAATGACTTCATCAAGAGATCACAGCCATTGATCATCCTGATCTAACGGTCCGTGTTTAATCTCGCACCCAAGCCTCCAAAACACCTAGTTAGCTGCTCTCCCAGGGTTTTTTCTCCATTTTTTCGCTACGCTCACGTTTTCCCCTCACTGTTCCTCCACTCCCATGAGCCTTTGAGACAACCATCCTCACTCCCACGGGCTTTATTAATATGTTTATCATGTTTTTTAGGTGTCAAAGAGTCGTGAATTCATTCTGTCCCCACAGTCATGGTTATGGTGATATAGAGCACAAAATGCCAGTTCCAGAGCCAATGGTAGTAGAGGGAGACATCCCTGAGGGGGTTTAAAAACATTTTTTGTTGAAGATCTGGTTATTAACCCTGATTCAAACCCTCCAGCGCACCTAAAACATGTATATTCACAAAAACAGGCCAGAAGAAGCAACAAAGTGTATCAAGAAGAGATTAAAGGATTAATGCATAAATTTGAAGACTTAATGATTTTATCCAATGTTTAGAAGGATTAAGGACACAGATAAAGACCATGAAGATGATCAAAGAGGCTTAATGAAACTTAATGATTTTATCCAATGTTTAGAAGGATTAAGGACACAGATAAAGACCATGAAGATGATCAAAGAGGCTTAATGAAGCCTAAAACACATCAAGCCTTATTCACGTTTCAATATCAACAAAACGTTCTTTTCCCTAAGAAGGACTAGCTACACGACCTCATCAATTTTCCATCGAGCACCAGAATAGTTATCGCACTAACAGAGGCTTTAAGAACTATCAGAACAACAGTTATGGAAGTATGGAAGACCTCAAAGACCTTCTATCACCTTACTTTTCACAGAAGATAAAACAGAGTACCAACAACCAGCGAGTACTTCAAGAGACATACCTAAAGTTATTGTCAACCTGAAAAAGACTTCTAAACCAGCCTAAACGGTACCAACATGTTAATGCAGAGCCATTACACAAAGTGGGCATTCAAATACTTCCTCCCCTCTGTCTTAATGAATCATTTAAGTTCATATCTTCTACTCCACCTCCTCATTTACCTATAAGTACTCATTGAAGATTCATTGTAAAGGGTTGGGATTTTATTGACTGTTTGAACTGTTATTGAGGGGTAGTAGTTGAGTAGTTTTTAATATAGTAGGCTAGGAAGAGAAGTTTGTACTGTAAAGAGCCATTGGAATCAAAGTACGTGACTAGTTTTGAACATCAATTGAACAAGCAGATTCACAGGATCCTGGTCTATATTATTGGTGATGTTTTCCTTATTTTAATTGTCTCCTTTCATGCTTTTCATACTGTCCATTATTCTCTGATAAAGAAAAACAAGAATAGATTAGGACATACTGTTGGAAGTACCCTAAATTTCACTGTAAATCTTTATCTCTATGTTTTCCTATGATTGTGTATTTAAGGATAATTCTATAGAGTATAACCAGTCAAGGATTGTTAGTGAGCCCATGTCTTTCTGCGTACAACTTGAAACATTGTCCTTGAAAGATATTTTCATTTCATGCTAAGTAAAGATTAAACTAGGGAAGTCCATGGTTAGCCTTGTCCTCTAGTTTCTTCTCCAACAGTTTGTCTTGAAAGTTTCCCTGTGAGTTGGTGTCAAAACCAGTGAAGGTTAAAAGTCTTTCTTTGATCTTAGGCCTTACTCTGTGTTTAATCCTAAATTTTTTCTACTTTCTAAAAGCGGTTATGAGGACTATTGGATTTTTTTCCTTAAGAGTATGCTGAAAGCAAGCTAAGGTAAAAGTCTTTACCTGATCTTAAGATACCTTTTGTGTCTTTATTGAGGGTTTCCTTTAGAGTATGTCAAAAGCAGGATAGGTTCAAAGTTCTTACCTGATATTAGGCTGCACTTTGGTTTCTTTATTTCACCCCACTTCTTAATGTTCCATCTCACCACCTATCTAAAGAAGATCCTTTGGTATAGATGACTTTCCCTATGGAAACCCTTGGATAGTTGTTATGCAAGTAAACCCTTTTATGACTCCATAGCCCAATGGATTGGCACTTCTCTTGACCCATCTTCCCATGTTGAAACATATTTCTATTTAGTTCCTTTTTCCCTTCACATAACCTTCTCATTTAATGATCTCCAACCAAAAAAACAAAACCAAAAACCCTTGTGCTTCATACCTAGCCTAATACCATAAAATGACCTTAAAGATATATCATTCTTTGCATTTACAGAGAGATCCCTCTCTGGATCCAGGAGGGCCAGATCCTAGGATCCCAAAGTTGTTTGATGTTGTCTTGTCATTTGGTATTTCCAAATCTGTCAAATCACAGGAACCACAACAGATTCCTCCTTCAAGGGAAGACCAAGATTAAGGGTCTCTCATTGATGATGAGGCATTCTCAAATATTGATGAAGAGGATGAGAATAGAAGAGCTAACAAAAATGTACCATGAGGAGGAGATCCATGATCACATGAAGATGGAAAGGGAGTCTTTGCTTCCATTAAAGGAGCCCTTGTGTCTTTACAAGGAGTTCCAAATGATCCAACATGTGGAAACGAAAGCATAATTCCAGAGCAGCATGTATCAGTCTTTGTGGATTTTGGGATGGGAGGAGAAGAAGAGAAGAAGGATCAACATCAAGGGATGATGAAAATTCACCCTTATCTATTTCAGGAGGTTTCTACACAAAATAAGGAGACTATATTACGCATTGAAGAGAGAGACAAATCAGCCCACACATATATACAGTCCACTTCATAATTTGATGTCTAACTACATGGGGGCATTCCACCTGGGAGGCCACCAAATCTAGAGTGGGTAAGATACATCTTACCATTTAGTTCACAACTCTTAGATCCTGGAGGGGTGGATACTTTGGAGGGGTATTGTACAGTGTAGAGAGTCTGGGGTAGACTCAAGGAGGAGGGAGACATTCTCCCATTTTCAGCATTACCCACTCTCACTACATATTCTGCGTTGAAAAAAGTTGCTTTAGTGATGGAGGATGGCACCACCATGGTGCAAGGGAGCTGCTCCATGGATTTGGAGAAATAGAGGGTACTTACTTTGAGGAAGGAATCTTCCATATATTGGAGTAGATTGGGGCCAATCATGCTTACATTAGACAAGATCAGGAGGTTCTTTTTGGATGGTTGCTTCTCATGGGAGGCCAACTTCCAAAGGCCACCACTTCTACTTGAGCATGAGCAGATTCCTGATGGGAATGACAAAACTTTGGAAGATGGATTTGGCATGGGGGATGTCAAAGGAGAAGACAACATCATGTGGGGAGCTTCACATTTCATATCTTTAGCGCTCTCTCTTAGGAGGGTTGATCCATATTGGAGGTCTTAGCTTTTGGTAGAGTACTCCAAGGATCTTAGTGCCTCCATGATTCTTGATGACCCAAAGGGAGATGATAGATACGTGGTGGTTGATGAGGTCATATATTATTATGGCAGAGTCTTCTTGACTATATTTTCTAAGCTCAAGAGGAAGCTACTACATGCAGCACATGTGGACTTTCTTTCCATGCACTTTGATGCATTTCATTCTTTAATGGATGAGTTCAATTGTGAGGGTATACAACAGAATTTATATCAGCATATGGAGAGATGCATAGCCCACATGGTGATGGATATTTTGTCACAACCACTTCCCTACTCATGGATAGTGAGGGAGAGCTTTTAGTTGAGCCATTTCAGCCCAATGATTGAAGTACATAGTAGAGAAGGTACATTTATGCATTCTGATTTGTACCCCTTTATTTTTTATGGGAAACATGTTGTATCAAGGAGGATTATTCCTTATTATATATTATATTATGATGTACTTGAAGCCAATTGCATCATTGAGGTTGGCTATGCTATTGGTGGTTTGTGGGGGAAGCCACATGATTCTTGGTGTGCACCATTGGCACCACATGTTACTTTTATGATCCTATCTTGTAGGATGATTGTGGCAACAAAAAAGTGGATGAAAGGAAAATTTTTATTATTTTTCTTAAGGCGGGTAGGGGATGCACTATGCTGGTTCCATATGTGGAACTATCCACCTCCCGGTTGTCATGTGGCAACTTTTTTTCATTTTTTTTTCTTCCATATATTGGTGTTGTTCATATGTGTATGTGAAGATTTGTTGGGAGAGTGAAACAAGAGTTGAAGGTTACCATTGGGAGTATTATTCTATATACTTTATATATTTCATGTTTCAGGAGAGACCATGGGAAAACCATGATTTCCACACTGCATATCTTTTCTTCATGTGGAAGGAGCCATTTGGAGAGCTTGAGTTTTTGGGAGGGGCACTTCATGGATGTTTTGTTTGGTGGGGTGACCTGGGTCATTCTTGGAGGCCATAATATTTCAGCCCAAGATCATCAACAGCCCCATACATACCACAAAGGGAGAGAGAAACAACTTGGGTGGAAAAATCTAATCTCTCCACGTAGCCCCAATACATTGCATAAAACGGGGGTTGAGGGTTTCTTTGATGAGCTACCTAGAATGGATCATTTCATTTGGATGATAGCATGGGTATGGGAGTCTCTCACTGGGAATGAGATCCCCAATGTTTTTCATCACTCCTACCTTGAGGAGGGCATTGGACAGCAAGACGGTTTCCACTTACACCTTCCACTTTTTCATGATGTAAGCCATTTGGCTTTGCATACTTGGAAGGAACCATTGGAAGGCATATTTATTGCAGATTATTTTGAGATGTGGTGGGGACCATTGAAGAGAAGACCAAAAGAAGAGGAAGGGAGGATTTTTTCTCCACCTTTACATTTGCTTGAGGACAAGCAACATTTTGGAGGGGAGGACTGTAATATTCCAAAAATTTAGCCTACATCTAAATGGATTATTATAGTTTGTTTTATCACTAGGTAGGTGAATAAGTGGGTAGGGAGGCCCCTAAAACCCTTTAGAAAGAATAATAACACTCCTAATGTGAAAGGAGGAAGAATATGTAGCTGGATTAAGCACCTTTGGGTGTAAATTGGAGAAGATACATGTTGAAGAGGTCAAATTTGACCAAGTCAACAATGTTGTCACGGAGGAGTGGAATTCATGATGAGACAACGCAGTTTTAGTGGAGGAAAACTTGCATGAGCTTAGTGGAAAGTATGGATGGGACCCAGTGTGAGAAGGCTCACATACTATAGCCATTTTTATTCATGTTTTTAGATTATCATTTGATATTGGTCTTTTTAGACTTTGCATCCTTTGGCTGTTTAGCAAGGTTTCTTTGCTGTTTAGCACAAGGTTGTTCTTGATTGGGAATCCTTACCTCATCCTTAGGGAAGGATAGGTTCATTGGGCTGCATTTCCTCATTCTGGAATTTTAGCCAAGTTACCTTCTTCAACCACATCGTAGTTTCTATTTAGATTTGGGTTGTGTTGCAGGGTGCAGCAAAGGAGGATCACATTGAGCCATTTTTGGGCTTATTTTTCAGTGGAGAGGTAGCCTATCCATTGGAGGATCAGCAAGGAGGGATAATGGGAATATTTCCACATATTTTTCATCAGGACAACCATCCACTATCCCTCACAGCACAGTCATAATTCTGAACTGTGTTATTTTTGGAGGTAGTTACTGGGAGGGTTCATTAAGCTCATCAGGAGGGTCTATTTCTGAGTAGAGGGATCAACCTTATATTTAGAAATACCATTGGAGGAGGACATCACCATTTCAGATCTGTCATAGTCTCATTCCATATCAAATCTAGTTTGCAGTGGCATATTAACCCCAAGGTTATTTGTCACATTGTATATTTCTTGGTATTTCTAGCAATCTTTTCTGGGTTGGCTAGAAATAATGTATTAGAGCCTACATCTTCTTCTCTTGGAATTTATTTTGTTTCTATCAGCCATATTTCATTTATGTATGTTTACAACAACAACTACACTGATATAGACAGCACTATCACTTCTCTCCGGCATTCTATACAGTTGCAGCAACTCATGTGCTGATTGTTCTACTCATTGGAGGCTTGTTCTTATTGCTTGAGTGGCTTGTCCCTCATGATATTTTTGTACATTGTTGCTAATATATTAATAAAATGATGGCTGTATATTGATCCCTCTTATGTCATGATCAAATTTTTTGTGTTTTACATTATTATGTCTTGTATTGCTGCTATTTCCATTTTGGAATATTACAATGTACCAATAGTTCTCTGGGAATATAGAACCACTTGCAAAAAGTTGACAGGAAGGACAACTTTTAGGATGGTATATGGGTAAGAAGTTGTGTTGCTGATGGAATTCATTGTCCCTAGTATGTGCATTGCAACATTCACAAATATGGCCGAAGAAGATGCTATGGAAGAATGATTGTCGCAGTTGGTTGCTTTGGAAGAAGATCACTTTATTGCTAATTATCACCAGCAAGTTCAGAAGGTGCGCGAATAATCATGGCATGATAGGAACATAAGGAAAAATGTGTTCAAGGAAGATGATTTGGTCCTATTGTATGACAACAAGTTTTTGTGCCACCCAGGGAAGTTGAATATGCATTGGTTAGGGCCTTATGTTGTTAAGGAAATTGCTGATGGAGGTGCAGTGTGCCTAGCCACATTGAGAAGAGAATACCTTCTTGGGTATGTCAATGGAAGCCGTCTGAAGCCATGCAGGGATGACCCTGTGCCTACAAAATGACTATATGGCTAGAGTATTAGACCTACGTAGATGGGATGGTGGATGTGCAGAAAGGTGTGATGCACACATGGTAGTTGCATGAGGAGGTTGACTGGGTCGCAGAAGTGTCAAAAACTAGCCATTGGAACAATAAATCTAGAAAAAAAAACTTTATTACCATTTATGGGAGCATCTAGGTTGCATTCAATGAAGGGATTTTTCCAGGTTTAGGATTGTTTTTTCATTTATGGAGACACATTAATGCATAAGGAACCGTTGAAGACTCACCACAAGTATAAATATGACCTATGGGGTCACAATAGTTCCCTTTGATTTCTGAGTGAATTATTTGCTTTGAGCTCTTTTATTTTCACTGCATACTCTGTGTCTATGTCTGATTTGGATATGGGATTCAAGGAAGGGTTGCACTGCACAAGGTTGGGTTACGTAATTCCAGGCAGTATGATAGCCACATGCCTTGGAGATTACCCTACTACGCTCGAGGTCCCTGTTGTTGAAATGCCTACGCCCACAAAGTTCAAAAAGGGAAAATTATCTGGTACGAGAAAATCCCCAAGGGAGAATAATCCAAAGCCGCGCTCCACTGTGGTTAAGCATCCGAAAAGGCCCATGACTGAGCTCCCAGAGGATACTATGGAGGAAGATGAGGATGTGATCGAAGTGGCCCCATTCTCGCAGTTGTCGACCTATGTCGCACCACGCAAACTTATGGTCATAATACACAAAGATGTTGACAAAGTGCACGCGAGCATCCAAATTCTGTTAATCCCATAAAACATACTAGTGGAAGGGGAAATGTTTACTAAAGTGCCACAATTTAGAATGGAGGACTGGGACATTGCGGATGTAGACAAATTTCTTGAGCTCGTGCAAGAGATGTAGCTTGAACAAGTCTAGTATGAAGGGGGAATAGTGCACCTAGAGTCGAAGATATGGGTGCTAGGTTTGCATAAGGTAGGCTTGTTGAACTTATTGCAAATTCCTCACTTTGGGCGCAACCTAACAAACGACATCTGCATCCTGCAATTGCTTGCACTAATGCATGATGATGCATTATGGTTGGGATAGCGTATTCTAATATATGATACATTAATCTAGAGGATCACTGGGTTACCTACTAAAGGCGCATATCCAAATTCATATTTTGGAGGAAAAGCGAAAGAAAAATCCTTCGCTGACTAGATCAAGAAGAAGTATCAAGTCTCATGAAAGAGTCGAGGCTTTGTGGTCAGCGAGATAAATGACACGGCTGTCTAATTTTTCACTCTCATATTGGCCTTTAAGATGATGCACACATGTAGACCAAAGGAGGTGCTTGTGCATGTGATTGCTCTCGCAGGACAGTGTGAGAAAGGGGTAATTTATAATTATTTGTGTAAGGAGTTCCTATAAAAAGCACACGAAGCATAGGAGGAAGGTAAGAAATTACGTTACGCTTGGATGTTGTTACATATTGCATTGGTTGGGTGGAGATCAAGCAAAAAATGTGTGAGGCCGCATGGTACACGACACTGTGGAACTCATCAGACCCCGTGTGTGGTAAGGAGAATAAGATTTTCTCGTTACTTTATGATGCTTCACTATATCAGGCCATGTAATATAAGCTGAGGCTGTCTCCCACACTCTATGAGAAATACAAGATGATAGCTGAATTCAAGGCCACGTTCCACAATATGCACATCCACGTGAAAGGCGTCATGGAGGGAGTTTTGTACGAGTTTCCCTACTTGATCACAGAGGATGATCTGATCCGAGTCACTGCAGAATGCCCACCAGCGTGGTTGGAGCCTGGTGCGTCCACCTCTATCACCAAAACACTGAAAAAGCAACACGCTCGCACTTAGCCAGAGAAAAAAACAGAAAAGGTGACTGAGAAATCTCAAGAGAAAAATGCCATGCCAACCACCAGTGGTGAGACTCTCGACCTAGAGAAAGAAACTGAGCCCGAGAAAAAAGGTTCCATGCTGAAAGATATAGTGGAAGAATTAAAAGCGTAGACATATAAGGGAGCAAAGCATGACTCTAAGGTTGCTGGTGGATCACGAAAGAAAAGGAAGGGGTCTAAAGATGCTGGTTAGGAGGTCTTGATGCTGACAGAGGATGATTTGAATGAGATTAAAACAATCACGTTTGCGATAGAGGATTGTTGGACCAATATGGAGGTGTAGTATAAGACTGTGCTAGAAGTTGTTTAGGTGGGGATCCAAGAAATCAAAATTCAAGCGAGCATTGCTTAAGCGAGCCAGACCAACGCACAAGTCACCAGCGCATAGCCAATGGATATAGAATTATGAGTCACCGAGGATGCACATCTTGTAAAAATACCCATGCCAGCCATTCATGTGGACACCAACCAGCGCGCTCAATTTCGCGGAGCATGTGATATTAACATTAATTTGTCTATTATGCCTGAAGGGAAGCTGCACTTGATGGATACCATGATCACTAATGAACTTCAATTCCGTGAGGCTGTTTCTCACACATCTGTTGTCGAGTTGAAGAAGCCGGCCGAAGATGCACCTTAGAGACAAAAAGCCATAGAAGTAACATTCTGCGTAGTTGAAGCCCAGCGCACTGTGCTAGAAGCCAAAATTCAACAAGTCTGCAGTGATGTTCCCGTTGCCCTCGCCACAACTGCCCCATAAAAAAATTGAAGGATTGGTTGTCACCTTAAAAGCATCACGTGCTGAAGTGCAGACCATCCATGGAGATTTTTTACATCAAATAGCGGATCTGAAAATTATTTTTTAGCCTAAGACTCCACTTGAGGTTTGCGCGAAAATGGAAACTGAAGTAAAAAATTCCACAGACAATATAATTGCTACAGTCACCCAGTGTGACAACCTGTTGGATGAGGCTATGGGTGTATGGACGTTTGTGCAGAATGATTTGGTAGTACAGCAGCTGCGCAACGAGCTGCACCAGAAAGAGAAACAATTTTCTAAGATCTGGACAATGGCACCAACCCTTGTTCTACCACAGTGCCTCACCTGTCCTTAGGAGGGTCGGATAATCCATACAAATATTGAAGAACTGCATATAAAATAGCAGCTGTTAGAAGCCCACATGCAACCATGGGATGAGGAGTCTCTTCAACTTTCACAGACTCTGGAAACTACTTTGAAGGAGATTCAGTAGACGTAGCACAACATATAGATGACCATTTAAGGGCCCACCATGGAGAAGTTAGTTATGCAAGCGTAGGGAGCTACGACTCAAAGTTTGGAAATGGTTCTCCCTCTGAAATCTTATGTCAGATCGCTCCAAGCCAAGCTTAAGGAGTAGATGCCTTAGTGACTCAGGACGAGTCACATGTTTGTTTTGGGGGATTGTTGGAGCGGGGTCCCCTGGGGTACACTTTTTGGTATATTTTTGGACAAATTTTGTAGATGCGCGTTGCACGAATGAGTCAAGTGGCTTTGAGGGGTGTCAAAGTACCTATTTTGATGTAAATGGGTTTAAGGGTAAACTTTGGGCCTCAAACCATGGTTTGAGACCATAGTATTTGCGCGCTAGAAGAATATAAATAGATAGATGAGTCTAAGGAAGTAACTTAAGTTGAATAGACTATTATGATGATATTAATTTTTATGCATCTATAACAATTTTTTAAGGGTTTGTTTGGGTTGGGTAGAAAGGCTCTTGGTGGCTGTGTGTGTTGAGACCTAGTCCTGGATGTGTGCGGACTCTGCTAGCTGTGTGCGCGGAAGGGTTATGTGTAAGAGGAAATTCTGATGTATTGAATTGACCCGAAGCTAATATAGAGGATAGATTTTTGTGAAATAATTGTGTTATTGATCCGAGTTATCTATCTGCTGTTACTGTCTTTGGGTTTCATTTCTTTTATATTGATTATTTGTATCTGCGTAATTACACCTGTTATTTATGAATGAAGTTACATTGATGATAGAATACATGAATGAATATGCTTAAGTGATTACACATTGTTTAGATTCAGATTTGGTTATGTTATGTTATATCTGCGCTACATCGATCTGTGATTCTATCTGTAATATGTTAAGTATTGCACACATATGTTTATGATCGATATAAGTCTGCAATTGATCTGCTTAGGGCCACTTCATTATTTTCTTCCTCAGGGTGTAGAAACCTAGTTCCAACACCCCCCATACTGCTTTGGGTGAGAATTTGATCTGCACAAGCAGGTCATTACTGAAAGGGACAATAGTTGGAGGGTTTTTTGGTTGTGCGATATACTCTGAATATGGGTCAGGACCACTCAAGCCAACAAATGGTTCCGTTGCTGAGACCAGGATCATTTTCAAGGAGATTTGATGTTGTGGCACCCTTCGCGAAACAAATTGAAAGATTGGATAGATAGAAAGGTCCTTGAATTTGCACTCCAAGAGAGTCGAAGTACTAAGCTATCTGACGAAAATTGGGTACAAAAATAAATCTATACAAAATTTCATGAGATATTGTTTTTCTCCTTTGAAAATGAGTTGCAAGATTGGTTGTCACGCTTGATTGAATTCAATACCTGCATGAAGGACAACACAATCATTGAGTGGACCCTTGAATTGATCCAAAAATTGGAGAAGTTAGATAATAAGATCACTCACGCAGTAGATCATTGGACTGATCATCTCTTAGGAGGATTTGTGACAAAATTTTCTATTGATCAATTAGTTTCCTATTCAGAAGCAGAGAGAAGGTTTTTCAAAGGTTGTAGAGGTAATTTCCAGTGCTCTTTGAAGTTGTTACTAAAATTTCTATTATGTGAATAGACCTCACTGTGTGAACATATTGCTTGAATGCCTTGAAGAGGCTCAATTATGCGTAGTGGAAAAGTTTACCGCAAAGATCCATAAAATTTTATTTATAGCCCTTTGAAGCCTAGATATGGTAGCGAAGGTGAACCAGAAGTTAGTAGCTCTAGTGACTCTGAAGCATAAGGTTTATCACACAAGAAACCCATGAGTCTTTTTCATACCCCATACACTCCACTTATTCACTCATATCAAAAAACACCCACTCCACCATGCAATCCATCTCCACCTCCCCCATAAGTAGTTATGGTTGCGTCAATGAAGTTACCTAATTTCAGAGACATTGGAAATAAAGATACTGATCAATTTTGGTTTGTGACTAAGGCCGTATCGTAGGCTTACCAGGTTAAAAATAATAATATTAAGAAAACAAAAATTACACCACATTACATGACATTACATTACAATAACACTACCATACTCAATTGGAGAGCACCTCTCAGTGCATGTAATATCCCAAAATGGGAAAAGACAATAATACAAAACATAATAGCTGGAAACTACATCAATGAACAAATAAAATAAATACACCATGAAAATAGACAGAACAAATGAGTCATTTTATTAATAGGAGGTTAAAATACATGTACAATAGTGTTGAAAAATAGAAACACTCAAGCTGACAGAGGTGGCTAGAGTGACCCTATAGTCCTCTCAATGAAGGCACTACGTAACTGCTCATCTATTGGAGGCCATATTGCACTGTCCCTACTGCAAATACTGGAAATATAATTCCTGGATGAAAAGGGATGCATATATCAGGCTGTTTTGGAGCTCATATGATGTGGGTATTTCATTTCCGGGCTCTATGATGAAAACCCAAAATAACCCAGACAGGATTTCCAGATTTTCTTATCTTGGAAAATCACCCTCCTAGGGCTTGCAATATACAACTAGTGGGTATGCAGATCTATGGCATGAACTGAAGAAAAATATGGCTACAATAAGATACAATCATCTCAATGCATGAAGGGCTGATGCCTCCTCATAATCTCCAAGCTAGGAGCTTGAGATCTAGCTCCTCCTTCCTCCTCTGAAGTTGCAGCTGCTGAATACACAATTGCTATAATGGAACGTGCTGTTAAGAAGGCTAAATATATAGCCTACTACTAGATGATTCAATTTTTCTCAAGAATAATGGAAACAATATCTCAAAGGTGAGGAGATGGTCCCTCATAGGATTCCAAGTTGAAATACTTGGAAATTCCTTCGTTCACTAGATCTACAGGATTGGTCTGTGAAATTTCTGGGGAAACTGCTACTACATTGAGGTGTAGAATTGTGTCATGATGCCAGATATCACAATTATTCTACTGGAAGACTGAAATAGAAGCACAAGGTGAAAGGATGATCCCTCCACCAGTTTCCAAGATGAAATGCTAGAAAATACCTTCCTCCTCTAAAACCCTCAAGCAGGAATGTGTAATTCTTGAATCTATATGTGCTGTAGAGAGGGGTTGAATGTGGCACCAATGCATGATGATGAATGGCTTCTCAAATAAACCTTTCCAGAGTAGGCACTCGAAGTCCCCCATGGATAAGGGTGGGATTCCCACTCGGGAACACCCATATGCTAAACAACACTACAGAATTATCTAAACCGATGAAGCATGCAAAGACATGTCAAATGACAATCCAATATTAAAATATAGAATGATGTCTTCTATGGCTACCGCCACCTTCATTTTATGTTTCGTGAGCCTCCCTTAGCCTTGACCCACCTCATTACTGCGCTGCATATGTGGCCACTAGCCTCCATGAAGTCTATGCTGTCTCTCCATGATATCCATGATCTCTGCATTTACTCTCCACTCCCACCATCATGTGCGCATTTAATGCACCACCTCCTCCATCACTGCATCATTATTTCTCTATGATCTTACTTTTATTCCTCTATGATATTACTTTTATTCCTCCATGATCTTACTTTTACTCCTCCACAATCTCTTCCATCTTCCTTATGAATGCTCTATTATCTCCACTCTTCCTTTATTAATAAGTTGCTCCACTACTCCATAATGCTAATCTACTATCTAACTAACCCAAATTCACACAAAAAAAGTGGATTTTATTCATATATGGGGTTTATGGGTCCCTCCACCCCTTTATTTTCTTACTTAATTAAGAAAATTAAGAACTCTAATATTCCAATTAACTGATGGTGTAATATTCCCAAATGGCAAAAGCAGAAATATAGTGCATAAAATGAAAGCAACAACAAATATTTAACACATGAAACTATAAGACCAATATGGAGTCATAAAATTATGTATTAGAGCAACAAATGAATACAAAATAGTGAGGTATAAATCTTATACAATGAGGAAACAAGCCTCCCATAAGAAATCACTCCCAAATATGAGTTGTTGTTACAATAAAAATGCCAGAGAGAAGCTACAACACAGTCATATTATGCATAACTATAGCTCGAGATGATACAATGATATAAAATTATTGATATAGGCCCTAATAGAGTCTAAACATACATATCTGGGCACTAGATTAGATTTCCAAGACAACCCAAGAGGGTTTCCGGAAAATGCACACAATGTGCCAATGTAAGTTGTAGCCCTAGGGATGAAGGTATGTTGCAACAATAGAAATGAGAAGATATGGCTGAAGCTGATGTAGAAAACGACAGACCTTATCCAATAGATCCTACGGATGAAATAATGGCTTCTCCTCTGAAGAAATCACCTTCCAAAACAACCACTGCAACCAACCCTACAACTCCTCCCTAAAATAATGCAGATCTCGACTGAAACTACACTGTAGGGGATAAATAATCCTTAGCTTGATGCTAAATGTGCCAATAAATCTCAAGGGGCTTCTTTATAGGCCTTCCAATGGATGGAAACCTTCCTCCATTGCAAAACTAGCTCTGAAGACACCCAATCTAATTCTCCACTGCTGCACCTTACAACACAACACAATATTCTGCAGAAACTGCGTTGATGAAGAAAGCTGTAGCTTGGACTTGAGCCTGATTGTTGAAACGTAGTGCAATGCTTCTCTAAGAGGCCTCTTAAGGAAGGAGATGGGATTCCCGCTTGGGAACACCCTGTGCTAAACAACATTTCAAACTCAACTAAACAGCTGAAGAATGCCAAAAGTCTAAATAGACCATATACAAAATAATAAGCCAAAAAAATAACCAATATGGCTGCCATCCTCTTCTTTATATAAGTTATGAGCTTCCTCAACCTTGGCCCCACTCAATTAGGTCACTACCTCCATGCAATCAATCTCCCTCCAAAACTACATTAGTCCTCATTAAATGTCCACTCCTCCATAACAACGTTGTTGATTTGGTCAAAGTTGACCTATTCAACATGTTCCAACACTTGTTCATACTCAAAGGTGATTTATTTAGCTGCTTAGAGGGTCCCATTTCACACTTTAAGTGTTTTTATTGTTTCTAAGGAGATTTATAGGCATCCCTACCCATTTATTCACCTACCTAGTGACAAAATAATCCATAATATTCCATTTAGCTGAAAGCTAAATTTTAGGAATATTACGTTCCTCCCCTCCAAAATGTTTCTTGTCCTGAAGCAACTGTAAGGGTTGAGAAAAATTCTCCCCTCCTCCTCTTGTGGCCTCCTCATAAAATAGTCTCCACCATTGCTTCAGATATTCTACAACAATTCTGTCTCCCAATGGTTCCTCCTAAATGTGTAAGTTGGCCTTTGGTGGATAAACCAAATAGCTCTCATCTTCAGAATTAAATGGAAGGTCTATATGGAAACCTTCATGATGTCCAATGGCCTCCTCAAGGTATGAGTGATGAAAAGCATAGGGGATCTCATTCCCAATGAGAGACTCCCATCTCCATGCTATCATCCAAATAAATTGAGCCATCCTTGGTAGCTCATAGAAACAATCACCAATCCCCTGCTTATGCAATGTGCAGGGGTTGCATGGATGAAAGTGAGAGATAATATTGTTAAACTTACACTATCTCTCTCTCCATTTATGATAAATTTGGAGCTGATGATCCTGGGCTGCAATAATATAGTCCTCATAAAGTCAAAAGATACTTGGAATCTCATGATCCCACTCATTGGTTCTAGGAATTCTTCTTGCCCAATCCTTCATGCATATAGTGAATAGAATATCATCACCATATAGGCTCCAAAAGAAACATGGACTGAGTGTCATATGACATATTGGATGGTGACAATAGTCCCCCAATTGAGACTAGCGCTGTTCTTCTTCTTGCTGCCTCAAAACATGATATGATAAGTGGCCATCCAACCACCTCCTTGCTGACATCATAAAACTCTCAAAAGCTTGAAAATGGTATAGGACAATAGGTGTTGGTTGAATATGATCCAAGAAAAACATATCTTGCCCAAAGTCCTCCATAAGTGGTCATCCCCATCATTGAATGTAGTCCCAAAAGGACCATGAAATCCACAAAGAGGTTTGCTCTCTTGTGGAGAAATGTGCTGTAAGTGCATTGTAAAGGAGTGCACATACATTGTTAGTTGATAAATTATCATCAAAACACAATCTTTACCATATATTGTAGACAAGTTGGTGAAGAGGTCCATAGATGAGCCTTCCCATCTCTCCATCAAAAGGGGAAGTGATTGAAACAACCTTGCAAGGTGGTTTCTCTCCTCCTCATACATAAAACAAAATACATATCTCCTGATATGTTGGTGCACATATTCTTTGAGATCCTCCCAATATAATCCCTCCATGATGGTGTGATAAGACTCAATGAAATATACATGTCCTGAAGAGAGTTCCTCATATGCCGCATGTAAAATATCCTTCTTGAGCTTGGAGTATCTAGTCAAGTAGATTTGATCATGGAAATAATTGACTCCATCAACCACTCTATACCTCCTATCTATCACTTTCCCATCAAGAACCTTACATGTGAAGAGGTCCTTGGAATATTCCACCAATAGTTGGGACTTCCAATATGGATCTCGTCTTCCTAACAATGACAGCACTGTAGAAATCTGAAATGTAGCTCCTGTCACATCATAAATCTCCTCTTTGACATGCTCAATGATAAATCCACATGTTGGAGTACAGTTACCCCACTTTTGCTGCCTCTCTTGCAGCTGATCTTACCTAGGACAAGATTGAAGTACACATAGGTCAACCTCCTCTTGGAAGGTATTTCCCATCCAAAAATTCCATAGTTTTTCCAATGCATGCAAGAGTGTTAATAACCTCTTGTCATATCCAGTATCATTTGCTGCTCCAAGGATATGGTGTGGCCATTTGACACCATGCTCATGTCATTGTAGATTTCCGAATCATATTTCAACGCAAATAGCTGAGTGGGAGTTAGCAATGTCCATCTCAGAAAATTGCTCACCTCCTTTGAAACCATCAAAGTTTCTCTGTGTATTGCTAGCTCCTCCCAAGGCTCCTTCCCTAGCCAAATATATCAATGTTGCACCATGTTGAGAGAACTCTTTATTCATCTTCCAATCAAGGGGTCTCCCTGGTGGAATGCCTCCATGTAAAGAGACATCAAAATCTGAAGTACACTGTATAGTTGAGTGGACTGATTTGTCCCTCCCTTCACTGCATAAATCAATATCCTTCTTCTATATATAAACCCCTTGAAATAAACAAGGGTGCATGTTCCCCATCCTTTGATGCTGATCCACCCTTTCTTCTCCTCCTTTCATCAAGGAGTTACTGCCCATCACTACTGTCACATGCTACTCCTTGGGAACTTTTTGTAAAGATGAAAAAAATCCGCTGATTGAAGTAATAGCTTCATGCCCATCTCCATGTGGTGATGGTTCTCCTCCCAAAGTGACAACATTGTTACTTCCTTTCTGCTCTTCCTCCTCATCAATATTTGAGAATACCTCATCAATAATGAGAGACCTTAGATCTTGGTCTTCCCTTGAAGGAGGAATCTCCATGTCTTCCTTTTGAGAAGAAAGCTCTTCCTGCAATGGGGATCTTTCCCTTGGCATGATATCATACAAGTTTTTATCCCCCTCAATAGAAATCTAAAGTGGTGTTGGTTAAATGGATCTTTCCAACTCATGCAAAGGTTTTGAATGCTTATGTTTTGCTAGCTCAATCAAAGATGTTTCAGATTGTTTTACATCAAATCTCTTCAATAATATCTTAGTGAATCTTGCATAAGTAGCCATATTTGCATGATTACATGAAGAAGATTCCTAAAACCACCAAGTATAAGCCTTACCTTCAAGATACAACACTGCTATCCTAAGGGCTTCCTCTTCTGAAATTTGATGTAGATGCAAATATGAGTCTAGCCACACTATCCAATCCTTGGCTGTGCATTTAGATGACCCATCAAAATTTGGTAGAAAGAATCTACCTCTTCTACTTCCGTTGTGATTTCTGGGCCTTATATCCTCCTTGAGTTGGAAAAACCCTTGGAAGTTCAAGTGCTCCTTTAATCTCCAAGATTGAGGTTCATACTCTGAAGATAGTCACTCAAAGTTTCCTCCTTTGGTGCATCTTCTTCCCCCAACTTTCTTGCTGTAAATATGGGCATAATACTGCGCTATGAATCAGATTGTGTGGCTAAATTCTCACACCCATTATTTAAAAATCTAGGGTTTTCTTCATATTCAAACCCCCTTGGAGATTCCCTACACATCTCCATTCTCATCTTCTTGATATCTTCATTGATGCTCTGCATAGTTTGAAAAAGAAGCTTTGAGAGCCCCTCTTCCTCCCTTCGTCCAAATAATGGAGCCTTGTCTTTGTTTCTTCTGTACATCTCCTCTTCTTGTGAGAAAATTATCCTTATTGTGACATATTGGCTGAATCCACAGGCTGAGCCAAGATTATGCTCTGATGCCACTGTAATATTCCCAAATGGGAAAAGCAAGAATATAGTGCATAAAATGAAATTAGTAAAAAATATTTAACACATGAAACTATGAGACCAATATGGAGTCATAAAATTATTTATTAGAGCAAAAAATCAATACCAAATAGTGAGGCATAAATCATATACAATGAGGAAACAAGCCTCCCATAAGCAATCACTCCCAAATATGAGATGTTGTTACAATACAAAATGCCAGAGAGAAAATACATCGCAGTTATATTATGCATAAATACAACTGGAGATGATACAATGACATAAAATTACTGATATAGGCCCTAATAGAGTCTAAACATATAGATCTGGCACAAGATTAGATTTCCAAGACAACCCAAGAGGGTTTCCAGAAAATGCACACAATGTGCCAATGTAAGCTGCAGCCCTAGGGATAAAGGTATGCTACAACAACAGAAATGAGAAGATATGGCTGAAGCTGATGTAGAAAAATATAGATCTTCTCCAATAGATCCTCCGAATGAAAGAATGGCTTCTCCTATGAAGAAATTACCTTCCAAAACAACCATTGCAACCAACCTTGCAACTCCTCCCTAAAATAATGCATATCTGGAATGAAAATGAGCTATAGGGGATGAATCCTCCTTAGCCTAGTGATAAATGTGTCAATAAAGCTCAAGGGGCTTCTTTACAGGACTTACAATGGATTAAAACCTTCCTCCACTGCAAAACTAGCTCTAAAGACACCCAATCTAATTCTCCATTGCTGCACCCTGCAACACAACACACTATTCTACAGAAACTGCACTGATGAAAAAAGCTATAGCTTGGCCTTGAGCCTAAGTGTGGAAATGTAGTGAAATTCTCCTCCAAGAGGCCTCTCAAAGAAGGAGATGGGATTCTCACTCAGGAACACCCTGTGCTAAACAACACTGCAAACTCAACTAAACAACTGAAGAATGCCAAAAGTCTAAGCATACCATATGCAAAATAATAAGAAAAAAACATAACCAATATGGCTACCATCCTCTTCCTTATATAAGTTATGATCTTCCTTACCCTTGGCCCCACTCAATTAGGTCACTACTTCCATGCAATCAATCTCCCTCCAAAAGTGCGTTATTCCTTATTAAATGTCCACTCCTCCATAACAACGTTGTTGATTTGGTCAAAGTTGACCTATTTAACATGTTCCAAACCTTGTTCATACTCAAAGGTGATTTATTTGGCTGCTTAGAGGGTATCCTTTCACACTTGAAGTGTATTTATTGTTGCTAAGGAGATTTATGGGCCTCCTTGCCCATTTATTCACCTACCTACTGACAAAATAATCCATAATATTCCATTTAGCTGAAAGCTAAATTTTAGGAATATTACAAATGGAAAATTGGGAATATAATAGTCCTCCCCGCAAAAATGTTGCTTGTCCTAAAGAAACTATAAAATTCAATGCTTCAACAGTCCATTTCCGTCCCAATTAGCATCCTCAAATGGAAGGTATCTCCATATGCTCCAATGTGTTATTTATGCCCAAATCCATAACTGCCTCTCTAGAATGTCTAGAATGACCTCCAACTGTGTAGTTAGATGCCTCTCCTCATCAATAAGTCCCCAAGTGGAAATCATCTTCTATACAAGAGCCTCTTTTCTACATGAGGTATATAAAGTGAAGTGGTTCCTTTCCCAAGTGGAAAGTCCCAAATCATGAACTATCTTTCCAATCCATGCTACATGGAGTAGCATGTATCCCTCCATGCTCCCATCATTGGCCCTATTGGCCTTGCTTGCTCTAAGCGTCATCTCAAAATTGTGCAAAATAGGCAATAGAGACATATGGGTTGACATGTAAAATGTCGGACCATACTCTCCCAATAGCATCCACCATAGCAATGCCTCTTGCTGCCATATCACCCCATAATCATACCAAGTATGGTAGCCACATTCTCTCAAGATAATCCACTGCAACAATGCCTCTTGCTGCCACACCACCTCGTCATCATACCAAGTATGGTGGCCATACTCTCCTAACAAAAGCCAATGTATTAAGGCCTCCTGTTGCCATCTTATATCATCATCATGCAAGGTATGGGAGAATGCCAACCCATATTATCCCAAGAGTAACCAAAGCAACAATGACTCTTGCTGCCACCTCACATCATCATAATGAAAATAATTGAGCAAAATTATACTGATTGACATGAAAAATGTCACATCAGACCAACATAACCAAGCTCCCTGCTGCCACACCATGTGAGTGCCATGCAATGTCTCAAATAATAGTACACCCATTTACATAGGAAATGTCATGTGATGGCCAAACTCTCTCAACAGTGACTGGTGCAACCATGCCTCCATCTATTGCATCACACCAGTGCTATGCAAGGCATGGGTCATACAAACATGAAATTTTGGGTAGTAAACATACTCACCCAAAAGCAACCAACGCAACCATGCTTCTTGCTGCCCTGTGTCATAGATCTGCAAGTATCCTTTAAACCACTTGCTCATCATCCTCACCCATCCATCCAACTGTGGGTGATGACTCCTATCATGCTCCAGCTTGGTATCCTCCCAATGGAGAATACCATCCTCCTCAATCTGATTAAAATCTATGCCCTCCATGATATGTTGAAGTGCAACCTCCTTGAGGTCTCTCCATGAGATCCTCTCACCGATGGCTCGATAGAACCCATGAGGTTCTGAATATGCTGTAGGAAAAAGATTCTCCTCGAGTTGTGATATACGTATCAAGAAGGCTCCATCTCAATAATGGAAAATAATATCCATCACAAGATGTCTACCATCTACCATCTATCCATCCAATGCTTCATAAGTGAAGCTGTCATCGAAATTCTCCAAGAATAATTGGGCCCCCAACTCATCACTGCTCCTTAGTGACAGAGCTGCTAATCTCCATGATGGTGCATCTGCTGTCTCATGGCCATACACAATGATGAACTCATAGTCCTGCATTGTATTGATTATGTTGGTTTGAGGGGTCTTGAACCAGGTTCGGATTTAAGGTTTACCAACTAACCCCTGTACTACTGGCCCTTTCGAAAATGGCCTACATGTGTAGGTCAAGGTCTCACCCGAAGTAGTATGGGAGGGTACTGGAACTAGGTTTCCGCACCCTGAGAGAGAGAAAGCTAATTAAAGTGTGTCCTTTCTAATCTATCAGACCTGCACTGTAGAAGCCCTAACATAGAAACCCTTGAAAGTACACTGGTGGCATAACTTAAGCGAAGGTCATAAACCATCAGATAACATGTTAAAAGAATCAAGGTGACTAATCATAACCATATCTGTGCATTCATTCCTTCTTACAATATATTATCCACGTGCACATCAATAAATCATCAGTATTCAACAAACAAATATAACCTTAGAAATAACATAGAGCGCAACTAATAACCATAACGCAAAAATACTTCAGCTATCACAAAATAGTCTCCTCATCCATTCATATTCAGATCCAACCTATAGATTCTCTTTAATAGCTTGCGCACACAGCCAGCGAGGTCTGAACACAGCAGAACTTAGGGTCTCCGTGCACACAGCCAGCATTACCTAGACAATCCACACAACTGATCTCTAAAATTCGTATCCAAGCTTAATCAGATAAAAAATTTACTTCTAGATTCGACTTATCCATCTATTTATATCATATTAGCCCGTGCTACACTATGGTCCACAAATTGTGGTTTGTAGACTCTTGGTCTACCTTTTGACCCATTACAATTCATTAGGGGCTTTTACCCACCCCAAAGTCCCTGCGCTAGATTAACTATTACAAAATATTACAAAACTATACCAAAATTGCAGTTAGGGGACCCCGCTACAAGAGGCCCCCAACACAATCTTGTGATTCGTCTTGAGTCACAGCAGAAGTGGGGTCTTCATCTTATCTTGGAGCTATTCGAGGTAGTAGAAAAGGGGGCAGTATGACTTCAATCTGCATGACTGCATTCTACGCAATGTCAACCAAATTTTGTGAAGTCAATCCTTTAGTAGCTACAGTGACACTCTCCAGGGTCTAATTCGACCACATCTAAGTCCTGCGAAAGTTCATTGAACCATGGCTTCAAGTGGTCGTTGAGGACCTACTTCTTGTGGCGGAGCTCCTCAGTTTCATCTCTGAGAGTGTGGCTGGTTTGAAGACGTGCTAAGAATTGTGCTGCCATGAGGGTGGGCATGGTAGCTTCCATTTGTTCAAAATATTGCTCTTTCTGTTGCAGCTCTTGGTTGAATTGGCAGAGGAGGGGATCACACTATACCATGGACCATAGTCCCATAGTAGTATCTAAAAATTCATATCCCTTGGTGATCTGTGATGAAATGTTTCTTGTGGCTTCCTTGACCAGTGCAGCTCGCTAGGTGTGCAACTTAGGAGGGGTTTCTGGCTACAACTTTGCTTATAATGGAGAAATTTATTGCTCTAGGTCTGCTTTGATAGCTTGGACCTCTGTTTGCAATGCCTTTAATGCAGCTACCAAGCCTTCAACCTCGTCTTGCGGTGTAGCGGAGGCATGAATCAATTTTGACATGTCCTCACATAACCGGTCTATCAAATGTTCTAATTCAGCTTGCTGCGCAACTGTTGCGATGTGTGCTGCCTGAGCTTGGGTAGTTTGGGAAGCTTGGTTACAATGGTTTTCTCAGCTTCACTTAGTTGCTGTTGCATCTGCATTTATCTTTGTTGGAGCTCGTCGGAGATGAATACGTAGAAAGCGTGTAGCTTCTAACCTGTTAGTCTCGCAACATCAAGATCAACCACAGAACATGCATGGACTTGCTTGCACAGGATCAGAGGTACTACAGTGAATTCCATGCTCGAGAGGTGGCAGATCCTACTCTCGTTCACTGTGACCAAGGTTGTAACTGTGGTAGGCTGACTCACTTGAATCTGCCTCACCTGGGTCAAGCTCGCTTGAATCATATCTTATTTTAACTACAGGACCTGCCGCCCAAACTGCAAGGTCTCCATCGAAGCCTTCTGCTGATCTTCGAGGGAATCTCATCGTTCTTCGGAGGCAATAGTGACATTTTCTGTGATCTTCTCTCTGTTAGAAAATTAAATATTACAGAGCAATGCAACACATAAAATATGCGGAAAATACAAGCACACAAAAAACACATAAAACCAGAGAGACACAGATATACATGGTTCACCCAGTTTGGGCTACGTCCACCCCGAACAGCCAGTCCTTCCTTTCTATTATCCAGCAAAATGAAAAGACAAAAAACCTACAGTAGATCTATTGTAATATCCTCTATTATTTCTCATAGTCTCTCTCTCTGTTTCTCTCTCCGAGAATACACACACACTTACACAGCTGTAATACAATACCCTCATAAAAACAAGGGGTTGCCTTCTAGGGAAAAAAACCCTAATCTAAACATAAATTCTACCGTCAGATCATCCACCTATGAATGGCCCAGATTGACTAGAAATTACTATACTTTTACAAGGCAATTTTACATATGTTTTTAGCTTCAGGGGTGCTGCCCCCGAAAGCCCTCGCCAGGGGGGGGCTCCGCAAAGTGCTGCTGCCGCCCCCCTAGACCCCCCATGGCAGCGATTAATTACGGGCAACGTTGCTGCCCCTTTTAAGGTACAAGGGTCCAATGCTGTGATACAAAGTAAACAAGATAATCAGGCTCCATACCCAACAATCTCCCACTCGGAGACTGATTGTAGCAACTCCACTGCTACTTCATTTGCTGGACAATGACTCCTCTATGGACCTGGCTATTCCTCATCTTCATTGTCATCCTTGAAGACCAATTGAAACTGAGCACATTCTCAGTTTCTCCCTAGTTACAAATTTTGTTAGCATATCTGCAGGATTCTGGCTAGTGTGCATCTTTTCTAGCTTCAACTGTCCATCTTCCAATACTGACCGTATGAAATGGTACTTGAGATGTATGTGTTTAGTCCTGGAATGAAAGGATGAGTTCTTTGCAAGATGAATAACACTTTGGCTATCACTTTATAGCATTCCCATATCATGCTTCTTACCCAATTCGTCCATAAACCTTTGTAACCAAATCATTTCTTTACTAGCCTCTGTAGAAACAACATACTCAGCTTCTGTTGTTGAAAGTGCAACAACACTTTGGATTTTTGAAACCCAACTGACAGCTGTTCCACCTACAGTAAATACATATCCTGTAGTGCTCCTCCTTTTATATCTGTCACCTGCCATATCTGCATCAACATATCCCTGCAGAGCAATGTTTGAACCACCAAAGCATACTGCTTCATTTGTGGTACCTCTCAAATATCTGAGAATCCATTTTACTGCCATCCAATGTTCTTTTCTTGGATTGTTCATGTACCTGCTTACAAATCCCATTGCATGTGCAATATCTGGCCTTGTGCAGATCATTGCATACATTAAGCTTAAAACTGCTGATGCATATGGAAATTTAGACATATAATCCATGTCTTCTTGGGTCTTTGGGCACATCTCCTTACTAAGTTTGAAATGGCTAGCAAAAGGTGTACTAACTGGTTTTGCATTCTGCATATTAAATCTTTTCAACACCTTTTCTATGTACTCATTTTGAGACAGTGTTAATTTGTGATTTTTCCTATCTCTAGTTATCCTCATACCAAGGATTTGTTTTGCAGCTCCCAAATCCTTCATTGCAAATGAATTTGCCAATTTTCTTTTGAGCACATTTATTTCCTGCATGTTAGACCCTGCAACAAGCATGTCATATACATACAATAACAATATAATATAGCTGCCATCATTTTGCCTTTTTAGATAAACACAATGATCAGAGTGACATCTAGTATAACCTTGTTCGGACATAAACTTGTCAAATTTTAGATACCACTGCCTTGGAGCCTGTTTTAAGCCATACAAGCTCTTCTTTAACCTGCACACCAATTTTTCTTTCCCTTTTGCCTCATATCCTTCTGGTTGCTGCATGTATATCTCTTCCTCCAAATCTCCATGGAGAAATGTTGTCTTTACATCTAACTGTTCAAGATGTAAATCTTCCGCTGCTACAAGACTTAAAACAGTTCTGATTGAATTCATCTTAACAATAGGAGAAAATATTTCATCAAAATCAATACCTTTCTTTTGTGCAAACCCCTTCACCACAAGTCTAGCTTTGTACCTTTGTTTTCCTCCATATTCTTCCTTCAACCTGTAAACCCATTTATTCTGCAATGTAGTTTTACCTACAGGCAACTTGACTAAGTCCCAAGTCTGGTTATGCATTAAGGAGTCCATCTCTTCTTCCATGGCTAGCTCCCACTTCTTCCTGCTTTCAACTTGCATTGCTTCTTCATAACATTCAGGTTCACTAGAATCAGTCAACAATAAATAATATAATGAAGGAGAGTATCGTTCAGGGGGTCTACTTATCCTGGTAGATCTTCTAACACCACTTTCAGGTGTTTGAGGTGCCTGTTGCTGTTGTGGTGGTTGCTGCTGCTGTGACTGTTGATTATTATTATTTTCAGGGACCTTTACTTTTTTAGTTATCTCATCAAGAACCATGTATTCCTTGCTTTATTTTTCCTATTTCTTTTCTTGCAACTGATTCTTATACAAGACCTTTTCATTGAATATTACATCTCTGCTCCTAATGATTTTGTGATTTTCATAATCATATAAGCGATAACCAAAATCATTAGCACCATATCCAATAAAGGTACATATATTTGATTTTGCCTCAAGCTTTGTTCTGTTTTCTTTATTAATATGGACAAAGGCCTCACAACCAAAAGGCTTTAAAAAAGAGTAGTTTACCATTTTACCTGTCCATGCTTCCTCTGGAATACCACCATCCAAGGAACTTGAAGGCCCTCTGTTTATTAGATAAACAACAATATCTACAACATCTGCCAAAAATTGTAAAGGCAATCCTGCATGCAATCTCATGCACCTTGCACGCTCCATGATTGTTCTGTTCATCCTTTCTGACACACCATTTTCTTGTGGCATTCTTGGAACTGTCTTCTCTCTACGAATTCCATGCTCTGAACAGTACCTATCAAACTCTTTGCTGCAATACTCACCTCCATTGTCTTATCTGAGACACTTCAACTTCTTTCCTGTCTCAATCTCAACCAAAGCTTTCCATTTCTTGAAAGTATCAAATATATCAGATTTATTCTGAATACAATAAATCCATGTTTTTTAGTTGCATCATCGATAAAAGTAACATAATAACGAGAGCCACCGAGAGATGATACCTGAGCAGGTCCCCATACATCTGTATGCACAAGCTCCAATTTTTCGCTCTTCTTTTCTTTCCCAACTATGAGAAATCTGACTCTCTTTTGTTTTCCATAAATGCAATTCTCACAGAAATCCAAATCAACATTCTTCAAACCTGGCAACAAATTTCTTGAGTGAAGAATCTTCATTCCCTTCTCACTCATGTGTCCGAGCCTATGATGCCATAATGCTACATCTGCTCCTTTGGAAGTTAAAGCATTAATAGAGTTAGAAATACCATTGCATAAATACAATGTACCAACCTTTTCACCTTTTTCTATTGCGAGCGCTCCTTTGGTGACCTTACAAGTTTTATCTGTGAAAGTTGTCACACAACCTTCACTGCCTAACTGCCCTATTGAAATCAAATTTTTCTTCAGATCTGGAACATGCCTTACCTCCTTTAGTATCCATTGGTTTCCATTCTGTTGTTTTACAAGAAATTTACCCATTCCAACAATTTTACAGGGTTTATCATCACCCAAACAAACTTGTCCAAAATATCCTTGAACATAGTCATGAAAATATTTCTTATCAGGTGTGGCATGGAATGAAGCCCCTGAATCTACAACCCAAGAATCAGTAACATTTTCGAAAGAAAGAATCAAAGCATCTTGTAACACATCATCTGTCACATTTGCTTCATGATTGTTTTCTTGCTGTGTGTCTCCTTATTTTCCCTTCCGAGATCTACAGTCTTTCTTTAGGTGTCCTTTCTTTCCGCAATTCCAGCACACTATCCCCGATCTGGACTTGGATCTACCTTTCCTTGATTTACTGCGATATCCCGAGCTCTTTCCTCTTTCCATTCTTCTTCCCCTAGACTCTGCACTCAAAGCATTACCTGATGTCTCACTGGAGCTTTTCCGTCGCATTTCCTTGCTAAGGATAGCACCAACAACATCATCAAACTTTAAAGTACTAGATCCATAGACAGAGTTACTAATGGCCATTACTAAACCATTCCAACTCTCTGGCAATGAGCACAAGAATAACAGAGCTCTAACTTCATCATCAAAGTTTACCCCTACAGAACTTAACTAACTGGTAACTGTATTAAATTCATTTAAATGGTCTGCAACAGATCCACCTTCCAACATCTTCATATTAAATAGTCGTTTCATAAGAAATACCTTGTTTGAGGCCGAGGGTTTTTCATATAGTTTCACCAATGTCTGCATCAAACCCTCTGTTGTTGTTTCCTTCAAAATATTGAAGGCGACTGATGCCGCAAGACACAACCGTACTATTCTGAGTGCCTTTCTATCGAGAATGTTCCATTCCACGTCTATCATGGTCACCGGCTTCTTTGTTTTTCTGCTCAATGGTAGGTACAGATCTTTCTGATACAGATAATCTTCCATTTGCATCTTCCACAGCGGAAAGTTTTGGCCGTTAAATTTCTCGACCCTAAACTTACCATCTTCCGCCATTGCTCCCACTCGAACCAAGAACCCTTCTTTCCTACGAGTTTATCAGCCAAATATACCTTCAGCTCTGATACTAGTTGTTAGAAAATTAAATATTACAGTGAAATGCAACACATAAAATATGCAGAAAATACAAGCACACAAAAAATACACAAAACTAGAGAGACACAGATATACGTAGTTCACCCAGTTTGGGCTACGTCCACCTCGAACAGCTAGTCCTTCCTTTCTATTATCCAGCAAAATGAAAAGACAAAAAACCTACAGCAGATCCGCTGTAATATCCTCTGTTATTTCTCACAGTCTCTCTCTCTGTTTCTTGCTCCGAGAATACACACATACTTACACAGTTGCAATACAATACCCTCATAAAAATGAGGGGTTGCCTTCTAGGGAAAAAAAAACCCTAATATAAACATAACTTCTACCATTAGATCATCCGCCTATGAGTGGCCCAGATTGACTAGAAATTACTATACTTTTACAAGGAAAATTTACATCTGTTTTTAGCTTCGGGGGCGCTGCCCCCGAAAGCCCCCGCCAAGGGGGGGCTCCGAAAAGCGTTGCCGCCCCCCCTGGACCCCGCACGACAGCGATTAATTACGTGCGGTGTTGCTGCCCCTTTTAAGGTACAAGGGTCCAATGATGTGATATAAAGTAAACAAGATAATCAAGCTCCATACCCAACACTCTCGGTATTCCTCCATTAAAGTGACCTCCTCTTCCCCGCCGGTCTTATCGGAGTTGCGCTTCTTCCGTTGCCCTTTGGTGGGCTCGCCTGTGTGCTTTGTTCTGCGTTGGGAATCCGCACCCTCTCCACCAATCCCTTCAGCCTTCGCGTCCCGTTGATATCCTTACTCTGCCCCCTTAGTGGCATCCTTGGGGGTTTCATTGGTCGTGGTTTTCTCCATGGAGCGCACATTAGTATCCTTTGCTGTACTTGGCGGGACAATATATTTTGGGGCGATGTCCTTTCCAGAGGTGCCTGCTATGATCGAGGCAAATGATTTGAAGCCAAGCTTCCATGTTGGTGGCCAAGTTGCGATGAGTTGATCGATATCCGCTTCTATGGCCATATATGAAAGGTTGTACCATGCTTGATCCTTGCGGGGCCTTATTTGCACATTGTGCATAGTGACATGGAATTCAGTGACGCATTTGTATTTTTCATAGACTACAGGTGACAAGCGTGACTTGAAATGAATTACGGCTGCCAGTGCACAATCGAACAATACCCAAAACACCTTGTTTTCCTCAATGTGCTTTGAATCCTTCAAATCCAAAAGTTTTTCATACCGTGCACCCTAAAAAACATTCAGATCGAACTTAGGGAGCACCGCATAATTAGGTGTCTCCCACACAATCAAGGCGATCAACATCACAAGCCAAGAGTAGAAAAATGCCTTTCCCTGGTCCTGCGCTTCGTGCACGTTGTATAAAAATTCCTCGCAGAGGTACTAAGACTAGTTGTAGCAGACCCCCTTCTCGCACTGTCCGACCAGTTGAATCACATAGGCAGGGATGACCGATGCTCAACATTTGTGCATAATTTTATAGGTGAGCAATAGAGTACCCATGTGCACTCCTAGGTCAATGATGGTTTCTAAAATGAATCCCCTCTTATTGAGATCGAATTTATATTTCTCCCGCACTCCTTCTACTACCTTCTGCTCATATTCCTTGCTAAATATCTTCATGGGGTGGGGCCTTTGCATGTGTAGGGCGATGATTGTGTGAATTAACACAACGTCGATTAGGATGCAACCTTGGATCCACAAGAACCCATAGTGGATTAGTGCCAGTAGCTGGCGCACAACCAGGATGGTGATCGGATATCGCCCAAAGTGGGGGAGGAATAGCACATTCAGTATCCCTGAGGCCTCCAATCCATGCGCCCACAACATTGGTTCCACCTTCAGCACATTATTGTACAATACTCTTTCAAGATACAATTCCAGGGCCAGATCTGGGAAGGCATCTTCATTTGCGAGGTCGTGATCATAAAACTTAATGGAGGGAAGGCTCCCAAACATGTCACTAATCAAAGGGACCTTCTGTGGCACCAACGACATTTGCAGATATTCTCGGACAACATCAACGTTCTTGGGGGTGCCCATCGTGGGTTTTCTTGGCTTAACATATGCATGCAGCCAGGAGAACGGAGCCACCAGCAGAGCTTCCTCTTGGGTTGTTATGGGGCACTTCAACGGATTGAGCAAGTGTGCCTGAGTCACTTGTCGAGGGGAGTGCACAATCCTAGGGGAGGTGTGTGGCTTCATTGAAGCCCAATTCATTGCTTTCTTCTTTCCTTTCTCCTTTCCCTTCTCCTTCCCCTTGCCCTTTCCCTTGGCCGACATAGACACGAACTCTTTAATGTCAGGGGTTACTTCAAAGACATCTTCTAACCCAGTTTCCATAGAGGCCGTAACAAGCGATGACTCGGTGGGGTTAGAAGAAGTCATCCTTGCACGTAATATAAATTCAAGGTTGCTGCTATCAGAGGGGGTAGCTCACCCAAACATGCAGATGGTGAAGTCACACAACATACATAATTCACAGTAAAGCACAGGGCGCAAGAATTTCCTGAAGCAAAGGAACCGAATATGACCTGCATCCCTCTTTTTATAGCCTTCCATGAGTAAAATGGTCGGATTAGTCTTAAATGCAACTTATCATCAGGGAAACTATAAAAAATCCTCCTAGATCACTATATTAATTTCCAAATACCCGCTCCATTCAATAATAAAATATTTTTTTCACATTTTACAGTTCCAACGACTGGTTTTTCTAGCTATGCACTACCCCTACACCTCCGTCACACCTTTCTGTGCCTTCTTACCTGCACACTACCCCTACTCGCCTGTCATAACTTCCTTCGCCTTTCCTTCCATGTGCATGCAACACTCCTGATATAGATACTCTAGCCATATATTCATTTCGTAGGCACCGAGTCATCCCTGTAAGGTTTCAGATGGCTTCCATTAACGTACTTGGGCAAGTAGTCTTCGCACAACTTAGCCAACCTGAACGCACCACCATCTGTAATCTCTTTCACTATGTATGGACCCAATCAATTCTTACAGAAATTTCCTGGGTGGCACGCAAACTGGCTGTCATAAAGCAACACCTATTCGTCTTCCTTGAATACCTTTTGTTGGATATGTCAATCATGCCAAGTTTTTTCTCTAGCCTTTTGAACTTGCTGATGAAAATTAGCAATGAAATGATCCTATTCCAAGGAAACTAGCTGTGCCAAGCATTCCTCCATGATGTTAGGTTCCACCGTGTTTGTAAAAGCTGCAATGTGTAGGCTGGGACAATATATTCCATGGGCATGATGGCCTCCTTCCCATAGACCATCCTAAAAGGAGTTTCCCGGTCAATTACTTGTAGGTGGTCCTATAGGCCCAGAGCACTAAGGGGATGCACACATCCCAATCACTTTGATCAAAATTACATACCTTAGTGAGCACATGTTCCAAGATTTTTTTGAAAGATTCCACTTCCCCATTATCCTGCAGGTGAGATGGGGTACTATTCGCATGATGGATCTGAAATTATTCAGTCAAAGCTTCAATAGTTTCATTAAAAAAATGTGTACCTCTATCGCTCTTTAAGATCTTTGGGCAACCAAACCTGGTCAGAATATGCTCAAAGATGAAGTGTACAGTGGTATCTATAGTACAATTCTTCATAGCCTTTTCTTCCGCCCATATGGTCACATAATCAGTTCCAGTAATGATGTAACGTGCACCCGTCTTCTTTCCTGGGGTACTGATGGGTCCTACAAAGTCTATGGCCCACTTGTCAAATGCCTGTAAAGCCATCTACGGTTGCAGGGGCATCTCATCTCTGCATGAAGGTCCCTATCCATTGGCAAGCATCACATGCTCGACAGTATGTATGGGTGTCGCTATGCAATGTGGGCCACTAGAACCTAGCCCTCAACACCTTCTGCACAATTTCTTTTCCTGCATAGTGACCTCCGACCACCCCTCCACAGGCCTCATTCTTCATTCACTTCTTGTCCTCAAGATGGATCCCCATTAGGATTTGAAAACATCGACCATTGTTTTATGATAACATGGATAATCTGGATTCTACAATTAAGATAGCTTGTCTTTCATGTTTTAATACCTACCTTCGTAGCACCTTGTCTACTCCCAGCTTGTATGATTGACCGAAAATTATGGTGAAATCAGCCACGTGAGTGACCAACTCCTTTTTATGTTGTACTGAATAGCCTGTAGGTGCCATGCCCATGGATAAGAAATGAATAATGTCTGCAAAGTGCTCGTCAATCACCTTGATAGCAAAAAGCCGCGCATCGGGTAACCCTTCTTCTAGATTAGTTGGATCTTCTCCACTCTCAATCCGAGACAAGTGCTCAAGTCTGACATTCAGTCACCTAGGCTTCATAATGATTTCAAAATCATACTCATGGAATAGCAGTAACCATCTACAAATCTTCCCCCCCAACATAGGCTTATTGACCAGGTATTTTAGAGCTGAATGATCAGCAAACATCTTGAAGTGTCCTCCTAATAGATGGTTCCTATATTTTTGCAGGGCATACACCATTGCTAATCCTTCTCGCTCAGTAGTAGAATAGTTACGCTATGAACTAGACATTTTCCTGATAGCAAACGCAATCGATTGATCGATGTCTTCTTCTCCGAGCTGCACTAAGACAACTCCTAGAGATATTCCTGATGCATGTACATGTACAGGAAATACCTTCGTCCAATCTGGAAATTTGAGAATAGGCACAGTGACCATATTTTCCTTTAGTAGCTCAAAACTCTTCTGACATTCCTCATCCCAGAAAAAGGATACATCCTTCTTTAGAATCTTCTACATTGGTGCAGTGGTCAGGGTGTACCCTTGAATAAACTTCCTATAGTAGCTAGTGTGCTCGAGGATGGAGCGCAACTGTTTTGCAGTGGTGGGGACTGCTAAATTAATGATAACTGCAATCTTGGCTGGATCAACCATCAATCCATGTTGACATACAATGTGCCCCAAAAAAATCCCAAATGGTACGAAAAATATGAATTTCTTGATGTTTAGCGAAATTTGTTGTTTCCGACAAGCATCCAACATCATGCGCAAGTTCGAAAAATTCTTCTTTACTAATCCAAAAACTGTCCAATCATCAAAATAGACCTCCAAAAACTTATGAATGAATTATTTGAATACTGCTACAACTACATGCGAGAAAATGGCAGGGGCATTCTTGAGTCCGAAGGGCATGACAGTGTACTGAAAGGAGCCCCATTCAGTCACGAAGGTTGTTTTGTTGCAATCTTCAGGTGCTATAATAATTTGATGGTACCCTAAGAACCCATCAGTGAGCACGTATGCTTCCTGACCTCCCAAATTATCAAAAATTTCATCAGAGAATGACGTAGGCAATGGATCATGCACGTAGGCATTATTTAGCTTGCGTAGATCTACGCAGATCCGTATCTCCCCTTTGGTTTTATTTTCTTGGAGCACCATAGGACTTACTTAATCTGAATGCTCTACTAGATTGATGATACCTGCGACCAACATCTTGTCAATTTCCTCCTTGAATTTCTATTTATATTTAGGGTTCAATTGGTAGGGCCGCTGTTTTTCAGGACATGCATTCGACTTCAAGGTGATTCTCATGAAACCCATATCTCCCACAATTCCCTTTAACTTAGATAAATTCGTAGGGGACGGGTCCTGATATTTGGTCAGCAGATCTGCGATCTTGCCCACTATATCATCATCCCAATAATCCTCAATTTTGGCCATCTTGGGTTGCTCTTTCGTCTCGATGTTGACTTCCTTCAACTTAAATGGTTTGCTCACATCCACTATCTGAAACAAGGGTTTTAAAACTATGCGTAATCCTTATAAATTTGAGATAATGATATTTCTGGGATCTTCATCGCAATCTTATACCAACAAGTTTTGGTAGTTGACTGTAATATCCCAAAATAGGGAAATTATACAACAATAAGAATATCTGAAGATATTCTTAAGTTGGAGATCCATTAATAATTGAACAAAATAATGTAAGCTATGTCAATCTAACTTCTTAAATCATATTAAGAGCATATCAGCAAAAATATGTCTCCATATGTTATCTTCAAGTGGGGAAAAGCAGTGATCTAGACCATAAAAATGCTATTTCCAGGAAATAACGTTGTAGCAGTGAGAAATGGGACTTTGATCCCTTATTTTATACAATATACATCTCACATATAGAATGGGAGCTGAAAAAATCATTTTAGATTAGTTAAACATATCTCTCGGTTCTTATATGGCTGGAAAACACTGAAAACCCATGACTTAATCCATACAGAAAACTCTGAAGCAAGAAAAACGTACAAGAGGGTTTCTAGCTTTCCGAGGAAAGGGTTGTTTCTTTCCCAAGGAAACTAGCCAAAAATCAAGGTATCAAACCTTGCTGCAACTGCTCTCTGAAAAATGATGCAGTTCCTGCAAGTGAATGCACTGTAAAAGTGAAAATATGCTTTGGCCAAATGCCAAGATGTGAAAATATTCTTGGGAGCCTCCCTTGTTGATCCTCCAAAGGATAAACAAGCTCTCCACTGACAAACACGCCCAGAAATGGCCCAAAGAGATCCTCCTTTGCCGCACCTCGCAACACAAACCAGCTCTAAATAGAAACTGCGCTGTAGCTGAAGGAGGTAGCTTGGAAATTTTTTTGGAATGAGGAGATGAAGCTCAAGAACCTCTCCTTCCTTGACTATGAGGTAGGGATTCCCGATGGGGAACACCCTTGTGCTAAATAACACTGCAACCCTGCTAAATAGCAAGAGGAAGCAAAGTCTCAAAAGACCAAAGAAAATAATAATCCAAGCATGAATACAATGGCTATCCTCCTCTCCATATATAGCAAGTGCTCCTCTCCACAATTGGTCCCATCCATACGTGCCCCCTAGCCCATGCAAGTTATCCTCCATTAGAACCGCGCAGTCCATCATGGAGATACAATGTATCTAGACAGTGCATGTGGACTTGGTCAAATATGGCTGAATCAACATGATCCAATCCTATTCACACCTATAGGTGCTCAATCCAGCTGCTTATTCTTCCCATTTTCACATTAAGAATGCTATTTTTCCTTTTAAAGAGGTTAATGGGCCTCCCTACCCATTTTATTCATCTAATGCTAACTATAATGTTCCCTTTAGCTTGAGGCTAAAAATTGGGAACATTACAGTCCTCCCCTCCAAAATGTTGCTTTTCCTCAAGAAAATATATAGAGAGAGAAAAATTCCTCCCCTTCTCCTCTTGTGGCCTCCTCATCAATAGTCCCCACCACTGCTCAAGATAATCTGCAACAAATCTTCCCTCCAATGTCTCCTCCCAAAGATGCATGACCAAATGGCTCACATCATGAAAAGGTGGAAGGTGTAAGTGGACACCTTCTTGCTGTCTCATGGCCCCCTCAAGGTAGGAGTGATGATACACATGGGAAATCTCATTCCCAATGAGTGATCCATTCACCCATGCTATCATCCAAATGAAATGAGCCATTCTAGGTAGCTCATCAAAGAAATCTGCAACCTCGGTTTTATGCAATGTGTTGGGGTTGAATGGAGAGTTTATATTTTCCCATCCAAGAAGTTTCTCTCTCCATTTATGGTAATTATGGGGGGGTTGCTGATATTGGGCTGCAATTTCATGGCCTTCAAAAATGGCCCAAGATACCCCACAAGATAAGTCAACCATGAAGTGCCTCCTCCAAGAACGCAAGTTCTCCCAATGGCTCCTCCTACATGAAGGAAAGAGGTGTGTTGTGGCAATCACGGTGTGCCCATTGTTTCTCCTGAAACATACAACATGTAAAATAGGGAGAATCATACTCCCAATGGGCATATCCATCTCAAATTACACTCTCCAAACAAAGCTTCCCATGAGTACAAATATATCAGCAATATATGGAAGCAAAATACTATGAAAAGAAGGTGCCAAAAGACAACCGGAGAGTGAATCAAAGTTCCACACAAGGAACCAGCACAGTGCATTCCATGCCTGCCTCAAAAAAAAAAAAACAAGTGCTTCACCAACCACTTTCTTGCTGCCAAAGTTATCTCATAAGATGGAAACATGAAGATACAATGTGGTGTCAATGGTGCACACCAAGAATCATGTGGCTTCCCCCACAAACCACCAATAAGGTAGCCAAAATCAATGCTACATTAGCTATAAGTACATCATATTACAATATGCAAGAAGGGATAATTCTTCTTGATACATCATGCTGCTCAAACAAGGAAAAGAAGTACAATACAAAATGTGAAATTATACCTCCTCCATCATGTACTTGAGATCTTGAGCTAAAATGGCTCAACTAGAATCTTTCCCTCACCTCCAATGAGTAGGGAAGTGGTTGTGACCTCCTCTCTATCACCATCTGGACTATGAATTTCTCCATATGAGGTAATATGTCATGCAAGATGCCCTCCTAAGTGAACTCTGTCAAAGAAAGATATGCATCATAATGCATGGAAAGGAAGTCCTCATGTGCTGCATGTAACAACTTCTTCTTGAGACTAGAAGCTCTAGTCAAGAAGACTCTTCCATAAGAATAGATGACCATGTCATCCAGTATATATCTGTCATCTCCATCCGGGTCATCAAGAATCATGCAAGCACCAAGATCCTTGGAGCACTCTACCAAGAGTTGAGACCTCCAATATGGATCAATCCTCCCAAGAGACAACGCTGGTGATCTGGCATGTGAAGCTCTCCTAATGCTGCTGCATGCTACTTTGGCATCCCCCATGCAAAAGTCTTCCTCCAAACTCTTCACCTCTCCAAAATCCAAGAGTGGTGAACCCAAAGACAAGATGTCTCTCATCAACTCTAGATCTGGTGGCCTCCTAGGTGGAATGCCTCCATGTAGTGAGACATCAAAATCTGAAGTGGAATGCATATATGAGTGGAATGAGTTGTCCCTCTCCTCACTGCGTAGTGAAATCCCTTTCTTATGTGCATAAACCTCCCAAAATAGATAAGGGTGAATCATCATCATCCCTTGATGCTGATCCTTCTCCTCTTCTTCCATGTATGAGAATGCGTCATCCTTACTGAGAGACCCTTGATCTCGGTCATCCCTTGAAGGAGAAGACTCCATGTCTTCACAAATAGATGAGGGCTCTTCAAGAAATGGGGATATTTCCCTTGGCATACTATCATGCATGTTTCTATATCCTTTAAAAATATGGAGTTGAGTTGGTTCAATAGGTCTCTCAACTCATGCAAAGTGTTTGAGTTTTTGTTTTTAACAAATGATGGTTCACAATTTTCTTTATCAAATCTCCTCACCAATTCTTTAGTGAACTCAACATAAGTTTTTACATTTGCATGAAAAAATGAAGTAGAATCATTAAACCACCAATCATGGGCCATAACTTTGAGGTGCAGTGCTGCTACTCTGATGGCCTCCTTCTCTGAAACTTGGTGTAGCTAAAAATAGGAATTTAGATCTTCTACCCAAGCTTTTGATGTGCACTCTAATGATCCATCAAAGTGAGATAGGAAGATTCTACCTCTCTTGCTTCCTTTGGGGATACTGGATCTTGCCTCCTTGAGTTTGCAAAACCCTTGGAAGTCCAAGTGCTCCTTGAATCTTCATGTTTGAGATTCATACTCCTGAAGGTAGTCACTCAAGGTCTCCTCCCTTGGTGCATCTTCTTCCTCCATACTTCTTGCGGTAAATGTGGGAAATAGTGTAATGTTCCCAATTTTTAGCCTCAAGCTAAAATGGAACATTATAGTTGCACATTTTATTTTTTTATTTAATAAAATGGTGAAGGAGACATCTTAGCCCCTTTTGGATGAAGAAATAACACTCCTTATGTGAAAAAGAGGCAAATAAGCAGCTGAAATAAACACCTAAGGGTTTGAATGGAACCCAGCTCACTTGGATTAGTCATATTTGACTAAAGTCAACAGCGCTGCCCAAGGAGGAGAGGCTTCTTAGAGAAGCTACGCAGTTTTGGAGGGAAGACACTCATGTGAGGGTGGAAACCCTAATTGGTGGGACCTTGGTGGAGAAGAGTTCCCTTTCTTTATATGGAGGAGATGGCAGCCCATTTTTCATTCATGTTTTGGAGTTTCAGACTTGGGTTTGCAAATGCTTGTATCCCCGGGCTGTTTAGCAGGGTGATGCTGCCCTCGGGCACTAGGGTGTTCCTGGTCGGGAATCCCTAATTCTTCCTCAAGGAAAGATGAGGAATGAGCTGATTTTACTCAATTCGAAATTGGCCACATCTACTACCATCATCTACAGCATTAGCTTTGCAGCAGAGAGGACGTTGGGATGCTGGGGGCAACAAAGGAGGAACTCATGGAGTCATTCTTGTTTGTTTTCTTCAATATAGGAGTGATATACTCATTGGAGGAGATTCAAGGTGGATTCCTAGGCTTCATATTAGATCTGTTGGCATATGTCATCATTCCATCATCTCCCACTGCACAGTCCATGGAGGAAACTGCGTTATTTTATGGAGGCAGTGAGAGAGGGTTTCATAGAGCTCATCAGGAGGTTTTTTTGAGACAAAGGGATCAAAACTTTGTATTGGAGACATTATCAGAGGAGGGTAATCATATTTCAGATCAGACACAACGCCATTCTTATTTTGTATCAGTTGCGGTGACAATCCAGTTGTCACAATTTTGTATTCTCCGGCATTTCTAGCAATCTCTCCTAGATTGGCTAGAAATCCTGTACTTCAGCCCATATCTTTGTTATTGAGATATTTATTTGTATCCTACAGCCAAATTTTTATTTCATGTATATTTAGCAGCTCATACCTTCATAGAGACAGCGCAGTCACTGCTCTCCGACATTTTGTGGAGTTGCAACAACTTATGTATTTCAGGGTATGATCACTTGGAGTTCGGTTCTATTGTATGAAGGGCTCTTACCTCTTCTATTTATCGTATATTTTATGAATAATATCATATTTTTGGCTGCATATCATTTCCCTCTCATGATGTCATCATATTTTCAGAGTTTAATGGTTATGTTCATATATTGTTTTAAGCTCTTTCATTGAACATTGTTTTAGAGACCTAGATTGGTGAGATCTGAATAACCGATCTAGATGTATTTATTTGAGCTCATTTTATGAAAGGGAGTTATATTATATGTGTTATATGGCATCCCAGCATTGACTGGCCTTATTTATGTAGTGACTTCCTTATACAGCGTCCTCAAGGACCCTATAGCAGAAATTCCCGAAGTGGAAATATTGCATACCCATAGACAGAGTCTGTGAAGGGCCAGATAGCTTCTGGATATAAATATTCCTTGTGAAGGTGAAATATCCAGTAAATTCCCCAACAGTAAATCTCTGGAATGGACTTGTGGTCTTTCTATAGAAGGAATTTTGGAATATCTCAAGATATTCCCAATGGAGCAGCAAGTTCTAGATTTGGAACATTACATACAAATAGACTGTGCTGTGGATCTGCATGTGTTGTTGAATGCTCACACCCATCATAAGAATAGATAGGGCTTGCTTCAAATCCTCTCATAAATCTTCTACACTCCTCCCCTTTCATCTCCTTGAGATCTTCTTTGATGTTCTTCATAGCTTGGAAAAAAAGCAGGGAAACCCCCTCTTCCTTCATTCCTCCAAATAATGGATTCATGCTTTTGTTTCTTCTACACAACTTGTATCTTCCATGAGAAGCTTCTCCTCCTAATGGCATAGTGTCTTGGATGCATAGGCTGAGCCAATATTATGCTTTGATACCACTGTAATATCCCAAAATAGGGAATTTCTACAACAACAAGAATATCTGAAGAAATTCTTAAGTTGGAGATTGAGTAATACTTGAACACAATCATGTAAGCTATGTAAATCTAAATTCTTAATTTAGATTAGGATAATATCAACAAAAATATGTCTCCATATGTTTCCTTCAAGTGGGGAAAAGTAGTGATCTGGACCATAAAAACGCTATTTCCAGGAAATAACGTTGTAGTAGTGAGAAATGGGACTTAGATCCCTTATTTTATGAAATATACATCTCAAATATAGAATGGGAGAAGAAAAAAATCATTTTAGCTTAGTTAAACAAATCTCCCGGTTCTTATATGGCTGGAAAACACTGAAGACCCATGACTTAATCCATACAAAAAAATCTGAAGCAAGAATAGCGTAATTACAAGAGGGTTTCTATAGAAAAATGTTGTAGACAATAGATCTAGAGTTTATTTAGCCAAAGCACAGAGAAAAATAGATTTCTAGCCTCTTTTATACAATGTGAGGATAACCCAGCAAGGATTTCATGAAAGTACAAGTACAAAAGGAATAGATCTAAATATTCAGGAGCAAAATAATGTAGTCCCCTGCAATATTACATGAACATAGATGAATAAAGTATAATGGGGATTAGAATCCCTTTTCCTAGGTTTCCGGGGAAAGGGTTGGTCCTTGCCCAAGGAACTAGCCAAAAATCAAGGTATCAAACCTTGCTGCAGCTGCTCTATGAAAAATGACGCAGTTCCTGCAAGGGACTGCACTATAAAAGTGCAGAGATTCTTTGGCCCAATGCCAAGATGTGAAAATATGCCCAAGAGCCTCCCTTGCTGATCCTGCAATGGATAGACAAGCTCTCCACTGAAAAACAAGCCCAGAAATTGCCCAAAAAGATCCTCCTTTGCTACACCCTGCAACACAACCAATCTCTAAATAGAAACTAAATTGTAGTTGAAGGAGGTAGCTTGGCCAAAATTTCAGAATGAGGAAATGAAGCTCAATAAACTCTCCTTCCCTGAGGATGAGGTAGGGATTCCCGAACGAGAACACCCTTGTGCTAAACAACACTGCAACCCTGCTAAAAAACAAGAGGAAGCAAAGTCTCAATAGACAAAAGAAAATAATAATCCAAGCATGAATACAATGGTTGTCCTCCTCTCCATATATATCAAGTGATCCTCTCCACAACGGGTCCCATCCATATGTGCCACCTAGCCCATGCGAGTTGTCCTCCATTAGAACTGCGCAGTCCATCATGGAGATACAATGTATCTAGAGTGTGCATGTGGACTTGGTCAAATATGAATGAATCAACATGATCCAATCTTGTTCACTCTTGTAGGTGCTCAATCCAACTGCTTATTATTCCCCTTTTCACATGAGGAATGTTATTTTACCTTTTAAATAGGTTAATGAGCCTCCCTAACCATTTTATTCATCTATTGCTAACTATAATGTTCCTTTTAGCTTGAGGCTAAAAATTGGGAAAATTACATTGAAAATATCCTAAATCTGCGCATCCCAAGCTAGCGCAAGACATGCTTTCCAAGGTAAGGATTCATTAAATACAAGAGCATCTATATCTTGCAGGGCTTCATCCAGTTTCTCCGTCCCTCTTACTAACCCAAACATCACCATGAAATCCTCTATCATTGTACCCTAGTGGCGAGTGTGCTGGTGTAGCTTTGCATCTAAATACTAGGTGGTGGGGATTGGTCTTGAGGCATGAGAAAACATGTGGACCCATTCATTCCAAGTCCTTTTATTCCATACTTCCATCCACATATCCAAGTGCTTTCACGTGTCCCCATGACCAGAGAAGAGTTCCATGGGTGGGTTCACTAGAGGTTCAAATCATAGGATCATCATTTTTTGGCATTCGTCCTAGTCCTGAAAGCCCCCTTATGGGTTTCCCACCACCACGTAGGGGTCGCACGCATAGCTAGGTCAAGTGCCCAAAATCTTTATTCTTGAGGGACATCTGCTTCAAATTCTTTAAGAAATTCCTGAACACTACTAGAACCATCAAAGTAGGGCAGTTATCTTACCTCTAAGGAGATGCATCAGAAGCTCTTTGTGATCTTAAGGCACCGCAGCACATATACGTCATGCAAATGGTTCTGCCAATTTTCTATCTCACCATATGAGTCTAAGAGACATGTGCTGTATTTCTCCCAACACAACATGCCATCAGCTGTGGGGTTGATCCAATCATCATCCTGGGCAGTCAGTCTGTAAATGTGATCAACATCCTCCTCCCCGTGCACCGGTTCTGTGTATCATTGACCTTCTGCTGGATCCCGGGGGACTATTACCCATGCACCATAGTTCTCAAAGACCATTCTTCTCCTTTTCAAATTGATGATACCTCCCATGTCAATATCCCAGTCTAGACATAAGAGCGCAGGATAAGGGTCCGCATCATCCACAATTTGGATTACCTCAAAATCTGCATAAAGTTTAACTCCCGCAATGTCTACCACAACCTTCAGCAACCTTCATAGTGGGATGATCTTCTGTTGGTTAGCCATTCGCAACTGAATAGTGGACCATTCCAGCTTGGGTTCTCCCATTGTCTACCAGGTTTGTTTGGGCATGACATTGGTATCCGATCCTAAAGCAAGGATGAATTGATCCATTTCATAATCTCCAATTTGTGCGGTCATACACATCTCTTGACCAGTCCTTTTATTGTTCTTATAAATATTTTTTCATAGTTTTAACCTCCATTTGTGGGGCAACCATTTCTGCGTAGTTTTTTATTAATGCTTGGAGATTCTCCACTACCTTCTGGTTGTGCAGTAACTTCATACATGCCTAAAGAAATGGCTTAACTGCTTCATCTGCTTTTGGGTCCACCAAAGTCCTTGAGGTGGATACTTCATTCTTAACAAAGTATTCCTAGCTTTGATGAAGGTCTCTTTCTCCTTCTGTAGGTCTAGGCTCTCCATTTTGTTAGAAGCCTTCCTGATCAGTGATTCAGGAACAACTTTTTCCTCAGCTCCTGCAATGGTAATGCCACTGCGTGTAATTACATTGATACTTGGCCCATCATCTTATGGTTTCGCCTTAACTCATTGTACATTTTGCGTGGGTGTCTTATGTTTCTCCTGCATCTTCACTATCAACACCAGATAGTCTTCAATTACATGGTCGAACTATCTACAATATCTGCATGATTGGCTGCAGGGTTTAGGAAGTCTCTTACATAATGTCCCACATTCACACAATTGTATGACATTAGTTTCCCTCGTCCTCGACCTCCGTTTCCACCTCTCCCTCCTCCCCATCCTCTTCCAGGGGATCTTCCTCACCCAGAGGGAGATACTAGCGATGAAGGGTCAGCTTGTACCCTATATAGGTTTCCCCTATCTACCATCAAGTCAAATGCTCATTAGTTGTGCTCGTCATGACCCTCCGACGAGCGGAATCTGCACCACTATTGATTTAGTTCCGGGACATAGGCACCTAGTCGTGGGCAGTAATATGTATCATGTCTTTCTGCTACCCGACAGTCGGTGCACCACATCATGAGGGTACTCGGTCCAGCCATGTCTCTAGGGAATAGAGGACTTGGTCCCCCAACCTGCATATAATCTGACAACAGAGGGCATTGATCCTTAGTGTTGCCTGACACCTTGTATCTTATGCACCAAACATCTGTGCTAGCTTATTTTCTCCGATCCCTTCACAAATTTTGAATTTCTAAGTGCATCACCTCTAGCTGGCTCTGGATCTATAGTGCCGCAAATTGAGTATCATCCCTGGGCGTAGCTTCCAGCTTCATGGCAATCTCCAGGGCTTCTTCCTAGGAGTTTATCTTCTACTATCCCATAGGTTCACACAGATGTGGTAACCACATGGTGACAAACTAATCCTTATGTTGTTTGTCCTCATGGAAAAATCTTCCATCACTGATGAATTTCTTCAGCCGCTGGTTAGCTTCCGAGATGGACTTTTAGGTCCTTGATTTAAATATTTCAACTTGACCATGCATTGAGAGCAGGAATTAGGCTTCCATATTTGCTGCTTTAGGGAATCCTTAATGTCTTGTATTGAAGGATTCACATGCTGACCAATATATCCCATGAACCAATCCATGGCCCTTCCTTCAAAGGCTATGGATAGTTGTGCTCTTTTTACAACATCATTATTAATATCCTGTGCGGTCCATGCCAACTCTGCTACAAACCAGAATCAATCCATATCCTTGTCCCCCAAACCCTTAAAGGTGTGTAACTTCATGTGCGCAACCATATTGTCTGCAGAAGGTGGCGGAGGGGGGTTAGGAGAATTCTTACCCTTGTGCAAGTTCGACGATGGTGTAGTCAGGGGATTGGTCTCTGCGTGTGCAACCCCACCTCTGTTTAGATCACGGGGATCTCTTAGAGAACTATATACTGATCTATATCCTTATTGATTAACACAGTAGTATTTACCACTTTGTGTCGTGCTTCTGCTCAGGTCGGAGGTCATTCAATCGATGGGATGCATAGGACACCCTTTTCACAATGATCTAATCTTAATCATCAATGACAATGTTTGCAAGAAATTACCCCTAAATCCCTTGAAAAACCTTCGCTCTGCTTCGGAATAGGACAAAAAATAATCGACTACAAACTTAGTAGCAAATCCTCCAAAAACACTGTTAACCTAGTGAACTACAGTCCAGGTGATCTTGTTATCAACCTTATCCAACCGTTGGATTAATTTAGGGGTCCACTTAATGACCTGATCATCCTTCCAACAGGTTTGAAATTCTGCTAACCTTGCCAACCACTCCTGTAGTTCATGTGCGAAGGTTACGAAGAATATTTCATGCACCTCTGTAAATATGTACTTGTTTTTCCACTCTTCAATAGATAGCTTCTTGCTTCTATTATATTTTAGGGCAAACTCCTAAATCTGCTTCTCAAACCAGACCTTGAGTTTAGGCTTCAATGGCTTCCAATAAAACCATGGAATTACTCAGTCTCTCTCTCAAAATGCTCCCAGTACCGACAATGGAACCATTTTTTGGTTTGAGGGGTCTTGAATCAGGTTCGGATTTAAGGTTTACCAAGAAATCCCTATACTACTAGCTCTTTCGGCAATGGCCTTCTTACATAGGTCAAGGTCTCACCCGAAATAGTATGGGAGGGTGCTGGAACCAGGTTTCCGCACCTTGAGAGAGAGAAAGTTAATTAAAGTGGGTCCCTTCCGATCTATCAGACCTGCGCTATAGAAGCCCTAACACAGAAACCCTTTATAGTATATTGGTGGAATAACTTAAGAGAAGCTCATAAACCATCAGATAACATGTTAACAAAAGCAAGGTGACTAATCATAACCAGATCTATGCATTCATTCCTTCTTACAGTATTTCATCTACGTGCGTATCAATAAATCACCAGTATTCAACGAACATATATAACCTTAGAAATAACATAGAGCACATCCAATAACCATAACACATAAATAATTTAGCTATCAAAAAATAGTCTTCTCATCCATTCATATTCAGATCCAACTTACAGACTCTATTTACTAGCCCGCACACATACCCAGTGGGGTCCGCACACAGTAGGACTTAGGGTCTCCGCACACACAACCAGTAGGAACCCTTACCTAGAAAATACACACAACCGATCTCTACAATTCATATCCAAGATTAATCAGATCCAAAACTTACTTCTAGACTCGACTTATCCATCTATTATATCATATTAGCCCGCGCTACTCTATGGTTCTCAAATTGTGGTTTGCGGACTCTTGGTCTACCCTTTGAACCATTACAATTATTTGGGCACTTTGAACCACCCCAAAGCCCTTACGCTAGAATAACTATTACAAAATATTACAAAACTATACCAAAATTGCGGTTAGGGGACCTTGCTCCAATAGATTAGGACTATGCTCATCCAACCTTCTGAAACTCCACACTCCAACACAAAGTGTTTTGTGCAGCTCAAAAATGTAAAACTAGGATGTTTGTACATGTCCTCCTTAAAAAAGTCAAGGGTCCTCTAGGTAGTGATAGTATGCTGCTTCAAATCAGCAAGGTGTTCTAAACCTTGGTTATCCAATTTCCCTAATGGAATGACCCCAAAAATCTCAAGATGAGGTGCTAAAATAATATGGAATGGAAATGTTTGAAAAACTTGGATTAGATGAAACATGGGAACATATTGAAAAGCTAGAAGAGTTCCTCCAATTGGTGCAATGTCTTCTCCAACTACTGATTATGATGATGGATGCTCCTCTACTGCTGCACCAGCGCTAGTATCAACCTCCTCTTCCTCATGCATCTCTTGAACATGCATGGGACTATCAATGTCAAGTGCTAAAGACTGTCTTGAAAATATGCAAGTGCTCCTTCTCTTGATGCAAGTATTTCTACAGCTGATGGTGGTGGTAGTTTCTCCTCTTCTAGAGTGACAATGATGACATCTTCCCTCTGCTCCTCATATAATTTCCCATCAATGTCAAGAAATGTCTCTATGGAAAGTGTCTCCAGTTTTTTTCTATAAAACTTCTTTACCACCCTTTGAGTGAAGTTTGCATAAGCAGTCACTCTTGCATGTTTCATGTGGCTGAACCACCAATCCTTTGATTCACCCTCAAGGTGCAGTGCTGCAATCTCAATGACCTCTCTTTCCACTACTGGGTGTAGTTGGAAGAAATAATCTAATTCCTTTATCCAAGATTTTGTTGTGCTTGTGGATGATCCATCAAATGTAGGCAAGAATAATCTTTTATATATGTGCCTTCTTCTATTACTGCTGTGGGGTCTCCGGTTTCCCTTGATCTGGAAAAATTGTTGGAGAGTTAGATTCTCCTTGAATTCTCTATACTGAGATTTTTACTTTGCAAGATAATTTCTTAGAGTGCTCCAAGTATCCTCCATCTCCATGCCATTCACATTACTCTACAAAGAAAGTGGACACAGTAGATTGTTGTGGAGCTCTTTGCATTACCAGTTTCTTCTGCTGCTGATAGGAAGTGCTTGGACCTTCCTCATTCTGAAACCTTCTCGAGGTTCCTTTTTGCCTCTCTCTTCTCATTTATTTGAACTCCTTGGAGAGATCTTGCATAGATCTAAAGAGAATTATGGAAAAGCTTAATCCCTCCATCATTGTAGATCTCTACTTTCTACTTCTTTTTTTGATGCCATGAAATGTAATACCCACAAGTTGAGCCAAATATAATGCTCTGATACCACTGTAATATCCCAAAATGGGAAAAGACAATAATACAAAACACAATAGATGGAAACTATATAAATTAACAAATAAAATAAATACACCATGAAAATATACAGAACAACTGAGTCATTTTATTAATATGAGGTGAAAATACATGTACAACAGTGCTAAAAAATAGCAACACTCAAGCTGACAGAGGTGGATAGAGTGACCCTCAAGTCCTCTCAGTGAAGGCACTGCGTAACTGCTCATCTACTGGAGGCCATAATACAATGTCCCTACTGCAAATGCTGGAAATTTAACTGCTGACTGAAAAAGGTTATTTAGATCAGGTTGTTATGGAGCTCAGATGATGCCAGGATTTCAGATTCGGGCTCTATGATGAAAACCAAAAATAACCCAGAAAGGATTTCCATATTTTTTTACTTTGGAAAAGCACCCTCTTAGGGCTTGCAATATACAACTGCTGGGTATTCAGATCTATGGCATGAACTAAAGAGAAATATGGCTGCAATAAGATACAGTCAACTCAATGCATGAAGGGCTGATCCGTCCCCCTAATCTCCAAGCTAGGAGCTGGAGATCTATCTCCTCCTTCCTCCTTTTAAGTTGCAGTTGCTGAATATACAACTGCTGGAATGGACTATGCTTTCAAGAAGGATGAAGCTATAGCCTAATGCTAGATGATGCAATTCTACTCAAGAATGATGGAAATAATCTCTCCAAGGTGAGGGTATGGTCCTTCATAGGGTTCCAAGCTGAAATACTTGGAACTTCCTTCCTCCACTAGATCTACAAGATTGGACTGCGCAATTCCTGGGGAAACTGCTGTTGCATAGAGGTGTAGAATGGTGGCCTGATGCCGGATATCACAATGATGCTTCTGAAAGACTGAAATAGAAGCACAAGGTGAAAGGATGATCCGTCCACTAATTTCCTAGCTGAAATGATAGAAAATACCTTCCTCCTCTCAAACCCTCAAGCAAAAATATGTAATTCCTAAATATATATGTGCTGTAGAGAGGGGCTGAATTTGGGACCAATTCTTGATGATGAATGGATGCTCAAATAAAAATTTCTAGAGTAGGCACTCGAAGTCCCCCGTGGATAAGGGTGGGATTCAAGGGTGGATAAGGGTGGTACCTCTGGTATCCTGTTTTGGAATGGATATTCATGATGAAAGTTGTAGTCCTCGGATAGATCTTTCTAATGATGTACCATGTGCGTCAAACGGAGATAGTATGCCAAAGTTATGTCCCTGAGAAGTTGAAACACCGTTTTACCCAAACGGAGCCCATAGTTTTGGCGCTTCATCTCCTAGGGTTAGGTTTTTGGATGTTTAGAGTTCTCCATTGTTTCTCAATAATAAAGAGGCCCTCGAGCCTCATTGTAACTCAGTTTAGAGGCCTGTAGCCGCCACATCTCTTCTCAGAGATAGCTACCAACGCCCTAGCTAGTTTTATTTCCATTCTGTCTGTAAGCAAATTTCAGTTTTTTCATATTAATGAAATGAAGTGTTATTTCCGTTGCATCTCTATATTTATGGTTATATGTTTATTCTGTTGCATTCCTACATAAATCTGGATTAGTGGTATCAAAGCGGTCTGCTTTTTCTCGATCCTTATTTGCATGTCCCCAACGAGGTCGGGGTATAAGGAGCTAGGGCTTGATCTAGTGGAACCTTTGCAAGATCAGCCTCACAAACCTCGACGGACACCCATGGGGGATGAAAAGAAAGATGAGGGAGTAGGAGATCCTATCAAAATATTTCTTGAGGAGGCCCTCGAAAAACAAAGGAATGCGATGATGGATAACTTTGTTTAGATCCTTCAACGGCTGCCCACCAGCGGCACATCTGCATCCAGCAGCCACTCTGGAGGTGCGAATCCTTTTAAGGTACAAGTAAATTTTGACATTCCCATATTTGAGGGTCGAATAGACGCAGATGTCATAGATAGATGGTTGAATCTATTAGAAGGATATTTCTCTGTTCATGACTTTTCAGACCGGGAGAAGATTATTTTTTCACTCCTTAAAGCTACCCCCCATGTTAAGGACTGGTGGGAAACCTACTGTGAGAACAAGGACCAGACGGAACCCTCTCTGTTCTCGACCGTACCAACTTGGAATTCTTTCCAAGACACCATCAAGGAACAATACTATCCTGTGGGGAGCTATGAGGACAAGTACATACAATGGACCACACTGCGACAACAAAGGGATCAAGATGTGCATGAGTTGACGAATCTGTTCCATATCCTGTGCACAAAGTTGGGTATCAAAGATTCAGAGAAACATCTGGTGCTAAAGTATCGCAGCTATCTGCACAGATACATTCAAGAGGAAATGGTGTTCCTCGAAATTTCCTCACTTGGTACGGCATACCGGTATGCTGCCAAGATTGAGCAGAAATTCAAACAGAAGAAGCGATACTTTGGATATGTGAATCAAAAGCAAGGGAAAGGTGTTTCCAAACCGTAGAACAAAGGGCAGAGCTAAGGCATGGTGGCTAAAGACAACCCATCGAAGCTACAAGAAAAGAACAGCACCGCAAAGCCAAAAAAGGACACGAAAAAGTGGTGTGAGTTCCATAAGAGCTCCACTCACAACACAAGTGAGTGTCGGGCCAAGCAGTCACTAGTGGCCGAGATGAGGGCTTCTGAGTTAGATGCATGCTCCGAATCCAAATCAGAACCTAAAAAGGGGAATGAAAAAGGGAAACAGATTATTGATGCGGAGCCCAACGCCACTGTTTCCACTACAAAGATCCAGAAGGAGGAACTGGAAGATCCAGAGGTGGAGGAACATCTCTTCCACTCCTAGATGTGGGTAAAGGGCTCCCCTATACAGTTCATTGTCGATAATGGGAGCCAAAAGAACCTCATTTTAGTAGATGCCGTGAAGTGGTTGGGCTTTCCAACCATAGCTCACCCACATCCATACACCATCATGTGGCTTCACCAAGGACAAGATCTTCGCGTCAGCCAGCAGTGCTGCCTTCCCTATAGCATCAAGCCCTTCACGGATGAGGTATTATGTGATGTTTCTCCTATTGATGTTTCTGATGTATTATTAGGACAACCATACTCGTGGAAGCGCCATGTTGTGTATGAGTCTCGACCTTGCGCTGTTATTGTTACTTTGGGAAATAAGTTGTATAGGATACCAGAGGTACCACCTCTTGCCGCTATCTCTTTGGTTACTACAAAATAATGCAGTAAGCTCATTTCCCAAACCAGGAAATTCGTTTTCCTGATGATCCACCCCCAGGGCAAGAAGAAGACTGTGGCCATGACCTCCAGACAAGGATCCTCTGCACAACAACAACAAATGGATAAGGTTGTGGAGGAGTACGGGGACATCTTCACCTCACCCACAAGGGTTCCTCTGCACTGTCAGTTCAAGAACCCGATTGATCTGACCCCAGGTGCGCCGCTACCCAATGGACCGATCTATCGGAGCTCTATTTTGGAGAACGATGAAATCAAGAGGTAGATTCAGGAGCTGCTGCAGAAAGGTCACATCCGACCAAGTTCATCGCCTTGTGGGAGCCCGATCGTGTTGGTACAGAAGAAGGATGGGACGTGGAGACTCTGTATTGACTATAGGGCGCTGAACAAGATCACTTTCCGGAATAGGTACCCGATCCCACGGATTGATGACCTTCTGGACCAACTCAAAGGTGAAAAATATTTCAGCAAGATTGACTTGAAGTCGGGGTATCACCAGGTACCAATTAAACCCTCTGATGTGTGGAAGACTGCCTTCAAAGCCAAGGAAGGCCTTTTTGAATGGCTGTTCATGCCTTTAGGGTTGACGAATGCTCCCACAACCTTCATGAGGATGATGGACAACATCTTGTGGCCATTCACCAAATCATTTATAGTGGTGTACTTGGATGGCATTCTTATCTTCAACCAGACTTGGGAAGAGCACCTTCACCACATCCGACAAGTCCTCCAAACACTGCGGCAACACAAGTTGTGTGCCAATCTGGAGAAGTGCACTTTTGGCATGACCCAGGTTCAATATCTGGGATACATTATTGATGAAAGGGGGGTGCATGTGGATCCAGCCAGGATCTAAGTCATTCGGGATTGGCCAGCCCCAACTACTATAACAGAGCTTCACAGCTTTCTGGGTCTTGCTAATTTCTACCGCAGTTTCGTGTTGGGATTCTCTCATATCACTTGGCCCTTGAGTCAATTCACCAAGGGAGGAGCGAGAGAAAAATTATTTTGGTCGGAACCTCAACAGAAGGCGTTCACAGAATTGAAAAATCGCCTCTGTTCTACCCCAGTGCTCACTTTACCAGACTTGCAATAGCCATTTGAGATCGAGATAGATGCCTCTGACTATGCTATTGGGGCAGTTCTTACTCAACAGGGACATCCAATGGCATATCACAGTGAGACATTGTCTGACACAGTTCGCAAGTATCCCACTTATGACAAAGAAATGTATTCCATTGTGCAAGCTTGTCGACAATGGAAGCATTAAATTTTGGGGAAGGAAACAATCCTCCACACAGACCACCAGCCCCGGCAGTTCATACAGACACAAGGGAAGTTGTAGAATGATTGCCATTAGAAGTGGTCCACATATCTGCAACAGTTTCAATTGAAAATCAAGTACAAGAAGGGTAGCACCAATAATGTTGTAGACTGCCTTAGCCGACCACTGATCATGGTGCTCACCACCGTGCTCAACTCTTGTGGGCATGAGACTTTTGATTGGCCGCTTCTCTATGAGAGTGACCCAGAATTCAGCCACACTTACAAGGCACTCTTGGGGGGTATGAAAGTTCCAAAATTTCACCTCCAAGATGCACTATTATGTCACTTGGGACACCTTTGTGTTCCTTCAAGTGAGCGTGCCAAGATGATATGGGAAGCACACTACAGTCGAGTCGCTGGGCATTTCGGGGTCGAGAAAATAGTAGCAATCCTGCAGAAGTATTTCTATTGGCCAAACCTTCTAAAGGATGTCGAGAAGCACATCAGATCTTGCACTGCTTGTGCCATTGCCAAACCGACCATCAAGAAGCAAGGCCTATATACTCCGCTACCTACCCGTAGTCGACCTTGGGAATCCATCTCCATGGATTACATGTCAGGCCTACATTCTACTAAGCAGGGAAACGACTATGTTTTCATGGTCGTCGACAGATTCTCAAAGATGGCCATCATGGCGGCCTGCAAGAAGAATATCACAGCAGAAGCCACTGCTAAACTCTTCTTTGAACGAGTGTGGGTGTACTTTGGGATCCCACAGTCTATCATATCATATTAGGATAGCAGGTTCCTCAGCACATTTTGGTCCAGCCTCTGGTCAATGTTGGATACCAAGCTCACCAATTCCACAGCTTTCCATCCCCAAACAAATGGCCAGACAGAGGTCGTCAACAGAATGCTTGTACACATTCTGTGCATGTACAATTCAAAGCATCCACGCACATGGGACCAGATCCTCCCATATGTACAACATAGTTATAATCGGGTTCTCCACAATTAAATTGGCCATAGACCCTTTCAGGTGGGCTTGGGATTCCAGCCACTATGTCCTATTGACGTAGCCATACCATTTGCAGCTGCTCAGGCCGATTTAGCTCATGTCCAGTTTGAAGTTGACAAAGCAAGTAGATTCATTGAGTGCATTCAACACATCTGCCAATAGGTTCATGATATATTGGACAGAGCCAATGCCAAGTACAAGCAACACCATGATCAACACTGGGTGCCACACAATTTCCAGGTGGGCGACAAAGTATGGCTACATTTGCAGAAGGAGCGCCTCACTGGACCCTACCACAAGCTTTGCCCGCTCCGATACGGGCCATACACCATCACCAAGGCTGTAGGGAACAATGCCTTCGAGCTCAGTATTCCACCATTCCTTGGTCTGCACCTAGTATTCAATTTGGATCGCCTTCGTCCTTACTTCCCACCTCTACTAGACACCTCAGACATTGCAGAACAACTCACACTAACAGAGTTAAACCCTGACTGCATGGAACAGGCCACCACAGAATGTATCAGGGATGTGAAAATAAAGAGCACTCGCCAACAGAACATCCAACTGTATCAGGTTGTCAAAGCTGGCCAACTCCTACACTAACGCAAGTGGTTCACCAGGGACCAAGTTTAGCAGAAGTTTCCTCATCTCATGGATGAAATCAATGCAATGGGGACCATTGATTCCTAAGGGGGGAGGAATGATCCAGGTGGATATTGGTGGCCACCCACCTATTCCAGTTGGGGCCCCACCATTTCCTCTTTCAGTTTTTCAGTTTCAGCACAACTTACTATTTTTAGCAGTTTTTCGGGTCCTGAACTTCCAGAGCTGTTTTGAGGTCCTAAACGAAGTTTTTTGGGCATCGTGCCGGAAGAAAAATTGTAATTTCATCTCATGAAAACTTGTATTAGTTAACTGAGGCATTAAGACTTAGTTAGCTTAGGAAATTCGAGTTAGAGGTCAAAGAGGAGGCATGCAAAGGAATTTTCTATTTTTAGGGGGTCCAAATATAGTTATTTGTGAGTTGTAATTAGTTAACCCAATTAATTGAGTTAATATTAGTTTACCTAGTTCTAACTGAGATATGAACTAGTGATAGGTCCAGTGAATTAAATATGATTTAATTCACAAGTAGTGATCAATAAATTAACTGATAATTCACTATAGATAGTTGTTGCATATCATTTCTAAGGAAGGCCTAGTTGAGATTGAGGTTAAAGGGAAGAGATGTATAAGTTGTACTATTAGAAAATTGTACAGGTCCTGCATGAGGTCATTAGGAAGGCCTTGAAGGATTGCATAATAATAATTTGGTATTTTCCTAATTAATAGGGGCTCAATTAGCCCAAGAATGCATAAGGAAGGTTGGGAAAGCAATGACAAGCAAGAGCTTAAATAATTGATCAATTTTTCTTAGATTGCAAGCTAGATTCGAGCAGGATCAGAGTGAGTCAGTCAATAGAGTGAAAAGGTTTCCACAACCTACAAGGTTGACACCACAATGATTGGAGGAAAAAAGAACAAAAGAGCTTTGTTATAACTGTGATAGAAAATACACTAAAAGTCATAAGTGGACCGAGAAGAAATTATTTTACATAGAGCTTGACAAGGAAGTAAAAATCATATTGGAACCTGAAGCAGTTACATAAAAAATAACTTGAAAGCTATGAAATCAATCGATTTCAGAGTATCTCATCAAATGGAAGAACTTACTCGCTGAACATTCCACATGGGAGGATGTGAATTTTATACAGAAGAATCCAGGACTACTCAAGCGTTGAGGAAAACACTTTTTTGAAGGAGAGGGGAATGTTAAGTCCCTATAATACTAGTGTATCCCCTTATTGTTATTTTTAGTGTTGCTTCCTTATTGTTATTGTTGTTTCCATGTAGTCCTAATAGTGTTATTATTGTTCCCCATAGAAGCCCACTATTGTTATTATTGTGTCCTTATATTATTATTGTTATGTAGGCTCTGATTATATTCAGACCCCTTAGAATCCTATATATAGAAAGTAGGTTTTTGTCATTTGAATCATCCGAGAATTGTTCATTTATGTAAAGTAAGGGAGGTTTCCCCCTCAAAGAGGTTGATTTCTAAGTCGTTGATCTATCTTTTCTTCTATTGTTTGAGCTTGTTGCATAACAAAAGCGCTTGCAATGGTAGATTACCTACTTCAGTTAAGTTATTGAATTGGTTTAACTATATTAGTTATTCATGGAAGATGGAATACCTATTGCATTCATTGAACCTCAACTAAAAGGGGACATGTATTTTTAGCTATTTTATTTTAATTTTAATTTTAAAATAAAAATTTAAGAAGCTCATAACTAATTTTGAAATCAATATGAACCCTTGACATGTGCACACAACTATGAATATTCCCTAGATATTTTTTTGAGGTTAAATATCCATCATCCACATAATTTTTTCACATAAATAAACTAAAATTCTAGAAACCCAATTCTAAACAGGACACACCTATCCACATAATTTAAAAATGGTCAAATAAATAATTTAAATATTTTTTGCATAAGCTATAATATTTTCTTTAATGTTAAAATTTATAAAAATACATATATTTAGCATGGGTAGTTATGGCCATGATTGTGATTATCTCGAAAATAGTCAATTTATAGATGTGATTGTGATTAGCTTAATAATAATCAATTAGAAGCAATGTTGTATACAAACAAGCACTGTAGGGTAGTTTGGTCCCTGCTACTCAAGTTACAAATTAGGCTTTCAAAAAAATTGCAAATTGATATATGAAGTAGAACAAATAATTTCCTCATAAAGGGAAAGGACTTGCATAAATTTTTGTGGGTAGTAACCACTAGTAAGTATGTAAATTTACATTTATACTCCTACTTATTAAAGTGTTGAAGAACACGTACATAATGTGTTGAAATTTGCAACAAGAAACATTGAAAATGGCAACCAGAAATGGAATCCATAAAATGGCACCATATGAGGCTCCCAATTTAATTTTCCCTTAATTAAATTGGAAGAAAAATTGTAATTTCATCTCATGACAACTTGTATTAGTTAACTGAGGCATGAAGACTTAGTTAGCTTAGGAAATTCAAGTTAGAGGTCAAAGAGGAGGCATGCAAAGGAATTTTCTATTTTTAGGGGGTCCAAATATAGTTATTTGTGAGTTGTAATTAGTTAACCCAATTAATTGAGTTAAAATTAGTTTAACTAGTTCTATCTGAGAGATGAGCTAGTGATAGGTCCAATGAATTAAATATGATTTAATTCACAAGTAGTGATTAATAAATTAACTGATAATTCACTATAAATAGCTGTCGCATGTCATTTCTAAGGAAGGCCTAGTTGAGATTGAGGTTAAAGGGAAGAGATGTATAAGTTGTACTATTAGAAAATTGTACAGGTCCTACATGAGGTCATTGGGAAGGCCTTGAAGGATTGCATAATTATAATTTGGTATTTTCCTAATTAATAGGGGCTCAATTAGCCCAAGAATGCATAAGGAAGGTTGGGAAAGCAATGACAAGCAAGAGGTTAAATAATTGACCAATTTTGCTTAGATTGCAAGCTAGATTCGAGCAGGATCAGAGTGAGTCAGTCAACAGAGTGCAAAGGTTTCCACAACCTACAAGGTTGACACCACAATGATTGGAGGAAAAAATAACAAAAGATCTTTGTTATAATTGTGATAGAAAATACACTAAAAGTCATAAGTGCACCGAGAAGAAATTATTTTACATAGAGCTTGACAAGGAAGTAAAAATCATATTGGAACCTGAAGCAGTTACACAAAAAAGAACTTGAAAGCTATGAAATCGATCAATTTCAGAGTATCTCATCAAATGGAAGAACTTACCCGCTGAAGATTCCACATGGGAGGATGCGAATTTTATACAGAAGAATCCAGGACTACTCAAGCGTTGAGGAAAGCACTTTTTTGAAGGAGAGGGGAATGTTAAGTCCCTATAATACTAGTGTATCCCCTTATTGTTATTGTTAGTGTAGCTCCCTTATAGTTATTGTTGTTCCCATGTAGTCCTAATAGTGTTATTATTGTTCCCCATAGAAGCCCACTATTGTTATTGTTGTGTCCTTATATTATTATTGTTATGTCGGCTCTGATTATATTGGGACCCCTTAGAATCCTATATATAGAAAGTAGGTTTTTGTCATTTGAATCATCCGAGAATTGTTAATTTATGTAAATTAAGGGAGGTTTCCCCCTCAAAGAGGATTTCTAAGTCGTTGATCTATCTTTTCTTCTATTTTATGAGCTTGTTGCATAACAAAAGGGCTTGCAGTGGTAGATTACCTACTTCAGTTAAGTTATTGAATTGGTTTAACTATATTAGTTATTCATGGAAGATGGAATACCTATTGCATTCATTGAACCTCAACTAAAAGGGGACATGTATTTTTAGCTATTTTATTTTAATTTTATTTTTAAAATAAAAATTTAAGAAGCTAATAACTAATTTTGAAATCAATATGAACCCTTGACATGTGCACACAACTATGAAGATTCCCTAGATATTTTTTTGAGGTTAAATATCCATCATCCACCTGGTTTTTTCATATAAATAAAATAAAATTCTAGAAACCCAATTCTAAACAAGACACACCTATCCAAATAATTTAAAAATGGTCAAATAAATAATTTAAATAATTTTTGCATAAGATATAATCTTTTCTTTAATGTTAAAATTTATAAAAATACATATATTTAGCATGGGTAGTTATGGACATGATTGTGATTATTGTCTACTCAACTTAGTGTTCCTAAATTGATGTCATAAATTGTCAACCAGGGCTAGTAAACTGTTGAAGTGAAGTGCACCATATGCGCCTAGGTATCTTCTTCCTAGTTCGTTGTGCTTAGTGTTTTTCTAGTGTTTTTGGTTTTGTGTTTTTATACTAAGGGGAAAAGAACTGAATTGCTAGCAAAGAGGAGTTACTAATCACACTAAAACAGAATAAAATCTACTCTAAACTATGAATGGCACCTAAGAACAGGAAATGCTAATCCACATATTGTAAAGATGATAAGAAAAGTAACTCATAACATTAAACTCAGTCCAATTCATTTCATTAGAGGTGTGCTGGAACAAACTGAGAAAAGGATTAGTTTGATGTAATGAGGTTCTCTTTAGTAAACAACAACTTAAAATATCACAGAGAAAATCTCATCCGTTGTTAGAAATTTGTTGGAACATTTTGAGAAAAGATTATCTACAACATAGTAAGGAACCCTATGCTAAAATACCTTATGACACTAGAATTAACTCATTTGGAAACTCAAAATGTTACTATTAAGCCTCGTTCAAAGGTTAGAGATCTCTTGGAACAACTTGGGAAAAATGTTGTTTGTAAAATTATGAGAAATTGCAGAACAGTTAAGAGCTCAAAATGATATAAATAATTCTTGTTCATATGTTAATGATGTGTTAGAAGAAGTTAAGAACAAGAGCAGCTTATAAAATAATGAGGGTCTTTTAAGTCTAATTAACAGAACTGAAATAGAATTAAATAATATAACTGAAATGCAATGAACATAACTGAACTAAAATGCAATTAACTCAAGAGTACTACAGCTATATCTCATTCATGCATTAGTGATATATTGGAACAACTCATGAGAACAAGATTGACTGTAATATTCAATGTAAGTAAATGACATACGTATGATACAAGAGAATAAACTCAGAAAACTGCCTAAGTTAAGAACAAAACATAGTTAAAAGTCACTTATCTAGAAAATATGCACAAAGCCTTTCGGACAGTAGGGGCCCTCTACCATCAGATTAGCACATGAATCCTTAACTCCTTAAAGTTTCTTTAGGTCATGCATCAAAGTTATACTTCTTTCATTAAAGGAAAAATGCTCAGAAATAGAGTATCACAGTCTTTGAGAACTAACAACAAAACATCAACTGACTTTTCTCTGTTCACCGAGTTATTTTTATAAGAAAATACATAACTGTCATTGAGTAGAAATAGGCATAGGTGTCTTTTATAATCAAAATCAAACTATAACTCCTGTTGAGGACTCGTATTTTGCTGAAGATATCTGCAGAGTCCTTATCCTTGTAGAAGTTTGCTTCTTGGTTTTGGCTTTGTCCACGTGCATAACCACTTTCAGATTTTTGCTTAGCCTTCGTGGAGGACAAGGAATGATGTAGGAGAGTTTTGAAATTTAACCATATGTGTCTTTCCCTTAAATGACACCTGTAACCTATGTAAACATAAAGATGGCTACGAAATATGCGACTAGCTACAGAATGACTGCATTCTGTAGCTAAGTCTGCTAAAAAAATCACTATGACAACAAAACCCCAAAAGTATAATAAGTCATTCATTGCATGCATTCTTAAAGTGATTTCAATCATTCCTAGTGATATTTTAAGCCTATAGCTAATAAAGGAAAAATGGAATGAGGTGAAATTTGATGAAAGGAAAGGACATCTTTAGGGCTCAACAATTATCTCGAAAATAGTCAATTTATAGATGTGATTGTGATTAGCTTAATAATAATCAATTAGAAGCAATTTTGTATACAAACAAGCGCTGTAGGGTAGTTTGGTCCCTGCTACTCAAGTTACAAATTAGGCTTTAAAAAAAATTTCAAATTGATATATGAAGTAGAACAAATAATTTCCTCATAAAGGGAAAGGACTTGCATAAAATTTTGTGGGTAGTAACCACAAGTAAGTATGCACATTTACATTTTTACTCCTACTTATTAAAGTGTTGAAGAACACATACATAATGTGTTGAAATTTTCAACAAGAAAAATTTAAAATATCAACCAGAAATGGAATCCATAAAATGGCACCGTATGAGGCTCCCAATTTAATTTTCCCTTAATTAAATTGGAATAAAAATTCTAATTTCATCTCATGAAAACTTGTATTAGTTAACTGAGGCATGAAGACTTAGTTAGCTTAGGAAATTCGAGTTAGAGGTCAAAGAGGAGGCATGCAAAGGAATTTTCTATTTTTAGGGGGTCCAAATATAGTTATTTGTGAGTTGTAATTAGTTAACCCAATTAATTGAGTTAAAATTAGTTTAACTAGTTCTAACTGAGAAATGAGCTAGTGATATGTTCAGTGAATTAAATATGATTTAATTCACAAGTAGTGATCAATAAATTAACTGATAATTCACTATAAATAGTTGTTGCATGTCATTTATAAGGAAGGCCTAGTTGAGATTGAGGTTAAACGGAAGAGATGTATAAGTTGTACTATTAGGAAATTGTACAGGTCCTGCATGAGGTCATTGGGAAGGCCTTAAAGGATTGCATAATAATAATTTGGTATTTTCCTAGTTAATAGGGGCTCAATTAGCCCAAGAATGCATAAGGAAGGTTGGGAAAGCAATGACAAGCAAGAGGTTAAATAATTGACCAATTTTGCTTAGATTGCAAGCTAGATTTGAGCAGGATCAGAGTGAGTCAGTCAATATAGTGCAAAGGTTTCTCAGTGTGAGGAACAAAAATATATTCTTTCATGATCTTGACCATATGAAATATAGATATAGAGGGGTTTTCAACAATTTCTTTCCCATATACATCTTGTGTTGTGCGATTGATAATTTATTCTCTTAATTGTTATGTGCTTGTGGGATCGTGTTTTGTTTCCACAAATTGTAGAAGGATTCATTATTTTTTTTAGTACATTACAAGATTAGAATCAATCCCTTGGTTAGAATTTTCTACATGGTATCATAGCACCAAGAATCACAATAGAAGAGAAGAAATTGTGTTTGTTTTGAACTGGTTCGAATTTGCAAGTTTATTCTTTAGGATCCAACAAAAAATCAATATGTCTTTCAATGGCTTGAGACTCAAATATGCCCTTGAGGGAAATTTGAATTACATAGCATGGAAGGAATGGATGGAGGCAGTGCTCAAGGACAACGAACTAAAGGAATTAATAGAGAGTGATATTCCCTAGCTCGTAGCAACATATGTTAAACTTCTAGATGCATGGAAGAAGAAGGTAGCAAAGGTGAGAAGGATCTTGTTAGAGGGATTTTGAGATCATATTGTCTCGAGTCTCCATGGGAAGGCAACTACATATGTTATGTGGAAGGCTTTGAAAAATCTGTTTCAGAATAAAAACGACCAAAGGAAGTTGGCACTGAAGGACAAGCTCAAAAGATCATGATGGAGGAGGGCGAGACGATACCAAAATAATTGACGAAGTTCACCCAATGTAGAGATGAGCTTGGAAGTTTTGGTGTGATAGTAGCCCAAAATTATTTGGTAATAATAGCTCTTCTATGCCTTCCCAATAGCTGGCATTGTTACCAGGACTCTATGAATGGGAGGAAGAAGCTACCATACTAAGAGCGTTTTCTGTCCGAATTGGTAATAGAATACATAAGGTGGAGCACTAGAGATGGGACCTCTGTCAAAGACAAAGAAGAAGATTTTTCATTGGTCGAGAAAGGAAATAAATCCAAGGGAAAAAAGTCCCAAGTCAAAGAGGGAAATAGATACTTGTCCAAGATCAAGTGTTTTCACTGCCACGAGCATATACACTATGGCTTGAATTGTCCATAGAAGAAGGCAAGCAAAAAGGAGCTTGCAGTTGTAGTGGGTGAAGCACTAGCTTCATAGTTCGAGCTTGATTTTAATCTCATTGCATGTGTGGCCAAAACTATAATTATATGCATGTGGTATCTAGAAAATGGTTCCTCGATCCATATGATGGGGAATATAGATATCTTCAATGACTTGGAGGGGAAGGACCTCCAGTAGAACATAGAGTTTGGAGATGACAGAAGGTATAGCGTGACTGAAATAGGTATAGTTACCTTTTAGAGGGAGTCTAGATCCCCTATTAGGATGAAATTTTTTTTTACGTTTTATGACTAAAGAAGAATCTTGTTTCCACAACGATATTAGAAGAGTGTGGTTATGATGTCATATTTAGAAAAGGAAAGGTGTTCCTTAGACACATCACCACAAGATGGGTGAAACGTATCAGTGTAAGAGTCAAGAACCTGTATGCTCTCAAGGTTGAAGATGAATTAAAATCTTTGACGAGAAAAGCATAAGTTAGTGACTTTGTGGTTGAGAGGGAGCACAAATTACCTCTCAACAAGCAACCTCGGAAGCAGTCTCAGAAGGTTGTGGAGCAGCCACAATTGGAGAAGTAGAGAGGAGACCAAGCAGAGGCATCCACTCAAGCAGAGACCTCTAGAAGGGGGAAATTTCAAGCCAAATGGGAAGAGGGAGCACATGTACCCATACCTCCAGGTGAGAGGTGGGGCGATGTGCAGATATAATCCCAAGAGAAGAAAATTGCGCAGGATCCATTGAGATGGCTTATCTCGTGGATCAGACTTAGCTACGAGGAGCCCATAGTACATAGTAGCAGGAAGTATCAATAGGATTGATGCAATAAAATGTCAAAATGACATAAATCAAAGTGACAAATGTTAGATACTGGAGTGCAGATTAGAGTTGGCAGTAGTGTAGAGGGCAGAAATGTAGAGTCAACAACAATGAAAAGATTTTAGTAGATAGTGCAGTAATCTATAACAGTCAGAGACTCTGATGATAGATGCATCATACTGATTTAGTTTTTGTTTTGGATTCTATTCATTTTTAGGAGTTGTAGGAGAAAAAAACACTAGAGAAGTGTTGCATGCAGAACATTCCAAAGGCACCGGATCAGGATAGATTGGATTCCTTTCTTTTTGAGAGGGATTGTTGAAATTTACAACCAGAAACATTGAAAATGACAACTAGAAATGGAATCCAGAAAATGGCACCATATGAGGCTTCTGATTTAATTTTACCTTAATTAAATTGGAAGAAAAATTGTAATTTCATCTCATGGCAACTTGTATCATTTAACTCTGATTTAATTTTCCCTTAATTAAATTGGAAGAAAAATTGTAATTTCATCTCATGATTAATTGTATTAGTTAACTGAGTCAGGAAGACTTAGTTAGCTTAGGAAATTTGAGTTAGAGGCCAAAGAGGATTCATGCAAAGGAATTTTATATTTTTAGGGGGTCCGGATATAGTTATTTATGATTTGTAATTAATTAACTCAATTAATTGAGTTAAAATCAATTTAACTAGTTCTAACTGAGAGATGAGCTAGTGATAGGTCTAGTGAATTAAATATGATGTAATTCACAAGTAGTGATCTATTAGTTAACTAATAATTCACTATAAATATATGTTACATGTCAATTCTAAGGAAGGCCCAATTGAGACTGAGGTTAAAGGGAAGAGATCTATCAGTTGTACTACTAGAAAATTGCATAGGTCATGCATGAGGTCAGTGGGAAGGCCTTGAAGGATTGCACAATAATTAATTGGTATTTTTCTAATTAATAGGGGCTCAATTAGCCCAAGAACGCGTAAGGAAGGTTGGGAAGGAAGTAGCAAGCAAGAGGTTAAATGCTTGACCGATTTTGTTTAGATTGCAAGCTAGATTCGAGCAGGATCAAAGTGAGACAGTCAACAGAGTGCAGAGGTTTCTCAGTGTGAGGAATAACATTGTATTGTTTCATGATCTTGAACATATGGAATATATAAATAGAGGAGGTTTGAGTAGTTGATTTCCCTAGATACATCTTGTGTTGTGAGATTGATAATTTCTTTCTCTTACTTGTTATGTGATTGTGCGATCGTGTTTTGTTTTCACAAATTGTAGAAGGATTCAATATTTTGTTTTAGTATATTACAAGATCAGCTTGAATCCCTTGGTTAGAATTGTCTACATAATGGTGGGAAAAAATTCCTCGTAAGTATATTTATTCATATTTTGTTCTTTTCCATTGTTTTATGTGAACACTTTCTTAAATTATGGTGGGTAGTAGTTGACTATGAACATTTACGTGAGCATGAGCTATTTTTTCAAGGTATTTCATTTTGGGTGGCTTTCCTGTGAAGTTTAACAATAAAAAATCACTGCCCAAATGTGTAAAAATTATGACATAAATATTGCAACTTTTTGGAGAAATTATGGCAAGGTAGTTATCCACATGGAATTGTATTGTGCAAAGGTTGTAACAAGACCTTCAAATTGTGGTCCAATCAAATGCTTGAAAAGATTTTTTTTTTAATAATATTGAAAAATACATATTTTTTTTAGAGTTAAAAATTATAACTCACATTGTTCAATGCTAAACTAATAGTGATCAACATGAAAACCAATTGCTACAACATGCATGCTAATACGAGTATTAAATATTATTGTGAAAATATAAATATATATGGTAAATTATTGCCTATGGCTAGATTAAAATGATAAAATTCTTTGATCGAGGTTTTATCAAAGTTAGAAAAATCAATTTTAGATAATACTATATATACAAAAATGTATGTAAATATTTCAACATAATAATGATTTTATATTAAATAAATAATGTCTATTTTTTAAAGCTATCTTTTATTAGGTTGTTTCTACATAAGCTTTAGCAATCAATTGTTGCATGAATATGTTCCATTGTCACACAAACAAAGAGGTATCATATACCAATTTGGTGTCTAACTTGGTTGTGACCTTAAAACTATACTATTACCAACTTATATCCATCTCAAATCCAGATCTATCAAGTGTCGAGAGGGATCCCTCTCAACGCTTGGTAGATCCAAAGTTAAGATGGATCTAGGATGGTTTAATTCCCCCCTTTAAATAGGCCATATTCCACATGAATACCATGGTTAATTTTTATTTATTATTATTTTTATAGGGTTATTTTTACTTTTATTTATTTATTTTATTTTATTTTGACTAAGTTAAAATGTTAACATTACATTACTGTTGGAGAGGGGTCCCTTGGGATACACTTTTTGGTATCTTTTTGTACAAATTTTGTAGATGCGTGTTGCGCGAATGAGTCAAGGGGCTTTGGGGCAGGTCAAAGTCCCTATTTTGATGTAAATGGGTTTAAGGGTAAACTATGGGCCTCAAACCAGGATTTGAGACCATATTATCTACGTGCTAGAATAATATAAATAGAAAGATCGAGTCTAAGGAAGTAACTTAAGTTGAATAGACTATTATGATGATCTGAATGTTTATTCATCTGTAACACTTTTGTAAGGGTTTGTTTGGGTTGGGTATAAAGGCTTCTGTTGGATGTGTGTGCGGAGACCTAGTCCTGGCTATGTGCAGACTCCGCTGACTGTGTGTGCGGAAGGGTTATGTGTAAGGGGAAATTTTGATGTATTGAATTGACCTGAAGCTAATATAAAGGATAGATTTTGGCGAAAGAATTGTGCTATTTATCTGAGTTATCTATCTATTGTTTCTATATTTGGGTCACATTGCTTCTATATTGATTATTCATATCTATGCAATTACACCTGTTATTTACGCATGAAGTTATATTGATGATAGAATACTTGAATGAATCTGCTCAAGTGATTACACATTTTTTAGATCTGGATCTAGTTATGTTATGTTATATCTGTGCTACAACGATCTGCGATTCTATCTGTAATCTATTAAGTATTGTGCACATCTGTTTATGATAAATATAAGTCTGCAATCGATCTGCTTAGGGCCACTTCATTATTTTCTTCCTTAGGGTGCAGAAACCTGGTTCCAACACCCCCTCATACTACTTCGGGTGAGAATTTGATCTGCGCAAGCAGGTCATTACTAAAAGGGCCAGTATTTGGAGGGTATGTTGGTTGTGCGATAAACTCTGAACCTGGGTCAGGACCCCTCAAGCCAAAAAATGGTTATGTTTCCAGGATGGGGATCAATTTTTTGGAGATTGGATGTTGTGGCACCCTTTGCGAAATGAATTGCAGAATTGTTTGGATAGAAAGATCATTGAATTCACACTCCAAGAGAACCGAAGTACTAAGCCATCTAATGAAAAGTGGGTACAGAAATACATCTATACAGAAGTTCATGAGATATTCTTTTTCTCCTTTTCAAACAAGATGCAGGAGTGGTAGTCGCGCTTGAATAAATTCAATACCTGTGTGAAGGACGACACAGTCACTGAGTGTACTCCTAAACTGATCCAACAATTAGAGAAGTTAGACAATAATATCACCCACGCAGTAGATCATTAGATCGATCGCCTCTAGGGATGATTTGTGACAAAATTTTCTATTGATCAATTTTTATCCTATTATGAAGCAGAGAGAAGGTTTTTCAAAGGTCCTAGAGGTAAGTTCTTGCGCTCTTTGAAGTTGTTGCTGAAAATGATATTATGTGAACAAGGCTCTATGTGTGAACATATTTATTGAATGCCTCGAAGAGGCTCGATTACACACAGTGGAAAAGTTTACCGCGAAGATCCAAATTTATTTATTTATAGCCCTCTAAAGCATAGATCTGATAGTGAAGGTGAACCAAAGGTTAGTATCTCTAGTGACTTTGAAGCATAAGGTTCATCACACCAAAAACCCTTGAGTATTTTTTCAACCCCATCCACTCCACTTCTACACTCATATCACAAAACACCCACTCCAGCGCACAGTCTATCTCCACGACCACCTCCACCTCCCCCAGAAGAAGATATGGTTGCATTAATCAAGTTACCTAATTTCAGGGGAATTGAAAATGAAGATACTGAGAAATTTTGGTTTGTGACTGAGGCTGTATGGCAGACTCAATAGGTTAACGATAATGATATTAGGAAAGCACAGCTAGCTACTGATTTCCAAGATTGCACATTTGATTGGTACATCAGGTATGTTCAAGAAAACCCTAATGCCACCTTGGGCCAAATAAAATATGCCCTAAAAGAGGAATTTAAGAAGACCAAGCCATACGCGCATCAAGTGATAGAAATGAAAGAGATTCATCATAAGGTAAATGAATCTGTATGGGAGGTGGATCAGAGGCTGAAGCGCACTAGCAGAGATGGTTGATTTGTCATTGATGATACTCATCATAAGGAATGGTTTATTGCTTTGTTTCTTCTGCATTTGTACCAACCCTTATGTCAACAAAATATTGCAACATAGGCTGAGGCTGTGGAGGTTGCAATGAAACTAGAAGCTACCCAAACACCTGTTGTGCTTGGGACTCAACAGATTCAGAATCAGTTGGAAGCCATGCATTTAGAGATTCAAAGCCTGCGCAAAGACAAGGGAAAGGAGGCCGACACAGGGTCTGGTGCATAAAATGTAAGGCTATTGGGCACCATAAAGATAAATGTCTTGTTTTTAACAATTATCTGAACATTGGAGGTCCTATTCCATTGAAGAGTCCTGTATGGTGCACAATATGTCAAATTGATGGATTACATGATATAGACTCTTGCCCAAAAATCAAAAAGTATAAAATTGAGTTGAAGCAGTTGTTTTGCAGATTCTATTCATCATTAGGACATGATGAGAAACACTATCACACTTATGACATGATGTTGAATAAATATGAAATATATTGGATGAAGGATGAGCCTACCTCACTAGTATCCCCCTATGGGCGTAGTGGATTTCAAGGCATAGGAAGAGGACGAGGAGGTGGATAAGCTTGTCGAGGATTATGAAAAGTTATTTTCTATAATTGTGGAGATGTTGGTCACTATGTGCATGACTATCCTAATCCAACATGACAATCATGTAGGTATTGTAGACAATTTTATCATGTGATAGAATATTTTCCTGTCTTGATTGCTAAAATGCACGAGAAGAAGACGCAGACTCCAACACAAAATCTTCATATGGTTAGAGCAGAAACCCATGAAGAAGATCCCAGTGTGAATGTGGTTACTAGGAGTGGTGTAGCCACTAATGAAGATAAGGGAAAGCAATTGTCCACTTATGTATGGTTCCGTAAGGCTTCTAAAAATAAAGAAGGATTTGATCTTTAATACGCAAAGGAGACTTTTGTTGAAGCACATAAAGAATTTGCAGAAGGTATAACATCAACATGAGGAATACCAATGAAGGAAGCAGGAGGAAATGAAGAGATCAAACCATTTCTACAAGCATGTGTAAATTTATTGTGCAACAAAAAGGAAGTAGAGGGTCTTCAGGCTATAATAGATAATTGCACAAAGAAGGAACAACCGATGGTAGAATAGAGAGCTGTCAATAAAATATACAAGAATAAGAAGAGAACGGGTAGGGAGATGTGTATGACTCCGCAAATTGGTGCTTATGATATGTGTTGAGCCTCAAAATTGTGCTTTTCTTCACTTCATTTTACCTCATTTTCCCTTGTCCATTGCTATCTTAGATCCAATTGATCAATAAGTATAGTTAAAATTACTTCTAGAATGATTTACATGACTGACTTGCTAAGTTTTGTGATTTTTTCCATTGTAAAGCATTTTGACCGGAACTAGCTGCAGAATGCAGACATTCCGTAGCTAACCGGCGATTCTGCAGCTGCCTTCATGTTTGAGTATGTTCTAGGTGGCCTCTTGAGAAAAACCGCATATGGGCATGATCCACGTCATGTATACATGGTTCGTTGCTCATCATGGAGGAAGAAATGAATTCTGGGTATGGTTTTGAACGTGGGGAACACATTTAGGAAGGAAGACTCCTATTAGGACTGTCTCAGTCCAGATGTCTTTTCTTCTTCACGTAGCCACTTCAAAGAGTCCTAACATGATTCGGATAAGGAAAGACATTATTCCTAAATTGTTGTAATTATTGTTACGTGCATTTGCTTTATAAACTCTTGGGAGACCGAGAGCTATGTGAGAGATTTTATGTTAGATTTGCTGCTAGATTTTGTTTAAACTCTGTGTTACATTCCTGAAAACGCAGAGTGTTATGTTCAAACTATTTCATCTTTAATGGAGCAGACAAAGTTATTTTGAAGGCGTGATTTAATTTGGAGTTGAATTCCGTCAAGTGGTAGAGGGCCCCTGCCTCTTGCACGGATTTATTTTGCGTAAATTAGATAAGTTTCCTAGCTGCCTTTACGTTTTTCATTTGAATTAATAGTTGTTTTAATTAGCTACTGTAGTCGTACTCATTCTAATTCTTCCACAAGAAGATGCTCTTCCAAAAGAATATAATGATGAATGTTGAATGACTATAGTATTGTAGGATTAGGAGTTGAATTTATAATTGTTTTAACTAGCTACTGTAGTTATATTCATTCTAACTCTTCCACAAGAAGACACTCTTCCAAAAGATTATAATGATGAATGATGAATAGCTATGGTACTGTAGGATTTAGTTGTAGTTTTTTCTGTTCACTATCACAGTTACACTTGTTCTAATCACTCTTCCACAAGAAGAAACTCTTCCAAGAAATTCTTAAGAAGTTCAAGACATGACCGTGATAATGAATGATTTAGTTGTGTGTTTGTACTAAGTATCATCTCTTTTCTTGCTCTTAAACGCTTGCCCAAGACATCATAATGACGAGTAGGGTATGGATATGATATCTTAGTTTTTCATTTGCTTTCAGTCTATTTGCTTACAATTTCACTCAATTACACAGTCAGAATTGTTCTACCTCTTCCAAAAGAAGGAACTCTTCCAAAATATCACTAATGATGAACAAACAGATTGTGTAACTTCATAGAATAATGCATGTTAGCATATTTAGAATGCTCCAGAGTTTCATTGCATTTAACTCATGTTCAATTACTTTGTTTCAAGTTTGATGATGACTTATATTTCAACATTGTTCTAGATTAGTGGCATCTTAGGTTCATTCTTAGATTAACTCATTGTACTTGCACTCCATATTCAAATTGTCTTCCATTGCACAATAGATTATTTCAGTTGTTAGGATTAACAAGACAACCTTCATTATTCACAAACCTCTTCTTGTTCTAAAATCTACAAATGATCCATAACCACATGAATAGAAGACAACATCACTATAAGGCCTGAAGTATCTCTGCAATTTCCTTATCATTTCATAAACAGAATCCTCCCTCAAAAGCCTACTTTGAAAAGAAATCAATAACTCTTGAGTAAAGGTTTTGTGACATTTAATTAAATTGCAGAATAGAGATAGGAGCTAGTTCTAGAATAGAAGATCTTATGATGATAACAATGTCTTTCCTCTAATTATGTTTCAAATCTCTAATTAAGGACAAAGTATTGCATCATTGTAAGTTAGTTGTTTCACTGTCTATTTAGAGAATTTGCATACTTAGTGATCATTTCTCAAGTTTAGTTTGTTTTTTAAATAATTTGTCTAAAAGTCATTATCAAGCTTTACTTTTAGTTAGTCATAGTTTAGATTCAGCTTCAGTGTTTCCAATTTCATTTGCCATTTGTTATCCATCAATTAGGTTTAACTCTGTTTTTAATCACCAGCTTCTTTCTATTATCTTTCTAGGCATTTTCCTGCAAACATAAAACCACCAAAAGACCAAAAACATCATAAATCATTACAAAAGACCAAAAACATCATAAACACTACACACAACGCATTAGGAAACAAGCACCTAGGTACATACAGTACACTTCACTTCAGCAGTTTACAAATCCTGGTTGACAATTAAATGAGCTCAGTTTAGGAGACTAGATTGAGACCGAACATTTTGGCGCCGTTGCCGGGGAAGTGAAAACTAGGTAACCTTTGTTTCTTAGCATCCAAAAACAATTTTATGCGTTAGAAATTCAAGAAAGTCTTGTCGCAGGCGAGAGGCGAAGTTTGATTTCTAGAACACCCTTGTTTCATCTAGATCCGAGCTAGTACACACCTTCAACTCAGGCAATCTTCCATCCTTTCTTGATCTGGACTTCTAGAAGATCTAGGGTCACCTCTGTTATACACAGAGAAACCTTCCACTTCATCACTTTGAACATATATGAAAGATTTAAAAACTCACAGTGAGAGACACAAACCTTTGCTTCCACGGAGAGTCGGCCATGGCGGGAAGAAGGAGGGGAGGAGTTTTGTGGAGAACACATTATTTGGAGGAGGTAGAGAGGTAGAGGAAAGAGGGAAGGAGGAGGAAGGAGGAAGAAGAGGCCAAAGAGTACGAGATGGAGAAGAAATTAGAATAGGAAGCTCTTTTGGGTTCCCTATGCTTGATGAAGAAACCAATACAACCATGAAAAACATTTAACCCTCTGTCCTTCCAAACTTCTATGGACTTAAAACTGAAGATCCTGAAACTTTCTTATTCGAATTTGAAGTGCTGTGTAGAACTTATGGCTACCTACAAGATGCTCAAAAACTGAGCATTTTTTCCTTCAACTTTGAAGGGAGCGACATGAAGTGGTTTGTAGTCTGTGTTCTATTGGAAACATGGAAAGACATGAAACAAGCATTTCTAGAGAGGTATTTGGATTACTGTATGCCAGTCAACCATAAGGAGGAAGTGTTTAAAATGTTACAAAAAGAGGATGAAAATTTGGAAGATTTGTTGGAGAGGTTTAACTATAACATCAAGAGGGCAAAAATGGAAAATTTAGATCAAGACACTTTGAAAGCTCTCTTATTGAAGACAATTAGGGATGAATGGTTAGATATCCTTAACATGATGGGAAAAAGAGGTCCTGTCCACAACTTCACGAAATATACGAGTTATGTATCAGCAGCTTTCCGGAGGAAATCCAAAGAAGCTGTCAAAGGTCCAAGAGATCTGCTCTTGCAAGGGCAAGTAAATGCGCTTCTGGGACAGTAAGGTAAATAAGACACATGCTTAGTGATTTTAAGACGTGACATCTTAGGGAGTCTTAGTGAACAAATAGACACCTCAAGATACAAAACAAGCAAAAGGCAGATACGTACATGAAAAATCTTTTGTCCCAAATGCGAAAGAAACATGCCTTAAGAGAATGTCCTTTATAGTGTAAAAGTTATAGAAACCTATGTCATTTCCTATGTCATTTGTTAAGAAGCATGTGACCGAACAATATGGACTGAGTTATTCTAGATCTAAGATCAGATGCTAATTTTCTACCCTAAGAAAACTGTGGCTATGCATGGAGGCAAGTGGAATGGCTGGCACTGTCATGGCCAATCAACAGAAGATCATTCCCTTAGGAAGGCTGTCGCAAGTTGTGGCCAGTATCGAGGGTGTTAAGGTGATGGCTTACTTTGAATTCATACAAATTGTAGATGATATTGATCCTTATCCTGTGTTACTAGGGTTGGACTGAGATATTGACATGGATGGTGTTATATCTGAAGTAAAGGAGAATGGAATTTGAAAGAGATGGAGTAAGGGTCATCATTCCTCTAGATCCGGCTGAAGGATAAAGATACATAAAACATGTGCACGCTGATGATGATATTGATCAAATCTATAAGCTGAATTTGTGCGAGGAAGATTGGATTAACCCAACAACATATGGAAATATTAACTCAGAGAAGGATAGCTCTTGTTTTTTGGATTCTGATGAGGAATTAGAAAACTAGCAGAATAGGTTGCATGAGGTATCTGTGTTGCGTTGTAACCGTGTGACTAGATCTCTGTGATGTATAACATCTGAGGTATGCGAATTACCATACTATGAAAGGATATCTGCGATGTATAGGGGAGCTTGAAAGGATTGTTCCTGAAGGACAAATATTCCATGCTTTGGATCTCAGACTGCGCGCTACTCCAACAAGATGGTGGGAGACTCATAAAGAAAACATGGGCCACTGGGATGAATGTGCACACATGATGAGCCATATGCTTTGAATGTCCAACCATCACAATGGAAGAAGTCTACCCTGGAAAGGATGATTTGCGCAGACATTTGGCTAGATGGAATCAGTTATGGGGAGTAGAACCAAGACCTGAATGGGTCCACATGTTTATTCACACATTAGGGAAGGTGCCTTCTAATTGGTATATGGAGACAGAGCTGCACCGAGGTATTAGTGAATGTTCTACGTTGATGGAGAGTTTTATCCTAACATTCATCTTTGAGAGAGTATTTGATAGGATTGGCCAAGCTTTGCATAATATCCAAGAAGTCATCTTTGATATAACAAAGCCTGCAATCGAGTGCGCTCCACCAGCATGGGATGCATAGATGAAAGATATTGTGAATTGCATGAATCTGATAGTTGAAGAGAGTGAAGATAATCCAAGGAATCGCATCATTCCATAATCTGAGGAACAACGGACAATATTTGGGCCCTCGATCACCTCGCTAGACATGAGAAAACCCTTAAATATCCGGCAGGTGAATATTGGATCTAAAGAGAAACCTAAGTTGGGAAATATTAGAGGCTACTAGGATGATGATACAGTAGGAAAGTTGCGAGTTGTTGGATGAATATCAAAATTTTTTCCTAGAGTTTTTTAAATTTGAAAGGAGGTATTGAGAACTTGAAGTTCTAAATGTATTTGAAACACGATGCATGCCTAGACGTGACACAATTCCCATACATGCTGAACCCAAGATATAAGTAGAAGGGGAAAGAAGAGTTGGACAAAATGGTTGTTGTGAGCATCTTCATTGAACCTCTAGAAGAATTAAATTTTGGGTAGAATCAATTATAATTACAGACAAAAGTGCAAAAGGAGAAATTAGAGATGTATATGTAGATTTGCACAAATTGAATGATGCTTGTGTACATGATCCATTCCCAACTCCATTCTTTGATGAAATCCTGGATAATGTTGGAGGCCAAGAAGCATATTCCTTCACAAATGGGTTTTTGGGGTATCATCAGATCCGAATTGTGCTAGGATATCAGAGTAAGACCACCTTTTCTACTGAATGGGGATATTTCCAATATATAGTCATGCTCTTTGGATTGAAGAATGATCCTCCCATTTTTTCGAACATAGTAGTAGCTACTTTCAAATAATTTATCCACAAGTTTTTGGAGGTCTATTTTGACGATTGGACTATATTTGGGCTGTTGAAGAAGCATGTTACAAATCTGCGCTTAATGTTGGATACCTATAGCAAGTACCAGGTTTCCTTGAATTTGAAGAAGTGTATATTTTGTGTGCCATTTGGGATATTGCTGGGACACATTATCTGCCAGCAAGGGTTGATGGCAGATCCTGCAAAGATCACAATGATAGTTAATCTGGAGATACCTGAGAATGTTAAGTAATTGCGCTCAATATTGGGGCATACTGGGTATTATAGGAATTTTATTCAGGGATATGTGCTAATAACTGCACCCGTGGAAAAGCTTCTCAAGAAGGATGCAACGCTCTGATGGGATGAGGATTTTCAAAAGAGTTTTGAATTACTATAAGGAAAATATTGTCATTGCACCCTCACTAGTCTTCCCAGATTGGTCAAAGGTATTTCATGTACATGTGGATGCCTCTTGTATTGCCCTCGACAATTTTAACATAGACAGGAGCGGGAGAGATTGATCACCCTATTGCCTATGCAAGCCACAAACTATAATGCACAGAGCATAATTACTCAAGTACGGAAAGAGAAGGACTAGAAATTGTGTACGCACTACATAAATTCCACCACAATCTATTAGGAGGCCATTTTAAGATGTTTAATGATCATTTTGCTCTGAAGTACCTAGTCAATAAGCCTGTGTTGGGGGGGAATATCTGCAAGTGGTTGCTGTTATTCCAGGAATATGATTTTGATATTTACGGTAAAACTAGGAAGACTGAATGCTGGGCTAGACCATCTGTTGCACATTGAAATTGGTGAAGAACCTACAAACTTGGAGGATGGCTTACCAGACGCGCAATTGTTTGCGATAAAGGTGGATGATGAGAATTTCCCTGATATATTCAGTTTTTGACTACCGGACGTGCGCCTGAAGAATATATAGTTCAACAAAAGAAAGAGCTCGTGGCATGCACAACATACTTCACCATTATTTCTGGAAAGTTGTACAAAATGGGCGTAGATGAAGTTCTGTGAAGGTATGTCTAGGAGTATGAAAGATGCACAATCCTAGATGAAGCTCATGGAGGGGTTGCCGATGGTAATTATGTAGCTAAGGAAACCACACAAAATATTTTGCGAGCTGGGTTATGGTGGCCCATGTTGCACAAAGATGCTAATGCACATTTCCACACATGCGATGTATGCCAGAGGATGGGAAAGCCCTCGCCTAGAGAAGAGATTACCTTGCATCCAGAGATGGTGTTAAAAAGAATTTGAAAAATGGGCTATAGACTTTTTTGGGCCTATCAATCCTCCAGGCAAGAAGAGTGGTGCACGTTACATTATCACTGCGACATATTACGTAACCAGATGGGCTAAAGCTAAGCCTGTGAAGGATTGTACTGCAGATACAACTGCACAGTTAATATTTGAGAATATTGTGACTCTGTTCGGTTGTTCTAATATTATGATAAGTGAACAGGGCACACACTTTGTGAATGACACCATTGAATCATTTACCGAATAATTCAAGGTGCGTCATCAAAAGAGATCTCCCTATCATCCCCAAGAAAATGGTGCGGTTGAAGCATTCAATAAGCTATTGGAGACTACGCTGACCAAGGTGTGCAATGCTAATCGAAATGATTGGGACGAGTGCGTATGTAATATTCCAAAAATTTAGCCTACATCTAAATGGAATATTATATTTTGTTTTATCACTAGGTAGGTGAATAAGTGGGTAGGGAGGCCCCTAAAACCCTTTATAACACTACAAGGAAAAGACCCTCTAGGGATGTTTTTGAGGAAACCTTTATAAAAATACCCTAGACATCTGTTTCTAGCAGAGGTTCCTAGAGGAGGTTGGCGGGTGGAGGTTTTTGCAGATGTATTTCATCTGGTGCTCTTATCACTAAAAAATGCACCGGTGCGTTCAAGACGACATAGCACCGATGCGGTTAAAAATTTGGCACATCGGACACCATGCGCTCCGTACACACATGCCCGGTGCGTTGTAATTTTCTAGAGTACCGGTACTTTACATAACTTCCGCACTGGTGTGGAATCAATAAAATGTACCAGGGCATCCATAAAATGCGTGTACCAGTAGATGGTTAAATAACAAAAATAAGGGCAAAAAAACTGCATAAAACATTGGCACATGGGAAACCGTGCAGTCTATACACACCTGCTCGGTGCCTTTTATTAAGGAACAATACCAGTGTGTGTCAACTCGTCAGCACCGGTGTCTCAAAAAAAGCGTGCGGAACAGAAACTCCTGGGGCGGAATGAGTGAAATGCACCGAGGCCCCATAAATTCCGCACATCGGAAAAGGGTTAAAAAAAGAAAATTATGCCCAAAAAACCACACAAGTCATTGGTTCACCAGACAACATTCCCGGTGCGCCTTATTACTGTAGAGCACTGGTGCATTACCTCTAAGCCGCCCTGGTGTCTCATAAAAAGTGCACAGAACAGAAACTGCCCAGTGTGGAATTACAGAAATTCACCGGGGCTCTAGTAATACCGTACACTAGAAAAGGGTTAAAAAAAGAAAATTACGGCCAAAAAACTGCAAAAATCATTGGTTCACCGGACAACGTTCCTGGTATGTCTTATTACTATAGAGCACTGGTGCATTACTTCTAAGTTGCCCCAGTGTCTCGTAAAAAGCACGCGAAATAGAAAACACCTAGTGCAAAATTACTGAACTGCACCGGGGCTCCAGTAATACCGTGCACCAGAAAAGGGTAAAAAAAAACAAAATTACGGCCAAAAAACCGCAAAAATCATTGGTTCACCGGACACGTTCCCGGTGTGTCTTATTACTGTAGAGCACTGGTGTGTTACTGCTAAGCCACCCTAGTGTCTCATAAAAAGTGCGCGGAATAGAAACCACCTGGTGCAGAGTGACATAAATGCACTGGGGCCCCATTAATGCCGCACACTGGAAAAGGGTTTAAAAAAAAAAAATTACAGCCAAAACATCGAACAAATCATTGGTTCACCAGAAAACTTGCCTGGTGCATCTTATTACTATAGAGCACTGATGCGTTACCGCTAGGCCGCCCTGGTCCCCCCTAAATGCACGCGAAAACAGAAACCGCACAGAGCGACATAGTGCAAACACACTGGTATGCCAATAAAAACCCCGCGCACTGGAACATGGTTAGATAAAAAAAAAAACTACGACCAAAAAACCACATTTTTCACTTTTGTTAGTGCTACAAAGCTTTCAAGCACCGGTGCAAGTTATCCTTGTTTGAGTCACACTGACATCTGTGCTCCCATTACACTTATTGCACGCACTGCTGTTGTGCATTTCTACCAATCTCCAACTTGAATTTGATAAAACAGTGGACAAATTTTATTTTGCAAATTGTACAGCCAATATGCCTCCTCGATGGGTAAATGTACAGGTATTTTTCTTTTTTTTCCATAATTAAACCTTTTAGCAGATTAGAATTTGAAAAAACCTTAAAATTAAACATTAAAAAAAATAAAATAAATTGTCACGCAGTGTGCTCGAACCATTCGGCTTGCACCGGTTTGCGGTGCTACCTGTAAATTTACAGGTCTAACCAGTTTGCGGTGCACCGTGTTATTTAAACAAAAATTAAAAAGTGCGGTGCAGTCGGTTGCTAGGCTACATCATTGAAAATGGTGTATAGCGGGAACTCGGTGCGTTGACGGACTTACAAGCCCTGAGGCGAGTAATGTTTTCAGCGCACCGGAACCGCAATTCGACATTATCAATGGTTTGGGCTAGTAAACCGGTGCTAAGGGCATTCACACTGCTTCTGGGGCGGATACCACAGGTGCACCGTGTTATTTAAATTTCTTTAAAAAGAGCAGTGCGGTTACCTACCTGGCCACACCGTTGACCTAGTTCAATTGTGGTGGAGCGGTGCATTGACTGAGATCACTGCCCAAGGCCTACTATTTTTGTTAGCACATGGCTTACCATATTTGGCCTAGGTCAATGGTGCGGAATCTTAAAATACCGTACCGGCGACTATGTATGGTAACAAGAGGGCGGTGTGCTGACTTAGTTATAAGCCCCGGGCAGATAGTGAAGTCAGCACATCGGCCTCTTGACATTGCACATAGTGAACGGTGCGCTAAAAACATTTTCTAGAGCACCTCTTCCGGTGCGGTCGATATCATGAGGAGCACCATATCCGGTGCACTCTGTGGTGTGACGCACCGGGACCAGTGCGTGATTGTGTTTTTGGCGCACCGACTCTTGTTTTATTTATTTTTCAAAAAATAAATATATACTTATATTTGTAAATACATGTGTCATTTAATAAAAAAATTGTGTTTAATATGTCAATCATTCAGAGACATGAAAGGAGAGAAGAGGGGCAACAACAACAAAAACAACATGCGGAATAGTATAACATGGTTCGCTTGTGGGAGGCAAGGGAGAGGGAGAGAGATGCGTACCCTTGCCCTATTACAACAGTGACACAGGGGCTCCTTAGGCAGGTAGGCTTCCTCAAGTTCTATGAGGAGGCTACTTCCCTAAAGTCCTATATTTTTTTTTGAGACATCTTATTCGAAGGTGGAATGCCCAACAACAGGCTTTCCGGGTTTGTATCAACCAGTGGTACATGCCCACTTAGGAGGATGTATATTTTATTACAGGGCTATCGAGGAGAGGGGTGGATTTTGCCTTGTTCCCTAAGGTTCTAGTTGGATGTGTGGCAGGGAGTCAGTTATTTTACTCCCAGAGATACATTGGAGAAAATTTAGTATCTCCTGTAGAGTTTTAGGTCACTAGAGGGCAGTTAGGTATTGGTGCGTTTGGTCGCGAGGAGGTCTAGTTTCTCTCACTTATCATTTCGACCATTTCACACAACACCAGTGACGGGCAACAAATTAGTTGCCAAATTTTATATTATGTTGATTCTTTACTACAGTAGCCACGACTTGTCAGGTGGTCTTCCATTTGTTTGCAGCAGTTTTGTACAACATTAGATAGATGTCGTGCTCATGCATAAGGGAGGGTCAACTTCCCTTTTGCTTCAGAGATTTTTTGTTTATTTTTTGAGAGGTTTCCAGAGACGAGGCCTTCTTTTCTTCGGCAGTCTCGTAGGTCGATTAATGAAACACGTATGCACATGTGGGGGTAGATGATGCCCAAGAGGGAGGAGACTCTTTTTCCAGCGAGGATATCATATGATGCACTGGAGTTGCTAGCCAGTGTTGATGAGCATCCCTTCATTTTGGTCCCCTATCCTTTGTGGGGTTGGATTGGCGAGGGTGTGCCAACATCCTCTTCACAACTGATGAGACGCTAGATGATAGAGGTAATATTACTGTTTATTTAAATTCAATCTAACATGTTCTTTAACTTGTTTTTATTAAATTTTTTTATAAAATCCTCTAATTATTGTTGTGTACTTGTATATATTTTGCAGACATTGGATATTTTGATGGCGAGAAGATGCCACCACCACCACCTGATCTAGGTGTGGATCCTCATGATGAGGATGAGGGCATGCCAGATATTTCTGAGGATCATCAGGAGGCCGGTCCATATCAGATACCTACTCTTGCTGGTGCGTTGGTGCACGGTCGACGTCTCAGTGATGCTAGATACTGGATGGAGTTGGGTAACCAAATAATTGCATTGATTTTTGAGGCGGGGATCAGGCTCGCTGATTTCAGAGACATAGAGGCCAATGAAAGGCTATCATGGATGTGGAGAGGCATGCCGCGTGACATGTACAGCCTGATGTGGCATGTCGTAGGAGTTACGAAAACTTTTATGCGACTAACGAGGACTGTTCGCATTACGATTGAGCCGCAACACATGATGGATAGTCTGCGAGGCGCAACATACCATCATCTCAAGATTGTTCACAGCCTTGCGCCACACCAGATTTGCATGAGCCTCTAAAAGCATCTACTAGCAGTCATCATGGAGATGAGGCTGGACCATCAGCCACTTGTACTGATATTGATGTTGTACTATCACCAGCTGATCCATGACATTTATATTACAGTTGTATATTTTTAACATTTTATATATATATATATATATATATATATATATATATATATTATATGGTCCATGTATTTTATTTTCATGTTGCAGTTATACTTAATTTACATGTTGGTGATCATCATGATGTGTATATTGTTAGGTCATGTTAGATATGTTCATTTAATGTGCAACTTGAAGATAGATGTGTATGTGATAGCATGAGATGTATATTTGATGTTTGTGTTGTACTGGTGATGTTATTATATAATGTTAATTGTGTTTTGTTAGATGATCATGATCACGATGATGCAGTTAGCGATTTTGAATGTGTTTTTTAGTCAAATATGATGTTTGTACGATGGTTATCATGAACGTGATGTTTATTAATTAATTTAATACCAAATGATCATGGTATTGTAAATTTGTAATATTTGTATTTCTAATTGTATTTAAAATTCTAAAATTGTAATTGTAATGGTATAAATGTGAATTTCTAAAATTGTAATTGTAATTGTAATTTTTAAAATTGTAAAATTGTAATTGTAATTGTAATTTTTTAATTTGTAAAATTGTAATTGTATATATGTAAAATTCTAAAATTGTAATTGTAATTGTAATTGTATGTGAAATTGTACAATTGCAATTGTAATTATAATTGTAATTGTATGTAAAATATTTGTAAAATTTTAATTATATTAATGTGAAATGAAAGTATTAAAATTTTTAAATTTGTAAATTTGTAAATTTTAAATAATTGTAAAATAATAAATCTAGAATAATATGATTTATTGTAACATAATAAAGTTTAGAAAATAATGAAAATAAATTCCTGTACTTTAGAATTATAATTATTTTATTATGATCTTAGATACAAAAAAATAGAATTAATTTATACAATACGCCATTGTTTTCGAGATCAACATAATACCAAATTATCAAGTGAATTATTGATTTTAACATTAACACAATGCAACTTACTAATTAATTCAAAATATATATTATATTAATATTTCAAAAAACCCATCTTAAAAAGTATAAATATTGATGAAATAACACATGTACCATATCACTCTCGGTTCTCATGATCACCCTCATTATCTTCTAGCTTGCATGGCATGATAACACTATTGTTCTCAAAAATATGTTTTGATCTAGGGTCATGTGTCAATATGAGCCACCAATCCCTATCTAACACATCTGGTAAAAAAACACCTAGTTGCAGTGTTTAGGGAAAACATAGGGCTCCTTAGCTTCATCCCACATCTTTCTAGAGTTGATACATATTAGCCTACTATCACTATCTTCCTTTACATTATTCCGATCAAAGGTGTCCCACCACTTGAACCTAAAAATAACACATTGCAAAGAAGAAAAATCCACTTGAATGATCTCTTGTATCTTTCCGATGTAACCTAACGTCCCTCGTACTAGTTGTTGATCACGGTGGCTAGATCGACTAGATTGATCAAACTCGAATTCCACTCCACAGTCTTCTGTGATGTTTCCAACATCGACATTTTCTTTGTGAAAATGGTGTCCATATGCCCACATAGATGGGAACAAATGCACCTATTATAAAAAAGTTAAAAAAATCATAGTGTCATGTGTCTTATAAATAATAATCCAATAGTAGTTAAAATATGAAATTTAGATGTCTTAATATAATTTTCAAATTTACATATAAATTAAAAATATTATTACCGAGTTACTGCACCTAATCCCTATGTTTAGCGCATCCTCTTCAGCACGCGGGTAATGACCGGAAGAACCATATTTCTCTCTGACTTGGTCAACAACCCAATTGTTGGGGCATATTTTTGGCATATTTTATTTTAAATGATCAGGATAAGGCACACTTCTACCATTCAACTATCTGAATTCTTTCCTGTCACTATCCCATTTCATCCTATTTTGTTCGTACAATGCGACCCACGGTTGTGTCGCTTCATAATTGTAAAGAATGAATTTATTGATCGCTTCAATTTCTGCATTCGCTGATGAAATCAAACCAACATTATATAGTACTTAGAGATCAAAATATACATTATATCGAAGTTCAACATGAATATTAATTACTTTTTGTAAATTTTAAAAATTATAAGTCGCTTACTCTTTATCAAGTGCTTTTTTCCACTCATTTGGAGCAACTGTCCTTCTCTTTTTTCTTCATCCATTTGATCGTCCCAAATCACCGCACCTGGTCTATTGTTGATCTGCTTGATGTACTCACTGGCATAGTAGAAAGACTCATACGAAATGTACCCCTCTGCCATAAACCCCTCGGGTTTTTCCCTTTGTCGAACAAAACCTTTCAATTTATTCATGTACCTCTCTAAGAAGAACATCCAACGACAAGAAACAACCCCAACTAATTCAACCTCATCTACCAGGTGGATTAGAAGATGAACTTGTAAGTCCATGAAACTCGTCGGTAGTTTCTTCTCAAACATACAAACAATCTCAACTATCTCTTAATGCCATCGTGGAATGCTAGCCACATGGATCTCCTTTGATGTGATCCAACGTACAAATGCAAATAATTTAGATATGGAACATCCTAGGTCTTGAGGGAATTCATGTTTCACACACCCACGCACAAAAAAAGGATAATGAAACTGCAAAGTTATAAACACGTGAAATAATATACAAAATTAGTTATGTTTTATGATCCCCACATGGGATAAAATTTGTTAATATAAAAAATAATAAAATCATGCTTTTGACATTATACGTACTCTTAGAAGATTCAAATGGTCATGCGATTTCAACCCCGACAAATGGTCATCCACAGTGAGGTAGCATCGTAGTGAAGACCCATATGAAGTTGGCACCCTCACATCCATTATAAATTCCTTTTCCAAAGATATATCATCTTTTTTTAAAATCCATGGGACATCACCTTCTATGAAAAACCATGAATTAGAGGGACCAACACCTGCCTCTGATCCCGTGCTTTCTAATCGTCTTGGCCAATATTTCTTTTTAGTTTTTGAAGTAATAATATCTTTCTTAACAACCAATGTGTCACTTTGTTTCGATGATATGTGCCTCCATAAAGAAGATGAAACATTTTTAAATATATGCATGGGATCTAATAAGTGGGAAATCTTAAGATGCTCCCAATATGGGAGGTCATAATAGATAGGTTTCCATTTCATCCCAATGGGAAATTTCTCAACATAGGTGTTGAAGAAATCTGGATCATCGAACTTAGGCGCCCCATTTGAATTGAAAATTTATATGAACTCCTTCTCCTTCTCTCTCCCATATGCTCTAATCCATTCAACTGGTGTCATTATTGGAGGCCTTTGGGTTCTCTCTCATTTACCATTGAAAGCGGATGCTACTCTTCTGCAAGGGTGTTGTTCTGGTAGGAATATCCTGGAGCAATCATACACTGGCTTTCGTAGGTCCTTGGACCATCTAGCTTTATGTGAAAGAATATTTTTACATTAATATATATAAACAAATCAATAAATCAAACATGTAATTTACCAGAGCAAACTCCTAAGCCTAGATAATCATGTACCGTGTAAACACATATGCCATACAATGTAAAACTCCTCTCTGCTACGATGGGTCTTGATACATTTTATACATTTATCCCATCCCATAATTCCTTCAATTCATCTACCGGTGGTTGTAAGTAAACATCTATATTCTTCACTTGTCTTCTACTAGGGAATATGAGAGCCAACATAAGATGTTCATTCTTCACAGAAAACCATGGGGGGATATTTTTATTGATCACTAGTATAGGCCAAACAAAATAGTTGGTGTTCTAGAGGGAATATGGGTTGACAGCATCCATGGCTATGCCGAGTCGTAGACTTCGTACTTCATTCTTGAATTTTTTGGGTCATGTATCCTCTATATGCTTCATGGCTATTGAATTAGTTGGGATTCACATAAATCCCACTCAATTATATGTGAGGCATGCCATCCCTGCAACAAAGCTAATTCTTTGAAACGAAAGAGCCTTTGAATCCTTGGGATTATAGGCATGTGCCTCAATATCTTAAAAAGAGGACCAGTACGTGATTTACCGTTCTTTTTTTATTTATCATACCTGTCATGCCCACATTTTGGACACATCTCTTTGTCTACATATTATCCTCTATATAGAATACAATCATTTGGACATGCATGATTTGATATGTACTCAACACCCAACATTTTCAACAATTTCTTTGCCTCTTCATAGCTACCGGGCAAGACATTATCACTCGGAAGAACCTTATCTTTGAATAACCTATAGTTGGTGATCATTGAAAAATATATTAATATTAAATGTACATTAATGTCGATATAATTATTAATGTTCATAAAATTTAACATTTGTAATTTTCATTGCAGTGTACTGATTATATTTTAAATTTATATAGGGGGAGTACTTTATGGTAACTTACCACAAAAGTTCTGAGAAACATGCATTCGACAAGCCAAAATTTTCTTTCAAGTTGTACAGTAACATTGTTGTCCCCAACTTGGTAGACTTTGACTGACCTCCAGGTCAAAAGAGAGGGGTGGTGGAAGAAAATTTAAGGCTTTCGAAAAAGGTGTCAGCGATATGAGCATCATCGCCTAGTTGACCATCATTTTGGAATACATCTAACAACATTGTCTCCATGGAAGTCATATCCCTTAAGTAATAATCCATACCAACCTCTATTTGATTGCCTCCATTGCTAGCTTGTGAAGAAATACTATTGTTGTAGTCATTCCTAATTGGTGAATCTAGACGTAGCGGGAATTGAATTGGTGGTTGATTCAACCATTCTTGGTATCGTTCCTCGCCGATTTTTTCTCTTAATTCAGTCTTCTCTAGATTTGAAATTATCGTGGGGTGCAATGGAAGATGGTAGGTGGGTCGTTCATCATCACTAGAATCCTAATAATTAAAATAATAATAATTGAACATGATTAGTACAAAATATATGATATCAATTAGTAACCATGTTGACAATATTGCATGATTATAAATTGGTTTGACGTTGAAATAATTACATATTAATCAATATATATACCAAAAAATTATAATTATAATTACCATCATTGTCTCGGGATTATGGCTACAAGATGCAATATTGTTACAATTGACAGGGTGAAGCAGTTTTCCACTTACATCTACCAAATGCGCCTTGCGGTATGTAGCTCCTGATGAGAAATTTCAACTTTTTGGAGCAGTTTGAATATTTTATGAATCTAAAATCGATGCTGAATCTGCATGAACCTGCAAATTTATATACGTTATAAATTTAATTAAGTTGTACGTGATTGGATGCATGGATAAAAAACATATATAAATTCAATTAGATAGTGAAAAAATAAAACAAATCTTAAGTAAATTTTACATCTCCACATGGATAGGGAGAACTCCGCGATGGAATTTGAGAAATATTATGGAACGGGCTAGATTTTGAAGAATTTTACATTCCATATAATATATGATATTTTCTCCCTGCATTTGAGCAAAACAACAATAAATTTTGGTGCACAAACTTCAATGTCATTCCGGTGCGTAATGTACAGATAACCGCACCGGTGAGTTTTTTATTTTGCGCACCGGTGCCATTTTATAAAACGATGCACTAGTGCGGTTAAATTAAAGGACGCAATGGTAAATGAATAACCTCAAATAGAAAAAGCGCAACCCTATTTTCTTTAAGTGAAAAAAAAAACGGTAAATTGAAAAATTGGTGGCAAAATATTTTCGAAAATCTAATTTCATAAAACATTTCTTTAAATACTAGACACTTTTCATTATTTCACTATTTTTGAAAAATTTTCAGCCAGAGATTTGCATGATACATAATTGGAGCAAACAGAGCATGAGAGCACTATGGAGCAGGGAAATACGTTCGGAGAAAAGTATTCAAGCAATCAGAATTCCAAACCTCTAGTTAGCCATACCCTGTACCATAGAATTTCAAATGATGTGAGTAAGTTTATTGTTTTTTTGTACTTTTTTCTGCAATTTTTTTTTATGCTGTAAAATAAGAAATCTAAGTCTATTGTTTTTTTTTAATTTTTTTCTGTAGTTTTTTTTTATGAAGTAAAATAACAAAATCAAATATTTTTTTTTTAAAACCTTTTCTGCAATTTTTAGAAACAAAAATAAAAAAGAAATCCATTTTTACAAACAAAACCCTAGATTCTTTTTGTTTCTGCCCTTTCTTCTCCCTCTTTCTTTTTAATTTAGATTTATAGGGTTTGTATAGTCATAAAACATCCAACCATGGGACGAATTGCATATTCATATCCCAATCCATGTTGGCCCTTGCGTTAATCATAAAAAAATACAATTTTTTTTTGTCGGTGCGCCCTGCGTAACAGAGCGCACCGGTGCACTCGCACCACGAAAGTACAGTGAAAAAAAAAATAAAATGTTTTTATCAGTGCGCCATATGTAACATATGGAACCGGTGCACTATTGCATTATGGCGCACCACAAACGTGCTGTTTTGCAAAAAAACCATTTTAGAAACAAACCTTACATTCTTTTTGTTTCTGCCCTTTCTTCTCCCACTTTTTGTGATTTCAAAATTAGGGCTTTTCAATTTATATTTATAGGATTTGTATTGCTAAATATAAGCCTAAGGAATCCAACCAATAGGAGGACCTGCATAGTCGGATCCCAATCCATGTCAGCCCTTGCATCAATCTTAAAAAAATACAGACTTCTTTTTCATCGGTGCATCCTGCGTAACATAGCGCGTCGGTGCACTCGGTTACATCAACACACCGCGAAAGTACATTGATAAAAAATAAAAAAATAAAAAATGTTTTTATCATTGCGCCATATGTAGCATATGGCACCGGTGCGCTATTTCATTATGGCGCACCGAAAACGTGCTGTTTTGAAAAAAAAACCATTTTAGAAACAAACCCTACATTCTTTTTGTTTCTGCCCTTTCTTCTCCCACTTTTTGTGATTTGAGAATTAGGAATTTTCAATTTATATTTATAGGGTTTGTAGTTCTAAATATAAGCCTAATACATCCAACCAACGGGAGTACCTGCATATTCTGATCCCAATCCATGTCGGCCCTTGTGTAAAAAAAAAAAAAAAAGTTGTCAGTGCGCCCTGTGCGAAATACCGCATCGGTGCGCTCGGTTCTCCCAACGCACCACACAAGTAATGTGATAAAAAATTAGAAAAAAAAACCCTATAATTTTCAGTGCAACATTTGTAAAATATGCAGCTGGTGCGCTATTTCATTATGGCGCACCGCGAATGTTCTGTTTCGGAAAAAAAAAAAGAAAAAAAAAAAGAAAAAAAAAAGAAAGAAGGAAGAAAAAAAGAAAAAAAAAAAAAGAAAAAAAAAAAGAAAAAAAAAAGAAAGAAGGAAGAAGATACAAACCTTACATTCTTTTTGTTTCTCCCCTTTCTTCTTCCTCTTTCTGTGATTTCAGAATTAGGGATTTTCATTTTAGATTTATAGGGTTTTTATTGCTAAATATAGACCTAAGACATCCAACCGATGGGACGATTAGCATAGTTGGATCCCAATCCATGTGGGCCCTGGCATGAATTAAAAAAAAAAAAAGATTTTTTTTATCAATGCGCCTGGAGTACGTAGCGTACTGGGGTTCTTTATTTTACAAGTGCACCGCACAATGTAATGTGATAGTTATTTTTATTTTTTTTCGGTGCGCCATATGTAAAATATGGCACCGATATCTGCTAAAAAACTAACACTAGACAATTTTTGTTATTTTATCATGGTTAACCAGTGCGGTCATTGAAATGTGACACACCGGTGCTCCTTGTTGACATAGAGCACCGTACGGTCTATTATACTGTTATGGCAGTGCATTTGGAAGAGAGACACGCAGCGACGTCGGTGCGTAAACCATGAATGGTGCACCGATTTTTTGAGATTTTTTTTTTACTTGAAAAGTTGACAATTTATTTATAAATATATTATTGAATAATATGGTACAGGTTTGAGATTGATAAAGAAATGAGTATCAAGAGTTCAAGTAACAAAAATACAAATAACACATCAAGAAAAGCAAAAAAGACGAGTTCTTTGTAAATTTTTTACAAAAAAATTATTTTTGAAGTATATGTAAGTTTAACTAATATGTATTGTTTACTGTGTATCATGCAAAGCCACAAAATGATGAAGCTCAGTAAGATTATTTCTGATCTAGGACCAGAAGAACATAAAATCTTGATGGAAAAATTGCAAAAGGATGAATCAGGTGAATGAAAAAATACTATCGATCCAATATGAGTTTCTTTTTTTAGTTTTCATTAATAATATAATTAAAATTATTAGATAACATGTGTGGAAAATTCTATTAATTCACATCTGTTTAATGTTCTACAGGGACCAAAAACTCAGAAAATGAATGTTGTTCTAAGAAAAGAAAAGAAAAATAGAACATGCAAATGAAAATGAATTTCTCCTTAGCTCATCTGGAGTGGTGCTGGAGGTTAACGAAAGGGGGGGAATTTTACAAAAGTCTGAGGGATCTGGTGGAACGAATGTATAGACATTCTTTCCACTTACAATACAAAAACCAATCCAATTATTCCAAGAACCAAATTTTATGTAAACTACAAGAAGAGCTTCTAGAGAATTGGTCAATGAGACATGTCAGACTTTTAATAGCAAAAATGTACAACAACAAAAAAGAAGAAATGAAAAAGTAATATACCTTTAGATGTTTGTCTAGAATTATTTATAAATATCACTTTTGTTATACTTACTTTTCATATATCAATATAAAAATTAAATAGTTTATTGTCATGTTACATTTTTAGGAAGATTATGAAAATCTCAAAAGATGAACGAGCTGATATCAGAAATATGCCAGTAGGAATGTCCAAAATGGTGTACAAGGAGATGGTCAAAGAAATGGACAAAATTGCATCGCGGGAGGAGCCATCTCAACAACAACGTGCTTCAAATGTAATATGTAATCATTGAATTTTTCGATCATTAGGTAAAATAAATAAACAATTTAGCATTAAATATTAATTTTCAAGTATTTTCTTGCAGAAAATAAAAGAAAATGGAACCCATTCAGCACATAAAACAGGACAACAAGGAAGAAAAGGATTGATATCTAAGTTTGTGAGTAATTGTTACTTCCTTATAACAACTTAACTAAATTTCATTTTTGTATTTTTTAAGTTGTTTTACAAAAATCATCATTGAATGTCTTCAAACAGGTGCTAACATACAAAGAAGAACCATCAGAGGAATTGATTGAAATTGGGTTAAATATGGGTTAAGCATATATGTTGGCATATCATAACTTAATTGTGGAATTTGTAAGCATCTATAGATCTTGTTTTACTTAGCTTCGTCTATAATTAATAGAAAAAATAAATCTTTTATATTAAATATATGATTTGTTATGGGGTATATAACTTGCAGGAAACAAAGTATGGCACTGCGCCAACAGATCAAATCTTGAAAGATGGCATGTTACATGGTTTTGAAAGAATGTGTATATTTTATGAGTCAATTTTTGCATTGGTTCGTCATCTCTTTTCAATTTACATTGATGTATCTTATTTAATATTGCAATTTTCATTATTCTCACCAATGTATATACACTCATTACAATTTATTTTTATGTTTCTAGATGGAAGGTGAAGAAGAAGAAAACAATCAACACCGTGAACAAAACATTTCTGAAAATAACCCAAGTCATGGAAGTAGCTCTAGCAGTGACAATAGTTCAAGTGAAGAATGATGATCATTATGTTTGGATATAAAATCAAGGCGTTGTATTTTTTGAAAATTGTCTGTGAAATTAGACATTTTCTTTAATGTAATGGATATAGTGTCCCAATTGAAAGATAAAGGGACACCAATAACTATCCCATTTTGTATGATAAAGAATGTCTTATATATATATATATAATAAAAAATGTTTTAATTTATTCTATTGCGTTCTCTATTGTCACTATTGTGTTCTCCATTGTCGTTCTCAAATGCACTAATAAAAATTTAATTCATATGAATATTGTTATAAGATATATATGTGTTGACTTTTGATGAATAATGAATTTTAAAAAACCACAATAATTTTGATATGGTATATAAAATTAATCCAAACATCACATTCAAATGCATTAATAAAAATTTAATTAATATGAATATTGTTATGAGATGTGTTGAATTTTGATGAATAACGAATTTAAAACAATCACAATAATTGCACTGTCACAGGTCAATGTTTCTAAAAAATACAAAATTAAAACTGGTGCGTTTGTATTCTTAAGCGCCCCGGTGCCTTTTTACGTCCTATGGGCACCGCAAAAACACCAAAACCGGTTAAAAATATTGAGGCATTTGTGTGGTATGACTCTCCGGTGCGTTTATGTCTATCTATGCACCAGTGCCTTTTTACGACCTATTAGCACCATACGAATACAAATACCAATTATAAATCTCGGTGCGTTTGTGTGATACTATGCACTAGGGCATTTTTGTGTCTATACGCACCGGTGCATTTAGATGACCTATGGGAACCGCATGAATACCGATACCAATTATAAATCTCCATGCATTTGTGTGATACTGCACACCGAGGGATTTAAGAGTCTATATGCACCGGTGTATTTGTATGACATATTTGCACCACACGAATATCGATACCAGTTATAAAGCTCGGTGAATTTGTGTGAAAGGATGCACTGGTGCATTTCTATAAGTCTACGCACCGGCGTGTTGATACGACCTATGGGCACCGCTCAATTCCCAAGACCGATTATAACTGGCTCATGCGTTGTATCACCAACACTATGCCCGGTGCTATTTTATACCATAATGACCCGGTGCATTCTCCTTAGACCACCCCAGGGCGCCGTCCACAGGTACGCATCGGTGCGTTAAATGTTGATTAGCGCACCGATGAAAAAACATCCATAATAACCTCCGGCCGCCCATTTTTTTTGGTTGTGTTTAATTTCTGTTAAAAGCTCCGCCAAAACCTCTGTAACCATAAACAGATGTGGTAGCATATGTTTTTTTGACAATTTTGGCCAATTTTATTACATTCATGATGAGACAACACAGTTTTAGTGGAGGAAAACTTGCATGAGCTTAGTGGCAAGTATGGATGGACCCAATGTGAGAAGGCTCAAATACTATATATGGAGGGGATGGTAGCCATTGTTATTCATGTTTTTAGATTATCATTTGATATTGGTCTTTTTAGACTTTGCATCCTTTGGCTATTTAGCAAGGTTGCTGTGCTATTTAGCACAAGGGTGTTCCTGATCGGGAATCCCTACCTCATACTCAGGGAAGGAGAGGTTCATTGGGCTGCATTTCCTCATTCTTTCATTTTGGCCAAGCTACCTCCTTCAGCTACAACATATTTTCTATTTAGAGCTGGGTTGTGTTGTAGGGTGCCGCAAAGGAGGATCACATTGAGCCATTTCTGGGCTTATTTTTTAGTGGAGAGGTAGGCTATCCATTGGAGGATCAGCAAGGAGGGCTCCTTTGCATATTTCCACATCTTTGGCATCAGGCCAACCATCTACTATCCCTCACAGTGCATTCACAATTATGAACTGCGTTATTTTTGGAGGTAGTTGTTGGGAGGGTTCATTGAGCTCATCAAGAGGGTCTATTTTTGAGTAGAGGGATAAACCTTCTATTTAGAAATACAATTAGAGGAGGACATCACCATTTCAGATATGTCATAGCCTCATTCCATATCAGATCCAGTTTTCAGTGGCATATTAACCCTAGGGTTATTTGTCACATTGTATATTTCTTGGTATTTCTAGCAATCTTTTCTGGGTTGGCTAGAAATCATGTATTAGAGCCCACATATTCTTCTCTGGGATTTTATTTTGTTTCTATCAGCCATATTTCATTTATGTATGTTTACAGTAGCAACTACACTGATATAGATAGTGCTGTCACTGCTATCTGACATTGTATAAAGTTGTAGCAACTCATGTGCTGATTGTTCTACTCATTGGAGGCTTGTTCTTATTGCTTGAGTGGCTTGTCCCTCATGATATTTTTGTACATTGTTGCTAATATATTGATCCCTCTTATGTCATGATCATATTTGTTGTGTTTTACATTATTATGTCTTGTATTGATGCTATTTCCATTTTTGAATATTACAGTGGTATCATAGCATAACCTTGGCTCAGCTTGTGCATTCAAGAAATTATGCCATCAGGAGGAGAAGCTTCTCATAGAAAGGAGAAGTTGTACAGAAGAAACAAAGACATGAATCCATTATTTGGATAAATGAAGGAAGAGAGGATCTCCCAACTTCTTTTCTAAATTATGCAAAATATCAAGGAAGATCTCAAGGAGATGGAATGGGAGAGATGTAGAAAAACTCCAAGAGGGTTTGAAAGTGAATCAAGCCCTAGATATTCACATGATGGGTGTGGAAATTTAGCCACACATGCATATCCAAAATGCAGTTTATTTCCCACATTCACTGCAAGAAGGATGGAGGGAGAAGATGCACCAAGGAAGGAGACCTTGAGTGACTATATTCAGGAGTATGAGTCTCAATATTTGAGATTCAAGAAGCACTTGGACTTCCAAGGGTTTTGCCAACTCAAGGAAGACGAAATATCCAACAACCATATTAGAAGCAAGATAGGTAGAATCTTTCTATCTAAATTTGATGGATCAACAAAGTGCACAACCAAGGCTTGGGTGAAGGAGCTAGATTCCTATTTTCAGCTACACCAAATTTCAGAAGAGGAGGCCATTAGAGTAGCAGCACTGCACCTCAAAGGTATGGCCCATGATTGGTGGTATTATAGTTCTGCTTCATTTTATGATGCAAATGTAAGCACTTATGCAGGGTTCACTAAGAAATTAGTGAGAAGATTTGATATTAAACATTGTAAAAAATCTCTTGTTGAACCCAAAAAATCAAAAAATTTGCATAAGTTGGAGAGATATATTTTTCCAACTCTACTCCATATTTCTGTTGAAGGGGATAGAAACATGCATGATATCTTGCCAAGGGAAAGATCCTCACTTCTTGAAGAGCCTTCTTTTATAGATGAAGACATGGAGATTCTGTTAGCCACCTATAATATTTTTTCAAAGCAAACAGGTGGCTAAATATGTTTCTGAGCCTTCAAGAGAAACATTTCCTTTGTAAATATATCATTCTTGAAGCCTCCATGTGTCTTCTATCCTTTAAAGAATCTTCACTGCTATTTCTATTAATGAACCTTGCTGTTTATGAAAACAACTGTTTTCAAAGGCCTCCATCTTCCCCATTTTCCCTCATTTATACTTCATTTTCTTTCATTCCCTTCATGAATTCCCTTTGATAAGGTTTAAAACCTCTTTTTTTAATCTTATCAGAACCCTCAAAACCCTCTGAAAAACCTTCATTTTTGCCTAAAAAGCCACTTTTCAGCATTTAGGCCTTAAGCCCCTTTCGGCCCTATCCCTAACCCCTTTTTTGCATGTGACCTCATCCCGCGACCAGTAGCTAGCCCCCATCGTGCAATCGAAATCGAGGTTTTATAGTTTCTTTGTTAAACGTTTATTTCAAAACTCCGATGCGATGAGCCCCTTTCTCCTCTGATTCAACAATTTGATCTGGACTGTTGAATCCACAAGAACCAACGACCAGGATTCAATCATGCTTCGCTCGTAGCCCCCTATCATCGCATCTGTCGATTTGATATGGACCATTGAATCTACAAGAACCAACAACTAGGATCTCATCACGCTCCGCTCATAGGCCCTCCATCATTACACCCTTCGATCAATCCTGACCGTTGATCTCCCCTCTGATCCGATGGCCAGTGCTTAATCGCACATCGCAAACTTAAGGACCTTGATGCTTTGGCCTCTTTCCTTTTCTTTGATGCGATTTAACCCCAGCCATTCATTCCACCAGATCCGATGGTTCACGCTTCATCGCATCGCGCTTGTCCGTCATGTAATCTTCTCCCATCCAGACCTCCGATTAAATCTCCACCATTGATCAGGTTTGATCAGACAGTCCACATTACTTCCACTCTTTGAAACTCGCCCTTCTCATTCTCCCCCATCGATCCTCACAATCCGACGGCTCACATTGAACTCAGCAATGGACCCCGCCTCCTTTCGCCTGTGCATCTAACCTTATGTCGCATTTCACCCGCATCGTCAGATCTTCCGCCCATCATCCAACGGCTAAAAATGCATATCGCGTAATTTTTTCGCCCAAGAGTTAACATTTCAAAATTACGTGAAATGGGTGGTTTTTATTTTCCACGCGTCAGATGCTGAGTGGAATCGCATTTTTTGGGAATTTCCACTTTCCCCCTTTTTTGTTGCGTGAATACTATTCCGGTTTTCCGCCTTACCACCTTCCGCAGCACAAATTTGGCTTTTAATCCCAGCTGTCGATCTCTAAGATCGAACAACTCTTATTATATCACAACCTCGTTCACTCACCTTTTCATCCATTCTCCCAATCGCCCCATTGAAGGATCGCAATTTTAGATCACCATGGTCTAACAGCCCACGTTATATTGCATTTTCATTTCGTCCACCATTCATCTGATGTCCCAATGACTTCATCAAGAGATCACAGCCATTGATCATCCTGATCTAACGGTCCGTGTTTAATCTCGCACCCAAGCCTCCAAAACACCTAGTTAGCTGCTCTCCCAGGGTTTTTTCTCCATTTTTTCGCTACGCTCACGTTTTCCCCTCACTGTTCCTCCACTCCCATGAGCCTTTGAGACAACCATCCTCACTCCCACGGGCTTTATTAATATGTTTATCATGTTTTTTAGGTGTCAAAGAGTCGTGAATTCATTCTGTCCCCACAGTCATGGTTATGGTGATATAGAGCACAAAATGCCAGTTCCAGAGCCAATGGTAGTAGAGGGAGACATCCCTGAGGGGGTTTAAAAACATGTTTCATTGAATATCGGGTTATTAACCCTGATTCAAACCCTCCAGCACACCCAAAACCTGTATATTCACACAAACATGCCAGAAGAAGTAGAGAAGTGTATCAGAAAGAGATTAAAGGATTAATGCATAAATCTGAAGACTTAATGATTTTATCCAATGTTTAGATGTATTAAGGACACAGATAAAGACCATGAAGATGATCAAAGAGGCTTAATGAAGCCTAAAGCACACATCAAGCCTTATTAGCGTTTCAATATCAACAGAACATTATTTTCCCTAAGAAGGACTAGCTACACGACCTCCTCCATTTTCCATCGAGCACCAGAATAGTTATCGCACTAACAGAGGCTTTAAGAACTATCAGAACAACAGTTATGGAAGTATGGAAGACCTCAAAGACCTTCTATCACCTTACTTTTCACAGAAGATAAAACAGAGTACCAACAACCAGCGAGTACTTCAAGAGACATACCTAAAGTTATTGTCAACCTGAAAAAGACTTCTAAACCAGCCTAAACGGTACCAACATGTTAATGCAGAGCCATTACACAAAGTGGGCATTCAAATACTTCCTCCCCTCTGTCTTAATGAATCATTTAAGTTCATATCTTCTACTCCACCTCCTCATTTACCTATAAGTACTCATTGAAGATTCATTGTAAAGGGTTGGGATTTTATTGACTGTTTGAACTGTTATTGAGGGGTAGTAGTTGAGTAGTTTTTAATATAGTAGGCTAGGAAGAGAAGTTTGTACTGTAAAGAGCCATTGGAATCAAAGTACGTGACTAGTTTTGAACATCAATTGAACAAGCAGATTCACAGGATCCTGGTCTATATTATTGGTGATGTTTTCCTTATTTTAATTGTCTCCTTTCATGCTTTTCATACTGTCCATTATTCTCTGATAAAGAAAAACAAGAATAGATTAGGACATACTGTTGGAAGTACCCTAAATTTCACTGTAAATCTTTATCTCTATGTTTTCCTATGATTGTGTATTTAAGGATAATTCTATAGAGTATAACCAGTCAAGGATTGTTAGTGAGCCCATGTCTTTCTGCGTACAACTTGAAACATTGTCCTTGAAAGATATTTTCATTTCATGCTAAGTAAAGATTAAACTAGGGAAGTCCATGGTTAGCCTTGTCCTCTAGTTTCTTCTCCAACAGTTTGTCTTGAAAGTTTCCCTGTGAGTTGGTGTCAAAACCAGTGAAGGTTAAAAGTCTTTCTTTGATCTTAGGCCTTACTCTGTGTTTAATCCTAAATTTTTTCTACTTTCTAAAAGCGGTTATGAGGACTATTGGATTTTTTTCCTTAAGAGTATGCTGAAAGCAAGCTAAGGTAAAAGTCTTTACCTGATCTTAAGATACCTTTTGTGTCTTTATTGAGGGTTTCCTTTAGAGTATGTCAAAAGCAGGATAGGTTCAAAGTTCTTACCTGATATTAGGCTGCACTTTGGTTTCTTTATTTCACCCCACTTCTTAATGTTCCATCTCACCACCTATCTAAAGAAGATCCTTTGGTATAGATGACTTTCCCTATGGAAACCCTTGGATAGTTGTTATGCAAGTAAACCCTTTTATGACTCCATAGCCCAATGGATTGGCACTTCTCTTGACCCATCTTCCCATGTTGAAACATATTTCTATTTAGTTCCTTTTTCCCTTCACATAACCTTCTCATTTAATGATCTCCAACCAAAAAAACAAAACCAAAAACCCTTGTGCTTCATACCTAGCCTAATACCATAAAATGACCTTAAAGATATATCATTCTTTGCATTTACAGAGAGATCCCTCTCTGGATCCAGGAGGGCCAGATCCTAGGATCCCAAAGTTGTTTGATGTTGTCTTGTCATTTGGTATTTCCAAATCTGTCAAATCACAGGAACCACAACAGATTCCTCCTTCAAGGGAAGACCAAGATTAAGGGTCTCTCATTGATGATGAGGCATTCTCAAATATTGATGAAGAGGATGAGAATAGAAGAGCTAACAAAAATGTACCATGAGGAGGAGATCCATGATCACATGAAGATGGAAAGGGAGTCTTTGCTTCCATTAAAGGAGCCCTTGTGTCTTTACAAGGAGTTCCAAATGATCCAACATGTGGAAACGAAAGCATAATTCCAGAGCAGCATGTATCAGTCTTTGTGGATTTTGGGATGGGAGGAGAAGAAGAGAAGAAGGATCAACATCAAGGGATGATGAAAATTCACCCTTATCTATTTCAGGAGGTTTCTACACAAAATAAGGAGACTATATTACGCATTGAAGAGAGAGACAAATCAGCCCACACATATATACAGTCCACTTCATAATTTGATGTCTAACTACATGGGGGCATTCCACCTGGGAGGCCACCAAATCTAGAGTGGGTAAGATACATCTTACCATTTAGTTCACAACTCTTAGATCCTGGAGGGGTGGATACTTTGGAGGGGTATTGTACAGTGTAGAGAGTCTGGGGTAGACTCAAGGAGGAGGGAGACATTCTCCCATTTTCAGCATTACCCACTCTCACTACATATTCTGCGTTGAAAAAAGTTGCTTTAGTGATGGAGGATGGCACCACCATGGTGCAAGGGAGCTGCTCCATGGATTTGGAGAAATAGAGGGTACTTACTTTGAGGAAGGAATCTTCCATATATTGGAGTAGATTGGGGCCAATCATGCTTACATTAGACAAGATCAGGAGGTTCTTTTTGGATGGTTGCTTCTCATGGGAGGCCAACTTCCAAAGGCCACCACTTCTACTTGAGCATGAGAAGATTCTTGATGGGCATGAAAACACTTTGGAGGATGGATTTGGCATGGGGGATGTCAAAGGAGAAGACAAAATCATGTGGGGATCTTCACATTTCAGATCTTCAGTGCTCTCTCTTAGGAGGGTTGATCCATATTGGAGGTCTTAGCTTTTGGTAGAGTAATCCAAGGATCTTAGTGCCTGCATGATTATTGATGACCCAGAGGGACATGATAGATACGTGGTGGTTGATGAGGTCATATATTCTTATGGCAGAGTCTTCTTGACTAGATTTTCTAAGCTCAAGAGGAATCCACTACATGCAGCACATGTGGACTTTCTTTCCATGCACTTTGATGCATTTCATTATTTGATGGAGGAGTTCACTTGTGAGGGCATCCAGCAGGATTTATATCAGCATATGGAGAGATGCATAGCCCACATGGTGATGGATATGTTGTCACAACCACTTCCCTACTCATGGAGAGTGAGGGAGAGCTTTTAGTTGAGCCATTTCAGCCCAATGACCGAAGTACATAGTAGAGAAGGTACATTTATGCATTCTGATTTGTACCCCTTTATTTTTTATGGGCAACATGTTGTATCAAGGAGGATTATTCCTTATTATATATTATATATGATGTACTTGAAGCCAATTGCAACATTGAGGTTGGCTATGATGTTGGTGGTTTGTGGGGGAAGCCACATGATTCTTGGTGTGCACCATTGGCACCACATGTTACTTTTATGATCCTGTCTTGTAGGATGATTGTGGCAAAAAAAAAGTGGCTGAAAGGACACTTGTTATTATTTTTCTTGAGGCAGGTAGGGGATGAACTGTGCTGGTTCCATATGTGGAACTATGATCCACCTCCCAGTTGTCATGTGGCAACTTGTTTTCATTTTTTTTGCTTCCATATATTGGTGTTGTTCATATGTGTATGTGAAGATTTGTTGGGAGAGTGACACAAGATTTGAAGGTTCCCATTGGGAGTATGATTCTCCATACTTTATATATTTCATGTTTCAGGAGAGACCATGGGAAAACCATGATTGCCACACTACATATCTTTTCTTCATGTGGAAGGAGCCATTTGGAGAGCTTGAGTTTTTGGGAGGGCCACTTCATGGATGTTTTGTTTGGTGGGGTGACCTAGGTCATTATTGGAGGCCATAATATTTCAGCCCAAGATCATTAACAGCCCCATACATACCACAAATGGAGAGAGAAACAACTTGGGTGGAAAAATCTAATCTCTCCACGCAGCCCCAATACATTGCATAAACCGGGGGTTGAGGGTTTCTTTGATGAGCTACCTAGAATGGATCATTTCATTTGGATGATAGCATGGGTATGGGAGTCTCTCATTGGGAATGAGATCCCCAATGTTTTTCATCACTCCTACCTTGAGGAGGGCATTGGACAGCAAGAAGGTTTCCACTTACACCTTCCACTTTTTCATGATGTAAGCCATTTGGGTTTGCATACTTGGAAGGAACCATTGGAAGGCATATTTATTGCAGATTATTTTGAGATGTGGTGGGGACCATTGAAGAGAAGGCCACAAGAAGAGGAAAGGAGGAATTTTTCTCCACCTTTAAATTTGCTTGAGGACAAGCAACATTTTGGAGGGGAGGACTATAATATTCCAAAAATTTAGCCTACATCTAAATGGAATATTATAGTTTGTTTTATCACTAGGTAGGTGAGTAAGTGGGTAGGGAGGCCCCTAAAACCCTTTAGAAAGAATAATAACACTCCTAATGTGAAAGGAGGAAGAATACGCAGCTGGATTAAGCACCTTTGGGTGTAAATTGGAGAAGATACATGTTGAAGAGGTCAAATTTGACCAAGTCAACAACGTTGTCATGGAGGAGTGGAATTCATGATGAGACAACACAGTTTTAGTGGAGGAAAACTTGCATGAGCTTAGTGGAAAGTATGGATGGGACCTAATGTGGGAAGGCTCACATACTATAGCCATTTTTATTCATGTTTTTAGATTATCATTTGATATTGGTCTTTTTAGACTTTGCATCCTTTGGCTGTTTAGCAAGGTTGCTTTGTTGTTTAGCACAAGGTTGTTCCTGATCGGGAATCCTTACCTCATCCTTAGGGAAGGATAGGTTCATTGGGCTACATTTCCTCATTCCGGAATTTTGGCCAAGCTACCTCCTTCAACCACATCGCAGTTTCTATTTAGATTTGGGTTGTGTTGCAGGGTGCAGCAAAGGAGGATCACATTGAGCCATTTCTGGGTTTATTTTTCAGTGGAGAGGTAGCCTATCCATTGGAGGATCAGCAAGGAGGGATCATGGGCATATTTCCACATATTTTGTATCAGGACAACTATCCACTATCCCTCACAACACAGTCATAATTCTGAACTGCGTTATTTTTGGAGGTAGTTACTAGGAGGGTTCATTAAGCTCATCAGGAGGGTCTATTTCTGAGTAGAGGGATCAACCTTCTATTTAGAAATACCATTTGAGGAGGACATCACAATTTCAGATCTGTCATAGTCTCATTCCATATCAAATCCAGTTTTCAGTGGCATATTAACCCCAAGGTTATTTGTCACATTGTATATTTCTTGGTATTTCTAGCAATCTTTTCTGGGTTGGCTAGAAATAATGTATTAGAGCCCACATCTTCTTCTCTTGGAATTTATTTTTTTTCTATCAGCCATATTTAATTTATGTATGTTTACAGCAGCAACTACACTGATATAGACAACACTATCACTGCTCTCCGGCATTCTATACAGTTGCAGCAACTCATGTGCTGATTGTTCTACTCATTGGAAGCTTGTTCTTATTGCTTGAGTGGCTTGTCCCTCATGATATTTTTGTACATTGTTGCTGATATCTTAATAAAATGATGGCTTTATATTGATCCCTCTTATGTCATGATCATATTTTTTTTTTTTACATTATTATTTCTTGTATTGCTGCTATTTCCATTTTGGAATATTATAATGTACCAACAGTTCTCTGGGAATATAGAACCACCTGCAAAAAGTTGACAGGAAGGACAACTTTTAGGATGGTATATGGGCAAGAAGTTGTGTTGCTGATGGAATTCATTGTCCCTAGTATGTTCATTGCAACATTCACAAATATGGCCGAAGAAGATGCTATGGAAGAACGATTGTCGCAGTTGGTTGCTTTGGAAGAATATCACTTTATTGCTAATTATCACCAGCAAGTTCAAAAGGCACGTGAATAATCATGGCATGATAGGAACATAAGGAAAAAGGTGTTCAAGGAAGATGATTTGGTCCTATTGTATGACAACAAGTTTTTGTGCCACCCAGGGAAGTTGAATATGCATTGGTTAGGGCTTTATGTTGTTAAGGAAATCGCTGATGGAGGTGCAGTGTTCCTAGCCACATTGAGCAGAGAATACTTTCCTGGGTATGTCAATGGAAGCCGTCTGAAGTCATGCAGGGATGACCCTGTGCCTACAAAATGACTATATGGCTGGAGTATTAGACCTTCGCAGATGGAATGGAGGATGTGTAGAAAGGTGTGATGCACACGTGGTAGTTGCATGAGGAGGTTGACTGGGTCACAGAAATGTCAAAAAATAGCCATTGGAACAATAAATCTGGAAAAGACAACTTTATTACCATTTATGGGAGCATCTAGGTTGCATTTAATGAAGGGATTTTTCCAGGTTTAGGATTGTTTTTTCATTTATGGAGACACATTAATGCATAAGGAACCGTTGAAGGCTCACCAAAAGTATAAATATGACCTATGGGGTCACAATAGTTCCCTTTGATTTCTGAGTGAATTATTTTCTTTGAGCTCTCTGATTTTCGCTGCATACTCTGTGTCTATGTCTGATTTGGATTTGGGATTCAAGGAAGACTTTCACTGCACAGGGTTGGGTTACATAATTCCAGGCAGTATGATAGCCACATGCCTTGGAGATTACCCTACTGCGCTCGAGGTACCTGTTGTTGAAATGCCTACGCCCACAAAGTCCAAGAAGGGAAAATTATCTGGTATAAGAAAATCCCCAAGGGAGGATACTCCAAAGTCACGCTCCACTGTGGTTAAGCATCCGAAAAGGCCCATGACTAAGCTCCCAAAAGATATTATGGAGGAAGATGAGGATGTGATCGAAGTGGCCCCATTCTCGCGGTTGTCGACCTATGTCGCACTGCGCAAACTTATGGTCATAATACACAAAGATGTCGACAAAGTGCACGCGAGCATCCAAATTTTGTTAATCCCATAAAACATACCAGTGGAAGGGGAAATGTTTGCTAAAGTGCCACAATTTAGAATGGAGGATTGGGACATTACGGATGTAGACAAATTTCTTGAGCTCGCGCAAGAGATGTACCTTGACCAAGTCCAGTATGAAGGGAAAATAGTGCACCTAGAGCCAAAGATATGGGTGCTGGGTCTGCATAAGGTAGGCTTGTTGAACTTATTGCAAATACCTCACTTTGGGCGCAGCTTAACAAACGACATCTGCGTCCTGCAATTGCTTGCGCTTATGCATGATGATGCACTATGGTTGGGATAGCGTATTCCAATATATGCTACATTAATCTAGAGGATCATTGGGTTACCTACTAAAGGTGCATATCCAAATTCATATTTTGGAGGAAAAGCAAAAGAAAAATCCTTCGCCGACTAGATCAAGAAGAAGTATCAAGTCTCATGAAAGAGTCGAGGCTGTGTGGTCAGTGATATAAATGACATGGTTTTCTAATTCTGTATGCTCATATTGGCCTTAAAGATGATGCACACATGTAGACCAAAGGAGGTGCCTGCGCACGTGATTTCTCTCGTAGGACAGTGTGAGAAAGGGGTAATTTATAATTATTTGTGTAAGGAGTTCCTATAAAATGCACACGAAGCACAAGAGGAAGGTAAGAAATTACGTTACGCTTGGATGTTGTTACATATTGCATTGGTTGGGTGGAGATCAAGCCAAAAATGTGTGAGGTTGCATGATACAGAACACTATGGAACTCATCAGACCCCATGCGTGGTAAGGAGAATAAGATTTTCTCGTTACTTTATGATGCTTCACTATATCAGGCCATGAAATATAAGCTGAGGCTGTCTCCCACACTCTATGAGAAATAAAAGATGATAGTCGACTTCAAGGCCACGTTCCACAATATGCACATCCACGTGAAAGGCGTCATGGAGGGAGTTTGGTACGAGTTTCCCTAATTGGTCACAGAGGATGATCTGATCCGAGTCACTGCAGAATGCCCACCAGCGTGGTTGGAGCCTGGTGCGTCCACCTCTATCACCAAAACATTGACAAAGCTGCACGCTTGCACTTAGCCAGAGAAAACAATAGAAAATGTGACTGAGAAACCTCAAGAGAAAAATGCCACGCCAAACACCAGTGGTGAGACTCTTGACCTAGAGAAAGAAACTGACCCCAAGAAAAAAGGTTCCGCGCCGAAAGATACAGTGGAAGAAGTAGAAGCGTAGACATATAAGGGAGCAAAGCATGACTCTAAGGTTGCTGGTGGATCACGAAAGAAAAGGAAGGGGTCTAAAGATGCTGTTTAGGAGGTCTTGACACTGACAGAGGATGATTTGAATGAGATTTAAAACACAGTCATGTTTGCGATAGAGGATCACTGGACCAATATGGAGGTGCAGTATAAGACTGTGCTAGAAGTTGTTCAGGTGGGGATCCAAGAAATCAAAATTCAAGTGAGCGTTGCTTAAGCGAGCCAGAACAACACACAAGTCACCAGCGTATAGCCAATGGATATAGAATTATGAGTCACCGAGGATGCACATCTTGTGAAAATACCCATGCCAACCATTCATGTGGACACCAACCAGTGCGCTCAATTTCACGGAGCATGTGATATTAACATTAATTTGTCTATTCTTCCTGAAGGGAAGTTGCACTTGATGCATACCACGATCGCTAATGAACTTCAATTCCGTGAAGCTGTTTCTCACACATCTATTGTTGAGTTGAAGAAGTCGGCCGAAGATGCACCTCAGAGACAACAAGCCATAGAAGTAACATTCTGCGTAGTCGAAGTCCAGTGCACTGTGCTAGAAGCCAAAATTCAACAAGTCTGCAATGATGTTCCTGTTGCCCTCGCCACAACTGCCCCATAAAAAAATTTAAGGATTGGTTGTCGCCTTAAAAGCATCACGTGCTGAAGTGCAGACCGTCCATGGAGATTTTTTACATCAAATCGCGGATTTAAAAATTAATTTGTAGCCTAAGACTCCACCTCAGGTCCGCGCAAAAATGGAAACCAAAGTCAAACAATCCACAAACAATATTATTGCTACATTCACCCAGTGTGACAACCTGTTGGATGAGGCTATGGTCGTATGGACGTTTGTGCAGAATGATCTGGTAGTACAACAGCTGCGCAACGAGTTGCACAAGAAAAAGAAACAATTTTCTAAGATTTGGACAATGGCACCAACCCTTGTTCTACCACAGTGCCTCACCTGTCCTCAGGAGGGTTGGATAATCCATACAAAGATTAAATAACTGCGTCTAAAAGAGTAGCTGTTAGAAGGCCACATGCAACCATGGGCTGAGGAGTCTCTTCAACTTTCACAGACTCTAGAAACTACTTTGAAGGCGATTCAGTAGACGCAACACAACATAGAGACGACCATTGAAGGGCCCACCATGGAGAAGTTAGTTATGCAAGTGTAGGGAGCTACGACACAAAGTTTGGAAATGGTTCTCCCTCTGAAATCTTATGTCAGATCGCTCCAATCCAAGCTTAAGGAGCAGACACCTTAGTGACTCAGGACGAGTCACATGTTTGTGTTGGGGGATTTTTGGAGCGGGGTCCCCTGGGGTACACTTTTTGGTATATTTTTCAACAAATTTTGTAGATGTGTGTTGCGCGAATGAGTCAAGTGGCTTTGAGGGGGGTCAAAGTAGCTATTTTGATGTAAATGTGTTTAAGGGTAAACTTTGGGCCTCAAACCATGGTTTGAGACCATAGTATCTGCGTGCTAGAAGAATATAAATAGATAGATAGAGTCTAAGGAAGTAACTTAAGTTGAATAGACTATTTTGATGATATTAATTTTTATGCATCTGTAACAATTTTTTAAGGGTTTGTTTGGATTGGGTAGAAAGGCTCCTAGTGGCTGTGTGCATTGAGACCTAGTCCTGGATGTGTGCGGACTCTGTTAGCTGTGTGCGCAAAAGGGTTATGTGTAAGGAAAAAATTTTATGTATTGAATTGACCTGAAGCTAATATAGAGGATAGATTTTTGTGAAATAATTGTGTTATTGATCCGAGTTATCTATATACTATTACTGTCTTTGGGTTTCATTTCTTTTATATTGATTATTTGTATCTACGTAATTACACCTGTTATTTATGAATGAAGTTAGATTTATGATAGAATACATGAATGAATATGCTTAAGTGATTACACATTGTTTAGATCCGGATTTGGTTATGTTATGTTATATCTGCGCTACATCGATCTGTGATTCTATCTCTAATATGTTAAGTATTGCACACATATGTTTATGATCGATATAAGTCTGAAATCGATCTACTGAGGGCCACTTCATTATTTTCTTCCTCAGGGTGTAAAAACCTAGTTCCAACACCCCCATACTGCTTTGGGTGAGACTTTGATCTGCACAAGCAGGTCATTACTGAAAGGGACAATAGTTGGAGGGTTTTTTGGTTGCGCGATATACTCTGAATATGGGTCAGGACCAATCAAGCCAACAAATGGTTTTGTTGCTGAGACCAGGATCATTTTCAGGGATATTTTATGTTGTGGCACCCTTCACGAAACAAATTGCAATATTGGCTAGATAGAAAGGTCCTTGAATTTGCACTCCAAGAGAGCTGAAGTACTAAGCTCTCTGAAGAAAAGTGGGTACAAAAATAAATCTATACAAAATTTCATGAGATATTATTTTTCTCCTTTGAAAATGAGTTGCAAGATTGGTTGTCACGCTTGAATAAATTCAATACCTGCATGACGGACGATGCAATCATTGAGTGGACCCTTGAATTGATCCAACAATTGGAGAATTTAGATAATAAGATCACTCATGTAGTAGATCATTGGACTGATCATCTCTTAGGATGATTTGTGACAGAATTTTCTATTGATCAATTAGTTTCCTATTCAGAAGTAGAGAGAAGGTTTTTCAAAGGTCGTAGAGGTAATTTCCAGTGCTCTTTGAAGTTCTTTCTAAAATTTATGTTATGTGAACAGAGCTCACTGTGTGAACATATTGCTTGAATTCCTTGAAGAGGCTCAATTATGCGTAGTGGAAAAGTTTACTGCAAAGATCCATAAAATTTTATTTATAGCCCTTTGAAGCCTAGATATGATAGTGAAGGTGAACCAGAAGTTAATAGCTCTAGTGACTCTGAAGCATAAGGTTTATCACACAAGAAACCCATGAGTCTTTTTCATACCCCATCCACTCCACTTATTCACTCATATCACAAAACGCCCACTCCACCACGCAATCCATCTCCACCTCCCCCATAAGTAGATATGGTTGCGTTAATGAAGTTACCTAATTTCAGAGACATTGGAAACAAAGATACTGATCAATTTTGGTTTGTAACTGAGGCCATATAGTAGGCTTAGCAGGTTAAAAATAATAATATTAAGAAAACAAAAATTACACCACATTAAATGACATTACATTACAATAAATCTACCATACTCAATTGGAGAGCACCTCTCAGTGCATGTAATATCCCAAAATGGGAAAAGACAATAATACAAAACACAATAGCTGGAAACTACATCAATGAACAAATAAAATAAATACACCATGAAAATAGATAGAAAAAATGAGTCATTTTATTAATAGGAGGTTAAAATACATGTATAATAGTGTTGAAAAATAGAAACACTCAAGCTGACAGAGGTGGCTAGAGTGACCCTCAAGTCATCTCAATGAAGGCACTGTGTAACTGCTCATCTACTGGAGGCCATATTGAGCTGTCCCTACTGCAAATACTAGAAATATAACTCCTGGATGAAAATGGATGCATATATCAGGCTGTTTCAGAGCTCACATGATGCTGGTATTTCATTTCCGGGCTCTATGATGAAAACCCAAAATAACCCAGAAAGGATTTCCAGATTTTCTTATCTTGGAAAATCACCCTCCCAGGGCTTGCAATATACAACTAGTGGGTATGCAGATCTATGGCATGAATTGAAGACAAATATGGCTACAATAAGATACAATCATCTCAATGCATGAAGGGTTGATGCCTTGTCCTAATCGCCAAGCTAGGAGCTTGAGATCTAGCTCCTCCTTCCTCCTCTGAAGTTGCAGCTACTGAATACACAATTGCTATAATGGAACATGCTGTTAAGAAGGTTGAATCTATAGCCTACTGCTAGATGATTCAATTTTGCTCAAGAATAATGGAAACAATATCTCAAAGGTTAGGGGATGGTCCCTCATAGGATTCCAAGCTGAAATACTTGTAAATTCCTTCCTCCACTAGATCTATAGGATTGGTCTGTGAATTTATTGGTGAAAATGCTACTGCATTGAGGTGTAGAATGGTGTCATGATGCTAGATATCACAATTATTCTACTGGAAGACTGAAATAGAAGCACAAGGTGAAAGGATGATCCCTCCACCGGTTTCCAAGATGAAATGCTAGAAAATACCTTTCTCTTCTGAAACCCTCAAGTAGGAATGTGTAATTCCTGAATCTATATGTGCTGTAGAGAGGGGTTGATTGTGGTACCAATGCATGATGATTAATGGCTTCTCAAATAAACCTTTCCAGAGTAGGCACTCGAAGTCCCCCATGGATAAGGGTGGGATTCCCACTCGAGAACACCCATATGTTAAACAACACTACAGAATTATCTAAACCAATGAAGCATGCAAAGACATGTCAAATGACAATCCAATATCAAAATCCAGAATCATGCCTTCTATGGCTGCTGCCACCTTCATTTTATGTTTCGTGAGCCTCCCTTAGCCTTGACCCACCTCATTACTGCACTGCACATGTGGCCACTAGCCTCCATGAAGGCTGTGTTGTCTCTCCATGATCTCCATGATCTCTGCATTTACTCTCCACTCCCACCATCATGTGTGCATTTAATGCACCACCTCCTCCATCACTGCATCATTATTTCTCTATGATCTTAATTTTGTTCCTCTATGATATTAATTTTATTCCTCCATGATCTTACTTTTACTCCTCCACAATCTCTTCTATCTTCCTTATGAATGCTCTATTATCTCCACTCTTCCTTTATTAATAAGTTGCTCCACTACTCCATAATGCTAATCTACTATCTAACTAACCCAAATTCACACAAAAAAGTGGATTTTATTCATATATGGGGTTTATGGGTCCCTCCACCCCTTTATTTTCTTAATTAAGAAAATTAATAACTCTGATATTCCAATTAACTGATGGTGTAATATTCCCAAATGGGAAAAGCAGAAATATAGTGCATAAAATGAAAGCAACAAAAAATATTTAACGCATGAAACTATGATACCAATATGGAGTCATAAAATTATGTATTAGAGCAACAAATGAATACAAAATAGTGAGGCATAAATCTTATACAATGAGGAAACATGCCTCCCATAAGAAATCACTCCCAAATATGAGTTTTTGTTACAATAAAAATGCTAGAGAGAAGCTACAACACAGTCATATTATGCATAAATACATCTAGAGATGATACAATGATATAAAATTATTGATATAGGCCCTAATAGAGTCTAAACATACATATCTAGGAACTAGATTAGATTTCCAAGACAACCCAAGAGGGTTTCCAGAAAATGCACACAATGTGCCAATGTAAGTTGTAGCCCTAGGGATGAAGGTATGTTGCAAAAATAGAAATGAGAAGATATGGCTGAAGCTAATGTAGAAAAGTATAGACCTTATCCAATAGATCCTATGGATGAAATACTATCTTCTCCTCTGAAGAAATCACCTTCCAAAACAACCACTGCAACCAACCCTACAACTCCTCCCTAAAATAATGCAGATTTGGACTGAAACTGCACTGTATGGGATAAATAATCCTTAGCTTGATGCTAAATGTGCCAATAAATCTCAATGGTCTTCTTTACAGGCCTTATAATGGATGGAAACCTTCCTCCATTGCAAAACTAGCTCTGAAGACACCCAATCTAATTATCCACTGCTGCACCTTACAACACAACACAATATTCTGCAGAAACTGTGTTGATGAAGAAAGTTGTAGCTTGGCCTTGAGCCTAAGTGTGGAAACGTAGTGCAATGCTTCTCTAAGAGGCCTCTTAAGGAAGGAGATGGGATTCTCGCTTGGGAACACCCTGTGCTAAACAACATTTCAAACTCAACTAAACAGCTGAAGAATGCCAAAAGTCTAAATAGACCATATACAAAATAATAAGACAAAAAAATAACCAATATGGCTGCCATCCTATTATTTATATAAGTTATGAGCTTCCTCACCCTTGGCCCCACTCAATTAGGTCACTACCTCCATGCAATCAATCTCCCTCCAAAACTGCATTAGTTCTCATTAAATGTCCACTCCTCCATAACAACGTTGTTGATTTGGTCAAAGTTTACCTATTCAACATGTTCCAACACTTGTTCATACTGAAAGGTGATTTATTTAGCTACTTAGAGGGTCTCATTTCATAATTGAAGTGTTTTTATTGTTGCTAAGGAGATTTATGGGCCTCCCTACCCATTTATTCACCTACCTAGTGACAAAATAATCCATAATATTCCATTTAGTTGAAAGCTAAATTTTAGGAATATTACGTTCCTCCCCTCCAAAATGTTTCTTGTCCTCAAGCAACTGTAAGGGTTGAGAAAAATTCTCCCCTCCTCCTCTTGTGGCCTCCTCATCAAATAGTCTCCACCATTGCTTAAGATATTCTACAACAATTTTGTCTCCCAATGGTTCCTCCCAAATGTGTAAGTTGGCCTTTGGTGGATAAACCAAATAGCTCTCATCCTCAAAATTAAATGGAAGGTCTATATGGAAACCTTCACGTTGTCCAATGGCCTCCTCAAGGTATGAGTGATGACAAGCATAGGGGATCTCATTTCCAATGAGAGACTCCCATCTTCATGCTATCATCCAAATAAATTGAGCCATCCTTGGTAGCTCATAGAAACAATCACCAATCCCCTGCTTATGCAATGTGTAGGGGTTGCATAAATGAAAGTGAGAGATAATGTTGTTAAAATTACGCTATATCTCTCTCCATTTATGATAAATTTGGAGCTGATGATCCCGGGCTGCAATAATATAGTCCTCATGAAGTCAAAATATACTTGGAATCTCATGATCCCACTCATTGGTTCTAGGAATTCTTCTTTCCCAATCCTTCATGCATATAGTGAATAGAGTATCATCACCATATGGGCTCCAAAAGAAACATGGACTGAGTGTCATATGACATATTGGATGGTGACAATAGTCCCCCAATTGAGACTAGCGCTGTTCTTCTTCTTGCTGCCTCAAAACATGATATGATAAGTGGCCATCCAACCACCTCCTTGCTGACATCATAAACTTCTCAAAATCTTGAAAATGGTATAGGAAAATAGGTGTTGGTTGAATATGATCCAAGAAAAACATATCTTGCCCAAAGTCCTCCATAAGTGGTCATCCCCATCATTGAATGTAGTCCCAAAAGGACCATGAAATCCACAAAGAGGTTTGCTCTCTTGTGGAGGAATGTGCTGCGAGTGCATGGTAAAGGAGTGCACATACATTTTTAGTTGATAAATTATCATCAAAACACAATCTTTACCATATATTGTAGACAAGTTGGTGAAGAGGTCCATAGATGAGCCTTCCCATCTCTCCATCAAAAGGGGAAGTGATTGAAACAACCTTGCAAGGTGGTTGCTCTCCTCCTCATACATAAAACAAGCTACATATCTCCTGATATGTTGGTGCACATCTTCTTTGAGATCCTCCCTATAGAATCCCTCCATGATGGTGTGATAAGACTCAATGAAATATACATGTCCTGAAGAGAGTTCCTCATATGCTGCATGTAGAGTCTCCTTCTTGAGCTTGGATTCTCCAGTCAAGTATATTTGATCATGGAAATAATTGACTCCATCAACCACTCTATACCTCCTATCTATCACTTTCCCATCAAGAACCTTACATGTGAAGAGGTCCTTGGAATATTCCACCAATATTTTGGACTTCCAATATGGATCTAGGCTTCCCAACAATGACATCACTGTAGAAATCTGAAATGTAGCTCCTGTCACATCATAAATCTCCTATTTGACATGCTTAATGCTAAATCCACATGTTGGAGTACAGTTACCCCACTTTTGCTACCTCTCTTGCAGCCGATATTACCTAAGACAAGATTGAAGTACACATAGGTCAACCTCCTCTTGGAAGGTATTTCCCATCCAAAAATTCCATAGTTTTTCCAATGCATGCAAGAGTGTTAATAACCTCTTGTCATATCCAAAAATATTCCTCATGTGTGGAAGTATCATTTGCTGCTCCAAGGATATGGTGTGGCCATTTGACACCATGCTCATGTCATTGTAGATTTCCGAATCATATTTCAACGCAAATAGCTGAGTGGGAGTTAGCAATGTCCATCTCAGAAAATTGCTCACCTCCTTTGAAACCATCAAATTTTCTCTGTGTATTGCTAGCTCCTCCCAAGGCTCCTTCCCTAGCCAAATATATCAATGCTGCACACCCATTATCTTAGTGAATCTTAGTGAATCTCACACCCATTATCTTAGTGAATCTTAAGCTCTCCACCCATTAGGCTACTTATGCTAAATTCTCACACCCATTATTTAAAAATCTAGGGTTTTCTTCATATTCAAACCCCCTTGGAGATTCCCTACACATCTCTCTTCTCATCTTCTTGATATCTTCATTGATGCTCTGCATAGTTTGAAAAAGAAGCTTTGAGAGCCCCTCTTCCTCCCTTCCTCTAAATAATGGAGCCTTGTCTTTGTTTCTTCTGTACATATTCTCTTCTTGGGAGAAAATTCTCCTTATTGTGACATATTGGCTGAATCCACAGGCTGAGCCAAGATTATGCTCTGATGCCACTGTAATATTCCCAAATGGGAAAAGCAGGAATATAGTGCATAAAATGAAATTAGTAACAAATATTTAACACATGAAAATATGAGACCAATATGGAGTCATAACATTATTTATTAGAGCAAAAAATATATACAAAATAGTGAGGCATAAATCATATACAATGAGGAAACAAGCCTCCCATAAGAAATCACTCCCAAATATGAGCTGCTGTTACAATACAAATTGTCGGAGAGAAAATAAATCGTGGTTATATTATGCATAAATACAACTAGAGATGATAAAATGACATAAAATTACTGATATATGCCCCAATAGAGTCTAAACATATAGCTCTGGCACAAGATTAGCTTTCCAAGACAACCCAAGAGGGTTTCCGGAAAATGCATACAATGTGCCAATGTAAGTTGCAGCCCTAGGGCTAAAGGTATGCTGAAAAAATAGAAATGAGAAGATATGGCTGAAGCTAATGTAGAAAACTACAAATATTCTCCAATAGTTCCTCCGAATGAAAGAATGGCTTCTCCTCTAAAGAAATTACCTTCCAAAACAACCACTGCAACCAACCCTGCAACTCCTCCATAAAATAATGCATATCTGGAATGAAAATGCGCTATAGGGGATGAATCCTCCTTAGCCTAATGATAAATGTGTCAATAAAGCTCAAGGGGCTTCTTTACAGGACTTCCAATGGATTAAAACCTTCATCCATGGCAAAAATAGTTCTAAAGACACCCAATCTAATTCTCCATTGCTGCACCCTGCAACACAACACACTATTCTATAGAAACTACGCTGATGAAGAGAGCTGTAGCTTGGCCTTGAGCCTAAGTGTGGAAATGTAGTGCAATTATCCTCCAAGAGGCCTCTCGAAGAAGGAGATGGGATTCTCACTCGGGAACACCCTGTGCTAAACAACACTACAAACTCAACTAAACAACTGAAGAATGCCAAAAGTCTAAACATACCATATACAAAATAATAAGAAAAAAACATGACCAATATGGCTACCATCCTCTTCCTTATATAAGTTATGATCTTCCTTACCCTTGGCCCCACTCAATTAGGTCACTACTTCCATGCAATCAATCTCCCTCCAAAACTGCGTTATTCCTCATTAAATGTCCACTCCTCCATAACAACGTTGTTGATTTGGTCAAAGTTGACCTATTCAACATGTTCCAGCCCTTGTTAATACTCAAAGGTGCTTTATTTAGCTGCTTAGAGGGTCTCCTTTCACACTTGAAGTGTATTTATTGTTGCTAAGGAGATTTATGGGCCTCCTTACCCATTTATTCACCTACCTAGTGACAAAATAATCCATAATATTCCATTTAGATGAAAGTTCAATTTTAGGAATATTATAGATGGGAAATTGGGAATATTATAGTCCTCCCCACAAAAATGTTGCTTGTCGTAAAGAAACTAAAAAATTCAATGCTTCAACAGTCCATTTCCGTCCCAATTGGCATCCTCAAATGGAAGGTATCCCCATATGATCCAATGTGTTATGAATGCCCAACTCCATAACTGCCTCTCTAGAATGTCTAGAATGACCTCCAACTATGTAGTTAGATGCCTCTCCTCATCAATAAGTCCCCAAGTGGAAATCATCTGCTATACAAGAGCCTCTTTTCTACATGAGGTATATAAAGTGAAGTGGTTCCTTCCCCAAGTGGAAAGTCCCAAATCATGAACTATCTTTCCAATCCATGCTACATGGAGTAGTATGTATCCCTCCATGCTCCCATCATTGGCCCTATTGGCCCTACTTGCTCTAAGCATCATCTCAAAATTGTGAAAAAGAGGCAATAGAGACATATGGGTTGACATGTAAAATGTCGGACCATACTCTCCCAATAGCAACCACCATAACAATGCCTCCTGCTGCCATATCACCCCATAATCATACCAAGTATGGTAGCCACATTCTCTCAAGATAATCCACCGCAACAATGCCTCTTGCTGCCACACCACCTCATCATCATACCAAGTATGGTGGCCATACTCTCCTAACAAAAGCCAATGCAGTAAGGCCTCTTGTTGCCACCGTATATCATCATCATGCAAGGTATGGGAGAATGTTAGCCCATATTATCCCAAGAGTAACCAAAGCAAAAATGACTCTTGCTACCACCTCACATCATCATAATTCAAATCATTGAGCAACATTATACTGATTGACATGAAAAATGTCACATCAAACCAACATAACCAAGCTCCCTGCTACCACACCATGTGAGTGCCATGCAATGTCTCAAACAATAGTACACCCATTTACATAGGATATGTCATGTGATGGCCAAACTCTCTCAACAGTGACTGGTGCAACCATGCCTCCATCTATTGCATCACACCAGTGCTATGCAAGGCATGGGTCATACAAACATGAAATGTTGGGTAGTAAACATACTCACCCAAAAGCAACCAGCACAACCATGCTTCTTGCTGCCCTGTGTCATAGATATGCAAGTAGCCTTTCAACCACTTGCTCATCATCCTCACCCATCCATCCAACTGTGGGTGATGAATCCTATCATGCTCCAGCTTGGTATCCTCCCAATGGAGAATACCATCCTCCTCAATCTGATCAAAATCTATGCCCTCCATGATATGTTGAAGTGCAACCTCCTTGAGGTCTCTCCATGAGATCCTCTCACCGATGGCTCGATAGAACCCATGAGGTTCTGAATATGATATAGGAAAAATATTCTCCTCGAGTTGTGATATACATATCAAGAAGGATCCATCCCAATAATGGAAAATAATATCCATCACAAGATGTCTACCATCTACCATCTATCCATCCAATTCTTCATAAGTGAAGTTGTCATTGAAATTCTCCAAGAATAATTGGGCCCCTAACTCATCACTGCTCCTTAGTGAGAGAGCTGCTAATCTCCATGATGGTGCATCTGATGTCTCATGGCCATACACAATGATGAACTCATAGTCTGACATTTTATTGATTATGTTGGTTTGAGGGGTCTTGAACCAGGTTCAGATTTAAGGTTTACCAACTAACCCCTGTACTACTAGCCCTTTTGAAAATGGCCTACTTGTGTAGGTCAAGGTCTCACCCGAAGTAGTATGGGAGGGTACTGGAACCAGGTTTCCACACCCTGAGAGAGAGAAAGTTAATTAAAGTGGGTCATTTCCAATCATAACCAGATCTATGCATTCATTCCTTATTACAATATAGTATCCACGTGCACATCAATAAATCATCAGTATTCAATGAAAAAATATAACCTTAGAAATAACATAGAGCGCAACCAATAACCATAACACAAAAATACTTCAGCTATCACAAAATAGTCTCCTCATCCATTCATATTTAGATCCAACCTATAGATTCTCTTTAATAGCCTGCGCACACAGCCAACGGGGTTTGCACACAGCAGAACTTAGGGTCTCCGCTCACACTGCTAGCCTTACCCAGACAATCCACACAACTGATCTCTAAAATTTGTATCCAAGCTTAATCAGATAAAAAATTTACTTCTAGATTTGACTTATCCATCTATTTATATCATATTAGCCTGTGCTACACTATGGTCCAAAAATTGTGGTTTGCAGACTCTTGGTCTACCTTTTGACCCATTACAATTCGTTAGGGGCTTTTACCCACCCCAAAGTCCCTGCGCTAGATTAACTATTACAAAATATTACAAAACTATACCAAAATTGCAGTTAGGGGACCTTGCTACAAGAGGCCCCCAATACAATCTTGTGATTCGTCCTGAGTCATAGCAGAAGTGGGGTCTTCATCTTATCTTGGAGCTATTCCAGAGTAGCAAAAAAGGGGGCAGTATGACTTCACTCTGCATGATTGAATTCTACGCAATGTCAACCAACTTTTGTGAAGTCAATCCTTTAGTAGCTGCAATGACACTCTCCAGGGTTTGATTCGACCACATCTAAGTCCTGCAAAAGTTCATCGAACCATGGCTTCAAGTGGTCGCTGAGGACCTACTTCTTGTGGCAGAGCTCCTCAGTTTCATCTCTAAGAGTGTGGATGGTTTGAAGACGCGCTAAGAATTGTGCTACCATGAGGGTGGGCATGGTAGCTTCCATCTGTTCAAAATATTTCTCTTTCTGGTGCAGCTCCTGGTTGAATTGGTAGAGGAGGGGGTCACACTGTACCATGGACCATAGTCGCATAGTAGTATCTAAATATTCATATCCCTTGGTGATCTGTGCTGAAATGTTGCTTGTGGATTCCTTGACCAACGTGGCTCGCTAGGTGTGCACCTCAGGAGGGGTTTCTGGCTACAACTTTGCTTATAATGGAGCAAATTGTTGCTCTAGGTCTACTTTGATAGCTTGGAATTTTGTCCGTGATGCCTTTAATGCAGCTACCAAGCCTTCAACCTTGGCTTGCGGCGTAGTGGAGGTAGGATTCAATTCCGACATGTCCTCACATAGCCGGTCTATCAAATGTTCTAATTTAGCTTGCCGCGCAACTGTCGCGATGTGTGCTGCCTGAGCTTGGGTAGTTTGGGAAGCTTGGTTACAATGGTTTGCTCAGCCTCACTTAGTTGCTGTTGCATCTGCATTTATCTTTGTTGGAGCTCATCGGAGATGAATACGTAGAAAGCGTGTAGCTGCTAACCTGTTAGTCTCGCAACATCAAGATCAACCACAGAACATGCACGGACTTGCTTGCACAAGATCAGAGGTACTACAGTGAATTCCATGCTCGAGAGGTGGCAGATCCTACTCTCGTTCACTTTGGCCAAGGTTGTAACTATGGTAGGCTGACTCACTTGAATCTGCCTCACCTGGGTCAAGCTCACTTGAATCATATCTTCTTTTAACTGCAGGACCTGCCGCCCAAACTGCAAGGTCTCCATCGCGGCCTTCTACTGATCTTTGAGGGAATCTCATCGTTCTTCGAAGGCAATAGTGACATTTTCTGTGATCTTCTCTCGCTCTTCCTCCATTAAAGTGACCTCCTCTTCCCCACTGGTCTTATCGGCCTTGCGCTTCTTCCACTTCCCCTTGGTGGGCTCGCTTGTGTGCTTTGTTCTACGTGGGGAATCCACACCCTCTCCACCGATCCCTTCAACCTTTGCGTCTCGTTGATATCCTTGCTCTGCCCCCTTAGTGGCATCCTTGGGGGTTTCATTGGTCGTGGTTTTCTCCATGGAGAGCACATCAGTATCCTTTGCTGTACTTGGCAGGATAGTATCTTTTGGGGCGATGTCCTTTCCAGAGGTGCCTGTTATGATCGAGGCAAATGATTTGAAGCCAAGCTTCCATGCCGTTGGCCAAGTTGCAATGAGTTGATCGATCTCCGCTTCTATAGCCATATATGAAGGGTTGTACCATGCTTGATCCTTGTGGGCCCTTATTTAAACATTGTGCATAGTGACATGGAATTCAGCGATGCATTTGTATTTTTCATAGACTACAGGTGACAAGCATGGCTTGAAATGAATTGCGGCTGCCAGTGCACAATCAAATAATACCCAGAACACCTTGTTTTCCTCAATGCACTTTGAATCCAAAGGTTTTCATACTGTGCACCCTAAAAAACATTCAGATCGAACTCAGGGAGCACCGCATAATTAGGTGTCTCCCACACAATCAAGGCGATCAACATCACAAGCCATGAGTGGAAAAATTCCTTTCCCTGGTCCTGTGCTTTGCACACGTTGTATTAAAATTCCTCGCAGAGGTACTAAGACTAGTTGTAGCAGACCCCCTTCTCGCACCGTCCGGCCAACTGAATCATATAAGCAGGGACGGCTGATGCTCAACACTTGCGCATCATTTTACAGGTGAGCAGTAGAGTACCCATGTGCACTCCTGGGTCAACGATGGTTTCTAAAATGAATCCCCTCTTATTGAGATCAAATTTAAATTTCTCCCGCACTCCGTCTACTACCTTCTGCTCATATTCCTTGTTGAATCCCTTCATGGGGTGGGGCCTTTGCATGTGTAGGGCGGTGATTGTGTGAATTAACACAACGTCGATTGGGATGCAACCTTGGATCTGCAAGAACCCATCGTGGATCAGTGCCAGTAGCTGGCCCACAACCAGGATGGTGATCGGATATCACCCAAAGTGGGGGAGGAATATCACATTCAGTATCCTTGAGGCCTCCAATCCACACGCCCACGACATTGGTTCCACCTTCGGCACATTGTCGTACAATACTCTTTCAAGATACAATTCCAGGGCCAGATATGGGAAGGCATCTTCATTTGCGAGGTCGTGATCATAAAACTTAATGGAAGGAAGGCTCCCAAACATGTCACTAATCAAAGGGACCTCCTGCAGCACCAACGACATTTGCAGATATTCTTGAACAATATCAACGTTCTTGGGGGTGCCCATCGTGGGTTTTCTTGGCTTAACATATGCATGCATCCAGGAGAACGGAGCCACCAACAGAGGTTCCTCTTGGGCTGTTATGGGGCACTTCAACGGATTGAGCAAGCGCACCTGAGTCACTTGTCGAGGGGAGTGCATAATCCTAGGGGAGGTGTGTGGCTTCATTGAAGCCCAATTCATTGCTTTCTTCTTTCCTTTCTCCTTTCCCTTCTCCTTCCCCTTGCCCTTTCCCTTGGCCGGCATAGACACAAACTCTTTAATGTCAGGGGTTAATTCAAACACATCTTCTAACCTAGTTTCCATAGAGGCCGTAACAAGCGATGACTCGGCGGGGTTAGAAGCAGTCATCCTTGCACGTAATATAAATTCAAGGTTGCTGCTATCAGAGGGGGTAGCTCACCCAGAAATGCAAATGGAAAAGTCACACAACACACATAATTCACAGTAAAGCACAGGGCGCAAGAATTTCTTGAAGCAAAGGAACCGAATATGACCTGCGTCCCTCTTTTTATAGCCTTCCATGAGTAAAAATGGTCGGATTAGTCTTAATTGCAACTTACCATCAGGGAAACAGTAAAAAATCCTCCCAGATTGCTATATTAATTGCCAAATAACCGCTCCATTCAATAATAAAATCATTTTTTCACGTTTTACTGTTCCAACGACTGGTTTTTCTAGTTGCGCACTACCCTTGCACCTCCGTCACACCTTTCTGTGCCTCCTTACCTACGCACTACCCCTACTCACCTATCATAACTTCCTTCGACTTTCCTTCCATGTGCGCGCAACACTCCTGATATAGATACTTTGGCCATATAGTCATTTCATAGGCACCGGGTCGTCCCTGTAAGGTTTCAGATGGCTTCCATTAACGTACCTGGGCAAGTAGTCTCTGCACAACTTAACCAACCTAAATGCACCACCATCTTTAATCTCTTTCACTATGTATGGACCCAATCAATTCTTACAGAAATTTCCTGGGTGGCATGCAAACTGGCTGTCATAAAGCAACACCTATTCGTCTTCCTTAAATACCTTTTGTTGGATATGTCGATCATGCCAAGTTTTTTCTCTAGCCTTCTGAACCTGCTGATGAAAATTAGCAATGAACTGATCCTCTTCCAAGGAAACTAGCTGTGCCAAGCATTCCTCCATGATGTTAGGTTCCACCGTGTTTGTAAAAGCTGAAATGTGTAGGCTGGGGACAATATATTCCATGGGAATGATGGCCTCCTTCCCATAGACCATCCTGAAAGGAGTTTCCCGGTCAATTACTTGCAGGTGGTCCTATAGGCCCAGAGCACTAAGGGGATGCACACATCCCAATCGCTTTGATCAACATCACATACCTTAGTGAGCGCATGTTCCAAGATTTTTTTGAAAGCTTCCACTGCCCCATTATCCTACAGGTGATATGGGGTACTCTTTGCATGATGGATCTGAAATTCTTCAGTCAAAGCTTCAATAGTTTCATTAAAAAAATGTGTACCTCTATCGCTCTTTAATATCTTTGGGCAACCAAAACTGGTCAGAATATGCTCAAAGATGAAGTGCGTAGTGGTATCTACAGTAAAATTCTTCACAACCTTTTCTTCCACCCATATGGTCACATAATCAGTTCCAGTAATGATGTAACGTGCACCCGTCTTCTTTCCTGGGGTACTGATGGGTCCTACAAAGTCTATGGCCCACTTGTCGAACGCCTGTAAAGCCATCTACGGTTGCAGGGGAATCTACTCTCTACATGAAGGTCCCTATCCATTGGCAAGCATCACATGCTCAACAGTATGTATGGGTGTCGCTATGCAATGTGGGCCACCAGAACCTAGCCCTCAACACCTTCTGTGCAATTTCTTTTCCTACATAGTGACCTCCGACCACCCCTCCACGGGCCTCATTCTTCATTCACTTCTTGTCCTCAAGATGGATCCCCATTGGGATTCAAAAACATTGACCATTTTTTTATGATACCATGGATAATCTGGATTCTAAAATTAAGATAAATTGTCTTTCATGTTCTAATACATACCTCCGCAACACCTCGTCTACTCCCAACTTGTATGATTGATTGAAACTTATGGTGAAATCAGCCACGTGAGTGACCAAATCCTTTTTATGTTGTACTGAATAACCTGTAGGTGCCATGCCCATGGATAAGAACTGAATAATGTCTACAAAGTGCTCGTCAACCACCTTGGTAGCAAAAAGCCGCGCATCGGGTAACCCTTCTTCTAGATTAGTTGGATCTTCTCCACTCTCAATCCGAGACAAGTGATCAGGTCTGACATTCAGTCACCTGGGCTTCATAATGATTTCAAAATCATACTCATGGAATAGCAGTAACCATCTACAAATCTTCCCCCCCAACATAGGCTTATTGACCAGGTATTTTAGAGCTGAATGATCAATGAACATCTTGAAGTGTCCTCCTAATAGATGGTTCCTATATTTCTGCAGGGCATACACCATTGCTAATCCTTCTCACTCAGTAGTAGAATAGTTACGCTCTGCACTAGACAGTTTCCTGCTAGCAAACGCAATCGAGTGATCGATGTCTTCTTCTTCGAGCTGCGCTAAGACAACTCCTAGAGCTATTCCTGATGCATGTACATGTATAGGAAATACCTTCGTCCAATCTGGAAATTTGAGAATAGGCGCAGTGACCATCTTTTCCTTTAGTAGCTCAAAACTCTTCTGACATTCCTCATCCCAGAAAAGGATACATCCTTCTTTAGCATCTTCTCCATTGGTACAGTGGTCAGGGTGTACCCTTGAATAAACTTCCTATAGTAGCTGGTGTGCTCGAGGATGGAGTGCAACTATTTTTCAGTGGTGGGGACTGCTAAATTGATGATAATTGCAATCTTGGATGGGTCAACCATCAATCCATGTTGACATACAATGTCCCCCAAAAAAATCCCAAATGGTACGAAAAATATGAATTTCTTGATGTTTAGCGAAATTTGGTGTTTCCTACAAGCATCCAACATCATGCATAGGTTCGACAAATTCTTCTTTACTAATCCAAAAATTGTCCAATCATCAAAATAGACCTCCAAAAACTTATGAATGAATTCTTTGAATATTGCTACAACTACGCGCAAGAAAATGGCAGGGGCATTCTTGAGTCCGAAGGGCATGATAGTGTACTGAAAGGAGCCCCATTCAGTCACGAAGGTTGTTTTGTTGCAATCTTTAGGTGCTATAATAATTTTATGGTACCCTGAGAACCCATCAGTGAGCACGTATGCTTCCTGACCTCCCAAATTATCAAAAATTTCATCAGAGAATGATGTAGGGAATGGATCATGCACGCAGGCATTATTTAGCTTGTGTAGATCTACGCAGATCCGTATCTCCCCTTTGGTTTTATTTTCTTGGAGCACCATAGGACTTACCTAATCTGAATACTCTACTAGATCGATGATACCCGCAACCAACATCTTGTCGATTTCTTCCTTCACTTTCTGTTTATATTTAGGGTTCAACTGGTAGGGCCGCTGTTTGTCAGGACGTGCATCTGACTTCAAGGTGATTCTCATGAAACCCATATCTCCCACAATTCCCTTTAACTTAGATAAATTTGTAGGGGACAAGTCTTGATATTCGGTTAGCAGCTCCGCGATCTTGCCAACTATATCATCATCCCAATAATCCCCAATTTTGGCCATCTTGGGCTGCTCTTTCATCCCGATGTTGACTTCCTTCAACTTAAATGGTTTGGTCACATCCAATATCTGAAACAAGGGTTTTAAAACTATGCATAATCCTTATAACTTTGAGATAATGATATTTCTGGGATCTTCATTGCAATTTTATACCAAAAAGTTTTGGTAGTTGACTGTAATATGCCAAAATAGGGAATTTATACAGCAATAAGAATATCTGAAGATATTCTTAAGTTGGATATCCAGTAATAATTGAAAAAAATAATGTAAGCTATTTCAATCTAACTGCTTAAATCATATTAAGAGCATATCAACAAAACGATGTCTCCATATGTTATCTTCAAGTGGGGAAAAGCAGTGATCTAGACCATAAAAACGCTATTTCCAGGAAATAAAGTTGTAGCAGTGAGAAATGGGACTTTGATCCCTTATTTTATGCAATATACATCTCACATACAGAATGGGAGCTGAAACAAATCATTTTAGATTAGTTAAACAGATCTCCCCGTTCTTATATGGCTGGAAAACACTGAAAACCCATGACTTAATCCATACAGAAAACTCTGAAGAAAGAAAAATGTACAAGAGGGTTTCTGTAGAAAATTTTTGTAGACAATAGATCTGGAGTTTATTTAGCCAAAGAATAGATAAAAACAGAGATATGGCCTACAATGTGAAGATAACCAGTCAAGGGTTTAATGAAAGTACAAGTACAAAAGGAATATATCTGAATATTCAACAGAAAAAAAATGCAGTCCCCTAAAACATTGCATGAAAATAGCTGAATAAAGTACCATATGGATTAGAATACATTTTCCTAGCTTTCCGAGGAAAGGGTTGGCTCTTGCCCAAGGAAACTAGCCAAAAATCAAGGTATCAAACCTTGTTGCAGTTGCTCTCTGAAAAATGATGTAGTTCTTGCAAGGGAATGAACTGTAAAAGTGAAAAGATGCTTTGGCCCAATGCCAAGATGTGAAAATATGCCCGGGAGCCTCCCTTGCTGATCCTCCAATGGATAGACAAGCTCTCCACTGAAAAACAAGCCCAGAAATGGCCCAAAGAGATCCTCCTTTGCTGCACCCCGCAACACAACCTAGCTCTAAATAGAAGCTATGCTGTAGCTAAAGGAGGTAGCTTGGAAAAAATTCTAGAATGAGGAGATGAAGCTCAAGAACCTCTCCTTCCTTGAGGATGAGGTAGGGATTCCCGACCGGGAACACCCTTGTGCTAAACAACACTGCAACCCTGCTAAACAGCAAGAGGAAGCAAAGTCTCAACAAACCAAAGAAAATAATAATCCAAGCATGAATACAATGGTTGTCCTCCTCTCCATATATAGCAAGTGCTCCTCTCCACAATGGGTCCCATCCATATGTGCCACCTAGCCCATGCAAGTTGTCCTCCATTAGAATTGCGCAGTCCACCATGGAGATACAATGTATCTAGACAGTGCATGTGGACTTGGTCAAATATGGCTGAATCAACATGATCCAATCCTATTCACACCTGTAGGTGCTCAATCCAGCTGCTTATTCTTCCCATTTTCACATGAAGAATGCTATTTTTCCTTTTAAAGAGGTTAATGGGCCTCCCTACCCATTTTATTCATCTACTGCTAACTATAATGTTCCTTTTAGCTTGAGGCTAAAAATTGGGAATATTACAGTCCTCCCCTCCAAAATTTTGCTTTTCCTCAAGCAACTATATAGAGAGAGAAAAATTCCTCCCCTTCTCCTCTTGTGGCCTCCTCATCAATAGTCCCCACCACTGCTCAAGATAATCTGCAACAAATCTGCCCTCCAATGTCTCCTCCCAAAGATGCATGACCAAATGGCTCACATCATGAAAAGGTGGAAGGTGTAAGTGGACACCTTCTTGCTGTCTCATGGCCCCCTCAAGGTAGGAGTGATGATACACATGGGAAATATCGTTCCCAATGAGTGATCCATTCACCCATGCTATCATCCAAATGAAATGAGCCATTCTAGGTAGCTCATCAAATAAATCTGCAACCTCGGTTTTATGCAATGTGTTGGGGTTGAATGGAGAGTTTATATTTTCCCATCCAAGAAGTTTCTCTCTCCATTTATGGTAATTATGGGGGGGTTGCTGATATTGGGCTACAATTTCATGGCCTTCAAAAATGGCCCAAGCTACCCCACAAGATAAGTCAACCATGAAGTGCCTCCTCCAAGAATGCAAGTTCTCCCAATGGCTCCTCCTACATGAAGGAAAGAGGTGTGTTGTGGCAATCACGGTGTGCCCATTGTTTCTCCTGAAACATAGAACATGTAAAATAGGGAGAATCATACTCCCAATGGGCATCTCCATCTCAAGTTCCACTCTCCAAACAAAGCTTCCCATGAGTACAAATATATCAGCAATATATGGAAGCAAAATACTATGAAAACAAGCTGCCAAAAGACAACCAGAGAGTGAATCAAATTTCCACACAAGGAACCAGCACAGTGCATTCCATGCCTGCCTAAAAAAAAAACAAGTGCTTCACTAGCCACTTGCTTGTTGCCAAAGTCATCTCATAAGATGGAAACATGAAGATACAATGTGGTGTCAATGGTGCACACCAAGAATCATGTGGCTTCCCTCACCAACCACGAATAAGGTAGCCAAAATCAATGCTACATTAGCTACAAGTACATCATATTACAATATGCAGGAAGGGATAATTTTTCTTGATACATCATGCTGCTCAAACAAGGAAAAGAAGTACAATACAAAATGTGAAATTATACCTCCTCCATCATGTACTTGAGATCTTGAGCTAAAATGGCTCAACTAGAATCTTTCCCTCACCTCCAATGAGTAGGGAAGTGATTGTGACCTCCTCTCTATCATCATCCAGGCTATGCATTTCTCCATATGCTGTAATATGTCATGCTAGATGCCCTCCTAAGTGAAATCCTCTTTCAAAGAAAGATATGCATCATAATGCATGGAAAGGAAGTCCTCATGTGCTACATGTAACAACTTCTTCTTGAGACTGAAAGCTCTAGTCAAGAAGACTCTGACATAAGAATAGATGACCATGTCATCCACCATATATCTATCATCTCCATTCAGGTCATCAAGAATCATGCAAGCACCAAGATCCTTGGAGTACTCTACCAAGAGTTGAGACCTCCAATATGGATCAATCCTCCCCAGAGACAACATTGGTGATCTGGGATGTGAAGCTCTCCTCATGATGCTGCCTGCTACTTTGGCATCCCCCATGCAAAATTCTTCCTCCAAACTCTTCACCTCTCCAAAATCCAAGAGTGGTGAACCCAAAGACAAGATGTCTCTCATCAACTCTAGATTTGGTGGCCTCCTAGGTGGAATGCCTCCATGTAGTGAGACATCAAAATATGAAGTGGAATGTATATATGAGTGGACTGAGTTGTCCCTCTCCTCACTGCGCAGTGCAATCCCCTTCTTATGTGCATAAACCTCCCAAAATAGATAAGGGTGAATGCTCATCATCCCTTGATGCTGATCCTTCTCCTCTTATTCCATGTATGAGAATGCGTTATCCTTACTGAGAGACCCTTGATCTCGGTCATCCCTTGAAGGAGAAGACTCCATGTATTCACAAATAGATGAGGGTTCTTCAAGAAATGGGGATCTTGCCCTTGGAAGACTATCATGCATGTTTCTATCTCCTTTAAAAATATGGAGTGGAGCTGGTTCAATAGGTATCTCCAACTCATGCAAAGTGTTTTTAACAAATGATGGTTCACAATGTTCTTTATCAAATCTCCTCACCAATTCTTTATTGAACTCAACATAATTTTTTACATTTGCATGAAAAAATGAAGTAGAATCATTAAACCACCAATCACGGGCCATACCTTTGAGGTGCAGTGTTGCTACTCTGATGGCCTCCTTCTCTAAACTTGGTATAGCTAAAAATAGGAATCTAGCTCTTCTACCCAAGCTTTTGATGTGCACTTTGATGATCCATTAAAGTGAGATAGGAAGATTCTACCTCTCTTGCTTCTTTTGTGGCTACTGGATCTTACCTCCTTGAGTTTGCAAAACCATTGGAAGTCCAAGTGCTCCTTGAATCTCCATGTTTGAGATTCAAACTCCTGAAGGTAGTCACTCAAGGTATCCTCCCTTGGTGCATCTTCTTCCTCCATAGTTCTTGTAGTAAATGTGGGCAATAGTGTAATGTTCCCAATTTTTAGCCTCAAGCTAAAATGGAACATTATAGTTTCACATTTTTTATTTATTTAATACAATGGTGAAGGAGACACCTTAGCCCCTTTTGGATGAAGAAATAACACTCCTTATGTGAAAAGGAGGCAAATAAGCAGCTGAAATAAACACCTAAGGGTTTGAATGGAACCCAGCTCACTTGGATTAGTCATCTTTGACTAAAGTCAACAGCGCTGCCCAAGGAGGAGAGACTTCCTAGAGAAGCTACGCAATTTTGGAGGGAAGACACTTATGTGAGGGTGGAATCCCTAATTGGTGGGACCTTGGTGGAGAAGAGTTCCCTTTCTTTATATAGAGGAGATGGCAGCCCATTTTGCATTCATGTTTTGGAGTTTCAGACTTGGGTCTACAAAGGCTTGTATCCTTGGGCTGTTTAGCAGGGTGATGGTGCCCTCAGGCACTAGGGTCTTCCCGGTCAGGAATCCCTACTTCTTCCTCAAGGAAGGATGAGGAATGAGCTGATTTTACTCAATCTAGAATTGGCCACAGCTACTACCATCATCTACAGCATTAGCTCTGCAGCAGAGAGGATGTTGTGCTGCTGGGGGCAGCAAAGGAGGAACTCATGGAGTCATTCTTGTTTGTTTTCTTCAGTGGAGGAGTGATCTACTCATTGGAGGAGATTCAAGGAGGATTCCTAGGCTTCATATTAGATATGTTGGCATGGCCCATCATTCCATCATCTCCCACTGCACAGTCCATGGAGGAAATTGCGTTATTTTATGGAGGCAATGAGAGAGGGTTTCATAGAGCTCATCAGGAGGTGTTTTTGAGACAAAGGGATCAGACCTTTGTATTGGAGACATTATTAGAGGAAGGTAATCAGATTTCAGATCAGCCACTACCTCATTCTTATTTTGTATCAGTTGCAGTGACAACCCAGTTGTCACAATTTTGTATTCTCCGACATTTCTAGCAATCTCTCCTAGATTGGCTAGAAATCCTGTACTTCAGCCCATATATTTGCTATTGAGCTATTTATTTGTATCCTACAGCCACATTTTTATTTCATGTACATTTAGTAGCTCATACCTTCATAGAGACAACGTAGTCACTGCTCTCCGACATTTTGTGGAGTTGCAACAACTTATGTATTTAAGGGTATGAGCACTTGGAGTTCGGTTCTATTGTATGAAGGGCTATTCCCTCTTCTATTTCTCATATATTTTCTGAATAATATCATATTTTTGTCTGCATATCATTTCCCTCTCATGATGTATTCATATTTTCAGAGTTTAATGGTTATGTTCATATATTGATGTAAGCTCTTTCATTGAACATTGTTTTAGAGACCTAGATTGGGGAGATTTGAATAACCCATCTAGATGTATTTATTTGAGCTCATTTTATGAAAGGGAGTTATATTATATGTTTTCTATGGCATCCCAATGTTGGCTGGCCTTATTTATGTAGTGACTTCCTTATACAGCGTCCTCAAGGACCCTGTAGCAGAAATTCCCGAAGTGGAAAGATTGCATACCCATAGACAGAGTCTGTGAAGGGCCAGATAGCTTCTGGATCTCACTCTTCCTTATGAAGGTGACATATGTAGTAAATTCCCCAACAGTAAATCTCTGGAATGGACTTGTGGTCTTTCTATAGAAGGAATTTTGGAATATCTTAAGATATTCCCAATGGAGCAGCAAGTTCTAGATTTGGAACATTACAAATAGACTGTGCTGTGGATCTGCATGTGTTGTTGAATGCTCACACCCATCATAAGAATAGCTAGGGCTTACTTCAAATCCTCTCAGAAATCTTCTTCACTCCTCCCCTTTCATCTCCTTGAGATCTTCTTTGATGTTCTTCATAGCTTGGAAAAGGAGCAGGGAAACCCCCTCTTCCTTTATTCCTCCAAATAATGGAGTCATGCTTTTGTTTCTTCTACAAAAATTGTCTCTTCCATGAGAAGCTTCTCCTCCTAATGGCATAGTGTCTTGGATGCGTAGGCTGAGCCAAGATTATGCTTTGATACCACTATAATATCCCAAAATAGGTAATTTCTACAACAACAAGAATATCTGAAGAAATTCTTAAGTTGGAGATTGAGTAATACTTGAACACAATCATGTAAGCTGTGTAAATCTAAATTCTTAAATCATATTAGGAGAATATCAACAAAAATATGTCTCCATATGTTTCCTTCAAGTGGGGAAAAGTAGTGATCTGGACCATAAAAACGCTATTTCCAAGAAATAACATTGTAGCAGTGAGAAATGGGACTTGGATCCCTTATTTTATGAAATATACATCTCACATATAGAATGGGAGATGAAACAAATCATTTTAGCTTAGTTAAACAAATCTCCCGGTTCTTATATGGCTGGAAAACACTGAAAACCCATGACTTAATCCATAAAAAAATCTATGAAGAAATAATAGCGTAATTACAAGAGGGTTTATATATAAAAATTTTGTAGACAATAGATCTAGAGTTTATTTAGCCAAAGCACAGAGAAAAATAGAGATCTAGCCTCTTTTATACAATGTGAAGATAACCCTGCAAGGATTTCATGAAAGCACAAGTACAAAAGGAATAGATCTAAATATTCAGTAGAAAAATAATGCAGTCCCCTACAATATTACATGAACATAGATGAATAAAGTACAATAGGGATTAGACTCCCTTTTCCTAGCTTTCCGGGGAAAGGGTTGGCCCTTGCCCAAGGAAACTAGCCAAAAATCAAGGTATCAAACCTTGCTGCAGCTGCTCTATGAAAAATGACGTAGTTCCTGCAAGGGACTACACTATAAAAGTGTAGAGATGCTTTGTCCCAATGCAAAGATGTAAAAATATGCCCAGGAACCTCCCTTGATGATCCTCCAATGGATAGACAAGCTCTCCACTAAAAAACAAGCCCAAAAATTGCCCAAAGAGATCCTCCTTTGCTACACCCTGCAACACAACCAAGCTCTAAATAGAAAATACACTGTAGCTGAAGGATGTAGCTTGGAAAAAATTTCAGAATGAGGAAATTAAGCTCAAGAAACTCTCCTTCCTTGAGGATGAGGTAGGGATTCCCGAACGAGAACACCCTTGTGCTAAACAACACTGCAACCCTGATAAACAACAGGAGGAAGCAAAGTCTCAATAGAAAAAAAATAATAATAATCCAAGCATGAATACAATGGTTGTCCTCCTCTCCATATATAGCAAGTGATCGTCTCCACAACAGATCCCATCCATATGTGCCACCTAGCCCATGCAAGTTGTCCTCCATTAGAACTACGTAGTCCATCCTGGTGATACAATGTATCTAGACAGTGCATGTGGACCTGCTCAAATATGAATGAATCAACATGATCCAATCTTGTTCACTCCTGTAGGTGCTCAATCCAACTGCTTTTTATTCCCCTTTTCGCATGAGGAATGTTATTTTACCTTTTAAATAGGTTAATGAGCCTCCCTACCCATTTTATTCATCTATTGCTAACTATAATGTTCCTTTTAGCTTGAGGCTAAAAATTGGGAACATTACATTGAAAATATCATAAATCTTCACATCCCAAGCTAGCACAAGACATTATTTCCAAGGTAAGGATTCATTAAATACAAGAGCATCTATATCTTGCAGGGCTTCATCCAGTTTCTCTGTCCCTCTTACTAACCCAAACATCACCATGAAATCCTCTGTCATTGTACCCTAGTGGCGAGTGCGCTGGTGTAGCTCTGCATCTAACTACTAGGTGGTGGGGATTGGTCCTGAGGCATGAAAAAACATGTGGACCCATTCATTCCAAGTCCTTTTATTCCATAATTCTTTCCACATATCCAAGTGCTTGTGCGGTTCCCCATGACCAGAGAAGAGTTCCATGGGTGGGTTCACTGGAGGTTCAAATCATAGGATCATCATTTTTTGGCATTCCTCCTAGTCCTGAAAGCCCCCTTATGGGTTTCCCACCACCACATAGGGGTCGCACGCATAGCCAGGTCAAGTGCCCAAAATCTCTATTCTTGAGGGAAATCTTCTTCAAATGCTTTAAGAAATTCCTAAACACTACCAGAACCATCAAAGTAGGGCAGTTATCTTACCTCTAAGGAGATGCATCAGAAGCTCTTTGTGATCTTAAGGCACCGTAGCATAGATACGACATACAAATGGTTCTGCAAATTTTCTATCTCACCATCTGAGTCTGAGATACACGCACTATATTTCTCCCAACACAACATGCCATTAGGTGTGGGGTTGATCCAATAATCATCCCGGGCAGTGAGTCTGTAAATGTGATCAACATCCTCCTCCCCGTGCACCATAGTTCTCAAAGACCATGCTTCTCCTTTTCAAATTGATGATACCTCCCATGTCAATATCCCAGTCTAGACATAAGAGCGCAGGATAAGGGTCAGCATCATCCACAATTTGGATTACCTTAAAATTTGCATAAACTTTAACTCCCGCAATGTCTACCACAACCTTCGGCAACCTTCATAGTGGGATGATATTCTATTGGTTAGCCATTCACAACTGAATAGTGGACCATTCCAGCTTGGGTTCTCCCATCGTCTACCAGGTTTGTTTGGGCATGACATTGGTAGCCGATCCTAAATCAAGGATGAATTGATCCATTTCATAATCTCCAATTTGTGCAGTCATACGTATCTCTTGACCAGTCCTTTTATTGTTCTTATAAATGTTTTTTCACAGTTTTAACCTCCATTTGTGGGGCAACCATTTCTGCGTGGTTGTATATTAATGCTTGGATATTCTCCACTACCTTTTGGTTGTGTAGTAACTTCATACATGCCTAAATAAATGGCTTAACTGCTTCATCTACTTTTGGGTCCACCAAAGTCCTTGAGGTAGATGCTTCATTCTTAACAAATTATTTCCTAGCTTCGATGAAGGTCTCTTTCTCCTTCTATAGGTCCAGGCTCTCCATTTTGATAGAAGCCTTCCTGATCAGTGGTTCAGGCACAACTTTCTCCTCAGCTCCTGCAGTGGTAATGCCACTGCGTGTAATTACATTGATACTTAGCCCATCATCCTGTGGTTCTGCCTTAACTCATTTTACATTTTGTGTGGGTGTCTTATGCTTCTCCTACATCTTCACTATGAACACTAGATAGTCTTCAAGTACATGGTTTAACTAGCTGCAATATCTGCATGATTGGCTGCAGGGTTTAGGAAGTCTATTACATAATGTCCCACATTCACACAATTGTATGAAATTAGTTGCCCTCACCCTCGACCTACGTTTCCACCTCTCCCTCCTCCCCATCCTCTTCCAGGGGATCTTCCTCGCCTAGAGGGAGATACTGGCGATGAAGGGTCAGCTTGTACCCTGTATAGGTTTCCCCTATCTACCATCAAGTTAAATGCTCGTCAGTTGTGCTCGTCATGACCCACTGACGAGCGGAATCTGCACCACTATTGATTTAGTTCTGGGACATAGGCACCTAGTCATGGGTAGTGATCTGTATCATGTCTTCCTGCTACCCGACAGTCGGTGCACCACATCGTGAGGGTACTCGATCTAACCATGTCTCTACGGTGTAGAGGACTTGGTCCCCCAACCTGCATATAATCTGACAACAGAGGGCATTGATCCTTAGTGTGGCCCGAAACTTTGTATCTTATGCACCAAACATCCATGCTAGCTTCTTTTCTCCGATCCCTTCACAAATTTCGAATTTCTAAGTGCATCACCTCTAGCTGGCTCTGGATCTATAGTGCCACAAATTGAGTATCATCTCTGGGCGCAGCTTCCAGATTCATGGCAATCTCCAGGGCTTCTTTCTAGGAGTTGATCTTTTGCTATCCCATAGGTTCACACAGATGTGGTAACAACATGGTGACAAACTACTCCTTATGATGTTTGTCCTCATAGAAAAATCTTCCATCACTGATGAATTTCTTCAGCCGTGGGTTAGCTTCCGAGATGGACTCTATAGGTCCTTGATTTAAATATTTCAACTCAACCATGCATTGAGAGTAGGAATTAGGCTTCCAGATTTGTTGCTTTAGGGAATCCTTAATGTCCTGTATTGAAGGATTCACATGCTGGCCAATATATCCCATGAACCAATCCATGGCCCTTCCTTCAAAGGCTATGGATAGTTGTGCTGTTTTTACAACATCATTATCAATATCCTGCGCGGTCCATGCCAACTCTGCTACAAACCAGAATCAATCCATATCCTCGTCCCCCAAACCCTTAAAGGTGTGTAACTTCATGTGCACAACCATATTGTCTGCAGAAGGTGGCAGAAGGGGGTTAGGAGAATTCTTACCCTTGTGCAAGTTCAACGATGGTGTAGCCGGGGGATTGGTCTCTGCATGCGCAACCCCACCTCTATTTAGATCACGGGGATATCTTAGAGGATTGTATACTGATCTATATAATTATTGATTAACCCAGTAGTATTTACCACTCTGTGTCGTGCTTCTACTCAGGTTGGAGGTCATTCACTCGATGGGATGCATAGGACATCTCATCTTAGTCATCAATGACAATGTTTGCAAGAAATTACCCCTAAATCCCTTGAAAAACCTTCGCTCTGCTTCGGAATATGACAAAAAATGATCGGCTACAAACTTAGTAACAAATCCTCCAAAAACACTATCAACCCAGTGAACTACAGTCCAGGTGATCTTGTTATCAACCTTCTCCAACCGTTGGATTAATTTAGGGGTCCACTTCATGACCTGATCGTCCTTCCAACAGGTTTGAAATTATGCTAACCTTGCCAACCACTCCTGTAGTTCATGTGCGAAGCTTACGAAGAATATTTCATGCACTTCTGTAAATATGTACTTGTTTTTCCACTCTTCAATATATAGCTTCTTACTTCTATTATATTTTAGGGAAAAATCCTAAATCTGCTTCTCAAACCAGTCCTTGAGTTTAGGCTTCAATGGCTTCCAATAAAACCATGGCATTACTCGATCTCTCTCTCAAAATGCTCTCGGTACCGAAAATGGAACCATTTTTTGGTTTGAGGGGTCTTGAATCAGGTTCGGATTTAAGGTTTACCAAGAAACCCCTGTACTACTAGCTCTTTCGGAAATGGCCTGCTTGCACAGGTCAAGGTCTCACCCGAAGTAGTATGGGAGGGTGCTGGAACCATGTTTCCACACCCTGAGAGAGAGAAATTTAATTAAAGTGGGTCCCTTCCGATCTATCAGACCTGTTCTACAGAAGCCCTGACACAGAAACCCTTGATAGTATATTGGTGGAATAACTTAAGAGAAGCTCGTAAACCATTAGATAACATGTTAACAGAAGCAAGGTGACTAATCATAACCATATCTATGCATTCATTCCTTCTTACAGTATTTCATCCACGTGCGCATCAATAAATCACCAGTATTAGCAAACATATATAACCTTAGAAATAACATAGAGCACATCCAATAACCATAACACATAAATAATTTAGCTATAAAAAAATAGTCTTCTCATCCATTCATATTTAGATCCAAATTACAGACTCTATTTACTAGCCTGCACACAATAGGACTTAGGGTCTTCGCACACACAACCAGCAGGAGCCCTTACCCAGACAATCCACACAACTGATCTCTACAATTCATATCTAAGATTAATCAGATCCAAAAATTACTTCTAGACTCGACTTATCCATCTATTATATCATATTAGCCTGTGCTACTCTATGGTTCAAAAATCGTGGTTTGCGGACTCTTGGTCTACCCTTTGACCCATTACAATTCTTTGGGCACTTTGAACCACCCCAAAGCCCTTGTGCTAGAATAACTATTACAAAATATTACAAAACTGTACCAAAATTGTGGTTAGGAGAGCTCGCTCCAACAGATTAGGAATATGCTCATCCAACCTTCTCAAACTCCACACTCCAACACAAAGTGTTGTGTGCAACTCAACAATGTAAAAATAGGATGGTTGTACATCTCCTCCTTAAAAAATTCAAGGTTCCTCTACGTAGTGATAGTATGCTGCTTCAAATCAGCAAGGTGTTCTAAACCTTGGTTATCCAATTGCCATGATGGCATGACCCCACAAATCTCAAGCTAAGGTGCTAAAATAATATGGAATGGAAATGTTTGAAAACCTTGGATTAGATGAAACATGGGAACATATTGAAAAGCTACAAGAGTTCCTCCAATTGGTGCAATGTATTCTCCAACTACTGGTTATGATGATGGATGCTCCTCTACTGTTGCACCAGCGCTAGTATCAACATCCTCTTCCTCATGCATCTCTTGAATCATGCATGGGACTCTCAATGTTAAGTGCTGAAGACCATCTTGAAAATATGCAAGTGCTCCTTCTCTTGATGCAAGTATTTCTGCAGCTGATGGTGGTGGTAGTTTCTCCTCTTCCAAAGTGACAATGATGACATCTTCCCTCTGCTCCTCATATAATTTCCCATCAATGTCAGGAAATGTCTCTATGGAAAGTGTGTCCAGTTTTTTTCTATAAAACTTCTTTACCACCCTTTGAGTGAAGTGTGCATAAGCAGTCACTCTTGCATGTTTCATATGGCTGAACCACCAATCCTTTGATTCACCCTCAAGGTGCAGTGTTGCAATCTCAATGACCTCTCTTTCCGCTACTGGGTGTAGCTGGAAGAAATAATATAATCCCTTTATCCAATATTTTGTTGTGCTTGTGGATGATCCATCAAATGTAGGAAAGTATAATATTTTATATATGTACCTTCTTCTATTGCTGCTGCGGGGTCTCCAGTTTTCCTTGATTTGGAAAAAATGTTGGAGAGTTAGATTCTCCTTGAATTTTCTAGACTGAGATTTTTACTCTGCAAGATAATTTCTTGGAGTGCTCCAAGTATCCTGCATCTCCATGCCATTCACATTACTCTACAAAGAAAGTGGACACAGTAGATTGTTTTGGAGCTCTTTGCATTACCAGTTTCTTCTACTGCTGATAGGAAGTGCTTGGACCTTCCTCATTCTGAAACCTTCTCGAGGTTCCTTTTTGCCTCTCTCTTCTCATTTATTTGACCTTCTTGGAGAGATCCTGCATAGATCTAAAGAGAATTCTGGCAAAAATTAATCCCTCCATCATTGTAGATCTCTACTTTTTGCTTCTTTTTTTGATGCCATGAAATGTAATACCCACAAGCTGAGCCAAATATAATGCTCTGATACCACTGTAATATCCCAAAATGGGAAAAGACAATAATACAAAACACAATAGATGGAAACTATAGAAATGAAAAAATAAAATAAATACACCATGAAAATATATAGAACAACTGAGTCATTTTATTAATATGAGGTGAAAATACATGTACAACAATGCTCAAAAATAGCAACACTCAAGCTGATAGAGGTGGATAGAGTGACCCTCAAGTCCTATTAGTGAAGGCACTGCGTAACTGCTCATCTACTGGAGGTCATAATACACTGTCCCTACTGCAAATGCTGGAAATATAACTGCTGAATGAAAAGGGTTTTTTAGATCAGGTTGTTATGGAGCTCAGATGATGCTGGGATTTCAGATCCGGGCTCTATGATGAAAACCCAAAATAACCCAGAAAGGATTTCCATATTTTCTTACTTTGGAAAAGCACCCTCCTAGGGCTTGCAATATACAACTGTTGGGTATTCAGATCTATGGCATGAACTGAAGATAAATATGGTTGCAATAAGATACAATCAACTCAATGCATGAAGGGCTGATCCATCCCCCTAATCTCCAAGCTAGGAGCTTGAGATCTATCTCCTCCTTCCTCCATTTAAGTTGCAGTTGCTGAAAACACAACTGCTAGAATGGACTGCACTGTCAAGAAGGATGAAGCTATAGCCTGATGCTAGATGATTCAATTCTACTCAAGACTAAGGGAAATAATCTCTCCAAGGTGAGGGTATGGTCCTTCACAGGGTTCCAAGCTAAAATACTTGGAAATTCCTTCCTCCACTAGATCTACAAGATTGGACTGCGCAATTCCTGGGGAAACTGCTGTTGCATAGAGGTGTAGAATGGTGGCCTAATGCCAGATATCACAATGATGCTCCCAAAAGACTGAAATAGAAGCACAAGGTGAAAGGATGATCCCTCCACCAATTTCCTAGCTGAAATGATAGAAAATACCTTCCTCCTCTCAAACCCTCAAGCAGGAATATGTAATTCCTAAATATATATGTGCTGTAGAGAGGGGCTGAATATGGGACCAATGCCTGATGATGAATGGATGCTGAAAGAAAAATTTATAGAGTAGGCACTCGAAGTCCCCCATGGATAAGGGTGGGATTCCTGTTGAGGAACACCCATGTGCTAAACAACAATGCAGACTTAGCTAAATATTTGAAGCGTGCAAAGAAATGTCAAATGACAATTCAATATCAAAATCTAGAATCATGCCTTCTATGGCTGTCCTCACCTTCATTTTATGCTTTGTGAGCCTCCCCTAGGCTTAGCCCACCTCATTACTGTGCTGCACATGTGGCCACTAGCCTCCATGAAGACTACGATATCTCTCCATGATCCCCATCATCTATGAATTTACTCTCCACTCCCTCCATCATGTGTGCATTTAATGCACCACTTCCTCCATCACTGCATCATTATTTCTCTATGATCTTACTTTTACTCCTCCACTATCTCGTCCATATTCCTCATTAATGCTCTATGATATCCACTCTTCCTTTATTAATAAGCTTGATCCAGGTGGATATTGGTGGCCACCAACCTATTCCACTTGGGGCCCCACCATTGCCTCTTTCATTTTTTCAGTTTCGGCACAACTTACTATTTTTAGCAGTTTTTCGGGTCCTGAACTTCCGGAGCCATTTTGAGGCCCTAAACAACATTTTTTGGGAATCACACCTGCAGTGAATATCATTCCATTTTGGAATGGATATTCATGGAAAAATTTTTAGTCGTCGGATAGATCTTTCTAATGATGTACCATGTGCATCAAACGGAGATAGTATGCCAAAGTTACGTCCCTGGGAAGTTGAAACACCAATTTACCCAAACGGGGCCCATAGTTTTGGCGTTTCATCTCCTAGGGTTAGGTTTTTGGATGTTTCGATTTCTCCATTGTTTCTCAATAATAAATAGGCCCTCAAGCCTCATTGTAACTCAGTTTAGAGGCCTGTAGCTGCCACATCTCTTCTCAGAGATAGCTACCAACGCCTTAGCTAGTTTTATTTCCATTCTGTCTGTAAGCAAATTTCAGTTCTTTGATATTAATGAAATGAAGTGCTATTTCCGTTGCATATCTATATTTTTGGTTATATGTTTATTCTGTTGTGTTCTTGCATAAATTCGGATCAAAGCTGCTCCACTACTCCCTAATTCTGATCTACTATCTAACTAACCCACATTCATTAAAAAAAAATGGATTTTATTCATCTATGGGGTTTATGGGTCCCTCCACCCTTTTATTTGCTTACTTAATTAAGAAAAGTAAGAACTCTAATATTCCAATTAACTGATGGAAAGTTGGGAATATTACAATGCAATTATTAAAATTAAATATTACATTAAAATTTAAAATTAATTTTATTTTAAAATTATATTATTAAAAGGTTAAGGGTTATATTACAAGTTTCATATAAGAGGTTATAAATATAAGTTACATCAATAAGGTTAGAATGTGATTATATTGATGATGAAGATTATATATTTATAATGTTTAATGGATATATTAAGATTTATAATACTACATGGATCAATGACGAACATTTAGATGATTTTATTGGCTCTACAACCTAGTATAGGGGAGATGTTTTAGTGTCCATAAATGAGTGTAAACATTTAAATGTTGGCTCAATATGGGAGAGAAAATATAAGATTAGATCAAATAATAATAATAATAAATATAATAAGAACATATTTAAAAATTAATAAGGGTAATAACTACAAAGTGTCTAGTCCCTGCCATTAGACCATGATTTCTAGTTTTGTTCTAAAATTCAATAAGAGGGAAAAAAAACTATGCTACAATTTGTTCAACCAATCATAGGATTCAAAATTTGATATAAGAATAAGATAATGCAAAAAATTACAGTGCATAGACACATATGACATAATAAAATGAGCTAACTACAAATTTATTTATAGAGCTTATGCATCTACAAACAGGCAAAAAGAAGAACAACATATGGATGAAAAGCATGGAGTACTGAACATAAATATAATTTTCATGTTTTTACTTAGTAAGAATTGGAGAGGAATTTATACATGTGAGATAAATTTTAAATTATGGAAACACGAAATATTAATTCCATTAACAGAAATATGATTGTGCATTTATTAATGTCTATAGGTCTGTGTGATAAGTCTTCCAACTTGAAAAATATTACTGATTCTAAAACTGGTTGAAGTAAGGAATGTGTAGAAATAAGACATGTGTGGAGTTAAAAACTATGTGTAAGCAAGGCATGTGTGAAGTTAAATTTTGTGCGATAAAGTATGTGTGAAGGTAAAGCATGTGCGGAGGTAAAAGGGTATCTGTGACAATATTTTATATTTGATTTGATTTGACTTGGTCCCATACCTATTATATTGGGAGAAGTTAAGACATATTATGCATATGCTAAGGAACTAATAAATATCATGGTTATATGTTTTTTCTAATTGTAGAATTCCTTTTTGGGTTATGTGGAGAGAAACTAAAGTACTTTGATGCATATAAGACAATATATAACTAAAGTTGTAAAATTTAAATTCACATTAATTATTTAATTGGAAGAATTTATTAAATTTGATATAGTGCACTCAAATATTTCCAATGATATTTATATGAAAATAAAAAGTGAGTAATGACACTCTCCCTATGGAAATATTTCCTTTTCCCCTATATTTTTGTTTAGTTAGAGTTATTCGTGTGTAAAAGAAGAAAACATGTCCAAATGTAATTTTTGTGTTTTTACTTGGTAGGAATTGGAGAGAATTTTATTTCGTAACTTCTTACAAAATAAAATTATAATTTATGGAAACAAGATTTATTAATTCCATTAATGGAAAAAATATATGTGCGTATATTAATGTCCACAAACTCGTGTGGTAAGCCTACTCACTTGAAAAATGTTAATAAAAAACTGGTGGAAGTAAGGGATGTACGAAAGCAAGGCATGTGCTGAGCTAAAATTGTACATAAGTAAAGTATGTGTGGAGGTAAAGCATGTGCAGAGGTACAAGGGTAAGTATCATTTGAATCCTTCCGTAATATTACTGAAGCATGAAAATTTTAGAATATTTTGTGTTTTATTTTACGTCATTTGGTCTCACATTTAATACATTGGGAGAAATTAAGGCATATTATGGATATGTTAAGGAATTAATAAATATCATGGTTATATGATTTCTTTGGTCATAGAATTCATTTTCAGTTTATGTGAAGAGAAATGAAGGTAGTTTGATACATTAACATAAATATGTATGTGCATATATTAATGTTTATAGGCTTGCGTGATAAGTCTCCCACTTGGAAAAACATTTCCCAAGTCTAAAACTGGTGAAAGTAAGGCATGTATGGACCTAAAGTCTATGCGGAAGAAAAACATAGGTGGAGGTAAAATGGTAGGTTCCACTGCTCTACATTGTTTGATATTTTTTCTGGTTAAGAGAAAACAATAACTTCCCAGGGCCTCAATGCAGGTCCCTTTTTGTTTTTAGAGAGGTGGTACTCTTCTTTATGCACACACTCACAAAAATAAAATTGGAGTTTCAACACATGCACCTATTATTGTACCAAGTGTCTTCAATAGTGAAACTAAAAAAATAACGAGTCAAAAAGTAGAATTTAAATACAAATGTCCACCCATTCCATCACAATAAGAGAAATATCATTGAAGTATATCAAAGGAAAATGACAAAACAACAAGGTTTAGATGTCAAAGAGCTATAAAAGGATTTTGTTAATGTAATATCATAAAGAGTATAGGAAAAAATTCATGAGATTCATACAAATTTAAACAAGTTTTTGAATCACAAATGAATTGTTTCCTTGAAAGGAGATCCCTGCAAGAGTCAAAATGTTTAAATATTTATGTTTTAAAAATGTTTGTTGCCTAAAGCACTCAAAAAAATATTTTGTTTACTTATTTATTTATTAGAAAATATGGGCCTCCTTCTATTAACTATTTGGATGTTTACCTACAACAATCTTCCGGAACTCCAGAAACCAAACCAAGTGTCCAAAATTACAACAATTTCTCTGCCCATATAAACTGGAGGAAAGTCTAATCCGATGACCCCTAACACAGGTAATAGGGCCAGAACCTCTGCTTGTAACTAGCTAAACCTACTAAGACATTGGGCTATAAACATTACATGGCTAAAATAACACATATGACTGTTCATAACAAAATGGGAGGCCAAGGCACCTTATCAGTCCCTGTCCTAACCTCCTCCCCTGGCTTGTTCGACTCTTGCTTGGTCTCATCTGCTTCTCCTTCCCAAACTCCGTCATCTTCCATTGGGATCGCATTGTCAAGCTGTAAGATGTCCAGGTAATTGATTATGTGCCTGGTATACTACATCTTGCCGAGGCTTATGTCCATGTAATATTCCAAATTTTTCTTCAATAAATTGGAATATTAATTTTTGCTATTTTCACTTAGAAATTTAATAATTGGGTGAGAATGCCCATTCACAATAAAAACATGGATAAAATACCTCTGGTATAAAAGGGGATTAGCCTTGGAACTATATTTCACACCCTCATGTGTGAAAGGAGACATTTTGCAAAGATGCTAGGTCAAGTTTGACCAAGTCAAACAGCGCAGAGGTATGAGGTGGGAAGCACTCTATGGGACAGCGCAGAGAAAGAGGAGGGAATATTCCTTGTAGGAGGAAACCATAGAGAGTGGGACCCATAGAGAGAGAGCTCTCATGTGTTTAAAAGGAGGGCAAGGTAGCCATTGTTTCATTATGCATATGATTATTGATTTCATGTCTACTTAGACATTTCTGCAATCCCGACTGTTTAGCTGAGTTGCTGTGCTGCTTAGCACAAGGATCTCCTGCTTAGGAATCGTTATCCTTTCTTGAGAAGCCTCTTGAAGGAGTTGTACTGATTTTCCTCACATATAGGCTTGTGGCCAAGCATCCTCCTCCAAGACAGCGTTATTGTTGCAGCAACATAATTTTGTGTTGCAGGGTGTTGCAGTGAGGTATTACAACACCTCTTCCATTACTTGTTTTTCAGAGGAGGAGTCTTCATTTCCTTTGTAGGATTAGTTTGGAAGCTTTCAGAGATTATTTTAGATCTTGTCACTTTTCCAAATCATTCTATTCCACCTACAACACGGTTACCCTCTTAGACTGCGTTATTTTCATGGAGCACTTGCAGTGAGGGATTGCAGTGTTGATTGGAGGGTGATATCTCAAGTGTAAGGATCAGCCTTCCACTTTGGAGATCCATTGGAGGAGGTCTAATTCAGATTTCTTATCATCTCCAGCCTTCTCTATTGAGTTCCAGATTTGAGTTGCAGCTGCTGCCCAACAACTCTGACATTTTTTCCATTTTGTATATTTCAGCCAATCCTTTGGAGGATTTATGTATTATTGTTTCTAAGGGTTAGCGATTTTCTCCCCTATTGTATTTGAGCCATATATTGTCATATTCATGTATTTACATCATTTTTCAGCAGTTATCCATAATATATTGTGCTGTCATAGCCAAGGGTTTCACATATGCAGCAGAGTTCCTTCATTTCCATGTACATGTCTTATTGAGGCTTGCATTGCCTTTCTTGAGTGGATGTTTCCTCAAGAACTTGTAATTTCCTTGATGCTATAACATTATTTTTTGGCTATCTATATCTTCTTGTCTCATGGCTCATAAAATAATGCTATTGATCTATTGTATGTTTATGCATTATTTTCAGTCCCTTCATTAGGCATTTTCAGAGGACATCTAAGTGTGGGAGATCTGTTTAACCCACTTAGAAGGATTTATTTGGAGCCATCTCTTGGATTTGAGACTTAGATACATTGATCTAAGGGATCCAGGTCATGGTTTAAAATCCTATAGCAGCCATTACTGGAAAATGAATTTTCCAGTCATGCCTTGGTAGCTGTTCCAGATTTGGAATATTACAGTGGTATCAAAGCAAATTTCTTGGCTCAGCCTGTGAGTCTAAGCCCAAGAAGATCAGAATGTTGAAGAAGATGAGATTTCTCTCATCAATGTTCAGATCTAGAAAAAACCTCTCCAAAGAGGTCAAGAAGATTGAAGAAGAAGAAGAGGAAGGACCATGCACTTCCTATTCTCATCGAGGAGAAGACATTGAGCATGAAGGATAATTGGATCATCTGATTCTGAGTCGTTACCTTCTTGAGTACAGATCTCAACCTAGAGCCTTCAAGGAGACTCTAGATTTACATCATTTCATCCATTTTAAGGAAGAGAAGAGACCCTCTAGTAGAAGAGAAATAAAAGGCAATAGATTTCTGTTGTCTACCTTTGATGGGTTATCTACAGCAAGAACTTGGGTGAGAAAGTTGGAGGCATTTTTCCTACTACATCCTGTAGTAGGGAAAGAAGATGTTGAAATATTAGCGCTGCACTTGGAGGGTGAAGTCTATGTTTGGTGGTGCAGCCACTTGAGCCATGCAAGGGTAAAAACTTTTGCAGAGTTCACTCAGAGGTTAATCAAAACCTTTGATGGAGAAATAACAAAGGAAAATCTCACACGACTTGAGGAGCTTTGTCCTAACGCTGTCACACTCATGGAGGAGCAGCCACGTGCATCAACACTTGGGGCAGACAACACTTTGGAGGAAGGAACTCTTGCAACCCTACAAGAAGTTCCCAAACATCATCAAGGTATGAAACTATGTCCACATTCTATTGTTGCAGCTAATTCTTTTGATCAATGTGGAGATTTACTTTTTCATGACCAAGGGTAAAATCACATTGCTACCATAGAGCAGCTTATTTGCACTGCGTTGTGCAACATGGAAAAATTCAAGGAAGAAACAAACCATAATTCTCATGAGCCATTGTTGGATTGAAAATCACACTTGAGGTTGGGGTTTGAAGACTTGAAGGAAGATGGTAGACATCTTGAAGTGAGAAACTCTTTCTCCTTTCAAGATGACACTTTCTCAATGAGCTCCTCTTAGCTCAAAGAGGAACTTCTACTTTTATCAGGTCCAAGACCTCATTGGTTTTGGAGAACTATTGTTGAGAGGGAGTTCTCAAGGAGAGATCTCATTAGAGGTGCACTTCAACACACCATGGAGTGAAAATATTTTCTTCCTTGCTCACAGGAGCAAATAGAAGATGGAGGACATCTTAGGATGGATAACATCTCTCATGCTTGTGTTGGAAATTCCTTAAGCCATGCACATCACGATGGGAGGTTTTTTCCTACCACCTATTTGGATCCTTATAGGGTCTCATTGATCCTTGAGAAGATTGCATTTCAAAATCCCATGAAGTGCAAAGACAGAGATTTGGTTTGGGAGGATGGTAGCCCTCATGGGAGGAGTACCAAGATGAAGAGAAGGAGAAAGCATCCACAAGTTATTGAGTCGATGTGGTTGATGAGCAAGGAGCTAAGAGGCTACTTGCAGATATATGACACTGGGCAGCAGGAGGCTTGGCTGTGTTGGTTACTCTTGAAAGAGTTTGGCCATCACTTGGCATACACTCTTCATAAGAGTAGGAGGATGGAGGAGAGATGGCAGGATACTTGCATCATTGAGCAGCATATAGTATGGATGCATGGTATTGATATGATGCTCATATCATTCATTGTGTCTTCATCACCTGAGTTGTATGATGGAAGTATGGGGAGGCAACAAAATATTTTGTTGCTTTTCTTATTCTTGGGAGAGCAAGAGCAGATTTTCTTTCACACTTTGCATAATGTTGCAGGAGGAGGAGATGGAATTTTCTCCTTGGGTTTTTATGATAGTGAGGTACTTTCACCTTGAGAGGGAATTCTTATGTATTGCAGCATTACTAGAGGAGTGTTTGACAAGGAGCATGTCAAAGAATAGAACCTTGTATTGACAGGAGCTTATTTGCATGAGCTCACAACGTTGTCACTTTGGAGTAGAGACTTATGGATGGAGTGTCCCTAGGATCACTTACATTGTATGCAATTGGTGAACAAGAAGGAGGTAATGATGATAGAATGGTGGATAGAGGTATCTATCACTACGACATATTCTTCTTGACTTTGGTTTCCAAGCATGAGGAGGATTATCTTCTTGCAGCACATGGTTCATTCATTTTCATAGCATTCCAAAACACTACGGAGAACTCACTCATGTATCCATGTACCATTTCACTTCCGGCATATGGTAAGAAGTTTTTTTATACATTCATTGATTTGCATACTCTTACCATTACTATGCAGTGCATTTCTTCACAAGAGGGAAAGCTTTTCATATTGCTCCATGTTCATAGTTGGGCCAATCTATATGATGGAGGCAGCCATCTTTTATGTGGCCTTGGGAAAATTTTCTATCAACACATGTATGTTTAGTTGTTGCACTCAAACATGTACCATATGAAGACATGCATGATTAACCATGTAAAAAGAAACATTTTTCCTTATACTTTTCTCAAGAAACAGCTTGTAAAGCTGTGCTGTACACACCTAGGAGACTGTTGGTATCTTCAAGCATCACATGAAGCCATCAGTATTTCCTTTATTCTTGTACTGATCATATCTTCATTTTCTGATATTGTTTCTATCATTTTTGAGAGCATGATTGGGAGACTGACACATGATTTGGATGTGTCCTTGAGGGGAGAGAGTTCCCACATTTTTTGCACTACATGTTCTAATGGAAGCATGGGAGGAGCTATGGCCACCACAACCACACACTTTTTTTCTTTTGAGGTGGGCCATGAGATTGATATACATCCATTGTATAATCATGGGCAAGTATTTTATCATGTATTGTTGATTCATTCAGCCATTTACTATTCATTAGTAGATGTGATGGATTTTGTATGTTACTTGCCATGTTACTTTCTGAGATTGCAGTGGATGAAACTTCGCTGTGTCCTCTTGAGATATTGTTTTTATCATGAATCATCACGTAAAAAATGCAGAAAAATTCTCATTGGGATAATCTATGATGACCATGTCCTATTCATCATCGATGGATTGTTTTGGGCTAGCTTGTTCTTCAATGTTGGAGGAGAACTCTTTGGAGGATTTTTCATCACTTTGCCATTTGAGGGCAATAATTTTGCAGCCCAAGATCAGCACATACTATACACTTATCATGAGTGGAGAGAAGGACAGCATGGGGTGAGCTATGATGCTTTCCAAGTTCATATTTTCAGCCCACCTTCGTTTCCGGAGCTTGAGGTGGAAGGAGATTTTCTGGAGTTGCCTTATTGGGAGGTGGCTCATTTTATTTGGATAATTGCTTGGTGATGGAGGATCCACATTGGGAAGATGTTCCTCATCACATTTATGACTCCATGCCTTGAGTGGAGACTTTCCAGTTCTATCCTTGCAATTGCTTGAGGACAAGCAACATTTGGGAGGGGAGGACTGTAATATTCCAAATTTTTCTTCAATAAATTGGAATATTAATTTTTGTTATTTTCACTTAGAAATTGAATAATTGGGTGAGAATGCCCATTCAAAATAAAAACATGGATAAAATCCCTCTAGTATGAAAGGGGATTAGACTTGGAACTATATTTCACACCTTCACATGTGAAAGGAGACGTTTTTCAAAGAGGCTAGGTCAAGTTTGACCAAGTCAAACAATGCAGAGGTATGAGGTGGGAAGCTCTCTATGGGATAGCGCAGAGAAAGAGGAGGGAATATTCCTTGCAGGAGGAAACCCTAGAGAGTGGGACCCATAGAGAGAGAGCTCTCACATGTTTAAAAGGAGGGCAAAGCAGTCATTGATTCATTATGCATATGATTATTGATTTCATGTCTGCTTAGACATTTCTGCAATCTCGACTGTTTAGCTGAGTTGTTGTGCTTCTTAGCACAAGGATATCCTGCTTACGAATCCTTCTCCTTTCTTGAGAATCCTCTTGAAGGAGTTGTACTGATTTTCCTCACATCTAGGCTTGTGGCCAAGCATCCTCCTCTAGGACAACGTTATTTCTGCAGCAGCGTAATTTTGTGTTGCAAGGTGTTGCAGTGAGGGATTACAACACCTCTTCCGTCACTTGTTTTTCAGAGGAGGAGTCCTCCTTTCCTTTGGAGGATCAGTTTGGAAGCTTTCAAAGCTTATTTTAGATCTTGGCACTTGGAAAAATCATTCTATTCCACCTACAGCACAGTTAACCTCTTAGACTGCGTTATTTTCATGGAGCACTTGCATTGAGGGATTGTAGTGTTGATTGGAGGGTGAGATCTCAAGTGTAAATATCAGCCTTACACTTTGGAGATCCATTGGAGGAGGTCTACTTCAGATTTCTTATCATCTCCAGCCTTCTCTATTGAGTTCAATATTTGAGTTGCAGCTACCACCCAACAACTCCTACATTTTTTCCATTTTGTATATTTCAGCTAATCCTTTGGAGGATTGATGTATTATTGTTTCTAAGGGTTTGAGCTTTACTCCCCTATTGTATTTGAGCCATATATTGTTATATTCATGTATTGACATCATTTTTCAGCAGTTATCCATAATATATTGCGCTGTCATAGCCAAGGGTTTCACATATGCAGCAGTTTTCCTTCATTTCCATGTACATGTCTTGTTGAGGCTTGCATTCCCTTTCTTGAGTGGATGTTTCCTCAAGAACTTGTAATTTCATTGCTACTATAAAATTATTTGTTGGCTATCTATATATTCTTGTCTCACAGCTCATAAAATAATGTTGTTGATCTATTGTATGTTCATGCATTAGTTGCAGTCTCTTCATCGGGCATTTTCAGAGGACATCTAAGTGTGGGAGATATGTTTAACCCACTTAGAAGGATTTATTTTGAGCCATATCTTGGATTTGAGACTTAGATACATTGATATAAGGGATCCAGGTCCTGGTTTCAATTTCTGTAGTAGGAATTACTTGAAAATTCATTTTCCAGTCATGCCTTGCTAGCTGTTCCATATTTGGAATATTACAGTGGTATCAAAGAAACTTTCTTGGCTCAGCCTGTGAGTCTAAGCCCAAGAATATCAGAATGTTGAAGAAGATGGGATTGCTCTCATTAGTGTTTAGATATAGAGAAAACATCTCCAAGGAGGTCAAGAATATTTAAGAAGAAGAAGAGGAAGGACCATGAACTTCCTATTCTCATCGATGAGAAGACATTGAGCATTAAGGATACTTGGATCATCTAATTCTGAGTCATTACCTTGTTGAGTACAGATCTCAACCTAGAGCCTTCAAGGAGACTATAGATTTCCCTCATTTCATCCAGTTGAAGGAAGATAAGAGACCCTGTGGTAGAAGAGAAATCAAAGGCAATAGATTTATGTTGTCTACCTTTTATGGGTTATCTACAGCAAGAACTTGGGTGAGAAAGTTGGAGGCATTTTTCCTACTACATCCTATAGCAGGGAAAGAAGCTGTTGAATTCTCAGCACTGCACTTGGAGGGTGAAGCCTATGTTTGGTGGTGTAGCCACTTGAGCCATGCAAGGGTAATTTTTTTTGCAGAGTTCACTCAGAGGTTAATCAAAACTTTTGATGGAGAAATAACAAAGGAGGAGAGGCTCAAACGACTTGAGGAGCTTTTTCCTAACGCTGTCACACTCATGAGGAGCATCCACATGCATCAACAGTTGGGGCAGCCAAAAATTTGGAGGAAGGAACTCTTGCAGCCGTACAAGAATTTCCCAAACATCATCAAGGTATGAAAATATTTCCACATTCTATTGTTGCAGCTAATTCTTTTGATCAATGTGGAGATTTACTTTTGCATGACCAAGGGTCAAATCACACTGCTACCATAGAGCAGCTTGGTTGCACTGCGATGTGCAACATGGAAACATTCAAGGAAGAAGCAAACCATCATTCTCATAAACCATTGTTGGATTGTACATCACACTTGAGGTTTGGGTTTGAAGACTTGAAGGAAGATGGTAAACATCTTGAAGTGAGAAACTATTTCTTCTTTCAAGATGACACTTTCTCAATGAGCTCCTCTCAGCTCAAAGAGGAGCTTCTACTTTTAGCGGGTCCAAGACCTCATTGGTTTTGGAGGACTATTGTTGAGAGGGAGGTCTCAAGGAGAGATCTCATTAGAGGTGCACTTCAACACACCATGGAGTGAAAATATTTTCTTCCTTTCTCACAGGAGTAGATAGAAGATGGAGGAAATCTTAGGATGGATAACATCTCTCATGCTTATGTTGGACATTCCTTGAGCCATGCATATCATGATGGGAGGTTTTTTCCTACCACCTATTTGGATCCTTATAGGGTCTCATTGATCCTTGAGAAGATTTCATTTCAAAATCCCATGAAGTGCAAAGACAAAGATTTGGTTTGGGAGGATGATAGCCCTCATGGAGGAGTACCAAGATGAAGAGAAGGAGAAAGCATCCACAAGTGATTGAGTGGATGTGGTTGATGAACAAGGAGCTGGGAGGCTACTTTAAAATATATTACACCGGGAAACAGGAGGCTTGGCTACGCTGGTTACTCTTGAAAGAGTTTGGCCATCACTTGGCATACACTCTTCCTAAGAGTAGGAGGATGGAGGAGAGATGGCAGGATACTGGCATCATTGAGCAGCATAGAGTATGGATGCATGGTGTTGCTATGATACTCATATCAGTAATTGTGTCTTCATCACCTGAGTTGTATGATAGAAGTATGGGGAGGAAGCAAAATATTTTGTTGCTTTGCTTATTCTTGGGAGAGCAAGAGCAGATTTTCTCACACTTTGCATAATGTTGCAAGAGGAGGAGATGGAATTTTCTCTTGGATTTTTATGATAGAGAGGTAATTCCACCTTGGGAGGGACTTCTTATGTATTGCAGCATTACTAGAGGAGTCTTTGACAAGGAGGATGTCAAAGAATAGAGCCTTGTATTGATAGGAGCTTATTTGCATGAGCTCACAACATTGTCACTTTGGAGCAGAGACTTATGGATGGAGTGTCCCCAAGATCACTTCACATTTTCTGCACTTGATGAACAAGGAGGAGTTGATGATGATAGAATGCTAGATAGAGGCATCTATCACTATGACATATTCTTCTTGACTTGGGTTTCCAAGCATGAGGAGGATTATCTTCTTGCAGCACATGGTTCATTCATCTTCATAGCATGCCAAAACACTATGGAGAACTCACTCATGGATCCATGTACCATTTCACTTCCGGCATATAGTAAGAAGTTTGTTTATACATTCATTGATTTGGATACTCTTACCATTACTATGGACTGCATTTCTTTACAAGAGGGCAAGCTTTTCATATTGCTCCATGTTCATAGTTGGGCCAATCTATATGATGGAGGCAGCCATCTTTTATGTGGCCTTGGGAAAATGTTCTATCAACACATGTATGTTCAGGCACTCAAACATGTACCATATGAAGACATGCATGATTAACCATGTAAAAAGAAACATTTTGCCTTATACTTTTCCCACATTTTATGCACTACATGTTCTAATGGGAGCATGGAAGGAGCTATGGCCACCATAGCCACACATTTGTTTTCTTTTGAGGTGGGCCATGAGATTGATATACATCCATTGTATAATCATGGGCAAGTATTTGATCATGTATTGTTGATGCATTCAGCCATTTAGTATTCATTAGTAGATGTGATGGATTTTGTATATTACTTGCCATGTTACTTTCTGAGATTGCAGTGGATGAAACTACGATGTGTCCTCTTGAGATATTGTTTGTATCATGCATCATCATGTAAAACTTGCAGAAAAATTCTCATTGGGATACTCTATGATGACCATGTCCTATTCATCATGGATGGATTGTTTTGGGCCAGCTTGTTCTTCAATGTTGGAGGAGAACTCCTTGGAGGATTTTTCATCACTTTGCCATTTGAGGGAAATAATTTTGCAGGCCAGGATCAGCGCACACTCTACACTTATCATGAGTGGAGAGAAGTACAACATGGGGTGAGTTATGATGCTTGCCAAGTTCATATTTTCAGCCCACCTTCATTTCCAGATCTTGAGGTGGAAGGAGATTTTCTGGAGTTGCCTTATTGGGAGGTGGCTCATTTTGTTTGGATGATTTCTTGGGGATGGAGGATCCACATGGGGAAGATGTTACTCATCACATTTCTGACTCCATGCCTTGAGTGGAGACTTTCCAGTTATATCCTTGCAGTTGCTTGAGGACAAGCAACATTTGGGAGGGGAGGACTGTAATATTCCAAATTTTTCTTCAATAAATTGGAATATTAATTTTTGCTATTTTCAATTAGAAATTGAATAATTGGGTGAGAATTCCCATTCACAATAAAAAAAATTGATAAAATCCCTCTAGTATGAAATGGGATCATCCTTGGAACTAGATTTCACACCCTCATGTCTGAAAGGAGACATTTTGCAAAGAGGCTAGGTCAAGTTTGACCAAGTCCAATAGCGCAGAGGTATGAGGTGGGAAGCACTCTATGGGACAGCGTAGAGAAAGAGGAGGGAATATTCCTTGCAGGAGGAAACCCGATAGAGTGGGACCCATAGAGAGATATCTCTCATGTGTTTAAAAGGAGGGCAAAGTAGCCATTGTTTCATTATGCATATGATTATTGATTTCATGTCTGCGTAGACATTTTTGCAATCCTGGTTGTTTAGCTGAGTTGCTGTGCTACTTAGCATAAGGATATCGTGCTTATGAATCCTTCTCCTTTCTTGAGAAGCCTCTTGAAGGATTTGTACTAATTTTCCTCACATCTAGGCTTTTGTCCAAGCATCCTCCTTGAGGACAATGTTATTGCTGCAGAAGCATAATTTTGTGTTGCAGGGTGTTGCAGTAAGGGATTATAACACCTCTTCCATCACTTGTTTTTCAAAGGAGGAGTCTTCCTTTCCTTTGGAGGATTATTTTGGAAGCTTTCAGAGCTTATTGCAGATCTTGGCACTTGGCCAAATCATTATATTCCACCTACAACGTAGTTACCATCTTAGACTGCGTTATTTTCGTGGAGCACTCGCAGTGATGGATTGCGGTGTTTATTGGGGGGTGAGATATCAAGTGTAAGGATCAGACTTCCACTTTGGAGATCCATTGGAGGAGTTATAATTCATATTTCTTATCATCTCCAGCCTTCTCTATTGAGTTCCAGATTTGAGTTGTAGCTTCTGCCCAACAACTCCGACATTTTTTCCATTTTGTATATTTAAGCTAATCCTTTGGAGTATTGATGTATTATTGTTTCTAATGGTTAGAGCTTTGCTCCCCTATTGTATTTGAGCCATATATTGTCATATTCATGTATTGACATCATTTTGCAGCAGTTATCCATAATATACTGCGCTGTAATAGCCAAGGGTTTCACATATGCAACAGTGTTCCTTCATTTCCATGTACATGTCTTGTTGAGGCTTGCATTGCCTTTCTTGAGTGGATGTTTCCTCAAGAAATTTTACTTTCCTTTCTGCTATAACATTATTTGTTGGATATCTATATATTCTTGTCTCACAACTCATAAAATAACGTTGTTGATCTATTGTATGTTCATGCATTAGTTGCAGTCCCTTCGTCGGGCATTTTCAGAGGACATCTAAGTGTGGGAGATCTGTTTAACCCACTTATAAGGATTTATTTGGAGCCATATCTTCTATTTGAGACTTAGATACATTGATCTAAGGGATCTAGGTCCTAGTTTCAATTCCTGTAGTAGCCATTACTGGAAAATGCATTTTCCATTCATGCCTTGCTAGCTATTCCAGATTTGGAATATTATAGTCCATTGCTTCCCTAATGCTACTAATGTTTTCCCTGATCAATTTTCCAATGTGCCTCCTCTCCCGGATAATATGACCCAAGAGGATCCTTAACACCTAGATCGGGTGCACCTCGACACCCCTTCCATACTCTCAAAACATATACATAACTAGGTCTGCCTCCATTTTTGAAATGGCATATGCATCCTCATCATCATTCTCAGCGAATAATAGAGCCTCCCAATCAAGTATGCCTCCCCATTTCACCATTTGAGAAGACTGCACGTCTGTTCTGTCCCTGGTATCCTCTTCTCTCCCACTCCCTATTCCCCAACCCACTCTGTGGTGGCCCAAAAGAGGGCGGACCTCCATCCTCTCTTCCTAAAGTGCACGATGTTTGATGTTCTCCATAGCCCCCAGCGTTGCTCCACCTCCTTTCTGTTAGAGCAACCCACTGCACCAAACTTCAAAAATATTTCCCTTACCTCTGCGCAACCATTTAAATCCTTCTTGATCTCCCCAATCTTTTGAATTTCCATCCCTCCACCTTCCTACAATAATTCATGCACTCACGCGCGGACTGGAACAGAGGTGACACCTTGCCCCCTTAGTAACATGCATACCCACTACCTTCGCTTCTATTTTTCCGATTTGCCTAATGCTGATTACAATCGCCATCATTTCCCCACTTAACCTGTCCTCCCCATGCATGCCCGCTGCCACGTTGTCTATGTCGTGCCTCCACTACGTGCTAAGCCTCGTGGTGAGCGTGTGGCCCCCATCTTGCTTTCCATGTAGCATAATCACCCGCATCCGGAGCACCCCTGATATTTCCACATAATCTTCCTACACCTTTCCTTAAGGTTTGATTACACCAGATCTCCCCACTTCCTTGACTGAATTTATTCTCAAGACTGTAATTCATGGTTGGCTAGTAGGTCTACCAAACTGTTTGCTTTTCACCTCACATGGTTGAGCTTGACCTCCGAGCGCAGCCGAAGGAGGGAGCTCAGACATTCCAAGTTATTTTCCATTTTCCAATTCTCGGTAATCTTACTTTTTTGGGACCCATTAAGTAGTATAGGAGCTAGATCAATAATAATTATATAATCTCCCTTGATTATCAGATGATACAATTGATGTTAGAGTGCCAATTCCAGCCCGACCAGTAGGCCCTTAAGCCCCACTACATTGTTGGAGGTTTCCCCTAGGTACCCCCAGGAGATTCCTTGAATTTACCCGTGATTGTCCCGGATTACTCTGCCATGCCCTGCTTCCCCTGGGTTTCCTTTTGAGGCTCCATCGAAATTCAACTTGAACATCTGATCTTCGAGGGGTTCCTAGGTTTTGCCACTTGGAGGGAAAGCTGATCCCTTATCTGTTATTCCAATATATTGTGGTATGTCCATTACCTTCCGTTCATGAAGCATATGGAGTTCCTTCCTACTGGTCTTGAGGTCATCCGATCTGAGCCCCAGGGTTTTGTGCACATGGACTTGGGTGCTTGCCCATAAATCCTCTTCCGTTATCTTCTTGCCTTTGAAGATATGATGATTTATTTCTTTCGAGATCTCCCATAATAATAACTCTGGGGCGAGCTCCCATATTCAGTTTAATGGACTACTCTTGAAGGGATCGGCCTCCTAGTTGATGATCATATTAGACGAATATCTAGGGACCCTGCTAGACCTTTTAAATATCTTCTCTCCCTTCATCCAGACTTTAGAGGTCTAGCTACATTCATCGAACAAGTGGTTCATGGTCTCTTCTTCTAATAGACATAATACACAAACTGAAGGCCCTGCCATCCCCCTCTTGTGAAGGTTCTCCCATATCAGCACTCTTGTCTTTAGGAGAAACCAAAGGAAAATGGATATTTTAGGCCAGAGGCCTAAGTTACAAATTTTATTCCATTTTTTCTTGGATGGATTCATTTGATGATTCCTAGCTATTCTGGATGCTTCTTTGATGTTAAACTGACCGAAAAGTTTCTATGCCCATCTGATTTTATCGGGGTGTTGACTCTTTTTTATCTTCCTTTCTCTTAAATCCTATATTAGAGTACTTATGTCTTCTCCCAGACATCGTGTCCTAAGCCACTCCTCCTTCCTCCATTGGCAGTAAGGGTTACCTTCTAGATCTGTATCCTAGAAGTCCTTGACTATAGTCAAGCCTTCCCTTTTCAGTTGTTCTTGGAGCCCTGGAATTTCCACTCGCCCTTGGAAACTAGGTAGTTGTTTCCATGCATCGCTAAATAAATATGCCTCCCCGTCATCCCCTGTTTCCCAGAAGCTAAGTTCTTTAACAATGTTGCAGTTGGTATTAGTCGCCTTCCAGATCATGGACCCTGGGGGTCTTTGTTGAATCTGATCAGGTTATGCTTGTTCCATCCTCTTCAATATTTTCTCATCCAAAGGTCTTCCTAAGGTTCCGACTTGTTTTCAATCCATTGCCACCAAATTTTTGACCCTAACACCCGATTACTTACTTGTGGGTCCCTAAGCCCCAGGCCTCCTGCTACCTTGGGGAGTCAAACTGTGTTCTAGTCCACCAGGGTCCATTTCCTCTTATTCTCAGTGCTGCCCTAGAGGAAGTTTCTCTCCATGGCCCTCATCTTATTAAGGAACGATTTGGGGGTCACAAGTACCAAGAAGAGGTACATAGGCATGGCCTGAAGCACTGGCTTCACCAAAGTTAGTCTGTTAGAAAGGTTTAGTGCCCGATGGGTCCAATTATTCAATTTGGCTATCAAATTGTCTAAGAGATATTTCCAAATGCTCTATCCAGCCTTGGAGTCCAACAGTGGAGCCCCAAAATACTTGGAGGGGAGGGAGCCTTCCGAGAAGCCCAGGATTCTGATGATGTTTCTACTAGTAACAGTCAGAGTGTTGAAGAAGAAAATTTTTGATTTCCCTTCATTTACCTTTAGGTCGCTCACTCTTTTGAATACTTCCATGACATATTTTAGGCCTCTCGTCTCTTTAACTACTGCTTGGACCATCAACATCGTATCATCCACAAACTGTTGATGAGTGTGCTGGGTTTCTCCCTCTTGTAGCCCAAGACCTTAGATCATCCCGACCTCTTGATTAGCCTTCAACGCTCTGCCCAATCCCCTCTGCCATCAATATGAAGAGAAAAGGGAATAGAGGATCCCCTTGTCTGATGCCCCTCGTTTCCTGGAAAGTATAATAAGGAGAACCATTTACCAGAATAGAATAAAAAGCCAAGGATACCAAATTAAGGAACCATTTTACCCAGCTATGGAAAAACCGAAATCTTTGAGCATCTTCCTCGTATATTATGAGTTCAAATTTTCATAGGATTTTTCTAGATCTAGTTTTATCATCATCCCTAGTTTCCCAGAGTTCTTCAGGGAATGTATCACCTCGTGGGTGAGGATGATGCCATCTAGGATCTGTCTTCCCTCCATGAAGCTAGCTTGTTCCAAGGAAATAAGATTTGGGAGCAGGGTTTTTAATCTATTTTCCATTACTTTCGTGATTATTTTGTAAATGACATTACATAACGCATTTGGCCTAAACTTACTAGGTTATTGCGATCCTTGCTATTTGGGAATAAGGGTGAGGAAAGTGGAGTTGAAGGCCTTCAGAATCCTTCCCGTTTTCTGAGGGTCTTCTACAATTTCCCATAATTCCTCCTTCACTAAATCCCATCAATTTTGAAAGAAGTTGGTCCTAAACCCATCGGGGCCCGGTGCTTTCCCTCCTTTCATTTGATTGACCACTTCTTCCACCTAAGCCATTTCTATTCTCTGCATCAACATCTTTTTATTTTTTGCCGCCACTAGGTGAGGTATGTTGGTTGTTAGCTTGCCTATATCTGGTCCTCTATCTGCCTCTATCTCATGAAGCAAATCTGAGAAGAATTTTAGGTTTCGCACTAGATCTGCTTGAGTTTCCACATATTGTCCATTGGTAATTTTTAGTCTGAAGATGTGGCTTCCTTGACTGTGTTGAATTGTTTCTTTATAGGAGAACATGGTGTTCATGTCCCCCTACCTAAGCCAAATGTTTCTAGACTTCTGGTGCAATAGGATCTCCTCCCGTCTTTCACGCTGGGACAGGAACTACGGTGCAAATGTTTCTAGACTTCTGGTCCATTCTTCTTTTATTCTTCTATAGGGTGGTAGGGTGGTGCTAGGCTGAGTTGTAGCTCATTGGGTGTTGGGGCATCCGTTCACTTGACTACTGAAGAATATCATGTGTTGGAGTGTCCATCCAATGGGAGCTAGAGAATAATTATTTTCTAGATTCTAGGAAGTTGTAGCTTTATTTTCAATTGGAGTTGAATATTAAAGAATTATTAGAAAAGCGTTAGGTGGTTTTTGTCCCAGAGTGGGTTTCCACCTTAAAAAATGTGTGCATTTGTGTTCCTATTGTTTGTTTCTATCATTGTAAAAACACTGATAATAATTGAAGAGTAACTAATTCTCTAATTGAAAGGAATACTGATTCACCCCCCCTCTCAGTATTTCCAAAAATTGGTATCAGAGCTTGGTTCCTTCAATAGAAGTTTAATAGTTGGAAGGAGGTCATGGAGCATACCAAGAATGGTGTACCTCTATTCAATGAAAATAATTATGCACTTTGGAAAGGAAGAATGGAGGTCTATCTCTTGGCGCAAGGTTACGAAGTATGGGACACTGTTCAAAATGGATTTACATCAACTACGAATGAACAAGGTAAGAATAATTTGGTAAATGATGCAAAAGCAAAGAATATTATTATCAATGGACTTATTGAATCTGCTTATCATAAAGTGTTGGGTTGTAAAACTGCCAAAAATGTATGGGACAAGCTTGAGAATATATATGTAGCTGACTCATATATCAAAGAATCAAAGCTTCAAATCTATAGAGTAAAATTTGAGCAACTCAGGATGAAAGAAGATTGCAACATTGTTGCATACTTCCAATACGTTGATGAAATAACCAATACTCTGGAAGGATTGGGAGAGCCAGTTGACAAGAAGACAATTATAAGGAAGATTCTTAGAAAGTTACCAGGGAGATTCAACCCAAAGGTATTAGTCTTAGAATACAGTGCAAATCTGGAAAAACTCAGCAAAGAGGAATTACATGGAGTTCTCATAGCATATGAAATGAGACTTGATGAAGAAGAGGGTACTTCGCATCTAGAAATTGCATTTGTTGCACCTAAGAAAACCAATAAGGATAAACAACCTTCAATTGAAAAGACATGCACCTGCAAGTGTGAAGAAAAGGGAGATGATGAAGAAGGTTTTTTAGATGAAGAATATGCTTACTTCAAGAGAAAACTAAAAATTGGTAAGGGACAATTCAAAGGTAAAATTCCATTGATATGTTTTAGATGTAATGAAGTTGGGAATTTTGTAGCAAAATGTCCAAATAGAAGTAATGGAAACTCAAAACGAAAGAAAGGCTTTAAGAAATTCAACAAGCAAGGATCCAAAAGGAACTTTCTCTCTAAAGAATATAGCTCATCATCCGATGAAGATAATTACAGTGAAGAAGAAGCCAATGAGAGAGTATTGTTTATGGCCAAGCACAATAAAACCAAGCACAATAAACAAGAGGTATCAAACAATGAAGAAGAAGGATGGACCATAGAAGAATTTTATGAGGAAACAATCAAGCTTATAAAAGATCTCAAGGCGGAGAAGATCCATTCCAATACTCTTGAAGAACAAGTTCAAGGTCTCAAAATTGAAGTTTAATAACACAAATGCATTGAAGAGTCACTTCAAAATAATTTGGAAGAAAGCAACCAAGAAAGGGAAGAATTAGAAGCCAAAGTAGTCTCGCTGCGTGAGGAAGTGAAGAAAGGAAAAACTATCCAAAACTATTCCAACACAATCAACGATCTTACAATGAAAAAACTGGCATCGGTTACAAAGAAGAAGAAGCAGAACCTTATACAAAAAAATACAATGAACCTATGATATCTAACATGCATGTAGACTTCATTGGACAATATTCACAAGAACAGCCTTGGAAGACAATTCCTCGACGAAAATTTCCATCTAGGTACCAACATATTTTTATGGCTACTGTTATTAAAGTGGAAAATTTGGTCATAAAGTTGTAGAATGTCGCACGTACCCTAGGAACGAATACAATTCCATGAAATATGTCAAATATGAACCTCCCAGGGCTCATCGAAACATCAATAGATTTGAACATTTAAGAAATAATATTGAATGTTACAAATGTCGAAGCTTTGGACACATCCAAAGACTGCAAACTTGAAAATCCTCTAGAAGAATCTTTGAAGCCACAGAACGAACAAAAATGGAAGAATAAGGAGAATGATAATTGTGCTCTCGCTCTCAAGGCTCAAAAGAACAAATATGTGTGTTATGTTGATAGGGGTTGCTCAACGCATATGACTGGATATAGAAATAAATTTGTATCTCTGAAAGAGAAGAAGGATGGAACCGTGTCCTTTAGAAATGATGGATCTTCAAATGTTATAGGATCAGGTACTGTCACTCTCAGAAGAAAAGATTCTCTAGCCAAGAATGTTCTATTGGTTGAAAACATGAATCACAATCTGCTCAGTGTTGGACAAATGTGTGATCAAGGACACACAATACTATTCAACTCCACGAAATGTGAAATCAGGAAAGGCGTGTATGGTGAAATTGTGGCTATAGCAAGTCGAGCTCCAAACGACATATATGTTCTGGATGAAGCAACTAAAGCATGTGTAATAGCTAAAGAGGATGATACAATAATTGGTAGCAATAATGATCGACTAAGTAAAAAGTTTGCTACAAAGGTGCAAAGTGATTTCGAGATGTCTTTACTTGGTGAGCTGACATACTTCTTAGGGCTTCAAATATCTCAGCAAGAGAAAGGAATATTTATCTGTCAAGCTAAGTACATCAAGGAAATGCTCAAGAAATTTAAAATGGAAGATTGCAAACCCATCCTTACTCCAATGGTAACAGGTTGCAAATTGAGCATAGACGACTCATCTAAGGATGTGGATCAAAGGTTGTACAGAGCTATGACTAGTAGTCTTCTATATGTAACAGCCTCCCGACTAGATGTTATGCAAGCAGTTGGAAAAGTAGCAAGATTCCAAGCAGCACCAAAAGAATCACATATTAAATATTCACCAGCATTGGAATATCTTCACCGGAAGCTTGGGATTCTCCCAAGTTCTCATTAGATTTTCCTTTTTCAAAATATAAAGGGGGATTGGAAGTAGATTACAAGTCTGCAGGACGGTTGTGTGTCAGGGGGAGTGGAAGTGTGTACAGGTCCACAGGATGGTTGTGTTTTAGGGGGAGTTACCCTTTGCCATTGATGTCAAAGGGGGAGAAAATGTTGTAGGAAGATGTGTCATGATCACAGGTGGAGTACTTGTGTTGCCATCATTGCCAAAGGGGGAGATTGTTGATCAACGGTTGTCATTGAAGTCAACCCAAGTAGAATCAGGGGCTAACCCAATATTTAATGGGAATTTTGACCTACAAAATTAATATGTTTTGGGTCAATAATTATTTTGATGGTTTCTACTTGTCGACATGTTTCTGTTGATATATGGCACGCCATGTAATTCTTCACAGTTTGAGAGATATTCATGTTTGAAGTTTGTACCCCCAGTTAGTGGGCTAAAACCCCATGGGGTTGGGGCATGGGTCATTGAAAATTCATAATTAATATTTTTTAAGCTCCTAAAATCCGTCCCACTTTCACTTGTTGAAGCCCCTCTCAACTTTAGCATTTATATAAATTATGATCTTCATTTCCTCCTTATGCAAGGGATTCGGCCATCTGAAATAGGTCATCATGGAATTTTCGCTCTAAATTTTTTTCTATGAAGGTTCAGAAGCTGAAATATTTATGAGGCAAAGCCAAAATCTTGTGGAAGCTGCTATAAAAATTTTAGATGAAGGTGCGCAACATTTTTGGAGATATGATCTGTGGAAGTCAGGGTTTTTGCAGGCTCCTGAAATACATCTCAAAGAAGTGACCTTGGTAAAATAATCAGAACTCTCTCTCTGAGTATTGGATTGGAATTTCGTAAAAGGTGGTAGATAGTGCACAGTCTGTAATTTTTTCTCTATCAATTTCAGAGCCAAATGAAGAAACAGTGACACGTGGCATGCCGTACAAGTGAGGTCTGCTGAAATAGTCCATAATTAGGGCATTGTGAGAGATTGGGTATAACTCTCTCTTGAAGAATCCAAATTGGGTCAGACCTATGGAAATGGAAATAAGACTCAAAGGAATACTATAGGACCAAAAATACGATATTTAGGATCTGAAATAACAGAGACACACCAGATTCAATATCGAGCTCCTAGAAGGCAAGAAAAAGCTAGATCATGTGTTGTCAAGGGTTGCAAAGGACCAAAATTTCTACGGCAGAAAAGAAAAGCAAGGTGCAGCAGAGGGTAGCATGACAAGAGAAGCAATCAAGGTGCATAACAGTGGCAAGAAGTTCATCATATGAAGTCTTCTAGTGGGCAGCACTGCATACAATCATTGTAAAGGTATCATTGTACTTAGTCATTGTAAATACATTATTGTACAAATTGTACTAGTGTCTATCTACCAAGGGTTGAAGAGGTAGTGTTGGGAGGTCTAGGATCATCATTAGGTGGTTGTGTCAAACTTGGGGTTATGGTCTAGTATATCTTCTTCTTCTGCATCATTATATATCATTGTAAATTGGACCATTTTCCCTGGTACGAGAGTCCATTCTTCTTTTATTCTTCTATAGGGTGGTAGGGTGGTGCTAGGGTGAGTTGTAGCTCACTGGGTGTTGGGGCATCCATTCAGTTGAATACTGAAGAATCTTGGGCATTGGAGCATCCATCCAGTGGGATCTGGAGAAGAATTATTTTCTATATTCTAGGAATTTGGAGCTTTATTTTCAATTGGAGTTGAATATTAAAGAATTATTAGAAAAGCATTAGGTGGTTTTTGTCTCAGAGTGGGTTTCCACCTTAAAAAATGTGTGAATTTGTGTTCCTCTTTTTTTCTGCTATCATTGTACAAACACTGATAATAATTGAAGATTAACTAATGCTCTAATTGAATTGGAATATTGATTCAGCTCCCCTCTCAATATTTCCAACAGTAGTCACAAATTCCAAGAGGCTTAGCACCACCAGGTTCCACAGAATAGCAAGTCCAGACACCACCCCCCTCGTGTCCACTGCCATCATCTCTGAGCCTTTCCAGATGTGTCTACTTATCATCTTCAATTCTTCGTTGCTGCATTTTGTTTCTTGGTGAAATAGGAATGAGGGGTTCTTTACTTCTATTTTCCTTTTTATCATTCTTTTTTTGGGTTGGAGGTTAAAACCTCTTATGTTATAGGATAACACTTTCATACAAGAGATTTTGATATGGCGAGAAAGGCATCCTCAATGGTTGGATATTGCCCTGATGCAATCTGTTTTCTCCATGCTTCTTGGATCCTCTGGGAATTACTATGTCTCCCTCGTCTTTTGCCTTTAGATACCTTTAGGGATTCTTAAATCACTCCTAATGTCTTCGAGCTCTTATTTTTGGTGATTGCCTCTCTTAAGAGTGCAACTTCTTGGAAAGGAATGTACCCTAATTTTGGGTCTGCACAAGCTTGCTCAATCCCATCTAGGTCTAACTCCCCTATATCCATATCCTCCTCCTCCTCCCCCTGCTTGTCATTGTCCTGAGTCATTTCCTTTTCTATCTCCTGATTAGGTTCTATCGGTTTTGTTCCATCCTTCCCTTGCACCTTGTTAGTCGACTGACCACCTACCTTGACACTTGTCCCTTCCTCACTGACCTTTTTCAAAGCCTCAACTTATTCTAGTTATGTGGCTTCTTATGAAATTTTGGTCAAGGGTTTCTCTTTTCCTGTATTTTCTTGTTGAATTTTTTTTTGAATCCTTCTGCGTCTTTCTCCCCATTCATGTTCTTAGCAGAGACATACTGGGAATTCATGGGAAATTCTTGAAACAAGTGGCCATGTTCGTGGCACCGCCTACACTTGAACGTGATGTGTTTGTATTATATTACTTGGAACCAGTCCTCATCATTCTAGGTTAGGTTCACTCCTTCCAGTAGTTCCTTTGAGAAGTATAAGTAAACACAAATGTGAGCATAGGATACATACCTCATTTTCTTGGAATTCTCAACCACCTTGATGAAAGACTCCAATGAATTTCCTATGTCTTATAGAATCTCAGGATGCCATAATTATTCCAGGAGGGAGTAGAGTCTTAGCCATACCGGGGCCATTGAGAGATCTTCTTTATCCAGGTTGAATCACTCCTTCCACTAGGTTAAATACAACCCCGCAGAGTTGTAGAAGTACGGTCCTCCATCGAATACCCTATTTTTATCCTCCAAGTTAAAAAATATTATTGTGGAGAAGCCTTTAGCCCTGAGCTACTGGTCGTAGTGCCCTTTAGGTTTCCAAGTTGTGTTGATCCACCATATTAGGGTTTTTTCTGGTGGCCATATATCTACAAGTTTTCCCATCAGGGTGTGGTATTTCATATATTGAATATGAGATCCCATAACTTCCGATTTTATGTGCACATGGGCAATCTCCTTATACTTAGGTAGGCATTGGCCAGGGTGCCATGCCCTCTTTCTTTTTCCTCCCCTGATCACGTGCTCTAGGATATGCTCTTTCTGAGAGCCCCCTACATTCTCTGTGCCCTTTGACTCCACCAACGGGAGATCCATCCACATGGGGCCCATTGAGGGCCCCCCTTCCATTGTTTTGTTTCCTAAAATCCTTTAGGCTGCATAGGCTAAGAGGCATTGCCTCCTACCCCTGCAACTGCCTGAAACCTCCTGCCATGATTCCCCGTTGCCTAACGTTTCTTCAGTCCCGGTATCATCCCCAAATAACTTAACACAATCTCATTATTTAATTGTAAATGTAATTTTATTTATCCCAATGGGGACTAGCATTTGGAACCCATGAACCATAAGATAAATAAGATAACTATAATAAATAGGGAACTACATTCAGATATCAGCTTAAATGATGGATAACACAACATGGAAACCTAAATGATTAATGACTGGGAAGAAGGAAGGGAATTCTTCAAGAAGTAAGAATACTAAAAAAAAATGGAAGGGTGGATCTTTTGTTGTTGAAGTTTCTGTTGCCTTTATATAGTTGTTGAGATAACTCTTGTAAACCAATTCTCGTATCTGACTGTAGTCAGGTGCCTACAAACTATTCTTTCTGGATAAAAACCTTGAATGACTTCAACTTCACTTGAATTGAAAATTTTAAATACCGTGTAAAGTCTACAAGGTTGGTACCATTCTTAACAATCACTTACCAAACAAAAAATGGCAAGGAAATGAATTTATTTTTCTTCTTTTCTTCAAATAAAACTAACCATCAGTGGTATTGTCAACAAACCTCTGCGACAAAATACTCATCTAAAACCAACTTGGACAAGATTATTGGATTATATTGAAATCCATACATTCAAATGTCAATATTTCTCTCATGTTGATTGTTGATATTCAACAACACATTTTTTTGGCACCCATGATCCTAGTGAAAATTAAGCACGTACACTAGGGTGGGGCCCACAAGTTGTTTTTAGGTGCATGTCTATTTTTATTACCCCTTAATTTATATGGACATTAAACTGTAATCTATTCTCAATGAGAACTTGAAAATAGTTAACTGAAGTGGAAAATTAGTTAGCTAAGTGAATTTCGAGTTAAGACGTTGGTTGGTGGGACATGCAGGTTGACTTTAGTTGTAACTAAGTGACTCTAGATGTAACAGAGTTGAAAGTGCAGTGGTGCATGAGTTGTGAAAGTTGTAAATAGTTAAACTCAGTTAATTGAGTTAAACTCAAATGTGCTAGTTGTAACTGAAGATACACTAGTGAGAGATCAAGTGAATTAATTATTAATTAATTCACAAGTAGTGATCTCACATGCAACTAAATATTTAATATTATTAGTTACATGCATGTCAAATCCATTGGAGACCCAGTTGAGTTCTAGGTGAAAGGGAAGTAAACTATCAGTTGTGACATTATCCGCTTGCACACATGCAAGCACACACACATTGGATGTGACCATGATACTTGCATAGTCAAGGTAGAAAAGGAGGCATCAATTTAGGGATTGCTTTCAACGGGGATTGTGCAGTGAAGGCAAGTTGTCTGTAGACAATAAATTGGCTAAGGGATTTTCCAATTTTTGTATTACAGTGTGAGAAAATTAGCTCATGTACTGAGGGCTCTTGTGAGAAGAGTTTTGTATGTAATTTTTTCAATATCCATTATATAATATACAATAGAAGATAGTGGGATTTTTTAGTTGTAAGCTTTCCCTGGGAAAAGTATCTGTGTTGTGTGTGATTGATATTTCTTCATGCTTATGTAATTGGATATTGTATTTTTAATTCCGCAAAGATTTGTAGAAGTGATTCAGTATTTAACTTTAGAAAATTATTAGATTGGGTGAATCCAATATATACATGCATATTGTATAATTTCTACATGGTATAAGAGCACGTGAAATTGCAGAAGTAAATTAGGAGCTGAGTTTGTTGACTGGATAGGATTCGAATTTGCAGAAAAACTCTCTTGGTGCTACAACTAATTCAAGATCGAAATGGATTTCAATGGCTTGAGGTTAGAGTATGCACTTGAGGGCAGCTCGAACTAAATTTCTTGGAAGGTTAGGATGGACGTAGTGCTTGAATACAATGGATTGAAGGAATTCATTGACAATAATGTTCCTAAGCCCACTGTGACAGATGCTTCCAATCTTGATGCATGGCAAAAGAAAGTAGCAAAGGCGAGGAGAATCCTATTGGAGGGAGTACGAGAGCACATTGTATCAAGCCTCCATGGGAAAGCCACACCATATGATATGTGGAAGGCTTTGATGGATCTATTTAAAAGTATTAGCGACCATAGGAAATTGGCGCTCAAAGATAAACTCAGGAAGATCATGATGGAAAAGGGTGACACCATTCCAAATTATCTCACAAAGTTTGTCTAATGTCAGGATGAACTGGGGAGTGTGGGAATAACAGACACTGAGGATGATTTGGTGAGTTTGGCTCTCCTAGGACTTCCTAAGAGTTGGCACAATTATGAAGACTCTGTCAACGGAAGGGAAAAATTGCTGGATCTGGAACGATTGTGGTCGGATCTGGTGTAGGAGGAGTTCAAGCGGAACTCTAGATATGGCTCTTCATCAAAGCATGATGATGAAGAGGATTGTGATTTGGTTTCCAAGGCAAAGAAGGGGAAGGGGAATAAATTCCATTCTAAATTGGATTCTAAAGGCAATAATTAGGACACGTCTAAGGTGAAGTGTTTTCACTATCACGAACATGGGCATTTTGCTACTAACTGTCCATAAAATAAGAAGAACAAGAAGGCTGTTGGATTTGCAGCTGGTAAGGCCCTTGCCTCGAAATTTGAGCTTGAATTCTCCTTGATTTCATACATGGTGTCAATTTCATTGGGATTTGTGTGGTATTTGGATACTGGAACTTCCTTTAACATGATGAGAGATAAGGAACTTTTCAGTGACTTTGAGGAGAAATATCTCCAGATGCATATTGACATGGGCGATGACGAATGGTACGGTGCTATTGGGATTGATACCATTACCTTTCAGAGGGAGTTAGGTAAACCATTTCAATTAAAATATGTTATGCATGTACCAAGTCCGAAGAAAAAATTGGTCTCAGTCGTAATGTTGGAGGACAGAGGCTATGACGTTGTTTTTAGTGATGGAAAATATTTCCTATGACATAAAAAAATGGGTCAAGCCAAGAGGATAGGGATTCAAGTTAATAATATATACAAGCTGGAGGTAGATGGTTGTGTTGCCATGATGGGCAAGGTAGAAAATGTGGTGAGACGGGATGAGGGCGAATTATGGCACAGGCAATTGGGCCATCTTCATCATGGAGCCTTGAAAGTCATGCATAAAATATCTACTCGAATTCCAATGGGAAAACTTGCTTAGTTAGATCATTGCAAGGGTTGCACCATGGGGAAGTATGTAAAGTCCACCTTTCATGAGAAGGAAAGTCATGCTTCAGGGATCCTTGAGAGAGTTCACATAAACGTGTGTGGACCATTCTTGGTTGATTCAACAAAAAAACATAAGTACTATGTAATATTTGTTGATTACTTTTCTTGTAAATGTTGGATCTTCTTCATGCAGAAGAAATATCAAACATTATCTAAGTTCTATGAGTTTAAGGCATTGGTGGAGAAAGAGTCAGGAAAGCAAGTGAAGGCTCTTGGGAGTGATAATGGTGAAGAATACATCTATAAAAAATTCAAGAACTTCTGCAGCAAAGAAGGAATTCGAAGAGAACTCATAGCACCTCATAACCCACAGAAAAATGGGGTTGCAGAGAGGAAGAACAAAACGATAGTGGGTGAAGTACGAGCGATGTTGCATGATCAGGGTCTACCAATGCATTTGTGGGTGGAAGCATGCAACATTGCGGTTTATGTGTAGAATTGTTGTACTCATAGAGTACTTGGCATGATTACACCTGAAGAAGCTTTCATTGGTAAGAAACTGGATTTTTCACACTTTATGATTTTTGGCTCATTTTTTTATGTGCATGTGACCAAGGACGCCAGGATAAAGCTGGAGCTGACTGCCAAAGTTTAGATTTTTGTGGGGTACACAGAAACACCCCATAATTATCATGTGTATTTGACAAACATCAGAATGAATGTTGTGCGACGGGATATAAAATTTGATGAGGGGAAAGCCGTGCGGTTGTCACTTGAGAGGGAGCTGGACTTGCATGCGGAGGAGGAACTACTGGTTCCCAAAGATGAGTCTCTAGATGTGGATCAACCACAAGAGGAGATTCATGGAGTGGAGGAAGCCACTCATGCAAGGTTATCCATCATAAATGGTAGAAGGCGCACCATGGAAGCTGATAGGCTGAGACTTGATGCTGCACATAATGTTGGAGCCACTACTTCACAACGTAGATAGAGACAATCTCCTGACTGATTTACTAGACATGGCTCTCATGAGAAAATGTATTGTGACTGAAATTTCTTCCTTTTAGGAAGTAGTGCAACAACCTACTAGGGTTGATGCAGTGGTGGAGGAGTATGACTCCATTGTAAAAAAAAATGCATGGGAAATTGTCCCAAGACTGGTTGATAAATCAATGGTAGGTTCGAGATGGATCTACAAGGTAAAGAAATCTATTGATGGGAGTGTGTAGAAATACAAGGCTAGATTTGTGGCCTGGGGCTTCTTATAGATCAAGGTGATAGATTATGATGAGACCTTTGCACCTGTTGCAAGGTACTCTTCCATAAGGACCATCCTTGCACTCTCAGTGCAGATGGGTTGGCGCATTTATCAGATGGATGTGAAAACTGTGTTTCTCAATGGGATCATTGAGGAATAAGTGTACATAGAGAATCCTAAAGGTTTCAATATATTCAACAGCGAGTCACATGTGTGCAGACCTAAAAAAGCGTTGTATGGGCTTAAGCAAGAACCTCGTTCCTGGTACACTCGGATAGACAACTATTTCACCGAACTGCGCTATAGAAATTTAATACAAAATATGTATTACCTGGATTCTCTTGATCTAAAAATTACATGCCACTATTAAATACATAATCACTTCTACAAAATCTTTGTGTAATTTAAAACACAATTGACAATTACAATATCATGAAGAAAGATCAATCACACATAAAACAAATAATTTACCGAGAAAGCATAAAGATAAAAAACCCATTATCATATATTATGTATATATCATGGATCATGAAACAATCTCATACAAAGCTCCAATCTAAGAGCTCTCAGCACATCATACAATTTTCTCACACTTTCATACAAAAATTGGAAAGTTCCTTAGCCAATTTACTACATCCAAACAACCTGCCTCTACTGCACAATCCTAGTTGATAGAAATCCTTGAATGAATGGAATCCTGCTTGACTTGACTTTGCAATCCTCATTGGCACATCCAATGTGTGTGTGGTCACATGTGTGCAACCACTAATGTCACAACTGTCCCTTTCACCTACATCTCAATTAGGTCTCAACTGGATCTGACATGCATGTAGTTAACATTAGTAAATCTTCAGTTGCATGTGAGGCCACTGATTGTGAATTAATTAATAATTAATTCACTTGATCTCTCACTAGTTTATCTTCAGTTACAACTAGCACAACCGAGTTTAACTCACTTAACTGAGTTAAACTATTTTACAACTTTCATAACTACACTTCCAACTGTTACAACTTTGAATCACTCAGTTACAACTAATTCCACTTGCATGTCCCACCAACCAACCACTCAACTCGAAATTCCTATAGCTAGCTAATTTTCCACTTCAGTTAACTATTTCCAAGTGCTCATTACGAATAGATTATTGTTTATTGTCCATCTAATATTAAGGGATAATAATAGCCGATATGCATCTATAAATAGACATGCAATCTATAAATAGAACTTTCACATACATCTATAAATAGCCCTCATATAAAAATAGAATCTACTCATGCATCTATAAATAGACATCCACCTAAAAATAGGCCGAGGCTCCATCCTAGTGTAGGTACATACTTTTCACTAGGATCTTCTTGTTGAATCTCAACACTCCCTCTCAATAAGAAAGCGATTATCCTTCACCCCGATCCTATCTCTATGGTATTTGAATTTGATCCTGGTGAGCGCCTTCATCAGAATATCTGCATCATGGTCTTCTGTAGAAATGTATTGAATCAACATGATCTTCCTCTGCACACAATCTCTGATATGATGATACCAGATATCTATATTCTTATATCTATCATGAAACATAAGATTAATCGAGGGTTTAATGCAACTCTGATTATCACAATGAATCACTGTCGAGTCTAAATGAGAACCAAATAAACCAACCAAGACATTTCTCATCCAGATAGCCTCACATGTAGCTTGACTTGCTGCCATGTATTCTGCTTCCATTGACCTGAGTGCCACACATCTCTGCTTCTTGCTATACTAAGAAACAATTGTAGATCCAATACTAAATATCCCCCCTGATGTGATCTTTCTCTCCGATGGGCTGCCTTACCAATATACATCCATGAAGCCATGCAAATTCACCTCATCCATTTGTCTGTACCATAAAAAATACTCAGATGTTCCCCTTAGATATCTCAGGACATGCTTTCCCACCTTCCAAAAGATCTTGGTAGGCTTAAACATCGCTTGACTAAGCTAGTTAACCACATAGCAAATGTTTGGTCTCATGTTCACTAGATACATTAGCGAACCCACTAACTGTTGATAGACAATAACATCCACTACCTCTCCGGAAGTAGCATCCTCTTTCCTCCAGTTTCCTGGAAGAGGAGTATCCATGGGTTTGCAGCCCTCCACGTGAAACTCACCCAATATCTCCCTTGCATACTTGCCTTAAGACAAAAAAAATTCACTATCTCGCTGCCATATTTCCAATCCAAGGAAATAATGAAGGAGGCCCATATCCTTCATCTTGAACTCCTCTGCAAGGTCCTCCTTGCATGAGTGTATCAGCTGCTCATCACTAGTCAATATTAAATCATCAACATAAAGAAAAATGATGAAAAGCTTACCTTCCACCACAATTTGGTATAGGTTTGCATCCAAGCCCAATCTGGTGAAACAACTGTCTATCTGAGTGTAGCAAGAATGAGGTGCTTACTTCAGCCCATACAACGCTCTTTTGAGTCAGCACACATGCAACTTGCTGCTGAAGATCTCAAATCCTTCAGGCTGCTCTATGTACACCTCTTCCTCAATGATCACATTGAGAAACACAGTCTCCAAATCCATCTGATGAATGCGCTAGCCCATCTACATTGAGAGAGCAAGGATGGTCCTTATGGAAGAATACCTTGCGACAGGTGAAAAGGTTTCTTTATAATATATCCCCTCGATCTGTGATATGCCTCGAGCCACAAATATGGCCTTGTATTTCTCAACACTCCCATCAGTAGCATGCTTTACCTTGTATATCAATCTATAACCTACCACTGATTTATCAACTAGCCTTGGAACAATTTCCCAAGCACTGTTTTTGACAATGGAGTCATACTCCACCATTAAATCTACCCATGTGGGCTTTTGCACTGCTTCCTAAAAGGAATATTTCTTAGTCACAATACATTTTCTCATGAGAGCCATGTATCCAGTAAATTGGTTAGGAGACTGTCTTTCTCTGCACTGTGAAGTAGGGGCTCCTACATTCTATGCAGCATCAAGTCTCAATCTATCAGCTTCTGTGTACGCCTTTTGCTAGTTCTGATGGTTGAATTTGTGTGAGTGTACTCCTCCACTCCATGAACCTCCTCTTGTGGCTGATCCAAATCTAGAGACTCATATTTGGGAACCAAAAATTCCTCCTCTTCATGCAATTCTAGCTCCCTCTCAAGCGACAACCAAATGGATTTCCCCTCATCGAATTTTATATCCCGTCACACCACAGTCATTCGAATGTTTGGAAAATACACATGATAATTATGGGGTATCTCTGTGTACCCAAAAAATATCCCAACTTTAGTAGTCAGCTCCAGCTTCTTCCTGGCGTCTTTGGTCACATGCACATAAACAAATGAGAAAAAAAATCTTAAACTATGAAACTTCCGGTTTCTTACTAGTGAAAGCTTCTTTAGGTGTACTCATGCCAAGTACTCTATGAGGCCAATTGCATGCTCCTGCCCACAAATGCATTGGTAGGCCCTGATCATGCAACATCACTCATGCTGCACCCACGATCATTCTCTTCTTCCTCTTCGCGACCCCATTTTTTTCTGGGTTATGAGGTGCTATGAGTTCTCTTCGAATTCCTTCTTTACTACAGAAGTTATTGAATTCGTTATAGACTTATTCTCCACCATTATTGCTCCTCAGAGCCTTCACTTGCTTCCCTGTCTCTTTCTCCACCAATGCCTTAAAATCATAGAACTTTGAGAATGTTTGATCCTTCTTCTGCATGAAGAAGATCCAACATTTACAAGAAAAGTCATCAACAAAAATAACATAGTACTTATGTTTTTCTGTTGAAGCAACCGAGAATGGTCCACACACGTCTGTGTGAACTCTCTCAAGGATCCACAAAGCATGGTTCTCCTTTTCATGAAAGGTGGACCTTACATACTTCCCCATGGTGCAACCCTTGCACTGACCTAACTGAGCAAGTGTTCCCATTGGAATTCCAGTAGATATTTGTTGCATGACTTTCAAAGCTCCATGATGAAGATGGCCCAATCGCTTGTGCCATAATTTGTTATTAGGTCCCTATATTACTAGTATAGTCCCTTATTATTGTTAGTGTAACTCCCTTATTTTTATTATTGTACCCTTGTAACCCCCATATTGTTATTATTGTGCCCTTAATTTATTATTGTTAGGTCAGCTAGGAGTACATTATGGCCCACTAGGATTACATTGTGGCCCCATGGACTCCTATATATAGAAAGGAGGTTTTTTAATTTGAATCATCCAAAAATTGTTCATTCATGTAATGTATTGGAAGTTTCCCCCTCAAAGTGGCTTATTTCTAAGGCGTTGATATCTCTTTTCTTCTATTTTTGGAGTTGGTTTCACAACATTTGGTATCAGAGCTTTAGATTCTAGGGTTTCGCTGATCCAAACATGTCATCGTGGAATTTCCGCTATAACTTTTTTTATACGAAGTTTCCAAAGCTGAAATTTTTAGAGTGCGAAGCCAAAATCCTGAGGAGCATTTTCAAAAAATTTAAGAGCTTGGTACGCAAAAATTTTGGAGATATGATCTGTGGAAGTTAGGTCTTTTTTCAGGCTCCTAAACAGGTCATCGTAGAATTTTCACTATAACTTTTTTTATACAAAGTTTCAGAAGCTGAAATTTTTAGGGTGCAAAGCCAAAAATATAAGAAAAATCGTCAAAACATTTCAGAGCTTGGTTCGCAATATTTTTGGAGATATGATCTATGGAATATAGTGGTTTTTTAGGCTCCTGAATTTCATCTCAAAGAGGTGATCGTGGAAAAATATTCATAACTCTCTCTCTGAGCATCGAATTGGAGTGCCGTAAAAAGTGGTCGCAAGTAAACGGACTTAGGTTTCTTTTCTATCAATTTTGGAGCCAAAGGATGAAACAATGACACGTGGAAAGTCATACAAGTTCGCTCTACTAAACCAGTTCAAAATTGGGTCATTGTGGGAGATTGGACATAAATTTGTCTTGAAGAATCCAAATCATATCAGACCTGTGGCATTGGAAATAAGATTCAGAGGACTACTATAGGGATAAATTTTAGATATTTAGGATCCACAATTATATAGATAATTCAATTTCAATATCGAGCTCCTCAAAAGCAAGTAAAATGTGTGTATTTTCTTTCTGAATTGCATAAGTCTTGTTTGAAGAATCAAGTTGAATTGATTGCAAGGGCATATTGTAGAATAGATATCAGTATTGGTTTCTAAAATGGCCCCTAAAAATAATTCAACACCCATCAAGCCTTTGGAAAGCTCTACTATGACTCATGAAGACGAAGAATGGCAACATGACATATCAAAATTACAAGAGCAAGTGCAACAAATTTCGCTCTCGCAAAGAGAAAAAAAAAATTGAATATAAGGGTAACTGAGATTCCAGAGGAACACAATATTGATATCTTCATAGGTAATTTAAAGGATAACATCCAACATGAAGTTTTCATTTTGGAATCTGATTCATTGGAGAAGACATTCAGGTTGGCAAGAAAAATTGAATGTAAAATTATGGCGACAAGGAAGCCTACCACTCACTTCTATAAAGAAGGAAGTGTTGCTACTCCTAAATTTCCACAACCTACAAGGTTGACACCACAAAAATTGGAAGAAAAAAGACAAAAAGGGATTTGCTATAGTTGTGATAGAAAATACACTAAAGGTCATAAGTGTGCTGAGAATAAATTATTTTACATAGATTGTGAAGAGGAAGAAGAAAATGAACAAGAAGAGGATATACACCAGGAACCAACCCAATAAGAGGAAGAAATGAGTCTGACCATATCATGTAATGCATTGGCAGGAATTATCACTCAAACTCTCAAGATAGAAGGACATATCAAGAAGAAAAAGGTAATAGTGTTGATTGATTCAGGTAGTACCCATAATTTTATTCATTGTAAGGTAGCCAAGGAATTGAATTGTTTCCTATACCCAGCACCAGAATGTCAAGTGATGGTTGAAAATGGAGGAACTATAAATTTCTTTGGAAAATTCCATAATATCAAGCTAACCATGGGGGAATATGTATTGAATAGTCCAATGATTTCCATTCCTATGGGAGGTGCTGATGTTGTACTAGGAGTACAATGGTTACAATCTTTGGGGACGGTAACTTTTAATTTTCAAGAACTTTTCTTGAATTTTTTTTTAGAAGGAAAGGAAGTTGAATTACAGGGTATTGCAGGGAAGTCAGGAAAGATAATAAGCTATAATGTCATGACAAAGCTTCTAAAGAAATAACGAGGCATAATTGCACAATTATGCTCACTAGAAGTTCCAACATCAAAATCATTTATTTCTGCATATCTCCAAAAAGTCTTGGACAATCATTCCAAGGTTTTTGAAACTCCAAAAGGACTCCCACCTATTCGTGATCATGATCATGCTATTCATTTGATTCCAGGAAGTGTTCCTCCAAATATCAGGCCTTATAGATATCCTTATGTCCAAAAGAGAGAAATTGAACGTATGATTGCAGAAATGTTAGAGGCAGGTATAATTCAACCTAGTCAAAGTTCTTTCTCTGCTCCTGTAGTATTGGTACACAAGAAGGATGGATCATGGCACATGTGTCCAGATTATAGGGAGCTCAATAAGATCGCCATTAAAGATAAATTTCCCATTCTTGTGATTGATGAATTATTGGATGAATTACATGGAGCAATTTATTTTACCAAATTGGATCTTCGTTCAGGGTATCATCAAATTAGAATGAAGACTGAAGATATTTTGAAAACAACCTTTCGAACTCATGAGGGTCATTATGAATTTTTGGTCATGCCTTTTGGCCTTACCAATGAACCTTCTACATTTCAAGGGTTGATGAATTCCATTTTCAAACCCTTCCTTAGAAAATTTGTGCTAGTATCTTTTGATGATATACTAATCTACAACAGGTCTTGGAAGGATCATGTTCAACATGTTGACAGGGTGCTCAAACTATTGCAGGAGAAACAATTATATGCAAAAACATACAAATGTTTCTTTGGAGTACAAGAGGTGGAATATCTGGGTCATATTGTATCTCACGAAGGTGTTAAGGTAGACCCTAACAAAATTAAAGCCATTAAGGAATGGAAAGTCCCCACAACCATAAAGTAGTTGCGAGGATTTCTCGGGTTAACAGGGTATTATCGCAAGTTTGTTAAGAATTATGGGAGAATAGCAGCACCTCTAACAACATTATTGAAGAAATATGCATTTTCATGGACTCCCGAAGCAACTAAGGCCTTTGAACATCTTAAAGAGGCAATGTGCCTAGCACCGGTCTTAGCTACGCCAGACTTCACAAAAACCTTTATTGTGGAATGTGATGCCTCAAAAAATGGAATTGGTGTTGTTTTAATGCAGGAAGGAAGACCCATTGCTTTTGAAAGTCGTCCAATCAAAGGAAATTATTTACAGAAACCTATTTTTGAGAAGGAAATGTTAGCAAAACTGCATGCACTAAAGAAATGGCGAACTTACCTAATGGGAAGACACTTCAAGGTAAAAACTGATCATGATAGTCTTAAACACTTTTTGGAACAAAGACTATCTTCAGAAGAGCAGCAAAAATGGGTCACAAAGATGTTAGGTTATGACTTTGAAATAATCTACAAAAAAGGGAAGCTAAATGTTGTTGCAGATGCACTCTCAAGAAATAATGAAGAGGTGGAAGCATTGCTTTGTGCCATTTCTATTATCCAACCAGACTGGATAACCGAAGCAAGAGATGAATGGAAGAAGGACGAAGAAATGTGGACACTCATTCAAAATTTGCAGCAAGATCCTAGTACATCTGATACATTTAGTTGGAAAAATGATTCCTTATGGTACAAAGATCGCTTATATCTATGTAAGAATTCCCAACTAAAACAAAAGATTCTTCTGGAATTGCACACTTCTCCTTTAGGAGGACACTCAGGATTTTTAAAAACTTACCACAGGGTGAAGAAAGAATTTTTTTGGGATGGCCTTAAATCTGATATTCAAAAGTTTGTGGCAGAATGTTTGGTTTGCCAACATAATAAAGTGGAAACAATTAAGACCCCGGGACTTCTACAACCTTTATCCATTCCAAGTCAACGTTGGGAGGAGATCTCAATGGATTTTATCACAGGTTTACCTAAGTCCGAAGGAAAGAGTGTCATCATGGTGGTAGTTGATAGACTTACAAAGTATGCACACTTTTGTGCATTATCTCATCCATTTAAATCAAGTACAATTGCTAATACATTTATGGACACAATTCAAAAGCTACATGGAAACCCAAAGGTTATTGTGAGCGATAGAGATCCCATTTTTACTGGAAATTTTTGGACGGAGTTATTTTCTTGTTTGGGTACTCAATTAGCTCGTAGCTCATCTTATCATCCTCAATCTGATGGTCAAACTGAGATAGTAAATAAATTTTTGGAAGGATATCTTCGTTGTTTTGTATCTAATAAACAAACACAATGGATCAAGTGGTTACCTCTCGCTGAATGGTGGTATAACACTTCCTTCCATACTGCAGCAAAAATGACCCCATTTATGGCACTTTATGGATATCATCCACCATCTATCACATCATCTTTAAGGGAAAATTCGAAGGTTCAAGCAGTGGAAGATCACATCGAGCATCAGCAAGAAGTTCTCCAACTCTTAAAGGATAACCTCAATTTGGCACAAAATCGAATGAAACAACAGGCAGATCAACATCGCAGCGAGAGAAGTTTTGATGTAGGAGATTGGGTATTTTTACGGCTACAACCATACAAACAAATGTCCCTCAAGCAAGCGAAGAAGGATAATAAATTATCGCCAAAGTACTATGGTCCTTACAAGGTGTTGCAAAAGATTGGTACTATGGCATACAAATTGGAGCTTCCTGCTTCTTCGCGAGTGCATCCAGTTTTCTATGTTTCATGCTTAAAGAAGGTTATAGGTGAAAATCTTCCAGTTCAAACAATATTGCCAGAACTTGATGAGGAAGGAAAAATCATATTGGAACCTGAAGCGGTCACGGAAACAAGAACTCGATAGCTACGAAATCAATCAATTTCAGAGTATCTCATCAAGTGGAAGAACTTACCCACTGAATATTCTACATGGGAGGATGAGAATTTTATACAGAAGCACCCAGAGCTACTCAAGCGTTGAGGACAGCACTTTTTTGAAGGAGAGGGGGATGTTAGGTCCCTATATTACTAGTATAGTCCCTTATTATTTTTAGTGTAACCCCCTTATTGTTATTATTGTACCCTTGTAACCCCCATATTTTTATTATTGTGCCATTAATTTATTATTGTTAGCTCAGCTAGGATTACATTGTGACCCCATGGAATCCTATATATAGAAATGAGGTTTTGTATTTTGAATCATCCAAAAATTGTTCATTCATGTAATTTATTGGAGGTTGCCCCCTCAAAGTGGTTTATTTCTAAGGCGTTGATATCTCTTTTCTTCTATTTTTGGAGCTGGTTTCACAACATTTGTCCTCTTCTCGGCTCACCACTTTTTCTGCCTTTCCCATCATGGCATTGCAGCCATATACATCCATCTTGTAGAGATTATTAATTCAAATCCATATCCTCTTGGCTTGACCCATTGTTTAATGTCACAGGAAATATTTTCCATCGCTGAAAACAACGTCATAGCCTTTGTACTCCAACATTGCGATTGAGACCAAGTTTTTCTTCAGACCTAGAACATGCATAACATATTTAAATTGAAATGGTTTACCTAAATCCCTCTGAAAGGTAATGGTACCAATGCTGTTCGCACTCTATCATCCATCGTCACCCATCTCTATATGCATTTGGAGATCTTTCTCCTCCAAGTCACTAAAAATCTCCTTATCTCCCATCATGTGGAAGGAAGCGTCACTATTCAAATACCACACTGATCCCAATGCACTTGACACCATTCATGTGATCAAAGAGAAGTCAAACCCAAATTTTTAGGCAAGGGCCTCACCAACTACAGCTCCAACAAACTTCTTGGTCTTCTTCTTTTGCGGACAATTATTAGCGAGATGCCCATGTTTGTGACAGTGAAAACACTTCACCTTTGAAAAATCCAGCTTCTTTCCTTTAGACTCAGATTTAGAATTGAATTTATTCCCCTTCCCATTCCTTGCCTTCGAATCCAAAGCAAAATCCTCTTCATTATCATGCTTTGATGAAGAGCTATCTCTAGTGTTGCGCCTGAACTCCTCCTTCACCAGATCAGAGCACAGTCGTTCCCAATCCAGAAATTTTTCCCGTTTGTTGACAAAGTCTTCATAACTATGCCAACTCTTAGGAAGTCCCAAGAGAGCCAATGTCACCAAATAATCATCAAAAACAGTTATTACCACACTCCACAGTTCATCCCAACATTGGACAAACTTCGTGAGATACTTTGGAATGTTGTCGCCCTTTTCCATCTTGATCTTCCTAAGTTTATCTTTGAGCACCAATTTCCTATGGTCGTTGCTGCTTTGGAAAAGATCCGTCAAAGCCTTCTAGATAGCATATGGTTTGGCTTTCCCATGAAGGATTGAGACAATGTGGTCTTGTACTGCTTCCAACATAATCCTCCTCACCTTTTCCACTTTCTTTTGCCATGCATCAAGTAGTGCAACATCCATTGAAGTAGGCTTAGGAACATCATTGTTAATGAATTCCTTCAAGCCATTATCTTCGAGCACTGCCTCCAGCTTTTCCTTCCAAGCAATGTAGTTAGAGCTTCTCTCGAGTGCATACTCTAACCTCAAGCCATTGAAAGCCATTTCGATGTTAAATCAACTGTAGCACCAAGAAAGTATTTCTGCAAATTCTAATCCTTTCCACTAACAAACTCAGTTCCTGCTTCACAATTGCAATCTCCTATGCTCTGATACCATGTTCATGATTTAATACGAAATATGTATTGCCTGGTGTTACACATCATTTTTTCACCGTTCTTGCAATCCCCATCCTGCACATTGGAGGACCATTTCTGTGACTTATATGAAGTGTCATGCCTTGAAAAAAGTGTGATTGCATCCCTTGCCATGAGGAGAACATTTCCTCTGTTGACTTTTCCTGGAATAGACCATAAAAAAGACATGCTTTTGGGTTGGTTCTGGAAGGAAGTTATGGCCTCACATCGATAAAGGAAATTAACACTAGGCCCTGCGCCCATTGGCACTCTATCTTAGTGAGATGCCCGCGCTGAGCTATTTTTGGAAAGTTTTTTAAATATAGAAGTGAAGTTTCCAAGATAAATGATTTGTGAGCGAGTCAACTTGGGTTATTCGACTGCCTAACAACGAGCACCTTTCTTTGGCTTCTTATTTCCTCCTTTTGGGGCAACCTCCCAAAGTATAAGGCCTCCCTTCCACCATTTGAGGGATCCAAACCTCCTCTCCTTCTATAAATACATCTCTCTCACATAGATGCATCTAGCTGAATAGGAATTGTTGAAAATTTTGCTGAAACAACCTGATATAGATGGTGTGAGATAGAGCAGAGAGAGAGACCCTTATCGAGAGACATCTTAGTATTTTGCCTCGCCATGTCCAAATTCCTCGACGAATGCTCGAGACACATTTTGATTGGACCCGCTGAAGGAGGCTGCGACATCAAGGCTCTGGTTCTAATCTCTTTATTTCTCTTAATATATACATGACTGATGTTTTGGTTCCCATATTGTGTTAATGTGATTTATCTTATGCAATATGTTTAATCCTCCTTGACTGATTAGCTAGTTATGAATGCAATTATTTTCATGTACGCTAGTTTTTTCCTTTGATCTTTATGTAGGCCCCCGAGTACCATTGCCGAAGGATTGCGACGTATCGAGACAAGGATCAGGAGGCCTCTGCTGCAGCTACGACAACTGCGTTGGATCACAGGTAGGAAAATATATCCCAACTCATTCCATTCATTAACTAGGAACCGATACATTGGCATGTCCTCTTGCTGCTAGACCCACCCTAGGGCTAGAGGGATTGCCTCTATCGCTGAGGGGATTTATCGACACAACAATTTTGCGACTCCGCTGTATATTATTTAACTGATACAATAGCTAACATTGTATTAGATAGAAATTTGCATAATTTGTAAAAAATCATCATCACATGACAAGATCCATACAGGAAAATAGATGTATATATTTTTATATTGAGTGTTTGCATCCATGTGCAATATAAGTTCAAAAAATATGTATGTTTTGGTTACATCCTGAGAAATCATGTATCTAAAAAAATATTTGTAAATAAAACCTAGATGTCTACTCGGCATGACGCTCATGATAACACGTCATGGACCGTACAAGCCACCTTAGCAAGCGGTGGACAGAGTTTGACACCCCTGCAGTGTGTCTCTGGTATGCACGAGGAACATCATCGAATCGCGCATAGTCTGAGATCCCACGGGAGATTCCCTCAAAATTGCGTATGATTTCCTCCTCCTCGCCTCCCTCACCATGAGGGGCAACATCAAAGTCGTGAGGAATTTGCTTGGCTATCGGGGACATACCTGTAGGTCTCTTTGGGCCAACATCTGCAACTACATTGATTAATGTCAGAACATGCATAACAAAAAAATCATAATACTCAAAATAAAAAATGAGTCTTAACCAATAATTCATCCCAATCCTCTCCTTTTGGGAGTAGGAGATCTGCATCATTGGTAAAATCTGTGCCAGATTAGGGCCAATACACCACGAAAATCAGCGGTCGGCGGAGCCACTAAAAGAACTCCAGTCTCTAGGACATCCGCTGACCGCCCCCTGACCTTGGCATCAAAGCTGCCCAACGGGCCATCCATGGATCCTGGGCTAGTGGTGTTAGAACTATCACCTCCTGACACTGAAATATTGGTAGTCATTCCAAGATGAATGATACCAATATGGACCTGTAACAAAAAAACTTCAGCTTGTTTTTCTTGAATTTTTTTAGTTGACGCTTCATGTTGATTGTCACTGCCTCTGCCCAATTGTAGAGGGTTGGTGCCATGAAATCTACTGCAAGAAGTAGCTATGTCATTGTGGCCTTGTTTGGCACCTACAATCTTGCAGCTCGTGTGATGGTGTGCAACACTACCTTTAGTGCCAAATCCGAAATAGTTTGGATATCCAGTTTTCTGCTTCACGATCCTTTCCTTGCCCCTGGGAACACCCTGTCAATAACCATACTCATGTTATCCATTGAGGGCAGGTACTGGTCAGGATTGGTACTACCCCCCTCCATGACAGTCCGGTTATGAAATAAACATCTGAGACTTCAATCTCAAGTTCCTGGTCATGAATAATATTTTTTTCTTGATCAACGTCCTAGACACTGATCAAGTATTGCAACAGCTCCGGTTGAGCTATGAGGCATGGCGTTGTAAATAATTTCTTGAGCCTGCAATATCTGAGAGCTTCCATGCATCTTCTATTTCCCATGGCTTCCTCATATTCTTCACTATGTTCTTGTTCTTTCCATTCGATCACCATTTTGTTGTTTCACACCTGCAAAAATGTTCATATGATTGTCATTAGCGAAATCCAAAGCTTTTGAATCATTAATTTGGGCCTCTTTGTTTAAAAATCACATGCTAAAATTGACTATTGCAGTTGGCGTGCCCTAGTTCAAATTTTAGGACGATTGGCGCGGGTCCGTGCCCGATACCTGCGCCAACCGCGACGCCCTATTTTTTCCAAATTCCCCCATATATTTACAAATTTGGGGTTTCATGTAATGGAAGTAAAATCAAAATGCAGGGAAGGATGTTAGCTCTTACTTGGAACTGACGGATTCAAGAGTGGTCTTCTAGATTGTCCGCTATCAATGCCGTAAAATCACAGTGAAAAAGGGTAAAAAATTTCTCACATGAGGTAAAAGTGAAAAGTAATTTATTTTTTACCATATTTGACATTTTATAAATATTCAGAACCCTAATTAGGTTTTAAAGTGTATTTTCTGATTATTTCGCTATGTTATTTTGAGAAATTGGTTTTATGTGCGTCTCTTATGTAGCGACAGGTTTTCAACATGACGATGATGAAATAATGAATTGTATTTTATACTTTTTTTGGACTCTGTAAAAACACGAAAAATTCACTGTTGGAGTCATCTTTCAGCTCTTTTCTGACTCTAAAAATGAAAATATTGTCGAGACTCTTGCCGTTTTAAACTCGTTAAATGGCTGTGAAATGATATATACCCAGTATACGTTTACCCCTTTTCTGGGCTGGGATAGATTATTTACGAAAAAGGAATACCTTAGCCTATTGCGACTAAGAGTTTCTCTCAGAAACAGTTTTCTACCTTCTCGGATCTGTGAGACTAACTACAAAAAGGGACTACTGGAGTTTTCTTTTATGCTTCTTTTAAAACTCTCTAAACATGAAAAGATGACGAGCTCTTCCTTTGTCAGACTCATTAAACCCTAAATGACATCAGAAATTGTCACCACGACATCACCAAATTCCTCCTTCCTAGGGCTCATAAAATGTACTAGGATGGATTTTTCCGAAGGAAAAAATTACATGGCAAGCATATGCTATCCCCTTCAATATTGTTTTCCAAAAATAATTGGGGTACTTGCCAGCAATGATGGGGGGAAATGGAACCAGTTCTCAGTCGTGTCGGTAGTATGTCACTCTTGAACATGACACTCATATGCATTCGTGTCGGGTTGGGAACATCTCATTTCGTCAATTTTTCCTCCACGGGTTTGGGTAAATTTTTTTGACCTCTCATCTACTCTTTTCCATGTCATCATGACCTCAGATCCCTTGATGTAAAATACTACCAAATCCGGAGTCGTGTCCCTAATAAGTTCAGGAGAAGTTTCTGATTGTAGTTTTCAACCTCCCACTGATCCTATGTTTAGTCCTGATTCAATATCATCATGTTCCTCTATCTCGCGTTGATGATGTGGGAAAAATTATGGCCCTCCTTTGACCAGGTCACTTCCTGTCGACTTCAGCTCATTATCTAGGAATTTGATCAAGAGACTCCCTCTCGGTACCTTGGAGCTTGCATGCCTCAATGGCAAGTTATTCACATTCGACGATAGGTCCACATCATTGGCCTTTAAGTGATCAAATCATTATGCAAGTGTTCAAAGCTAGATCACTGTTTTCATTCTGTGGATTGTACCTATTGTACCTCAAGAGCCATTTTCATTATTGGTGGTTTCTCTATTGCTCGTTAACAACTTTCATATTGGCTAGTAATCAGGTGACTTTCTTGCATGTTAGACTTTAGCTCACATAATCGCATGCTTGAATTTGTACTTTTTTAGGTCGAGATGGAGCGCAAGACCTTGGGTTTTGTCTGATAAGATACAGGCTATGAGATTTTTGATTTATCATGATTATATGCATGACTCTTTGATTGGATGGTTGCGACCATACCCGAGTCTATTTGTTGATCCTTATTACTGGATGGTTGCATCCATACCTCGGATCTCAATTTTTATGTATTATATTATGGATGGTTGCTACCATGCCACATGTTCATGTATCATAGATATCAGTTGTATTTTTACTTGCAGGACTTCCGACAATAGAATTCAGTTCGAATGCGTTCTCGTAAAGAATTTCACTCCTCCCTCTCTCTCGGACCTCAAGCTTTAGGGGGAATTTGTTACACAACATTTTTTCACCGTCCCTACAATCCCCATCCCGCACATTGGAGGACCATTTATGTGACATATATGAAGTGTCATGCCTTGAAAAAAGTGTCATTGCATCCCTTGCCATGAGGAGAACATTTCCTCTGTTGACTTTTCCTAGAACATGTTAGTTCCCAAATCTACCTTAGGCTGAAATAAGGCCAGAAAAAGGATAACACCAAACCACGCTCAGCCTCGTAGCTAGCCCTACGAGGACAGGAGAGGGCTCTCTCTGGGTCAATCTCAATAAAAATATTCAAAGGGGCTTGAGATGACTAAAAAAACAACTGATCTTAGGCTAGATAAACAAATAGGAGGGTTTGATTTTGATTTTTTGGGATTTTTGTTGGAAAAAGGGAAAAACAATTTTGGGCTTGGGGATGAGGCCAAATTCTTGTAGAGTTCAAGTTGGGGCAGGGTAGGCAATGAATTTGATGTCTTAAATTCAAATGAATGGATTGAAAAGACTGTTGAGGAGTTGAATATGTCAAGAGAGTGCAAGGATCCTCTTCAGACTGACGAAAAACATGTAAAACTAAACAAACGTTTAAGGCATAGCATTAACAAACTAATGAATTCTACCTTAGTTACTCATTTGTCTAATTCAGAAGAAAAGAGAAGGGAAATGGCATACATATAAAATTAATGAAACTTACAATAACATGGAGAGAAAAATCATCAAAACTCAAAAGCCACAAGATCCCAACAAGTGCTGCAAAACTCTGGTCTTTCCTTTGCCAAAAATCTGAAATGAATATACAATGAGGTGCCAAACTTTTCCCAAGTATCCAACCCTAAAAATGTCTCAGAAAATACAATATATAGACCATCCTAACCCCTTCCCATGCCTCTAGGGGTCGAGATCATCCTTCTAGGGGTTGTTTCACCAATTCTAAACATGGAACTAAAATCTAGGCAGCCAAACAACTTGCCTCTATATGCTAGGAAACTGATCCATTCACTTAATTTTCACTTTTTAGTGAATGAATCCTCTAGAACAAGTAAAAAAATGCCAAATTTACATCATAGCCAAAAATTTACATCAAGATAGATCAATAATTACATCCAAAAGTGAAACTAGTCAAACTGGCCGAATTTTTGAGCTGAAAAGTGAAAATTGGGAAAAATTCCTCTATGCGCCGCGCCTAAAAACTCAATGCGCTGCGCCACTTTGAGCCTATTTTTGGGGCACTTCCTGAAGTCCAAATTGATCTCATGATAGCTCGTTGGAAATTCCTGGATTTTTTCTATCCAACCTAAGTGGAATTTTTCAATTTGGATGTCATTTGCCCCTCCAAAACTGCAATCTCCCAAGACTGGTTTCTGCTGGTGCAAAAAGTGGCAGAAATGCCATTTTTGGAGTGTTTTTGACCTTTAAGACCACCCAGAACTTCATGAAATCTCTCAGTCATTCCTGAGCATGCATAATTTATCATAACAAAACCAAAAATGTAAAGTTTTCCTCCAGAAGATGTCCCAATCATAAGCGCGCGTCGGGTGGCGCGACGCGTCGGGCAGAAAAAGTTGTTTTGCAACCAAAATTTTCAAAAATGACAAAATTTACTCCAAATTTGCTGAAATTCGGAGTGAAGGTCTCCCGTCATGTCTCATTCTCAGCCAAGGAAGCTTCGACCAAGATTCGGAGTGGATCAGGCCTTTTCCTACGTTTCAGTGCTTTTCTCAACCTCGCCTTCAGGATCTTCATCTTAGCTCTGCAAACGTGCGTGTGGGCCCAATAGTGGTTTTTCATATGTCTGAGCATGTCTTTGTCCCTATTGGCCTTCACCAAGAGCTTCTCCAGATGAATGTTGATGCTCGTAAGGCAAGTCTCTCGCTCAAATGGTGTCATGTCACCTGGTCTCTTTCGGGCCAATTCACGGTCTTCACGGATTTGCCGCAACTCTATGAGTGTCTGCTGATCCTCCAATTGTTTATTCCACTGCTCCAAGTAATTTATAAACCACTGAGCTCTCTGCAATTTCTCGGGTAGCATGTCGATCTCATCTTTCTACTCCTGGATGATCTCTTTCAGCTTTGAGCTGGGAGAGCTCGAATCAACATCGATCAATATAAAATCAGTATCTTGGCCTCCCGAGGGGCCCTCATCCTGCATAGGATTCTTGCCTCTGTCCTGTACCTGTGATGATGTAGAAGCCGAGAACCCTTCCATGCCATGTGGAGATAGTACTCGTGTTGCTGTCGAAGGTAACAAGACCCCTTCCACCCTGGGCGGAGATAGTAATCGTCGTGCTGCTGCAAATAAGGCTATGGTACCTCTCTGATATGTAACACACACCGAAACACTGATAGGCTCTGTCTTAGGAACCCCAAACTGATGCAAAGGCTCACCTGCATCATGAAAAATCTCTGGAGGAGGCTGAGGGGCTGTAAAGAAGTCACAGGAAATGAACTCATCCCATGCAATGCCCTGCAAACCAAGTTGATGTACCACAATCGTCTTGATGAGCGCATAATGATAAATGCTATTATGTTGCTGCTCTGGAGTCTTCTTCTGCACAAGGGTAGTCATCCACTCTATGTTTCAGCACATGAAGTATGGAATATTCATCAGTCTCACTTTCGTGAAATGCATAAAAAGTCTGATATGGTATGCATAAAGGCGTGAAAATCTACCCTCACAGCTGAAATACCTAATGATGAGCTTCATTAATGGCGCATAGGAATCCTTAAGAAACCAGAATGGAAATACTCTGCTCAACTGCCTCAAATATCCAAGCCTGATGTAAGGTTCATAATATGCTCTATCCAGCTACTGTCTCTTATTCCACTCACCTATGTTTGGTATCCCGGTTGCCTCAGAAATGGTCTCTGGTGTCAAGGTGAAGTTCACTCCAGCAAGGTTTACATGACCATCACGAAAATGTATGAAAAATAAGCGAACCAACTCCTGATGGTGTTGAATCTGAGATATGATCTCACAATACCGAAAACATGACAGTTGTTGAAAGCATGTCATTGGAAGCGGGCAAGCCTGCAATTGAGCCAAAGAAGTGGGCTCCTCTCTGACGTGCCTGCCACTTTTATGAGACCTCCTTGGTACATTTAGCTCTGTGGTTGAATCACTGTCATGCTCATACCCCTGCTCATATGATGAATTTGTCTCTGACATGATGCTGAAAACAAGGTGTTTGAAAATTATATGCTGATATATGTATGGTGAAAACAAGAGTTTTTTTTTTCAATACCAAGTGTGCCACATATGAAATAAGGTGCTGTGAGGAAATATTACAGTGGGAAAAAGGACTGTCAAGTGAGATTTAAGTGTGAGGACAGTTACTGTTTGGGAGACTTAGGGATTTAAGGATTTATAAATGATGTGGAGAAAGGGATAAGTATAGGGAATAAGAGGACTTGGGATAGTGAAATGGGAATGGAATGATATGAGTGGTTTAGGATGAAAGGGAATGGGGAAGGATATTGACAATAGTGTAATAGTGGTGGAAGACACAAGTGAAAATGGAATGAGAGTGTTTTGGCACCAATAATCAAATTTCAACACCTCTTTTCAAACCCTAAGGAGAAGATTTCAATATGGATATAGGGTTTATTCTTTCACCAACCAAACTCCAATGTCTTCGCCTCTAAACCATACTACACATGAATAAAATCACTGAACAGGCTTTGTCAACTTACTTGGAGAAAAATTGAGCTGAAACAAATTGAGTTTTTATGGAGCGGAAATGAATTTGGCCTTGGAGGCTCTGTGCACCGCGCACAAGCCCAATGCACCACGCTCTGTGGGTTTGCCGCGCTAGAGGAAAATAACACTACGAATATCGGCTCTATGCGCTGCACTCTGTGGGTGTGCCGCACTTTATTCCAATGCGCCATGCTCAATTCAATCACACAGTCGGCCCTTTAAACTCAAAGTTTCGTCCCTCCAAACTTCAACATCGAATTTTCTCTTGGATTTTCTGAATATCTCTTGATGCAAATGAATTAATAACTTTGAGAAATATCTTGTAAAGAGATGGTTTTAATTTTTTCTTCTCAAAACCCATTTTGTAATGTTTTTTACTTTGGCACTTTTTGCATTTAATACAACTCTGTATTTTTGTTTCCCCACTGACTTTCTGAGCTTGAAATGATGTTTTCTTGGTTGATTTTTGCAGGGATGGTGGCGTTGGACTTCGGCAAAGGAGGACTAGAGTTTGCATGTGAAGTAATTCATGGCGGAAAGATACATATTTATTACAAAAACAAATTTGACAATTTCTTCTTCAAAACAGAGTTTTGAAGAAGAAACATCCTCGAGCATATTTGACGATGAAAATCTTGAAATTAAAACTAATTGAAAACATCCTCATGGCCTACGGGCATTGTTTAATATTTTTGAAGACCAAACCCTAGACCTAGAAACTAAAATGACTCTTTTTTGACCAAAATAGCATCTATGACTGTAAATGATGTGAAATGAACTTTGATGAATTTTGATAAATTTTGACCAACCCAGCAGGTACAAGCATGAGGGAAAATGAGAGAACAAAGCCCTTCCGCCAGATAATGGCATGCCCCCTAACGGAATGCAGATGAATGAGTGGAATGAGACACCTAAAAATGAAATGCAATAAGAGAAATTATCTCTGACGAAGGGATGTAAAGACCGACTCTAACATTGGCTCCAATGGGGATGGTAGCTCCTGGGAGGTGCCAAGAATGACAGATATTTGGGAGAGCAAACCAGTGCCTTCGTCCATTGGGCTATGGAATCAATTATTTTGACAAAATACTCAAGACTGTTTGACTGAATTTATTTGACTGAAAATTTGACTCAAACTGACTCATCTTTTAAAACAGAAATGACTGAACCAAACCGACTAAACAAACTCAAACCAAAATTGAGATCCTCCTTCAGAATTATAGCCTTCACTTCGGGCCCCAAACTAAAGAAAATATTGCAGTGCACACTTGCAATGAAATTGAGATAAATGATATGTACAATGACAATATGATCAGCAGAAAACATCTTATAAATGGTACCGCTTGAGCAGCCGACCATTAACCGGCCCTCCTGGACAGTCTTCACCATTCATCTCCTTCAAAAGAAAGGCGTTCTGACCTCGATATGCTGCAACCTTGAATGGACCTTTCCAGAGATTTTCAAACTTACCGTGTTTACCTTTGTCCTCATTCCTAGCATCCCACTTCAGTACCACTTCCTCCAACTTGAATTTATCTGCCTTCGCTTTCCTGTCATAGATATTTTTGATTCTCTCCTGCAACTTGAATGTGTTTTGGAAAACCTCTTCTCTCGTTTGCTGCAAATGAATCATCTGATTTATCCTTCTCTGCATATGGCTTTCTTCACTACCAGCTTATTGAAGAAGCTTGACCACCGGAACAGCAAGTGAGGTAGGAAACACTGTATCCACTCCATAAACTAACTCGAAGGGGCACATACCAATGGACTTCTTTTGACTCACCCGATCAGCCCATAGCGCATTTACCAGCTTCTTATGCCAGCTTTTCTTATTTATGTCCAGCAACTTTTTAATGATATTGGCTAGAGATTTATTGGAAGATTCCACCAAACCATTACCTTGCAGATGATAGGTGGTTGAATGTCCAAAAATAATTTTATACTTAGCACAAAACTCAATCATCTTTCTTGATTTAAAAGCCGTTGCATTATCAGTGATCAATTTACTCGGGAAACCAAAACGAGACAAAATGTTGTTTTCAAGGAAAGAAACGATTACCGAATCGGTGGCTTGCCTTGTGGGAACTGCTTCGATCCATTTCGTAAAGTAATCGGTGGCTGTTAGAATCCATCTATGCTGTCCTGAGGAAGGAGGATGGATCTCCCCAATGAAATCCAAACCCCACTGCTGAAAAGGGGCGCTTACCTCAATAGGCTTGAGTGGCAATGTTTGTAATTTCTGCCTTCCTTCAAAAATCTGGCACTCATGGCAGCCTTTGAATATCTTATATACATCAGCAAACAATGTCGGCCAATAGCACCCTGCTCTCAAAATCTTATTGGCAGTTGTTTTCCAAAAATGATGACCCCCGCAGTCTCCTTTGTGGAAATCCTCCATTACCTTCTTCGCTTCTTCCTCCAACAAACAATTCAATAAAACACCACCTGGATCTTTCCAATAAAGTGTAGAATTCAAAATACAAAATTTTGCAGCCTTCAATTTCAAAGTTCTACCTTTGTTTCTAGTCATGCCGGGCGGTGATGACAAATTTTGAAGAACATACACGATATCTGAGTACCATGGGGAAGCAACAAACATTTCCGATACCTGAAGTGGAAAATTCTCCTCATCCTCATCAGACATAGCAGCAATCAGATTTATGTCTAATGCGTGCAAATTCGATTCAGCCATAAGTTTCGCCATCCCCTGTCCCTTGATTGGTTTCATGGGCCTTATTTCCACATCATATTCCAGAAAAGCTGCAATCCACTTGCCACGTCTTCCTTCCAGATCAGTTTGTACTAAAACATCTTTCACGGCAGCGTTAGGAACATAAGCCAAAATATAGGAATGCAAAATGTATACCCGGAAATCTTTCAATGCTTCTACCAGTGCCAGAGCTTGTTTCTCAATGATGTTGTACTTCAAGGCTGCGTCTCTAATAGTTCGACTGAAAAACACTATGGGCTTCTCATGTCCATCTCTTTTCTGGATTAACATAGCTGCCATGGTATGCTCCGAAGAAAAGGAAAACAAAATAAAATCTTGGGTGTAATCCGGGCTGATTAACACTGGAGCTAAAGATAGTGCTGTTGGCGAGAAGTCAGGTCTCGTGGACAAGACCCAGGTTCAAGAAATGTGGCCAACAAAGGGGTCCGGTGTAGTCTAGGAACACGCTGGCATTTTCACCCTACTCTGGGGAGCAGTGCATCTCACCCGATGCGTGCCGCAACCACATGCAAAAGGGGATGAGATCAATGGCAAGGAACAAACCCGGAACTAATGAAGGATAGTGCATCCATTACATATACAGAGTTATATACGCAAGATCACTTAATAAGCATTCAGATATTTGCAAACAAAATTTTAAACCAGCTTAAACACAGTACAAGCACATAGACACCTTATTGAGACAGCAACCTTCCATTATATTAATCTCTTGGCCGAACACATGATTACATGGCATTCTCACTGATAGCTTACAAATCTGATACAGATGGATTTCGGAACAGAAAGGTAGAATAGAGAAGATAGAGAGCCATAGGAAGGACATGCATGATTCCTCTGTAGCTGCTCTGTGCGTCTTTCCCTGTCTCGAGCCTCGCAACCTCTTTAGCATCCTCCTGTTTCAGTCGGATGACTGTTATTTATTCACCCGCTCGTGCGACTATCAATTCCTCTGTGGCTCTACTTCGGCTTCTCCTGGCTTCTCTCCTGTTGTCTACGTGTTCTACTTTCTGTCTTCTGTTGTGTGTTTCCCTCATCTGCACTTGTCCCTATTCTATCTCCAGCTATCGCATGCTTCCGCGCCACCTTGATAGCTCTGCGACTCCTGGTAGTTGCGGCGCGGTCGCGGTTGCCATGTGTATTCATTCCGCAACTCAAAAAGGGTCAAAAATTCAAAATGTCTTAGCCAAGATTTCAAAAATAAACAAAAACAAGGGCCCCAACAGGCCCCGACCACAATTCCTTGACTCGTCCCCGAGTCAATCACAAATAACCATCTCTACTTCCATTTCCCCACTGGCTCCCGTGCTCTATTCTGTTGTGCCCTCGCCCTGCGCCCTTTCCTGCTGTGCTCCACCATGTGGTTGTTCAAATGAGGGCCCCAACTCCAGGACCCGGCGGAGCGCTGTATCTCTAAGCCCGGTGAAGTCCGCCACCGCTTGCTTCCATTCCTGCATAAGCAAGTCGGCTTCTTCAGAGATCCAGGTGACGGCGGCCTTGTATATAGTTGTCGGGGCAGCCCCGAACAACGTGGCAAGCTGGGCTTCTGCCTTGGCATCCAGCTTATGGATGGAGTCAGCATTGGCGCGAATGGGCAGATGAATCTCCCGGATGACCTGTTTAGCTGCTGCCGTGTCGGCCTCAGTCTGTTGCATTTGAATTTCCAGCTCGTCCACTTGGGCATAGAGCTGATCTAACCATGCTGGGTCCACGGTCTCCTGAATGTCACAGGAAATTTGTTGTAGCTGGGCAGAGATAGGCTGCATCTTGACAGTTAGAGCGAGTGAGCACTCCTGCAGACTCCGCAGAAAGGCGGAAGCTGCGGCCGTAGTGGAATGGAGAGTTGCCTGCATATTAACTGCCTGAGTCTGCTTGGCAGTCATCTGTTCTGAATGGACAATCTGTGGGTCTGGAAGGGTAGGCCGTGCGGCTAACGCCACTTGGAGTTCCTGGTTCTCCCTGCATATATCAGTGAAAACAGCCCGGAGGTGGTGAGCCTGGATTGCTACATTGTCCTCCGCTATATTGGTAGGAAGTGGGGCATAATGAGCCCTTGTAGTGGGCCATAAGTCGGAGAACGCCTGAGTAGCAACGGTGACCTGCTCCTGTAGGTAGGTTTTCTCCCTAGTCAGCTGATTGCGCTATTCAGTAAGCGCCGTGATCTGATTAAGCTGCTCGGTACACCGCTGCTCCAGCTCTGTGTGAATTTGTTCGGCCTTTAGGGCCGCCTGCTGAATGAGTAGGTATAGCTGCGTTGTACTCCATGGTTCTGCATTGGTCGTGCTGGGTGTGCCCTGCGCTAGCACCCGCTCCTGCGAAGGTTGGTCACTGGCCACTGATCGGTTTGAGGTCTCTGGAGGATGGACCGGCATCTGCTGCTGCATCGAGGTGGCCATATCGGATTCCGGCCAGTCTTGCTGTGTGGTCTGGTCTGGGGGAGGGTCAGCTGAATCAGCCCCACCATTTGTTAACCTGGTAGATATAGTAGAGGGAGGATCCTGGGGTGTGGCCACGGGGTCAACCGGCTGTACCACGGCTGCAGTACTGGAGGTGACTTCCACCCTGTGGTCACCTCTGAAAAGTTCTCGGATGAGAGGATCTGAGACAGTGGCCGATGAGTTGGATGGATTGGAGGGGGTGGCAGGTGGATGGCTGGTGGAGGGAGCGGTGGATGGGGTGAAAGGGGTATGGGGGAGACGAATGTTGAGGAACTTTGATGGATCAATCAGAGGTTCCTCCGGAATCAACGTTCCTGGGAGGGGAGTGGCTGGTGGATCATCTTCGGTAAGATCCACCACGGGATCGGTGACAGCAATGCGGGCCCTCTTGGATGGAGGGGGGTCTGATGAATCGGGTTCTGGGCCCGTTTCACCCATCGGTGTGATGATAGGGGTGGCAGAGGTGAACAGGTTGGTGGGAATGGGAGAAATGAGAGGGGTGGTATTGGAGGGAGCACGAGACCGACTGATCTGAAATTCGGCAAAGGAGGGAAATAAAGGAGCACCACTTGAAGCAACTTGGGTTACCACGTTAAGTCGTCGTACCTGGGCATTAAGGTGTTTTACGATGGGGACCAGCGATTCAGGAAGGTCCGGTGCGGTCTCAGCTGCATCCTGTGGAGGTTCTGCCGTAACCTGTGAGGACCCCGCTGCGCCGGTCATGGCAGGCCGCTGTGCCGGCAGCATCCGCTCAAAGTTATAGCGGGTGATCTCGTCGCGGACGTGCTTGATGACCCCCGGCCACGCAGAGACCTCACGGTGAAAGATTTCATCATTCAACTGGAATCTGAGGGGTGCCATGTGGAAGGTGGTGTCTGACACGCAAGTTGGCCGGAGGAAGGCGTGCCTGTGGCTGACCCCAAACCACACCTACTCACTATACTCATCCAACAGGTGCCTGGGCACCCGTTGCTGGTTGGTCACCACATTTGTCATCATCCCATACCACGCCCGAAACACCTCTGCATTCACCTGTTTGGTGCTGGGGTCCGAAGACACCTGCCAGGGGGTGTATTTCATCGTGAGCGGCTGGCTCGCGGTAGTCTCCGCCGGCACCCGGACGGGAGGAAGGTGCCATTTCCACATGGCGAAAGCTAAAATCAAATAACCGTAAATAAAACTGGTGGTTCGCTTGTAGTTCTCTTCGCAGGCTGCGAAGAGTTCTTTCAGCACAAAAGAGCACCAATTCAACCTGACACCCTGGATGCAGTGCTCCGCAATGGAGATTGTGTCCAGAGTGCACTCTCCCTTCGTGTAGTGCCGCATCGTCTTGCTAGCGATAAGATAGCAAGCGAACCGAATTTCTGGCTTATTGATTAAATCAATTTTTGCACCTTTGCCACCTCGGCGAGTGCCATACTTGGTGTACAGGTCTGAGTCACCCAACTTCTGGGTGTGCTTGGAGGTCGTCTGGCCAGCAGCGGAGACATCTGCACCATTTTGAGACAGCCCTGTAAGCCGATGAATGTCTTCGGCATGAATTGGAATTTCCTCATTGAGCCACAGGGACTCGTTCTGTATCCGACTGAGGAGGAACCGGGTGCATTGCAGGGCCGGTCCCGTAGTTCCGAAAACTGGAAGAGTCCTCAAATGCATCAAGGATGACTGTTGTATGCCCCTGAATTCTGGTCACATCCGACTGTTGGAGCTCCTACCTGGCGTATAATGATGCTCCATGTAGGTCTGCCAATGGAGGTGAGGGAATTCAGTTGGGTCGGACAGGTTGGCGTCCATACATGCTGCATTGTCATACTTGCCCACTAGCGACTCTACGCGGTGAATTCGGCTGTCCAACACTAGTTCAGGGACGGAGAGGAGAGCCCTCGGCATCTTGGCACGGCGCTGGTAAAGTTGGAGGATTCTTCTGGAGTTTCCTTCTGGGTGCGGTGCGCTTTGAGGCTGCAACTGCTCTGGAGTCGCTGCAACTTCCAAATTGAACTGGTCCGTCATTCTCGGGCTGGTAGCCTTCATGCAAGTTATGTCATCTACTGGCACTCGCGGAGTTGATGAGACTCCATAACGACATTTAATTCTTGCTATCTTTCTTGCCTGCAATAATCATGCGATCAATCGCATGCCTGTGTGTAATCTGACAGTTGCTGACGGCGTCATGGGGAGATGGGCGGGCGCGACGGCTGAGGGAACTGCGGGTGATGGCAAATGATTACGGTACGATTACTGTCTACTTATGGTAATTTATGACACAGATCTGAGAAATCCTACGGACTGACGTAAATGACCTGGACTGACAATGGCATGGGGATGGATCCTACGCGAATGACATGCTGGACTGACGCTGTGACACGCTGGACTGGTCTGCCCCGACCACAGTCGGTTGCGGTGAGGTACCCGCAACTGACCAGTTATTTGACAGACTGCCTATGAACGGAAAAGACTCCCTACGCTCATCCCAGTTGCGGGAGAGTTATTCGACTAAGCTACTCTACGGGTTCTCTCGGTTGCGAGAGTTATTGATGAAAAGTGAAAGGGACCTACTCCTGGTAGGGTTTCAGGCATGCGCCATTCACCCACCCAGGGAGAACTGTACCGTCCAGCTGTGCCAACCGAACGGCTCCTGAGTCGCGGATCTCAATGACAAAGTAGGGTCCCAACCAGTGCATCTGGAGCTTGCCTGGAAACTTCTGGAACCGGCTATCATATAAGAGAACTTTGCTGCCAACTTGGAAGGCTTTGGTTTTGATGTGGCGGTCATGCCACGCTTTCTTTCTGGCCTTCTGAACCTTCTGGTGGAATTCCGCCAGGAATCGGGCCTCATCCAGCTGCTGTAGTTCCTGGAGGCGTTCCCGAAGTGACTCCTCATCCGAGAATTGAAGGGACATTGCGATCAAAAGACTGGGTACAGTGAACTCGGCGGGAATCACAGCTTCCCGGCCATACACCAACTGGAATGGCGTCTGGTTGGTCAAACGTTTCACTGTGGTCCGGTAGACCCATAATGCCACTGGGAGGCGCTCGTCCCAATTTTCGCGCTGAGCATTGCAAATTTTAGTCAAGCCCTTTTCGAGAATCTTGTTGAATGCTTCCACAGTACCATTGGCCTATGGGTGGCATGGGCTGCTTTTATGATGCTGAATCATAAATGTGTCCAATAGTGACTTGACCGTGGCATTAATGAAATGCATACCCTGATTGTTGGTCAAGCTCCGTGGGCAGCCAAAACGACTGATGATGTGTTCAAAGATGAACCGGGCAGCGGTCTCTGCCGAGCAGTCGCGTACCGCTGCTGCCTCAGCCCACCGAGTGAGGTAATCCGTGGCGGTAATGATGTATCGGGCCTTGGAGTCTCTGGCGACCGGGGCGATGGGACCTACGAAATCAACAGCCCACTTTTCAAACGGCCGCAACACATGCACTGGATGTAGCGGAAACTCGTCCCAGTGTGAAGGCCTTCCCGTCCGCTGGCAAACATCGCAACGCTTCACATAGGCCTTACAGTTAGTATGTACTGTCGGCCACCACAGGCCAGCTTGGAGCACCTTCCTTGCTGTGGGTTTCACACCCACATGCCCTCTCGCAACACCACTGTGACATTCCCACATCACTGCTTCCCGTTCATGGTCGAGAACACACCTGCGCAACACCTCATCAAGGCCCAGTTTGTACAGCTGCCCCGCGATCAATTGGTAGTCAGCCGCCCGGAAAACCAGGTGGCGTTTCTGAAGCAGGGTGTAATCCGGAGGGCACTGTCCCGAGGTCAGATAAGTGGCAATATCAGCCAGATAATCTGGTACTGGTTCGACTCGAAAGAGGTCGGCATCCGGCAGCTGATCTTCCAACGATCCTTCATTCTCTCCCATCTCCAACCTGGATAAATGATCGGGACCAACATTCAACCTTCCAGGCTTCACAATCACTTCAAACGTGAATTCCTGGAAAAGTAGTAGCCAACGACAGATTCTTCCTTCCAACACAGGCTTATTCACCAGATAATTCAATGTAGAGTGGTCCATGAAGAATGTGAATTTGCCTCCCAGAAGATAGTGGCGGAACTTCTGGAGGGAGTACAGCATCGCCAACGCCTCCCACTCGGTCGTGGTGTAGTTCTTCTCTGCATTTGATAACCGACGGCTGGCGAAGTACACTAGGTGGTCAACTGTCGTCTCCCCGGGTTGCGCCAATACAGCTCCAAGTGCAATACTGGACGCATCAATATGCACATGGAACTGCTTATCCCAGTCGGGGTGAACAAGTATGGGCGCCGTTGCCAACTTCTCCTTCAAGGTGTCAAGTGCCTTTCTGCACTCCGCCGTCCACTGAAACATTTCTGACTTCCGCAACAGTTTCTCCAGAGGGGCCGTAATCTTTGCGTAGTTGCGAATAAACCACTTGTAATACCCTGTGTGCCCAAACAGTGCTCGCAACTGCTTCACGGTCTCGGGGGCCTCCATATGGACGATGACCGCGACCTTGGCGGGATCAACGCAGACCCCTTGCTTGCACACCATGTGGCCTAAGAGTGTGCCGAATGGAACTGCAAAAATACATTTCTTCAAGTTCAAGGAAATCTGCAGCTAACGACACCGGTCAAACATAATACGCAACAGGGAGGCGTGATTCTTCAACAGGCTGTAGACGGTCCAGTCGTCCATGTAGACCTCCAAGAACTTGTGAATGTATTCCCGGAAAGCAGCAATGACAATCCGGGAAAACACAGTCGGTGCGTTCTTCAGACCAAACGGCATAACGTGGTATGCGAATGATCCCCACTCAGTGGTGAATGTCGTCTTTGCTTTGTCTTCCTCGGCAATGCGCACCTGATGGTAACCTGAAGACCCATCAGTGAATGAATAAGCTTCATTTCCCGCAACGTGATTTAGGACTTCATCGCTGAAGGGAGTGGGAAATGGATCGTGGATGTAGGCATTGTTCAGGCTCCGGTAATCTACACATACACGGATCTCCGCTTTGTCCTTCTTGTTCTGGATGACAATGGGACTCACCCACTCTGCTTCTTCTACTGGAAAGATGAGACCTGCAGCCAACATCTTGTCAATCTCCATCTTGACCTTCTCTTTGATACGTGGGTTCAACCGGTAGGGTTGGTGCTTCACCGGCCTGGCCCCTGGTTTCAATGTGATGCGCATCTCGCCCAGATCCCCCTTGATCCCCTTCAGGTCCGCGACCGAGGACGGGAACAAATCTTCGTATTCCCGGAGGAGGCTGAAAAATTCTTTTGTTGTCTCCTCGTCCCAGTAATCTCCCACCGTTGCGAGCTTGGCTCTCTCGTCTGTTCCAATGTTCAGCTTCTTTTTCTTTAGGGGCTATAGATGGACTCCTTCAGTCGTCGGCTCTTCACTGATGCTCCGCTCGCCTTCCCTTTCGTCAAAATAGAGATGCCTGAGGTCCTCCAGACTATCGTCCTCCGGATCGCCGTCAATCTGGTGGCAAACCAACTCGCGCCTGACCTCAGGTCGTGACACCACCGAGCCCCCATCAGGCTCGGGAATTTTGAAAAACAAAACCTCCTTGACTGCCTGTAGGGCCTGAGACTCCCGCACCGTCTCCCCTTCGAACAAGAAGCACCGCACAAACTTGTCCGCGACTGCCTGCCAAGAGCAAGTGCCCCGTTTTCGCTCTTCCTCCAGGTACCAGGCCTGGGGAATTGTACCCAGGGAGTGGATAAACCTATGGACCCACAGCTCCTGAGGGTACCGGGTGCTACGCCACTGTTCCTCGCAGGCCCGCAAATGGTGTCACGGGTCAGAAGTTCCATGATACGTAAGCGTACTGCAGGGTCCTTCGTCCTCTTTAAAGCGTGCCCGCAAAGCATCCGCCACGCACTCCCATCACAACAGAGTGTTGCAGTGATTTTTCCACCACCGTGCCGATGTTGACTGCAAGGCCACATCCAAAAGTGGCATCCGGCTTTCAGCTGGGACCATGTCTTCCACCTTGGTAATAAAAGTATTGACTGCTTGCATGTTCGACAATGTGGGATATCTGTGGATTTCAGTCCCTACCCATCGGACTTGGAAAATGGAGGCACATCTCCTCGTGGTGGTCTCATACCCCCCTTGCTGCCAGTCTTCCCAAGCGAGTTCGGATCCAAGCTCCGAGCTCTACACACTCTGCCAACTGACAGAGCCAGTCACGGTTAGGTTAATATAATCATCTCACTTTCTTGCGGTCATCTGATAGAGATGGTCCATCATCTGAGCATCCTCCCGATTGTCCACCGTTTCTGTATATCACGGGCCCTGATACGGGTCGAGAGGCTGGGTGACCCGTACCTCCCCATCCTCAAAGATCATCAGCTTTTTCTTAAGGTCAATGATGGCGTAATTCTCAAAAGCCCAATCAATGCCGAGTAAGTCAGGATACAGATCCTTGTCACCCATGATATCAATAACCTCAAAATCGGTGTATGTCTTCACCCCCGCAACGTCGACCTCGACGCCCTCGAGCCAGCCGATTGGCAAAATGCAATACTGGTTCGCCATCCTGAGTTGGATTAGTGAGTAGGCTATCCGTGGCCTTCCAAGAGCCTCCCATTTCTTTCGTGGCAGAATGTTGACGTCAGACCCCAAGTCCAACATGGTGTCGCTGATTTGGAACCCTGCGACCTGCGTGTTAAGCCAGAATTCTTTGCCTGTTCGTTGCTTTTTTCGCTTGACACGCTGCACGTATTGAGGGCCAGCGTCCGCCGGATCTCTAAGTTCTGTGCGCCCCTGCAGTGCTCTGTCCAAAGCATGCTTGAGCTGCTGCCGCAACGCAGCGCTGTCAACAATCCTGAGGAATAGCCGGAGCCAATCCTCGACCACCGTACCTGCGACGTTCTGCGCACCAGATTCCAGCAGCACGGGCTCCTCCAAACCTCCCTCGTTCCGCAACTAGGCGAATGCCTCAACTGCCTCCTGGAAATACTTCTTCTGGACTTCGGGCCTGATCAACTTCTTCGGTGATGCCAGCCGAACCAATCGTGCTGGCTCCTTCCCGTGGGAATCCTCTCCAGTCTTCTTTCCGCCCCTCGTCATGATTGCGACGTTCTGCAAGTCTGGGGCGGCGGTCCCTCGCGGCTCTGAGTTTATCAGATTCGCTCCCCTCTGCCTTGCCCATTCTTCCCACTTCTTGATGAGCTCCGGACAGTCTTCTGTAGCGTGGGCGTTGACCCGGCACTGGGAACACCAGGGTCGTCGCGGAAGGGGACATTCTCGAGCCACATGACCCTCCTGGTCACAGTTGTAACATTTTACCGGACCGCGTCCGCCTGTGCGGCCTCCCCGCATGCCTCCACCTCTTCCCCTCGGAGCCTCGTTCACCCTGTAGGAGGGACGATCCAGTCGATCCGCAAGTGCGTCGAGCACTCTGCACTGCTCAGTGTTGTGAGTCGTGGACACACAAAATTCGCAGTATACATTATTCGGGACCGTGGAGTACTTCTGTAATATCGGGCACATCCGAGGAGGATGCCCCAGCGTCCGGAAAATCTCGCAGTACTCCGTGGTGGAGGAACCCGGTTGCGGTGGGAACCCTGCGTAAGTTTGTTGCGGCTGGTAGACTCCCTGCGGGTTCATCGCCGCGCCACCCCCTGGTGGTGGACCCCCCTGGATTGCTGCGACCGAGGGTCCTGCTCCTGCGCCGCACAACCGAGGACACTCGGTTGCTACGTGGCCCTCAACCAGGCAATGAGTACACCAAACATTCGGTCGCACTGGTCTCACTAGCTGAAGCTCCTTGAGCTTTTCAGTCAATTTGGCAATCTGGTGTTGCAACCCTATCAAAGAAGGATCTTGCGGGGCCACCCCCCCGATATTCCTGGGGGTAGCCCGCCATGGCTTCAATCTTCATGGCCTGCTCCAAAGCATCCTGCAGGTTATCAATCTTCTGCTGAGTGAGGGGGGTTCGTGTCAAGGGGAGCAGAGCCTTGATGAACCAGTCCCTCTGGTGGTTTGGATCGATCGGGTAGCTAAGTTTCCCGATCGCATCCTTGAATCGCCACATCAACTCCCACGTGGTCTCACCTTCCTTCTGCTTAATTTCCCACAGCTCTGACAGGCCCTGCTGGTCTGTCTGGGGAAGCTTGAATTCGCGGACAAAATCCCGCTTCACGTCCACAATTATGGGGTTAGGATGAGCCTCGGACCACTTGATAAACCATCGCAGAGCCCTCTCTCTGAGCGTGGTTTGGAATTCTATTAACTTCCCAGCATCTGGCGTCTGGCGAGCCCTCCAGATGGCTTCGCACAGGTACCAGTGCTGCTCTACATCATCATTGCCCTGGCCATAAAATTCTGGATACCGGGTGAAAGATCCAGCCATGTGTACTTGCGGAGAATTGAGCAGGATAAAGCCTCCAGGTCCTGGTTGTGTAACGGTCCCACTAGGAAAAATACCACTACTAGTAACGCTGCTATTACCTAGCGTTACTGACACTGTTGAACTATTGTATGACCGACTCAATGCTTGTAACTGAATACAAATATTACTTAAAGGTTGATACAGTACCAGGGGAAGGTCGGGATCCTGGCCATGTAGAAGGTGAGAAGTAGGGCTTCCTGGAGGGGTGGGTGCCGTCTGATCTTTAAACATCCGCTGCATCATGCCGTGCCATTCATCATCGGAACTCTCTTCGGGCTGCATCTTTCCATTATCTTCGCTAGTCACAATCTCTCTTTCTTGCGTCGCTGGGCTCCCATGCACCCACTGCACTTCCACTGCTGTCCCGTTTCCTTCCCGGGTATCCAAACCCATAATTCCCATCCTCTGAGGCGCCTCCTTATGATTTTTCCTCTCGATCTCTCTTCTCTTCAAATCTCTCATTACCCTTCTTCGCCACCTATCTGTGCCCGCCGAAGTGCACGTCGCTCCCGCAACTTGCATGCGGAATCAACATCCATTTCCCACCCCCACTTTCACATTCTACACAGCATCGGTTCCCTCAACCCTTCCCCCAGCACGGGAGGTTTACGCTTCCATACTCGTTTTGTGGAATTCAATCAACCCTTCATCCACCATCAGAGCCTTGACCCATAGCGGAATCTCTTTCAATAGCTTCCCTCTTAGCCCTGAGTGGAAAACAACCTTGGCTTTCGAGAAGGATTGATAGCACTCAGCAGCAAACTCCACAGTGTATCCTTCCAACGTGGTCCTTACCCAGAAATCCACTGCGCGGGTTAGTTCAGTGTCTACCCGATGCAGTGCCACCAGATCCACGTGCGCCCACCTGCGGTTTATCTTCCGCAAGCCTTCTTGGGGCACCGTCGCTCACAACCTCCACAACCAATTTTAAAGGTCTGTGGGGAACCTTCCCCAGAAAATTTCGTATGTATCACTGGCTGAGTCAGAGAAAAGAACAAGCTCCTTGATCGCTGCCTCCTTTTTCTTGGTCAGCTCTGCTTGCTGAGAAATGAACTGGTCAAGATGATCATCCCACCATCGTCTTATTGCTCCTTCAAAAATCCTCAATACCATGATCTAGATCCCCTCAGAACATGCAGGTCCCGGCAACGGAACCATTTTTTGGTGAGAAGTCAGGTCTCGCGGACAAGACCTAGGTTCAAGAGTTGTGGCCAACAAAGGGGTCCGGTGTAGTCTAGGAACATGCCGACATTTTCACCCTGCTCTGGGGAGCAGTGCGTCTCACCCGAGGCATGCCGCAACCACATGCAAAAGGGGATGAGATCAATGGAAAGGAACAAACCCGCAACTAATGAAGGATAGTGCATCCATTACATATACAGAGTTATATACGCAAGATCACTTAATAAGCATTCAGATATTTGCAAACAAAATTTTAAACCAGCTTAAACATAGTACAAGCACATAGACACCTTATTGAGACAACAACCTTCCATTATATTAATCTCTTGGCAGAACACATGATTACATGGCATTCTCACTGATAGCTTACAAATCTGATATAGATGGATTTCGGAACAGAAAGGTAGAATAGAGAAGATAGAGAGCCATAGAAAGGACATGCATGATTCCTCTGCAGCTGCTCTGTGCATCTTTCCCTGTCTCGAGCCTCGCAACCTCTTCAGCATCCTCCTGTTTCAGTCGGGTGACTGTCATTTATTCACCCGCTCGTGCGACTATCAGTTCCTCTGTGGCTCTACTTCGGCTTCTCCCGGCTTCTCTCCTGTTGTCTACGTGTTCTACTTTTTGTCTTCTGCTGTGTGTTTCCCTCATCTGCACTTGTCCCTGTTCTATCTCCAGCTATCACATGCTTCCGCGCCACCTTGATAGCTCCGCGACTCCTGGTAGTTGTGGCGCGGTCGTGGTTGCCATGTGTATTCATTCCGCAACTCAAAAAGGGTCAAAAATTAAAAATGTCTTAGCCAAGATTTCAAAACTAAACAAAAAAAAGGGCCCCAACAAGTGCCAACTTCACCAAATTAAAGGACTTTACCGCCTCTTCAGTCCACTTCACTTGGCTATCCTTTTTCAACATATTTGTTATTTCTCTTAAATTTTCAGCAAGGTTCGGGACAAAATGGCGTAAAAATTTCATCTTACCATTAAAAGACTAAATCTCCTTCTTGTTCTTGGGAGGGTCAATTTTCTGAATTTCTTCAACACGTGCTGGATCAATACGAATGCCATCTTTGGAAATAATGTGACCAAGTAATTTTCCTTCATCCATGGAAAATGAGCTCTTTTTAGGATTAAGCGAGACACCATATTTTCTGCACTTTTGAAAAACAACTTTCAAGTGATACATATGCTCTTCATCTGAATTGGAAAAAACCGTTAAATCATCAAGGTATATAACAAGGAAAACATCTTTCTCATTCGCAAAATCCATGTCCATCGCCCGCTGGAAAGTCGCACTTGCATTCTTCAAACCGAATGGCATCTTGGCATAGTGGAATGTTCCCCACGGAGTGGTGAACGTTGTTTTGTCACGGTCGTCCTCATGGACCAAAATTTGGTTATATCCAGAATAAACGTCGAGTAGTGACATACGAGATGCTCCAACTACTCGATGCAATATATGATCCATCTTAGGCAATGGATAATTGTCCTTCAATGACACCATGTTCAGATTTCGAAAATCAATACACAATCGAATCTCACCTGTATTTTTCCGCACTGGCACTAAATTGGAAATCCAATCAGAAAATCTGACGGGAACAATGATTCCTGCTTTGTACATCCTATTTACCTCCTTCTCAATCGATGGCAGCAACTTCGGATTGATTCTTCTTAGCTTTTGTCTGAAAGGCTTCTGCTTAGGCTTGATTGGGATAGTATGTTGAATTATATTGGTGTCATACGTCTTTAAATCTGAGTAATCCCAAGCGAAAGCATCAGAAAATGAAGACAACAAACTCACATATTTAGCCTTTACCTCCGGTGGCAATGATTTGGATAACTTTACCATCTTGGGGTCTTCAGTTGTCCCAATATTTACATCTTCAACTCCATTTTCAGTCGGTTGTAAGGTTGGTTTCTTGGCCACATCATCCTGATCGAAGAGCTCTTCTAAAGGTATCAAACCTTTAGGAATAACGTTATCTTTCAGCTGCAACACTTCCATTTGATTGAATTGAACATCATCACCATCATCATATTCTACATCGATTGAGGTATCTTTGAACTTACCTTTATTTTGCAGAAAATCATTAATCTCATCATCATCTTGGAAAACTTGCCAACATCTATGATTATCCGGGACAGTAGGATGGTGCTTCACATGGATTTCGAACTTATTACTTGAATTCATTGGGATATTCAAGTTACTTGCTGCCTTAGCAAGTGCATCTGCAATTCCATTTTGAATGCGAGGAATACAAGTCAAGGTATAATCTGAAAATTGGTTCAAAATATCAAGGACAGCGTTCCGGTAAGCCCGCATCCGGGGATGCTTCGTTTGATATTCACCCTTTACTTGCTTAATCACCAATTCGGAGTCGCCATAAACTGCAATTCTCTTAGCATTCAGCTTTCTAAGAATCTTTAGGCCAGCAATCAGAGCTTCATACTCAGCCTCATTGTTTGAACAATCGAATGCTAATTTGTAAGAACATACCCGTACATTGCTCGGTACCTTATTTGGAGCAGAAAAAGGACTGCGTACCCAAATACCAATCCCAACACCATCATTTCCCACTGCACCATCGAAATCCATGGTCCATAGACCCTCTTCATCATCCTCTAAGTGCTGAAATTGTGCTAGCTCTGTTTTTTCTGCTTGCTATCCACTATCTTTAGTTGATTGCTCAACCGTTCTTTCCGGTTGTTGCCTTTCCTTCTGCAAAACTTCTCTAAAATTCTCGATAATCTCTGGAATATCTTCTGCATGAACTAACTGACTATCTACATCATTGAAACTATCGACAAACAAAACAAAAGACTCTAAATCTGTATGTACATAATTAATCGGATGATTGACTGGTTTCTCCTTAGTTGTAATCATATACTTCATTTTTTGTTCCCGGTACAACTTTCTCATTTGGCCAAACACAGGAATCGTCACATAGGAGAAATCTAATTGTAATGTCCCTTTCAATTTGGCTCCCCAAGATCTGGAAAGCAACATACAAAACCTGGGAGGAATGTCTGCCACAACAACGTCCATCAAAACATTCTTTGTAGGAATCTGATCCAAACTAACAACCAAGTCTTTAATGAGCCCAATACATCTCACTCTGCTAGAATCAAATGAATAAAGATCATGGTACTTCCTGGTAATGTCTAAACCCAACTTCTCCATGATTTATTTCGTCATAATATTATGGGAAGCACCGGAATCGAACATGGAATTATGCAATACAAACTCATGCAATCGAAGACTGATATAAAAAGGAGGCACTTCGCTGTCCAGAGACTCACCATCTAAAGCTGGTCCAAATATTAGTTCTGGTTGATCATCTTCAATATTCACCATATTAGACATGGGATCGAAATTCAAAATTATAGAAACTTGACCTTTATAACTGCTATTCCTCATTAGTTCAGTCAAGGGAATGGATACCTTTAATTTAGAAATCTCATTCTCCAAACTAAAGGCTGAAGTATTTTCGATCTCTTTGGCTAGAACATCTTTCTTTTCAGCCTTCTCCCTCGTTGTAATTGGCTGATTTGATTTTCTGCTAATGATGACTTGGTGGCAACGGCATCAACTATCTCTTTTGCTTTATTTTGTGCAACAGGTGAATCGTTTTTAGGTGCTGAAACTTCCTTTCTCTTTTGAATTTCATTGACAGACACATCTCTATTTCTAAGAGAATATTGCTTCTGCTGGGCTGACAATGCATTCATATAACCTCTCTGATATTCTTCCGACTCTTCCTCAAGAGCTGCATCATTAGCCAAGATAAAATCCTCATCTCTTTGTACCGCTGAAATTTCTGCATATTCCTCATCTTCAGTGATATAAATGGGCAAATAATCAGGAGTAAAGAAGTAATTTTCCTCCCCTACTACATCATCTTCATCATCTGAATCCTGACCAACAAAATTCTACTGAAGAGGTGTCTTTACTTGTTGTTGGACTACCGGTTCTTGTGCTCGCTGTTCTCGTTGTTTAATCTTGAATTGGGGCTACTGCTGACCACGGAAGTTGGGATTTCGAATCTGCGGTTCGGGCTTATCAAGTGTGAGATTTTCAATCATTATTTCCACCTTGCGAAGTAGCTTATTTGATGTAGATGTAGAAGCTTCTTCCTTTATCACAACTTTCTTCTCTGCTTTCAATCTAGCTCTCTTGTCATTCAAATTTGCCTCAACACTCACGACAATCTTCTGCATGTCCTCTAAAGTGGGAGGATCTCTGTCTCGTAATGAATAAGCCATCTCCGGATCAAAACCATCCGGGAACTTAAGCAAAGATGATTTCTTAGATGGCCTCAAATCATCAGGAATTGCATTATAAACTACATTAAATCTGATAATATAATCTTGGACGGACTCACCAGGATTGCACTTGATCTTGGTATACACTTGATCTTGGTATACTCAGAAGTGATTTGAAGTGGATATTTCTTCATTTCCCACCGATCTAGAAACTGTCTCTGAAGCTCTTCTAATGTATTAATACTTCTGGGCTGCAAAGCTCTGAATCATTTACGTACCTCAGCTCCAAAAAATTTCACAAACAATCTCATGGAGACATTCTCTTCATCTGTTTCATGGAGATCAAAGAAGTCTGTCATTCTATCAATATGCTGCTAAGCGGGCACACTTTTAGGAGTACCATTGAACAAAGGAATTTTACTATGATAATCAGTAGGCATGGGGTCCAAGTTCTGGGGAAAGACAAGGGGTGCGAATCTAGTAGCCATTGCTCTTGGTGGATTTATAATATGTCTTGGAGAAATGGGTGGAGAAGGAGCAGTAGATGTACGAGGAGTATGTGGTGGAGATGGAGGAGGAATTACTGCAGACTGCTGATCAGAAATAGATGGTTGCACGAGAATGGTAGGAATAAAAGAAGGCTCAACGTGAAATTGTGAATCAGAAGTAACTGCTGATGGACCAAGAGTTTCATAAGCAAATTCGATAAACTCAGGAATATTCGTTGCCACAATAGAGTTTTGGATGTTTAAGATGTAACTATCAATAGATCTATTAGCTTTTCAACCTCAAGATACTTGATAAACTCGGGATTTATGATGGTAGAACCAGTAGCACTTTTAGATTTAGTTTCAAACAACGACAACTCGAATTGATCATCAAACTCAATATCCTTAAGGAACTCAAATACAGTCGGGCATGAATGAGATTTCAAAAAAGGGATCATGGGACTTTCTCGACGGAGAATTCTTGAAATTAGATTTGGATTCTCATACACTGGAGGCGGATTAAGATTAGGATTTGATCTAGTATGTCTTCTAGAAGCTAGTGTGTTGATCTATTCAAAAATCAAAGGACAAAACCAATCTATTCAGCCTATCAAATTCTAGACTCAATCACCCAAAAGTCCAGAACGATGTAATATACTGGGGTAATTCACAAGTCAAATGTCATGTTCACAAGCTAAACCGAATATTCACTGAAGCAACGTTTATCTACTTCCGCTGATGCAAAGCAAAAGCGTTTTGAAAGCTACCTGGCGTAACTTCAGGCTCCATCTGTAACTTATGAAACAAATAACACCAAAAAGCCAACCATTTTCTTCCCCAGTATGGTCGCCACTATGTTAGTTCCCAAATCTACCTTAGGCTGAAATAAGGCTAGAAAAAGGATAACACCAAACCATGCTCAGCCTCGTAGCTAGCCCTACGAGGACATGAGAGGGCTCTCTCCGGGTCAAATTCAATAAAAATATTCAAAGGGGCTTGAGATGACTAAAAAAACAGCTGATCTTAGGTTAGATAAACAAATAGGAGGGTTTGATTTTGATTTTTTGGGATTTTTGTTGGAAAAAGGGAAAAAAAAATTTGGGCTTGGGGATGAGGCCAAATTCTTGCAGAGTTCAAGTTGGGGCAGGGTAGGCAATGAATTTGATGTCTTAAATTAAAATGAATGGATTGAAAAGACTGTTGAGGAGCTGAAGAGGGCAAGAGAGTGCAAGTATCCTCTTCAGACTGACGAAAAACATGTAAAACTAAACAAAAGTTTAAGGCAGAGCATCAACAAACTAATGAATTCTACCTTAGTTACTCATTTGTCTAATTCAGAAGAAAAGAGAAGGGGAATGAAATACATATAACATTAATGAAACTTACAATAACATGGAGAGAAAAATCATCAAAACTCAAAAGCCACAAGGATCCCAACAAGTGCTGCAAAACTCTGGTCTTTCCTTTGCCAAAAATATGAAATGAATATACAATGAGGTGCCAAAATTTTCCCAAGTATCCAACCCTGAAAATGTCTCAGAAAATACAATATATAGACCATCCTAACCCCTTCCCATGCCTCTAGGGGTCGAGCTCATCCTCCTAGGGGTTTTTTCAACCAATTCTAAACATGGAACTAAAATCTAGGCAGCCAAACAACCTGCCTCTATATGCTAGGAAACTGATCCATTCACTTAATTTTCACTTTTTAGTGAATGAATCCTCTAGGAAAAGTAAAAACATGCCAAATTTACATCAGAGCCACAAATTTACATCAAGATAGATCAATAAATACTTCCAAAAGTGAAACTAGTCAAACTGGCGCAATTTTTGAGCTGAAAAGTGAAAATTAGGCAAAATTCCTCTATGCGCTGCGCCCAAAAACTCAATGCGCCGCACCACTTTGAGCATGTTTTTGGGGCACTTCCTGAAGTCCAAATTTAGCTCATGATATCTCTTTGGAAATCCCTGGATGCCTGCTATCCAACCCAAGTAGAGTTTTTCAATTTGGATGTCATTTGCCCCTCAAAAACTTCAATCTCCCAAGACTGGTTCCTGCTGGTGCAAAAAGTGGCAAAAAGGCCATTTTTGGAGTGTTTTTGACCTTTAAGACCACCCAGAACTTCATGAAATCTCTCAGCCATTCCTGAGCATACATAATTTATCATAACAAAACCAAAAATGTAAAGTTTTCCTTCAGAAGATGTCCCAATCATAAGTGCGCGTCGGGCAGAAAAACCTGTTTTGCAACCAAAATTTTCAAAAATGACAAAATTTACTCCAAATTTGCTGAAATTTGGAGTGAAGGTCTCCCATCATGTCTCATGCTCAGCCAAGGAAGCTTCGGCCAAGATTCGGATTGGATCAGGCCTTTTCCTATGTTTCAGTGCTCTTCTCAACCTCGCCTTCAGGATCTTCATCTTAGCTCTGCAAACGTGCGTGTGGGCTCAATAGTGGTTTTTCATATGTCTGAGCATGTATTTGTCCCTATTGGCCTTCGCCAAGAGCTTCTCCAGATGAATTTTGACGCTCGTAAGGCAAGTCTCTCACTCAAATGGTGTCATGTCACCTGGTCTCTTTCGGGCCAATTCACGGTCCTCACGGATTTGCCGCAACTTTATGAGTGTCTGCTGATCCTCCAATTGTTTATTCCGCTACTCCAAGTAATTTATAACCCACTAATCTCTCTGCAATTTCTCGGTCAACGTGTCGATCTTATATTTCTGCTCCTGGATGATCTCTTTCAGCTTTGAGCTGGGAGAGCTCGAATCAACATCGATCAATATAAAATCAGTATCTTGGCCTCCCGAGGGGCCCTCATCCTGCATAGGCTTCTTGCCTCTTTCCTGTACCTGTGCTGATGTAGAAGTTGAGACCCCTTCCATGCCATGTGGAGATAGTACTCGCGCTGCTGTCGAAGGTAACGAGACCCCTTCCACCCTGGGCGGAGATAGTACTCGTCGTGCTACTGCAAATAAGGCTCTGGTACCTCTCTGATATGTAACACACACCGGAACATTGATAGGCTCTGTCTCAGGAACCCCAAACTGATGCGAAGGCTCACCTGCATCATGAACAATCTTTGGAGGAGGCTGAGGGGCTGTAAAGAAGTCACAGGAAATGAACTCATCCCATGCGATGCCCTGCAAACCAAGCTGATGTACCACAATCGTCTTGATGAGCGCATAATGATAAATGCTATTATGTTGCTACTCTGGAGTCTTCTTCTGCACAAGGGTAGTCATCCGCTCTATGTTTCGGCACATGAAGTATGGAATATTCATCAGTCTCACTTTCATGAAATGAATCAAAAGTCTGATATGGTATGCATAAAGGCGTGAAAATCTACCCTCATAGCTGAAATATCTAATGATGAGCTTCATTAATGGCGCATAGGACTCCTTAAGAAACTGGAATGGAAATACTCTGCTCAACTGCCTCAAATATCCAGGCCTGATGTAAGGTTCATAATATGCTCTATCCATCTGTTGTCTCTTATTCCACTCCTCACCTATGTTTGTTATCCCGGTTGCCTCAGAAATGGTCTCTGGTGTCAAGGTGAAGTTCACTCCAGCAAGGTTTACATGACCATCACGCAAATGTAGGACAAATAAGTGAACCAACTCCTGATGGTGTTGAATTTGAGATATGAGCTCACAATATCAAAAACATGATAGTTGCTGAAAGCATGTCATTGCAAGCGGGCAGGCCTGCAATTGAGCCAAAGAAGTGGGCTCCTCTCTGACGTGCCTGCCACTTTTATGAGACCTCCTTGGTACATTTAGCTCTGGGATTGAATCACTGTCCTGGTCATACCCCTGCTCGTATGATGAATTTGTCTCTGACATGATGCTGAAAACAAGGTGTTTGACAAGTATATGCTGATATATGTATGGTGAAAACAAGAGTTTTTTTTTCAATACCAAGTGTGCCACATATGAAATAAGGTGCTGTGAGGAAATATTACAGTGGGAAAAAGGACTGTCAAGTGATATTTAAGTGTGAGGACAGTCACTATTTGGGAGACTTAGGGATTTGGGGATTTATAAATGATGTGGAGAAAGGGATAAGTATAGGGAATAAGAGGATTTGGGATAGTGAAATGGGAATGGAATGATATGAGTAGCTTAGGATGAAAAGGAATGGGGAAGGATATTCACAATAGTGTAACAGTGGTAGGAAACACAAGTGAAAATGGAATAAGAGTGTTTTGGCAACAAAGTCAAGTTTTGACACTCAATTTCAAACCCTAGGAGCAAAATTTGATATGGATATAGGGTTATATTCTCACTATTTAAAATCTTTGAATTCCTCCTACCAAATAGCACCCAACAGGGGTTAAAATCAAATGGCAAGGGTGCACAACTTACTTGGAGACAAATGACCTGAATCGAATTGAGTTTTGATGGAGCGAAGATGAGTTTGGCCTTTGGGGCTCTGTGCGCCGTGCACAAACCCAATGCGCCGTGCTCTGTGGGTGCACCGCGCCCTTTCGAAAATGCATGATGAACTCTAGCTCTATGCGCCGTGCTCTGTGGATGTGCCGTGGCCTATCCCAATGCATCGCGCTCTGTGGATGCACCGCGGCCTATCCCAATGCGCCGCACTCAATTTAAACACACAGTCGGCCCTTCTAAAATCACAGTTCTGTTCTTTGAACTCCAACTCGACTTTTCTCTTGGATTTTTCCCAATAAATCTTGATGCAAATGGATTAATAATCTTGGAGAAATATCTCATATAGAGATGGTTTTAATTTTTTCTTCTCAATAACCCAGTTTGTAATGTTTTTAGTTTTGGCACTTTTTCAGTTAATACAACTCTGTCTTTTTGTTTCCTCACTGACTTTCTGAACTTGAATGATGAAATTGGTTGATTTTTGTAGGGATGGTGGCATTTAACCTTGGAAAAGGATGATCAGAGTCTACATGTGAAGTACTTCATGGCGGAAAGATACATATTTATTACAAAAACAAATTTGACAATTTCTTCTTCAAAACAGAGTTTTGAAGAAGAAACATCCTCGAGCATATTTGATGATGAAAATTTTGAACTGAAAACTTACTGAAAACCTCCTCATGGCCTGTGGGAACTATCTAACATTTCTAAAAACCAAACCCTAGACCTAGAAAGTGAAATGACTCTTTTGACCAAAATAGCATCTATGACTGTAAATGACGTGAAATGAACTTTGATGAATTTTGAGGAATTTTGACCAACCCAGCAGGTACAAACATGAGGGAAAATGAGAGAACAAAGCCCTTCTGTCAGATAATGGCATGCCCCCTAACGGAATGCAGATGAATGAGCAGAATGAGACACCTAAAAATGAAATGCAATAAGAGAAATGATCTCTGACGGAGGGATGTAAAGACCGACTCTAACAGAACAAACCATAAAAAACACATGATTTTGGGTTGGCACTGGCAGGCAGTTATGGCCTCGCACCGATAAAGGAAATTAACACTAGGCCCCATGCCCATTGGTGCTTTGTCTCAGTGAGCTGCCCATGCTGAGCTATTTTTGGAAATTTTTTTAATTATAGAAGCAAATTTTCCAAGCTAACTACTTCGTGAGTGAGTCAACTTGGGTTGTTCGACTGCATAACGATGAGAACCTTCCTTTGGCTTCCTGTTTCCTCCTTTCGGGTCAACCTCCCAAAGGATAAGGCCTCCCTTCCACCATTTGAGGGATCCCAACCTAATTCTCTCCTTCTATAAATACACCTCTCTCACATATATGCAGCTAGCTGAATAGGAATTGCTGAACATTTTGCTGAAACTTTCTGATGTAGCTAGTGTGAGATAGAGTAGAGAGAGAGACCCTTGTCGAGAGAGAGCTTAGGCTTTTGCCTCGCCACGTCCAAATTCCTTGACGAATGCTCAAGACGCATTTTGATTGGACCCGCTGAAGGAGGCTGCAACATCAAGGCTTCAGTTTTAATCTATTTTTGTCTCCTAATATATACATGACTGATGTTTTGGTTCTCGTCTTGTGTTGATGTGATTTATATTACACAATATGTTTAATCCTCCTTGAATGATTAGCTAGTTATGAATGCAATTATTTTCATGTATGATGATTTTGTCATTTGATCTTTGTGTAGGCACCCGAGTACCATTGCTAAAGGATCATGTGTCAGGATGAGGATCAGGAGGCCTCTGCTATAGCTACGACAATCGCGTTGGATCATAGGTAGGGAAATCTATCCCAACTCATTCCATTCATTAACTAGGAACCAATACATTAGCATGTCCTCTTGATTCTAGACCCACCCTAGGGCTAGAGGGATCTCCTCTGTCCGCAGAGGGGATTTACCTACACAACACCTAGATTATCATGAACTAAGAATTATATTCCACTATTAAATACATAATCACTTCTACAAAATCTTTGCGGAATTTAAAACACAATCGACAATCACAATATCATGAAGAAAGATCAATCACACATAACACAGATAATTTACCTAGAAAGCATAAAGTTAAAAACCCCACTATAATATATTATGTATATATCATGGATCATGAAATAATATCATACAAAGCTCCAATCCAAGAGCTCTTAGTACATCATACAATTGTCTCACACTGTCATACAAAAATTGGAAAGTTCCTTAGACAATTTACTACCTCCAGACAATCTGCTTCTACTGCGCAATCCCACCTGATAAAAATCCCTGAATGAATGGAATACTTCTTACCTTGACTACGCAATCCTCATTTGCACATCCAATGTGTGTGTGGTCGCATGTGTGCAAACACTAATGTCACAAATAATAGTCAAACTGTCCCTTTCATCTACATCTCAACTGGGTCTCCAATGGATCTGACATGCATGTAGTTAACAATAGTAAATATTCAGTTGCATGTGAGGCCGCTGATTGTGAATTAATTAATAACTAATACACTTGATATCTCACTAGTGTATCTTCAATTACAACTAGCACAACTGAGTTTAACTCACTTAACCGAGTTAAACTAATTTACAACTTTCATAACTACACTTCCAACTCTGTTACAACTTCGAATCACTCAGTTACAACTATGTCCACTTGCATGTCCCACTAACCAACCACTCAAATCGAAATTCCTATAGCTAACTGATTTTCCATTTCATTTAATTATTTCTAAGTGCTCATTGAGAATAGATTATTGTTTATTGTCCAGCTAATATTAAGCGATAATAATAGCTGACATGCATCTATAAATAGACATGCAATATATAAATATAACTTTCACATATATCTATAAATAGACCTCATCTATAAATATAATTTACTCATGCATCTTTAAATATACATCCACCTAAAAATAGCCTGAGGCTCCATCCTAGTGTAGGTGCTTAATTTTCACTAGGATCTTCTTGTTTAATCTCAACATGGGCTTCACCAAAAGTGAAGCAGATGCAGACCTATACCAAATTGTGGTGGAGGGTAAGATTTTAATCATTGTTCTTTATGTTGATTATTTAATATTAACTGGTGATGAGCATCTGTTACACTCATGCAAGGAGGATCTTGCAAGGGAGTTCGAAATGAAGGATATGTGCCTCCTTCATTATTTACTTGGATTGGAAATATGACAATGAGATGGTAAAATTTTTGTGTATGAAGGAAATTATGCAAAGGAGATATTGTGTAATTTTAACATGGAGAGATGCAAACCCATGGATACTCCTCTTCCAGGAAATTGAAGGAAAGAGGATGCTACTTCTGGAGAGGTATTGGATACTATTGTCTAGAAAAAGTTAGTGGTTTTTCTAATGTATCTAGTGAACATGAGACCTGACATTTTCTATGCAGTTAAAAAACTGAGTCAAGATATGGTTAATCCTACCAAGCTCTTTTGGAAGGCGGGGAAGCATGTCCTGAGATACCTAAGGGGCACATTAGAGTATGATCTATGGTACAGATAGATAGATGGAGTGAAGTTGCATGGCTTCACGAATGCAGATGGGGTTGGCAATCCATCGGACAGAAAGAACACATCAAGGGGATCTTTAGCATTTGATTTACGGGTGGGATTTACGTTGGGAAACACCCTGTGCTAAACAACATTGTAGACTTAGCTAAATATCTCAAGCATGCATATAAATGTCCTAAGAAAAATATAGATCTAAACATATCAAAGAATAATCCAAGTATCTAAATCTGCCTTCTATTGTGCCTTTACCTTCATTATATAGATCATGAGCCTTCCATAGCCTAGGCCCACACCATAAATGCATTGTACATGTGGACATAAGTCTCCATGGTTGACTGCACTATTTCTCCATGTCCTCCATCATGTTCACATGGATTGATCACCCTCTCCATTATGTGTGCATTAAATGCATCGCTTCCTCCACTAACTTATCATAAGTGCTTTATGATCTTACTTTGAATGCGCTATGATCTCAATTGAACTCTTCAAATATCCTCATGATTTTATATTTAAGATCCATGATATTATTTGATTGTTTCATCCTCCATGATCTATCTCATAAATGAGACATGATCTCCACTACTTTATCATTAATGAAGTTGCTCCACTACTCCATGATTTAGATCTAGATCTAGATTATCCACATACACACATCAAAAGTGTATTTTATTTATCTTTGAGGATTATGGGTCCCTACACCATTTTATTTACTTAACTAATTATGTTTATTAAGAACTCTAATATTCCAAATATCATGTGAAAATTTGGGAATATTACAATCCTCCCTGGAAAAATTTTGCTTGTCCCCAAGCAACTGCAAAAATAGATGCTAGAGCAATTTGTCCCCTTCCAAATGGCATCAACACAAGGAAGGTCTCTCCATTTTCTGCAGTGAGTTATGTATGCCCACCACCAAAGTTTCCTCTCTAGAATGTCTAGAGTGACCTCTAACTGTGTAGCTATATGTCCCTCATCAATCACGAGGCTCCAAGTGACAACCATAAGCTATCCAACATCCTCCATAATACATGAGATATCTAAAACTAGATGTCTCCTCCCACAAAAGGAAAGCTCCAACTCACAAAGTAATCCTCCATCCCATGCTACATGAATTAAAAAGAGGCTCATGCCTCCATCCTTAGCCCTGTTGGCCTTGTTGGATCTAAGCATCACACAAAAACTATTCAAAAGAAGAGATAGAGACATATGGGTAGATAAAGGTGTAAAACCATATTCTCCCAATAGTAGCCAACACAACAATGCTCCCTGCTGCCACACCGCACCTTCAAAATACCAAGTATGGTGTCCATACTCTCCAAGTAGGAGACATCAGAGGAATGCCTCTTGCTGCCATCCTCCAACATTACTATGAAAAGTAGGGGAGTATGTAGGACCAAAGTCCCCCAATAAAAGCCAAAGCAATAATATCTCTTGCTGCCTCTTCACATCATCATGTGAATCATGGAGAAATAATAACATATTGAATGACATATGGAATTTCATATCAGCCCAATACAAAAAAACTCCATTATCACACATCATGAGAGTATTATGCCATATTACAAACAATAGAAAACACATAAACATAGGAGATGTCATGTGATGGCAAAAATATCTCAAAAAAAGTGAACATGCCTTCCTCTACTTCATTTTGTCATTGATACACAAGGCACGAGTCAAAGAAATATGAGCTATTGGGTGGTAACCATACTCACCAAAGAGAATCTAGTGCAACCATGCCTATTGCTGGAATATATCATAGTTCTGCAAGTGGTTTGGAAACTCCTTTCTCCACATCATCAATCATTCATCCCAATGTGGATGATGGATCTAATTCTACCAAAACTTGGTATCCTCCCATTGTAGGACACCAACCTCCTCAAACTATTGAAGAAATTTTCACTCCATGATATTTTGAAGTGCACCTCTAATAAGATATCCCCGTGAAATTCTCTTTTCACCAATGACCCTCCAAAACCAGTGAGGTTCTGGATCTGTTGCAGGTAGAAGTTTCTCTTTGAGATATGAGATGCTCATTGAGAAAGTGTCATCTAGAAAGGAGAAAATATTCCTCATCTCAAGATGTCTACCATCTATCATCTTTACCTCCATTGATTCATGAGTGAAGATACCTTAAAAATGTTCCAAGAATAATGGGGCCCTCTCATCATCACTACTACTAAGTGAAAATGCTGTAGATCTGCATGGTGATAAATATGTTATCTCATGGCAAGGTACAATGCTGCACTCATAGCTAGCCATTGTACATAGGATCATGCTCATCCCATATTCTGAAACTCTACACTTCAAATAAAAGGGTTGAATGTAGCTCAACAATGGTGAACTGGGATAACTCTTCATCTCCTCCTTGATCAACTCAAGGGTCCTCTGCATAGTGATATGTTGTTGTTCCAAATCATCATGTTGTTCTAATCCTTGGTCATGCAATGGCCCTGATGGCATGTCCCCATAAGCTTCAATAAGAGGCACTAAAAAAATATGAGATGAAAGTGCATGCATACCTTGGATCAACTAATGTGTGGGATCCTCTTGCAAGACCACGGGAGTTCCTCCAACCGGTACAATGGTCTCTCCAACTACTGGTAAGAGTGATGGTTGCTCTTCTAGAAATGTACCAGTGCTAGAATTTACCTCCTCTTCCTCATGCATCTCTTGAATCATGCATGGGAATCTATACGTCAAGAGCTTAAGACTATTTTGAAAAGATGCAAGTGTCTCTCCTCTGGATATAAGTACTTTTGCAGCTAGTGGTCAATGTAGTGATTCCTTGTCCAGAATGACAAGATTCACATCCTTTGTTTCCTTAGGGAATGTCTCTTTGTGACATATCTATGATTTTATAAAATCAAACTTCTTTCTCAACTTGTGAAATAAATATGAATATTTAGTCACGTTTGCATGCTCCATGTGACCAAACCACCAATCATTGGCTTCACCATGAAGATGAAGTGCTGCAATTTGAACAACCTCTTTTTTAGCTATAGTATGTAGCCTGAAAAATGCATCTAACTCTTTCTTCCAAGCCTTAATATTTCTTGAGGAAGATCCATCAAATGTAGTCAAATAGAATCTATTATGCCTCTTTCTTCTATTGCTGCTATAAGATCTTCTTTCTTCCTTGATTTTGAAGAATTGTTGGAGAGTTAGATTCTCCTTGAATGCTCTAGACTGTGCTTTGTACTCTTCAAGATATAAAATGAGAGTCTCATGAGTCTCAATTTCCATGTTTCTTCTTTCTTCATGACTATACCATTCACCTTTTTCAAAGAAAGTGGGCATAGTAGATATTTGAGGAGATATATGATTCTCTGGTCTTCTTTGTTGCTGATAGGAAGTACTAGGACCTTCCTCATCCAATATTCTTCTTTGATCCTTCCTTTTCCTTTCCCTCTTAATTTGATTGGCCTCCTTGGAGAGATCTTGCATGGATCTAAAGAGAAGAGTGGAAAAAATACAATCCTCCTTCATGATAGATCTCTTCTATCTACTTCTTATTTTGATGTAAAAGATGAAGTGTCCACAAGCTTAGCCAAAGATCATGCTTTGATACCACTGTAATATTCCAAAAAGGGATAATGCAGTAATACTGAAACACAATATAAGAACTGCAGCAAAGTAAACAATAAATCTAAATACACATCAGAATATACAGAAAAGCTAAACCATTTAATTATATGTGAGGTGAATAGCAAGTACAATAGTGCTCAAAATATGAGACACTCAAGCCAAAGAGATGGCCTAGAATGACCCTGAAATGATCCCACAAGAGGGACTGCGTAACTGCTGGAAGGTAAAATGCATTGTCCCTGCTACAACTTTTGGGACTGCCACTACTTGAAAGATAGAAAGTCAAATATAGGCAGTTTGGGAGCTCCTATGATGTTGAAATTTTAGATTCGAGCTCTATGATTGGATACCCAAGATAACCCATAAAGGATTTCTCAGATATGTCAATCTAAGAAAATCACCCTCTTAGGGCTTGCACTATATAGTTGCTGGGTATGTAGATCTACGGCATAATCTGATGATATGATGGCTACAATGATGCACAATCATATTTATGCAAGAAGGGCTGATCCCTTCTGTTAGTATGAATCTTTTGTCGAAGTGTACGAAAAAATACCACTTTAGCTATGCATAACTAATAGCCCTAACATCAAATATGGCTGCCAATATCTTCAAATCTGCAGTTAGTTGATCAAGACAAGAGCTGCAAAAACTAGATCTATGCATAAAAAGACATTAAGCAGTAAAAACAAGGTTTTGCTCCATATATCCAATAGACAAGACAAGAACAATTTTTGAAATAATTTTTTGTATTAAGGGCACCTGGGAGGAAAACAAGAAGGTGTTTTCAATTCTCCTCAATGGGATGGGTTCTTGGAAGTCCTCAACACTTCAGATCTAGCATTTCTCTCTCTTGTTGGTGTAGAAAACCCAGACAAAGATAGAACTCAAAGGGAGCTCACACAGCAAATAATGGAAAATATGACAATGATAATGGCTCAAAGTTAGACCAAGAGTTTAGATCCAGAGTGATCTCATAGGCAACAAAAGGTGAAGAATGGTAGGAAAAACCCTCCTATTTATAACAAAATATTGGGTCATTCTAGATCTTGGTGCATGATTAAAATAATGTTAACCAAATCTAGATCCACCTTTTATGGAATATTTTATTATATTTGTTGGAGGGAAAAAGTATTGACTTGGGTCAAATCCCTTTATTTGTGAATAATAAATAAATAAATGATTTATTTGTCATTTTAAGGAGGTGGTTAAAAGATAATCAAATAAATAATGATTTATTTAATTATTTATGGGTGATTTAGTCATATTTAACAAGGAATATTATTTAAATAAGGTTTAAATAACTATTCCTAGAAGATAATAAGATAAATAAAGATTTATCTAATTAATTTCTTTGTTTTGGGTTAAACATGACCAGGAAAATCAAACAAATATAGGTTTGTTTAATATTTCCTTTTGGGTTTCCTGTTTAGACCATAAACAACCTAATAAATGTGTTTTATTGAGTTATTTTACATAGTGAAGGCAACTTTACTTAGGGTAAAATTGGTCTTACATGATGTACTTGGGTCCATCTAATGATAGTAGGTTAGATGACCAAAAAAATGGTGTAACAGATTGCCCCCCAGCGTGCGAGTGTTAGGAGCAAATCGTATGACCGAAGTACGTTGTAAGAACTCAATCTCCAAACATCAAAAGGGAAGTCAGAGAGAGAAATGTAAGGTAGACTAATGTGCTGAAGAACTAGACCCTGAGGAGACGAGACTTACAGGTGCAACAAGTCTCTTTTTATGAGAGGGTACCTGTGCTAAAGGCGGTGGGGGAGGCATACCTATGCCCACCGAGACAAAGTACAAAAGAATAGTGTGTCTAGTAAACAAGGGACCGAACCATAAAGTACAACCAGCATAAACATGAGCCAGATAGAAATACAATGAGGGATCCCACATACATGTTGTGCCTGGGATAACAACCAGGAATTATACAATAATATCTGAGTACATGAGATACAAATACAACCCAAATGCCCCCTGAAAATGGGGGAGGGATTGCAAAATCTGACTGATACATGCAAATCAAAGAGGTGCTGCAAGCGGCTAAGGCCGACATCATCAAATATATGGAGCTACATCAAAGGCTGTAATGAAGAGGTCATCTGGGCATGTGGGGGGCTACCTGTAGGGCCACCCCCTCATGAGGGCTGATACATCTCACACACACCCGGGAATCACCAAGAGCTGCTGCTGCATCACTGAACCATCAAGTATACGGATCTCGATCATGCTTGAAGGAGTTGGAGTTGAGAAACAATCAAGTCAAAGGGTAATGAGAAAACCCTTTTCCTGATCCGAGGCACTGAGCAAGAGTGGAAGCTGGAACTAAGGTACACCGCCCTCTAGACCGGTCTTCTGGAATGAATGAGCTGATGTCGACAGGAGGAGGTCCACCATAGGGGAGGCAATGAGAGATCCTCAACTAAGGCACGAGAGAAAATAGTAGAGTGACTGACATATTAATACCGATGATGATGATGAAATGGAGGGGATTGAGTAGCGAATGGACAACTTCCCTTGTTAGAGCATAAAGGGCATGAATGACATGGCAGCGACTGAAAAAATATCATGAGGGATAGGGGACAGTGGGACTGAAGGCCATAATGTGCGACACAAGAGAGGGATCAAGCAATGAAGGATGGAGGACTATAGCAGGGTACAAAGGGACTCGGGATAGACTCCATGAATACAATGATGACTCAACTTAGATGCTCTAAACAAGGGTGACACGATGGTGCTGCCACACAGAAAAGAGCCCATGGGGGACTCGAAAAACATGAGTACAAGATGATATCTCATGATGAAAATCGACACACACAAAGACAAGTATGGAGGCAAAGTGGTGCCCCAAGTACAAGTGTTGTCAGTGAGGAAATTCGATTTTGGGGGGAGGTGAAGTGACCCATCTTGGAAAAAATGTGTCCTGGTGAAGTATCAAATCAGAAAAAACTAACAAATACCCATTTGAGGGCTCAGTGAGAGCTTTCCAACGGTGCAGATGGTTTGTCAAATGGAGCTATGGTATGGTCGCAGCAGGCGAAAGAAGAAACAAGGGTTCTCTTTTAATAAGGCAGTTTTCCCTCCAAAGCCACTCATTTGCTAGTGTTGCTGTGGTGAATGTAGAGAGGAGAGAAGGCCCTAAATCTTGCGGCGAGCATAGTGGGAAAACCGACCATTGGAATTGAGATCCGTCAGTTGCAGGTAAGAGGCCTAACCTTACTCTTTCATTTTGATGGATTGAAAGTTCAGATTAGGGCCCAGAATCTCAGAAACAGACCCTCTTTCATTTCTACGGCTAGGTCACACTTTTTGGGCCAAAAACTGCGACTTGGGACGTAGGTTTTGAGCCAAAAACTGCGACCTGGCCCAGGATTGGGCAGAAAAGTGCAACCTGGAGGATGAAGGGGATTTCAGTGCTGTGTTAGGGCTGAGATTTGGGTTTTTGTGATTGGTTACCATGTTTCCTATCTATATACTGACAAAGATGATGTTTTTGTGCAGTTATGGTAGATATACGAGTCAACTGGAGAGAGAGAGACCTGGGCACATTACGGACAGAGATCCAGACAGATCAGGGTGTCCGTTGTGTATTGGCCAGGTTTGGGGTTCTAAATTTTTTGGAGAACCCTTTGATGAGAGCTGGGGAGCCCTTGTTGGCCCGGATTGTCAGTTATTGGGATCCAGATCATGAGGTCTTTATAGTGTAGGGGCACAGGATCGAATTGATAGTCCAGGACCTATATTTCCTGACTGGTCTCCCGCCACTTGGGATGGTGGGAAATACGCAGCCAGTGTTACCGTGGGGGCGGAACATCATGGGGTTTGTGGAGTGACATTGTTGACCAGGTCTCCAAGTCAAAGGGACTCGGATATCAATCGGGGATTTAGAGAGATTAGAGACTCGTGCAGTGGCTGCAGCGGTGTTGCGGATCCTGGGCAACCAGGCATTCCATCACATCACTGGGGGGTAGATGATGATTGTGGAGAGTGTGTTGAGTGGGACCTACTATGGGTGGGCCCAAATGATGTTGGTGTCGTTAAAATGATAGCTATCGCTATGCAAGTGGCAAGTGAACCATTATTGCTCGTATGGGATGTTATTGTGTTCCTTCTTTTTTGAGAAGATCCCGACCTTACGGCCTCGTATACAGCTCCTAGATGGGGGCCCGAGAGAGCCCAGGATGCGCCGGTGGGGGCGCCTACTGTGCAGAGGAGGAGGAGGGGCGGTCGAACGGGTGTTTCATCCTGAGTTCTTTGCCCATTGGGATCAGATGCCATTATACATAGAAGACTATCCCTATAGTGGGATGAGTTATTGTGGAGATTCGGACCTGCCACTTCCGTCTGGTCAAGTATGGGGGCCCGATGGTAAGTGAAAAATTACTATTCTTTTATGGGCATGTTAAAGTTATTGAATAGTAGATAGGGTACTGATTCATGTACTTTTGGTATGCAGATATAGCTCCAATAAAACCGGCCGGATATATGGGACGACCGACAGCATCAGGAGCTGCAGGCCCGAGTGGATCGAGAGCGGCGCAGGGTGAGGATGCGGCCGCCCTCTTGGAGGACATCCGTCATAGATGCAAGAAGTTGCTGACTAGTGTTTCAGAGCGCGGGTGGCAAGACTTAGACGACCAGTACGTAGAGCCATGTATTGGTCTACCCTCGGAATGGCGAGGTGTCATGTGGCGCATGGTGATGGTCGATCAAGGAATACGTGATCTACGAGCTGCAGGAGCAGAGCCATTGGCTCGAGATCCGCCAGATAGTGATTAGGTGTGGGGCATGTGGTGCCCCCTAGTGTGTATGTAGGGGCAGGTGGTGTCCCCAGTTTTGAGTTTTCTGTAACATGCTATGGGCATGTCAAATGTATCAGAGTAGATGGACTCTAAATACATGTTTTGCAACACATATTATGGATATGTATCTTTTTTTAATGATTATGAATGTTATTGTCTTGTATGAAATGCATGTGATAAATGCCAATCTAGAACATGGTTTGCAATACTATCTACATAGTGATTCTGTTCTCGAGGTACATGGTTGAAATTTATGGTTTCAAATTCACGTATCAAGAGTTTCACTCATAAATATCATCTAAACAGCACAGGATTACGCACACGATAGACACCATTTAGTTGCATGACAAGAAGTAGGGAATCTAAATGAACATGCAGATGGAGGATGCGATGAAAGAGGGCATCGGCTAAGAGACCACGCACTTCATCATATTCGGCCTGATTGTTGGTGGCAGTACCAATGCAGACCCCGTTTGAGAGCACAAGGGCATGCAAGGGGGTGAAAATGGCCCAACCTGCCGAGGCTAGATTCCAGGAGTAACGACTTGCACCATCGGCGTAACCGATATAGGGTGGGGACGAGAGGTCCTGCGGAATAGTTTTACAAGACAAAAAATGGGGGGAGGAGGGACAATGACGGCAGCGTGAGTGTATAGAATACATCGAGTGGCAACTGCGGGGGGGAGTGCGATGAGAAAGATGGCTATGACTCATATACAAACTAGAGGGTGGTATATGAGGGCTATAGGAGGTATGGCGGGGACTCGGGCTGCGGGGGTCAACAGAGATGCGGGTGGAGTTATCTCGTGTATGGGCGGAAAAGAGGGGGTCAAGGGTGGAAAGGGCACCACATGACGTGGAAAAGTTATCTAAATCATCCGTGGGGGAAGAAAGGCTTGCATACGGATCGTCACGGGGAATGACAGAAGAACAGGGAAACAAATGGTTAAAAGATGTGGAGCCCAGGGTGGTCGATGAAGGGGGGTCAAGCGAAACAATAGGGGAGGATTCAAGGGGAATGTGCTCCAAGGGTCTCACAGAGGATGATAGGTAAAGAATGGTGGTAGTAGACTCCGTCATCTAGACATTAGGGGGGGGAATGTTGATGGGAGCGGGGAGATCTGCAAGCTGACCCGAAGCATACTGCGCGAGTATGGGAGAGGCGGACTGATTTTGTTCAACCTCATACTCGCGGATTACTTCTAAAGAGGTGCGGTAATGCGTCAGGTGAGGACAATGGTGGGAATAATGGCCATGGACACCGCACAAGGCATAGGGTTTGTTGGTGCGAATAGTTTTTGGGTTCTTGGTTACGGACGAGGACGGGAGATAAGGGTCAGGGACCATAGACTCAGGGAACGCGACTTTAACCATGGGTTGAATGCGGGGCAATTCGGGACAAGTATGGGTGGTGTGACCGATGAAATCACACAAGGCGCAAGGCTTTGCGGGCGGAGAAGGAGTTGGGTCGGTCGGGGTGACCTTGTCTTTGGATGCCCCCTTGCGAGCTTTGCCTTTCTTTCCTAGAGCCGTCACCACAGGGGTAGGGTCCTGGGGAGGTGCGGGGGGCATGGTGGCAAAGGAGGAAGCGAGGGGGACCGGTTGAACCGGTGTCAAAGCAAGATAGGGTTTGGGGTGACCAGGTGGGGTAGTGGCTAGAGGGTCAAGGTACTAGACGGATATGCCCAGGGTTAGGTTAGGGAGAGAGAGGGTGGCCATGACAGGGACCGTATAGACTTCGAGAGGGGGAGCCAGGAAAGGTATCTGACTAGCGGGACAATGACCAAGAGGGACAGCTCTGAGCTGATTGAGGCCTGGGGGAACCGACCTAGGAGGATAGAGGGGTTTAGGGATACCAGCTGTAGGAGAAGGGCCAGAAGGAGGAGGTATAGCCGGCTGAGATGAATGGCTAGGAGTGGGTTGCGGTGGGCGAGGTTGAGTCTGAGGTTGTTGACTAGCCGAAGCGGGTCGCTTAAGGGCAGCCCAAGATGATTGCATCATGCAAACATTCGATAAGCTGGGATCAGAGATATGAGGAGGAGGGGGACCAGGGAAATTTCCAAGCAGGGAGGAGTCTTTGTAGACGCTGGGAGAAGCACTAGTCAAGGAATCGATGGTTTGCTTATTGGCTACAGAAGAGATGGTCGTCTCCGGGGAGGTCTGAGACGGTGGCTCATGATAAGTCAACTGGTCGATGGTGACTATCTTTCCATTGTGAGGAAAATAAATCTTGTGAAAAACTGCGGATGGGACAGCAGACATGGCATAGGTGTAGCTTCACCCCAATAGAATGTTGAAGTCTAGATGAGTGTCGATGACTTCGACGTCAATGCAAACAGTCTTGCCTGCAAGCATGATAGGACAATTACGGAAAAGGCCAATGGGCTGGGAGGCTTGGCCATCCCACGCTCGAAGGGTGATCGTGGAAGGGGTCAACTCAGGAGATCCGATTTGCTTCCAAACCGAAGCAGACATCACACAGGTGGATGCCCCCTCATCAATTATACACCGAGAAACGTTGGAATTTCGGATTTTGACTAGGATTTGGAAGGCGACGGAAGCAGGAAGAGGAGGATGTTCTGATTGATGGGCATTGAAAACAATCATTTGGTCATCGGCAGGATCTACAGCGCCCATGGAAGATAGCAGAGCCTTCTTTTGGGAAGGGCACAACTGGAGGAGTTCCAATGTGAAAATGGTAGCAGGAGATTGCACCAAATCATCTACTATGCTATACGAATGAGCAGCTCGACCAGAAGCAACATTTCGACGTAATGGTCCCTTAGGAATCTTGGTATGAACCTCAAATTTGGGTTGAGGGATATGTAAGGGACCATTGAATGTCTAAAGAGGCTCTGTAGAACCTAAAGAAGGGGACTCAGGGGCAGAATGAGCGGAAGGCTTGGAGTACTGGCGAGACCGAGTTTGAAGGTGAAGGTCGATGGTTGGGGATGGATCAGAGTTCATCATGAGGATCTGGTAATCGGAGGAACTAGAAGGGGAAGGTTGAGTGGCGACCTATCCGTCAGCTAGTTGGGCAACCATGAATCCTTGCCGAGGGAAAGGATCAGTAAACATAGCTGGTTGAGTAGTGGCCACATTAGGGGGAGCATGAGGGGAGGCATGTTTTCTTCGCAATGTGGCTTGAGACTCCCACATCTGTCGCATCTGTGGTAAGAGGGGACAATCATGGGTGTAATGACCGTAAACACCGCAACATGAACAAGGCTTATTGGTGCGAAGAGGCCTGTCCGGCTTGGGCTGAGCGCCTTGTTGCTGGTTAGCAGTGTTAGAGTCAGTACCTTGAGGATTGGGTCCATGCATACCAGGGACGGATTGATTTGGATTGCCTCTCCACCTTCGTTGAGAAGAAGGGGGATTAGTCGCGCCTTGCTGTGCAAATACTTGCCCTGGAGGGGGCTGTAGGTGCTGTTGCGGGGGTGGAGGAGGCAAGGGAGGTGGAAACGCAGATGCTGGAGGAGATGGCACACCAGGCTGCGGATAAGGATAATGGTTAGGTTGGGAAACATTGAGGTAAGCAAGAGGTTGGGCAAAAGTATGAGGCATGCCGTATCCTGGATACATGCTACCTGGAGGGGGAAAAGTGCTAAAGGTGATGGCCCCTCCCGGAGGGAGACCATAGCTCATAGGAGGTTGAGCATACGGATGAGAAAGGGCTCCAACGATACCGTCGGTGGAATGATATGCCCCCGGGGCGTTAGCACCACCGGACCTGGGAAGGTCAGGAAGGATGGTATAAACATAACCAGACTGAGCATAGATCAGGTCATATTTCAAGGCTACTTAGAGGGTGGCTTCTTTGGTTTGAGGGAAATGGGAGGAAACATCTTTGCCAATGGGAGGTAAGAGAGTGCGAAGGAACCAGTCCATATAAACCTGATCTTCGAAGGGGGGAGCTCGACATAAGCTCCGTCTTCTTCGCCATTCCTGGACATGAGTGGAAAGGCGGGTCGAAGAGGTTTGCTTGAAAGAAGTCAAAATCTCTGTACCAGTATCATATCGGAGAGGGAGCTAGAAATAGGATAAAAAGGCTTGGGCAATGGTCGCAAAGGTGGTATGGGAAGAGGTGGCTTGTTCAACATACCATTTAGAAGCTTCGCCGGTAAGCGTGCGTTGGAACAAACGAAGACGGATGGAATCATCGGTAATGGAATTGGAGGAACACCACATGTGGAAAGATCGGACATGGTTGGTTGGATCTTCTCCAGCAAGGCCTTCGAACTTAGGGATGTCGGAGGGGGGCTTGGTTGGCATAGCAGGCCAACCAACATCGTGGCGGATAGGGTCATTGATCAACTTATTGAAATCGGGGAGGCTGAGGCATGCCATGTACGGGAGCAAAGGTGCAGCCGAGGTAGTTCCTGTGGTGGTTCCGCTGGTAGTAGTCCCAGCATTAGGGCCGGGATTACCACTAGCGATAGGCCCTGGACCGGACATAGTGAAGGTGATAGGGGGAGAACCAAAAGTAAAAGGAGAACCCAAAGAATCAGAAGAGGAGTTAGAGTGCGAACTCGGAGGAGGACTAACTCGACGACGGTGGGAAGGAGTAGGTTGGCCGACCGGAAACTGAGGGTGAAGGCCAAGAAGTCTCTGGGATGTGCGCTTTGGGGGCGCAATGGTGACAACACAAACACGGCATGAGGGGAAGAAGAACGATCGACAAAGGCAGGGAGGTGCATAATCAAGTGATTACAATGTCGAAACAAGGGCAAAAAGGTGCAGTGTCAATTGATTTTAAATTCTTTTCCTGGCGGTGTAAACCAGGCTCTTCTTCGCTTAGGGTGAGTGTGTGGCGTGCGTTAATTTTAATTTTTAAACCCTTTTCGTTTTGAGAACAAGAGAAAAAGTGTGCTGCGTAACTGAAAATAATGCTGCAAAAAACAGTATATAATGTTGAAATAACAGAAAAATTAATAGCTACTAGTGCATCGATCTAACCCAAGAAGGCGGGTCTCTCAAAAACTAATCTAAAAGAGGGAAAAAATCTAGTCAAAACACACTAAAAATAGGCCAATAGATCTAGGGTCGAAAGGGACAGGGATCTAAAGGAGAAATATGCTGAAAAGAGGTGCAGATCACAGCCAAGAGGCAGAGGCAAGGTGGCTGGAAAAAAGGAGGAAATCAACAAAAATCAGAAGGGGCAAGGAGGAGGCCCTAAAGGTAGATCCAAAAAAATCTTCAGGAGGTGATTTGAAAGGGAGGAGAGCTGATTAAAAGGGATATGAAAAGGAGGTACCAGATCTAGAAAAGGGGTAGCTGAAACTCTGAAAACAGACACCTGAAACAGTTAAAACTCTTCCACCAAAAATGGAGGGTGTTGAAGCCCTAGGGGGCTATGTTCCCACTTAGATGAGCAAAACAGATCAGAAAGAGGTCGAAATGGGCTGAGACAGAGAATGGAAAATCCTGACAGAAGCTTCAGAAAAACCCAGAAAAATTGCAGAAAAAGAGCAGAAAAATTGGCAGGTCGCAGGTTCTGACCTGTTTTCTGTGCAAGTCGCAGATATTGGGCTGAAAAGTGCGACCTGGAGGTCCAGGTCGCAGGTTTTGGGCTGAAAAGTGCGACCTGAAGCTCCGGGTGTCCCGGCGGCAGATTTCCAGAAAAGTTTCCGTCTCAGTTGCGGCTGATGTCTGTCACCCTAGGGTCTGAAGTAGCTGGATATGCAGGAATATGAAAAATGATAGCGGTCGTAATTGATAACCCGTGTGGAGTTGCCAATTGTTAGTACGAATCTTTTGTCGAAGTGTACGAAAAAATAACACTTTAGCTACGCATAACTAATAGCCCTAACATCAAATATGGCTACCAATATCTTCAGATATGCAGTTAGTTGATCAAGACAAGAGCTGCAAAAACCATATCTATGCATCAAAAGACATTAAGCAGTAAAAAGAAGGTTTTGCTCCATATATCCAATAGACAAGACAATAACAATTTTTGAAAAAAAAATTTGTATTAAGGGAACCTGGGAGGAAAACAAGAAGGTGTTTCCAATTCTCCTCAATGGGATGGGTTCTTGGAAGTCCTCAGCACTTTAGATCTAGCATTTCTCTCTCCTGTTGGTGTAGAAAACATAGACAAAGATAGAACTCAAAGGGAGCTCACACAGCAAATAATGGAAAATATGACAATGATAATGGCTCAAAGTCAGACCAAGATTTTAGATCTAGAGTGATCTCATAGGCAACAAAAGGTGAAGAATGGTAGGAAAAACCCTCCTATTTATAACAAAATATTGGGTCATTCTAGATCTTGGTGCATGATTAAAATAACATTAACCAAATCTAGATCCACCTTTTATGGAATATTTTATTATATTTTTTGGAGGGAAAAAGTATTTGACTTGGGTCAAATCCCTTTATCTGTGAATAATAAATAAATAAATGATTTATTTATCATTTTAAGGAGGTGGTTAAAATATGATCAAATAAATAATGATTTGTTTAATTATTTATGGGTGATTTAGTCATATTTAATAAGGAATATTATTTAAATAAGGTTTAAATAATTATTCCTAGAAAATAATAAGATAAATAAAGATTTATCTAATTAATTTCTTTGTTTTGGGTTAAACATGACCAGGAAAATCAAACAAATATAGGTTTGTTTAATATTTCCTTCTGGGGTTTCCTGTTTAGACCATAAACAACCTAATAAATGTGTTTTATTAAGTTATTTTACGTAATGAAGGCAACTTTACTTAGGGTAAAATTGGTCTTACATGGTGTACTTGGGTCCATCCAATGATAGTAGGTTAGATGACCAAAAAATGGTGTAACACCTTCACTAGATCTTTGGGCTAAAAGCTCGAGCTCTAGCTCCTCCAATCTCCTCCACTGGAAATAGTTGTTGGATGAACAACAACTTCAGAAAACTACGCTGTAAGAGAGGGAGGCTCAATAGCCTGCTGCTAGATGTGTCAAATCAGCTCCTGCATGATGGAAACAATAGATCCAATGTGAGAAGATGATTCCTCACATGTTTTCTAGTTGAAATACTGGAAACTTCCTTCCTCCAATAGATCTACAGATCGGTGTTGTGTAACCACTCAAAAGAGAAGAAAAGAGATATCAATGCCTTAGAAATGAGTCGCTTTCGAGGGGGCAACCTCCAATACATTACATAAATGAACAATTCTTGGATGATACAAATGAACAAAACCTCCTTCTATATATAGGAGTCCATGGGGCCACAATATAATCCTAGTGGGGCCACAATGTAATCCTAGCCGACCTAACAATAATAATGTAAGGGCACATTAATAACAATATGGGGGTTACAAGGGTACAATAATAACAATAAGGGGCTACACTATTAATATAGGGACTTAACATGCCCCTCTCCTTCAAACAAGTGTTGTCCTCAATGCTTGATTAATTCTTGATGCTTCTGTATAAAATTCTCATCCTCCCATGTGAAATCTTCTACAGGAAATTTCTTCCACTTGCTGAGATACTCTGAAATTGATCATAATTGTCGAGTTCTTGTTTCTATGACTGCTTCATAACTTCTTTCGATGTGATGTTGATCTTCCTATTGTTTCATTAGATTCTACACCAAAGTTGGGTTATCCTTTGAGAGTTGGAGAACTTATTGTTGATGCTCGATGTGATCTTCCACTGATTTATCATCCATATTTGCTATTATTTGATCCTTCAAACCATCCAACTTAACCTCCATTTTTTCTTTTAAACCATCTATTTCATCTTCAATTTCTCTTCGTAAGATTGAAACTTGTTGCACTTGGTATCGTAATTTTGATATCTCATACTGCAACTCTTCCTCTTCATGCATCATAGAATAACTTTCTCTTGCTTTTGAGGAGCTAGATATTGAAATTAAATTATCTCTATAATTGCAACTCCTCAATATCTGAAATTCAACCTTATAGTAGGCCTCCCAAGCTTCTTTAAAATTCCACAGGTCTGATTCTGATTTGGATTCTTCAAGACAAAGTTATTTCTAATCTTCAATGACCTAATTATGGACTTGTTGATAGAGCGAACATCATTCACGTATCCTTTGTTTCATCCTTTGGCTGCGAAATTGATAGCGAAGAAACTACCGATCTATGTACTTGTGTCCACTTTTACGACACTCCAATCCGATGCCCAGAGAGAGAGTTATTGAACTTTTCCCACGATCACCTATTTGAGTTGAAATTCAGGAGATTGAAAAAGCACTACCTTCCACAGATCATATATCGAAAAATGTTGCGAACCAAGCTCTGAATTTTTTTGACGAATTTCCTCAGGATTTTAGCTTCGCACCATACGAATTTCAGATTCTGAACCTTTGTAGAAAAAACGTTATAGAGCAAATTCCATGATTACCTGTTTAGGAGCCTGAAAAAAGACCTAACTTCCACAGATGATATCTCCGCAAAATATTGCGAACCAAACTCTGAAATTTTTAGGCAATCTTCCTCAGGATTTCGGCTTTGCACCCTAAAAATTTCAGCTTCTGAAACTTCGTAGAAAAAAAGTTATAGCGAAAATGCCATGATGACCTGTTTGGAGTAGCGAAACCCTAGAATCCAAAGCTCCGATACAAATGTTGTGAAACCAACTCCAAAAATAGAATAAAAGAGATATCAATGCCTTAGAAATAAGCCACTTTGAGGGGGCAACTTCCAATACATTACATGAATGAAAAATTCTTTGGATGATACAAATATGAACAAAACCTCATACATGTAGAGTCCATGGGGCCACAATATAATCCTAGTGGGGCCACAATGTAATCTAATAGCTTTAACAATAATAATGTAAAGGAACCTGATAATAACAATATGGGGGTTACAGGGGTACAATAATAACAATAAGGGGGGCTACACTAACATAATAAGGGGCTACACTATTAATATAGGGACTTAACAATTGGACTGCGCAATCCTTGAAGGGACTGCTGCTGCATGGTGATAAAACTCGATGGCATGAATGCCGGATATAGATATGCAACTCTTGGAAGAATAAATCTGAAGAACAAAGTGGTAGGATGAATCCTCCACCATTTTCCTAGCTGAATGCTAGAAAGAACCTCCTGAAGATGGCACCAATGCCTGATGAGGAATACAGCTCAATAGAAAACCTTCCCAGAGTAGGCACACAAGTCCCCCGTGGGTAAGGGTGGGATTTTTTCTCAGAAACACCCTGTGCTAAACAACACTACAGACTTAGCTAAAAGACTCAATCATGCATATAAATGTCCTAAGACAAATCTAGATCTAAATAGATTAAAGAATAATCCAAGTATCCAAACCTGCCTTCTATTGTGCCTTTACCTTCATTATATCGATCATGAGCCTTCCATAGCCTAGGCCCACTCCATAACTACGTTGTACATGTGAGCATAAGTCTCCATGGTTGACTGCGCTATTTCTCCATGTCCTCCATCATGTTCACATGGGGTGATCACCCTCTCCATCATGTGTGCATTAAATGCATCACTTCCTCCACTAATTTATCATAGGTGCTTTATGATCTTACTTTGAATGCACTATGATCTTAGTTTACCTCTTCAAATATCCTCATGATTTTATATTTAAGATCCATGATCTTATTTGACTGTTTCATCCTCCATGATCTATCTCATAAATGAGACGTGATCTCCACTACTTTATCATTAATGGAGCTGCTCCACTACTCCATGATTTGGATCTAGATCTAGAATATCCATATACACACATCAAAAGTGGATTTTATTTATCTTTGAGGATTATGGGTCCCTCCACCCTTTTATTTACTTAACTAATTAATTTTATTAAGAACTATAATATTCCAAATATCATGTGAAAATTTGGGAATATTACATGGTGGTCCAGACTAGGCCTAGTGTTAAACGAGGGCTCTGATACCACTTTTCATGCATCCCCTGCTGAGGCTAACAATTTTTTCTTTTATCTTTTTATTTATAGCCACATTTCTCTCTTTAATATATTACTTTAGATATTTCTACCAACACACCTTTTAAATTATAATTTAGCTCTGATAATTGAGCCTCAACTAGCTATCTAGATGTCTAATAACACTACTTGGTAAAATTTCTTATCGATCCCATTATAGCCCTTACCTCCTCAACATGGTTAAAATTTGTATTTTTGGTAAAAATATTATGAGTTCCTTGTAATTTGGTTCTAAAATTATAATACACCTACCCTACTGTTTTAAAAGAAAGGGTTGCAGCTCATTCCATGATATATTATATGCCACCATAACTTAACATTTTATTTATATTTTATCTTAATACTGTGATTACACCACATATTTCACTAAGGCTTCATGTCGATGTAATATTTTGCAAACACATGACTATTGTAACTCATATTTATTACACTATATATAGTACTGGTATTTGCTATTGTACCTCCAAACCTTACGTGCCATGTACACCACTTCACCTGATGATGATGTGGAGGGACATGGGTGAGGTCAGTGTTGGGTTTTCTCGATGGTTTAGATCATTTGAGGCAATCCAAGGGTGAATATTTGGCCAAAAATTCTAGACCCTAACCCTTCCATTTCTTAGTTTAAGTTTAGTCTCTACCACCGTGTCTCTCTTTCAATTCCTTGCCTTGCTAAAGATGACTTGACGAGAGGCTATTTACAATGTAAACATTTATAGGTGTATAGTGAGAGGTGTTTTCTGTGATTTCTTTATTTTTCCATATGTGAGGCATATTTTGGCATGGTTTAGTCATCAGAGGCATGGTGGAGATATTTCTCATCCTCTATTTAAATATCAGTGATGCTCTTCTGTAATTTAGGTAGATAATTCACTCTTTCCTCAATTTACATATGCAGATTGTTGTTTTTGTCCTGAACCACTATATTGTCACTTATAATTTTGCATTGGCTCTTCTTGTATGCTAGGGTAATGACCCAGGCAACAATAGGGTGTCAGATTTACATGGCCATGGCATATTACCCGAACCACTATTCTGGATTCCTATGATCGTGGCGTGATATCCTATGCTAATGTCCCATTTCTGGTTTGTTTTTAAGTATGAGTATTATCTCGTTAAGCCCAATTCCATACCTTTTTGTAACATGAACCTATCAAGATGATATATTGGTATGTCATTGTTTTTGTCTTGACTAGGTGTAGTAACTCCTATTACAGGTACAAGGGAACTTACCGAGCTATCGAGGTTCAAGTTATTCAGAGATTCAGGTAATCTCTATCCATTTTAGACTTATTTTACCGTTCAAGAGATTCTAAGTGATGAAAATTCTGGTTACGACTTTGTTGTGCCACACGGGATAGAGGTGATCACTTGCGAAGCTAGCCGGGGACCTCTATTTGGTCCTAAATTACCACTAGTTCATACGTGTGTCGAGGAACACCTACTGGTATCTTCAGGTGAGATTTTCCTAATATTTAATCTTCCTTTTATATAAATTTATTTAATAATCACTTCTAGTATGTATTCTACCCTATACTTACTTTTCTATTCTTGTCCCAAGTACCCAAGGAAATTCCACGAGTGATGGCTCCTGTCAGATAAATTTGTTGTTACAAATTAATTTTACATCTATTTCTACTTAAAAAATTCACTCCTGTATCATCATTCCCTACAACGATAGCTATTTAACTAATTTTCGAAACCCTTATTCACAGGTACGACACACACAGTGATTTTAGTTCATTCAACTCACTACTACATTACTTCAAGCCCTCCCTTTTTAATTGTGTGCTATGTGCTCATAGGTCGATTGTCCATTCTTGTCCCAATGAAGAAACTCATCTGAATACTTCTGTTGGGATGAAAATTTCGAGATTCTCTGAGTTTAACCTATATCAGTCGATAATTTATGTATTTCTAATTTTCTTTTCTATGATTCCCTTACATTATAAGGGCTCCCTTTTTATTTACTTTGACTCCCTTCCGGGATAGATATGTATTGAGAATTTATGTTGAAATTCCAAAACAGATTAATTTTATTTATTTTGTCCCCCTTCCGGGATAAAGTATTGAACGTTTTAAAATTCCATAATAGAGTACTTCTTAAGTTAAGCTCTTTATATTTTTTATACTTCTCTATTTCTTAATCACATATATCAACTTTTGGTTACAAGATTCAATTTGTTTGTTCTCTTATTACGCTTAAATATATCATGTGTACATACATAGTGATGTCAGATGAATGCCATAGGAGATGTTCATTAGCTGGTTAAAAGATCTATTTGATACCGAGTTCCATACTTATTTGTTTGTTTGAAATTATAATTAATCCTCACTTCACAAATACAATTCAAATCATCCCTTAGAATAGTGGATGGTCCTCACATGTCATCTATTGTGCCTCCCCCCCCCCCTCAAAGCTTATAATGACCGTATCTTAACTTATTGGATTAACACCCAAATGTAGAATAAGGATCATATCACCCATGAGGTGACACTCTAAGACCAAATTTAGAAAATAAAACAGATTATAGATATATCACTCTTTGAGGTTCGGTAAATTATAGTTTTCCGTGTTCTTTTTCTTATTAACATGGGAAATTTAAATAACAGAGAAAAATATCCTTATGAAAAAATTATAATTTTTAATGAACTCTCAGAGCCTAGATCAATACTCCTTGCACATGATTCTCTTGGTATTTGACTCTTCAATTTATAATTTAAGTTTGACCCCTCCCATACAACATTGTCTTCACCACATAAACACTGCTACTTTTCCCTATTCACTATTAACACGCTTCTCGTTTCCTATTTCTCCTACCTCAACTTATTCTGAAATAATTATTAGTATAGCTCCATTATAATAGAAGAATTACTTATGTACATGTATAAGACTCTTATAAAACTATCACTAGAATTATCCAGACCTCCCAAATTACCACATTAACTACAATCCCATGACTTCAAATAGTCATAACATGACATTCTGTACATTGAGCACAATATAAAATATTTGTACATGTTAGAGATATGTCTTGTAAAGAAAGGACACAATATAAAATTGCATTTTTAAATACCAAATTTACAATTTACTGATTATTACAGAATATTTTGAGATTATTACAAAATATTTAAATCGACAAAATAAAACCAATCTTAACGAAATTAAATAACACGAACATGCCAAATCATCATGATCACTATGATATTCACAATTTTATTTATTAAACTACCATATATTTTCATAAAATAAACGCAAATACAAGTTTAGAAAATACTCGAAATCAACAAGTCAAGTTCTGCTGGTGCTTCATTAGATTAACTTGGATAAGACATGACCACCCAACTGTGAAACTTTCCTCTAGTTCTCCCCCAAGCCAAGACCATTACTCTTATAGAATCAACAACCTCTTGTTGTTCTAGTAAATGCATTCTTATGCCTCACCTCCCCTAGTAGACTTTCCTTGGCGGTGTCCCACTTTTCTGGGTGTTGCCAATACCTATAACCTAGGATTTCCCTATTTTTATACAACATGATTCTTTTTTACTTTCAAGCTCATATTTTCCACTGCGGTGTTTTATTCACCCATTCCCAATGCTTCTTCCCCCACACTGGGTGATTTATTATATTTTTCTCTCCCAATCTAATCAATCACATAAATTCACTCCTAGGGCTTTTTAGGAGTAGTTTGGGAAGATTTTGTTTCCATCCTAACTAGCCACATTGGATTCTATATTGGAATAATGATCTCATTAAGTCACATGTTATTTTCCAAGTTAATCCTCCAAAGTGATATCTTTAATATTATTCAAATCTATTAATTAAATTATCATGGTTATTCCAAAAAGTCAAATATGAATTCCTTGCCATTACTAAAAATATTTCAAACTACCAAAAAAAAATTCATATGAACATAAGGGGGTACTACAGAAATACTGATCATAACGTGTAGAATCTTAACTCAGATCATGCTTGAAGGAGAAGGCTCAAATTATAGTTGCATTAATTGTCATCAAAAGAGAACTCGTATATTTTTCATCCAAAGAAACTTGTCCATCAAACTTATTTTACTGTTATAGAGGATTATCAGATCTCTATCATAAACATCTCAAATAGAAATAAGGTAACTCAAATTGTATCCATATAGTCTAAACTAAACTTGAAATGGACAATATCCTAAGAGGATTACTCTTCTTCATTTAAGAGGGAACTCATATTACTTGAAATGCCCAAAACTCAAGAACAACAACTTCTATATGAGCTTAAAGTAGAGAGGGATGACTTCAAAGGAAACTAGAATCAACCCATAGTCTATTAGCTTCAGGATCTCGCTTCAATTCATAATTTGTGTCATATTTTTTTGTAGCATACTCTCCTCACATACTGTAACATACTCAGAAAGGAGTGATTCATATTAGGGATAGAAATATTATTATACACACATATACTAAGGATCTCATATCATGTTGTCCTTATTTTCTTTGATGAATGCGCTGCTGAAGGAGTATACTCAAATAGGCCAACTGAGATGATCTTCAAACCGTTTTCTCCACCTTAGCTCTAATATCACGTTGAGAAATCAAAAGGGGAGGATTTATCTTACTTTATAATTACTTGTGAATTAGTTGTTGTTATTATTTAAGTGTTCTTTATTTCATCAAGAAGTTACCAAAGAAGCATAACATAGAGACCACATAAAAAAAGAGGCATAGAGATAACCCTGATATCTGTATATTACATAAGTAAGAAAATATGAGAATATTACAATGATTTTCTCTAACTAGAGAAACCTCTACATTATCTCTATCTGTCTCACTACTTCCTAGACAAGCCTTGGCCAATACTTAACCAATTTTCTGCCCTCCAGGATCCTTATTTCCTTGCGTTGTTTCCTTGGGTTATTATCCTTTATTAATTAGGGAAATTTCCAATATGAATTTCGCAATACATCTAGGGCCTTCCTTTGACTGCATCCACCAGTTGTATAATTTGGATGATTATACAACTGATAGTACGCTTCCATTGAACTTCAATATCAATTGGGTCTTTCTCAGAATTAGCATGCATGAGTTATTTATGAGTGAATCATCAGTTATCTGATTGGTCATTAGATGTGGTTCAATTCAAAGTTCCACTCTTTGACCTCTCACTAGTTTCCCCATCAGTTCGAACTAGTTAAACTGATTTTAACTCAGATAAACTGAGTTTATTAATTAAAACTCAAAATAAACTCAACCATGGCTCCTATAATGTAGGGCACACTCTACATGACTCAAGTTAGACCCTCAAATTGAATTAACTGAACCAACTATTCCATACTAACTTATTTAACTTGTACAAGTTGTCTTGTGATTTGGAATTACAATTTTATTCTAACTTAATTCAAGGGAAAATTAAATTAGAATCTTTCTTGGTGCCATTTTCAACACTCCCTCTTAGCTACATTGAAATTTATGCTACGGTTGTTTTCTTGAGAAATTTTTTGGCTTATTCAAGACTTCGTGTAGTAGACGTGTTATGAAAACATCTCCAAAAATAGAAGAGAAGAGAGATCAACACCTTAGAAATCAACCACTTCGAGGGGGCAACCTCCAATACATTACATAAATGAACAATTATTGGATGATACAAATGACAAAACCTCCTTCTATATATAGGGGTTCATTGGGTCACAATATAATCCTAGTCGGCCTAACAATAATAATGTAAGGGAATAATAATACGAATATGGGGGTTACAGGGGCCAAAAATAACAATAAGGGGGCTACACTAATAAAAATAAGCGACTACACTAGTAATATGGGGACCTAACATGCCCCTCTCCTTCAAAAAACTGTTGTCCTCATTGCTTGAGTAGCTCTCGATGCTTCTATATAAAATTCTCATACTCCCATGTAGAATCTTTAGTGGGTAAGTTCTTCCACTTGATGAGATACTCTGAAATTGATCGATTTCATAGTTGTCGAGTTCTTGTTTCCGTGACTGTTTTAGGATCCAATATGATTTTTCCTTCCTCATCAAGTTTTGGAAATATTGTTTGAACTAGAATTTTGTCACCTATAACCTTCTTTAAGCATGAAACATGGAAAATTGGATGCACTCACGAAGAAGAAGGAAGCTCCAATTTGTTTGCCATAGTACCAATATTTTGCAACACCTTGTAAGGACCATAGTATTCTGGCAATAATTTATTATCCTTCTTAGCTTGCTTGAGGGAAATTTGTTTGTATAGTTGTATACATAAAAATACCCAGTCTCCTACATCAAAACTTCTCTTGTTGCAATGTTGATCTGTCTGTTGTTTCATTCGATTTTGTGCCAAATTAAGGTTATCCTTTAAGGGTTGGAGAACTTGTTGTTGATGCTCGATGTGATCTTCCACTAATTGCACCTTAGAAGTTTCTCTTAAAGATGATGTGATGGACGGTGGATGATATCCATAAAGTGCCATAAATGGGGTCATTTTTGCTGCAGTACAGAAGGAAGTGTTATACCACCATTCCATGACAGGTAACCACTTGACCCATTGTGTTTTTTTATCAGATACAAAACAATGAATACATCCTTCTAAAAATTTGTTCACTATCTCAGTTTGACCATCAAATTGAGGATGATAAGATGAGCTATGAGCTAGTTGAGTAACCAAACAAGAAAATAATTTTGTCCAAAAATTTCCAGTAAAAATGGGATCTCTATCGCTTACTATAAACTTTGGGTTTCCATGTAGCTTTTGAATTGTTTCCATAAATGCATTTGCAACTATACTTGCTTTAAATGGATGAGATAATGCACAAAAGTGTGCATACTTGGTAATTCTATGAACTACCACCATGATGACACTCTTTCCTCTAGACTTAGGTAAACATGTAATAAAATCTATTGAAATCTCTTCCCAACGTTGACTTGGAATGGATAAAGGCTATAGAATACCCGAGGTCTTAATTGCATCAACTTTATTTTGTGGGAAAACCAAACATTCTGCCACAAACTTTTCAATATCAGATTTAAGGCCATCCCAAAAAAAATTCTTTCTTCACCCTGTGGTAAGTTTTTAAAAATCCTGAGTGTCCTCCTAAAGGAGAAGTGTGCAATTCCAAAAGAATATTTTGTTTTATTTGGGAATTATTACAAAGATATAAGCAATCTTTGTACCGTAAGGAATCATTTTTCCAACTAAATGTATCAGATGTACTAGGATCTTGCTTCAACTTTTGAATGAGTGTCCACACTTCTTCATCCTTCTTCCATTCATCCCTTGCTTCAGCTATCCAATCTGGTTGGATAATAGAAATTGCACAAAGCAATGCTTCCACCTCTTCATCCCTTCTTGAGAGTGCATCTGCAACAACATTTAGCTTCCCTTTTTTGTATATGATTTCAAAGTCATAACCCAACATCTTTGTGACCCATTTTTGCTGCTCTTCTAAAGATAGTCTTTGTTCCAAAAAGTGTTTAAGACTATCATGATCAGGTTTTACCTTGAAGTGTCTTCCCATTAGGTAAGGTCGCCATTTCTTTAGTGCATGTAGTATTGCCAACATTTCCTTCTCATAAATACCTTTCTATAAATACTTTCCTTTGATTGGATGACTTTCAAAAGCAATGGGTCTTCCTCCATTAACATAACAATTCCATTTTCACAGGAGCATCACATTCCACAATGATATTTTGTGAAGTCTGGCATAGCTAAGACCTATGCTAAGCACATTTCCTCTTTAAGATGTTTTAAGGCCTTAGTTTCTTCAGGAGTCCATGAAAATGCATCTTTCTTCATTAATGTTGTTATTGGTGTTGCTATTCTCCCATAATTCTTAACAAACTTGCGATAATACCCTATTAACCCGAGAAATTCTCGCAACTGCTTTATGGTTGTGGGTACTTTCCATTCCTTAATGGCTTGAATTTTTTTAGGGTATACCTTAACACCCACGTGAGATACAATATGACCCATATATTCCACCTCTTGTACTCCAAAGAAAAATTTGGATTTTTTTTCATATAATTGTTTCTCCTCCAATAATTAGAGCACTACATCAACATGTTGAACATGATCCTTCCAAGACCTGTTGTAGATTAGTATGTCATCAAAAAATACTAGCACAAATTTTCTAAGAAAGGGTTTGAAAATGGAATTCCTTAACCCTTGAAATGTAGAAGGTGCATTGGTAAGGCCAAAAGGCATGACCAAAAATTCATAATGACCCTCATGAGTTCAAAATGAAGTTTTCGGAATATCTTCAATCTTCATTCTAATTTGATGATATCCTGAACGAAGATCCAACTTGGTAAAATAAATAGCGCCATGTAATTCATCCAATAATTTGTCAATCATAGGAATGGGAAATTTATCTTTAATAGTGAGCTTATTGAACTCCCTATAATATATACACATGCACCATGATCCATCCTTCTTGTGCACCAATACTACTGAAGCAGAGAAAGAACTTTGACTAGGTTGAATTATACCAGCTTATACATTTCTGCAATCATATGTTCAATTTCGCTCTTTTTGACATAAGGATATCAATAAGGCCTAATGTTTGGAGGAAAAATTCCTAGAATCAAATGATACCATGATCATGATCATGAATAGGTGGGAGTCCTTTGTGAGTATCAAAGACCTTGGAATGATTGTCTAAGACTTTTTGGAGATCTGGAGAAATAGTTGATTTTGATGTTGGAACTTCTTGTGAGCATAGTTGTGCAATTACCTCTCAATTGTGCAATTACCTCGTTGTTATTTCTTCAATTTGTCATGACATTAGAGATTATTAGCTTTCCTGGCTTCCCTGTAATACCCTGTAATACGACTTCCTTTCCTTCTAAAAAAAAAATTCAAGAAAATTTCTTGAGAATTAAAAGCTACCGTCCCCAAATATTGTAACCATTGTACTCCTAGTACAACATCAACACCTCCCATAGGAATGGAAAGCATTGGAATATTCAATACATATTCCCCCATGGTTAGCTTGATATTATGACATTTTCCAGAGCAATTTATAGTTCCTCCACATTTGCAACCATCATTTGAAATTCTAGTGCTGGGTATAGGAAACAATTTAACTCCTTGGCTACCTTATAATGAATAAAATTATGGGTGCTACCTGAATCAATCAACACTATTACCTTTTTCTTCTTGATATGTCCTTCTATCTTGAGAGTTTGAGCAGTGGTAATTCTTGCCAATGCATTACACGATATGGTCAGACTCATTTCTTCTTATTCTAGGGTTGGTTCCTGGTTTATATCCTCTTGTTTTGAAGTTTCTTGTTCATTTTCTTCCTCCTCTTCATAATCTATGTAAAATAATTTCTTCTCAGCACACTTATGACCTTTAGTGTATATGCTATCGCAACTGTAGCAAATCCCTTTTTCTCTTTTTTCTTCCAATTGTTGTGGTGTCAACCTTGTAGGTTGTGGAAGTCTAGGAGTAGCAATACTTCCATCTTTATAGATGTGAGTGGTAGGCTTCCTTGTCGCCATAATTTTACATTCAATTTTTCTTACCAATCGGAATGCCTTCTCTAATGAATCAGGTTCCCAAATGCAAAATTCATGTCGGATGTTATTCTTTAAATTCCTTATGAAGACATCAATCCTGTGTTCCTCTAGAATATCAGTTACCATTATATTCAATTTCTGGAAGTCCTCAATGTGCTCCACCACTGAACCCTTTTGTTTGAGATTTATCAATTGGCTAAAGAAGGTGTTTCTCTTTGTATCCTCATAATGTGATATCATTTCCTCCATAAAAATTGACCAAGTGACAATTTTTTTATGGGAGAAAAGCCATCAAAACCATACAAATGTATTTTGTTCTAAATGTAAAGTTGCAATGCATACCTTTTGTGTGTTTTGCACATTATTGATATCAAAATATTGCTCCATCTGTAGTATCCATGTTACAAGATCCTTGCCATCAAAATTCCTCATATCCATCTTTTGAATATGGGGGTTCTTCAATCCAACATTAGAGTTTATGAAATCACGATTAACATTTATTTTTTTCTCATCATGAGTTTCCTCTATTATCTTTTCAGCATTAGGAAACATTTATTGTATCAACTTTGTCAAACCTTCCATGTATGAATTTAGATCAATATTCATGTTTTCCATGTTGTCTTTCATGTTTTCCATGTTGTATTTCATGTCATCCATGCTAGCTTCCATGCCATCCATCTTAGCTTCCACACCTTTCTTCAAAGATTCCATTTCATTTTTTGTTGCTCTTTGCGAGAACGAAATTTGGTGCACTTGCTCTCGTAATTTTGATATGTCATGTTGCAATTCTTCATCTTCATGGGTCATATTAGAGACTTCTAAAGGCTTAATGGGTGTTGAATTATTTTTAGGAGGAATTTTATAACCGAATATTGATCCTTGGAATCAATTCAAGCTTTTTTTTCACACAAGACTTATTCAATTCGAAAAACAAAATACACACCTTTTTATTGATTTTAAGGATCTCGATATTGAAAATGAATTATCTTTGTGATTTTGGATCTTCAATATATGAAATTTGACCCTATAGTAGCCCTATGAAGCTTCTTCCAATTTCCATAGGTCTCACCTGATTTGGATTCTTCATGACAAAGTTATCCCCAATCTTCCACAATGAACTAATTATGGACTGGTTTTGTAGATAAAACTTGTATGATGTGCCACGTGTCATTGTTTCCTCCTTCGGCTCTAAAATTGATACAAAGAAAACTGAAGGTTGTGTTCTTGCAGCCAATTTTTACATAATTCCAATCTGATGCTCAGAGTGAGAGTTATGAAAATTTTCCCAGGGTCACCTCTTTGAGATGAAATTCGGAAGCCTGAAACAACACTAACTTCCACAGATCATATCTCCAAACTTATTATGAATAAAGCTCTAAAATTTTCCACGAAATTCCTCAGGATTTTTTCTTCTCTCTGTAAACATTTCAGCCTCTGAACCCTCGTAGAAAAAAAATTATTGCGAAAATTCCATGATGAATTGTTTAAGTTAAATTCAAGAGCCTGCAAAAATCCCTAACTTCCATAGATCATATCACTGAAAATATTGTGAACCAAGATCTGAAATTTTTCCATGACCTTCCTCAATATTTCAGCTTCACGCTGTAAAAAAATTGTCTTCTTAACCTTTGTAGAAAATTTTTTATAGCGAAAATGCCATGATGACCTGTTTGGAGTAGCAAAACCCTAGAATCCAAAGCTTTGATACCAAATGTTATGAAACCAACTCCAAAAATAGAAGAGAAGAGAGATCAATGCCTTTGAAATCAGCCACTTCAAGGGGGAAACCTCCAATACATTACATAAATGAACAATTCTTGGATGATACAAATGACAAAACCTCCTTCTATATATAGGGGTCCATGAAGTCGCAATATAATCCTAGCTGACCTAATAGTAATAATGTAAGGGAACAATAATAATAATGTGAGGGTTACATGGGCCAACAATAACAATAAGGGAGCTAGAATAATAAAAATAAGGGACTAAATTAGTAATATGAGGACCTAACATGACGAAAAATGGAAAGTGAAATTTGATAGAGCCTTATATAACCACAACCTCATCGCAACTTGGTCACAACTCTAAGTCATGTCGATGAAAGGTGCTAATAGGAAGGCACTCCAACAATCGACGTAGGAAATTGGTAGTAGAAGAATTTTTAGCAGTGGCATGGACATAGTTGGCGGTATATTTGGTGATTTTTCCAAATTTGGTGGTGTGCCAAATTTTAAAAATCACAGATGAAACCTGTGAAATTTCCAAAATTGGATATTTGGATAGTTTAACTCTGTTTTTCTCAGAGAGATAATAGTTCAGAAATTGAAGAATTAAATAATACATTTTGAAGACTTGATATGTGTGGTAGATAAGAAAAAATAAGGAATCTTGTAGGAAAAAGAGTTGAAGTTAACTAAAAGTTCAATAACTAGAATTATCAGCTCAATTTTCTATATAAGCATAATCGAATTTGCAAGGTGAGGTGTGATGATGAGTGATGGTGTCTATGGCGGTTTGATCAATAATTTGTGATTTTTGAAGGTGATTTTATGTTGATTGGGGTGAGTAATTTATTTTAGTAATTATTGGTTTTATTAAAGGAAGTGGCCTTCATGATTTGAGTTTTTAAATGGAATGGAAAATGAAATAAGGAGGTCAATCAAGTAGCATCTTGTAGATAAAGGGTTGTATCTCCTTCCAGTAGTGGCTAGTAAATAGTTAGGGGTTGCATATCCTTTCAATGGTAGCTGATAAAATAGAGGTTGTTTCTCCTTTCAATTGTAGCTAATAAATTATGGAGTAGTAGCTTCCTTCTGGTTGTAGCCAAATAATTTTGTAACAAGTAGAAGCTTTCCCTTGTGATGAAAATTGAAGAAAACATTTGAAGAATCTATGTGTGATATTTTGTGCTTCTTATGTTAATGATTGTGATGCTCCTATGAATTGTTGCTAAAGTATTTAAGGGTGTCCTAACATTCTTTTCTAGTGATTTTTTTTTTTTAAATTCCTATAATGTTGATTCACCCCCCCCCCTCTTAGTATTGTCCCAATTTCTAACAATTGGTATCATAGCAACCAGGTTTCTTCAAGATCAATTTAACAACTAGAGGAAAGATCAAGGACGATGGAAAACTAGGAAGGAGGATACACCAATAGGGCACCATTGTTCAATGAAACAAATTATGTGTTCTGGAAAGTCAAAATGAAAACCTATATTCATGTTAAATTGTAGCAAGAAAAGGCTTCATTTGAATTTTGTCTTAGTCAAATGGAGAAATTTTAATTTCCACTTCAGTAGGATGAATTGAGTTGCAGTTAGTAGGAGTGAAATGGCCAAGTCACTTAGCTAAGTCAGTCAATTTGAGTTAGTGGGAAAGAAGTAGAGTTATGCATGAGTTGATTGCGAAGATCTAGAAACATAGTGGAGTTATATTTAGTGAGACTCAAGTATCTAAGCTCTAGTAATGAATAGAATCAGTGTGAATTCAGTTGAGTAGTTGTAACTTTTGTTAACTCACTGATCTCTCAGTTAACTAGTCAATTTACTAAATGTAGAAATTATACAACAAGCATGTATATCATGGATTCAATCTGATCTAACAATGTAATAAAGTTAAATACTGAATCGCTTCTACAAATATTTTATGGAATTAAAAACACAATCGCCAATCAAGCCACAACACAGATAATTTCCTGGGGAAAGCTTGGTGCTCAAAACCCCACTATCTTCTATTGTATATTCAACATGGAATCATGAAACAATTACATACAACTCTTCTCACAAGAGCCCTCATGTACTCAGCTAATTGTCTCACACTGTCTCAGATAAAACTAACCAATACTTAGCCAATTTACTGCCTCCAGACAGACTGCCTTGCTTGCACAATCCTCAAAAGTCGTAATCCCTAAAGAATAGGAATTTTGGCCTTCCTTGACCGTGCAAGTACCATGGGAAATCCAATGGGTGTTTGGTTTCATGGGTTCAACCCAATAATCCTAAAATTGATAATAAACTTCCCTTTCACCTAGATCTCAACTAGGTCTCCACTAGATCTGACATGCATGCAACTAATAATAGTAAATCCTCAGTTGCATGTGAGATCACTGATTGTGAATTAAATAATATTTAATTCACTTGATCTCTCACTAGTGTATCTAACAGTTACAACTAGAACAACTGAGTTTAACTCACTTAATTGAGTTAAAATCTTTACAACTTGCATTAACTAATGCACCACTGCACTTTGAACTCTGTTACAACAGGAATTACTCTGCATGCCTCACCAACTACCTGTAACTCAGAATTCATGAGTTAATTGAGTTTATAACACTCATTTAACTATTATAAGTTATTTGGAGATTAGATTACATTTTATTTTCCATCTTAATTAAGGGATACCTAAAATAGAAATGCACCAAATTTAGCCATGTGGTCCCACCCTGGTGTAGGTGCTGCTTGGACATCCTGGTCCGACACTAGGCATGGGCGCTGAAATTTCTTGTTGAATCTCAACACTCCCTGTAAAAAAGAAAGGGATTATCCTTCACCCTGATCCTGCCTCTATGGTATTAGAATTATCTCCTAGTGAGCGCCTTTGTCAGAATATATTCATCCTTATCTTCCATGGGAATGTACTGAAGCAACATTATTCTCCTCTACACACAATCTCTAAGAGGATGGTATTGGATATCTATGTGCGTGGACCTATCATGAAACGCATGATTAATAGAGAGTTTAATGAAACTCTGATTATCAAAATGTATCACTATTGGATCCATCTGAGAACCAAACAAACCAACCAAGATATTTCTCATCCAGATAGGCTGGCATGCAGCTTAACTTGCTGCCATGTACTCTGCTTCTGTTGAACTGAGTGCCATATATCACCACTTCCTGCTATTAGGTATGTTTTATATTCCTTCCATGATTAGTTCCATCTTCCATATGCAAGTGCAGTGGGTAGCCTGATGTACGCAATGGTTTGTACTAGACTATAAATTGCACATGCAATGGCAGTATTGAGCAGGTTTATGTCAAAACCAAGGAAGGAGCATTGGAAAACAGTGAAGCGGGTTTTCAGATATTTGTGTGGCACTAGTGATTATGGTTTGTGCTACCATGGAATACCAGGAGTGGAAAGAGTTTTGGACATTCGTGGTTTTGTTGATGCAGACTGGGCTGGAGATCTGGACCAAAGAAGATCTACAAGTGGGTATGTTTTTAGCCTATTTGGATGTGCAGCCAGTTGGATGAGTAAAAGACAGTCTATAGTGGATCTTTCAACTACAGAGGCAAAATACATGGTAGCCACTCGTGCAAGCAAGGAAGCAGTTTGGTTGCAGAGATTGTGTTCAAGTATGGGGTTAGTTTAGCAAGATATAAGGACAGATTGTGATAGCCAAAGTAAATTTTCTTGGCTAAGAACCCTTCTTATCATTCAAAGACAAAGAAAATTGATGTTCAATATCACTTTGTGAGAGATATGGTTGAGTATAAAAGGGTGTTGCTGGCAAAGGTGGACACTTTGAAGAATGTTGCAGATGCATTGACAAAGTCTATGAGCACTCAAAAGTTCTTTTGGTGTAGAGAAACAATCGGTGTTGCAGAGCTGGACTGATGATTAAGCTCTCTTGTGGCCCCCTACAGAAAGAAAAAAACAAGTGGGAGAATGTTGGGTATGTGTTATATTATTTCCACGATTAGTTCCATGTGCTGTACATTGTGCTAGGTGCAGTAGGGGGGTCACAGGGGGGCGACAGGAGGGGGATCATGGAGGGAATATTTTTTTTCGGTGGGCAGACCCACCCATGGTTTTGTGCATGGGTTTGCACATGGTTTTGGGGGACGATGGTTTTCGGCCCCTGTTATTTTGTAGATATGGTCAAGGGAACTACGGTTATGTTATAATCCAGGGTTAATGGATTGTGGTTTATGAATGCTTCGACATGTATATATATTTCTTGTAACACTAAAAGGAATATAATGAAAAAGCAAGCTGGTAGTCCCGATTTGGGATTCAGGGGAATATCTCTGTGTATATTTTTTTTATGTTTTATGCTCTCGCTATTTTTTATTTTTTGTCTTTAAGATTTGTTTGCAAATAATTTCTATACAGGGTTAAAACCTACACCTGCTTTACCAAGAAACTATTGTTGATCCTATGTTGAAGATCCCTCCTGATGTGATCTTTTTGTCTGATGGACTTCCTACCCAATCTGCATTCATGAAGCCTTGAAGCTTCACTCCCTCTATCTATCTGTACCAAAGACACTACTTTGATGTTCCCCTCAATTATCTCAAGAAATGCTTCCCCGCCTTCCAAAAGAGCTAGGTAGGATTAACCATAGCTTTCCTCAGCTAGTCAACTGCGCAGAAAATGTCTGGTCTGGCATTCAATAGATACATCAGTGAACCAACTTCTTGTAGACAGTAGCATCCAATAATTCTCGAGAAGTAGCATCCTCTTTCCTTCAATTTCCTGGAAGATAAGTATCCATGGGTTTGCAGATTTCCATGTGAAACTTAACCAGTATCTCTTTGGCGTAATTTCCTTGAGACACAAAAATTTCACCATCCTGCTGCCATATTTTCAAACCAAGGAAATAATGAAGGAGTCCCATGTCCTTCATTTTGAACTCCCTTGCAAGATCCTCCTTGCATGAGTGTATCAGCTTCTCACCACCAGTCAAAATTAGATCATCAACATAAAGAAAAATAATCAATAACTTACCCTCAACCAAAATCTGATATAGGTTTTCATCTGCTTCACTTTTGGTGAAGCACAATCCGGTGAAATAGTTATCTATCCAAGTGTACCAAGCACGAGGTGCTTTCTTTATCCCATACAATGCTCTCTTGAGTCGACACACATGTGACTCATTGTTGAAGATCTCGAAACCTTCAGGCTGTTCTCTGTACACTTCTTCCTCAATCACTCCATTGAGAAACAGAATTTTCATATCCATCTGATGAATGCGTCAGCCCATATACGTTGAGAGTGCAAGGATGGATCTAATGGAAGAGTACCTTGCAACAGGTGAAAAAGTCTCATCATAATCAATCCCCTCGATCTGTGAGAATCCCTGGGTAACAAATCTGGCCTTGTATTTCTCCACACTCCCATTAGCAACTTGCTTTACCTTGTAGATCCATCTAGATCCAACCACTGATTTGTCGACTGGCCTTGGGACAATATCCCATGCATTATTTTTGACAATGGAGTCATACTCCTCGAGCATTGCATCAACCCAAGTTGGTTTCTGCGCTGCCTCCTAAAACGAAGATGGTTCAGTCACAATAAATTTTCTCATAAGAGCCATGTATCCAGTAAACCTGTCTGGAGACTCTCTCTATCTGCACTATGAAGTAGGGAATCCTACATTCTCTATAGCATCAAGTCTCAATCTATCAACTTTCGTGGTGCGCCTTCTACCATTTTTGATGGATGGCTCTGCATGAGTGTTTTCTACCACTCCATGATCCTCCTCATGTGGCTGCTCCACATCGTGAGGCTCGTCCTTGGGAACCAATAGTTCTTCCTCTACATGCAAGTGTAGGTCCCTCTCAAGGGACAACCGCATGGCATTCTCCTCATCAAATTTTATATCCCATCGCACAACAATAATTATTTTGTTTGGAAAATATGCACGATAGTTATGGGGCGTTTCAGTATACCCCACAAAAATCCTGATCCCAGTTGTCGATTGCATGCTTCCGTCCACATATGCATCAGTAGGCCTTGATCATGCAACATCGCTCTTGCTACACTCACAATCATTCTATTATTTCTTTCAACGACTCCATTCTGCTGTGGGTTGTGAGGCACTATCAGTTCTCTTCAAATTTCTTCTTTGCTGTACAAGTTCTTGAATTCTTTAGAGATGTATTCACCACCATTATCGCTCCTCAGAGCCATCAATTGCTTCCCCGAATATTTCTCCACCAGTGCCTTAAACTCAAGAAACTTTGAGAATGTCTGATCTTTCTTTTGCATGAAGAAGATCCAACACTTATGAGAAAATTCATCAATAAATATCACATAGTACTTATGTTTTGCTGTCGAAGCAACATAGAATGGTCCACACACGTCTGTGTGAACTCTCTCAAGGATCACCAAAGCTCAGTTCTCCTTCTCATGAAAGGTGGCCTTTACATATTTTCCCATAGTACATCCCTTGCATGTGTCTAACTATGCAAGTTTACCCTAGGGAAGACCCGTAGAAATCTGTTGCACGAATTTCAAGGCTCTATGGTGAAGATGGCCCAATCTCCTGTGCCATAATTCGCCCTCATCCTGGCTCACCACTTTATCTGCCTTGCCCATCAATGCTACGCAACCGTCACATCTAGCTTGTAGAAATTCTTAACTTGAATCCCTATATTCTTGGCTTGTACTGTTGTTTTTTGTCACTGGAAAGCTTTTCCTTCACTAAAAACAACATCATAGTCTATATCCTCCAACATTGCAACTGAGACTATATTTTTCTTCAAACCTGGTACATGCTTTACATATTTTAATTGAAATGGTTTACCTTAATACCTTTGGAAGGTAATGGTACCAATCTCAGTAGCACTGTACCGCTCGTCATCACCCATTTCAATATGCATCTTGAGATCCTTCTCCTCCAAGATACTAAAAAGTTCCTTGTCTCCCGTCATGTGAAAGGAAGTGCCAATATCCAAATACCATAAAGATCCCAATGCACTTGACACCATGCATGTGATTAATGAGAATTCAAGCTCAAATTGCGAGGCCAAAGCCTCACCAGTTGCAGATCCTCCAACCTTCTTTTGTGGATAGTTAGTAGCACAATGCCCATGCTCGTGACAGTGAAAACACTTCACCCTAGACATGTCCTGCTTATTGCCATCTTTTGACTCAGATTTGGAATGGAATTTATTCCCCTTCCCCTTCTTTGCCTTAGCAGCTAAATAAAATTCTTCTTCGTCTTCATTCTCAGATGAAGATCCATCTCTGGTGTTCCGTCTAAACTCATCCTACACCAAATCCGACCACAAGCGTTCCCAATCTAGCAAATTTTCCCTTCCATCGATAGAGTCTTGATAACTATGCCAAATATTGGGAAGTCCTAGGAGAGCCAAGGTCACTAAATCATCATCAACGACAGTTATACCAATGCTCCCCAGTTCATCCTGACATTGGATAAACTTTGTTAAATATTTTCGTATGGAGTCGTCTTTCTCCATCTTGATCTTCCTGAGTTTATCTTTGAGCACCAATTTCCTATGGTCGATGTTGCTCTAAAATATAACCGTTAAAGCCTTCCACATTGCATATAGTGTGGCTTTCCCATGGAGGCTTGAGTCAATGTGGTCTTCTACTCCCTCCAATAGGATCATCCTCGCCTTTTCCACTTTCTTTTGCTATGCATCAAGATCTTGAGCATCTGTCATAGTGGGTTTAGGAACATCATTGTCAATGAATTCCTTCAAGCTATTTTCTTCGAGTACTTCCTCCATCCTGTCCTTCCAAGAAGTATAGTTTGAGCTTCCCTTGAGTGCATACTCCAACCTCAAGCCATTGAAAGCCATTTTGATCCTAAATCAGTTGTAGCACCAAGAAAGTCTTTTTGCAAATTCAAATTCTATCTAGTGACAAACTCAGCTCCTCCTTCACAATTGTGATTTCCTGTGCTCTGATACCATGTAGAAATTATACAAAAAACATATATATCATGTATTCAATATGATCTAACAATGTAATAAAGTTAAATACTGAATCACTTCTACAAATCTTTTGCGAAATTAAAAACACAATCGCCAATCACATGAAGCAAAGAAGAATCAATGAAGCCACAACACAGATAATTTCCAGAGGAAAGCTTGCTGCTCAAAATCCAACTATATTTTATTGTATATTCATCATGGAATCATGAAACAATTACATAAAACTCTTCTCACAAGAGCCCTCATGTACTCAACTAATTTTCTCACACTATCTCAGATAAAACTGACCAATACTTAGCCAATTTTCTACCTCCAGACAATTTGCCTTGTTGTGCAATCCCTGATGAATTCAATCCCTAAAGAATAGGAATTTTGGCCTTCCTTTACTGCACAAGTATCATGGGCACTCCAATGGGTGTTTGGTTGCATGGATGCAACCCAATAATCCATAACTGATAGTCAACTTCCCTTTCACCTAGATCTCAACTGGGTCTCCACTAGATCTGACATGCATGCAGCTAATAATAGTAAATCCTTAGTTTCATGTGAGATCATTGATTGTGAATTAAATAATACTTAATTCACTTGATCTATCACTAGTGTATCTAACAGTTACAACTAGCACAACTGAGTTTAACTCACTTAACTAAGTTAAACTATTTACAATCTGCATGAACTAATGCACCACTACACTTCGAACTCTGCTACAACTAGAATTACTCAACATGCCTCACCAAATACCTCTAACTCGAAATTCATCAGTTAAATGAGTTTATCACACTCAATTAACTATTAAAAGTTATTTTGAGATTAGATTACATTTTATTGTACATCTTAATTAAGGGATAACTAACATATACATGCACTAAATTTAGCACTATGGTCCCACCATAGTGTAGGTGCTACTTGGACCTTCTGGTCCCACAGTAGGCGTGGGTGCTGAAATTTCTTACTGAATATCAATACTAAAAATAATCCTAGTCATGCATGCAATTTGAATTACCTATTTGAGTGGAGGGAAAATGCATCATTGTATTTATTATTGTATACTATTGAGTGTATAGATTTGGTATGTAGAGGATGAGATAATTTCCTCTAAATTGCTCAAGGAAATAGGAGTGAATGCAAGAATGCGAGTGCAGGAAGAGTGAGTGCAAGAACACAAGTGCATGTAGAGCAAGTGTAGGAACATGAATGCAAACTCGATATTTTCTAGAGCAATATCAAGAGCAGGATATCAATATTGTAGTGCAGATTGAGGTTTAAATATTGAATCTATCATTGTAATTGATCTTTGTCTCATTTGATATAATACAATCAAAGGAGGGGTTTTTCCTAGTTGGTTTCCCTAGTAAGAATACTGTGTTCATTGTGATTGAATGATTGTATGTGTTTTTATTATATGTTTCCATTTCTCTAGATTGAGTAGAAGAAATTTATGTCTATTGATTTTAGTTTCATTTCATTAAGAACTACAAATTTCAAATTATTTCTACATGGTATCAGAGCTATTTAAAACTACATAGAAACCAGGTTCCCGATATTCTCTCAGAGAAATTTTGAATATTAAAATTATGGTGCAGGAATTTCTCCAATGCAGGTGGAAAATGCGAGTTTGCAAGAGGGGGCAAAGAGATTTCCCACAGGGAGATCGAGGCTTAGAGGGAGTCTAATTTTAGAGGGAGAAAGCCTATGGAAGCTAGTACTTCAGGATCTGGGGATATCAAACTCATTATCGCATCATTTGCAAAAATATTGTGGAAGCAACAACAGAGTAGTAGCAACAACATTATGAGTAGGTTAGATTTCAATTTGTATGCATATATACCTCCATGAGTGAGGTGGGGCGATGTAGAGCCTTAGTCCTAGAGTTGCAAATATTTGGTGAAGGTCCATAGGAGAGCAACAAAAATTGCAATATACTTTTCTCAGCTACAGGGGCCCATAGTTTTTAGTAGCAAAAGGATCATTGTTAGTTGATGTAGTTAGATATTGGGCAACAATTGCAGAATAGTAGTAGTTAGAGACTCAGGATTCAGTTGTAAAACATATATAGTTGATTCAGTATTTTAGATGCTTCTCAGTTGTAGTTGTTGCAGTAGAAACAAAAACAGTTAGAGGGAGAGTTAATTTTGTTACATTGCATTATTACAAAGGAGTAGGACTAGGGTTATGCATAACCCTTTTCTTGCTAAGAGTGATTTTAAATTGTTGTAAGAAAAGGCTTCATTTGACTTGTGCCTTAGTCAAATGGAGAAATTAGAATTTCCACTTCAGTAGGATGACTAGAGTTGCAGTTAGCAAGAGTGACATGGCCAGGTCACTTAGTTATGTCAGTAAATTCAATTTTTTGGGAAATAAGTAGAGTTGCACATGAGTTGATTGCTAATATATAGTAATCTAGTGGAGTTATAGTCAGTGAAACTAATTTATCTGAGCTCTAGTCATGAATAAAGTCAGTATGAGTTCAATTGAGTAGTTATAAATGTTGTTAACTCACTAATCTCTTACTTAACTAGTCAATTTACTAAAAATGCCCCTAGTCATGCATGCAATTATAATTTCCTAATTGAGTGGGGGGAAAGACATAATTGTATTTATTATCATGTACTATTAAATGTACAAAGTTGGTATAGTGCAGAAACATGCGTGTAGGAAAAGCGAGTGCAGGAATACGAGTCCACACTCAATATTTTTCAAGCAATATCAAGAGAAGGAGATTAGTAGATCAGTGCGGGTTGAGCTTCAAAGGTTGAATATGTCATTTTAATTAATAATTATCACATATGATTAAATACAAACACAGGAGAGGTTTTTCCCTGTTGGTTTCCTAGTAAAAATACTGTGTTCATTGTGATTGAATGATTGCATGTGTTTCTATTATATGTTTTCCTTTTCGCAGATTGAGTAGAAGAAATTTGTGTCTATTGATTTTAGTTTGATTTCATTAACAATTGATTTTTTTTAGTTATTTCTACAATTCAATCACTTGGTGCTGATGTATGGGATGCAGTGGAAGAAGAATACCAAAAGCCTCAGGCGTCGATTACTAGAGATCAAAATATGGATTTTGCATATAATTAATACTAAAGCTATGAATTCCCTTCTTGTTGGCATACTTGAATTTGAACTAGTAAAATTCATGGATTTCTCTACTACCACAACTATTTGGGACAAGATGAGTAGTTGTTATGAAGGTGAAAACAAGATAAAGCAAGCCAAACTTCAAGGTTGTAGAATTCAATTTGAGTCTTTGAAGATGCATGATGATGGAGATATCTCTAAATGCTTTCTTAGAGTTGATGAGGTTGTGAACACTATAAGAGGTCTTGATGAAAAATTGGAAGAGCCAATTATAGTTCAAATGGTGTTGAGATATTTCCTTAAGATATTAATCCAAAAGCTTCATCCATTGAGGATATAACAGATCACAAGTCTCTCACTTTGGATCAATTACTTGGTACTCTCACTACCTATGAGATGAGAATTACCAATGGAAATCCAACAATGAAGGAATCAACCTTCAAAGTAGATAATAAGCCCAAGGAAGAATGTGATGATTCATATTGTGAATCAGATGAAGAGGAAGCTTAAGAGAGGCTCAAGAAAATACAAAGGTAAGCTACCTTTTAAGTGCTTTAACAGTGGTAAAGTTGGTCACTATGCTTCCAAGTGTTCTAAAATCAAGAAAAAAGAATATGATCCTAAAGAAACGTTTAGAAAAATACAAAAGGATAGAAATAAGGCTAAGAAGAAAAACCTTTACACCCAAGATGCTAGCTCTTCTAAAAGTTAAAGCATCTAATCATCAGATGAGGAAATATATGAAATCTCAAAATAATTTATGCTCATGGCCATAGACAATATGGAAGTAGAAGTTATTAATTCTGATGAAGAAGAGGCTAAATTTGATTTAGAAGGAGATTTGGTCAGTGCTTTTGAAGAAATTTAAAGGCTGAGGAAGATTTGTAGCTACTACAACACCCACCCAAATTTTTGGCCTAAAACCAAATTTTGGATCCCCCTCTACTAGTCCTAATTCATAAGAGTTATGATCATGTTTTGAATTGGTCAATATCCCCATGACTCAATTGATATAAAACCCTATCAATGTGCCCACTCACATAATGCATATTACATTTACTTCTCATGTTCATATGGGATGCATTAGGGTTTGGGAGGAGCTATTTGATCCATACTCTGTTAAAACTTCATATCCCTATGGTATGCATCTTTTGGTTGGATACTAGGCACTTGATTCTTGATCCACAACTTTAGGCCACAACTCGTATGAGTATTGGCGTTCTCATATTTGGAGATTGCATTTTATTTCAAACCATACGGTTACTAAAAGTGCTTGAATTCTGAGGTGGTATAATTTATAAAACCTCACTTTGGTTATTTATATTTATGCTATTACCTCCATATGTCTCAAGTGGATTGCTTCATTATTTATCCTGCTTTATGTTTTCACATGTAAAATATTATTTTATGAACTTGCTTACTAAATGAATTATTTATTTTGTTTTCTTTGTAGGAGTTTAAGCAAAGAAGTCTTGGATACAATGATGCAGGATGCAATTTGGAAAGAAAACTTATTTAAATACAAATAATGACACCTTAGATTCCATGGGACAAGGAAAATTCTTTGATACATGACATGGTGGGTATTTTATTTAAATGAAAATGGTTCATGCTTTTATTGAAAGGAAGGAGGAAGTGATATGTTATTACAAAGAGCATTGGTATTGTATGTATACACCTCACAAAAGCGGTGCAACTTGACCAAGGCATGAGGGACAAAGAGCCATTGACACACATTGAAGGAGACATTGAAATAAAGTGGTGCAACTTGACCAAAGCATGAGGGACAAAGAGCCATTGACACATACATTGAAAGAAACATTGAAATAAAGTGATGCAACTTGACCAAAGCATGAGGAACAAAGAGCCATTGACACATACATGGAAGGAGACATTAAAATAAAGTGGTGCAACTTGACCAAAGCATGAAAGACACAGAGGAACAATGTGCCCACTCACATAATGCATATTACATTTACTTCTCATGTTCATATGGGATGCATTAGGGTTTGGGAGGAGCTATTTGATCCATACTCTGTTAAAACTTCATATCCCTATGGTATGCATCTTTTGGTTGGATACTAGGCACTTGATTCTTGATCCACAACTTTAGGCCACAACTCGTATGAGTATTGGCATTCTCATATTTGGAGATTGCATTTTATTTCAAACCATACGGTTACTAAAAGTGCTTGAATTCTGAGATGGTATAATTTATAAAACCTCACTTTGGTTATTTATATTTATGCTATTACCTCCATATGTCTCAAGTGGATTGCTTCATTATTTATCCCGCTTTATGTTTTCACATGTAAAATATTATTTTATGAACTTGTTTACTAAAAGAATTATTTATTTTGTTTTCTTTGTAGGAGTTTAAGCAAAGAAGTCTTGGATACAATGATGCAAGATGCAATTTGGAAAGAAAACTTATTTAAATACAAATAATGACACCTTAGATTCCACTGGACAAGGAAAATTCTTTGATACATGACATGGTGGGTACTTGATTTAAATGAAAATGGTTCATGCTTTTATTGAAAGGAAGGAGGAAGTGATATGTTATTACAAAGAGAATTGGTATTGTATGTATACACCTCACAAAAGCGGTGCAACTTGAGCAAAGCATGAGGGACAAAGAGCCATTGACACACATTGAAGGAGACATTGAAATAAAGTGGTACAACTTGACCAAAGCATGGGTGACAAAGAGCCATTAACACATACATTGTAGAGACATTGAAATAAAGTGGTGCAACTTGACCAAAGCATGAGGAACAAAGAGCCATTGACACATACATTGAAGGAGACATTAAAATAAAGTGGTGCAACTTGACCAAAGCATGAGAGACACAAGGCCATGGACACATGCATTGAAGGAGACATTTAAAAACTTAATATGACTGCAAAGGGAAAAGATACCTTAAGAACCACATAAATGTGCGTTAGAGACAACTATGGGTACACATGCAACACAAAGGGAGGTATTATATAGTCATCACAATGCAAGAAGTCCGTTAAATAAAGGCATGATGTAGAATACCACTACACAAGAACATTGATAACATCAACAAAACGACGTGTTGAAAGTGACTTAGACACAGGTCAGTGTTGAAAGAATTTTGTCGTAGCAACACCATGCATATGCAACATTTTGACGGTTGCATTGAAAAAACTAGTCGAAGGAGCATTGAGTATGGTTGGGAAATTGCATTGTGTGTTAATAATAATTCCATGCGTGGATGTCTTATGTCTTCCGTAGTATGCTTGACATTTTTACACTCTAGTGCGGTCAGCCAGGGATCGTGATGCAATGCGATTGGGCATCACCTTGCAGCATGATGAGTGTTTTTTATAATCACCAAATCAATTGTATATAAGGAATGCTGGTAAAATGGGAAGATAGCTTCATGGACATCACCTGACTTGAAAACAACTTGTGGCGTTAGATTTCAATATTGGAAAATGACAGTTCCATTCTCATTTGTGAATGCGACTTGGTCTAAGTCACATGCCCAATTGCCACTGGAATTGAGGTCGCATCTCCAGATTGTGATTTGAATTGATGTTGAACTTACCGATTGCGACTTGAATTGAGGTATCACCTCCAAACTGCGACGTGAAATAGGTCACATCATCACTGCTGGACCAAAAAACTACATATGCAGTAGTCAGTTGGACCAACAACGCGACCATCCCTGTCACAGGAAAATGCGATCTACCTTCTATGGAGGACATGCGATCCGAGTAGTCAATAGTTTGACTTCAAGGTTTAAGGTTTTTATGGTGATTTTTTCAGGTTTAATTTCTCTAAAATTTAATAAGAATTTATTGAAAATAGAATTTTGATGAATAATCTTACACAATGGAATTGTCTTAAATTTTTTTAAGATGCTGAATCCATTTAAAATAAAAAAACCAGTTTAAATAACAGAAATCAAAATTTTATCTCAAATTTTTTCACTAAATTCCAACCCCTAAAACTCAAAAAAATCTGGCTAAACACAACTCCCAACTCCCATGCTATCCCTCAATGTCGCACATCACATCTTTAAGACGTAGATAAATTATCACTTAGCTCTGACAATGCGATTTGTGTTATGCGATAAAGGCATAACACATTTTGTCAATGCAACCTCCCATTTGTCATCATCACGCCTTGTCTTTTGTTATCGATTCACCTACCTATGCCTTCGAATGTTTATATATACAACAACCCTTGATATCGCTCATAAAAGTATGGATTCATTGTCAGTCAATTTATGACAAACGTTAGTGGAATTCAAGCTCAAATTAACATGAAGGGCATTTTCAAGGTTCAGGTGAAGGTGTTGAATGCACCATTTTAGTGCTATTTACGTAGGGTAAGCCTAAACGTAAATAGAGTCTAGATTGTCGTAGGGTAAGCCTAAACGTAACGATAATGCCCACGCCTGTGAGGAATATGTTGTAAGGATAATCGCAAAGCGAAAAAATAATGCACTTGAAAGGGACATAATATGTTTATGACTCAGGGTTTGAAGACCAAACCCATAGATAAACTTTAACATATTTATCCCTCTGCATTGCTGGTCGCAAGCCCAACTCTTGTTTGTAGGCGTCATCTACACTAGAAGTGAGAATTGCGACCAATACAAGTTTGCGGTTCACATATCCAACCTTGACTTACAGTTTTCCTTGGGGTCGCCAATCACATCCATAACACACATCGTTAGCACTCATAATATGCGACTTGCACTAGCCTGTCCACACCGCGACCTGTGTATAACATTGCAACTTGCATGTTGATTTGGAAATGTGACTTGCTCTCATTTTAAATTATGACCTACGTAAACTGCCTCTTCGTGAAGGGAGCGATAGGGCACCATAATAAGTGTAGTCCAAAGTATGTGGATAATAAAAAAGGAAAAATGTTATTGCTTCCTTGAGATATAGGGACATTGTGTCCATGATGCTGATTTGCAAAGTCATATTTGGCAACATGGAAGAGGCCAAAAAAATAATATTTTCTTTGTGACTTGGTGAAGGCCGCGCCTACCATAGAAAGGATTGTGTCAAATGAACCCATATAAATGTGTTAAAGCACATATTCAATGTGCTCACGACACTATGACATATTGACATCCAACAAAAATATACTAGAATGCTGTGTGGCATTGTAATCACATATGTTAAAGTTAACTAGCTATATATATAGATAAACTATCATTGCAAAGAATCGTAAATACAAAAACATACAAGAGGGCGTTGATGAAGAGTTGTAACATAATGCTCCAGTGATTGGTTTCACATTGGAAGCCATATTTCTGACTTGCCCAACCACACTCCAAAAAATCACACCAACACATAAGGAAGCCATGTGAATGTAGCTGTCAAACCATCAAAAGGCACAGTGAATATTGTGAAGCTAAATTGCGAGGGGCCACACGAAGTTTGTTTTGCATTAAAAGGGATTATATCAAATATTGTTTAAATGCATCCAAGTCCATTTATTAATCAATGCATTGTTAGTGTCGACAATTACTCCCTCAAACACATTAAAAGGACAATTACTCCATCAAACACGTTAAAAGAAATAATGCTCTTGGATTTAAAAGGTAGGTTAAATGCTATTAGCATGGTGCAACGACCAAAGATACCAGTAATAAAACCAAAGATACTTACACTGTGTTGAACATATAAATGTTTTTTCCCACATATTATAGAATGGTGGCAACAAAACAAACATATGAAGGCTTGCATGTTATACAAAATTTGGTGACACGCTGGAATGTACCTCCAACAGATAGGGGTCTCTTCGATGTGAAGTCCCAATTAGATATCACACTGTTTGCGATAGGGTCCCCATTCAGTATGTAGGCCCAACTACCATCATGTTGGTTTTAGCTCACTAATCCTTCTCATGTCATTGTTGTTGTTGTTGTTACTTTCCCATATCCTGTTTTGTAGTTTGTCAACCATGGGTTGACCTTGTTCCCATTGTCCCAACATTTCATTCTTGTACTCACTCTGACATCTCCTCTTTTGATAGAGAACAGTGAAGCCAACATGATGGTAGGCAAGCCTACATACCGGATGAGGCTCCTATCCCAAATGCTATGACGTCTAATTGGGAATTCACATCGGGGAGACCACCTAGCTATTGGCAGTATAATCATGCCCGTTAACAGATTTTTGGTGCTAGAAGGAAGGACATATGACAAGTTGAGCCTATGGATCCGTTGTCTTAAGCTCATATATTTAAATGGACCTACCAAAAAACTCTATCTTGGTTTTTTTTTTCTAAAATCCTTAATCTTTCGATGCTCCTGGAAATAGTTTATCACTTGTCACAGTGTAAGTTTAATGGTGAGGGTCGAACAATTGTATTTGGACACTTGTGTCAAGTTATTCATGTATTCCATTCTAATGTGATATATTGTAAATATGTTATTACCATATTGTTCACACGCATGCTTGAAAGTCGTGTCAAGTAATGGTGCCACACATTGCCAGCTGCTTCAATCCATTCATTCAAGAAACTCATTAGTGAGCTCCGTCAAGATTTTGATAGGTACAAGTATCAAGATCTATTTAAAAGGATAATAAACTTAGAATGAAACCTGGAGAATCATTAGAGGATTTTGCTGATAGGTTTGTTCATATTTTTTTATGAATTTCCTAAAAGAGATGTAAATTAGATCTATTAAAGTCAGAAATTCCAACAATTGGTTTCTCTTTCTCTGCAACCATTACAATCTGAAAAAATCCCAATTTTGATGATCATCATGATAATCTACAAGTTACACATCAACCAGATCTTATCCCTAATAGTTTCTTGCCAATTTCTATGAGTTGGGAAAATCCTCAATCATCTAGAGTATAAAATTTTTTCTTGTGAAATTCCTCATTGTCCTGTAGCTTCATGAGTTATTGCAATTTCTATTATTGATAATTTAGGTTATGGGGAGTGTTTGAAAGGTAAAGAAACAAGTTTTCTTTCTTCCAAACTTCTCATACATACTGGTAAAATTGGACAATGTAAAAATAGAGTTTATAAACCACCTTCCTCTGTTAATAAGATTCAGCTTGAGCTCGTTGAGAAATTTCCTGAATCTATTCTTGAATCCCCTCATATTATGCTCCATCATTCACTTATTTTCAATGAGATAGGTCTTGTCTTGGATAAAATTGAATCTCCTATAAACTCTAAGGAGCATAGCATACATGCCAATATGCTTCTTTCTAAGCTGAAACTAATGTGCAGGGTTTGAGTCCTGAACCAATCTTGGTTGAAAATGTTGTCTCTTCACTTGATTCTTTTCATCCTTTGTACAATAATTTGTTTCATGAGTTTTCCACACCAACAACTTCTTCAAATGCTTCAAATATTTATCATGTTCATTCATATTGAAATTAGGTACATAATAGTGTTGTCTCACAATTAGAGGACAAAAATATTGAATCCCTTGTTCAAGATCTTTTCAATCTGTAATCTTCAATAGGTGAAGAAGAAGAATCTACATTTCCAAAGGTTCAAGAAAGTCCTCTGGTCAATCTGTCTTCATTCTTGATCGATCAAGAGTTTCATGTGTTAGATCCCCAATGTGACCTAATTAATGGCTTTAGCGATTGTCCTCCTATTGAAAATATATTCACTGGTACTGCTGATGATATTTGTTTGTATTCACTTGTTGATCTCACTATGACATCGAATTTTGACGATTAACCTTTTGAAACTTTAGGGACTTGTCAGAAAGTTGAGACACTTCAACTTTCCCAGATGGTTATGTTAGTTTCTCATTATCCTGATGAGATTCCTACCCAAGTTGGACTAGGGTTTCCTCACATGATTCCACTCTTAGAACTATCTCGCTATGTGAAGACTCATTTTGAACAATTATTATATGCACCACTCCTTGTACTTTGATTTTTCACTGAGGCGAGTACATTGACCATTGTTTCAAACCTTTTCGACTCTCCTCTAGCTGGTGCATATTGTGATAATGTGCAACCTTGTGCTGTCTTACAATCCACTATATATGGGGGAACAAATCACATGACTCATCTATTTCTTGAGACTAATCTGGTTGATTCATCTTCATCTTGGAAATAAGAAGAATATGATCTCTTAAACAAACAATCTATCATTATTCAAACATCAGGTCAAACAAAATATGTATTCAATAATGAATTTGTTGTCACAACTAATGATGAACATGCACATTCATCTATTGATCTTACAAAACCACTGATATTTGATGATATCCCATTTGAGCCTCCAGAATTTTTTCAGGATGGTGGGGCACTTCAACTCCCATTGATGGTTATGTTAGGTCCCCACGTCCTTGACAAAATCTATGAATATGATCAAATTAGGGATTTTGAAATTAGGGTTTTGGATGAATGCTCATTTTTGAGAGATTTCCAGGTTTTTCAAGTTTTCCATTTTAAATTTCATGATCAGATTGTTGACTGGCTTGAAGAGTCTTATTTGACAAATTCCTATGCTAGTATGCAACATCTCGTCTCTCTTGCACTTGATTTAGTGTTAAGAAAAAATGGATGCATATCGTGGAAGAATGCTGAGGGTTTTCAAATTTATCATTATGTTTACTAGGATAGAGTTGTAGTTTGGATAGAATAGTATTTTATGGCATGCTTTCCTACCAAAAGGCATGACCTTATTGTTGTTATGCATGTTTTACAAGGAAGCATTGTTGTTTTTTCATAAATCTTTATATGAGTTCTAATCATCGACATCTTTGTTTTTGCAGGTTGGGAAATGCTATGGTGGCTGCATTGGAAGTTTGATTTCACATGACATGATATCCTCTATGGTTAAAACTAGGGTTTTATATTTAGATTAGTTACAGTTTTGTTATTTACTTCTTAGCCTGTTAATTGGGGTTTTCGTTTTAGTTTTATTATGGTTTTTCTATTTTAGGTTTAGCCTAGTTAGGGTTTGGTCACGATTGTAGGTAGTTTAATTTTTTGCATGAGAATTACATGACTTAGTTGTAGTTATCCATTTTTCTTGCATTACATTGCATGGTACTACATTTTTTTACTAAATTACATGTAGTTTTCTTTGTTGTGTTACATCATGCATTAACCTCCTTTCATAACATACACTGGCTATTAACCTAGCATTCCACTTGTTATCTATGCTGAATGGCACTACATGAGTTGGCACAAGCCTCTTCCCTTGTAAACCTTGCATGTTGTGATGAGATTTCCTTGTCCCTCTTTGCACTTGCTGAAACCCTAGAAGAGCTTCTCTCATTAATTTTTCCTAATGTTGAAACCCTAACCCTAAGGGTTGCATGTGGCCATACTTGCTACATGAAGAGACAACCTCTTTTAGATCCATTTATTAAAACTGCATCCTAAATATACTTCCTATGACCCCATCTCATTAACAAGGAAAATATGAACAAGCGCTTGTGGGGAACCCTAATCAGGTCACATGACCTACATATATAACCTAAACCCTATTTCTAGCTTGGTTATGTATATCTCATGGTATGTTTTCACTACTCACTTATTAGTTGGAGACAAGATGTGGAAGCATGACTTGAGTGAAGATGTAAATCAGGATACCTTTCAGTTTCTGTCAAATAAGAAACAACCTCTCTTACCCATAAAATAATTTGGATCCCTCATCTGCCCTAGTGTAAGGAACACCTAATAAATGGTGCCAACATGCATAAAAGAGAAAATAAATCGAATAAAGGGATAGTATTGAGAAAGGATTCCTACACAAAGAGGTGATGCAAGTGACTTTGTCGGGGTATTGAACAGACATGATGGTAGTGAAATAATGCTTGTGACTACTTAAGTGACTCCGCTAGGTTATTGAGTAGGTCTACTGGTAGGGAAGCAACACCAAAAAATCATTTTAAATTTCTAAATACAATAACCCCTCTGTCATGATCTATGCATCTTTGTTGAAGACATGTACATTAGGGGAATTTTGAAGTCTAAAATGGGCCTCCTAAGAAAAATGTACAACCAAAATATACTTTATGAGAACCAATAGGATTCAAGATGATGATGTCAAACATGGGGGATGATTCACCACTTTTTGAGTACAAAAGTAAAAAGATTAAAAAATAATAAAATAATAAAACTACTTTTTCAACTCATATTTTCAACTTATCTCCCTAAAGGTTTACTCAAATTTTGAGTGGGAGTACTTGTTGGATGCAAAATTTAATTCCTCATCCAAGGAGTATCGACGTTGCATACTTTTGATAGATCCTGCTACACGAAAAATGAGAAATACATGAAAAAACGTGATTACAATCACTTTTTTCATGTATTTCTCATTTTTCCTATAGCAGAGTCCATCAAAAGTACGCAACATGGGTACTCCTTGGCTGGGGAATTAAATTTTGCATCCAATGAATATTCCTACTTGAAATTTGAGTAAAATCTTAGGGAGATAAGGTCAAAATATGACTTCAAAAAGTACCTTTTTCTTTTTTCACTCTAAAATTTGATAATGTAATCAAATCTTATTTTATTATTTCTACTATTATTTTATAATTTCCTTAGGAGGCCCATTTTAGACCTCAAAATTCCCCTAATGATATGTGAGCTCTAGTTTTAGCATGTATAATTTTATAGGATCTAGTTGGGAGACAGGGGAAGGGCATATTTGAAAAGGTAAAGTAACCCAAGGAGTACCCATAATGTCTATTCAATACTTCCTTTCATAATTCACCACAATCAATCTATTATAGGGATGTAGGAAGAGATGCAGGATATTACCAGTGGTTTGCCAATTGTTGTAGCCACTACAACACCCACCCAAAATTTTGGCATAACACTAAATTTTGGATCCCCCTCTACTTGTCCTAGGTCATAAGAGTTATGCTCATGTTTTGAATTGGTCAATATCCCCATGACTCAATTTCTATCAAACTTTATTAGCATGCCCACTCACATTATGTATATTGCATTTACTTCTCATATTCATCTGGGATGCATTAGGGTTTGGGAGGAGTTGTTTCATCCATATTATTTTAAAACTTCATATCCCTATGGTATGCATCCTATGAATGGATATTAGGCACTTAGTTCTTGATCCACACCTTTGGGCTGCAACTTGTATGAATATTCACGTTCTCACATTTGGTGATTGAATTTTATTTCAATCCATCGAGTTACTATAAGTGCTTTCATATGAGGTGGTATAATTTATAACACCCCATGCTGGTTATTTATATTTATGCTATTACCTCCATATGTCTCAACTGAATTGATTCATTGTTTATCTTGCTTTATGTTGTCACGTGTGAAGTATTATTCTTATGAACTTGTTTAATAAAATAATAGTTTTTTTTTTTTCTTTGCAATAGTTTAAACAAAGTGGTATTGGATACAATGATGCAGAATGACATGTGGAAAGAAAAATTATTTAAATATAAATAATGACATCTTATATTCCATGGGACAAGGCACATTCTTTGATACATGACATGGTGGGTACTTTAATAAAATGAAAATGGTTCATGCTTTTGTTTAAATCAAGGAGGAAGTGATAGAATATTACAAAGAGCATTGTTATTATATTTATACACATAAAAAAAGTGATGCAGCTTGACCAATGCATGAGGGATACATTGAATGAGGCATTGAAATTAATAATATGTCTACAAAGGGGAAAAATACCTTATGAACCACATAAATGTGTGTTAGAGACAACTATGGGTACACATGCAACACGAAGGGTGGTATTATATAATGTTGTCATTGCTACAACACCTTCCAAATTTTGGCCTATATCCAAAATTTGGAGTCTACTTTAACCTTGCGAGTTTTCATTTCTAGTAGTAAAAGACATTCCATGATTCTCCTCTAAGTTTCCTAGTCCCTTTCTGAATAAAACCAAAGTGTCGTCTTTTGGTAAGAAAAGTGTTGCACATTGTGAAAGGGATTTATAGTGCATCCATCCATTATAGAAAATTTGGAACTTATGAGTCATATCTACCATAGAGACATGTACTAGTCTCATTCCCAAATTTTTATGCACTGTATGGTTGGTGTTGTTACTTGTGTCACAAAGTGTATCTTAAATGTCAAACTTGGAGGTAAATGTAATTTTGCTATCGTATCAATGGGTTCATGCTAATTTTGGGTGCTAAGTGTTCATTTTTGTGTAATATATACTTGTAATTGTGTGATCATGCTCAAGTCTAGAGAAGAGGAGGTGGAGATACAATGTAACATGGATAATCATGGGTTTAGTGCGTGGAACCATTATGTGCTCTAGATACCTATATAACAGAGTGATAACTATGTGAGTTTGGATACCTGTGGGGTTTAATAGGTGGAAACACAATGTACTATGGATCCCTATTGAGTAGGTGGAGACACTGTGAGCTATGATTATCTATAGCATTTAGCAAGAGGAGACACCATGTGCTTTGAATTATTGTAAGCATGTGGAGATGCCATGGGTTTTGGATTCCCGTGTGTAATGGATGATTGACATTGATGTGAACTCCCTTGAAAACATAACTCCTTAGACCCTGAATTTGGATCACGGGTGGTCAACTGCAAGAAATATTTTAGTGCAACTAGACTATGGTTGGGTGGAGAGTTGAAGTCACTCCCTCAGTTTCCAATAATTTAAGTCAATTAGATAACTATACTTACTTTTACATATGTTTCACTATGAATGGTGAATGATACTATTTTATGTTATAATAATGTATGTATCAACAATGATTATAAGGGAATATGTTATTCCTGTTTGTCCATAATGAGATGGTTTTGTGAATTATTCTCATGGTTATGAAGGACTTTCATATCCTTGTGGTTATCGGTATGTTCATGAGTTAGAGCTACTTACATGGTCTTGTATGAATTCTTAATGTGCTAAAAAAAGATATGGCTATGCATGATTTTGATTGTTTGGAATGCTATGGATATAATCTATATTTGATTGTTTAAAATTGTTGAATGTGTTTCTTGGTAAAGGACTCATGATGTAGAAATGTATGATTTATCTAGTGGATCAAATAACATTGTTTGGGATCCATTCTATGACAATATATGTTGCTACAGTGTTTACTTTACAAAGTGGTATTAGCCATGGTTTTGAATTTTTTTCTATGCTTGTTAGGAGACATGATGATAGCTTTGTTAACTGTATTATGGTTATCAAAAGATATCTAGTATGTTACCGTTGGAATGAAGGTTTCATTCCTGTGATTATTAGTGTTCTGAGAAAATTGGGCTTCAAGGAAAACTTGGGTAAAGTCCTTGAAATCCTTAAAGCTTCTAAGTATGAAGTATTACAAAGAGTCATACTTACATCTGACATTAGATAAGTCTTCGACATAGATTTGTATCTAGGCTAGATAAATTACAGGCTTAGTGAATGGGTTCGAGAGTCCAAAAATTTGAGCTATTTACATGTGCCTTTTTGGATATCTTCCATATTTGAAAAACACTGGCTATGTTTTAGAGGAAGCAAGCAAAGGTGATATATAGGGTGGGATGATTTTAGGTGTTTGACAACTTGGATTTGGATTTAATCACAAGACAAATTTCATAGGAAATATGGAGTGGGGATCATTTGGAAAATATTTGGTGTGAGGCTTGATCACCTCGTGACTGGTGGATGTATTAAGGATCTAGGTAATTCACAAGGTCATGCATATTATAAAATTGTTTGCGGTGTGGATTAGAGAGAGGATGAATTTCATAAAATGTGTAGTGTATCTAGTGTGGGCCTAGAGTGGTGAGGTAATGTGCACAAGGTTGGATTTGTAAGCTTGAGGAAGTATTCAAACATCTGGGGAAAATGGCATGGTACAAGCCTAGGGAAAGCCTAGATGGTGGGCCATGTTTGGATACATTGTGGAGGCATGGTAATCTAGGAATCTAGGGGTTCGAGGATTTTTCCAAAGTGAAAATTACATGCACTACCATATATAACTTAGAATCAGATACAAATGGATTCATGGAATTGCATGAATAATTTAGGTTTGTTGGGACCCGTGAGGCTGGATGAGGTGGAAAGCACCATGGATGTATGACTATGGTGAAATGGATGCCACATAGGTGCCAAAAATTACATGGAAATACTATGTAGGTCTCACATGGTGCCATGTGGCAACACCTTAATAATGTGGGAATGGTTAATTAGGTAATATTTAAAGGGGGATAACCTATAATCCAAGAGTCAGATTGAGATCAAATTTATATCATCGATAAGCTCTTAACGAGTTGAATGCAATGGTGTTATCAAAATTTAATTATCATTAACTTTGGGAAAATGTAGAAATTTTGTAACCCCATTTACATAATGAGACCATGGAGGTTGGGTTAGTTAAAAGTAATAGCTCCCATCATCTTGGGAATTCCAAGGGGGTGGGAGGGAGTGTTACACTAAGTACTATTATGAACAATCAAAATATAAGATTTAGTCCTAAACAAAGTGGAGGAAGAAGAAGAAAACTAGATTCAAGAATAAAGGGTCAAAATCATCATGCTATATGTAGTTTGGGAAGAGAATTAAATTTAGTGCACTAACGAGAAATGAGTATCAATAGGATGTTCCCACTCAAAATGAGGATAAACCAATCAGAATAGAAAAAGAAGAAGGAAAATATCCAAATAAAAGGCCATTGAAGTGTTGGGGGTGTGAGGAGGTATATAAACTCCAAGAGGTCGTTACTGTAAATGATGTGGCTAGGAGTGTACCTCGGATTTAGGAAATTGTGGAGAACCAAAAAGTAAACCACCAAACCTTAATGGTGAAGATGGAAGGTATACTTGTCAACCATCCTAATTCATTTTTGATTAACCTTGGGTCTAACCTTAGTTATATTACACCACAAATTTTTTAGGCATGCATTTTACAAAGGATGAAACATACAAATTCATGGTTGAATAAGCTACCTATAGGGACTAAAATAAAAATTAATGAAGTTGTAAAAGGATACCAACTCAAAATGAGTGGTTTGCATACATGAGCCACATTGAAGCAGTTACTGATACAGTTGTGGGACATGCTAATTAACATGGATTAGCCAGTAGTGCAGATAGATAAATTGGATTGATACACTAAAACCTTTGAGTGCATAAATGATGAATGAAGGCAAAGCATACTTTAGCGAGTGTGAAAGAATATGCCTATAAGATAAATATCAACTCTACAATTAAATAAATATTGTAGAAAAGGGTGTCCATTGTATATTGTTATACATGTGAAAAATTGATTTAAGATAAGACATTGGAAATTAAAGACGATCTACTGCTACAAAGATATAAAGATATATTTTATGAGAAAATACTGGAGCTACCTCCCAAAAGAGATATCAATTTTTCAATAAAACTTACATTAGGACCCATACTTATGTCTTAGGTGCATAAAATGAGCACACCCAAGTTGGTGGAATTAAATATCTACTAAAGGAAATGTTGGACAAGGGGTACATTAGACCCAATGTATCTCCATGGGGACACCAACATTATTTATCAGAAATAACTATGGTATCGTGAGACTATGCATTGACTATAGAAAATTGAACACTTACAAGAGATTCGCGCTATTCAAAAACAGATCGACACACTGCGCCGACGGGAGAAGTTTCTCGACAAATGGATGCAACCTTAGGTTGAGGAAGCTTTGCAACTATCACAAAGCATAGATGGTGCCCTCAGAAGCCTGCAACATACCCAAAGGAGTATAAGCTTGGCAGCCGAGGGAAAAACTATTGAAAAAATGGTTGAATAAGCACAAGACACTGCCATAGAGAGCACATTCAACCACTACAAATGTCCATTCAGGCACTGAAGACTAAGATGCAGGAGCGAGAACCAATGTGACTCAGGACGAGTCACTAGATTGTTTTGGGGGCCTATTGGGATGGGGTCCCCTATGGGTAAATTATTGTATATTTTTGGGTTAATTTTGGTCAAGTTTTGATTAGTATACACTGCGCTAAGATGTCAAGGGGATTTGGGGTGGGTAAAAGTCCCTTAATCAATGAAATGGGTGTTAGTGTGAATTCTAATTGCAAGCGTACCAAAAAATATCACTTTATTTGTGCATAACAAACAACCCTCACATCAAAGATGGATTCTAATTTCTTTAGATATGCAGTTAGTTGACCAAGTCAAATGCTACAAAATCCAGATCTATGCAATTAAAGACATTAAGCAGTAAATAAAAGCAAGAGTTGCTCCATGCATCCAATAGACAAGACAAGAATATTTTTTAAAGAATTTTTGTATTTATGACACTTGGGAAGGGAACATAGAAAAATGTTACCAGTCCCCCTCAATGGGATGGGTTCTTGTATGTCCTCAGCACTTCAGATCTAAGATCCTTCTCTCTTGATGGTGTAGAAAATTGAGACAAAAATGGAACTCAAGGGGAGTTCACAAGAAAAAATATAGAAAATATGACAATGATGGAGAATCAAAGTCAAACCAAAAGTATAGATCCACAGTGATCTTTAGGCAACAAAAGCTAGTGAATGAATGAAAAAACCCTTCTATTTATATCAAAATATTGAGTTAGTCTAGATATTGGTGTATAGTTAAAATATTATTAACCAAATCTAGGACCAACTTTTATGGAATATTTTATTATATTTGTTGGAGGGAAAAATAATTTGATTTTGGTCAAATCCGTTTATTTGTAAATAATAAATAAATAAATGATTTATTTATTATTTTAAGAGTGCAGTTGAGTAATAATTAAATAAATAGTGATTTATTCAATTATTTATAAATGATTTAGTCAAATTTAACAAGAAATATTATTTAAATAATTATTCCTAGAAAATAATAAGATAAATAGTGATTTATCTAATTAATTTTCCTATTTTGGGTTAAATATGACCAGGGATATTAATTAAACAATTGTTTAACTAATTATTCCTTGAGGAAAATCAAACAAATATGGATTTATTTAATATTTCCTCATGGGGTTTCTTGTTTAGACCATAAAAAACTTAATAAATTATGGATTACTAAGTTATTTTTCATAGTGAAAGCAATTTTACTTAGGGTAAAATTGGTCTTACATGGTGTACTTTGGTCCATCTAATAGTAACAAGTTAGATGACCAAAAATTGGTGTAACAATGGGTAAAAAGGGGAAACCATGAGTCTCAAACCATGGGTTGAGACCATGGTATGTGTGCATCAAAGACCTATAAATATGTAAGAGTCGAGTCGAGTAAGATATAGTTAGAAGAAGATCAATATATATTTTTGTGTTTGATCTAAGTTTTGTTTAGTCTGGGTAGAAAGGCTCTTGCTGGCTGTGTGCAAGGACTCTGCTGTTGTGTGCACAGATGGAAAGAGTTTGTACTAAATTAAATATCCATTAATAAAGAAGAAGTTTTGGCGAACTTTGTTGCAATTTATGTGTTATGCATGATCATGTTGATTATATGTTAATCTGTTTCTATGAATGTGCATTTATCTAAGTTATTCATCTGTGAAGAAGATCTTTGTGTTTGTGTAAGGGTAACATATGCATTAAGGATTTTATTGGAACTTTCTATGTGGTTGCGCGAGTATTGTTTATGCTCTGATAAGTTATATATGACTGAAGTCATTAGGGGAATTTTGAGGTCTAAAATGGGCCTCCTAAGGAAATTATAAAATAATAGTGGAAAAAATCTAATAAGATTTGATGACATCATCAAATTTTAGAGGGAAAAATGAAAAAAACTATTTTTTCAATTCATATTTTCAACTTATCTCCCAAATGTTTTACTCAAATTTCGAGCGAGAGTACTCATTGGATGCGGAATTTAATTCCCCATCCAAGGAGTACCCATGTTGCATACTTTCGATGGGTCCTACTACACGAAAAATGAGAAATACATAAAAAAACGTGATTACAATCACATTTTTTTATGTATTTCTCATTTTTCGTGTAGAAGAGTTCATCGAAAGTATGCAACATGGGTACTCCTTGGATGAGGAATTAAATTCCGCATCCAACAAGTACTCCCGCTCGAAATTTGAGTAAAAATTTTGGGAGATAAGTTTAAAATATGAGTTGAAAAAGTAGTTTTATTATTTTATTATTTTTTAATATTTGTACTTTTTTACTCCAAAAATGGTGAATCATCCATTATGGATGACATCATCATCTTGAATCCTATTGGTTGTTATAAAGTTTATTTTTGTTGTACATTTTTCTTATGAGGCCCATTTTAGACCTCAAAATTCCCCTAATGATAATATGTTTATGCCTATCTATTAATGAGGGTTTTACCTGCACTTAGATTTGGTTTCCTATGAAGTCTCGCGCAGAAAGCTAAGCACTAAATCCGATAAGTAAGGGTAAAACACAAATAAACACTCCCTCAGGGTGAAAAAACCTGGTTCCAGCACCCCCCCATACTGCTTCGGGTGATAATTTGGTATGCGCAAGTGGATCATTGCCGAAATCGCATGTAGTTGGAGGGTTTTTTTGGTTGCGTAGAACACTCTAAACCTAGGCTAGGACCCCTCAAGACAACATCGATGTAAGCAAGCCTCTCACTCTTTGCTCGACTTATTTTGCTTTAGATCTGATAATTGGCATGGTGAACCCCGTGGGGGTATTTGAATGTGATATTCTTATCCCTATTGAGTCCCTTGACATGCATTCCTTCCAGGAAATTGTTCTTCCATCTGATGAAGACCTATTGGAAGCCATGATAGAGATGTGTCCCTTGGCATTTGTTCCTTCTAGATTGAAGCCATGATTCGTCCACTATGAGGATTGTTCTTTTACTATTTCAACCTCATTAATAAATGAAACAGGTTCTCATTAGGATGGTTCCTTTACTATTTCCACCTAATTAAAAAATGAATCAGGTCAGTATGAGCATAATTATTTTCCTGTGTCAATTTCATTAAAAAATGAAACAAATACTCCCCTAATTGAGGTGAGCCTTTGACTAGATCTTGTAAATAATAAGTCGAGTCTTTCGTCTAATCTCGTAAATGAACCTTCATTCCATCCATCTATTAGTAACCAATAGTATACTTAGGTGAATGAAATGAAGCTCAGGGGGCATGTGCCCTTGCAGGTTATTCTTGGGGGGAATTGAAACTTATCTCAAGCACGATTTTTTCTTTGTTTCAATCTTGTGTAAAAATTAAAAAAAACCACTCTCAAGCATAGTTTTCCTATGTTTCAAGCTTGTGTAAAAATGAAACCACTCTAGAGCATATTTTTTCACTATATAAAGCTTGTATAAAAAAGAAAACTATCTTGAGTTCTCTCCTGCATTATTTTACCCTTTTCCGGGCCTGAGAGACTATATTTACAAAAAAGGACATTTTTGTAGTTTACTTATGTTTTTCTCCTGACTCCCTAAAAATGAAAAACACCGAGCTTTACTTTTTTTGGGCTTGTTAAAAATTTTTGTTGAAGGAATTGCATGAGTTTTATTTTTGTGTCTTTTTCAAACTCTCTGAAAATGAAAATGACATCGAGTTACTCCTTCACTGGACTCATAAAAGGCAAACAATGTAGGACTTGTAAATTGTGATGAGACCGAACCACTCCTTCCTTGGGTTCATTCAAAATAATCCAAAGGATGAAATTACATGACATGAATATGTTATCCTCCTCAAGCATGTGTACAAATAAAGAGGTACTTGTGAGTAATGGTGGGGGAAAATTGGAAAGAACAATATTTTTTGTATTGTAAGAAGGCATTATGTCGCTCTTGAACATGACACTCCATAACCTTTGTGTCCAAGTTGGGAAATCCATTTGTCTCACAGTTAACCGAACCTCATTGAAAGTATTCAAATGGTTTTGGATATTATCGTTGAGTCAAATGTTTCCGAGTCAAAGTTTCATGTCACTGATATGTTCAAGATAAGTCCAACCTCAGTTAAAATTACCTTGCAATTTGTAGCCTTCAATCGCGTTGGCCATCCCTAAGTTAGTCCTGAACCACTCCAAATTTGTTCTTCAAAAATTGACATGAGTTTTGTGTCGTAGGCCCTCCTGCGATAGATTTCTTCCTATCAACTTGAAATTATTATCTAGGATGTTGATCTTGAAACCCATTTCAGTACGTTAGAGCATGCATGTCCTAATGGCAAGTTTCTCACCTTCGACAATAGGTTCTCATAATTTACCTTCGATCAAATGATTCTATGAGTGTTTGACTTCAAGATACCTTTTCGTACTTCATATATTGTACTAGAATTAACTTGAGGACCATTTTCATTATTGGTGGTTTCTCTCACACTTGTTAATGATTCACATCATTGACCGGTAATCAATTGATTTCTACCATGTTCGACTTCGAGACATTCACTCGCATGGTTAGATTCGTACTATGAATCGATAGAGATGGAGATCAAGACCATAGATATATTTTCATCCATCTAGGATACACGAAGTTATATATTCATGATTGTATAAATATATCCATATTTGATGGTTGCGCCCATACTGTGTCTTCTGTTGACATGGATATTCAAATGTATTTCCATGCTAATTCTTTGAGAAACTTGTACTTTGAATATGGGAATGCCTACCTCAATGATGTTTACATGAAAGAATGATATCGTAATACTTGCTTGTTTGTTTCAGGTCTTCAACCAATTGGTGTCTGATCTAAACCTTCGAGATGATAAAATCCTTGATTCATCAAAAATATATTTCGGCTTTGCACTTTAGGGGGAAATACGTTACACTAAATTTTGTCACCATAACTATCGATTCGGATCTCTTGCCATCCGATGAGTGTCTCAAGTGAATCCCCTATGAAGCTTGAAGTAAAAAAATATCAGGGACAAAAGGAACTTTGGTTTTCACTGATTAAAAATAATTTTTGAGAATCTATGCAGTTTTCCTTACCATTACCTACACATGTGAAATTTTTACCATTGTGGCCCGCATAATTCTACACATTGTCTTCCATTATAAAAACTATACAATCCTGTTCACGCAAGTAAAAATAAAAAATAAAATTCTAGAAGCTTTGATGGAGGAATCTTATCCAAATTAAAAACTTCGAACCACTACATACATGTGCCTCATCCCTTGGATCATGGGTCTAATATCCTCCTCTTGAGGGCGTTATCCCTTGAGAAGAGGAACTAGAAACCTCTTCCTCCTGCCTATAAATCGAGCATAAGACTGGACGAATCAAGGAGACTTGGATTTGTAAACTTACGTTTTTGATTTTGGGTTTGAAGAGCTTGTCATGAAGGGAAGGAACAAATACCCTTGGAAGAGGCTTGTGACATCAAGGCGACCAAGTTGTAAGCTCGTTCTCCTTTGAATTTAATACAAAGTAGTTTTTCATGCCTAATTACGTCTTTTTTGATGTTATTTGCGAGATTCCTTTATCACTCACATGGTTTATAATTGATTATTGATTCAACTATATGTTCTATGTTAAGTTATGAATTTCATTTACCTTTGATTTTATATGGGAGATGCTTTGATCCCTTTGAATCTTTTTGTAGATGTATATCCCTTTTGGAGCATCATGGAGAAGCTATGGAAATAATTTGGAAAGCCTCTAAGGCATTGAGGAAAAGCTGGTTGTGTAAAGAATTGAAAGGAATTCTACAAGCACATTGCTAATAGGTAAGTGATTCCTCACGTACTACATGTTTCATGTTTTAGTTATAGGCTAAGTAAAGGTAGAAATTATTTTGATGTTTGTTAATAAGTTTTGTTGGAAATCTAGGGAGATTCCTTCTATCTGCATTAGCAATTAGTCCTCCATAATAGGGTTCCACATAAGTTCCAGGTGGGCGACAAAGTTTGGCTACATTTGTAGAAGAAGTACCTCGTTGGGCCCCACCGCAAGCTTCACCCACTCCGATATGGTTGTACACCATCACCAGGGCTGTAGGGGAAATTTTTTTCGAGCTCAACATTCCACCGCTTCTTAGCCTGCACCCAATATTTAATGTGGATTGACTGCGACCATATTTCCCCCAATTGTTGGGCACATCCGACATTGCTGAACAACTGACAGTAAGAGAGGTCAACCCAAGCTACATTTAATAGGCCACAACTTATAGGATCATGGATACAAATATCAAGAACACTCGCGAGCAAAGGATCCAACTATATATCAAGTTGTCAAAGCATACAAACTCCTTCACAAGGGAAAGTGGTTCACCACAGACCAAGTTCAACAAGAAATTCCTCACCTCATGGAGGTTTTGCATGCAACGAGGACCATTGCTTCCTAAGTGGGGAGGACTGATCTAGGTTGATATTGGTGGCCACCTGCCTATTCCACCTATACTTCCAGTTGGTTTCATATGTTTCCTTGATTATATCAACATTTACTATTTTTAGCAGTTTTTTGGGTCCTGAACTTTCGGAGTTGTTTTGACCCCCTAAACGGTGTTTTTTTGAGGTTCACAATAGGCTCATAGCCATAGGGAATGGCCTGAGGAAAATATTGTAGTACTTGGATATATCTTTCCAACGAGGTATAATATGCGCCAAAAAAAGATCATATGACCAAGTTACAACCCTCGGAAGTTGGTTGCCCGACTAACCCACTTTTGGTGTACCATCTCCTAGGGTTATGGTTTTGGTTTTTTAATGTTTTCTGCCATTGAGCCTATTGTAACACCTTTCAGAGGCATGTAGCTTCCACATCTCTTCTCATAGATAAGCTATCATCACCGGAGCTAGTTTATTTCCATTCTTCTTGTAAGCATATTTTAGTTATTTGATATTAATGAAATAAAGATTTATTCTACTACATTTATATGTTTATATTTATATTTGTATTTTATTGTGTTCCTGAGTCTAGATCAGTCTAGTAAAAATAAGGATCCTTATTTTTGGAATGAAGTATTCAAATCGGGTTAAAAAAAAGGATTTTTGGAGTTATTTATAAATATTTAGATAAATTAGGGGTCTTCTGTAATTTCCCATGAATACACATGTTCTCTCTCTCTCTCTCTCTCTCTCTCTCTCTCTCTCTCTCTCTTTTCAATCTCTATTTTTCTCTCCACACCTCTTTCTGTCTATCTCTCTCTTCTACACACTCTCTCTCCTCTAGCTCCAATTATATCCCATCATCCCTCCCTCCCTCTCTCTCCATATCTATATGTCTCTCTTTCTCTCTCTCTCGATCTATATTTCACTCTTTCTCTCCTTCTCTCTCTCTCTCTCTCTCACACTCCCTCCTCAACCTCTCTTTCGTATTCTCACTCCTCTCTCCCCCCTCCATCTCTATCTCTATTTTCCTACCTCTCCCCTTCTCTCCCACTCGGCTCTCTTTACATCATTTTCTCCCCTCCTCCCTCCCCTTCCTTTATTTCTTTGTCCCTCCTTCCCTCTCTAGGTCCCTCCACAAAAATCCCATCCTACTCCATATATATATCTCTCTCTCCAAATATATATTTATCTCCCTCCCTTTATCCTTATCTCTCTCTCTCACTCACTCACTCCCCACATAATCTCTTCCCTCTTATCATGTCTATATACCTCACACTTCCTCTCTCCCCCTCTCTCTTTCTCTCCCACCCACTCTCACCCACTCACATACTCTCTCCAGGTGGCTCCAGAGACACATAAAGGAAAAAGTGGGCTTATGAAACCTAGAAATTAAAAGTAACAAGAAGGTGAAAAACTCAACTTCAGTTTGAAGAGCTCGTTTCCTTGATCGCAACGGTGTGAACGACGCGTCAATCTGATCTCGTATGAGGAAGTTAGAGCAATTTGAAGCTTTGTTAAAGCAAGGGAAGTGGGGCCCACAACGTGCTACATGGCATCCCAATGAGCACGTGGGACCCACATAGTAGTCTGCCAAGCCCTGACACATGGCGCTCATCCATTGGTCCTCAACTACAAAAAGACAAAAAAATATAATAATTAAAAGTGCCCATATAAAACAAAACCCATATAAAAACAAAAAATCATTTTCAAACTAAATTATGACTTTTGTAATAACTATATAAAATAGTTATTATGGGCATAAAACAAAAAATCCACGAAAAAATTATATCGTGGTTATTAAAAAAAATTTAAACGAATATTATGGTTATAAAAAGACAAAGTATTATGTTTTGGGTTATGGTTATAACCATACCACCCCACATACCATATGATGCCACCATGTGGGTTGTTGGGTGGGCCGCCCAAGGCAGACACAACCCATACAAAATTTAAAACCATGCCATTTTAATCAGCAACGTGCCATGTTGGGAGGGGTGAGATTTGACCCCCTGACCCCTCAATGAATTTCCTATTTTGCAACTACACCAACGGGATCTCTTGTAAAATCCACCCCACAAACATTAATATAAACCTGTCATTTCACTAGTGTGCCCAGGCAGAGGCAGCCATGTCTTGGCACACAGTTTGAGGTAGAGACAAAGGCAGAATGGTGGCACATAGTTCGAGGAAGAATATTGGTTGATGGCCATGAATATTCCTTTGAAGTTAAATTTTCTTGTGTCAAAATGTATTAAAATTTATATGAATTTTAACCATAATTTCGCAGGGAGATGGTGCACCTAGATTTTCCATTTGAGAAATGGTTTTGCAGATTCCCTCTGGAGGAGAATCTTCAGGAATCTTGAGGGAATCTTCCAGATTCCTTGGATGCCGAAATTTTCTAGTGTTAGAATTGGGTAAAAATTATACTAAAACTTCGCAAGTTTCACAACGATCTCAATGGTGAGATCAGATTCCTATTTTTAGTTCAAGATTTCTAGATTCCCTGTGGAGCAACATCTTTGAGGTATCTAGGGTGAATATGAAGATTCCTTAAGGCCCGAATTTTCACTTTGTAATAATTCAAAAAATCGACCATTGATCCTACACCTCTCGATGACACGAGTTCAGCAGTGCAGTCATATTTTCCGTATGAGCCTTATGTTTTTCGGCCACTTTTCAAAGTGGAGTTGCAGGTTTTAGCATTCAATATGTGAGCAGTTGTTTTCAGAATATTCGATGCCACGATATTGATGCTATAGCCAGATCCAACAGTTTATCATCCTTTTCTTCATATATCTCCAGGATGTGAGGTATATGCAATGTGATCATGTACTTCTTTGTCTCTTTGCTATGAGATGCATTGTGATGTATAGATCCATGTTGATGTTTGATGTGGGATCTTGTTTTGTTCTTGATGTGAGATGTAATTTCTATCATGGATTTGTTTTATGTTTTTTGAGATCCCTTTTTTGCCATGTTTGTGGGATACTCATTGTCACCATGTATGTTTGATTGAGATCCCTTTGTTGCCATGTTAGCGAGATAATAATAGTCATTATGTGTGAGTTATTGTCATACTGATAGGAGTCATTTTTTGTGAATGAGAGTTCCTGTAGCGAAACATCTCGTGGATAGGTCTAGCCACTCCTGCATGAGGGAATTTTCCTTGTATGACCAAGAAAATACCATCCATGTACATCATCACTCTTTCTAACACTTAATGCAGCAGCATACACCATCTTGACACCGAGGCCCGGAGACGTAGTCCCTCTTGGAGGAACTCTGTTATCAATATGTTATGTTGATAATGATTGTTATGTTCCTCTTCTTTACAACATGCAGATATGTTCATTTATGTTCATTGATTATTTGATGCAATTCTAACACATCAACCGCAGTAAAATGTCCTACTTTAAAAGGGTATCAAAAACTTACCCAGATCATTAGGTCCCTCCTTCACAAAAATCCCCATCCTACTCCATCTCTCTCTCTCTCTCCAAATATATATTTATCTCCCTCCCCTTATCCTTCTCTCTCTCTCTCCCTCACCCCCCCCCCCCCCCCCCCCCCACTTAATCTCTTCCCTCTTATCATGTCTATATACCTCACTCTTTCTCTCTCTCCCTCTCTCTTTCTCTCCCACCCACTCTCACCCACTCACATATTCTCTCTCTCTCTCTCTCCTCCCTTATTCCCTCCTTCATAACACCCCCCCACCCCTCTCTCTATGTCTATTGTACCTCTCCCCCCCTCTCTCTTTATGTCTACTATAGCTCTCTTCCATCCTCCTCCTCTATCTCTTAGCCCCTCACTAACCAACTCATTCTTCCCCATATCCTGCTCTATCTATCTCTCTATTTGTCTCTTTACCTCCTCTAGCACCTCTATCCCTCTCTATCTCCTCCTCCACTCAACCCTGCATCAATAATTTTCCATTTATTAAAGTTCCTAGTTGTAGGAACATGTGTACATTTTTAATATCAATAATACACGTGCATTACTAATTGTAGGAATGTGCACATATTGTTACCACTAGAAATTCCTATGCATTTTTAGTGCTAGAAATGTACACATGGTTTTTTGAATTTTTTTTTTCTCAATTGGAAGCTTACATGCATTATGAGTTGGTTGTTTCAAATATAGGGTCTAAATCATAAACCTGGTGGTTTTAGATGCAAATAATGAAAACATCAATGTTTGATAAAACACACAAACACACACACACACACACACACATAATGGCATTATCTTTCTATACGCTAGGAAAATATTTTTCCCATGAATTTATAGAGACATATAGAGTTGAATTTGAAAATTATAAATATATAACTTAAAAAATAAATAATAGCATGTACAATTTTTATTATATTATTCTCTTGAAAAATATAAAAATATAAAAATACATCCCTTATTTATTTCCACTATAACTTTTTTGGGCGTTAACTATATGGGTGGAAAATCATATAGTGCACTAGAGGAAATTGGTACCTACAATCTTGAAAAAGAAGAAGAAGAAGAAGAAGAAAAATATTGTTTATAATATAAATACCATTTTAGTTTTTACTAATAGAGGACCCTGTAATTTCAAGAATATAATGAATTTAGTGTATATATATATATATATATTCCCCCATTACAGGTGAAGGATCTAGAAGCACGTCACATTAATGATGTCGACACCTCGCTCAAGCGGACACCTAGAATGATTTTGAGTTCACATTATATTCCACCTTACATGTTTAATTTCTCAAGTGTTGTGAACTTGCATGCACCTTCGATCTTCATACTTAGCTTCACCTACCACCTTCTGGTTAATGATTTCACTCCATTATTATTCAGACGGGATCCTCTCTACAATAGAGGGATGTCTCATGGGACACAAGATTTATGTTTTAGGTGTATCCTTGATCTCTTATTTTACTCATGAATTCATTTTGTGCCTCCTCTAATGCATTTAGATGGTCATCATGCCTTATTTATTCTTACTTATGGGGAATTATCTAGGTTTCTCAACCCTAGGGCTCTACTTGTTCTCCCAAAGTTGGCACATTGTTCTCTCCTTTCAAATTTTGTTGAGCACTACTTCATCCCATGTTTTGGCATGGTGGCTCTCTCTTTGGCCCTCATGATTGTCCCTAAGCTTTCTGTAGCCTTCATGACTCACTCTTATGATCTTTCTTTCTTGTTGAATTCTATGTTTCTTATTGGTTCAGAGGATTATATGATAGAGAGTTTGATTTTTATTGACACTCTCATGGAAGAATTAAGGTTTATCCCTTCAGGTTATAGCATGAGAACAAAAATTTTGTCGGTGGAAGTTGCTATATTCAACAATAAGTGGATTATCACCTTTATAGGCTCTTGTACATACTTCCTTCCTTCCTTTCAAGTTTGGATTAATTGCTCGATGACCCTCGAATGACATATACTTTTCAATTGGTATTTCTACTTCAGGCTTATGTGAGGAATGGAATAAGTCATGTTATTTGTTAGACGGAATAAGGATATGTTTGTGGAGTGATAGGACAAAAAAAAATGGTCGATATCACCATGGAAATTGCATATTGATGCTAGTGACCTTGCGCTAGTTATAGACCTGTTCAACAATTTGTGGTTCGTTGGTGTTGTTCGTCTATTTGTTTTTTCATCGGTTAATGGTTCAATTTTTCATTGGTTTATGGTTCATTAGAGGAAAATTTAGCCTAAAAGTGTCCTTCTAATGAAAAAATAATAAAATAATAGTGAAAATAAAAAATTACGAGTTATGAATTTTGGAGGGAAAAGAAAAAAATTACTTTTTAATTTTATTTTTGACTTATCTCCTTATAGGTTTACTAAAATTTCAAGTGTAGACACTCATTGGATGTGGAATTTAATGAGTACCCATTAAGCATGCTTTTGAGAAGACACACATTGATAAAAATTGAAGATACATTAAAAAAAAATATGTTAAACGTGTTTTTTTAATATATCTTCAATTCTTATCAATGTGGGTCTTCTCAAAAGTATGCATAATGGGTACTCATTAAGATATGGAATCTAATTCAGCATCCAACAAGTTTCTACACTTGAAATTTGAGTAAACATATAAGGAGATAAGCCAAAAATACAGTTAAAAAAAAATAGTTTTTCTTATTTTCCCTTTGAAATATTTATGTCTACCTCTTTTTAAATTTAAAGTATCTTGATCGGTTTGCATATAATGACATGGAAATTACATGAAAATTTCATGGGCACTTTTAGGCTAAAATTTCCTCTAATGCATCAACGCTGGTGGAAGTCGCTTGTGGTCAACAAGTGGTGACCCCTGGCAGGTCCAGTATCTATGGATCATTGTGTGCCTCCCCAAGTTGCTTTTCGTTGAGAATTTTTAATAGGTAATATAATCATGGTTCTTTTTTGTAAACTTGTCAATGGAGATTTTTGTAAGTAGGTGTTGCGCTGCCTATCAGAGAACTATAATGGGTTATTGTTTGTCATACTTGATCGTGATAGACATTGTCTTATTTTTTTCAATCACTTCGATCAAAATCAGTGTATGTAATCTTAAATTGCTCAACTTATGCTATTGGGTCAGTTTCCTCGAGAGCCAACCCATCAAAGAATCTTTTGTATTATCACTTTAACATTATATATATAAACATTTATAAACATATAAACATTTGTGCACACAAATAATTTATTCTTTACAATTTTACAAATGTTTGTAGTGAGATTTCATCATTGAGTTACTCGAAAATTGCACTAACATAAATATGTGTATTATATTTTGCATAAAAAATAACATATAAATATTAAAAAAACTCAAAATTCACACAATTAATTACCATTTTTATAAATAGAAATTATATATTGAAAAAAATAATTGATTTTGCTACATTTCATTTTTTAATACCATCTTCAAATTCATCATATAAATACCTTAAATCATCCCTCTAACTTAACATATTTCTAATTTTCTAAATTTATCATAAAACTAACTCACACTCACCCACCAATCAATTCATATTTAGAAAATAAAATTTAAAAAAAAAAAAAACAAACATTAACACAACAAGTAAAGCATAATCAATTCATATTTAAAGAGATAAATAAATAAATAAGAAAAAAAAAACACCATCTCAACAAAACACACTACTCCATTAGTAAAGGAACCCTACTCATATCAAAGTATGCAATATTCAAATGGATTATAAACCAACAAAGAAAACTACCATACCTTAAGTATATAAAAACAATTTTACTATTTCTTATCAAGTCATTAATACAATAAATATAATATCTCTTCGTAATATTCAATTTACTTAATGATATACTATATTTTAAAAATATGTACGGTTAAAAGTACGGTTCGAGATTGGGGATCATTAAGATCTTTTAATAATAATCTATTCACTTGATATTATATTATATTTTAATAATATTCACGTAATAATATATTATATTTTAATAATGTTCACTTTAATCACGAACGGTTAAAAGTCTGGTTGGAGATTGGGGATCATTATATGGGCAGAACTTTAGGAGATTGTGTAAATATGTTGTATGGTTGAATTGAACACTTACGTTACATAAAATAAGAATATAATAATTTCAATTTATTTTAATAGAAGGATGCGTTATTCATTTCTATTTGTTAATTTTGCAAGATTTAATGTTGACTTTGATGATAATTAGATGACCATTTTTGTATTTGTTTTTAGAAGTTAGAAACTCTTATTGTACTTGTCGCTGGCAGAATACTATGCATTAGGTTTTTCCTGATTGTGACATTAATTTAGCTTGATTAGACATATGTTTTCAAATTTTTTTTTTATTTTTTCCATGGTTCACTATAAGATTTATTATTATTGATTTATTTTAATTATTTTAATTTGAATTATCTATTATCTGATTGGCCAAAAACTTTCACTTCTTATTGCAAAATGCCTAGATTTTATCACCATTATTTGTACTGCCATTACAAAAACATTTATATCTATCTTGCAAGTCTTGTACTTTATCTGGAGTCGGGCTATTGCACTCCTTTATCTGAAGAAAGGGTTCTTTCACATCATACGAAAAACAATACTGAATACTGTCCTGTTCACTTATTGCGATGGTTCACTAACTGTCGTATCTGTAGTAGGTTCACCCAGTTCTATACGCTAAGCAATTCACGCATCAAAATTGATTCGTTGAAATATCTATTTGATTTATATTATTTTTAGCTTGAGGATTTAAACATAAATTTTCATAAACTAAGTGGGTGAAATATACCATGATAAATGTTCTTAAAGTCAACACAAAGACAAATTTCTAGCCGTCCAACATTCCCATTTAAAAAAAAAAAAAAAAAAAACTTAACAAGTACACTAATCAAGATAAACCAGAACCTTTGCGATTGACCAGAATTTTCATTTGTGTTCCCTCACGGGCCACGGAGGCTTTTCTGGAGGAGTTGTGTTGATGAGTTTGAATAGAAAAAATTTAAACAACGAAGAATATAGTTAAATTGGTGATTGGTGCCTCAAAGCATCCCTTCTAGATCGAGATACAGAGCCAGTTTACTGAGGCGAACCATCACCAGTAGCAGGAGTAGTTGTTTCACTAGATCCAAAGTTAACATACCAGTTGCCTGCCCAATTCGGGAGCCAGCTAATTGGACTCAAATCCATTTTTCTGGCATGCATATATACGGGCCACCCATAGCAGTTTGAGTTCCCGTTATTGGTCCACCTTCATCAGAGGAGCAAGTAGAGGCAAGCGCGGATGACCGTAATCCCATTTCACCAGTGGATTAAGCAGGCAATTACATTGCAAAGCAAAATTTAGTTTGAACATGACGGAGTCAGTTTTAAGGGAAGACCAGTCGTCCCTGTTGGAATTTCTGAGAATTCCAGAGCAACAATGGAGAGAGTAATACTCTCCTCTTTAACACAGAGAAATTAAAATTTTCACTCATAGGAGACAGAGTTTTCACACTCAAAACAAACTCCTATTCCTTCCAAAAAAACTATTACAATGTCTTCCTCAACAGAGGGATTACAAAAATGTGACTGCTTCAAACACAATGCACAAAAACTTCACTATCTCATACAAACAAAACACTATGTCTCTCAAAACAACACTGCTGTGTTTTCTTTTCCCGCACTGTTGTGCAAATTACAAAAACAATTCAATACACAAGCTCTTGGGCCTTTTGGCTTTTATATGCCGCGCCTATTATCAAAACGAAATAACATATTAAAATAAAACTAAAGTATTTTTTTAAAACAAATGTCGAGGGCCCACATAACAAATGCACTTTGAACACGCGATCAAAAATTTGAATCTAATCTATAACTGCATCGGGTCCGAACTTTAATAACACAAATGGGCCTAACACAAAAATTCCGATCGCGATTGAAAACGGACGCGAAAACCAAATATGAAATCTGGTTCATAAACCAATCGGGTTTGTGTCTTAACTTTCCAAATGGTTCGAACCAAAATTCCCGATTCCGATCAATAAATGGACGCGACGAACCAAGATTTAAATCCACCATATAAATGGCGTCGGGTCCGGATAATACACTATGCGATCGGGCCTTGTAGAAAAGAGTTCTGATCCGATGAGGAATCAGAAGCGATCACCATTAAACTCCGCCATAATAAAGTGATCGGGTCCGCCATTTCAAAATGCAATCAGGCCAAATTAAAAAGGCCTCCAATGCAATAATGCGATCAGGCCCAAAACAAACGAGTCCCGATTCAATACTTGCGATTAAACATATAACATGCCGCGTGGTCTGTGGGACCACCCGCGGACCTCGGCTCAAAGCGGAGGGTGATTGTAATGGCTATGGTACCATATGTGAACGTTCCGCTTGCAGAACTCACCACATCAACAAGACACTGTTCCTCCTGTGGGGACCACGGGGTTTAAAACTAAAACGCCCGCGTACATAGAAAAAAATATCTCTATGTATAAAAAATATAAAAGGTACTCTGTTTTGCCAAAAACAGAGACTGTCCCTGAACAAAATAAAAGATTGTCTTTCAAATAAAAGACTACGTTGATTTCAACAAAATCTGAAACTCACTGTTTAGCAATTTTAGAAAGCGGCTGGAGGACATAAAACTGGAAATTGAAAATAGAAAGCGGCTCTGCACAGCCACTGTTGAAAGTAACATTTCAACAGTCCCCACAAAGTGTCTTGTTGATGTTGGAACTTGCGATGTGATTGCAATCGCAATCGCATCTTATATTATGTTACAATCGCAAATGGTTCTAACATGGCTCGATTGTTATGTGAATTCCAGACCCGATACCGTTTATAGACTGGATTTAATTCCTTTATCACGTGTCCATTCTCAATCGGAATCGAAACATTCAAAATAGCCCATTTGTATTCTCAAATTCCAGATTCGATGCATACTATAGGCCGGATTTCATTTGTTCATCACGCGTCCAAATCCGTCGTACACCAAAACTTGTTTGCGGATGTGGTGAGCTATTATGAACTCGATTTAATGAATCATCGTGCATGCAAATGGCCATGTGATGTAATTACTCCAACTGACAGGGTTCAATATTGCCTGTGGCTTTCATTACAGTCAGGCTTAACGCTTACACCGAGGTTCGAGTGTGTGTTGTAGTGGAAACAAGCATAAGCAATCTGTGTATTAGTTGTTGTAATACTCTTTTCTGAATAACAGTGAGCATTTGTGATTGCTGTTGGAGTTTGCAGTACTTTTTGTAATTTCCAGATTGCACACCACCATAACCTTCATCTTAAAAACCTTGCTGCTCAAGTCTATGGTGTCCTATTTCTTGAAATCCCTAGCATTAAGCAAATCAGTGTCCCAATTGGAACCATAAACACACAAAATATTATTAGTCTCAGAAATCCCGCCTCTTCTCAAATCCTAAAATCACCATATAATCTGAAGACGAGGAGAAGCCAATCAAACATTATTATTGAAGAAGATATTGCTGAATCAAGCATGAATATTCTATTCAAGAAGGAATCCATTTGAAAATCTTGATTCATCGGATGATGAGAATACATCTCCCCAGTCTCCAACACAGGCATACATCACAGGAGATGAAGAAACTATGCTAGGAGAGAGGTTGTCTCAATGTCATAAAAGGTTTTCTCCATTCACACCCTCCTCTGCTGATATGGGTTCCATATTGAATGTGTATTAATCTGACCTAGATACACATAAGATTACTAATTCATCCACTAAGAAAAGAAAACAGACCATAGAAAGAGAATGTATTGTGACATAAGAAATAGTGGTCATTGAAAACACTGCTACACGGGCATATGACACCATCTCAGCCTTCATGTGGGTGTTTCTTCAATCCATGTGGAACAAAGCTATGACATTCAACTCTGATTTCTCCTATTTTGAATAAGTCCAGATATGTAGATGTTGCATTATTGATTAGCATTTCCATGATTGTAAGGGCTTTTTTAAGTAGAATATGTTGGAATTGTCTCATTCTAAATATATTCTATAGGCTTCAAAAATTCATCTACGTTCATGAAAGCCACCCATTGACATTCTTGGTGAGCTCTTAATGCACAATTAAAGAATCCAGCCTCTTCGGTTTCAATCCATGGCCACATATGTCTACTCAAGTTCAAAGAACCCAAGGATGTTATCATTTCTATGTTGTCATCATTATTCTTATCATAAAGAAACCACCTCTTGACACCTAGATAGCCATGCTACATGATATATTCTATGAGAAATGGAGCTTGGTTCCAAAGCATTGTGCAAGCACAGACCTGATGGAGAGGCGTAAGCATCTGCACAAGTTTGGAGCTCATCATGGATTTAACTTCAGTCCTAGTTACAGATGAAAGTAAACCACTCCTAAATCTCCATACAGAAGTCATCAAACCTTGAATTTCTTGTATTTCTAAGCCATTAGGCTTCTCACATTTGATCACTTCTTCAACCCTTGAATTTATTGTATTTATAAGCCATTAGGCTTCTCACATTTGATCACTTCTTAAGAAACCACCATAACCTTCATCTTAAAAACCTTGCTTCCCGAATCCATGGTGTCCTATTTCTTGAAATCCCCGGCATTATGCAAATCAGTGTCCAAATTGGAACCAAAAACACAGAGAATATTATTAGTGTTAGAAATCCCACCTCTTCTCAATTTCTATCCTTTGACGAACAGAATCACGTTGTCTAGTTCTACTACTGCCTCATAAACAAGCATCCTCCATGAAAAATTCTTTGGATACCTAGCTTGCGAAGGGACCAAAATTCCATTTTCCTTGAGGTTTATAGTTAAGGGTAATCCCTCTGCAGATTTTGGTTGTGGAGGATGTGGGCACCTCACAATTTGCAAGTCTTGTTGTTTCATATCCACAGAGATGGTAGGATTTCGGAGGTTCTCACCATAAGAAAATTTAAACTCATCTTTCTGCAATGAAAAACACCCATCACATGTTTTCAAAAGTAGCAAAACATGCTCTAGAAAAATGACAAGATCCTAGACCATAAGAGAGTTATCATTTTTTTGTTTACTCTCTTTGTTCGTGTTGCAGAGGCTGTGCTCAATTTCGTCAAGCTTAGCCAGCATAAGTTGAACATATGATTTCCTTATATGTTCTGGCACTCAAGGCAAGGAATTGCTGCCCAGCATCCCTCCTGTTTCCTATGGCAATATTTCAATCACATTAGGTTGCACTATTCAAAAACATATGTGGTGCAAAGGACTTAACTGAGGCTTAGCAAGCTAAGTGTAAGAGTCAACTTGCCACTTGAAAAAAACTTTAGCATATATAAGGCATATCCCGAAAGGTTGATAGTGTAATAACTAATAGTACTTTCACAATCATGGAAAAACAGTTTTGAATTACCACATAGATTGTGGTGTTTGTACTTCTGAACTTAGTTAATAAGGTTTTAGTATATGCACATCTAGGCTTTGATGGGTGTAAACTAAGTTCCAAGTTTTAGGACTTGTATGTCTCATTCTGTGAGTGCAGATCTGAACTATGAAGTTTAACAATGCCATCAAAATATGATATTGTGTTCAGGCTCTGGTGTGAAGTGCAAGGCAATGAATGCACAGATGTTGCCAATGACTGAGTGTGTTGTTGAGAACAAAGATGAGGTGTGTTGATTCTATTGCTGCCAGTAGTGCTACTAAGATCACAAATGGCTATAAAATGAGGTTTTGATTTTTCTTGGATAACAAGGAGTAAAGATTGAATAATCTACATGAATTTGGATGGTGGGAGGCTATATAATTTGAAAGCAGGGGAAATATGCAAGATATTTTTAAAGTTCAAAGAAACTCAGTTTCGATGAGTATACAAAATAATGCAAAAGAGTTCTACAATATGAAAACCAAAAAGTGTACATGTCGCATGAAAAAAGTGAATGTTAAGTCATAATAAACTTTGTCAATGAAGAGATATATTGTTACTCTGTGTGTTTGAGGGGTTGGAATAGGAATTTTATCGCAGATATCATCAATTTCCATAATTGGAGGAGATCCATTGTCCTTAGCATGGTTCATTTATTGGAGAGGTATGGTTTATATGGGCTTAGCCTCTAAGATTTTGTTGTTCACTGAATCCTTGATTGTTAATGGTGGAATTGTGGTATATAATTCACAAGGCCATAAGAGTTTGAATGATCTACCACAAAATTATGAGGCTTCCACTGTTAGTATTGATGCCTCTAGCATGCAATTGTGAGGCATATGTTTCTTGTGTAGATGGCACCAACGACATCAAATGTTGACATCACCTGGAACTTAATAATTCTAGGGGCATCATCTTTGTCATAATGATAGGCATAAAGTTACATTTCAAAACAAAACACAATACCAAAATTGTGCATTTCAACAACACAATAAATGGAAGAATGGAAAAACCTAGAAAATCTACCTACGGAGTTATATTCGAAGATCAATGCTAGTAAGTGAATACTTTATTTGTCACAGAGAAGGTTGCAAAAGACAACACTAATAAAATGAAATGCACTGTCAAATTTTTGAACTTCAAATAAAGTGTAAGGAACATCACATAAAAGAGAATGATCAATAAACCATGAGATATTCTATACAAAAAACTAGAGACTCAGTACACTGTCCACAGTTTGTATCAAGTATGAAGATTTTAATGCCTTTTGGGAAACATTCTCACAATAAATGGGCTGCAAAAGCATTATTCACCAAATAGAGGACAAGGTCAACGAGTTTCTTTTAAAATAAGGGTTATCTATATAGCAAGGAATCTCTGTATAGTAGAGCTATCATGATTCTCGCACTTTCTAAAATTTTCAACATGGCTACTACACTAAAAGAAACCTCTACCACTTAAGTTGATGAAGTGCCTACCAGTCAAATTTGACTAATAGATATAAGGTGCAAGTCAAGGGAAGCACGCAAGCTACTTACTTTTAATATTGACGCAGACAAAGAGCTTGGTCCACGAGAAGAAAAATAAGAAATTTCAGGAGCAAGCGTTTTGCCCAGTACTGTTTCTGCAGCAGCTATTCTCAAAAATGGGTATCTGCAGAATAGCTCAAGGGATCCTTAGTCAAATCTCTCTTTTGGGTTGACAGCTTTGAATGCAGGCTAATGGCTATGCTTTTATCCTTGAAAGAATGATGTGTTACCTTGATGTTCGTATGTAGGAAAGAACACTTGTGCCCACTTCAAAGTCCACTTGAACACATGGAATAAGGGGGGAAGAAATTATTGTCTTGGTAGGAATCTGTGCGTAAACCACTCCAATCCCTTTGTCACTGTAGACACCCAGAGCTGCATCACTTCTTCGCCTTTGAGTTCTAGTTTGGAAACATAGAACAAACTTTCCCTTTCCTAAAGTGGCATTCAGAGATCCTACCTCGCACATCCTGCAGATAAAGTCTTCCTTTGAGAACTATGAACTCCTTTAGTGTCAGATAATGAAAAAAACGCAGAAACTCCAACATTAAAGTAATACATTGTAAAAAGAGTACCTTGTTCTGGAGGCAGCTGCATCAGTAGAGGCAATGTCTTCTGCATACACAAGCCTATAGAACTTCATACCGTGCTTCGCAACCTCGAGGTGTATCTCAAACCTGGGTTTAGATGGGTATGGGCTACTATATTATATAGTATGGTTTGATTGTTGTTAAACTGGACCTGTTACACTCGCACCAGATGGTTTCGAAGTGATCTCACGTTGTCACATGGTTTGCTTTCAAGTTGATCAATCCATGCTTGAGAATTTCACTGATACTAGTAATTGTAGAAAGGCAATTACATTGCAAAGCAAAATTTAGTTTGAACGCGACGGAGTCAGTTTTAAGTGAAGACCAGTCATCCCCACAAAGTGTCTTGTTGATGTTGGAGCTTGCGATGCGATCACAATCGCAATTGCATCTTATATTATGTTACAATCACAAATGGTTCTAACATGGCCCGATTGTTATGTGAAGTCTAGACCCGATACCGTTCATGGACTGGATTTAATTCCTTTATCGCGCATCCATTCTCAATCGGAATCGGAATAGAAACAACTTTATTTACGATGGTTATGAATACAACTTTTACAACTTTATTTTGATAGTTATGACTAGCCAAATGTATAACATGCACATAGCCCACTGTACTGCCACGTAGACGCTCCTTGTACAATATAATTAATAAAGTAAGTGGTGGGAGGGCAATGTTTATAAATACAACTGTTTATTTATGTGTCCTTGCTTAACTATTTTGTTTATATTTAAGTGTTATCTGAAGCTTTATTTAATGAGATAAGTTTAGTTATTTAAAATAAGTTTTTGAATATATGAATGAATTCATTTCGTAATTTAGAGTATTTTTTTATTGTGTAAAGTTAAATTTATTATAATAATTAGATTTCTAAAGAAACTATAAAATATGTCAAAAAAATTCTAAAATATAGGATAGTAAGATTAATTTTTTGTTGCAATCTAGTAAAACAATTTTTTATTAGATTATGTTTTTTGTTGTTTAAATGTGTTTTTGAATGCATAAATAAATTCATCACTCTAAAAAAATCTCTAAGGCATTTTCATTGTGCAAAGTTCATAGCTCAAACTTATTATTCCAACAACTAGATTTCAGACAAATTTTACACAAAAATATGTCAAAAAACCTAATAGTTATACTAGAATTATTTTTAATGATTAAAAAATTTTCTATTTTTTAAATTATAACCAAACTAGACATCAAATTGATATATAAAACCCTCTTTATTGTAAGAACCCTCTACACAATGATCTATTTTTAAAATTACCACCAAATATAACATCAATTTAATATATAAAAACATCTTATTTATAAAACCAAAACTCAACTACACATAGTAATTTTACAAAAAATTACAAATATATACAAACTCTACCTCTCTTTAAATTTAAACCTATAATAATCTCTTCAAATATGACATCACACTACTTTTATTTACCTCTATACATTAACCTTTAGAAAGCTGAAATCCAATTCTATGTATCTTCTATACTTTGATTGGTCGTGGGATGTACCATGCTTTTCCTGAATCATATCTCGAATCTTGGTCAAATCACGTTGCAATCCAAGAATTTAAAAGTTTAAACATGAAATGATAACAAAAAGGACAAATGTCTCTTAAGCTTCTTGGAATTTTAAAATGAATTCTATATTTCCTCACACATAAACAACTATATTTCCTCTCCAAAAATACTACACTTTGAAAATTTAGCTAAAAAATGTAACTTTATAACATATCCATGTTAGCTCTAATTTGTCCTTAACCTTGATTAGGTTGAGTGATTATGAAAAAGTAAAAATTAGCATTAATCTGACCAAATGTGAGTTATAAATAAAATGAATTATTAATAGAATAAATTACTATATTTATTTTAATAAAATTTGTTTTTTCAAAATATAATTTTATCAAATTAACTATAACTATTTTAAAATAATATGATAAATAGTTGAAATTTAAAAAATATAAACAAAATGAAGTATAACTTTGCTTATTTGGAAACAAAATGAAGTATAACTTTGCCTATTTAGAAAAAGTTGTTTTTTTACTAATTCCTTAATTGTAATATGAAGAGCTTTATAATTATATTATGTTTGTAAACTAAATTGTTTCACTTTTATAAACTTATTAAATCATGGATTCCTACATATGGGACTAAAGGTTTCTAAACCTTTATATTTTAACTCATAAATAATTTAGGAGATTAACTCATAAATAATTTAGGATTTTCATATTTTTATTTTAGTTTATAAACTATATAAATTTAATCAAAATAATTTATAATTTATTTGATAAAATTAAATTTGATATTATAAATGTTTAGGAATTAAATTTGTACATTTTTTAAATAAAAAAATATCTAAGTATTTTTTACACTAAATAAATCTGAAGTTGAGATATAAAAAGTTAGACTAATTGTTTTCCATATAATATAGTGTTTCATGATAATAATTAATCTAGAAATGTTTTATGATAAAACTAATTTAGAAACTAACTCCAAGGGTTAAGGGGTCTCAATCAGAATCAGAACATTCAAAATGGCCCATTTGTATTCTCAAATTCCAGATCCGATGCATATTATAGGCCGGATTTCATTTGTTCATCGCGCGTCCAAATCCGTCGTACACCAAAACTTGTTTGCGGATGCGATGAGCTATTATGAACTCGATTTAATGACTCATCACGCGTCCAAATGGCCATGTGATGTTAGCTAGATTGTAACGCGATATGTGAATGTATTTTGGTTGAATCGACTTTCAAGTCCGGAGCTTTATCGCACGACGGAAGTTTGAAGTTTTACAAAGGTTTTAAGTTTTATTAACATTTTTGTTCTATGTTTTAAACATCGTGCCATGGAGTTTTTATACTATGGTTGGTTTTTGTTATCGCACAACAAAGAGGTTTATAACCTTTGAATTATATGTTTTAACATTAAACATGTGCTCATTGTAAGGTGGACCCGAAAAGGCAATGCATAGGTTTTAAGTTTAGCTTTATTTAACATTTGTTTCGACTCTGCACCATTTTGGATGTTATTTAACATCTAGCAAATGCTGAAACAATGGTATAGCTATGCATCTTACATCTTTTTCTACATAATTTAATTGGAAATTCAAACTTAATCCTTTTCATACATAAAGTTTTATTTATACATAAAGCTTTATTTAAAGATCCCAAATTAAACAACCCTGCAACTATAGTTATTTTAATTTTAATTTTTTATTTTCCAAGATGATGATTGCAAATTAAACGACCTTGCAATTCGATCTGTTGCAATTTACAATTTTTATTTCCCAAGCTTGCAGTTCCATCTGTTTATTCGTTCTCTTTCACAAGTTGCATTAATCAACTCCAACCTAATTTTATATATATATATATATATATATATATATATTTATTTATTTATTTATTTATTTATTTATTTATTTTATTTTATTTTATTTTATTAATTTTTTAAGCTTAAATTTAACTTATATACTTTTTCTATAGATCAATATTTAGTTAAATAATCACTTCAATATATTTTTAAAAATATATTATATTATTATACATTTTCATTACTATAAAATATTTTTTTTATTATTACATATTTATAATTTAAAGTAGCCCCAAAGTTTACAAATTATATATTTAATAAATTAATCCATATATATATTAATAATGGAATACTTTTTCCGTATATCAATACTTAGTTAAATAATTACTTCAATATATTTTTAAAAATATATTATATTATTATACATTTCCATTACTATAGAATTTTTTTTTGCATATTGTTATTATATATTTATAAGTTAAAGTAGACCCAAAGTTTATAAATTATATATTTAAACAAAATATCATAGTTTATATATAAATTGATATCGATTAGCAATGTTTATAAACTATCTAATATGACATGGATCGCCATATTATTTCTTTCTAAACTAACAACTAAAATCACAACACTATATTTTCATATTCATATATATACTTTACGAAAAATGTAAAAGTCTTCAGATCGTAGACAATATGGCATTGCAATTGTAGTTGGGTCAAATTGGATTAACAAAATATTAGTAAAAAAAGATTCTAAACCTTTCAAATGGAAACATCTAGCAAATCCTCATAGACACGCTCAAATTCAAACTGCAACAATTATTTCTAATTTAATTTAACTATACTAAACAAAGCAGCGACTTTATTAGAAAGCAAATTTTCATAAACATGTTGAAACTCAAATTGCAACATTTCTATATTTACATTAAGCAGCAAGTAGTAGCTACTCTGCCATACTCATATTGATTCCAAAAATAAGCTAAGCATATGTAGCAAATCTAATCTGCACATCAAATGCATATGCTCATGGGTCAACACAAAAGTTGTTTCACTATAATTGAGATAGATTTAACCTACTACTAAACTCAAATTGCAACAATTATTTCTAATTTAGTTTAACCATACTTTATTGCAAAACAAAACTTCATAAACATGCTCAAATTCAAATTTCAACGTCTCTATAATTGCATTAAGCAACATCATAGACATTTCCAACATCACATTGCAACATTACTAAATTTAAACTAAGCGGCAAGTAGTCGCTACTTGTAGCCTTGTTTACCCATGTTGTTTAATATTTTTATGTTTTTAGTTAATAGAGTTCTTAATTCTAAATTAACATGGGATATGTTTCTTTATTTTATATATTAATATTAGAAATAGTCAAGGTATTTATAGGAATATCTTTATGTGCTACTTCAGTGGTATTTTAATAAATAAAATTTTCTTTACATCATTTACACAAACTTCATATAGTGATGAGATTATCATATTATTTACCATGCGAATGCTACTTAGTTTTAATGGTCAAAAGCATCTTCTTCATTGAGCCGAGAGGTTCATTTTACAATCCAGTATGAGTGACAGGTGTAAGTATGTCACGCCCTCAAAAAAATTATAAAAATAATTTTCACTCATATCAGCCAAACAAAAAAACAGAAATTAAATAACCATATAAATAGACTATTAAAATTCTATTATTACAAAACAATTAAAAATATATTGTTACAAAACAATTAAGTGAGTTGTTGATATTTCACTTTCACTCTTCAAGTAAAATTTTACAGAGATAAAACAGCCAATGTGAGTTATGAATAAAATATTTTAAAACATTCAATGTGAGTTATGAATAAAATATTTTAAAATGAATTAATATAAAATAGATCAATACACATGTTATGTAATCTTTATAACATTTAAAAATGAAATTTAAAAAGTAATAAATTATGCATTGTTTTTTGCACTCTAAAATAAGTTTGCAATAAAAGAAATTTGATCTCTCTCGGCTCATATTAGATCCGTGCTTTAAATAGATCTATACTGATTATAAGCTACATCTCTTTGACTAAATCAATAAAATTGTAAATATAAAAATGAATTTAGAGATATTAGTTTAACACTTTAACTTTAATCTTTCTTTTCTATAAAAGAGAGACGATTAATATCCACTTTCAAGGGATTCTTACAATTAGATGACACTAATATAAGTTGTATAGATATGATCAATATAAGCTACATCTCTTTGACTAAATCAATAAAATTGTAAATATAAAAATGAATTTAGAGGCATTAGTTTAACACTTTAACTTTAATCTTTCTTTTCTATAAAAGAGAGACGATTAATATCCACTTACAAAGGATTCTTACAATTAGATGACACTAATATAAGTTGTATAGATATGATTGGTGTGATTGGGAACATAGTGATTTTGAGTAATGTTACAAATCCATTGTCCTCATGCTACTTATAATTGATTCATTGATCCTAAACTCCACAAAAAAAAGTGTAGTTTTGGAATCCACATAACTAATGGAGTTTTTTTTTCCATTAGCAAATGGAGTTTTTTTTTTTTTTTTCACTAGCAACCATGCTACACGTGTTAGAATTTAAACAAGGAGAATTAGAACTAGTATCGATACTCAATGCTTATACACATTCAAGATGAGTATAGAATGCTAAAATTATTTATAGATGATAAATGAAATTATGTAGTAAGAGTGAAGTTTTAATGCCCATCAAACTGGGAATGGCTTAGTATCATAACCAGGGTTGAACAGTTGCTTTCAATTTGTGGTGAGATTGGTTCATGGCTTGGTCATGCTACATTAATGCAACAAAGTATTTTTTACATAAATAATGTGATAAGGAAACTATTGTAGGAATAGTTTATTACTAGAGATTTTTTCAAATCCAAAATGTATTAGAATAGAGTTAAAAAAAAAACTATTGAAAAAATAAAAATAAAAATTATATATTTTTCAAATACGAAGATACTTGGAAAGTGAGGGAGAACACCTCGGGCTCGAGAGCGATTTCTTGGCGATACACACAATATAAGCTAGGGTTTGTATTGAATGGATACCAGAGGAGGGAACGGGGCTCCCTCCTATAGGAATGTGGTCACAGACATAGGTAAAGGGATCTGGATGAGTTTTGGAGCACAAGGCCATGCAAATGGTATGTTAGAGAAAACCCAGGGCTCAACAGAGGCAAGCCGGAAAGGACATAGAATCAATGAAAATAGGGGCCAAATAGGAAAAAAAACTGACCCAAAACAACAACAAACGTCAACGAGATCTAAAGGACCATGTAACCCAAAAATTACGGTGATCCCAATGACATTAATCATAGATCCTGAAAACCAAGCCTTTAGAGAACGAATGAGATCATATGAAATCATATGTAAATTCATGGGGCTCTGTCCCACAGAAGAAGCCTTGTGTGATTGGATCAAACATCACTGGAAACTGGGGGGGGGGACTACACTTAGGGTCAAAAGGATTTTTCACAGTGGCATTTTCTAATATGGAAGACACATACTGGGTCTTTAACAGTGGCCAATATTTCTTTGCATTAGATGGTTTGTATATGTGTCCCTGGATTGAAAAATTTACCCTATAAAAGGAAACCTTCACATGTGCCCCGATCTAGGTCAAGTTGTACTCCCTTCCCTTGGACTATTGGATTCCTACAACCTTAAAGTTAATAGTATATTCCTTGGGTAAATTCATTAAAATTTTGTAAGCCATGCTACAAGGAAGATACATAACATATGCCAAAATATGTGTAGAAATGGATGTCTCTAAAGCCCTGCTAGAAGCACTCAAGCTAGATTTCAAGGATTAATTTTGGCTGCAACCAATGGACTATGAAAAAATTCCTTTTAGATGTCGGAGATTCCATGAACATGGCCACCAGATAAGGGAATTCCCATTGAGAAAAGTGGAAGAAAATACCAAAGGGACAAATCGAAAATATGAAGAAGCTTTTATTAAACATAAGACAAGGGGAAGACCTAATAGAGGATATCAACAAAGTAATCAGGAAGGAGAACTCAAACAAACAAATTTGAAATTCTGGCTGAGGAAAACCCGGAGGAGCAAGGGAGGAAGATGAAGAAACAAATAACAAAGAAGATAGTAGAGAGGAGGAACAGTGTTATAGGTCTGAATTTTTCTGGGGTACTTGCTAGTTCCAACCCGCCTGACAGGTTTAGTGCTCTCACTATCCATATTTTGACCCTATCTTCTTGGTTGGATATGATTTTTTCCCAACTAGAATTTTTCCAGGCTTGTGTTGTTAAGGGCACCCCAAGATATTTGGAAGTGAGGGACCTTATCTGGAAACCCAAGATAACTTCTAGATTTCTTTGGATAACAATGTGAGCGTTGAAAAGAAAATCATGGATTTAGACAAATTTAATTCCATACATAACACCTTCATGAAGGTATTCAGAATGTGTTTTTAGCGAGAGGCCTCCTTAAGTGTAGGAACACCATGCAACATGGTGTCATCTATAGATTACTGGTGAGTGGTTGCTTGAGTGTTATCGTGCAGCTTTAGCCCTGCGATAGTGCCTTCTGTGTTAGCCGTTGTTATAGATCTACCCAACCCTTCCATAATCAGGATAAATAGGAAGGGAGACAATGGGTCTCCTTGGGGAATACCCCTAGATGGGAAGAAAGGTGTTGAAGGGGCTCCATTAAGAATAGTAGAAAAGCTAGATGAAGATATTATTGCCATGATCCAACTAATCCAGTGGTTATCAAAGCGAAAAGCTTATAGAAATGCTACCATATATTCCTAGCTGATCTTATCATAGGCCTTGAATAAGTCCAACTGCATTATCATTCCATCCTTTTTCTATGTCTTCAATGAGTGAGCCACTTCATGTGCTAGAATTATATTGTCTAGGATCCACCTTCCCTCCACATAGCCTAATTGTTCTTCCAAAATCAGATATGGAAGAATTGTTTCTAACCTATTAGCAACAAATTTGGATATTGTTGGGTGTGGAGCCTGATTATCTTGTTTACTTTGTATCACAAATATTGACTCCTCAGATTTAAAAAGGCGGCATTACTGAATTGACTTCCATCGCTGTAAACGATAAGCTCTGGTACTTCGGCAGTATGTGTAAAATTTCCTCAGAAAAGCATAAAGAATTTCTAGTCAATCCGGCCGTTCATTAGGCAAATGATCCGACTGTAGGAAGTTATGCTCTAGATTAGGTTTTGCTCTAGAAGGCAACCCCTTGTATATAAGGAGGGCATTGTGGGTCATGCATCGTGTATTATGAGTGTATTCCCAGAGCTTAAATGAGAGGATACTGGGTGAGAGAGAACAGAGGGCAATCTTCAACAGATTCGTCAGAGGTTTTGTCTCTTCATTTTTGTTGGATAATATAAAGGAAGGAATGGCTGTTCGGGGTGGACGTAGCCCAAACTGGGTGAACCACGTATATCTGTGTCTCTCTGGTTTTATGTGTTTTGTGTGCTTGTATTTTCCACATATTTTATGTGTTTCATTGCTCTGTAATATTTAATTTTCTAACAGATATAACCGATTCTTCCTTTGGTCGCTCTGGAAGGAACATAACTGAAGAATCTTAAAGATAAAAATCCCCCTGTAAAAAAGATAATGGAAGAAATTCAATGTCAGATGGAGGAAACCATTAGTAGCAAAATATTTCAAATGAAAAACAAAAATACATCCCTTAAGTAAGAAATAATCTTAAATTTTTTTACCTGAATTACCTAGGTGACAAGATACTCAAGGCAAAAGAAAAATATATCAGGAAAATTAACACAGTGTGGCAAGTGCCTTTCGAAGGTTTCTGAAAATCTAACTTCAACAGGGCAGCCAAAGGAAACCCAAGAAAGGTTTGTGTGGGATGAATCATTAGAGACTGGACTGGTGGAATACAAAGTTTATACTTCATAAACATGGGAAAATCCATAAACAACATAGGAGAGTTCCAGACTCTAGAACAAGGATTGGAAACATTGCGACAAGAAAAGAAGATAAATTTAATAGTAGAGGGAGACTTAGCTCTAGAAATTCGGGAAGCTCGACTGCTGCAATGTGGCACCCTATGAACAAAGTCACAAGGAATTGGAAACTTAGCCAAATTATTCATAGGATTAAGGATCACCTAAAATAACTAAAGATAGTAAAATTCAATCTAGTGAGGCGCTCGACAAATGTGCTGGAATACATAGTGGCCAACAAAGGGGTCAAGAGCACCAGAGTTTTAACTAAAATGACCTGGGAAGAAATGGTGGAAGGATAGATCATGGTGGATTGCCGGGAGCCGGTGGTAAAATATATACCCATTTCATAAAAGCAGCATGAAGGACATGGGGTGGGCTAGGAGGACGATAACAACCCACCTGGCGAAAGGAATGTTTTATGATAAAAATGATTGGACAAGTATCAGGTAGTGGGGAAGATCGAGGAGGTATGTGGCAACAAGAGTTGAAGGACATAACGATAATGGAAAGGAATAAGTGGAATCCAGAATTGCATAATCGTTTGCCAGGAGGTGGAATTTATGAGAATGGACAGTTGCAGAAATGGAGATAGATAGAAATTAGTGTGAATCAATATTAATAGAGTAAAATGGCTATAATGAGCCTATATAAGATGTTTTCAGAGGTGAATGAGAAGGACTATTGTCACATCCTCGAACGATTTCACTGCAATGGCATGGGAAAATGGAAATTGCTTAAAATGATCAAAGAAGATGCCCAAAGTACGGGAAGGATTGCAGTGATATGGATTTTTCATTTATATGTTAAGTTGGGGCACTGCATAGGAGACATAGTGGTGAGTTTGGAAGATACAAAGGGGAGAAGTAAGAAAATAATGTCTGATTATCAAAGAGAAGCGACATCCATAAGAGTTATGGCAAGAAATGGGAGTGGAAGGCCAAGGGGAAGGCCTAGAGTGGAAAATAAAAGCCTCTCGGTTGGTAAGAGAACAAGATTAGAGAATGCGACAAAGGAAGAAACCCTAAAATACCATGAGTTTATTCTGGAATGAAGCTAGGACATTATCAAGGTCTAGGAAAATTAAGTAATATGACAAAGGAAGAACACTACAAATTACATGATTGTAGAAGAAGTTGACTCGATAATCGATACAGGGAAGTCTCGGACGAGGAAAATGGTGTATCATATAATGTTAGAAACAACTTGGCATGTCAAAATGTTAGTAGGAAAGTTGCAGGTGAAGGAAGCAGAGGATAGAATTAAGTGACGGATGGAATACCATCTCAGATTAAAGAAATTGAGAAGAGGCTTAAGGGAGTCTAGGAGGCACTCCATAGGATAATCAACATTGAACGCCTGGAGGATGATCACATTGGTGGCATGAATAATGTTTTTTCAATTTAATTGAAGTATATCCACAACCTGGATATTAAAATAGGATGGAGACTTGGGGATCTGTCGAAGCTTAGAATTATAAGGTCAAAGAGGTAGCATGATCTAGCGGTAAGACACCAACAACACCAAGAGTGGGAGCAGCAAAGAAAACAATAGTGGAAGCAACCCAAACAAAGAAAGCTACACTTTCATATGGTTCAGGTGGGGAGGATACTCCTCCATTGTCCCTGGATAAATGATTTTGTATCTTTATTTAATTTTGTTGTATTTGGTATATTGGATAGGAGGCCAAAATATAGTTATAGAATAAGTAGAAGGTATGTATATTTGGATTTGAAAGATTTTTTTATGCTCAGACCTCCAGTATGGAATAAATGTTTATGAGTCAATAGAAAATTAAATTTTGTTAATAGGCCTAGGAGATATCATAGAAAGAAGATCCTTTGGGCTAGCTCAATTATATTCTGGAACAAGGCTTTATTCTATTGTAGCTGGTCTGGTTTGTAGTCTTGTAGACCAACAAAATATGATGTAAATTTTTGTGTTATCGTAATATAATATGTTTCTCTGACTTACGAAAAAACAAAATTACCAAGCTAGTGAGAGTTATTGACATTTTCACACACACTTATCCATTTTCAACTAATTATATATCCCACATAACACTAACACTTTTTCATGTCCACGTTCACTTAAACATATGAGGTAGTTGGGTGAGACTCAAAAAATGAGATAATAACGGGTCAAAATATATCGACATCAAACACTTATAACATGCCACGTCATGCACCTCATTACATGCACATTACATGTAACTTTCCAACTCAGCTCATCACATCAATGTCTTTGCTTTCCAAATCAAATCGATTATTAATACAATCCTATAATTTTATTGTGAGTATAAGTTAACATCTTTTATTTAATTGATTCAAATAATTTGTATAGCTTGGACTTAATATATTATTTACTAGTCTAGATCATTTAATCCCATATCTATCTTACACCGAGAAAAATCAAATCTGTCAAAATGCAAATCTTTCCTCAAATTATTAATCTAAAATTGTTAAATCTAATAATTTTAATATTAATATCAACTTTAATAATAATAATAATAATATTAATCTTAATTTATTTTTATTTTTATACTGAAGGTGTCCCTTTTTCAAATTGGTCAGGCTAGGCATTGTCTACCTTTTTCATCTCCTTTTGAAATCTGTATGTTTTCTATTTTTCTCATTAAGTGAAATTTGTTCAAAATTTGATTGGAATGAGATGGGTCCCTTGTTATTTTTGTGCACTGGGTTCCATAAAAAACATACACCACCCACATTTGAAATCCCTCAAGGAATTTCGAACACCGCAGACTCAGTACAAGCACTAGCATGACATAAAGCCCGTCGCATGCCGTAAATTTAGCAAGGCATTTTCCATTTTCATGGTCGCTTTATCCTCTGTGGGATTCAAATTTGTTGCTACCAACGATGACCTCACCACAATTTAATTTGATGTGAATAATGTCACACTTTACCTACCCAAGGTAGAGTTGAATACCAACGTTGAGGTAGTCTTGAGAAATATGGTGGAATTTGAAGCTTCTGTGGCTCCAGGTTTGCTAGTTTTCAAGCGGTACACTAATTTCATGAATGGGATAATAAAAAATCCATAAGATGTTAGGTTTTTGAATGAGAGCGGAAATATTTTAAACCACCTCCAAAATGATCAAGCATTTGTGAAACTGTGGGACAACACGGGTAAGTGCGTTCCTCTCACAAAAGTTGCATATCTGGACAAAGTTATAAACGAAATTAACAAGAATTATAACATATAATTGAATGTTTTGGTGTTGGATTTTTTGAAAAAACAAGTATTCGGGTCGTGGAAATTCCTTTCTCTGTTCGTTGAAGCGATACTTTTGTTGGTCACTTGTTTGCAGGCTTTCCTCTCTGTCTATAATTGAAAGAAGTGGTTTCAATGGACTGAAGGTTAAGCTAAATGTATGTTTGTTTGTCATGTATTGTGTGTATTGTAGTACTAAGAATTGCACCGCACATTAGAGAACTTTTGAGGTCTAGAATGGGCCTCCTAAGAAAAATGTACAACCAAAAGAAACTTTATAAGAACCAATAAGATTCAAGATGATGATGTCAACCATGGAGAATGATTCACCATTTTTGGGGTGAAAATGTTAAAATATTAAGAAATATTAAAATAATAAAACTACTTTTTTAACTTGTATTTTCAACTTATCTCCCTAAGGTTTCACTCAAATTTTGAGCGAGAGTACTCGTTGGATGCAAAATTTAATTCCTCATCCAAGGAGTACCCATGTTGCATATTTTAGATGGACCTTGGTATGCGAAAAATGAGAAATACATAAAAAAATGTTATTGCAATCACATTTTTCATGTGTTTATCATTTTTCGTATAGCAGGGTCCATTGAAAGTATGCAACATGGGTACTACTTGTATGAGGAATCAAATTATGCACCCAACAAGTGTTCCCGCTCAAAATTTGAGTAAACCTGTAGGGAGATAAGTTGAAAATACGAGTTGAAAAAATAGTTTCTTCCTTTTTCCCTCTAAAATTTGATGATGTAATCTAATATTAATTTATTATTTTCACTATTATTTTATAATTTCATTAGGAGGCCCATTTTAGACATCAAAATTCCCCTCATGAGTCCAATCGAGGACTGCCACTTCCATGTGGTTTCCAAAATGCTTGTAAGTTTTTTTTATGATTTTGTTTGTTGTCACGGGGCCCGAAATTCTTTCCCTTGTTATAATGGAGCCGCTAAATATTATATTGGTGTGGACAAAGGAGTTGACTCCATATTTTGTGGTTGATATCCAGTTAATGCTGCAATACATAAAAATAAGAAATTCAATATTATTTTATAAATTTATTATAGAATAATTGTGTTCATGGTACGAGGTTAATTCGATTATCCCCCTTAAATTTACTGAGTTTACTCATTTTAGATGTTTTAAAAACATGTGGATAAACAATGAATTTGGGTATTCCAAATATGTGGTTAAATACTCATTTCAAGAGTTATAAAGGTGGATGCCACACGAATTGGAGAGGAATGTGATCTTATAGGGTTTTGAAATTTTCTGAAGCCTGGTTAGTGTCATATTTGATGTTTTTTTCTTTATTTCACTTTACTTGGGACTCTGATGGGTCACATGAGTGTCCTTACTGGGAGGGGAGAGATCCCCTCCTACCACAACATAACCGTTGGTGAGTCAAGTAGAAAATATAGTGCCTTAGTGTCTTAGAATCCTAGATACAACCCTAATGACAGTCCAGTCATGGGAGCTCAGTGGAAAGCTCAGCTCTGAGGGAAATTCCTTCCCAGTGTAAACAAGAAACAAGATTTGTGATCCCTGCAAAAAAACTGGAAAAGTACCTAAATTTCATGAAATATCATGCCCTAATCTATAAATTTATAGGGGTTTGGCCTTCAGAAAGAGATCTACTCAAGTGGATTCAACTTAAATTCCAACCGAAGGGCCATATTGACCTCAAATTGGGAGATAGGGGTTTTTTTACTGTTTTTTTTTTTTCCATTCTGGAGGATAAAGAGAGGGTTTTTGAAAATGGGCCTTACTTCTACTACAATGTGAGGATATTTATGTGGTTCTGGGAAAAATTCTATAATGCGGATCTTGAGCAATTTATGGTTGCACCAGTCTTGGTATGTCTTTTTTCATTACGTGTAGATTTTTGGGACCCTGAAATCTTGGAAGGGATTGGAAATTCCATTGGAAGATTTTTCAAGGTAGCAGATTCAACCTATCAAGGGAGATATACATAATTTTATTGTATTTGCATTTATGTGAAGATAAATGAACCTCTGTGGGAGTTTGTGGAGCTGGAATACCAGGATGAGGTATGGAAACATCCTCTGGATTACGAGCATATAAATTTTATTTGATGAAGGTGCCATGAATATTGCCATTTATACAAGGCCTTCCCCCTGAAACAAATGGAAATAGGAATCGTTAATGTTCCTTCTGAAGTATGGAAACAAAAGGAGGATACTAAATGTTTTCAAGAAGTAGTGCATAAAAAATATCAATGAAGCATATGTAAGACAATACAATGGTTTAGTCACGGAAGAGAAAAGAAACTCATAACCGATTTGTGTTTTTACAAGAGATAGGGGAATGTTCAAAGGAAACAACCAAAGCACTAGACATCGCATCTAAGGTTCCACCCAAAACAAATCCAAAGAAAAAAAGGAAGGCGCAAGAGGAGTCACTGGAAAAAGATAGACTAGATCCGGAAGTGCACCAAACCATTATGGATATCGATGGATCTAAGGAAGACTCAAGCACAAAATAACAAGTTTTGAAAATAATTTTGAATGAATGGTGACATCTAGATAAGAGATTTATCCCAGAATACCAAAAAAATTATACATGGAAACCTTTAAGGAATATCAAGCTAAAAAAATTCAAAAACCTCCAGGTCCATCGGATTTGATGGGCTCCCAAGTCGGAAGTAATATGGATGAAAATGGGCCAAGAAAAGGGGGTTAGAAGCATGGCATAAATAATTTACAGGAATCAATTCAGATGGTGGGTGATCTACTAGTGAATTCAGGACAGGCAGTACCACTTTCAACATTTTTCCACCATCTCAATGAATATTCTCAATGATAGTACTCTCTTCGAATGCTAGGGGCCGCAACAACAGAGGAAAAAAAAGATACATGAAAGAAAGGTTAAGAAAATAAAATATGATCATTGTGATGATTTAGGAAACAAAGGTCTCTAAAATTCATCTTAAGGAGATTATAAGTGAAATGAGGCTCTCGTATGAAGTGGTAGCCTTAGATGCCCGAGGTAGTTCTGGAGGAGTGGTGTTTCTTTGTAACTCTTCTGAAATATTTTTTCATTATCGGGTGAGTATGCCTCAAATTATCTCAGGATGATTTTGACATACATGAATTAGATAATGGGAAATAATATTTGTTGTCTATGGCCCCCACATTCCAGGATAGAAAACCACTTTCCTCCAAAATATAGGAAAGTTGAACACCATGTTTCAAGAATAATTGTGGATTATCGAAGGGGATTTTAACCTTCTGCTTCATTGGAAGATAAAAAAAGGATGGAATAGAAGACATGATCCAGAAAAGGAGGCTTTTCATTTTGATTTCACATCTGAAATTAGGAGACATCCCGACTAATAATAGAGTGTACATGTGGAAGAATCGACGTGGGGGATCTCATCAGGTTGCCTCTCGACTGGATCATTTTCTTGTCTCATAAGATGTTATAAGAAGAGACATATTCTTTGAGGCATCAATCTTACCATGGCTAGGGTCAGATCATTTCCCAATTAGGCTCGAGATAGATTTGAAACTAGAAACAAGAAATTGACCTTTCTGCTTTGAATCCTTTTGGCTTCGCGACCCATCCTTTCTTGGGAAAATTGAAAGCTGGTGGAAAGCTTCATAAGTGAAAGGAAGAAAAAAAATGAATACTTGTTAACTTTGATTGAAAGAGCTTAAGAAAAAAAAATTATGGAATAAAACGAAGTTTGGTCACATTATAAAGGACCAAAAAAAACTCCAAGAACGTATGCAAAACATTCAAAAATTGATGATAACGAAAGGTTGGTTTGGAACCATAGAAACTAAGGAAGGATGGTTATTAGCTTGTTTAGAGGAGAGAAAAAAGCAAGAGGAGATCCTATGGAAGCATAAATCTAGGGTTCAATGGCTTAGAGAAGGAAAAACAAATGCGTCTTTCTTTCACAAGGCCATCATCCAACATCGTCAGCAGAATATGATCTTTTCATTAAAGTGTTCCAATGGAAATTGCCTGACACAACATTAGAAAATGGAAAATATTTTGGTGGATCACTTTCATAACATTTTCTCTGAACCTTGTTAGGAGAGATCATAATCTATCTAGAGAATCATACAAAATATCCCTCATCTAGTATCTAGATATCAAAACATGGCTTAAATTAATGCGAGTGGTCACTCTGGAGGAAGTTGAAGATGTAATAAAGGGATAAGACAAGGAAAAAGTACCTAGAAAAAATGGATTCATGATGAAGTTATTTCAGGTAGCTTCGCCCTTTATGGGTCAAGAAATTTTGAAAGTAGTGGAAGAATCTCGCAAAATGCAAAAGGTACATCCAACTCTGAACTCCTCTTCTTCTTTTTTAATTCCTAAATCTGCTAAATTGGAGGAGCCACAAGGTTTTCGACTGATTGCTACGTGTAATATTATTTATAAAATAATTTCTGTAGTATAGGTTAAGAGACTTAAAATCCTACCACCTTCCTTGAAATCCCCTGAACAAATTGGTTGTGTCCAAGGTCTCCAAATTCTAGATGGCATCATTGCAACCTGGGAAGCGATCCATTCCCTCAAACATATAAAAGCTAAGATTATTTTGATTCAAAATTATCTTTCCAAAGTTTATGACTATCTCAATTGGTCCTTCTTACTGAAAATCTTGAAATCCTTCAGTTTTGACCCTCGGTGGATTGACTGGGTTTCATCCTTGATCTCATCACCGGTATTCTCCATTTTTCTTAATGGCTCCCTGACCAGAATTTTCAATCGTACAAGAGGTATGCGCCAAGGTGATCCTATATATCCCTTCCTTTTTATTCTGGCAATGGAACGTATGGGGCGATCTATCAAATCAACCATTCAATCAGGAAAAATCACATGAATCTGTCTCTAGGGCAATGATCTTCATCTCACTCATCAACAATTTATTGATGACATAATGATTTTTTTCCATATATCTCTCCGAGATATTAGATAAATTAAATCCATTCTTCACAGTTTTATGCAATCTTCAGGTACTATGATCAATAATGAAAAATCAAACATTTTATTTTTCAACACTCCAGCCCATACCCAGTATTTTCTTGCTCAGACTCTGAGTTTGAACATTGGATCTCTCCCTTCCAAGTATTTGGGTATCCCTATGGTGGTCAATTCCCTCTGAACCTATTTCTGGATATATATTTTGAATATAGTTAATTCAATATTCATCAATGGTCCTTCAGAGCCCTAAACTTAGTAGGTCGGGTGGTTCTTTTGAAGGCAGTGCTGCAATATATGCATATATAACAAATTTTAGGTCTAGATTCCCCTAAAACGTGTCAGCATGGTTGATATTTTCAAGAAATGTCTATGGTGAGGAGTGAAAGAAGAAAAAAAGCGGGCGCTTATAACCTCTAACAATATCAATAAACCTAAGAGAGAATGGGGTCTAGGGATGCATGATCCCTACACCCTTAATTAGGTAATGAGTGTGAAGATCTGATGGAGATGGATATAGGGAGAAACAGATTTGTGGAAGACTGTATGGAATTGTAAATATCAAATGCCCTCTTAAAAAAAAGATATCTTATGAATCCAAATACCCTTATAGGATCCTCAATATGGAATCTAGTTGTGGAAAACAAAGATTTTATTAGATCTCATACTTTTTGGGAAATCCATAATGGGAGACAAGCATGCTTCTAGAAAGATTCATGGTAGTAGACAGAAAAACTCTTCAGCAAACAAGATCTAGTGGAAATATTAATCTACACAAATAGTCAAAATTGTACTTTGGTTAGAAAATATTGGAAGCCTAGCATGAACTTGGTATGGAGGCAATGGAAAGATAAAATATTCTGGCTACTGGAGGGTTTTTATTATTAAGTAGAATCTAAGTACAACAGATCTGATCACAAAACTAGTTAACCCGAAAGAGAAATAAAATATTGTAGCTATACCTCTTTTCTGGAGACAAAAGAATGGATGATTCACACCCTCAAATGATATTTATAGAAACCCTAGCGTTTCTCTGAATCCCTTTGTGTCAACCCTGCTGGCCTGTGTCAACCCCTGCGCTACTCAGGAAGGGCCTGTGTCACCCAAAACTGCGTTACACTTCCCGTGTGTTACCTTGGTTGGGCCTGCGTTAGCCCTGCTACCCATGCGCTACCCTTTCTAGGCCTGCATCAAGCCTGTGTAGCTCCTGATGCCTCTGCGCTGCCCCTTCTGGGCTCTTAGCTAAGCTGCGTAGCTACTACCTCTGTGTTGTGTCTGTTTTCTACTTCTCTTCCCTTGTTGTACTCTTTCCCTGGGAACAAACCACCCCCTTCGCAAATACTGCCCCTCACTGTAGTTGAAACACTTCTAAAATTATTAGCAAACCATGCCTTAGAATTCTAGCTTAGTTTTAGTGCTCTACCACTATTTGTGTTCTCCAACTAACCCCAAGCCCTCTTCTTATACTTTTCTCGTTGAAACATCAACGATCATGATCTAATCTTGAATCGATGGCTAATATTAGAAGATGCTTGATCTATTTGACTTAAGTCATTTTCATCACATGTTTAATTTAATTAACTTTAATATTTTAATTTTCTTAATTTATACTTAGGATCCTTAATTGAAAAGATTAATTAATTAAATATATCTTAAATAGGACATAATTTATTAAAGCTCTTTCTGTGTCCTGGAGATCTTATGTACTCTAGTCCCTCCACAAAGTTTTGGGAGCTAGAGAACATCTGATGCTACCCCAACACCCCAAAATCTCAACACTCCCTCTTAGTGAGGAATGTTCTCTAGCAACAATACTTCACCCCAAATTTCTACACTGATCTCTAGTGTGGGTCTCTAGGTTCATGTTTGGCCTACAACCCTTCATCACTGCACTGTTGGTTTGTAATATTCCCAAATGAGAAAAGTAGCAATATATCACATAAACATAGAAAGCGACAATGAATACATCAATACAACAATATGTGAGACAAATGTACAACCATATTATTAAACATATCAAAAAGTAATAGGCACAAGATCTTGAGGATCAAGTCACTCAAGAAATACCATACAAGTCTCTAATAAGCAAATATGCAATCACATGAAAAATAGTTTCTATACAAATTCCTTGAGCTAAGAAAGTGTAGTTTTAGGGCATAAACTGCTACAGAAATATAGATCAGTATAGATCTACTGTTATATAGCTCAAACAATGCTAGGAGTGAATATCTAGACTCCTAAACACTTTTCCAAGAGAACCTAGGAAGGGTTTCCGGAAATACCCAAAACACCAAAATGCTGGAATGAAACCCTAGGGCTGAATTGCAGCTGCAACTGAATAACTGGATGGAGGTGGCTGAATTTGATGTATAAATTTATATATATCCTCCACTAGATCCTCCAAGTGAAAGGCTGATCCCAACACTGAAGATCTAACACTCCAACTAAAGCACTGAAACCTCCTTTACAGATGCCCCATGAAATAACGTATTTTGATGATGGAACTGTGTTGTAGGAGGTGGAAATAGATTGGCTAGGTGCCAAAATATGAAATTAAGCTCTAGCGTCTTCCTGGCTGGCCTCCCAATGGAAAGGATGCCCCTCCACTGAAAATACAACACTGAAAGTGACCCCCTCAATCCTCCACTGCAACACCCTGCAACACAACACAACTATGAACAGAATCTGCATTGTAGATGAAGACTGATGCTTTTCCAGAATGCCAAATGCATGGAAATGATATTAAAATACTCTTCCAAGAGGCTACCTCAAGGGAAGAGGTTAGATTCCTGCTCGGGAACACCCTGTGCTAAACAACACTGTAAGCTTAAATAAACAGCTGAAGGATGCAAGAATTCATACAAACCACAAAATCAATAATCAATAACATAATTATTTATGGCTACCTTGCCCTCCTTATAAAAAATGTGAGCCTTCTCACCTTGGGTCCCACTCATTAGGGTTTCCACTATCATAGAGACTTCCTCCCATTCACATTGTGCCATCTCTTATTGATGATCCACTCTCTCCATACCAGCGCTGTTGACTTGGTCAAACTTGACCGTTTCCACATCCATTAGCCCCTGTTAATACATGAGGGTGATTTATCCAGCTATGAAGATGACCCCTTTTCAAATTAAGAGGGATTTTATTCCTAATAAAGAGATTTATGGGCCCCCCTACCCATTTATTCATCTAACTAAATGACAAGAGAAAAATTAGCTGCATGCTAATTTAGGAATGTTACAGTCCTCCCCTCACAAATGTTGTTTGTCCTCAGGAAAATGCAAGGATAGAACTAAAAATCCTCCTCTCCTCCTCCTGTATCATCCTCATATGATAAAATCCCCCAAGGAACAAGATGTTGTCTCATCAATAAATCTCCAAGTTTCCCCTCCCAAGTATGCAAGTTAGCTTTTGGTGACCATCCCAAATAGCTATCATCATGAAGAAGTAAAATACCCATGGAGGCAAAAATGTGTTGTCTAGAGGCCTTCTTGAGGCATGGAATCTGAAATATATTGGGAACTGTCATTCCCATGTGAAGCCTCCATTCCCAAGCTATCATCAATACAAAATGAGTCACCCTCCAACATGGAAACTCATGAAATATCTCATCCACATTAAGCTCCTGCAAAGTAGGTGGGATGCACAGCTGAACATGATGGATCAAATTGTCCATCCCACACTGTTTCTCTCTCCAATTATGATAAGTGTAGAGCTGCTGCAAACTTTGGGCTGCATTAATGTTTCCTTCATGAAACAAAAATGCAATTGGATCCTCAAAGACCCACTCTTTAGTTCTTTCCCAGATCATCCCATATAAAATGAATATGAAATTATCCTCATATGGAATCCAAATGAGAAAAGTACTGAAGGTTTTATATAGCGCTGGAAGGTACCAAAAATTTTCCAAGTGGTCACAGCGCAGTTTTTATAACTGTTGTTTCACCACATAATATGGCAATTTGTCTCCCAACAAGTTGCTAGTTGTGCATGTCATCTCATCCACTAGTAAATAGTAGATGGAATTGTTTATCAACTGAGCATACAAAGAATATTACAACACTTTCCCAAAGCCATACAAGAGATGGCTATCCCCATAACTAATGTTGGCCCCAAAATGACCATGAAGCCCAAATAGAGGCTTTTCCTCTTGTGGAGAAATGCACTGTATAGAAATTCCAAGAGAATGAAAATAATGTGTTAGATAATCAATAAATGGAAAAACACAACTCTTACCATGTAATGAGAGTAGGTTGATAATAAGATCCATGGATGAGCCCTCCATAGTGGTATGGAATATCTCTATGAGATGGAATGAACCATGTGCTACATGCAAAGCATTCTTCTTATGCTTGGAGATCCAAGTCAAGAAGATCATATCATGTAATATATGTCTCCATCCACTAATCCATCACTCTCAACTCCTATTTTCCCTTCAAGTGCATCATATGTGAAGTAATCTTGGGAACAATCCATCAACAAACCCAAGATCCCAAGTGACAGTGTTGTTGGCCTTTGTATTAAGGCTCTTGTCATCTTATAGCTCCATTATTTGACATGCTAAATGTCAAAGTCATCTACCATAATGCTGATATATATGGGAGATTCCTTCCAAAGTGGAATTACCTACTAAGCCTCCAAGGCTAAGGAGTAGCTCCTTTGCACCATGATAGTGCCATCACCTAATCCTGCAACATCATGCAAAGCATGGGATAAAATCAACCCATACTCTCCCAAGAGCTTCCAAATCAACAACAACTCTTGTTGCCTCCCCACACCATCACCATATAGATCATGGAGCAACAACATGACGGTTGACATGAAGGATATCACATCATGCCAATACACCCAAAGTCTTTGTTTCCATATGATGCAAGTGCCATGCCAAGTCCCAGCTTCTAACACACCCTTAAAGATAGGATATTTCATATTATGGCCAAACTATTTCAAAAGTAGCCAGTGTAGCCATGCCTCCTGCTGCCCGGTGTCATATATATGCAAGTGGCTCACCAACCTCATGCTCATCATCCACACCCATTCATCCAAATGTGGGTGTCTCCTACCATGCTCCACTTTGGTACTCCTCCAATGGAGAATACCATCCTCCCAAATCATATTTCTAATTTTTCATTTCATGGGATGTTGAAATGAAATCTCCCAGAGATCTCCAATTGAAGACCACTCATCAATGACCATGTTGAATCCATAAGGATCCAAGTATGTTGGAGGAAAAGTATTCTCATTGAGCTGTGAAATGATCATCAAGAAAGATCCATCACAACAATGAAAGATAAGATGTCTCTCATCAATCATTTGTCTATCCACTACTACACAAGTGTGTTGGTCATTAGAATGTCTCAATATTAGTTGGCCCCCCAACTCATCAATGCTGCTCAATGACAATGCTACTGATCTCCATGATGGTGCATATGTTGTCTCAAGGTTATGCTCAATGTCATGCAAAGGTACATTCCCATAATCCTCCATATGATGTGCTGAAATAATAGAGAGTGGAAACATGTGCATACCTCAGTAAAGCTTGGGAACATCTTGTACTGATACAAGGGTTCCTTCCTCTGGTGTGATGACTTCCCCAAATACTGATGATGATGGTTGCTCCTCTATGGCTACATCAGCGCTGGTACAAGTCTCCTCCTCCTCATGTAGCTCCAGAATATTGCATGGGACTCTAAATGTCAAGAGATCAAATCCACTTTGCAAAGGTGCAAGTGTTCTTTCTCTTGATGCAAGTGATCTTGCAGCAAGTGGTGGTGAAGGCCTCTTCTCTTCTACTTTCTTCTTATCAAACTTCTTGATCAACCTTTGAGTAAAATCTGCATATGCAGTCACTCTTGAATGAATCAAATAGTTGAACCACCAAATGTTTGCTTCACCCTCAAGGTGCAACATTGCAATCTCAACAAATTCTCTCTCTACTACTAGATGTAGCAGGAAAAATGCATCCAACTTCATTCCCCAAGCTCTTGCTGTGCATGTGGATGACCCATCAAATGTAGGCAATAGAAATCTATTGCTGCAAGGTCTTCTTTCTTCTTTGAGCTGAATGAAATGTGGGAGAGTTAGGTTCTCCTTGAAAGCTCTAGGTTGAGACCTATATTATGCAAGATACTCACTTAGAATCACATGATCTAAGTGTCCTCCATCTCAATGCCTCTTGTATTCTCTTTCAAAAGGAAGGGGCATAGCATTTTTCTTTGGAGCTTTATGTAATATCAGTTCTTATTTTTGCTGATAGGAAGTACATGGACCTTCCTCATCTTGAAACCCTTTAGAGGTCTCATTGTATATCTCCTCTTTCATTTACTTAACCTCCTTGGAGAGGTTCTTCATAGATCTGAAAAGTGTTGAGACAAAGATCATTCTTTCCATCATTCTGATCTCTTTCTCCTTCTTCTTATTCTCCTGACAGAATAATGGCTGAGATCCATAGGCAGAGCCATGATTATTCTCTGATACCACTGTAATATTCCTAAATGGGAAAAGTAGCAATATATCATATAAACATAGAAAGCAACAGTGAATACATCAATACACCAATATGTAAGACAAATGTACAACCATCTTATTAAACATATCAGCAAATAATAGGCACAAGATCTTGAGGATCAAGTCACTCAAACAATACCATACAAGCCTCTGATAAGAAAATATGCAATCACATGAAAAATAGCTGCTATACAGATGCCTTGAGCTAAGACAGTGCAATTTTAGGGCATAAAATTCTGCAAAAATATAGATCAGTATAGATATTCTGTTATATAGCTCAAACAATGCTAGGAGTGAAGATCTAGACTCTTAAACACTTTTCCAAGAGAACCCAGGAAGGGTTTCTGGAAATACCCAAAACACCAAAATGTTGGAATGCAGCCCTAGGGCTGAATTGCAGCTACAACTAAATAAATGGATGGAGGTGGCTGAATCTAATGTAGAAATGTATAGATCTCCTCCACTAGATCCTCCAAGTGAAAGGCTGATCCCAACTTTGAATATCTAACCCTCCAACTGAAGCATTAAAACCTCCACTACAGATGCCCCAAGAAATAACGTAGTTTGATGATGGAACCAAATTGTAGGAGGTGGAAATAGATTGGACAGGTGCAAAATATTAAATGAAGCTCTAGGGTCTTCTTGGCTAGCCTCCCAATAGAAATGATGTCCCTCCACTGAAAATACAACACTAAAAGTGACCCTCTCAATCTTCCACTGCAACACCCTGCAACACAACACAACTCTGAACAGAAACTGCGCTGTAGTTGAAGACTGATGCTTGGCCAGAATGCCAGATGTGTGGAAATGATAGTACAATACTCTTCCAAGAGGCTAACTCAAGGGAAGAGGTGGGATTTCTGCTCAAGAACACCCTCTGCTAAGTAGCACTACAAGCTCAACAAAATAGCTGAAGGATGCAAGAAGTCATACAGACCACAAAATCAATAATCAATAACATAATGCTCTATGGCTGCCTTGCCCTCCTTATAAAAAAATGTGAGACTTCTCACCTTGGGTCCCACTCATTAGGGTTTCCAATATCATAGAGACTTCCTCCCATTCACATTACACTATCTCTTATTGATGATCCACTCTCTCCATACCAGCACTGTTGACTTGGTCAAACTTGACCTTGTCCACTTCCATTATCCCCTGTTCACACATGAGGGTGATTTATCTGGCTATGAAGATGATCCCTTTTCACATTAAGAGGGATTTTATTCCTACTAAAGATATTTATGGGCCCCCCTACCCATTTATTCATGTAACTAAATGACAAGAGCAAAATTAATATTCTAATTAGCTGCATGCTAATTTAGGAATATTATATGCTTCTCTCCTGTACTGTTGCCCATGATGCTGTCATCACCACTTCTACATCCGTACTGCAACTCCCTCTCAAATTTTTTCATCGTGCTGCCAACTGCTGCACTGCAACTCAGTTGCTGAGAGTAAGCAACTAAAGTACTCTTGCCCAATCTTTGACAGACAAGTCACTGGGATGCATCTTCATCACTGAAACTCCATAGGTTGTTGCTATGTGATGACATCTAGAGGCTACTGTGTAGCTGCAGCTCTGCACTGATTAAGAACACCTCCTATGCACTTCCTCTGCAGTGAATTCCTCTACGCTGTTGATGTGTTGCATTGTCCTCTTGAAACATCTGTGCTTCTGTAGCTCTGCATTGCGTAAGCAAGTCTTCTATACGCTATTGCAGTCACATCATCTCCTCTGCCCTGTTGTTGCTGCATCTACATTGCACTACTTCCTCTCAGCATCCAGCTCTACCTTTGCTCCATCTGTGATTCTCTGCACCCACTCCTCCACTTGCCCTGCTGTTACACCATTTTTTGGTCATCTAACCTATTATCATTAGATGGACCCAAGTACACCATGTAAGACCAATTTTACCCTAAGTAAAATTGCTTTCACTATGTGAAATAACTTAGTAAAACACTTTTATTAAGTTGTTTATGGTCTAAACAGGAAACCCCAAAAGGAAATAATAAACAAATCTATATTTGTTTATATTTCCTCAAGGAATAATTAGTTAAACATCAATTTAATTATTATTCCTGGTCATATTTAACCCAAAACAAGGAAATCAATTAAATAAATCCTTATTTATTTGATTATTTCCTAGGAATAAGTTATTTAATCCCTATTTAAATAATATTCCTAGTTAAGTTTGACTAAATCATTTATAAATAATTAAATAAATCATTGTTTATTTAATTATATTTCCACCATTTCTTTAAAATAATAAATAAATAATTTATTTATTTATTATTTACAAATAATGGATTTTACCCAAGTCAAAATCCTTTTCCCTCCAACAAATATAATAAAATATACCTAAAAGGTGGTTCTAGAAGTTGGTTAATAATATTTTATTCATGCATCAAGTTCTAGGCTACCCTAATATTTCGTTATAAATAGAAGGGTTTTCCCATTCATTTGACACCTTTCATTGCATTAGATCACTCTGGATCTATACTCTTGGTCTGACTTTGAGCCATTATCATTGTCACATTTTCCATCATTTGTTTTGTGAGCTCCCTTTGAGTTCTATGTTGTTCTGGGTTTTCTTCACCAACAAGAGAGAGAAATTTTAGATCTGAAATGCTGAGGACTTTCAAGAACCCATCCCATTTAGGAGAATTGGAAACACCTTTCTTGTTGTCCTCTCAGGTGCCCCTTTAATATAAAAATTCTTTCAAATATATTGTTCTTTTCTTATCTATTGGATGCATGGAGCAACATTTCATTTTCACTGCTTAATGTCTTTTATGCATAGATCTGGATTTGTGCAGCTTTATTTGGATCAACTAACTGTATATTTAAAGATATTAGCAGCCATAATTGATGTTAGGGCTATTCGTTATGCGTAGCTAAAGTGGTCTTTTTCGGACAAAAGATTCATACTAACAATTGGCGACTCCACATGGGTTTTATTTTGCGACCGCTGTCGTTTTATATGTTCCTGCATATCTAGCTATTTCAGACCCTAGAGTTTCTCTTCAGTTTTTTTTTTTCCTATTTTTATGGTGTTTTTCACCTCTAAAACCCTCAAACATTAAAATTTCTAACTTCCGCGTGTTTTTGGCCCTATTGCGCAGGTGACAGACATTAGCCGCAGCTGAGACGACATTTTTTTCTGAACTCTGCCGCCGAGCGTGCCGGAAGTGCAGGTCGCACTTTTTGGCCCAAAAACTACGACCTGGAGCTTCGAGTAGTGGAAAACAGCCCAAAAACTGTGACCTGAGCAAAAAACAGGTCAAAAACTGCGACCTGGACTTTTTTCTGGAATTTTTCTGAAAGTTTTCTGGGTTTTGTCTGAACCTCTATCAGGGTTGTCTGACCTCCATCTCCGCCCGTTTATACCTATTATTTCTCTTTTTTACTCAAATAAGTGGTAATCTATCCCCCCTAGGGCTTCAGTACCCTCCACTTTTTGTGGAAGAGTTTTAGCTGCTATAAGTGTCTAAATTTTCAGAGTTTCAGCCATTTCTTTTACAGATATGATACCTCATCTTCAGATCCCTTTAATATCGGCTACTTTTCCTTTCAAATCACCTCATACAGTTTTGTTTGGGTTTGCCTCTAGGGTCACCTTTTTGTCCCTTCTACCTTTAGCTGATTTCCTCCTTTTTCCAGCAATCTTGCCTCTACCTCTTTGCTGTTTTTTGCACCTCTTTCCAGCAGATTTCTCCTTTAGATCCCTGTCCCTCTCGACCTTAGATCTATTGGCCCCTTTTTAGTGTGTTTTGACTAGATTTTTTTTCCTCTTTTAGACTAGTTTAGGGAGACCCACCTTCTTGGGCTAGATCGATGCATTGGTAGCTATTAATTTTCTGTTATTTTAGCATTATATACTATTCTTTGCAGATTTATTTTCAGTTACGCAGCACACTTTTTCTTTTACTCTCAAAACATCTGGGTTTAAAAATTAAAATTAACACATGCCACACATTGACCCTAAGTGAAGAAGAGCTTGGTTAACACAGCCAGGCAAAGAATTTAAAATCAATTGAAACTGCACCTCCCTGCCCTTGTTGGTCCTTCTTCTTCCCTTTGTGCCGTCATCTTTGTGCCCCCAAAGCGTATATCCCGGAGACTTCTTGGCCTTCACCCTCAGTTTCCAGTTGGTCGACCTACTCCTTCCCACCATCGTCGAGTTAGTCCCCCTCCGAGTTCGCACTCCGACTCCTCTTTTGATTCTTTGGGTTTTCCCCCTACTTTTGGTTCTCACCCTGTTACCTTCACCATGTCTGTTCCAAGGCCTAATGCTAGTGGCATCCTCGGCCGTAATGCTGGGAATGTAACTAGCTGAACCGCCACGGGAACTACCTCGACTTCTCCCTTTCTCCCCTTCATGGTAGGCCTTAGTCTCCCCGATTTCAATCAGTTGATCAATGATCCTATCTTCCACGATGTTGGTTGGCCTGCTATGCCAACCAAGCTCCCCTCCGACATTCCCAAGTTCGAAGGCCTTGTTGGAGAGGATCCCTCCAACCATATCCGATATTTCCACATGTGGTGTTCATCCCATTCCATTACTGATGATTCCATCCGTATTAGATTTTTCCAATGCACGCTTATAGGTGAAGCTTCTAAGTGGTATGTTGATCAGCCCACTTCCTCTCATACCACCTTTGCGACTCTTGCCCGGGATTTTTTATCTTACTTCCAGCTTCCCCTTTGTTATGACACTGGTATCAAACTCTTGACTTCTTTTCGTGAATCATCTGGGACCTGCCTATCCGATCATGTCCAGGAATGGCAGAGAAGAAAGAGCCTATGTCAATCTCCTACCTTCGAAGACCATGTCTACATGGACTGGTTCCTTAGATCTCTCTTGCCCACTATCGGGAAAGATGTCGCATCACATTTTCCTCAAACCGTAGAAGCTGCCCTCCAAATGGCGTTAAAATATGACCTGATTTATGCTCAGATGGGTTATGTTTATACTGTTCTACCTTATCTCCCTAGACTCGGTGATTCCAATGCACCAGGGCCACCTCATGCAGCTGACGGTATCATTGGAGCTATCTCTCATACATATGCCCAACCTCCCATGGGTTATGGTTTTCCTTGGGGGGGAGGTAGCACCTCCCGCACTTTTGCCTCTACTGGTAACATGTCTCTAGGATACGACATGCCCCTTCTTTTGGCCCAACCTTCTACTTACCACACTATTACCCAACCCCCTTATTATCCGTATCCACAGCTTGGTGCTCCAGATCCTCCAACATCAGCACCTCCGCCTCCCTTGCCTTCCCAACCCGTGAAACAGAAGTCACCACCCCCTCAAGAGCAGGTGGATGCACAATAGGGATTTGTGGCTACCCAACCACCTGACGGATAGGCAGCCACTCAACCTTCCCCTTCTGGTTCCTTCGATTACCAGATTCTCATGATGAATTCTGATCAACCTTTACTTGTCGACCTTAACCTTCAAACTCGGTCTCGTCAGTACCGCAAGCCTCCCGCTCCATCTGTCCCCGAGTCACCTTCTTCAGGTTCTATAGAGCCTCTTTCAACATCTAATGGTCCCTTGCATATCCCTCAGCCCAAATTTGAGGTTCATACCAAGATTCCTAAGGGCCCATTACGCCGAAATGCTGCTTATGGTCGAGCTGCTCATTCATATAGCATAGTAGATGATTTGGCGCAGTCTCCTACTGCCATTTCAACACTGGAACTCCTCCAGTTGTGTCCTTCTCAAAATAAGGCTCTAATTTCAGCCATGGGCACTGTAGATCCTACTAATGACCAATTGATTGTTTTCGATGCCCGTCAATCAGAACATCCTCCCCTTCCTGCTTCTGTAGCTTTCCAAATCCCAGTCAAAATCTGAAATGCTCACATTTCTGAGTGTATTATTGATGAGGGGGCATCCACCTGTGTGATGTCTGCTTCGGTTTGGAAACAACTCGGATCTCCTGAGCTAGCCCCTTCCACAATCACCCTTCATGCATGGGACGGCCATGCCTCCCAGCCCATTGGCCGATTCCGTAATTGTCCTATCACTCTTGCGGGAAAGACTGTTTTCATTGAATTTGAATTCATCGACGCCCCTCTTGATTATAACATTATTTTGGGGCATAGCTACACCTATGCCATGTCTTCTATCCAATCTGCAATCCACCACAATATGTTTTTCCCTCATAATGGAAATATAGTCACCATTGACCAGTTGACATATCATGAGCCAAAATCTCAGACCTCCCCTGAGTAGACCATCTCTTCTATAGCCAATAAAAAAACTGTCGATTCTTTGACCAATGTCTCCCCCGGCGTCTACAAAGACTCCTCCTTGTTTGGAACTTTCCCTAGTATTCCTCCTCCTCCTGTCTCTGATCCCAGCTTAGCGAATGTTTGCATGATGCAATCATCTTGGGCTGACCTTAAATGGCCTGCTTCGGCTAGTCAGCAACCTCAACCTCAACCTCGCCTGCCGCAACCTGCTCCTAGCCCTTCGCCTTAGCCAGTCAGACCTCTTCCTTCTGGCCCTTCTCCTACAACTGGTACCCATGAGCCCCTCTATCCTCCTAGGTCAATTCCACCAGGTCTCAACCATCCTGGAGCTGTCCCTCCTCGCCATTACCTTGCTGGTCAAATACCTTTCCTCGCTTCCCCTCCCAGAGTCTATTCGGTCCCCATCATGGCCACCCTCTCCCTTCCCAATTTTACCCTAGGCATACCCATCTGGTACCTTGACCCTCTAGCCGCTACCCCAAACCGTACCTTGCTTTGACACCGGTTCAACCGGTTCCCCTAGCTTCTTTCGTCACTACAGTACCACCAGCACCGCAACAGGACCCTTCTCCTGTTGCGCCAGCTACAGGAAAGAAAGGAAAAGCTTGTAAGGGGGCATCCAAAGACAAGGCCACCCTGACTGACCCTACCCTTCCTCCACCCGCCAAGCCTTGCACCTTTTGTGATGTCGTCGGTCATCCCACCCATACTTGTCTCGAGTTGCCCTGTATTAAACCCATGGTTAAAGTCGTGTTCCCTGAATCTATGGTCCCTGAACCCTCTGTTTCTTCCTCGTCCACATCCAAGAACCCCAAGAATCTTCGCACCAATGAACCTTGTGCTCTATGTGGTGTCCATGGCTATTATTCCCACCATTGTCCCCACCTGACACATTTCCGTGCCTTTTTAGAGGTAGTTCGAGAGTACGATATTGAACAAAATCAATCTGCCTCTCCCATACTTGCGCAGTATGCTTTAGGTCAGCTTGAGGATTTACTCGCTCCCATTGACATTCCCCCTCTCGATGTCGAGATGATGGAGCCTGCTGCCACCATTTTCTACCTATCATCATCCATGAGAACCTCGGTGGAAGTCCCCTTGAAGACTTCCCTTGATGTTTTGTTTGACCTCCCTTCCACGATCACCCTGGGCTCAACATCGGTAGATCCTTTATCTGCTTACTCTTCTGTCATCCCTTGTGACGATGAGCATGTGACCCTCTCTTCTCATGATGATGAGTCAGGTAGCTTCACCATGTTAGGTGGTCTTTCTTCCACTAGTCACCCCATATTTTATCACGATGACGACATTATGGAAGGAATCATCACCCCTGACTTTATGTATTCCCCCTTACATCAAACCCATGCGTTCGAACCACATACACCTTGCAGCCATTACATTAACACCCAATGTTTGGGTAAGGGGGAACCCATATTTGAGAGACTACAAGAAGAAATTCTTCACAACTCTCCTAGTGTATCTAGTCGTGTCGACTCTAGTACCATTATTCTTCCACATTTAGAAGAACCTCTAGAGTCCCATATCACTTCAGATCACTCTAGGGATGACACCCCTTCTTGTTCCTTCATCTTACGTCAGCAACCCAGTGTCTTAGACATTGTTGTTGACCAACCTATAGGTTTTCTAGGAGAACATCAGTTCATTATCTACAAATCCTCTTTTTGGGATAGTGACACCAGGTATGCCAACTTGGAAAATTGAAGTCCATTTGATTCATATATGGAGTACTAAAAGAGATTGGCAATCCTCCATTTCCTTTCTCAAGCTGCATAACCATAACGAAAACAAATGGCGTACTGCATCATTAAAATTCCCCTTTTCCTAAATACATTTTGGCATGACCAAAACATGCTTGGGGGCACCTAGGCTCCTCAACCATACAAATCCTAGATCTCAGCCAAAAACAACACTGAAACCCCCTGTCTCTGACAGGTCACACTTTTCAGGTCATTTCCTGGGACAGGTCGCAATTTTCTTCCCAGTACCTGCTACCCAGGTTGCAGAACAGACCCTAAAAAGTGTGACCTGGCCTGTTCACGGGATCTGGGTACCTGTTAGTTATTAGTATCTTGATACTTCACCAGGACACATTTTCTCCATGAAGGGTCTATTCACCTCTCCTCCAAATCGAATTTCCTCACTTACAACACTTGTAATTGGGGCACCACTTTGCCTCCTTACTTGTCCTTGTTCGTGTTGATTTTCATCATGAGATACCCTATTGTACTCATGTTTTTATCGTCCCCCATTAGACCTTTACTTTGTGGCAGCACCATTGAGTCACACTTGTTTAGAGCATCCGAGTTGAGTCATCATCGCATTCATGGAGTCTATCCTGATTCCCTTTGTATCCCGCTATAGTCCTCCACCCTTCATTGCTTGTTCCCTCTCTCATGTCGCACATTATGGCCTTCAGTCCCGTTGTTCCCTATCCCTCATGATATTGTGTCAGTCGCTACGAAGCCATTCATTCCCTTTATGCTCTAACAAGGGAAGTCGTCCATCCACTACTCAGTATCCCCCATTGCATCATCATCATTAGTGTCCGTCTATTAGTCGCTCTACTATTTTCTCTCGTGCCTTAGTTGGGGATCCCTTATTGCCTCACCTATGGTGGACCTCCTTCTATCGACATCAACTCATTCACTCCAAAAGACAGGTCTAGAGGGCAGTGTACCTTGGTTCCAGCTCCTACACTTATTTGGTGCCTTGGATCAAGCAAAGGATTTCTCATTACCCTTTGACTTGATTGTTTCTCAGTTTCAACTCCTTTCAGCATGATCGAGATCTGTATACTTGATGGTCCAGTAATGCAGCAGCAACTGTTGGTGATTCCCGAGTGTGTGTGAGATGTCTCAACCCTCATGAGGGGGTGGCCCTGCAGGTAGCCCCCCACATGCCCGGATGACCTTTTCATTTCAGCCTTTGATGCAGCTCCTTATATTTGATGATGTCAGCCTTAGCCACTTGTAGCGCCTTTTCAATTTGCATGTATCAGTCATATTTTGCGAGCCCTTCCCCATTTATAGGGGGCATTTGGGTTGTATTTGTATCTCATGTACTCAGATATTATTGTATAAGTCCTGGCTATTATCCTAGGCACATCATGTATGTGGGATTCATCATTCTCTTTTTCTGGCTCGTGTTTATGCCAGCATGTACTTTATAGTTCAGTTACTTGTTTACTGGACACACTATTCTTTTGTACTTTGTCTCAGCGAGCATAGGTATGACTCCCCCATCGCCTTTAGCATAGGTACCATCTCATAAACTAGAGACTTGTTGCACCTGTAAGTCTCGTCTCCTCAGGGTCTAGTCCTTTATCAAATTAGACTACCTTACATTTCTCTCTCTGACTTCCCTTTTGATGTCTAGTGATTGAGTTCCTACAACGTACTTCGGTCATACGATTTGCTCCTAACACTCGTACGCTGGGGGGCAATCTGTTACACCATTTTTTGGTCATCTAACTTATTATCATTAGATGGACCCAAGTACACCATGTAAGACCAATTTTACCCTAAGTAAAATTGCTTTCACTATGTGAAATAACTTAGTAAAACACCTTTATTAAGTTGTTTATGGTCTAAACAGGAAACCCCAAAAGGAAATAATAAACAAATCCATATTTGTTTATATTTCCTCAAGGAATAATTAGTTAAACATCAATTTAATTATTATTCCTGGTCATATTTAACCCAAAACAAGGAAATCAATTAAATAAATCCTTATTTATTTGATTATTTCCTAGGAATAATTTATTTAATCCTTATTTAAATAATATTCCTAGCTAAATTTGACTAAATCATTTATAAATAGTTAAATAGATCATTGTTTATTTAATTATATTTCCACCATTTCCTTAAAATAATAAATAAATCATTTATTTATTTATTATTTACAAATAAAGGATTTTACCCAAGTCATAATCCTTTTCCCTCCAACAAATATAATAAAATATCCCTAAAAGGTGGTTCTAGAAGTTGGTTAATAATATTTTATTCATGCATCAAGTTCTAATATTTCGTTATAAATTGAATGGTTTTCCCATTCATTTGACACCTTTCATTGCATTAGATCACTCTGGATCTATACTCTTGTTCTGAATTTGAGCCATTATCATTGTCACATTTTCCATCATTTGTTTTGTGAGCTCCCTTTGAGTTCTATGTTTGTCTGGGTTTTCTTCACCAACAAGAGAGAGAAATTTTAGATCTGAAATGCTGAGGACTTTCAAGAACCCATCCCATTGAGGAGAATTGGAAACACCTTTCTTGTTTTCCTCTCAGGTGCCCCTTTAATATAAAAATTCTTTCAAATATATTGTTCTCGTCTTATCTATTGGATGCATGGAGCAACATTTCATTTTCACTGCTTAATGTCTTTTATGCATAGATTTGGATTTGTGCAGCTTTATTTGGATCAACTAGCTGTATATTTAAAGATATTAGCAACCATAATTGATGTTAGGGCTATTCGTTATGCGTAGCTAAAGTGGTATTTTTCTGACAAAAGATTCATACTAACACCCGCTACCGTCTTAAGTCTCCTGTAGCTCGTATGTGATCCAAGAGTTGGGCTACTCAAGGATCCTTCCCTCACTCTGTAGTTGATCTATAGATAAAGATCGCCCCACTTTCATGGTTCATGAGTTCCCATGGCTACGTCATCTTCAGAGCCATCATCTACTACAACAACCTTGGAACTAGAAGTTTCCTTGTCCTTTTTCTTCTGGGTACAATTGCTGGCGAAATGTCCAAGTTCGCCACACTAGAAACATTTGATCTTCGACAAATCATGCTTATTTTTCCCTTTCTACCTCTTTGATGATAAGGCTGCATCTTCCTCTTATTCCTTCTTCACTTTGCTCGCACCAGTGATGTATTGTATTTTGGTCATCTGTCGAATTTCCTCTTGTCGGAGGATAGCCCACATGTTGTCCCAGTTCAAAAGGTCTACTCTGCCAAAGAGACTTTGGAAAAAAATTTCCCAGTCCTCTGTGAATGCATTGAGAGCAGTCCTCACCATGACATCGTTGTCTACCTTTAACCCTATGACAGACATCTGATCCCGGATCGATTGTAGTCTGGATAGAAAAGGGTCGATCTCCTCTCCCTTGGCCATCATGAATAACCTCAGCTATTTCTGCAAGAGCTTCTTTCTCTGGATGGATCTTCCTTCATATAATGTGGTTAGGGCTACCCACATCTCATGAATCGTTTCCTTCTCGGCTATGTGTGGTACCACATGATATTTTACCTCACCCATGATGAAGCGCTTGGCATGTGCCACTGCTTCATTATTATTTCCAAGGGTTTCACATCGGTCAGTGTAGCCAAGAATTTCTCTGCATGCTCCCTCAAGTAGCATGCCTCCATGACTAACATGATTCTGGTCTTCTAGATTGCAATTTTGGGCAGGCCATCCAACCTATCCTGATCATGAATTCCATGTGTCACCATATTCTTAGAAGTTTGTCGAAACGAATCCTCCTCTCTATGCTAGAGACTCAGATCTAGGGTCCTTGGCTAGAAAGGCACCCTCTGCTCCCTCTGACAACTAAATCCCTCTCTTGGAAGTCTACCAAAAAAAATTAACTAGCTCTCTTTGATACTATGATCGATCTGCAGATCTCTTTGGCAGGAAATATTTTGAGAAGTTGTTCTCCTCCCTCTCTTTGTCAACTTAGCTTAGGCTAAATTCTGCGCCGACAGAATTTTCACCCCACCAGCAACTGCTAAAGGTCTACAACTTCAGCTTCCAGATCACAACACTCTGCATAGTAATCACCCTCTAGACTGCATCACCCTGGCTGGCCTCTGTGTGAGTAAACTAGCCCAACAAAGCTTCTACAGAGTGCAGGCTAGTCCTATGTCCCTCTAGGTGGTTCTTCGTTGTCTCTGCATCAGCCCTCTGCGTGGCTCTGCTGCTTCTGTATCCCTATGCTGTTGTGCTACTCTCTAAGGGTTATTATTGTTGCTGCTGCTTTCTCTGATGCTTCATGTAGCACAAATTCTTCAGCATTCTTGCTAGAGATTTAGCTATATCTGCAATCACTCTGATTCCATGTGAAAATTTCTTAATATGCTCAAACATAAACCCTACTGTTAAATTTTTGATTTACTTCTCATACTTACATTAAGTTATTAATCTGAAATCTCTAACATTAAAATCCAAGTAAATACATTAACAACCGACACATGTAGATCTAAAATGAATAACATGCACAATGACAGAGTGACACACAAGGATTTTATGGACAACTGTCCCCGGAAAAACCCAATGCGGGAAAACTGGTCTTCTTGTTGCTTGAGGGTTTTTATTATTAAGAAGAATCTAAGTACAATAGATCTGGGCCCTAAACTGGTTAACTCGACAGATAAATAAAAGAGTGTAGCTATACCCTTTTTATGGAGATAGAAAACTGACTTATTCACACCCTCAAATGAGATTTACATAACCCAACCTTTCTGGTGTTTAGAAACCCCAAAGCTGCTCTGAAACCCTCTATGTCAGCCCTGTTGGCGTACGTCAGCCCCCTACACTGCTCAGGAAGGGCCTACATCACCCCAAACTAGGTTACGTTGCCCCTGCACTGCCCTAGATGGGCCTGCGTTAGCCCTGTTGGCCTCTTGCTTCCCCTATGCTGCCCTTTTTGGGCCTGCATCAAACCTATGTAGCTCTTGATGCCTTTGCATTGCCCCTATTGGGCTCTTGGCTGAGCTGCATAGTTACTGCCTCTACATTGTTTCGGTCTGAAGCTTCTCTTCCCTCATTATACTCTTGGACTGGGATCAAACCACCCCCCTTGCCAATACTTCCCCTCGCTACAGCTGAAACACTTTTGAAATTATTAGCAACTCACACCCTAGAATTCCAACTTAGTTTCAGTGCTCTACCACTGTGTGTGTTATCCCACTGACCCCAAGCCCTAATATTATACTTTTCTCATTGAAACATCAACAACTGTGATCTAATATTGAATCTACGGCTAATATTAGAAGATGCTTGATTCGTGTGACTTAACTCATTTTCATCACATGTTTAATTTAATTTACTTTAATCTTTTAATTTTCCTAAGTTAGACTTAGGGTCCTTAATTAAAAATATAAATTAATTAAATATCTCTTAAACATGATGGAATTTCTTAAATCTATTTCTGGGTCTCGGATATCTTATGTACTCTAGTCCCTCCACAAAGTTTGGGAGCTAGAGCACATCCAATGCTACCCCAACACCCAAAAATATTAGCACAATGTAGTAAGCATGAGCTTCTCATTGCAAGAAGGGAAGGGTTCTAAAAACTAATGATTTAAGGATACTCGAAATTAGTGATAGAAGTTATTAAAAAATTGAGTCAGGGTATAAATTGGGAAAAGTTGAGTTAGAGTTGGAAAACAACCTTCTTGATCTAGGATATCGGCTGATCAGGAGTTCATAAATTTTTCTCAAAATTCAAAGTTACAAGATTAGGTTGAAACTAGGATGGTTGCGTACATCTCGTCTTCATGATTCTAGCACTGTGAACAGTTTTAAAAACCAATGTTGTATGAGGGAGATATCGCGTTCTGATCGAAAATCCAAACAGGTAAATTTTGCGATAGTTTAACGAGGGTTGACTGGGATGCAGGATGAATATTCCTTCCTAAAATCCAACCACAGGATGAAAAGTGGCACAATTTTATTGGTCGAATTGTTTGTACGGGGTATTTGGAGGACCAATTAAAGGGTGCCACGTGGCTAGCCCTGAGGCTGCCATGTGTCCCCTTAATGGTGTGTTAAAATTTTGGGGTGAGGTCCATAGGGCTCGACACCGCAACCTCTGGTAGAGCACGCACATGCCACACTGCCTGAGCCACATGAAGTTCTTAACTTGTATAGTGGTCGGCTTCTATTTAAGTTTCAATGCATTGATGTGTGGGGGTTGGGGACTGTTGGCAGTCCCAACCTACCAGCGGTCCCCACGGGTGGTCACATATAACATTGCAAAGGTAACATAAAACATAACCTTCGATAGTCTACGTCAACCACCAACCTATCCGCAATGCTTATCACATGCAATAGTAACAGTTGAACCCTCTGCGTGATATCCCCTTAACCTATCTCTTCAAACCACGATTCAAGTTCAAACCGGAGTTTAAGCCTTTGGTTCCGCCGACTGTTGCTGTCACCATGGGGTTTGGGGTTGGCATGTGGCCACCCCAACCACCAACATTAAACGCGATGGTTAATTTCAACGACATATTTGGAGCGCACCCAAATTTTGGGAGGATTTACTAAATTAACTCCAGTTAAGTGGAGTTCTCCACTTTTAGTGGAGTTTTTCTAGGTGTAACTGGGAAAAAGAGTAGGAGACTCAATTTTCGCCCATTCAGAGTGAATTTAGAGTCATTTTTTACTAATTGGAGCATTCTGGAGCCATTGGTGTAGATAAAACAGCCATTAGAGGCTTATAAATACATGTAATAGAAAACATTATAGCATAGTGAAAGATGGACATGCCATTGGGAGCTGGACCAGCTGATGTAGCCCAAGAGGGGTGAACTGCTTCATCATTCCTGATGTGTAAATTTCATGTGGTGATTTATTTCTCTCTTTTACAATACTGTTCAATGTTATTTAATATTTTTTTATGCTTCTAATTCACTAAAATCATCTACAATTCATGTTTAAAATCCTCAATCCTTAAGAAAACTAAGGAGACAAGTATGCACATTTTTTATAAGCTTAAAATACACTTAGCACAACAAAACTAATACAATAATTTCAGATCAAAATGGTATCAGAGATAGATTTTATTCCCTGGTATTGTTTTGTGCAAACAATTGTTTAACTATCTGCAAGTTTTAGATGCTTACAAGGCTCAAGCTCAAAATAGGAGAAGGAAAATTGGTGGGAGTAGAATGGTCTCAAGAAGAGCCAAAGAAATGGAGAGCAAGATTTCCACAGTCTCCACCACCTATTTCACCCCATATGGAAGCAGAATCTACATTAAGCATGCCTCAATAGGAAGGAGAAATCTATGAATAAGTTGATCCCAAAGAGCAAGAAAGAGTGTTTAGGAAAGCATTTCTTGACATGACTGAGATGGTTAGAATCTTTTATCAAGAAAGGAATGAGATAATGGAAGGAGAAGGATCAAAACTTCACAAGGAAGGACAAGGATATTTAGGAGGTCATAATGATGAAGATAAGTCAAAGAATGGAATTGGAGGAAATGGAGACAATGGAGAGCCATTATCCTCACCCTAGTCATCATCATCCTCTACTTCTTCTTCAGCACATCAACCATACAAGTCAAAGAACACTGGTAAAAGTACTTTTTTAAAACTTGATGTTAAGTTTGAATTGCCAATGTTTAATGGTGAAGTCAATGTAGAAAATCTTGATAATTGGATTAGGAAATTGGAGGTCTATTTGAGAATCCATAACCTTCAAGATGATGATACCAAAATCCAATTAGCTTCATTGAGAATGGAAGGTGCAACACTTGTTTGGTGGGAAGAAAAGACAAAGGAGGAGATCAAGAAACATTGTAAGATTATTCTATCATGGTAATATTTCATTACTGGTATAAAACAATAGTTTTATCCATTAGCTCATATGCAGAAAGCCATAATGAGCTGGCAGAACTTTAGACAATTAAAGGGAAAAAATGTGCAAGAATACACACAAGAATTTAGGAGAAGAGCTCTCTTATTAGGGGTAGATTTTCAGAGCCAAGATACTTTGATCAATTACATAGGAGGCTTATATAGCTACCTAAAACATACTATTCTCATGTTTAATCCCACCAGTCTAGATGAAGTATGTGTTCAGGCCACACATTTAGAAGCTAGAGGGAAGAACATTTCTGAAGAGGGTAGAAAGTAACCTTTTAAGGGTAAAAACAAAGAGAAGACCTCTAAAGGTAAAAGAAAAAATAACGCATCTGTTAAGAAAGAGGGAGAAAAATTGGTTTGTAAACGTTGTTCAAAAGAAGGCCATGATGAAACTCATTGTTGGAAATTACATCCTAAAATGAGGCGAAAGAAACCCAATAACAAAGGGAAACAGAAAATTGCAGATACAACTCAACATGATTTAGGAGATGATTCAAGTGATGAATCTAAGATTACAACCATGGGATTGAAGAACATGAAGGGAAAAGAAATTTGAACTAAACCCAGTACCAATACATCAAACTGTCACATAAACACTCAAAATGAAGAAGAAAGAATAGAATTGTTTCATGTGAGGGTCATATCCAAGCATACCAAGATTGACACATTGTTTAATAGTGGGTCACAAGAAAACTTAATCTCTGAAGAATTGGTCAAGAAACTTAACCTTGATACCACACCACATCCAAAAAAATATCCATTGGGTTGGATTTGTAAGGATGCAAATTTACAGGTTTCAAATAAATGCATATTGTGGTTTGCAATCACTGCAAATTTTGTTGACACAGTTGAATTAGATGTGGTTCCACTTGACATAATAGGTATTGTGTTGGGGAGTCCTTACTTGTATGAAAGGAAAGAATTCTTCCATCCCCATGATAACAAATATCATTTATTCAAAGATGGCAAGGAGTTCATTGTTAGAGCACATCGCAAGAAGACAAACATTGATATGGTAAATGTTGGACATGTAAAGAGGTTGGTAAATTCAATTAAGAATTTTTTTTCTTCTTATGATTAAGCCTAAAGCTGATATTAATCATGAAACATTTGAGGGATGTGATCCTAAGTTGAGATCATATTTTTATGATGTAGTTAATGCACATCATGAGATGTTTCAGGAGCCAACAGGATTGCCTCCAAAAAGGGAGATTGAACAGGAGATTTAGTTGCAGAAAGATTGTCCTCTTCCAAACATCAGTATGTATCGCATGTCGATAATGGAGATTGTTGAAATAAAGAGGAATATCAAAGAGATGTTGGATAAAGGAATCATAAGGCCAAGCACCTTTCCATGTGGTTTACCCATAGTCTTGATACTAAAGAAATATGGGACTTGGCACATGTGTGTAGATTTTTGAGCTTTGAACAAGATTACGGTAAAAAATCATTACCCACTCCCTGTAATGTTCCGAAATGGAAATCATCATCTTTTACACCACTGAAGAACTCCTTTGTTGGAAATATGAACAAGGCTATGTCAGAGATGGACTGAGAGGGCTTTTACCAGTTATGTCACCTCTAAAGAGAGGATAAGAACTGGAGGCTATCTGGCCCTTTCTCAGGCTCTGCCTATAGCTATGCAGATATTTCTTCCTCGGGAAGATCTTGCTTAGAAGGATGAGCTACAGCAATACATAAACTTGAGCATGGAAAATAGCAGTGAATGCATAAAATTAAGAAAATGCAATAAACCCTCATAGTCTTCTCATTGATAATATGGTATCAGAAATGTGTTCAAGATCTTGAGGAAATGATGACTCAAGCTGAAGCAAATCCTTCACTAAAGACACAAGTACAATGAACATGAAATACACTGCTACATATGTTATGCCCAACTATGACTGTGCAGTCTATGAAGGAGGAATGCTGCAAAATAATGATACAATGAAGATATGGTAGTATTAAGCTCAAATAAATAAGGGGGAGATGAATCTCAACCCCTGGAAACTATAATAAACAATCCCTAAAGGGATTGGCTACAATACATACAAAATGGAAACTCTGCAGAAATGCCAGAGTTGCTGGAGCAACTACAAATCTAAAATGAGAGAATGAAGGAGATGGCTGAATAATGCTGCATAAAATGTATATACCTCCTCCAATGGAAATCTAGAGTGAAAGGCTGATCCTTTCACCAAAGATTCACCCTCCAAAATTCTGGTGCAACCCCTCACTGCAATTGTACTCAAGAACTGAAAGGAGAGGAACTGCACTATAGGTGATGGGAAGAGATTGGCCTCCTACCAAAATATGAGAAATGGAGCTGATATATCCCCTATTGATCTCTCAGATGCATAAAATCTTCCTTCTCTGAAATCTGAGCTTCGGGATGATGATGTGAGGACCTCCACTGCAAGCCCAGCAACACAATGGCTCTTGCTGCAAGAATCACTGCACTAAAAGGAATAACTTTGGCCTTGAGCCAAGATGTGGAGAAGATGAAGATCAAACCTTCAAGAGCTTCTCAAGAAGGGAGGGAATCCTTGAACAAGAAATCCCTTGTGCTAAACAGCACAACTATCACAGTTGTGCAACTGTAGAAAGCAAGAAATTCGAAATATCCAAGCTGCCCCCAAATGGTTGCTTTCCCCTCCTTTTATGCAAATTAAGGCTCCTTAGCCATGGACCCCACACATTAGGGTTTCCTCCTCTTCATGAAATTTCGTAGGCTTCCCAAGCAAGCCACACCTCCATCTATTGCGCAGTTTGACTTGGTCAACATGACCTAGCCCTCTTTGCAATTAACCCTTTTCACACATGCGGTGTGCAAACAAGCTCCAATGATGCTCCTCTTTCATAATGTGAGGGATTTTATTGATTTTTTTCATAACCATGGGCCTCCTTACCCATTTATTTATCTGCAATATTATAAAAGAAAAACTCTAATGTTCCATTTAGCCATGTGCTAAAATGGGAACATTACAGTCCTCCCCTCCCAAATGTTGCTTGTCCTCAAGCAACTGCAAGGATAGAACTGGAAAAACCTCCACTCAAGGCATGGAGTCTGAAATATGTTGAGGAACACCTCCCCAATGTAGATCCTCCATCCCCCAGGCAATGATCCATACAAAATGAGTTACCCTCCGACATGGCAACTCTTGACAATCATCTTCCACCTTTGGCTCCTGCAATATAGGTGGGATGAAAATATGATCTTGGTAGACAAAGTAGCCTACCCCACGCTGTCCTCCTCTCCACTTAGGATAAGTGTAGAGTATATGCTGATCCTGGGCTGCAATAAAGTTTCCTTCTAGTGGCAAGATGAAGACTAGACCTCCAAAGATCTCTTCTCCAGCGTTATGAAACATGCTGTCCAAAATCATCTCATATATGATGAGTTGGTAGTCATCACCATATGGAATCCAATCAATCATATGGCTCACCACAAATGGAAATAAATGTTTTTTTTTAGTGGCCACATGTCCTCTCATGCTCCCATTAGAACATGCAATGCAAATAATGTGGGAGATTTCTTCCCCAAGGGACACATCCAACCAATGTGCCATTCCCCCCACCATGCTCTCAAAAAACACAAAGACATCAACATTATAATGAACCATAATGAAAACCATGCTTTCTGTCATATATAGCAAGGGAGAAAGACAATGTTCCCTCAACTGTAACCAATGTAGTTTGACCCTCAACTGCATAAGAGTATAACAAAAGGTGTGGCCTCTCAACCACTTGCTTGCTGTTCGACTCTCCTCAAATGTATGGAGGAAGTGAATGATATATGGTGTAAGGTGAGTAGGTCCTTCAAAATACATTTCCTCCCCAAGCCCTCCCAGGGAGTGGTCACCAATAGGGCTCATGGCCTCAAGTAGACCATGGGGTCCAAAAAGAATAATGCTCCTCCTTGGAGCAACATACTGTACATATATGGTCAAGGGATGAATATATAAATCATCATGCAAATAAAAAATTCCCTTACCATAAGTTCTACTTATGCAAATGGAGTGGCTAAAAAATGAGTCTCCCCTCATCCTCAAAGATAAAAGAGGTGGTTGTGCTAACTCCTCCATCTGCACATGATCTATGCATCTCCTCATATGCTGATCTGTCAATGTCATGCAAGAAATATGATCCTGGGAATACTCCACCAATAATCCGGAGCTCCAACATGGATCCATCCTCCATAGTGACAGCACTGATGATTCCTCATGAAGAGCATCTATCATATGGTCATCTCCTCCTTTGACATTTCTCATGCCAAAGATGAAAATTGGAAGGTTGTTATCCTTCCCCTGCTACTTCTGACACAGTGCAGAATCTGGAATGAAAGTGGTTGGAAATGATATTAAGGGAATGCCCCCCTCCTCCTTGAGCCTACCCAAGACTCTCAGTGCTGTGTAGTTGTCTCTCAAGGTCTCCACTCCTCTGAAAACAATGAGTGGTGGCCCAACATGTGAAGCATCTCCCATCAGCTGTTGATCTAGTGGTCTCCCTGGTAGAATGTCTCCATGCAATGATACATAATCCTCAAGGGGTGACTGCATAGATGGCTGAACAAGTCTTTCCATGCTTGTACTACACAATCCAATCACCCTCTTAGGTGCATCATCCTCCAATAATGAGTAGGGATGTGTTCTCCTCATCTCAAGATGTTGGGTCTTCTCCCTACTTCCTCCTTGTGTCTCGATGGTGACACACCTCCTCAACAATGGCACATGTGTGCCTTGATCTCCATGCATGAGATCCTGGGGACTTCCTTGCAAGGATGCAAGAGTCCTTTTCCTTGGAGCAAGAGCTCCTCCTTTCTCTGCATGAGGCACTAGATAGTCTCTGGATAGCACTACACTGTTGCCCTCAGCTCCCTCAACATACTTGTGCAACCCTCTAAAAATGCTGCTGCAAATATGGAATCTCTCTCAAAGTGGAAGCAGTTCTTGATCATCAAAAGCCAAGGAGTATCCCATTTGTGCCATGATAGTGCCATGTCTTACTCTTGCAACATTGTACATCATGTGAGAGCACATATGCCTTTGCTCTCTCCAACACCACCCATGCAACAAAATCCTTTGTTGCCTCCTCCTTTTCTTAAATAAAGAGCATGCCAAGTGATGGCCAAACTCCTTCAAGAGTAACCAGCGTAGCCAAGCCTCCTGTTGCCCGGTATCATAATTATGCAAGTGGCTCACTAGCCCCTTGCTCCTTCTCCACCACATCCACTAAAAAATGTGTGGATGTCTCCTTCCTTCCTTCATCCTGGTTCTCCTCCCTTGAGGACTACCCTCATCCCAAATAAAACCCCTGCCTTTTCACTTCATGGGATTTTGAAATGCAATCTTCTCAAGGATCAATGAGACCCTATGAGGATCCAAATAGTTGGTAGGAAAAAACCTCCTGTCATGATATGTGTGGCTCAAGGAATGTCCACCACATTCATGAGAGAAGCTATCCATATGAAGATGTTTCCCATCTCCTATTTGTTCCCGTGAGAATGAAAAACCCTCCTCCAACTGTTGAAGAACCTTGCACTCCAAAAAGTGTGGGAGTGCACCTCCATTGAAATTTCTTTGTGAGATCTCCTTTGCATCACTGCTCTTGTATAGTGCAGTATTATTCTGCTGCTCTAATTCACCTGCATGCAATGATGTAGACCCATCCAAGGTGTTTGATGAAATAACAAGAAATGGATCTCCAATCATACCTTGGTGAAACTTGGAAGCTCCTTGCAAGGTTGCAAGTGTTGTTTCCCCATGAGTATTGGCCTCCCAAACTGTTGAAGATGAAGGCTACTCCTCCATGGTCTCAAAAGCACTGGTACATGCCTCATCAAATGGTGGTGAGGGCTCCTCCCTCTTTTTTCCAAATCTACCTATCAATATTTGAGAAAACTCAACAAGATTTGAAACCCTTGCATGGTCTAGATGGCTGATCCACCAATTCCTAGCTTCACCTTCTAAGTGCAGTGTTGCAACTTCTACTGCCTCTTTTTCTACTATAGAATGTAGCAGGAAAAATGCCTCTAGCTTCCTTGCCCAAACTTCTACTGCACATGTGAGTGATCCATCAAATGTGGACAATAGAAATATATTGCCTCTCATCATCCCGTGGCTGTGGGGTCTTTCTTCTTCTTTCTGCTGAATAAACTGTGGAAAAGATAAAGTCTCTTGGGAGAATTTAGGGTTTTCTTGGTATTCAGCTAGATACTCAATTAGAATCTCGAATTCCAAGTGTCCGCCATGCTTCTGATCTACTTCTCTGTGAGAATAGGAAGTGCATGGTCCTTCCTCTTCTCCTCCATTTTTCTTGATCTCTTTGGAGAGGTATCTTCTGGATCTGAAAATATATGAGAGTAAACTCAGCTTCTTCATCCTTGGGCTCTCTTCTTCTGAAATTCAAACTTCACAGGCTGTGCCAAGTTCGATGCTTTGATACCAATGTAATGTTCTGAAATGGAAATCAACAACTTTTACACCACTGAAGAACTCCTTTGTCAGAAATATGAACAAGGCTATGTCAGAGATGGACTGAGAGGACTTTTACCAGTTATGTCTCCTCTAAAGAGAGGATGAGAACCAGAGGCTATCTAGATCTTTCTCCGGCTCTTCCTATAGCTATGTAGATATTTCTTCCTCAGGAATATCTTTCTTAGAAGGATGAGCTACAACAATACATAAACTTGAGCATGGAAAATAGTAGTGAATGCATAAACTTCAGAAAATGCAATAAACCCTCATAGTCTTCTCATTGATAATATGGTAGTATAAATGTGTACAAGATCTTGAGGAAATGATCACTCAAGCTGAAGAAAATCCTTCACTAAAGACACAAGTACAATGAACATGAAATACACTGCTACATATGTTATGCCCAACTATGACTACGCAGTCTATGAAGGAGAACTACTGCAAAATAATGATACAATGAAGATATGGCAGTATTAAGCTCAAATAAAGAAAGGGGAGATGAATCTCAACCCTTGGAAACTATAATAAACAATCCCTAAAGGGATTGGCTACAATACATACAAAATGGCAAATCTGTAGAAATGTTGGAGTTGCTGGAGCAGCTGCAACTCTAAAATGAGAACATGAAGGAGATGGTTGAATAATGCTACATAAAATGTATATACTTCCTCCAATGGAAATATAGAGTGAAAGGTTGATCCTTTCACCAAATATTCACCCTCCAAAATTCCAGTGCAACCCCTCACTGCAATTGCACTCAAGAACTGCGCAGTCAAGGAGAGGAACTGCGCTGTAGGTGATGGGAAGAGATTGGCCTCCTGCCAAAATATGAGAAATGGAGCTGATATCTCCCCTATTGATCTCCTAGATGCATGAAATCTTCCTTCTTTGAAATCTAAGCTTCGGAATGATGATGTGAGGACCTCCACTGCAACCCCAGCAACGCAATGGCTCTTGCTGCAAGAATCACTACACTAAAAGGAATAGCTTTGGCCTTGAGCCAAGATGTCGAGAAGATGAAGATCAAAACTTCAAGAGCTTCTCAAGAAGGGAGGGAATCCTTGAACAAGAAATCCCTTGTGCTAAATAGCACAGCTATCATAGTTGTGCAACTGTAGAAAGCAAGAAATTCGAAATATCCAAGATGCCCCCAAATGGTTGCTTTCCCCTCCTTTTATGAAAATGCTCCTTAGCCATGGACCCCACACATTAGGGTTTCCTCCTCCTCATGCAATTTCGTAGGCTTCCCAAGCAAGCCACACCTCCATCTATTGCACAATTTGTCTTGGTCAACATGACCTAGCCCTCTTTGCAATTAACCCTATTCACACATGGGGTGTGCAAACAAGCTCCAATGATGCTCCTCTTTCATAATGTGAGGGATTTTATTGATGTTTTTCATAACCATGGGCCTCCTTACCCATTTATATATCTACAATATTATAAAAGCAAAAATCTAATGTTCCATTTAGCCATGTGCTAAAATGGGAACATTACACTCCCAAGAATATATGATTTTCTTGATTAGCTGAAAGAAGCAAATTTTTTCACTAAGTTAGATTTACGAAGTGGATATCATAAAGTAAGAATTGCAGAAACTGATATATGGAAAACTGCATTCAAAACCAAACAAGGACTCTTTGAGTGGTTAGTTATGCCATTTGGTTTTTGTAATGCACCGAAAACTTTCATGCGTGTTATGGATAGTGTTTTGTGTCCATTCCTTGATGAATTTGTGGTTGTGTACTTAGATGAAATATTGATTTTCAGAAAAACAAGAGAATAACATGTCTTTCATGTGAATAGAGTGCTTGATATTTGGAAGAAAGAGAAATTATTTCTTAAGATGTCGAACTGTGAGTTTGGAAAGACTTCTTTGGTCTATTTGGGACATATTGTAGGAGGAGGAGAATTGAGGATTGATCCTTCTAAAGTGGAAGCCATTGGGAATTGGCCCACACCCAAAATAGTTGCCGAGGTAAGAAGTTTCTTAGGTGCAGCTCAATATTGGAGGAAGTTTATCGCTAACTTTTCTTCCATCGCAGCTCCAATGCATGTAGTGACAAGTGTGAAGAAAGGCTTCCAATGTGGAGGCAAACAACAACAAGCTTTCAAAGCTTTAAAAGACAAGATTAGTTCAGCTCCAGACCTTGCATTACAAAATTTGAGACAACCATTCGAGATGCAAATCTATGCTAGTTATTATGGCATGGGCACAGTACCTTTGCAGCATGATAAGCCCATTTCTTTTCATTCTGAAACATTTAATGGTGCTATGAAAAATTATCCTACATATGAAAAAGAACTACATGCATTGGTACAAAGTTTCAAGATGTGGAAACACTAATTTATGGGTAAAGAGACTATTGTACATACCGATCACCAACCATTACAGTACTTGCAGTCACAAACAAAATTGCAGAAATCAAGACATTTCAGTTGGATGGGATTTCTTCAACAGTTTCACTTGGTTATAAGGTACAAGAAAGGTATTTTCAATAAATTTGTTGATATGCTTTCAAGACCAATCATTAGTGCATCTACTTTAATAAAAAATGATTCTGTTGTACATGAGAGTTACATAGAACAATATGCACATGACATTGATTTTAAAGATGTGTATTCTAGTTTGAGTGAAGGGAATCAAGTTGAAGAAAAAGATTATCACATGCATAATAATTTGTTGTTTTATTTGGGTAAGATCTATATTCCATAAGGAGAGAGGCTAAGTTTCATGAGAGAAGCTCATTCATCTCTTATTGCTGGACACTTTGGGGTAAGAAAAATAGTGGTGCATCTATAGAGATATTGTTATTGGCCTTGCATGGTAGATAATGTGTCACGTTTTATAAGAGGTTGTTCTATGTGTGCAACAAGTAAGCCTAGTAATAGGAAGATTGGGTTGTACACACCACTACCGGTACCATCAAGGCCATGGGAAAGTGTGTCCATGGACTTTGTTGGAGTTCTACGTATGTCAAGAAAACAACATGACTATATTTATGTAGTTGTGGGTAGATTCAGTAAAATGTGTATTCTTATGCCATGTAAGAAAACCATTATTGTTGAACAAACTGTTGAACTTTATTTTCAACATGTTTGGGTTCATTTTGGATTGCCAACTTCTATTGTTAGTGATAGGGATTCCAGGTTCATTGAGAATTTCTGGTCAAATATATTGAAGATGATGGACACAAAGTTGAAAAAGAGTATCGCTTTTCATCCACAAACAGATGGACATACCAAGGTCGTGAATAGAACCTTTGTGCATCTATTTATAGGATATTGCAGCAAACATCCTAAGTTGTGGGATGAGCAACTACATTACATTCAACACGCTTACAACCGGGAAAAGCACTATTCAACACAAACATCACCTTTTGAAGTATGCTTTTGGTATTTGCCAAAATCACCATTAGAAATCATCTTTGTGAAGGATGTTGCAATAGATGGCCATAGTAATATTGACAAGGCTCGAAAGTTCATTGAGAAAATTCAGATTATACATCAACAAGTTCAAGAACAACTTGCGAAAATTAAAATCAAATACAAAGAGAGGCATGACAAACATCGAGTTTATCACAAGTTTCAAGAGGGAGATGAGGTATGGTTTCACTTTAGCAAATAAAGGATGCAAGGGGAAGGTAAAAAGCTAAAACCCATTCGATATGGTCCATTCAAGATCATAAAGCAAGTTGGTAATAATGCATTTCAATTTGACTTGCCTTCATATATGAAAATATATTCCGTTGTTAATGTTGAAAACTTAGGTTTGTATGAGCCACCTTTGATCGATGATCAAAGAAGTGATGTTCAGCTGGCTTCTATTGAAGATTTATTGCCAAAATTTCTTGATGACCTCTAAGAAGATACAATTCTTGACAGGAGGACAAGAGCATCCAAGAGGGGAAGTATTGACTACCTTCGATTTGGGCTCAAAGGCACTAAACCAAGCAATGAAAAATGTATGTAGGTTGGAAAGGTGAGGGAGTTGTACCCTCAGCTATTGAACAAGTAATCAAGTCTTTTGGGGTCCAAAAGCTTCCCAATGGGGAGGAGTGATTAGGAGTTCATAATTTTTTGTGAAAATTTAAAATTACAGGATTGGGTTGAAAATAGGATGGCATCTCGTATTCCTAATTCTAGCACCAAGAACAGTTTGAAAAACCAATGTGGTATGAGGGAGATATCACGTTCTGATCGAAAAGCCAAATAGGTAAATTTTGCGACAGTTTGACTAGGGTTGACTGGGATGCAAAGTCAGAAAAAGGAATATTTTGAGGAATATTCCTTCCTCAGAGCCAACTACATGATGAAAAGTAGCACAAATTTATTGGTTGAATTGGTTGTACATGGGTTTTGGAGGACCAATTAAAGGGTGCCACGTGGCTAGCCCTGAGACTGCCATGTTTCCCCTTAATGGTGTGTTAAAATTTTGGGGTGAGGTCCACAGGGCTCGACCCCCCCGACCTCTAGCAGAGCACACACATGCCACTCTGCCCGAGCAGAACCAATTTCTTAACGTGTATAGTGGTCAAATTTTATTTAAGTTTCAATGCATTGATGTGTGGGGGTTGGGGACTGCCGGCGGTCCCAACCCGCCAGCAGTCCCCGCGGGTGGTCACATATAACATTGCAACGATAATGTAAAACATAACCTCTGACAGTCTACGTCAACCATCAGCTTATTCACAATTCTTATCACATGCAATGGTAACAGTTGAACCCTCCGCGTGGTCTCCCCTTAACCTATATCTTCAAACCACGTTTCAAGTTCAAACCAGAGTTTAAGCCTTCGGTTCCGCCGACGGTTTCGGTCACCGCAGGGTTTGGGGTTGGCATGTGGCCACCCCAACCACTGAAATTAAATGCGACAGTTAATTTTGGCAGCATATTTGGAGTGCACCAAAATTTTTGGCGGATTTACTAAATTAACTCCAGTTAAGTGGATTTCTCCACTTTTAGTGGAGTTTTTCTAGGTGTAACTGGGCAAAAGAGTAGGAGACTCAATTTTCACCCATTCAGAGTCATTTTTGACTAATTGGAGCATTCTGGAGCCATTGGTGTTGAAAAAACAACCATTAGAGGCCTCTAGCTACATTTAATACCAAAATTTTTAGCATCATAAAAGATGGACATGCCATTGGGAGCTGGACCAGCAGATGTAGCCCAGGAGGGGTGAACTGAGTCATCATGCATGCTGTGTAAATTTCATGTGGTGATTTATTTCTATGTTTTACACTATTTTTCATTGTTATTTAAGCTTGTTTTATGCTTCTAATTCACTAAGATCATCTACAATTCATGGTTAAAATCCTCAATCCTTAAGAAAACTAATGATACAAGTATGCACATGTTTTATAAACTAAAAATACACTTAGCACAACAAAACTAATACAGTCATTTTAGATCATTGGTGAAATAATTCCCTTCTTTGACCATATCATCCCATCACATGTCCTAAGAACTGGTAACAAAGCAGCTGATTATCTGGCTAATTGGGTTTGTTAGGACATGGGTTTGGCTCTAGATACCCAATGGAAGGCTCATGCAAATCAAGAGGAGATGTACTCCCTTATTCAAATCTTGACACTGGATCTTCCCAATCCAAAGGTCTAGAGGAGGAAGGCCATCAAGATTCCCGATTGGGGTGCAAGGAGATCCAATAGGGAATGTCAAGATCAACGATATGATTGATAGGACGCATAGAGAGGCAGAAGGGTGACCACCTCCCATTTCGAGTGTGTGGAATAGTTTTAGTGGGATGGCCGATGGTGTTATGGATATTAATATAGTAGACAATGGAGGTATTAATTTCCAAGTGGTTGAGGATGGTATCCTTATGAATGCACATGTCCTGGTCGAGTGGGTGGAACAAATGGTAAGTTTCAGGTGCTCGGCTCATTCAATCTTGTTGGCTCGATTGGGTAGGTGCCGCGGGGTTTTGGATGGGCTCGTCACTCTCTGGTTCATGGAATTGGTATACGGGTATTTTTCTGTGAAATTTTCATATTTGAAAATTATTTCTGCAATGATTGATTTATTTTGCCTACTTATTATATAAGTTATTTACATATGCTTCAATAAATTTTGAAATAAACACGGTTGCAGTACTTCACTCTAATCAAAAACAGAAGGAAAGAAATAACACATGTAGCACAATAGAAAGAACCATATGAACATAGTTATTTTTGGATAATTTTCCTTGGAAAAACCCAATGTGGGAAAAATGGTGCAGTAGATGAGGGTTTATATTTATCTTCAGTAATGAAAATATCTTTTACAAAAGTCTCGGTGAGCAAAATAAAATAGCATACACCTAGAATGAATTTTTCGGACACTCTGGAAGTATTCCCGACTCTCAAGATGTCCTTCTACACCCTTTGTGTCATCCTTCGTAGTCCCTCCCTAGACTGCGTAACTTTGCGTGGAAGGCTTGATGCTGCTGCTCAACACTGCCTTCCCTTCACCCTTCTTCCTTCTTCTTCTCTGTCAGCTGACTTCTCCCTCCTCCTTCTGCCTCTGCAATTCCACCTCTACAAATTCACCCACTAAAATTGAATTCTCTTACTTTAGAATCGATTTCCTTCGAGTACTGAGCATGTCCCCAGCTTGATTTCCAAATAACCCTCAAGCCTCTTCTTATAATCTTCTCGTTGATGAATCAATGACCAAGATTATATCTTTAATCAATGGCTCATATTAAAATATGATTTGATTTCCATTTTATATAATATTAACATTATGATTTATTAATATTGTTTAATTAATTAATTTCCCTAAGTTTAGACTTAGGGTCTACATTAAAATAATTAATTATTTTAATAAAGCAAGATCCGAGTGGAATTTCCACAACGATTTTTGGGTTCTCTAGATAACTGTTGTCCAAGCCTCTCCACCAAATTTGAGACTTGCAACACTTCCCGTTGCTATAAAATCAACACTCCCTCTTAGTGAGGAAAGTGTTCAAGCAAGGTACTATTGTACTACTATGATTCTAGAACATATGCTACGCCGATGATTTACTAGATGTTGCCCCTCATCTATGTGCTGCTGCTCTTTGTACTACTGAATGTGACATTATCTCTGCCACTACCTCATCCATACTACAACTCCATCTGACTCTATAGACCACTCGTTCCTATAATGAAAAGGGTTCTTGACCACCCCCATCTTCTCTTTGAAGTAAGTGAACTTAATCTTACTCGGAGCCTTGGTGAGGATATCTGGTACCTCTTCCCCTATAGGAGTGTACCTCAACTGCACTACTCCCCTTTGGACACAGTCCCTGATGAAGTGGCACTAAATGTCAACGTGTTTCGACCAGTCATGAAATAAATGATTTTAGAGAGCTTGATGCAACTCTGATTATCACACATAATCCTGGTCGATTCCATCCTCTCCTTGAGTAGGTTCAAGAGTAATTTATGAAGCCATATGGCCTCACACGACAATGTGCTTGCTGCCATATACTTTCCCTCGACTGAAATTAGTGTGATGGACTTCTGTTTCCTACTACACCAGAAGGTCATTCCTAATTCGAGACTGAAACAGTACCCATTGGTACTCTTCTAATCCACTGTGCCTCTGGCCCAATCTACATCTGTAAACCCACTCAACTAGACCTCATTTCCCTTGGTGTACATCAATCCATACTTGATTGTCCCCTTCATATATATGAGAAAATTTTTGGTTGTTTCCGAGTGAGCCCTCCTTGGTTCCACCATGAACTGACTAAGGGTATTCACTGCATAACATAAGTTTGGCCTAGTATTGACCAGATACATTAATGATCCGATGAGTTGTCTGTACAAGGTGGGATCAATCTCATCATCCTATGTTGTGTCTATATTCTTCCAATTTGTAATCATTAGTGTGGCCATGGGTCTACAGTATTCCATCTGAAAACTCTTAGGAATTATCTAGTGTATCTTCCTTGCCCCAGGAATATTTATCCCTTCTGCTACTAGACCTCCAAACCAAGAAAATAGTGCATCTGTCCCAAATCCTTCATGTCAAATTGAGTAGCCAAATTATCCTTGAAGTCCTTGATAAGATTAGATGATGTAGTAAGAAACATATCATCTACATATAATACCAGGATTAACGGCTCATCCCATACCCTCAAGTAGTAGATATTGGGATCTGCGTCACTCTTGACGAACCCCATCTTCTGCAGATAGATATCAATTTTCACATACCATGCTCTAGGGGCTTGTTTTAGACCGTACAAAGCTTTATTAAGCCTGCAAACATGATTATTCTTCTCATGTGTCTCAAAGCCCTTTGGTTGTTCTATGTACACTTCCTCCTCTATCACCTCATTCAAGAATGATGTCTTGACATCCATCTGGTGAATCTCCCATCCCATCTGCGCTGCTAGAGAGATGAAGAATCTAATAAAAGTGTAACGAGCTACAAGGGTGAAGGTTTCCTCATAATCGATCCCTTCCTTTAGTGCATACCCCTTAGCCACAAATTTGGCTTTGAAATTATCTATGCTGCTGTTTGCAGCATACTTGATCTTGTAGATACACCTTGATCCTACAACTAATCTATCTTGTGTTCTAGGGAATACTTCCTAGACATTGTTTATCATGATGGAGCTATACTCCTCCACCATGGAATCCACCCATACCTGATGCTGAGCTACCTCCTGAAAGTTGGAGTGTTATCCAACCTGAGATACTAGGGCATGGTATCTATCGGGTTGTCTTCGTACCCTCTTCCTGTCTCTAGGAGCTCAAACAAATTCTTCTACATCCTTTAGAATTTTTTGGAGTTCTCTGCTCAGTCTTCCACTGGTGGTGGGTGGTCTTACCTACTATCCTACCTGCTCTTATTCAGAGGAACTCTCCTCATAATCCTTGTGCCGTGGAGAGGCACTTAGCCCATCCTTTGTGGGTCATTGAGGCCGTACTAATGGATCCTCCTCAATTTGCGTATTTGTAGCCATCTCCCAGGATTTCCTGAAGGCTCTCTCCTCAATGAATTTCACATCCCACCTTACTACAATCTTCCTATTTTCTGGAATATAGATGCGATATGCATTTGCATTTTCACTATACCCCACAAGATAACCCTCTTCTGCAATCTAATCCAACTCCTTCCTCTTCTCATCTGGAACATGGTTGTGTTAGTGTGTTTGGTGCACGTATGTACGAAATCACACCAACTTAAGGGGTGTGGTATTCCCTCCTAAGTTATTGGTCACAGGCAGAAAATATATGGAGTCAAGCAAGTTAGTGGAACATGCTAGAACATAAACATGCTAGATAGAGAAATAGCATGCATATTCAAACATAAAAATTAAACTAAAACTAAAACAAATAACAGAAAAGCTCTAAATAGAGTCAAAAAAATTCAATAATCCAAACGGTGGCGCTTACGTCCCCTCTTATTGAGTGCTGGTAGGAATAAGGATGAAACTTTAAGTGACTTGCCAAGGGGCACTTAAAACTTGGGGTTCTAAGTCTCGATGCAAGGATGTATTTAATTTTGAGCTGCCTTGGCACAAAGTCTCCCTTTCTCTACTATGGTGGACTGGAGTTGTTGGATGGCCAACAACTGAGTCCCCTCTATCTCTACTCCGGATCACACACTGCTAGTATTTCTTAGGGAAATTCTGACCAGTATAAAAATGTGCTCTTAAGTTTTTCATCTCTTGGTGGCCTCTTATAGGAGAATCCAAATCCTCCTTCCCTCTCTTGGTACATTGTGGATAGTGACCCAAGAGAGGAGGGTGATTCCATTGTGTGCCACATTTATTCCATTGTGTGCTCCCTTGATGTCATAAGGAGGCTTGGGTGGCTGCCTTTAGGCATCTTCAAGTGTGGAATCAATGTCCTAGAGTGTGCCTTATGGTCCTAGAAAGTTACTTCTACCACTCCCAGGATTGCGTGCTTTTTGGGTCAAGAGGCACACAAGGGCGCGTTTATTGAAGGATTTTTCGCGCAAAAACACATTTGACTAGTACTTCTTCTACGCAATTTGATTTTTCCTCATACCTTAGACATTTTTTAAGTACTTTCAGATTCTCTAATGTCTCTCAGCCCTGTAAATCCTTCTTCTTGACATTAAATAATGTCACCTTTTCTAGTACGATTTTCGAGTGATAATAGCTGCACCCTAATGTGTGAGGTCTAGGAAGAACTGTGTAGCCGAAATACATTATAGTTTCTTTTTTGTATACTATGCATAGAGAGAGAGAGAGAGAGAGACCTGCGTGTAGCTAAGAATTGGACACACCTTGGACCGAGTCGAAGAATGACCATGTCCTGTGGGACCCCTATAAGCAATGGTATAATACAATATATACAAATTTTCTATGAGGCAGGCATGTCTCGTGCTCGTAATGCTTTGGCCAATTAAACAAATCTATTTGATAGATACATGTTCTGCCTGTGTCACTGATATGGTAGTGATTTGTTGGTTGATGACGATGATTGATGATGCCCTCAGGGATGTTTTTTCTTTGTCAATAGGTGGAATGTGGTATCCATATGCGTAAACTTGGTATGGCATATAAATGCACATTTTACGCATAGGCGCTAGCTTGGACCTCTCATGTAAGAATTTCTGACAGAGACACTTATGAAGGCACGGGTCTTCGACGAATTTGATCAAAGTGAAATGGTTGTAAGGTACGATACCATCCTAACATGAAAAATTATGTTGTAGTCGAATGTCAAGAGGATCGATGACATCTGTGGCAATGATGTCTCCCATAGTGCCACCTGAGGATATCCCTTTTATGGAGAGGGGTGATCCAAGGTACCACTTCCTTTTTGGAAAAGAGGTGTTGATGTTGACAAAAAGTAAGCCTCAACCGAACTAGGGGGTCGTTGATATGGTGGATCAAGATCCTGGATGTGATGGGTTTAACATAGGCATGGTGGCGAGGGGTGACTGAAAACTGATGATGGGGATTCAGTGGCCCAAGGTCGGAGTATAAAAAGCAGCTTGGCGCTAGTCATAACCATTTCTGATGGGAAAAGCGTTGGAGTCGGTAAGACTTCCAGGGTGGGTATAAAATGGTTATGAGTGTCATGGTGGCTTTTGCGCGAGGGTGGTATAATTTGACCAAGGGTGGTTAGGGAATGTTTCCATGGGAGAAAAAATGAATGAGTGGGTGGAGGACATAGTGCATCGTTTGCGGTCTTTGTACACTTACCAAAAGAATAAATTAATGGGGTTTGGTTTGTACAAAACACAGAGACAAATGCCCCAAAACATGAAAGTGGTCACTCATTGATGATGTGAGGAAGGTTTTTTACTGAGGGTGGGGACCCCATTGGTTGGTCTCATGTGTGAGGTTGATGAAGCGGATGAAAAAGTATCACAGATGGCATTATGCTGATGGAGGTATGGTGGGCCAAATACGAGGTGCAGTAGTGCACTTTTAATCTGCTTGTACAACTTGGTCGTCCAGGAAAGAGGTTTTATTTCATATGGTAAACTTGACCTTATGCTTGATGACTGAATGGGCATGAGGTGCTTCCCAGACTAAAGTGGTATGGCCATGGCATCACTTTCGTTGTGATATATGGTCTACTGTGGGTGATGAGCACCATGGGGGGGGGGGGGAGGGGCTCTATCAACCAACGAGGATGCTTATCATGTACAAGGTGAGGTGATGATAAACACGGTCAGATGTGTGGAACCTATGGATGATTTCTGATGGAGAAATGATGTAAGGATATGCATATTTTTTTCTGGGACTCTATCATGCTGGGGGTATAATGATACCTGCTCTGGAAATTTCAGTGGATGGAGTTGTGGGTTGTTTGCATTTTACCTGCTAGAACAAATACCCCAAGTGAAAGAATATTCTTTATCAAATATTATTGAAACACACGTGCTTTAAAAAAAGAAGATGAGAGAGGGCATACCTGCTGGCACTGAAAAATCATCTTTTCGGGGGTGTGAATGTGTGGCACCACCCTTGAGCGTTATGAAGTGCTGATCACAGTGTTGCTTTCAGTCCAGTGATCGGGCTTTTTAAGCTCTCGTTATGGTCCTCCAAATTTTTTGAAAAGGGAAATATATAGGTGAATATGGCCCTAATTCAATTCATTTGTGTCTATTGAGTATTGAGAGGTCAGAGGCTTCTACAGAGCAGTTCTTACCATTGTGGTCAGCTTGAGTACTAGGGATTAGTGATATTATGCTGAGGTAAACTCCATGACATCCTGCATTTTAATTTTTTTAGTCTGAGGGTGCCGAGGTCCATATAATATTGGTTTGTATGGATTTCGAGCCTGTTTTACCCTGGATTGCACAGGTGATCTGGGTAAAAGCGCGCCTTCTGCTCAAAAAATCAGGGTAATAGCGTGCCTTATGTGCACTTTTCTCAGCCTTGGGCATGCCTTCTGTGCGCCTGTGAGAAATATAGGCGCACCTTCCATGCGCTTATCTGAGGGACAAGAACGCAAAAGGTCGAGGCATTTTTTGTCCAAATTTTTGAACATTTTTCTTGTTTTTTGATGTTTTCATTCTGCTGATGTGCTCCTATTTGGATGAGAGGATGTTGTGGAGGGAACTAAATTGGCCCAAGCTTTGCATTGCTTTAGCCACCGACGGTCACGCGCGCCAATAGTTTGCGCAATGGGGTCCCCTAAATTTTGTGGAGAATGACTTCTTCAGTCACAAGACTGACTCTTGTGTTATCCAATTGAGAATTAGAACAGGCGACGTAAGGTTTTTGTGCTATGTGGGTGTGACCTTGCTATCCATCCTAAGATGGATATATACTTTGTGATAGGATTTTTGGCTCAGGGTGAGGTGCTACGGTATCCCCTCCCTTCTGGGAGGGTGGATTTTGAGCGGTTCCAGATGCGACACTTTGGCGGGGCACCTCTTACAGAGGGGTGCATAACCATTGCATCGGTGATAGATTTGGCTGAGCGATGTTCTTTGGTGGCTATCGTGTGACTTGTAGGGTCATCGGATCCACATCGAGCATTGGGCTCACAAGTTGGAGTCTTGCATCGGCTAAGGGACGGGCATTTTTTCGAATTTGACCATTTTCGTTATGACAGGATGTTGGCGCAACTTTGCAAGACCCAGGATGGATCGAAGTTGTTTTCATATGCCAATATTTTATGCATCATCATGTACGAGCAGGTAGTGTTGTTGAGCCCGGTGATGGTAGTGCCTGCTGGGGGGCCACAGGAGCCTCGTATGAGGAGGTGGGCTCCCGTGATGTCGTGAGGAGGTGAGGGTATGATGGGGTGTTATTGGAACACCACAACGGAGGCCTAGTTTAATGCCAACCCCCAATTTTTCTGCCATTCCCATATGCAGGATGGACTTTTGAGGGGATCCAGAGATGGGTCTCCCTCCTAGCTACGCTTGGGGGCTAGCAGGTATGATTTTTGTTTTTTTCATTTATTTGAGTATTTATGTTTACATGTGTTTTTATGGTGACACTGACATAGTTTTGGTTACTCTTGCAGATGTTGGTGAGGTTGGTCACCCTATGGCTCGATTGGTTGGCCACAGTGCTCTTAGGAGACCTCGAGGAGCTCGTGGGGGGATGGGAAGAGATCCTGAATGGCCTAAGGGTGGGGGATTCGGTGGTGAGGCCAAACCTTCAAGGGAGGGTAGCAGCTCGACTGCTGCTGAGACTACGGCTAAGTGAGCTCGTGTCGATGTAGTGAAGGCTCGTGCGGATGTGGCAGAGGCTCGTGCTATTGAGATGACCACGTAGGTGTCAGTTCTACAGGATGCCCGGGATCAAGTGGACCTCTTGACCCATGGGATTCCATCTCAAGGCTTAATGGATGACCTCGAGGAGGTATGGTAGGAGACCTTGATGGCCTGGGAGAGGGACTATCGACCAGTTTTACGTCGGGTGGCGGTCTCGGTGTTGATTTTTAGCCCCCTATAATTTTTTGACAAGCAAACAGGGGGCTACAAAATTTTTGAGCCTTCAAGGAGTGCATTTCCCCTGAAAACACACCATCCTTGAGGTATTTTCATGCCCTTTATCCTTTGATAAACCCTCACTACTGTTTCATAAGTCAATAAGCCTCTCTGTTGTGAAGAAGAACACCCAAAGGCCATTTCTCCTTATTTCATCCTCTCTTAGCCTCTGTTTTTCTCTCCTTTTCCCTCCCTCAATTTCTCTAAATCATCCCAAATCCCCCCTAAGCCTCACAAATACCCTTTTTTTGGCCAAATAACCCCTTTTCCCCTCTACCGTTATTTCTTTTTGGCCTCAAATTGCATTGAAAACGGGCCAAAAAACCCATATACTTCATACATTAGGCTTAGCCCCCTTTGGCCAACCCCCTTAAATCATTTCCTCACATTTCCCAGGCACTAGCCCATAGCGCGCTTATCGGATCAATGGTCAGGTGCAATACCCGCCGTCGATCTCTACAGATCCGACGGTCTTCGCAAATCTCATCGCACTCGTTCCTCCCCGTTCACCCCTCCAATGGCATTCAACCGTCGATCTGATCTGCAGATCGACAAGCCGCAAATCATCTATCCTGGTGATCCCCGCGGTCGCGTTCCATCCAAAACCGGTGGTTTTCATCGCACCGCTTTTGAAAGGAAGGCTGTATTTCTCGTTCGGCAGCGATCAACGTCACCGGCTGACCACGTGTCCTCAAGCTGTTTTGAAAAACCGCTCTCATCACGCATTAAAATTCGACTGCAGGCCCGGTGCGATATGCGCGTAAACCGTCCGATCTGAGGTTGGCCATCCAACGGTGGTTGCACCCCAAAGATGCTCAGGGGATAACTGAAGCAAACAAGGCCCCTAGCCCGCAAGTGATCGCCACTCGACGCGATCGCGGCCGTCAATCTCCTCCTAAGATCAGAAGGTATAGAATGAGTCTCCCCTACCTTTGACCAGGTCCCAGCGCTAGAGGTCCACGTCATATGTTATCCATCGCATTTTCCGTTTCCTTTTTATTTTGCCCAACTTCTGAAGTTTTTCCACTGTTTAGCCTCCACCGTTGATCATTATCATCCTAGCTTATCGGATGGCCCATGTTCATTCTTCCACCCAACCTCCATTCCCACCATGCGCCACCTGTCCTCCAGGCCTTCACCACGTGTCTTCCGCCACCCCTGATTTTGTAATTGGTTTAATTCATTGATTGCAGGTTTTGCAGAGCGGAAATTGTTTGCTCTACCTCCATAATCACGACACACTGTGATTTCGAAACACAGCAGAGGCAGGGTTAGAGGGATTCTAGCTAGTTAATTGCAGATTCAACACCTGGTCCTGCATTAAAGGACGGAGACATAGGTTTAAGACTAAGCACACAAAAATGATATATCAGTGTCACAATTAGCAGAACATTCTTTCACATAAAAGGACGAAAGGTCCATACTATTTTCATTCTATAACATGTTCCAGAGAAGATATCTGCCCTGATAATAATCCTAGTGCTACCAGAAGCATTTGTTACGTAGTATGGCAGACCTCATGATCCTTATCTGCCTTGTTGTTATTTACCAAGTACTGCAGCCGAGGATACATCAAAGACATACCTGGAGTAAGTTTCAACCTGTCTAAGACCACTCTTGCACCCAAAGAGTACAGAAGTTCGATGCATAGACATTAAAACAGAATGGGTTTCGACCCACTACTCCCACTCTATTTAATGTTTCATTTAGTGTTTCATCTACCCCCTCAACCTCTCTTTTGATATAAGAACTCATAAGAAAACATTGTAAAGGTTGTTGATCGGATATCTGTGAACTGGAAGTTGCTTCTCTTGACACATAGTTCTCTGTGTAAAGTTGTAAGATAGGCCGAGGAAGATGTTTTCAGACTGAATTATCAAGCTATTGGTAATGTTGTACATGAATGGTGTTGCTCTTTAATATGACAAGCACATTTCTTTGGATCTTGATTTAAAGCAGCGATGATTTTTTTCTATCTTTGTCCCCGTTTGTTCTGTAATTCATCATATTTCATTTCTTCTAGCACGCATCAGAAATCTGGTTTAGGATATACCCTCGCATGGTACCCTAAGCTTCTGCTCTCCCTGCCTTTAATGTTTTCTACAATATGTGTTATCTTAGCACAGATTCAAGTTAATTTAGCTAGTGCAGTGGCAAATATTTACTGCTAGCTGATGTATGAATTAATGAATCTGTTCTTAAATGTTCTTATTAGGCTTTAATTAAATGAATTGGGATACTGGGAGTTTAGAAATCTGTATCTGTATCACTAGGGTCCTTTTCAGTTAATTGAGCCTTTCTAAGTTCCCTTAAGCTGGATGTTGAAGCATTGAGAGTTCAAAGTCTCTCTCTGATCTCAGGTTTTCACCTTTGTGTTTAAATCTTTAATGTTTCCTTGTCTGAAGAGTTAACCCTTTAGGTTTCAGATCACAGGTTGTCCAATGGCATGTCCTGTCCTTGGATTTGATTCCTGAAGGGTCACCTTGGAGGTTTCCTTGCCTTTCACCTTATTTCTTGCCATTTCATGCCACACTATCATTTTTAAGATCCAATGCTTTAGATGACTAGCCCAAATGAAAGCCTGCATATTGAAAAGCAAGTAAACCCTTTCCTGACTCCATTGCCCAATGGTCTCGAGTGTTCTTTGAAATCATCCCTCCTTTGCCTAAAATCCTCTTTTCACATCCTTGCCTCACATTGAACCCTTCCTTTTTGATTCCCAACAACCTAATAAACAATCAATCCAACAAACCCGTGCCTACAAGTAGCCTAATATCTTAACACATAGCTTAAAGGACATAAAACCTTTGTCTATATAGAGAGATCCCTCTCTGGGCCCAGGAGGGCTAGATCCTAAGGTCTGAAAGTGGTTTTGATGTTGTCTGATCTTTTGGTATTGCCAAACTTTCCAAAACATGGGAACTCCAACATAATGGCGACTCTGCTGGGGACTTTCCAAGTATTTTCCATCTTACTACATCACAAGAGCCTCGGAAAGCCAATAATCTCTGGTTAGGTTGGCAGGGAAACACTTCCACTTGCAATTCAATTTTCTGCACCACTTGATGTGTTTTTCCCACACTCTTAGACAGAGTCTGGAAAGGGCCAGATAGCCTCCAGGTCTCACTCTCTTTCAGAGGTGAAATACCTGGTGAAAGCCCTCCCAGTCCATCTCTGGTTAGATTTTGTTGTGTTTAAGGATATCCTTGAAAAGGGACATTACATAAGCACTGTGGTGGACAGTGTACCTTCTTGAAACATTCTAAACCTTCCACCTGGCGACTCCGTTAGTTCTTCAACGACCAAAGACTCCACTAGTGATCAGTAGTCATGCTGATTATCTTGGTTCACATAAGACCCCACTGGGAGACTAGCCTCCATAACAACATCAGCCATAACAGAAGTGACAAGTAGGACTAAGCTCCTTTGTTTAAAGACAACATTCTGGCTTCAAGAACCATTCATACGAGAGCTTATCCTAACCCAAACCCACCTGAAATAGTTGACAACCCTAAGGGTATCATTAGGAAATATCCTACACCCAGAAAAACAACTATTTCCAAACACATCCATAGAGCTAACTCTACACCAGAAGACTTCACAGCTTTATCAGACATTCATTTTGACCTAGACCTAGCAAGTAGCCTACCGAGAACTAGGTCATTCAGTGTTCTAGACCAGCCAAACCTTGAGCTTCCTGGTTCACCACCCCAAAGTAGTAAACACATTAGGGACAAAGAGACCCCCCCCATATACACCTCCTGATATTCACTTCATTCAAAACTTGGGACTCAGTCATCCTAAATCAGCTCAACAGACTTCTGCTAGTCCTAGTATCCCTGTCATCCATATACCAGCTGCTCAAGCCAACCCCTTACCTCCTCATAACATCATCATGGCAGCCTGGTATGCACCTCTGATGTTACCCCAGCCTCTAGTACCCTTACCCAATGATTACCAATCAAAGATCCCACACTTCACTACAAAAGAGTCTACCACAGCTCAAAACCATGTAGACATGATGGAATATTATTTTGACTACATGGAGATAGATGATGATACAGTCAAAATGAGAATCTTTTCCCAGAGCTTAGGAGGTGATGTGAATAAATGGTTTAAGGGCCTACCTCCTAATAGCATCCAAGACCTACCCTCCTTATATCAGACCTTCATGAACAAATGGGAAGTTAAGACCAACCCTCTCAAAATCTTAGCAGAGTACAAGAACCTGAGGAGAAACGTAGGAGAGAGTTTCCATGACTATTCTACCAGGTTCAACAACGTTTACAACGCTCTTCCCCCACACATGAAACCTCCCCAAGGTATGGCTCTAGTGAAATATCCCAAAGGCTTTGATGCTGACATGGCCAACCAGCTTAGGGAGAGAGATTACAACACATTGGAAGACATTCAAAGGGGAGCAGTTAGTGTAGAGGCCAACTTGATTGAGAAGAAAGCAATAATGAGGGCTAAGAAAAGGGTGACATATAGAGATGACACTGTAGCTTCCACATCTGACCCCAATTATGACCGTCTATCTAAAAACGTGGAAAAGCAACAACAAATGATGGAAAAATTGGTTGTCACAGTTATTAATTAGAAAAGAAACCAAAACCATAACTAGAACCATAACTTTATAAGAAACAATACCACTCCATGGGGCACTTTTATGTACGTGAAAATGCCTTTTAGACTGATGAGCACTGGTGCAAACTTCCAACAAGCGATGGACATCTCTTTTTCAGATGAAATTGGGCACTTCATTGTCATCTATGTGGATGACATAACAGTCTACTCCAAGACTGATGAGGAGCACCTAAAACATCTGAGAAGAGTGTTTGAAAAATGTAGAAGGTTCGGTCTATCATTGAATCCTAAAAAGACTGTATTTGGGCTGCAAGAAGGTAAGCTTCTTGGCCACATTATATCTGAGAAGGGAATTAGGATAGACCCACAAAGAGTTGAGGGAATACTACAAATTACACACCCGAGGAATATTAAAGAGTTGCAGTCCTTCATTGGGAAAATTAAATTCCTAAGGAGGTTTATTCCCAACTTAGCTGAACACCTCAGGAATATGACTAATATGCTGAAAAAGGGTGTAGGGGTTAAATGGACTGTTGAGGCTAAAAAATATTTTGAATCGATTAAACTTGCACTCACCCGGGCTCCTGTCCTAATCAACTCTGATTTCTCAAAAGATTTCCTGATCTTTTCATTTGCCTCCGATCATACAGTGGTTGCAGTTCTGCTGCAGAAAAATCTAGAGGGAGTGGAACAACCCATTGCTTTCTTCAGCAAAGCTCTGAGGGATGCACCCTTGAAATATAACATAATGGAAAAATAGGCCTATGCCCTGGTAAAGGCCTTGAAAGACTTTATGGTGTACATACTGCATTCCCACACCATAGCCTACATGCCAAACATAGTGGTGAAAGACATTATGTCCCAAGACCTGGATGGGAAGAGGGAAAAATGGATTTCCATGATTTTAGAGTATGACATGGAAATAAAACCCACAAAACTGATCAAAGGTCAGGGCATAGCTCAACTAATGGCTGAATCAAATTTACAAGCCCTTGACATAAACATGGTAGATGCCTTGGATGAGCAGGAAGGATTGCCTGACCCTACTGTTGAGGAGCAATTTCAAAACTCTCCTTGGTATTCTGACATCCTGTATGTGCTCACAAACCTTAATGACCCTCCTGAACTATCAAAAACTAAGGCAAGATTCCTAAAGCTAAAAGCCAAAAACTACTGCATACTGAATGAATGTTTATACTGGAAAAATGCAAATGGTCTATTGCTTAAATGTTTTCCTGAAACTGAAGCAGAGAGGATTAAACATGAGTTCCATGCAGGAGAGTGTGGAGGCCACCTGAACTGGAAAGCCACTGCTAACAAAATACTCAAAGCAGGCTATTATTGGCCTAAACTTTTGAATAACATCCATAAGATGATAATTGCCTGCCATAAATGCCAGATTTTTGAAGGCAAAAGAAAGCTCCTCCCTCTACCTTTACAACCCATCACTGTTGAATGTCCATTTATACAATGGGGCCTAGATTTCATAGGAGAAATACACCCTGCTTCTTTTTCACAACACAAGTGGATCTTGACAGCCACAGAATACTTCACAAAGTAGATAGAGGCCATACCTTCTGGGAATGCCACAGATTCTGTTATCATTAAGTTCCTAGAAGACCACATCCTCTCTCAGTTTGGCCGCCGAAGAAAAATAATCACTAATAATGCTGCTGCTTTTGGATCCAAGAAAATGATTGATTTTTGTCACAGGTATCAAATAGCACTCGGTCATTCAACTACTTATTACCCACGAGGTAATGGGTTAGATGAATCATAAAAAAAAAGCTTGGTGAACATTATCAAAAAACTGCTTGAAGAGAACAAAAAGTCCTGGCATAACAAGTTAGTGCATGCTTTGTGGGCTGACAGGCTTACAATAAATAAATCCATTGGCATGTCACCCTATCAGCTTGTCTATGGAATAGAGGCAGTGTTTCCTACCAGCCTTGGGGTATGAGTGATTAAACTTGTCCAAGAGATTCAGACAGAAGAGGACAGCATGGTAAGGAGGATAAACCAAACAATTCATCTCCAGCAGACAAGGGAAGAGGTCTATAACAAATCCCTAAAGATCTAGGAAAATATAAAGAAGTTGTTCGATAAGAGGACCAAGGCCTCTGACTTCAAAATTGGAGATAAAGTTTTGAAGTGGGATTCAAGGAGAGAAGACAAAGGAAAGCACGAAAAATTTGACAGTTTGTGGCAGGGTCCATACATCATCCAGGCCACTATTGGTCCAAATGCCTTTTTTCTACAAGCTCTAGATGGTACAGAATTTTTTGGGGGTCTTGTCAATGGCAGGATGCTCAAACATTACTACTGCTGAGTTCTGATTTCCAGTTTCCATTTCCATTGTAAATACCATTGTTGCGTTATGTTTTCGATAAAAAGAGAAAATTATTCAAAAAAGAGAGAAGAGAGGTTTAGACATGCTCAAAACATGAACCTCTAAAGTGCAAAGATGGGCTCTAATATGATCAAAACCTAAGCCAAAATAAGTGAAGAATCAACACTAACAAGCCTAAAACCAGAGCTGAAATGAAGAAGAAAGTGACTCTAACAAGCTCAAAACTTGAGTCACAAAGAAAGAAGGATGCTTCAAAGTTTCAGATTTCAAGCCTTCAAGATTTTATTTCCAGTTTTCTGCAAAGTTTCAGTCCGAAGAGCAATTTTTCCTTATGCCTTGGATCCACAGCAAACTAGACTGTCTAATCCTAGTTTGACTATTTTAAATTTTTGTTGTAGAATGTAGAGAAGAGATCTGCTGGACAGTTTAATCCTAGCAGATATTAGATTAGGTAGAGAAAAATATGAGGCCAACAGTTTAATCTTGTCTCATGGAGCAATAATGGTAGAAATAGAATAGGTTTATTTTCCTGTTTGTAAAAAATTGATGATATAAAGGGTCTGCTAGTCCAAATGCACCCTGAAGGAAAATGATAGGACTATAGTTTGGGTAGGTAGTTGCTTGGGAGAATTTTACTGCTGATATGATGTCTTCATGATTTGTGGAAGCTGGTCCAAGAAAGAAAATGGATGGTACAAGCAGCAGACATCTGGCCTACAACAAAGATCATTTTCTGAATTCTTGACTCCTTCAAGCAGAAGCCATCCCCATGTGGAGTCACTGTTAGCCCCCTATAATATTTTTACAAGAAAACAGGGGGCTACAAAATTTTTAAGCCTTCAAGGAGTGAATTTCCCCTGAAAACACACCATCCTTGAAGTCTTTTCATGCCATTTATCCTTTGATAAACCCTCACTACTGTTTCATAAGTCAATAAGCCTCTCTGTTGTGAAGAAGAACACCTAAAGGCATTTTCTCCTTATTTCATCCTCTCTTAGCCTATGTTTTCCTCTCCTTTTCCCTCCCTTAATTCCTCTAAATCATCCCAAATCCCCCCTAAGCCTCACAAATACCCTTTGTTTCGCCAAATAACCCCTTTTCCCCTCTACTGTTATCCCTTTTCGGCCTCAAATTGCATTGAAAACGGGCCAAAAAACCCATATTCTTCATACATCAGGCTTAGCCCCCTTCGGCCAGCCCCCTTAAATCATTTCCCCACATGAATGGGGCGCTAAACTAGGCGCTAGCTCATAGCGCGCTTAACAGATCAATGGTCGGGTGCAATACCCGCCGTCGATCTATACGGATCTGACGGTCTTCACAAATCTCATCACACCCGCTCCTCCCCGTTCACCCCTCCGATCGCATATCAACCATTGATCTAATCTGCAGATCGACGGCCCACAAATCATCTGTCCCGGTGGTCCCCACGGTCGCATCCCATCCAAAACCGGTGTTTTTCATTGCACTGCTTTTGAAAGGAAGGTTGTATTTCTCGTTCGACAGCGATCAACGTCACCGAACGAAACGTGTCCTCAAGCTATTTTGAAAACCCACTCTCATCGCACGTTAGAAGTCCACTAGAGGCCCGGCGCAATATGCGCGTACGCCGTCCGATCTGAGGCTGGCCATCTGACGGTGGTCGCACCCCAAAGATGCTCAAGGGATAACCGAAGCAAACAAGGCCCCTGGCCCGCAAGCGATCGTCCTTTGACGCGATCGCGGTTGTCGATCTCCTTCTGAGATCTGACGGTCCAGAATGAGTCTCCCCCGCCTTTCACCAGGTCCCACCACCAGAGGTCCATGTCATATGTTTTCCATTGCATTTTCTGTTTCCTTTGTATTTCGCCCAACTTCTGAAGTTTTTCCACTATTTAGCCTCCACCATTGATCATTGTCATCGCAGCTGATCAGATGGCCCATGTTCATTCTTCCTCCCAGCCTCCGTTCCCACCATGCACCACCTGTCCTCCAGGCCTTCACCATGTGTCTTCCGCCACCCCTAATTTTGTAATTGGTTTATTTTGTTGATTGCAGGTTTTGCAGAGCAGAAATTGTTTGCTCTGCCTCCATAATCACGACACATTGTGATTATAAAACACAGCAGAGGCAGGGTTAGAGGGATTCTAGCTAGCTAATTGCACATTCAGCACCTGATCCTGCATTAAAGGATGGAGACACAGGTTGAATAATAAGAACACAAAAACGATATATCAGTGTCACCATCAGCAGAACGTTCTTTCCCATAAAAGGATGAAAGGTCCATACTGTTTTCATTCTATACCGTGTTCCAGAGAAGATATATGCCTTGACAATAGTCCTAGTGCTACCAGAAGCATTTGTTACGTAGTATGGCAGACCTCATGATCCTTATCTGCCTTGTTGTTATTTACCAAGTACTGCAGCCGAGGATACATCAAAGACATACCTGGAGTAAGTTTCAACCTGTCAAAGACCACTCTTGCACCCAAAGAGTACAGAAGTTCAATGCATAGACATTAAAACAGAATGGGTTTCGACCCACTGCTCCCAATCTGTTTAATGTTTCATTTAGTGTTTCATCTACCCCCTCAACCTCTCTTTCTGATATAAGAACTAACAAGAAAACATTGTAAAGGTTGTTGATTGGATATCTGTGAACTGGAAGTTGTTTCTCTTGAGACATAGTTCTCTATGTAAAGTTGTAAGATAGGCTGAGGAAGATGTTTTCAGACTGAATTATCAAGTTGTTGGTAATGTTGTACATGACTTGTGTTGCTCTTTAATATTACAAGCACATTTCTTTGGATCCTAATTTAAAGCAGCGGTGATGTTTTTCTATCTTTGTCCCCATTTGTTCTATAATTCATCATATTTCATTTCTTCTAGCATGCATCAGAAATCTAGTTTAGGATATACCCTCGCATGGTACCCTAAGCTTCTTCTCTCCCTGCCTTTAATGTTTTCTACAATATGTGTTATCTGAGCACTTATTCAAGTTAATTTAGCTAGTGTAGTGGCAAATATTTACTGCTAGCTGATGTATGAATTAATGAATCTATTCTTAGATGTTCTTATTAGTCTTTAATTAAATGAATTGGGATACTGGGAGTTTAGAAATTTGTCTCTGTCTCACTAGGGTCCTTTTTAGTTAATTGAGCCTTTATAAGTTTCCTTAAGTTAGATGCTGAAGCATTGAGAGTTCAAAGTCTCTCTCTGATCTCAGGTTTTCACCTTTGTGTTTAAATCTTTAATGTTTCCTTGTCTGAAGAGTTAACCCTTTAGGTTTCGGATCACAGGTTGTCCAATGGCATGTCTTGTCCCTGGATTTGATTCCTGAAGGTTCACCTTGGAGGTTTCCTTTCCTTTCACCTTATTTCTTGCCATTTCATGCCACATTATCATTTTTAAGATCCAATTCTTTAGATGACTAGCCCAACTGAAAGCTTGCATATTGAAAAGCAAGTAAACCCTTTCTTGACTCCATTTCCCAATGGTCTCGAATGTTCTTTGAAATCATCCCTCCTTTGCCTAAAATCCTCTTTTCACATCCTTGCCTCACATTGAACCCTTCCTTTCTGATTCCCAACAACCTAACAAACAATCAAGCCAACAAACTTGTGCCTACAACTAGCCTAATATCTTAACACGGAGCTTAAAGGACATAAAACCTTTGTCTATATAGAGAGATCCCTCTCTGGGCCCAGGAGGGCTAGATCCTGAGGTCTGAAAGTGGTTCTGATGTTGTCTCATCTTTTGGTATTGCCAAAATTTCCAAAACATGGGAAAGCCAACATAATGGCGACTCCACTGGGGACTTTCCGAGTATTTTCCATATAACTACATGTATTTTCCATCTTACTACATCAAAAGAGCCTCAGAAAGCCAACAATCTTTGGTTAGGTTGGCAGGGAAACTCTTCCACTTTCAATTCACTTTTTTGCACCACTTGTTATGTTTTTCCCACACTCTTAGACAGATTCTGGAAAGGGCTAGATAGCCTCCAGGTCTCACTCTCTTTCAAAGGTGAAATACCTGGTGAAAGCCCTCCCAGTCCATCTCTGGTTAGAGTTTTCTGTGTTGAAAGATATCCTTGAAAAGGGACATTACATAAGCACTGTGGTGGACAGTGTACCTTCTTGAAATATTCTAAACCTTCCACCTAGCGACTCCATTAGTTCTTCAACGACCAAAGACTCCACTGGTGATTAGTAGGCCTGCTGATTATATTGGTTCACATAAGACCCCACTGGGAGACCAGCCTCCATAACAACATCAGCCATAACAGAAGTGACAAGTAGGATTAAGCTCCTTTGTTTAAAGACAACATTCTGGCTTCAAGAACCATTCATACGAGAGCTTATCCTAACCCAAACCCACCTGAAATAGTTGACAACCCTAAGGGTATCATTAGGAAATCTCCTACACCCAGAAAACCAACTATTTCCAAACACATCCATAGAGCTAACTCTGCACCAGAATACTTCACATCTCTATCAGACATTCATTTTGACCTAGACCTACCAAGAAGCCTACCGAGAACTAGGTCATTTAGTGTTCTAGACCAGCCAGACCTTGAGCTTCCTAGTTCACCACCACAAAGTTGTAAACACATTAGGGACAGAGAGACCCCCCCATCTACACCTCCTGATATTCACTTCATTAAAAACTTGGGACTCAGTCATCCTAAATTAGCTCAACAGACTTCTGCTGGTCCTAGTATTCCTGTCATCCATATACCAGCTTCTCAAGCCAACCCCTTACCTCCTCAGAACATCATCATGGTAGCCTGGTATGCACCTCTGATGTTACCCCGGCCTCTAGTACCCTTACCCAATGATTACCAATCAAAGATCCCACACTTCACTGCAAAAGAGTCTACCACAGCTCAACACCATGTAGACAGGATGGAAGATTCTTTTGACTACATGGAGATAGATGATGATACAGTCAAAATGAGAATATTTTCCCAAAGCTTAGGAGGTGATGTGAAGAAATGGTATAAGGGCCTACCTCATAATAGCATCTTATATCAGACCTTCATAAACAAATGGGAAGTTAAGACCAACCCTCTCCAAATCTTAGCAGAGTACAAGAACCTGAAGAGAAACGTAGGAGAGAGTGTCCATGACTATTCTACCAGGTTCAACAGCGTTTACAACGCTCTTCCCCCACACATGAAACCGCCCCAAGGAATGGCTCTAGTAAAATATCTTGAAGGCTTTGATGCTGACATGGCCCACCAGCTTAGGGAGAGAGATTACAGCACATTGGAAGACATGCAAAGGGGAGTGGTTAGTGTAGAGGCTAACATGATTGAGAAGAAAGAAAGAATGAGGGCTGAGAAAAGGGTGACATATAGAGATGACACTGTAGCTTCCACATTTGACCCCAATTATGACCGTCTATCTAAAAACGTGGAAAAGCTACAGCAAATGATGGAAAAAATGGTTGTCACAGTTAGTAATCAGAACAGAAACCAGAACCATAACCAGAACCAGAAATTTAGAAGAAACTATACCACTCCATGGGGCACTTTTATGTACGTGAAAATGCCTTTTGGACTAATGAATGTTGGTGCAACCTTCCAACGAGTGATGGACATTTCTTTTTCAAATGAAATTGGGCACTTCATTATCATCTATCTGGTTGACATAACAATCTACTCCAAGACTGATGAGGAGCACCTAAAACATCTGAGAAGAGTGTTTGAAAAATGTAGAAGGTTCGGTCTGTCATTGAATCCTAAAAAGACTGTATTTGGGCTGCAAGAAGGTAAGTCTCTTAGCCACATTATATCTAAGAAGGGAATTATGATAGACCCACAAAGAGTTGAGGGAATACTACAAATTACACACCCGAGGAATATTAAACAGTTACAGTCCTTCATGGGGAAAATTAACTTCCTAAGGAGGTTTATTCCCAACTTAGTTGAACACCTCAGGAATATGACTAATATGCTGAAAAAGGGTATAGGGGCTAAATGAACTGTTGAGGCTAAAAAATCTTTTGAATCGGTTAAACTTGCACTCACCCGGGCTCCTGTCCTAATCAACCTTGATTTCTCAAAATATTTCCTGATCTTTTCATTTCCCTCCAAGCATACAGTGGCTGCAGTTCTGCTGCAGAAAAATCCAAAGGGAGTGGAGCAGCCCATTGCTTTCTTCAGCAAAGCTCTGAGGGATGCACGCTTGAAATATAACATAATGGAAAAACAGGCCTATGCCCTGATAAAGGCCTTGAAAGACTTTAGGGTGTACATATTGCATTCCCACACCATAGCCTACGTGCCAAACATAGTGATGAAAGACATTCTATCCCAAGACCTGGATGGGAAGAGGGGAAAATGGATTGTCGTGATTTTAGAGTATGACCTGGAAATAAAACCCACAAAACTGATCAAAGGTTAGGGCTTAGCTCAACTAATGGCTGAATCAAATTTACAAGCCCTTGACATAAACATGGTAGATGCCTTGGATGAGTAGGTAGGATTTCCTGACCCTACTGTTGAGGAGAAATTTCAAAACTCTCCTTGGTATTTTGACATCCTGTATGTGCTCACAAACCTCAATACCCCTCCTGAACTATCAAAAAATAAGGCCAGATTCCTAAAGCTAAAAGCCAGAAACTACTGCATACTGAATGAATTTTTATACTGGAAAAATGCAAATGGTCTATTGCTTAAATGTTTTCCTGAAACTGAAGCAGAGAGGATTAAACAGGAGTTCCATGCAGGAGAGTGTGGAGGCCACCTGAACTGGAAAGCCACTGCTAACAAAATACTTAGAGCAGGCTATTATTGGCCTACACTTTTCAATGACATCCATAAGATGATAATTGCCTGCCATAAATGCCATATTTTTTAAGGTAAAATAAAGCTCCTCCCTCTACCTTTACAACACATCACTGTTGAATGTCCCTTTATGTAATGGGGCCTAGATTTCATAGGAGAAATACACCCTACTTCTTCTTCACAACACAAGTCGATCCTGACAGCCACGGACTACTTCACAAAGTGGATAGAGGCCATACCTTCTAGGAGTGCCATATATTTTGTTATCATTAAGTTCCTAGAAGACCACATCCTCTCTCGGTTTGGCTGCCCAAGAAAAATAATCACTAATAATGCTGCTGCTTTTGGATCCAAGAAAATGATTGATTTTTGTCACATGTATCAAATAGCACTCAGTCATTCAACTGATTATTACCCACAAGGTAATGGGTTAGCTGAATCATCAAACAAAAGCTTGGTGAACATTATCAAAAAACTGTTTGAAGAGAACAAGAAGTCCTGGCATAACAAGTTAGTGCATGCTTTGTGGGCTGACAGGCTTACAATAAAGAAATCCATTGGCATGTCACCCTATCAACTTGTCTATGGAATAGAGGCAGTGTTTCCTACCAGCCTTGGGGTACCAGTGATTAATCTTGTCCAAGAGATTCAAACAGAAGAGGACAGCATGGTAAGGAGGATAAACCAAACAATTCATCTCCAACAAACAAGGGAAGAGGTCTATAATAGAGCCCTGAAGATCCAGGAAAATATAAAGAAGTTGTTCGATAAGAGAACCAAGGCCTCTGACTTCAAAATTGGAGATAAAGTTCTTAAGTGGGATTCAAGGAGAGGAGACAAAGGAAAGCATGGAAAATTTGACAATTTGTGGCAAGGTCCATACATCATCCAGGCCACTGTTGGTCCAAATGCCTTTTTTATACAAGATCTAGATGGTAAAGATTTTTTTGGGGGTCTTGTCAATGGCAAGATGCTCAAACATTACTACTCTCGAGTTCTGATTTCCAGTTTCCATTTCCATTGTAAATACCATTGTTGCGTTATCTTTTTGAGAAAAAGAGAAAATTCTTAAAAAAAGAGAGAAGAGAGGTTCAGACATGCTCAAAACATGAACCTCTGAAGTGCAAAGATGGGCTCTAGTATGATCAAAACCTAAGCCAAAATAAGTGAAGAATCAACTCTAACAAGCCCAAAACCAGAGCTGAAATGAAGAAGAAAGTGACTCTAACAAGCTCAAAACTTGAGTCAGAAAGAAAGAAGGATGCTTCAAAGTTTCAGATTTCAAGCCTTCAAGATTTTATTTCCAGTTTTCTGCAAATTTTCAATCTGAAGAGTATTTTTGCCTTATGCCTTGGATCCACAACAAACTAGACTGTCTAATCCTAGTTTGACTGTTTTAAATTTCTGTTGTAGAATGTAGAGAAGAGATCTGTTGGACAGTTTAATCCTAGCGGATATTAGATTAGGTAGAGAAAAATATGAGGCCAACAGTTTAATCTGGTCTCATGGAGCAATAAGGGTAGAAATAGAATAGGTTTATTTTCCTATTTGTGAAAAATTGATGATGTAAAGGGTCTGCTAGTCCAAATGCACCCTGAAGGAAAATTATAGGACTATAGTCTGGGTAGGTAGTTGTTTGCGAGAATTTTACTGCTGATATGATGTATTCATGATTTGTGGCAGCTATTCCAAGAAAGAAAATGGATGGTACAAGCAACAGGCATCTGGCCTACAACAAAGATCATTTTATGAATTCTTGACTCCTTCAAGAAGAAGCCATCCCCATGTGGAGCCACTGTTAGCCCCCTATAATTTTTTGACAAGCAAACAGGGGGCTACAAAATTTTTGAGCCTTCAAGGAGTGCATTTCCCCTGAAAACACACCATCCTTGAAGTCTTTTCATGCCCTTTATCCTTTGATAAACCCTCACTTTTGTTTCATTAGTCAATAAGCCTCTCTGTTGTGAAGAAGAACACCCAAATTCCTTTTCTCCTTATTTCATCCTCTCTTAGCCTCTGTTTTCCTCTCCTTTTCCCTCCCTTAATTCCTCTAAATCATCACAAATCCCCCCTAAGTCTCATAAATACCCTTTGTTTGGAAAAATAACCCCTTTTCCCCTCTACCGTTATCCCTTTTCGGCCTCAAATTGCATCGAAAATGGGCCTAAAAACCCATATTCTTCATACATCAGGCTTAGCCCCCTTTGGCCAGCCCCCTTAAATCATTTCCCCACATGACCCGGGTGCTAAACCAGGCGCTAGCCCATAGCGCGCTTATCGGATCAATGGTCGGGTGCAATACCTGCCATCGATCTATACAGTTCCGACAGTCTTCGCAAATCTCATCGCACTCGCTCCTCCCCGTTCACCCCTCCAATCGCATATCAACCATTGATCTGATATGTAGGTCAACGCTCCACAAATCATCTGTCCCGGTGGTCCCCGCGGTCGCGTCTCATCCAAAACCGACGGTTTTCATTTCACCACTTTTGAAAGGAAGGATGTATTTCTCATTTGGAAGTGATCAACATCACCAGCCAACACGTGTCCTCAATTTGTTTTGAAAACCTACTCTCATCACGCGTTAAAATTGGACTGCCGGCCTGACGTGATATGCGTGTACTCTGTCTGATCTGAGGCTAGCCATCCGAGGTTTGTCGCACCCCAAATATGCTCAGGGGATAACCGAAGCAAATAAGGCCCCTGGCTCACAAGCGATCGCCCTCTGACGCGATCATGGCCGTCGATCTCCTCCTGAGATCCGACAGTCCAGAATGAGTCTCCCCCGCCTTTGACTAGGTCCCACCGCCAGAGGTCCACGTCATATGTTTTCCATCGCATTTTCCATTTCCTTTGTATTTCGCCCAACTTCCAAAGTCGTTCCACTTTTTAGCCTCCACCGTTGATCATATTCATCCTAGATGATCGGACAGCCCATGTTCATTCTTCTGCCCAGCCTTCGTTCCTACCATGCGCCACCTGTCCTCCATGCCTTCACCATGTGTCTTCCGCCACCCCTAATTTTGTAATTGGTTTATTTCGTTGATTGCAGGTTTTGTAGACTGGAAATTGTTTGCTCTGCCTCCATAATCATGCCACACTGTGATTCTGAAACACAACAGAGGTAGGGTTAGAGGGATTCTAGCCAGTTAATTTCAAATTCAACACCTGATCCTGCATTAAATGATGGAGACATAGGTTGAAGACAAAGCACACAAAACGATATATCAGTGTCACCATCAGCAGAACGTTCTTCCCCATAAAAGGACGAAAGGTCCATACTGTTTTCATTCTATACCGTGTTCGAGAGAAGATATATGCCCTGACAACAGTCCTAGTGCTACCAGAAGCATTTGTTACGTAGTATGGAAGACCTCATGATCCTTATCTGCCTTTTTGTTATTTACCAAGTACTGCAGCCGAGGATACATCAAAGACATACCTGGAGTAAATGTCAACCTGTCAAAGACCACTCTTGCACCCAAAGAGTACAAAAGTTCGATGCATAGACATTAAAACAGAATGGGTTTTGACCCACTACTCCCACTCTATTTAATGTTTCATTTAGTGTTTCATCTACCCCCTCAACCTCTCTTTCTGATATAAGAACTCATAAGAAAGAATTGTAAAGGTTGTTGATCGGATATCTGTGAACTGGAAGCTGTTTCTCTTGAGACATAGTTCTCTGTGTAAAGTTGTAAGATAGGTTGACGAAGATGTTTTCAGACTAAATTATCAAGCTGTTGGTAATGTTGTACATGACTGGTGTTTCTCTTTAATATGACAAGCACATTTCTTTGGATCCTGATTTAAAGCAGCGGTGATGTTTTTCTATCTTTGTCCCCATTTGTTCTGTAATTCATCATGTTTCATTTCTTCTGGCACGTATCAGAAATCTGGTTTAGGATATACCCTCGCATGGTACCCTAAGCTTCTGCTCTCCCTGCCTTTAATGTTTTCTACAATATGTGTTATCTGAGCACTGTTTCAAGTTAATTTAGCTAGTGTAGTGGAAAATATTTACTGCTAGCTGATGTATGAATTAATGAATCTTTTCTTAGATGTTCTTATTAGGCTTTAATTAAATGAATTGCGATACTGGGAATTTAGAACTCTATCTCTGTCTCACTAGGGTCATTTTCAGTTAATTGAGCCTTTCTAAGTTCCCTTAAGCTAGATGTTGAAGCATTGATAGTTAAAAGTCTCTCTTTGATCTCAGGTTTTCACCTTTGTGTTTAAATCTTTAATGTTTCCTTGTCTGAAGAGTTAACCCTTTAGGTTTCGGATCACAGGTTGTCCAATGGCATGTCCTGTCCCTGGATTTGATTCCTGAAGGGTCACCTTGGAGGTTTCCTTGCCTTTCGCCTTCTTTCTTGCCATTTCATGCCACACTATCATTTTTAAGATGCAATGCTTTAGATGACTAGCCCAACTAAAAGCCTGCATATTGAAAAGCAAGTAAACCCTTTCCTGACTCCATTGCCCAATGGTCTCGAGTGTTCTTTGAAATCATCCCTCCTTTACCTAAAATCCTCTTTGCACATCCTTGCCTCACATTGAACCCTTCCTTTTTGATTCCCAACAACCTAACAAACAATCAATCCAACAAACCTGTGCCTACAACTAGCCTAATATCTTAACACGGAGATTAAAGGACATAAAACCTTTGTCTATATAGAGAGATCCCTCTCTGGGCCCAGGAGGGCTAGATCCTGAGGTATGAAAGTGGTTATGATGTTGTATCATCTTTTTGTATTGCCAAACTTTCCAAAACATGGGAACTCCAACATTGACGACGGCTTTAGTAGTGGTACCGGGAGTGGAAATGGGTCCAGGTGCCCTGTTGAGCCCTAAAAGTGTCTTCTCCTTTGCCAAATTCCACTTCATCCTATCATTCCCTTTGTCATTTTATAGACCTAAAGATCAATAAGAATGATTGAAATCACTTAAGGAATACATGGAATGACTAACTTGTTGTACTTTTGTGGTTTTGTTGTCTTAATGATTTCTGAGTAGTTTTAGCTACAGAATGAAGTCATTATATAGCCATTTACACATTCCATAGCCATTTTGGTGTTTGAATATGCTACAGGTGTCATATGAAGAAAAGGCGTATATGGTTAGATTCTAAATCTTTCCTACATCATTCCTTGTCATCCACGAAGGTTGAGTCAATAACTGGAGATACTTATGCACGTGGTCAAACCAAAAGTCCAAGAAGCAGATTTTTATAAGGATAAGGACTCTTGATTTGCTTTCAGCAAATCACGGGTCCTAAAAAAAAGTTTTAGTTTGATTTTGACTTTAGAATACACTTGTGCCTACTTTCATTGAATATCAGTTATGTAATTTCATATAAATTTAGCTCAGTGAGACCGAGAAAACAAGTTAACTCTTATTTTTCCAATACTGTGATACTCTGTTTCGAAGTATTTTTGACAATCAGAAGAAGCATAAATTTGATGTTGTATTGAAGACAAACTTGAGGAGTTAAAGATTTTTATGCCAAATTGATAGCAGAGGGCCCCTGCTATCCAAGGAGGCTTCTACATGCTTTCTAGATAAGTAGCTTGTAATTCTGTGTTGTTATATTTCTTACTTAGATAGTTTTCTGAGTTCATATCTTTTAGTATCATGTCTTGCATTGTTTGTTTAACTAACATATCCTCATGATATTATAGTTAGTCTTTTCTCAAAGTTTTTCCAACATATCTCTATTAAATGAATGGATTTAATTGTGACATCCTCAGTTACCAGCACCTTAGCTTTTGTTATTTAGATTAAAAATATCCTCATTATCCTACAACCATTCTTTTTCTTAAAAGATTTTCCAACATATCACTGTTATATGAATAAGATTTGGTTGTATTATGATTGAGTTAATTAGTATTTCCTGTTTTGCAAATTATATAGAAGATTCTCATATTGTTACAAGCAGTCTTTTTCTCAAAACTGTTCCAATAAATCTCTAAATCACAGAAAAGACCTAATTGTAATACTACGGGTTACTTGTTGTTTAGAAGATCCTTATGTCATTATATCTAATCTCCTTCAATAAACTCTTCCAATAAATCTCTAGCTGATGAACGAGATCTAGTTGTAATGTCATAAGTAGTTTAAAATATTCGTAGCAAATCCTTAGCATATTATAGCAATTTTCTTCTCAAGCTGTTCCAAAATATCTCTATCATATGAATAAAATTGCACTATAATATTCTAAGTTGTTGTCTGTTTTTAGGAAGATTCTCATCACATTGGAGTTCAATCTCTTTCAAAAATTATTCCCACAAACCTCTAACTAAAATGATCAAGTTGAAAAATAATGTCTTGAGTTACATTTCATGTTCATTTGCAAGCTAGGACATCCATGGATTAGAATTCTTTGTTTTCATCATTTTCCTAATTAGTGACATAATTTACAATTACACTATGTTTTGAGTCTAAGGTTCTCTTTTTCTTTCCTTTTTGACATAGTTTTGATGTCATATTTAGAACATAGAATAGCATACTAAAACTCAAACATAACAAAATTCAAAAACATCAACAAAACACTAAAAACAATAAAATAATAATAAGGATATTTAGGCACATATAGTGCAAGTATACCTCATCAGTTTACAAGCCCTGGTCGATAACTTATGCTATCAATTCAGGACACTAAATTGACTAAACATTTTGGCACCGTTTCCGGGGAGGTATAACTAGGTATCCTTATTTCCTATTTCCCAAAAACAATGATATGCGTAGAGAAAGAGATTCTAGGGGTAGATTTTTAAGAGGAAGAAGTTTAATTCCCACAACTCCACTTACTCCACCAAGACTAAGAAGTATCACACCTCCAACTCAAACTCACATTCCATACTATATTGGTCATAGGCTTCCAGAAGTCTCAAGATCAGATATCCCATCAGGAATATCCCCCACTTCATCCACTGAAGAAATTCTAGAGGAGGAAGATCTAAGGACTCCTACAGAAGGGATAACATTTTTCACTTCCACAAGGGAATATATTCCAACAGAATAATTACAAATCCCTAGTGAATAGGAAGAAGAGGACTATTTCTTCAATATACCCTTAATAGAAGAACCAGTAGAACAACTAGCTCTTCCAACTGAACCCTATGTCAATTCAGAGGAGTCTATCATGGTAGAAGAAGGGGAAGGAGAAGTATTTAATGGAGAACATGTTAGGGTCCCATGATTTGGCTGATTGGCAAGCCAACTGACAGGGTAACATCAAACCAACTTTGGAGCCCAAGGACCTAGCCTTCCTGGACTGGGAGAGGGCTCTCTCTATTTGTGTAAGGAATGTATAGTTGTGTGATTCTTGTGTTTCTAATTTTAGGCTAGTTATGAAGTAGGTTTTTGGTTTTGTTATTAGGTTTTTGAGGGAGGAACTGATCAAAGACTAAGATAGATAAAAATATTTTCAGATCAACTGGGCTATGGGGTCGAAAAGGTCGAGAAAGCTTCAGATGGTGATACAAGGTATGTTGAAGGGCCGATTTGATCAAGGTAAAATGGATCTTTGTTAAAATGAAGTGGGATGGACACTAATTTTCTAAAGGACAAAGGATTTCAAACATAAATAGTTCAATATCAAACATTTATATGGTAGGGCTAACCATTAATCATGATAAATGTAACTACAAACTGATAAATGCATAGAAATAAACATTCAAGCAATACATAGAGATATATGACTCTCTAACTTTAGGAAATTGCTATCAGACTTTGGGGAAAGACAATTAAGACAAAAAAATCACTCAAGCTACTAAGAGAGAACTCCTAGACATAGTATTTTGGGTTATCGAGCACTTTGAACTAAGATTGCAGAGTTTTAGGCAAAGGGCAAGATCGATACAAGACCTCCTTGGTTCAACTAGGACAATCAAACATTCAAAGAAAGGTTTCAGAGGTGGAAGCTTTGACTAGCCATGAGTAAGCAGGGCATATCGTGAATCATACTTAGCATGCATAACAACCATAAATGAAACAAGCAAACAATTTATTCAGTGATCAAAGAGAAATTAAGAATTCTTTGATATGACTAAGAAGGAAGAAAACATAGAAGCTATAATGAAACAGGAAATCTGAGGTGCCTCCAAGGGCATGTCTCAAATATATTCTCTACTGTCTTATAGCAACCAAGAGCATGAAATATGCATGAAAACTAAGAAACATAATAGAGAGGGACACTATACCATTTTACCAAGTCAAGGAATCCAACAACAGTCCTCTTTCATCATCCAAAAAAATTCAAGAAACTATCCAATGCATGAGACAAGTATTTCTTCCAAGCTTGTATAACCATATATTTCTCTATATCATCAAGTTCAGCCTTGTTTACAATGAATTCTCTTGGAATATATAGGCCAAGATGAAGGAGAACCTCCTAGTGCAACTAGCAAGCTCATTGGCCCATCAAAAATATCTGATTTTGTCCTTGAGGCTTTGCAAATCCCAAGGCACAAAATATCTATAAAAATATCCTAAAAATGCTAAAAAAGGAAATTAAATTGACTTTTCCCAACTGAAAATGACCAAAAAAGGTTAAACACACATTTGGAAAAGCCACTTCAGAAAACTGCATTTTTTACAAAAATACTTCAGAAATATAGTAGTAGAAAATCCCCTATCTTGTGGGAAACTTTTGGAGGCCTTCCCGATGTTAAAACGAGGCCCGTGATGGCTCTTTAGAAAGCCCTAGATGTCTAGTTTCTGAAAATTATTTTTTTTCCCCAAACTGATCACTAAAAGCCTATGAAAATCTAACCTGTGTGGAAAAACCCAAAAATTAGCCTTTGCTGATATGCGGGGCAGAGTGTTGAAAAAATGACTATTTTTTGCCACTTTGGGGGACCAAAACATCTTCAATTAATCTAAAATTTGCTGAGTATATGCCCCTGAAATTATGGCATCCAATGATACCATTTTCATCCTTTGAGGATGTTTCAAACAAAAATGGTAATGCCCATGATTTTTTGCAAAAAGCCCAAAAATGTCAAAAAACCAAAACTTGTCGAATTATGCCCAGTTTTGGTGAGCATGACCCTCATGGGTTTTCAGAAGCATGCTGAGAAGTGGAGGCGAAAATTTCAAGCCTTGATATGCCTTTCTTCACTTTTTGTGCTGGGCATCTCTTTCGAGCCTCCTTGAGCTTTTCTTGTGTATCCTTCAATTTCCTTCGGGCAAATTGATTAAGCTTCTTATAGTGCTCGGTCATTTTTCTTTGAAGGTTCAAGTCTTTATTAGCCTTTTCCAAATTATTTTCCAAGTGTTCATTCACCCTTTCAAGCCATGCTTCTCTATTGTTTTCTATCTCTTGGGTGAATAAAGTAGTAAGAGGAAAAGATTGGAAAATGGCAGCCTCTTCCTTTTTTTGCTTCTCCAAAGCTCTTTTGAGCCCCATAGTCCTTGGCCTCTTCCTCCTTGGCTGATATTTTTCTTCACTATCATTGAATTCACCCATGAGTTCTTCCAACTTAATTTGCGCTTTGGAGGTTTCTTTTTGATAATTGATAGCCCGTGTCTCATAAACTGCCATGTGGACACTCATTTGCTTGTTTTGTGTTTGCAGAAAATGAATGAGGTTTTTAGACCTCTCTAGATCTGCTCTTAGATCATGAATTTGTTCTTCTCTATTTAGCAAGAGAGACTTTAATATTCTGGCCTCATTGTCACTGTCATCACTGTTTATCTGAATTATGTCAAAATCCCTCTCTTTCTCATGGTTACTTTCTTCCTTCTCTTTTCCCTTGCTTTGGGTGGTCTTCTTGGTCCTCCTCCTCTTTGGTAATTCAACAATGGATTGCTTGGGAAACCTCCCTTTGCTTCGAAGTGCTCTAGTAACATTTGGAGTTAAAATTTGAGCCACTTTTTTTCTTGATGTTCGGGGCTTTGTTACCTTTGGAGAAGAAAGCATGGCCCCTTGCCTAGGAGAGGCAGCTAGCACATGCTCTATTTGGTCCTTGCCTTTGCTACTACCATCATCATCCTTGCTAGCTGGTGGGCTTTCCTTTCTTTCATCAAAGTGTCCCTTTGAGGACTGTTTTGACCCTCTTCATGAATGCTTTGACTGTCACCTTGCAGGTCTCCTTGAGGGCTTCCTTTTTCACTTTTGTCCCTTCTTTCTTCAGGACTTTTAGGCTCTGTATCCTCAATGTTTTGTGCTTCATCATAATCATGCTTGCTGCTGTGTGGGCTACCAATATTTTCCTCTTTGTGATTGTTGTGTTCCTCATCAACCTGTTCTATTTCTTCATCATTTACCTCTTCACTGTTTTTCACTTCTTCATTATGCTCTTCTTCATCACTGTGCTGCTTTTCATCACTGTGCTTTTCTTCACTTTTCTCCTCTTCACTTTTCTTCCTTTGAATTTGATCCTCTTCAGTGTTTTTCTCTTTATCACTATGCTTCCTTTGACTTTGATCCTCTTCACTATTTTTCTCTTTATCACTATGCTCTTCTTTTTTATCAATCATAGGATATTTTTTCTTCTTAGGAGTGGGTATACTAGAAGAAGGAGAAAGATGATGAGTGGATGGTGAAGGATATGCAAGGGATTAAGAAGCAGTGGTGAAATCGGGATGTGAAATGAAAGTGTCCCAAGAAATTTACTTTTTCTCAAGTTGATGGAGAATGAAAATCTTGATAAGGGAATGATGGAAAATACAATCTTGCTACTGAGGGGAGGGCTTCTTTTGAACTTTAGAAGCAATTTTTTCAATAATTTTATAGAGGAAAAAGGGTAGTTTTAGAAATTGGGTTCTCGTGAAGTGCATGAGTAGCCTGATATGGTAAGCATAAACCTAGGAAAACCTCCCTTCACATGTGAAATATTTCATGATTATCTTCATGAGGGGAGCATAGCTGGTCAACAAATAGGAAAAAGGAAAGATAGATGGGCATGCATCCCAATGCTCTGGTTTCAAGAAGGGTTTGTATTGATCTAAGTCTAGATAGCTCTGCTTAAACCATTTCTCTCCGACATATGCAACTTTGGTAGCTCTATATATAGATCTAGGAGAAAGCTTGAAGTCAAAGCCTGCTAGATGAACATGTTTCCCTTGCAGCTTTAAATCAAATAGATGTGTCAAGGGAAGATAACTTTTCACCTCCTGAACCTTTTGAAAAAACTCCAAACATCCTACTTCATGAAAGTTAAAAAGCACTGAAGCATGGGCATTCACTTCCTCAGTTGAAAAATATTCATTCCTTTTGTGAGGACCACTTTTGCTATCTTGCCTGGGAGGCATTTTGCTTCGGATACTCTTTACTGGCTCACCAGGACAAGTTGATTCAAATGGTCTCTGAAATAGTTTCCCAACACCACACCTTTTCCTGCTTGTAAGTCACTATGTTTCTTTGATGCTAGAAAACAAGTATTTGTCAAATGAGAACCAAAATCACTTTTTATCACTGTGTTTGAGCAAAAGGTTTAAACAAGATATGCTTGTGGTTTTTTGTTTGAAGAGGAATATCCTTTTGTTTTGGCACAAAAACCCTTCCCTTCAAACACTTCCCCTTTGTTATCACTATTTTTGAAAGATAATCAAGACACTTTTAATACTGATACAACCTCTTCCCCAATCACTGTGTTAATCCTTGATACCCACAGCAAAAATATTCCTTTGATTTTTACCAAAGGCCCAATCTCCTAATCACTGTTTCTCTCTTTGTTTTTAGTAAACAAACTGCCTTTTGCAAACACTGTTAAGACACCCTTTTAAATTGATTTGAAGACTTTTAATCAGAGTCTGCTTTTTCTTAGAGACTATGAATAATATAAGCCATTCATAGAAAGGAGAAAGACTTTCAAATTGGCACATCAAACCTCTTTTATTTTCACTGTTTCTCTGTGGTTTCAGTCCAGATATATTTTCCAATATTTGAAACAAAAGGAAATTGTTGAAAACACAATTTTTCTAAATACTACTTCAACCTGATATTGAAACCTTTCACGAAACCTATTTTCTATTGTTATGACAACATGGAGCCACCTTGAAAACAATGCTTCAAATGACTTCTTTCTATTGATTTTGAAGGACGTTTTACAAACTTTGCTTCTAATCCTTTGAAACCCATAGCAAGGAAAACATTTTTTAACTCCAAACTTGACCAAGAAGCGAAGAAATACCTTGAAAATGAGTTTTTGGACCTTGTTGATCATTGGAGCAACGTTAAAAGGAGTTTTTTGAAGACTGGTGGATGAGCGGGCCATTTTCAGCAGAAAGCGCCGTGCAGAGGAGGTGTCGGGTCAGTCTCGGGCACCCGGTGACCATAGGCATAGGCGTGCTATGCGCAGCTACAGGCATGCCACGCCTCAGTGTAACTCCTGTGTTCGGGCACTCACAGGCATGCCGCACAGAGTTTAAGCTCTGAAAAACTTCAAATTTTCTCGAAAATGCTTCCTTTCTTCAGTGAGCAGCCAAAGGATGTTTGTTTTAGGTTTTGAAAGTTGCTAATGGGCCCTTCTAAATGGCTCTTCCCTCCCTTAAAATTCGAAAAAGCTCAAATACCTTTGCAGCTAATTTGGAAGGGTTTTGATGCCTTTGAAAAGTTTTTTTGTTGTATAAAAACATCAATCACTACCTTCAATATTATCTTACTTTTTAAAGTACCATAAAGACCTATTATTTGAAAAAGACTCATAGAAATAGTTATATGGCCATCTCCTTTGAAAACACTCATATCCATGACCTTTTGAAGTGAGGAGGCCTCCGTTAAAATTGTTGGGGTTCCCATGTTTTGGCCAGATTGGCAAGACCAAAAGATGAGACAACATCAAAACCACTTTGGGGCCCTAGGATCTAGCCCTCCTGGACCCGGAGAGGGATCTCTCCAATAGAGCAAAGAATGATATGTCTTTAAAGCTCGGAATGAGATGTTAGGCTAGTTATGAAGCACAAAAGGGGGTTTTAAATGATTTGGTTGAAGGGTTGATGGGTTGGTTAGGAGATCATGGACTGGGAAAGCAATGGAAAGAAAGGAACAAAACAGCAGGCTGTTTCAGCAAAGAGGATGGGCCAAGACCGTGCCATCCATTGGGCTATGGAGTCATGAGAGGGAAATTACTTGCATCCACTAGCCAAGGCTTCCAAAGGGAAATTCATCTAACACTAAAGGATCTTTAGACTAGATGGTGAGGTGAAACATTAAGGAGAGAAAGTGGAAGAAGGAAAGACAACCAGTTTTCTGTCTATAGATCAGGTCAGAGGTCATTTAACTCCAGACCTGCTTGGACATACTCAAAGGTAGCTCTCAAAGAGACAAAGGGGCTGCTTATAGATCAGACCAGAGGTCATTTAACTCCAGGTTTGCTTTAGCAACTCCAAGGGAAAAAACTGAGATAGATTTGACAAAGAAGCATCCAAGTGGCAAACCCCCAAATTCATACATCAGCCAGCAGGCAATAACATCCGCTGCACTGGTTAAACCCATGAATTTACTCTTGGACAACACATTTTAGCAGAAAAAATTGATGGCAAGGAGAGCAGATAGCATAGGGCACCTAACAAGGGTGAATCCTATACCATTATTCTGATGCAAGCCCAGAAGAACATGAAACAATATGAAAATGTAAATAACAGAGTTAAGAAAGACATCACCAATAGTAATAGACCAGGATCCTGTGAAATGTGCTTTGATTAATAGATGCAAAACCAGTCATGTACAATATGGCTCAATGGCTAATACAGTCCCAACTTCTCCTCCCAGCCTATTACATACAACTACTCTGCTACTCTCTCCCAAGACTGTTCTAACAGTCGGAATGAATCCCTCTAACAACAGATGCCCAGCAAGGCAACAACAACCTTTACAATTCGTTCTCAGGGATTTTTATAGGAGAAGAGGAAGAGACCGAGGTAGATAAACAAATAAATGAGACTCATTAAGACAGTAAGGCGGAATTTTTCACGCCCATACTGCTTAATGGCTTTCTGCAGCTCTGTATGTACTCTGTAATCTGTCTGGGGAGTCTCTGTCAGGTCGACTTTGACCTCGGATATGTTCCTTGGAGTCCTTTCTGGTGTCTGGAGCTCTGCGCTAGCCTTCTGAATAAATGAGCTGGTGAAAGATCTACAACTTCTCCATACCTCCATAACTGCTGACCAACAGTCTTTAATGAAGCTCTGTCAGGGCAATTAATCGTTCCAGGGCTCGAGGGGGCATGGAGATTTCTTTGTAGGCGGGTGACCTTCTGGAGAAGAGTACTTCTGCTGATATTTAAACATAGATAAGACTCTTTGCGTGCTTAAGTCTTCAAACTGTGCTTGAATCCTTTGAATGCGGGGTTAGACGTTAATTATATCAATAATGTGCATTAATCCCTTTGAATCTCTTCTGCCGACTTGCTGGCGATGCCGAAAATACCTCTCTGTGCTGTCCGCACGATAAAATAAACCTGTTACAAACCCAAGCGGTGGTGGCGGAGAAATGCTGTGGAGGCAGGAGGAGAGGTGGCGGAACAGTGGAGAACCAATGAAAAGCGGCGGAGGAATGGTCACATAGTGTAAAGATTCAACGGTCGACCTTTGGGGGAAATACAAAGGAAATGGAAGAAAAACAATGAAGCGGAGGGGTGGACGTGGGACCTGGCAGAGGCGGAGGGCGATCAGATCCTGAACGTTGGATTGGCATGGGAAATGGATGGTGGAGATTTGATCGCAACAATCGCAATCGGAGGCCGGAGCGAGTGGCAATCGCAACACATAACACAAAAGTTCCGATTGCGATTGGGATTGGAGACGCGATTGAGCGAGGACCGTCGATCTGGGGGAGGAATGGACGGCGGGGATGTAATCGGAGGGGCAGCGCAATCGGGGGGATCGGGAGAAGACTTGCGATCGGGAGCTGCGATGACTGTCCAATCTGCGGAAGGACGGATGGCCAGGATCAAGTCGGGAGATCGCAATCGGAGCACAGAGAAGAAGGCGTGCGATTGAATTATGCGATTGTGATGGAGCGATTGGCGCAGGGCCGTTGGATCGTGAAACAGAATGGATGGTCCAGATTGAATCGTAGCGGAAACATAAGAACTTGCGATTGCGATCGGGAGGGGCATTGCGATTGAGCGCTGGCCGTCGGATCGCAGGAAGGATGGACGGCTGTGATTTAATCGGGAGACGTGAGGAAGGACTTGCGATTGCAGTCGGAGCGGCAGGTGCGATTAGCGCAGGACCATTGATCTGCGTGAGGGATCAACGATGGGAGATGCGATCGGAGGATCGGGAGAAGGGCTTGCGATCAATCGGAGGTCGGACACGGAGAGTTGCGATTGCGATGGGCGGGGGGCTTGCGATTAGCGCTCCGCCGTCAGATCTTGTGATAGATCGACGGCCCAAAACTCATCGCGGGACTTATGTGTTTAAAACAATTGCATCGGGGGTTTTCGGCTGTAACAAAAGAAATGCACCCGTCGATAGTTCCGATTGCGATTAGCGCTTGGTCCCAGCGCCGGGGCACATGTGGGGAAGTGGTTTGAAAGGGGCTAGGCCTTATAATAAGGTCGGAAAGTGGGTTTTAGCCCATTTTGATGGATTTTAGGGCTGGGGAAGGGGAACGATAGAGAAATAAAGGGGGAAGAAGGGAAAACAAAGGGTCAGGGAAGAAATTAAAGGGGATTTTGGGGGGATTTGAAGGGGTAAAAGGGGAATAGAAGGGGAAGACAAGGGGGATGAAATAAAAGGTAAAAAGGGGGCCTTTGGGCATTTTTTCACATAGCAGAGAGGCTTATAAGGGGAATCAGCAAAGGGGATTTGATCAAAGGATAAAAGACACAAAGAGGCTTCAAGGAGACTGTGTTTTCAGAGGAAATGCAATCCTTGAAGACTCAAAAACAATTTAGCCCCCTATTTGCTTGTCAAAAATTTCATAGGGGGGCTAACAAAAATAAGATCTTTCTCACTACTTTTTATTAATTAAATGACCCCTGAAAACACTAATGTAACTTCTAAGAATTATGACTTATTCTAATCTTTGCTATCCTTTTTGTATACATATGCAAGAACTACTGTCAACCCCAGCCAAATCTCTCTTTCTTTGGCTATTTGGATGAAGGTTTTTTAGCCCAAGTTTCACCCTTATGACAGTTTGAAGGAGGTATTTATGAACAGAGGAAACAAGGTTTTCTTAACACCAGAAAAATCATCTTTTTGCTTGATGTGAAATAGGTTTTTAACCTATGAAACCTCATTTTTTTGTCACTGTTTGTCAACTCTGTCCTTCAAAAGGAAAGTTTCTCAAAAGCCATATCAAATACTGTTGATGTATCCTTTGCCTATCTCTTGGAAGGAGGTGATTGACAATTCTAGAAATCACTTTGACAATTTAACTCTCTGCCCTTTTTATATGAAAGAGTTTCTCATCGTGTTTCCAACCATATAATTTTAATGAAAGAGGTTATACTAATCTTTTGACCATCTACTTTTCAATGAAGGAGGTCTTATTATGTTCCCAACCATCTGCTCTTTCAAAGGAGGAGGTTAACATAATTTTTCCAAACCATCTTCTCTTGCTTGGAGGAGGTTAACACAGTCATGCTATTTCATCTATTTCTCAAACTGTGTCATCTTTCTTTATAATACATACCTCTTCTTGGTATATCTCAATAAGTAATAAAGTGAAAAATTTGACAATATGCTATAAGAGGCATGTTCTGAGATATGTATCCTGTTGTCAGAATATCCTTGTGAACTTTTAAACCAGGAGCCACATGACTTGTATTTGTAGAGTATTTTCTTGTTAATCATTACTTACTAACCTTTCTTGACTGTGTTTGCAGAGTTTTATTGAATTTTCTCTCTGACTAATATTCTTATCCCAGGCTCAAAACAACATGAGAAGCAGCTGTCTTCTTATGTTCAGTTTGATGATGTCTTATGGAATTCTTTCACATCTCTGATTCTGAAAGAGACACTGAAACACTATAGATCAAAATTATATCAGTTTGGCTTTTGAAACATGTACTCCTGCTTTCTTTTCATTGCAGCTTTCCATCTGCTTAATGATGGCAAATTCATTCAACATGAAAGACTTATTTGAACTTGTCTCTTTGCTCTTGTCTGGATATTGTTTGTCATTCAATTTTCACCCTGTAGAGATGCAAAAAATATGACCTTGAACCTTGGAGAGCTCCTTTGGTGTCTTATGGATATTTTGCCCAATCTTAAGCATATTCTTTTAGACTGTGAACATGCTTATCTTCTTCTGTTTCTGAATCTTTGTAGAATTTCTTCTGGACTGAGACAACAAGACCTCTTAGTGGCATGACCTATGGGTGTATCAAGATTTGTTTTTTCAGATTAAGCGCTAATTCAAGGCTGGTTGGTATTGAATAAAGGATTCTGGCTCAAGATGTTTTTTTCTAAGGAAGGGATTTCCTAAAGCGCCACTACCTAACTTAGGGGAGGTCTTGACAGATTTTGAGTATTTTCTTTTGGTAGGATTAGATCTCTAAATGAAATATGACCAGATATAGGGTTGCAGAATTTTTATCAACAGTTGGCTAATGAATGATATGGGGAATAAAGGTAAATGATAGCAAATAACCTTTAGTTATGACAATTCATGGACAAGATTATATGGAAACTAGATAGGACTTGGAAAATAGGTTTTTTCTCATCATAGGTTGACCAGAAGGGGTAGGAGGACAAAAATTGTTTAGGGATGTTTTCTATATGACAGATTTGACATTTTGAAGATCAGCTTCTAGAAAACTTGGCTTAAGAAACTAGTCATCATTAACAGGTGAAAAATACTGATGAATAACAGAACATACACTATTTGGAGGAGGTAGAGGTAGAGGAGGAGATAGAGGAGGAGATAGAGGAAGAGGTAGAGGAAATGCAGAAGGAGGAAGATGAAATGCAGAAGGAGGAAGAGGTAGAAGGGGAATTGTAAGTCCTATTGGATTCCCTATAGTAGATGAAGAGACTAATGCAACTATGAAAAATATCTCACCTTCTTTTCTTCCAAGCTTTCATGGAATAAAAAGTGAGGATCCTGAAACCTTCTTATTTGAATTTGAAGTTCTATGTAGAACCTATGATTATCTATAGGATGCTTAGAAACTTAAACTGTTCCCTTCAACATTGAAAGGAGCAGCATTAAAATGGTTTATGATTTTAATCACTAGGTCTATTAGGACATGGGATGACATGAGGAGAGTATTTCTAGATAGATACTTGGATTACTGTATACCAGTCAATAATAAGGAAGAAATTTTCAAAATGATGCAAAAAAGAGGATGAAAATCTGGAATATTTGTTGGAAAGATTCAATTATAACATCAAGAGGGAAAAAATGGAAACTCTAGATCAAGAAACTTTGAAAGCTCTCTTGTTAAAAAAAATTAGGGATGAATGGATAGATATCATCAATATGATGGGAAAAGGGGACATATCTCAGCTTCCATTACCTAATATAGCTAAATTATGTATCAATATTTCAAGAGGAAAATCTAAAATTCTAAAAGGACCAAGAGACCCTGCTCTTGTAAGGGAAATTAAATCTGCAACTGGAACAGTAAGTAGGGTAGAAATAGGTAATATGCTTGATGAATTCAAATCTGATATTCTAGGGAGTCTTAGTGAACAAATAGACACCCTTAAGTTACAAAACAAGCAAAAAGTTGAAACTGATGCCTTAGCAATCTTTTGTCCCAAATGTAGGAAGAATCATGCTTTGAGAGAGTGTCCTTTAGATGCAAAAGTAATAGAGACTTGTGCAATTTGTTCAGAAAAACATGAGACCAAGGTTTTTCCTTCAATCCCAGGTCTTAAGGCTGTCTTTAAAGAAGAAACACCCACAAATTCCACAGAATCTCTTAACTTTATCTCTAGAAGACCTTGGCAGGAACCTCGAACACATGGGTTTAATAATCAAATGTATAATCAACCCCCACCAAATTAGAACTCTTGGCAAAAACCTTGGCCCAAATTTCAAAATCAATCTCAACCTTGGGCACAAGGAACACAAAATCCTTATGGAAGGTTCTCCCAGTTTTATCAATATCCACCTTCTTATCCCTCATATCCAACATATTCAAACTTCCCCCCACAACAAAATCCTCAACATAATCCACAACATCAAAACCAAAATCAAAATCCACCACTTCCATTACCATTTCCTCAAAAAGAAAATCAATTTCTTGCCCAGCCAATACCAAACCCCAACAATAAAAACCCTCATAATACATATATGATAAATGGTCAAAAATTCCCAACCTATTTGATCACTTCTTTAGACATTAATGATGTTCAACTTAGGTCTGGAAGAATACTTGAAAAGAAGAAACCTTCTGTAATTATACAAGAGAAAAAAAATTCCGAGGAAGATTCTCTACGGGTAAATAAAATTCTTGAGGGAAGCACATCTTTTCAAGACCAAAATATTGAAAAATCAAAACAGAAAGAACCAATAATTTCAACTCCTATATTAGAGCAGCCATCAACATCTGCTTCTACACCTCCTTTTCCAGAAAGATTACAAATTGATAGGGGTGTAGAGAAACAAATTATGATGCCTAACTATGATTTCCTAGATGAGTTAAGAAATGTTTGTATTAAGATTCCATTATTACAAGTTATCAAGGAAATCCCAATCTTAGCAAAAACAATAAAGGAGTTGAGTATGAAAAAAACAGTAAAAAGAATAAAAGAGATAAAAAAATAAAACTGGTAGGAAAAATAGCAGATATAATGATGGTTAAGATTGCCATTCCAAAGTATCTAGACCCAAGAAATCCAGTTGTTAAAATACACATCAATGGAATTGAAACCAGAACATACTTATTGATTTAGGAGCAGCAATCAATATCATGAGTAGGCAAATCATGGAAAAACTAAAACTTCCTAATCTTCTTTTTACACCCACACTGCTACAATTAGCAGATAGATCTGTGATCAAACCAAATGGGATAATAGAAGACATTCTAGTGTCCTTAGATTCTTGGGAGTATCCTGTGGATTTCATGATCCTAACTCCTAAAAATTATCTAGGGGGACATCCTATTATATTAGGAAGACCTTGGTTAGCTACAAATGATGCCTTCATTAGCTGTAGATCTGGTGATATGTACATCTCTGATGAAAGTTCAACCAAGAAATTTAATTTGTATTCTCTAGCAAGAAAAATCACAAAATTATATGATACTCAGTGGATTGATGATGAGGAAGATATACAACCTCTCTTCACTATTTCAAATTAGTGAAGATAGTCAGATTATGAATACTTTGGAAAATTATGAATCTTCTTCAGAATTTAAATATGAAAAATTTCAAGAAGAATCCAAAATTGAGTTCTTATCATCAATATATATGTCTCTTTACTCCGTGGAAGAATTTGGCAGCTCTGCAATTTAAATATTCCCAGGAAAAACCTTAAACATAAACAAAAACCTAGAGAAGTTTCAACAAGAAAAGCTAGTCAAAACATTGTAGAGACATTCTTCTGCATATGCTTGGGAGTACACTGACATGAAAGGGATCAATCCTAAGAATTACAATCATCATATCTATATAGAGTAAATTTTAAACCAATCAGACAACCTCAGAGAAGGATGAATCCAAACCGTAGGGAGATTGTTAAAGAAGAATTGCAGAAATTGTTAAATGTCAATTTTATTTATCCCATTTCAGATAGTCAGTGGGTCTCTCCTTTGGTGATTTTACCCAAGAAGAATGGAAAATGGAGGGTATGTATTGACTACCGAGAACTAAACAAAGCTACTCTTAAAGATCATTTTCCCTTACCTTTCATAGATCAGGTGTTAGACACATTAGCAGGCAAAAAGTACTTTTCATTTTTGGATGCGTTCAGTGGTTATAATCAAATTCAAGTAGCACTTGAGGATCCAGAAAAAACCACATTCACCTATCCCTGGGGTACCTATGCCTACCGAGTATTACCATTTGGATTATGCAATGCACCTGCAACATTCCAAAGGGCAGTATTAGAAATATTTTCAGATCTAATACATGACTATGTGGAGGTATACATGGATGACTTCACAGTCTATGGAAACACATTTGAAGAAGCCTTAGCAAACTTGGAAAAAGTTCTAAAGAGATGTAAAGAAACAAATCTTTCATTAAGTCATGAAAAGTGTTTTATGATGTTTACTAAAGGGATTGTTCTAGGACATCACATTTAGGAGATGGGATCAAAGTTGAAAAGTCAAAAGTTGAAGTCATCTCCAAACTACTAGTTCCAAGTTGTCAAAAACATGTTAGGATTTTTCTAGGATTTACAAGGTATTATAGGAGATTTATAGAAAACTTCACTAAGATAGCATCTCCACTTTTCAAATTACTTACCAAGGACTATGAATTCAATTGGAATCCTGACTGCCAATTAGCCTTTGAAACCCTGAAAACAAAAATATTTGAAGCACCTATTTTAAGGGGACCTAGCTGGAAATTACCTTTTCATATTTCAACATATGCCTCAGATACAGCTTGAGGAGCTGTATTGGGATGAAAATACCTGATTCCTTATGCCATCTACTACACAAGTGAAAATTTGAATCCTTCAGAGTTGAATTATACTATAACTCAAAAAGAGTTCTTAGTTGTTGTTCATGCCATAAATAAATTTAGACACTATATAACAACCTATGAAACTTTTTTTCACACAGATCATTTTGTAATCAGGTACTTAATGAACAAATCAATTACTAATGGCAGAGCCACAAGATGGTTATTGATTTTATAAGATTTTAACATCACTATTCTAGATGGGCCTGGGAAACAAAATAAAGTAGTTGATTTCCTATCTAGACTCCAAAACATTAAAGACAATACTCCAGTTGAAGATAAATTCCCTGATGAATATCTCTTTACAATTACCACTCAAACTCCTTGGTTTGCTGATATTGCTAACTATCTAGTTTTAGGAAAATTTCCTTCAATTATGAATACAAGAGATAAAAGAAATATCATTTATGACAGTGAAAAATATTCATGGATTGCTAATGAATTATACAAAACAGGCCCAGATTTAATTATCAGAAGATGTGTTCAAGAAGATGAGATGCCTGAGATTCTCAAGGCATGTCATGATGAACCATGTGGTGGAAACTTTGCTGATAAGAGGACAGCTTATAAGATCCTTCATTTGGAATATTATTGGCCATCCCTCTTTATGGATGCTAAAGAGTATGTTAAAAGGTGTGACAGTTGCCAAAGGGTATGGAAACCTTCTCCTTTAGGTGAGATGCCACTGCAACCTCAGGTACACATTGAACCCTTTGAGAAATGGGCCTTGGATTTTGTAGGACCTATTAATCCTCCATCAAGAAAAAATAAATATATATTAGTTTGCACTGATTATGTTACCAAATGGGTAAAGGTCAAACCATTACTTTCTGCTATTGAATCATCTATAGACAATTTTATTTTTGAGGATATTTTTACTCGTTTTGGTGTCCCAAGAGAAATTTTTATAGATCAAGGAGCTCAATTCACATCAAAGCTAGTTGAGAAAATGGTAGAAAAGTACAAAATCAGACATAAAAAATCTACTCCCTACCATCCACAAGAAAATGGCCAAGTGGAATCTACCAATAAAGTCATTGAAGGGATCCTAACAAAGGCTATTCATTTACACAGGAGAGATTGGGAAGAAAGGCTTCCTGAAGCCTTGTGGACTTACAAAACTACATGGAGAAACACAACAGGTCACACTCCTTATGAACTTATTTATGGAAAACAAGTATTGTTTCCCATAGAGTTTCAGATCCAAACTTTCAAAATGGCAGTCTAGTTAGGACTTGATCTAACAGAAGCATAGACTAGAGCAGATTAATGAATTGGATGAGATCAGACAAGATTCAGTCTAGAGAATAAGCATAGTCCAACAAAAAAGGACTAGATGGCATGATAAGTACATCAAGGAAAAGAAATTTAAAGAAGGTGACTGGGCCCTCTTATTTGATTCAAAGTTCATGGATTTTTCAAGTAAATTCCAGACTCATTGGCTTGGGCAATATGATATTGTGAAAATATTTGAAAATGGAGCAATAAAAATTAGGACAATAGATGAAGGAAAGGTAGTTTTTCTTGTAAATGGACACAGACTGAAATTGTATCACAAGCCACTTTCAAGAGAGGAATTTGTTAAGAAATTTCAAGATAACATTGATATGAATTTAGTGAAGAAGAATTCTTCATCTTCACTAACTTAATTGTCTTTTTCTTCAATCATAAAAATAAAAAATAAAAAAATAAAAAATAAAAGGTATAAACATGAAAACCAATCATTGATTGGCATGTTTATACAGAAAATCTAAGGTGAAAATCAAAATTTTTTTGACACTTTAGATTTTCAAAATTATTCTTTTCTGCAATTAAGTATCATACAATAATAAGTTGCAGATTCACTTTACATATTCATGATCTATTTCATTCATTCCCTCCATATCTCACTTTATCCATATTTCATTTTACTACATACTCATGATCCATCTCATACTTCACTCCATCCACATTTTCACTTCATTCCATCCACATTTCACTTCATTCCATTCCATATTTCAGAGTTTTTACAGGTACATTTTGTAGCTACCTGTTCTGCAGCCAGATCTATTTTGCAGCCAATTGATTCTGCAAAACCTACTTCAGTAAATAGAGGATGATTCAAAGAAGATTATATAGCCTAAGAGATCAGTACTTTTCAGATGAAAGACGAAGTACATCAAAGAAGAAAAGATTTTTAAAAAGGGCTAAGGTAAAATTGTATGAAATTATTTTTAATAGCGAATCATTAAAGGTATAACGTGGTCAGGTCATATGTTTTCCTAAGTTATTTTATGATTCGAATTGATCAAACCCATATCAGAAACATTCCTCGACCAAATCCCTTTCATCCCACTCCATAACAAATCATCATTAATTGAAAGTTAACGGTCGAAACATAAAAGTGACCTATTAGGTCACATCATCAGACCGTAGCATTCATTGATGATTTTTGAAAATCTTCATAAGATTTCTTCACGGTCATCATCCCATATCAAACTCTTACACCCGATTATCCTCATGATTTACCACTACCCCATTCCATTCACATCCACTCATTACTATTTCTTTCCGTAGCCAAATCCTCATCTGTAGAGAAGTCATTTTAGGGCAAGAGAACCCTTCACAGTTGCTTTTTCTTTAAGAACAGGAACAGAGCAGTGAATTGAAGCCAGAGAAAGGAAGCAATCATCATCAAGAAGGAATGGGGCTTATTGTAAGGTCAGAGCCAATTGGAACTAAGTATTTAGAAGGATACCCTTAGATTAAAGGGTTATTGCAACAAGATGGATGACTGAGCTTTATGGAGAAGTTTAATGGATTCCACAAGGAAATCACAAAGTCATTTTCCAGGTCGTTCGATGGATTAGAAGTGGAGATTGGGGATATCAAATTCTCCATCACAGAGTCTTTCATAGCAGAAGCAACAGATCTTCCAATACAGGGAGAATGTTGGTTTAAAAACAAAGAATTTTATAATGAAGATTGGAGACAAATGCTAAAAAATCCAGGTATGGACACTACAATGTTTAAGAAAGGTATTCCTAGTTCAACTTTGAAGAATAAATGGAGGAATATGCTATTAATTTTACAAAAGTTCATAACCTGTGAAGGTAGATTTGGCACTTTGTATGTATATCATATTAGACTCATGATGAATTTTCTAGATGAAGAAATAAATCTGCCTATTTTCCTAATTAATAGTTTGAAAAGGATGTCTTCAAATGTCCAGAAAAGGCTTCAGTTCTTAAAGACTACCTTACATCATCATGGATTAATTAAAATGTTAATTGAGTTTCATTTGAAGAAGATAGGAGATAATTGGGATGAATTCCTCCCAAGGAACCATTTTGAAGAACCAAGAGAAACATTGTCTAAAGAAAAACCTGTGAGAAGAAGTAGGAGAGGAAATGATGGTAAAACTGTTGAAATCAAGCCTAGTGTATCAACACAGGAAGACAGTGAAGAAATAATCTCTGAGAAGTTGGTAAAAATCAAGAAACAACTCAAGAATAAAAGGAAGGAGGAATTAACAAATGAATGTGTTGAAGGAGATGATGTAAAAGATGAAAATCCACCCAAATTGAGAAGAAGCTCTAGGCTTAAGGGCATGGTGAAAAATACATGCATTAAAGGAACTAAAATCATAAACATTGAAAAAGAAGAAGCTCCAATTCAGACCCCAGTTGACAGATCTCCTGTATACCAATATGAAGAAAACCTTGGTAGAAGAACCCCAGATGTAGATCCAGCTCAGCAACAGTTTTATGACCATTTGGAATAATTAGAGAGAATAGCCTCAGAGAACAAAGAAAGATCCCCCAGTCCACAAGAACCTCCAATTGAAAAATTAAAAAGAGACAATTATGAATTGGAGATACTAAATAACCATATTAAGAATGAAAATGAAATTCTAAGAGAGCAGGTTAAATTGAAAGGAAATATTAATAGCACTCTCTCTCAGAAAATGGAAGGATTATATAAAGCAAACAAGAAGTTGAAGAAAAGAAACAGGAAGTTCAAAACACTCATAAGGAAACCCAGGATGGAATTAACCACCAAAAGAAGTAGAAAAAGAAGGTTAGATGTTCTTGCATAAGTATCGGTACAAATGGAATGAAATTGCATGAGGACATGCAAAATTTTTGCAGTGGGGGTATGTTGAGCCCTAAAAGTGTCTTCTCCTTTGCCAAATTCCACTTCATCTTATCATTCCTTTTGTAATTTTATATACCTAAAGATCAATAAGAATGATTAAAATCACTTAAGGAATACATGAAATGACTAACTTGTTGTACTTTTGTGGTTTTGTTGTCTTAATGATTTCTTAGCAGTTTTAGCTACAGAATGCAGTCATTATGTATCCAGTTACACATTCCGTAGCCATTTTGGTGTTTGAACATATTATAGGTTTCATATGAAGAAAAGGAGTATATGGTTAGATTATAAATCTTTCCTACATCATTCCTTGTCGTCCATGAAGGCTGAGTCAATAACTGGAGATGCGTATGCACGTGGTCAAACCAAAAGTCCGAGAAACAGATTTCTATAAGCATAAGTACTCTTGATTTTCTTTCAGAAAATCATGAGTCCTAAAAAGGATTTTTAGTTTGATTTTGACTTTAGAATACACTTGTGCCTACTTTCATTCAATATCAGTTATGTAATTGCTTATAAATTTAGCTCGGTGAGACCGAGAAACACAAGTTAACTCTTACTTTTCCAATACTATGATACTTTGTTTCAAAGTATTTTTGATAATAAGAAGTATAAATTTGATGTTGTATTGAAGACAAACATGAGGAGTTAAATATTTTTATGCAAATTTGATAACACAGGGCCCCTGCTATCCAAGAAGGCTTCTACATGCTTTCTAGATAAGTAGCTTTTAATTCTGTGTTGTTATATTTCTCACTTAGACAGTTTTCTAAGTTCATATCTTTTAGCATCATGTCTTGCATTGTTTGTTTAACTAACAGATCCTCATGATGTTATAGTTAGTCTTTTCTCAAAGCTTTTCCAACATATCTCTATTCAACAAATGGATTTAATTATTACATCTTGAGTTACCAGCACCTTAGCTTTGTCATTTAGATTAAAAGATCCTCAGTATCCTACAGCCATTCTTTTTCTTAAAAGCTTTTCCAACATGTCACTATTATGCGAATTAGATTTGGTTGCACTATGTTGAGTTAATTAGCATTTTCTGTTCTGGAATTAGATAGAAGATCCTCCTATTGTTACAAACAGTCTTTTCTCAAAACTGTTCCAATAAATATCTAAATCACAGAAAAAACCTAATTTTAATACTATGGGTTACTTGTTGTTTAGAAGATCCTTATTTCATTATATCTAGTCTCCTTCAATAAAAAAATTCAATAAATCTCTAGCTGATGAACAAGATCTAGCTGTAATGTCATAAGTAGTTCAAATATTCATAGGTGATCCTTAGCATATTATAGCAATTTTCTTCTCAAGCTGTTCCAACATATCTCTATCATATGAATAAGATTGCACTATAATATTCTAAGTTGCTGTCTGTTTTTAGAAAGATCCTCATCACATTGGAGTTCAATCTCTTCCACAAACTATTCCAACAAACCTTTAACTAAAGGGATCAGGTTGAAATATAATGTCTTGAGTTACATGTTCATTTGCAAGATAGGACATCCATGGATTAGAATGCTCTATTTTTCATCATTTTCCTAATTAGGGACAAGAATTACAATTACATTTTTTTTTGAGTTTGAGGTTCTCTTTTCTTTCCTTTTTGTCATAGATTTGATGTCATATTTTGAACATAGAATGGCATACTAAAACCTAAACATAACAAAAATCAAAAACATCAACAAAATACTGAAAATAATGAAATAAGAATAAGGATATTTAGACACATATAGTGCAAGTATACCTCATCAGTTTAAAAGCCTTGGTTGATAGTTTATGCTATCAATTCAGGACACTGAATTGACTAAACATGCCCCACCTGGGGGAGTACCTCCCTAGAGTATTTTTTGTACATGGGTAAAGCACCCATTATGAGGATGCTTCCCCTATTTTTGATGACTTATATGTGTATCTTTTGGGATGACCGTTGGGTCAGAGACACTATTTTTTGTACTTGGACACATACATTTTGATGTATATATATATATATATATATATATATATATATATATATATATATATATATATATATATATGAGAGATATTTTTTGCAGTTCTACATGGTGTGCCCCTTATTTCTGCTTATGGATTATGTTATTCTGATGGATATCTATGTTTTCTATGTTTTTTTTTTTAATGTATGATGGTTTATTAGAGATGCATTCCATTTTAGAATATTGTTAGCTATGCGATCAGTTGTTTGGTTTTGACTCCTTGGTACATGTGTGAATGTAATGTAGTTGAATTGTCTGCTTAATATTTTTGCATGAAAATATCTTCTAAATAGATGTTAATCTCGAATCTCAAATGTTTGGTTTAACTGCGACACTACTAACTCAGAATAGAGGTAGACATGCATATGACATATGCCCTGATGGAGGGTGTCACACATAAGTCCTATGACGACGTCATATTATGCCTAATTGTTTTTTTCTGAACTGATACACACACCATTTGTGTAGAGTGGTGATAGGTCAGGGTGATAGATAACCGAGGTGGTTGTTGCTAAACTTTGAGACCGTCTTGATGCTCCATCAGCAAATCCAAAGTAAGGGTCAGATGGGTAATCCATTGTGACACTAGAGCACATTTTGTAATAAGCCTTTTGGTAAAAAAATTAAAGTGATTGGGTTTGTGTACATTGACTCTAGGGTAGGGCCTGATTGGCCCTTATGGGTAGAACTTCTTGAGGTAAATTCCATTGAAAGGGTTGCTAAGGCATGTTTCATCCCGTTTAGTCAAGATGTATGCCCCTTGGTGGAGGAAATTTTTTACGATGTAGGGTCCTTTCCACAAGGTTTCGAACTTTCTTGGCCCTAGTGCTTCTTTTGCAACATCATAGCAGAGGACTAGTTCTCCCTCAGTAAATGAGTGAGGGTTTATGTGGCATTTGAATGATGCTTTTACCCTTTTCTTGTGGGCCTCGTTGTGTTGCAATTATTGTCATCAGTTTTCGTTGACGAGCTCAAGTTGGACTAGGCACTATTCTAGAGGCTGGGTATCATCGAGGAGTTCGATGGCGACATGAAAATTTAGGATCTCGCATTCTATGGGAATCATGGCTTTGACCTCGTATACCAAGTGGAAGTGAGTGAAACCAGTGGACGTCTTGACAGTCGTGTGGTATGCCCATAGGGCGGAGAAGAGCATATGGCGCTAGTTGGTTTTATGTTTATTCACCATGCGTTGTAACAACGTTTTGAGTACTTTGTTTACAGCTTCTACCTGTCCGTTAGATTGGAAGTAGTATGGTGAAGCTAATTAGTGGGTGAATCTGAGGTGGTGAGATTGCTCCTCGAAAACTTAATTGTCAAAGTGTTTCCCATGGTCGGAGACTAACTCTTTGGGAATGCCAAACCAAGAAATTGCGTGGTTAAACATAAACCGAGCGGTGATTTTTGCAGTTTTGTCATATGTGGGCATGGCCTCTGCCGACTTGGTGAAATAATCGACAGCCACTATGATGTATTTATTATTTCCAGAAGATTCAAGGTTGCAAGTCATGAATTTGATTCCCCATTTACAAAAGGGGCTGGCAACGATGATAGGGTGTAGAGGAGCGGGAGGGGCTCTTGCCTTATGAGTGAAGCACTGGCATTGCTTGCATCTCTTGACTGCTATAATGAAATCATGAAACAGGGAGGGCCAAAAATATCCTTCTCATAGGACTTCTTGGGCGGCAGCCATTCCATATAGGTGGCCATTGCAAGCACCTCCGTGGCAGTCATTGAGGGTTTGTTCCACTTTTTCGTGAGTGAGGCATTGACGTAAAATGGTGTCGATGCCCCGTCGGTACAAAACATCGCTTAAGGAGATATTAGGGGGCCTGATGGCATATGCGTCGATGGTCATCTCAAGTGAGATGGGGTCTGAAATTTTGAGTTCATAGGAAGAGGAGAATGTCTCTGTACCAAGGGTCGCTAGTTGCTACAAAGATTAGATGCTTGTCTGCTAGCAAATTATTTACTAGTGATCCCTTGGTATCCCTTGGGAGGTCCGTAATGAACTTTGCTAAGGTAAGTGCCTTTTTTATTTTAGGGGAGTGAAATTGTAAGTCCTATTCTTAGAGAATGACTATACAGTGGGCACACTTATGTTTCATTAGGCAACGTGTGAGTAGGTATTTGAAGGGATTAATATCTGTGATAACCGTAGTGGTTTTTAAGATGATGTAGTGGCGAAGCTTCTGGACTGCATGTATTAATGCTAGGGTAGTATTTTCTTTAGGCTCATGTCTAAATCTTGGGATCGACAATGTTTTGTTGACATAATAAATTACGTGCTCCTTCCCATCTGGGCCTTCCTGGATCAAAACTCTAGCCAAGGTGGACTCAGAAGCTGGTAGATACATTATGTAATCTTTGTCATAGTTTGGGGGAATAATGAGTGGTGCTGAAGATAAATTTTCTTTCAGTGCATCAAATTCTTATTGGGCATGATCATCCCTTTTTAATGGGATGTCTTGGCGAAGGAGGCACAGGAACCCTTGAGCACAAGTGGCATAATCTGGGATGAAGCGTCTCAAAAAATTGGCCTTCCCTTGCAGGCTTTGAAATTTCTTGAGGGTTCAAGGTGGAGGTACCTCTTTGATAGCGTGGACCTTGAGGGGGTCCACGTGAATCCCTTGCTGGGAAACGATAAAACCTAAGAGTCTACCTGCACTGACGTAGAAGACATGCTTGAGGGGGTTCAAGTGTAGGTTGTATTGACAAAATCGTTGGAATACCAATCACAAATCCTCAAGATGGTCTGAGCGCTTCTTGGAGTAGACGTTTAGGTCGTTCAAGTAGGCGAGGATAAGGTGTGCCAAGTCATGAATATATAGTTCATGGCCCTTTGGAAGGTGGCTCCAATGTTTTTTAGGCCAAATGGCATTACCTTGTATGTGAATGTGCCCTAGGGGGTGGTGAACGTGGTTTTGTACCAGTCTCTATGGCATATTTGAATTTTGTTGTACCCAGAGAATCCATCCATAAAGGACAGGGCCTCATGACCCGCACAAGCATTGATGACCTGGTCGATGAATGGGGTGGGGTAATTTTCCTTAGGAAAATCTTTGGTCAAATCCTAAAAATATGTGAAAACGTGTACGGTGACCTATTTTTTCATGATGGGAATAGGGTTGGAAACCCAAGATGTATAAGCAATGGGGTAGATAAACCCAGCTTTCTGAAGCTTATCGATTTCTTTTTTTATTGCTTCTGCCTATGATGGGTGCAATTGATGTTGTTTCTGGCGTAGTGGAGGTACCAAGTGTCAATATGGTGCTCTACGATAGTGGGACTAAGGCCAAGCATTTCTGAGTAGTCCCACGTGAAGATAACTCGATAATCTTGTAGCAATTTGTAATATTCCAAAATTTGCAAGAAGCAAATTGGAATATTAAATTTTTCTTATATCATCTAGGAGGTGAATAAAATGGGTAAAAGGCCCATGAGTAGGAATAAAATCCCTCATAGTGTGAAAGGGATCTATGGAGTAGCTTGATTTTTCACCTTCTAGTGTGAAAATAGGCAATTGCATGAGGACAAGGTCAAGTTTGACCAAGTCAACAGCATTGCCTAAGAGGGTGTGGCTTGCTTGGGAAGAAAACACAGTTTGAGAAGGAGAAAGATTCTTTGTGGAAGAAACCCTAATGTGTAGGGTCTGGGGCAAAGATACATTCACTTGCATAAAAGGAGGAAGAGGAAGCCATAGTGAGACATCTTTGAGTATATTGATATTTTTCTGTCTAGACTATTTGCAGTCTCTGGTTGTTCAGCTGAGTTGCAGTGTTGTTTACCACGAGGGATTCTTGCTTAGGATTTCCTCTCCTTATTGAGAGGCCTCTTGAAGGATTTCACTTCATTTTTTCCACATCTTGGCTCAAGGCCAAAGCCACTACCCTTAGTCACTATGTTATTTCTGCTGAAGTATAACGTAGTGTTGCTGGGTGTTGTAGTGGAGGGGTTCCACAACACCATCCTTTGCCTCATCTTTCAAAGGAGGGAGCTCCTATTCCTCGGGAAGGTTAGAGAGGAAGGTTTCCAGAGTTTTATTGAATATTTTTGCATTAGGACAAGCATTTCCCATCATCAACAACACATTTCCTTCACTAGACTGCATTATTTCAGTGAGTACTTGTAGTGAGGGTTTGCACCATCATCTTAGAGGGAGAGATTTTTAGTGCTAGGATCAGCCTTGCACTCGGGAGGTCCATTGGAGGAGGTTTTCTTTAGTTTGTACATCTTGTTCAGCCCTCTCCATATTGTTCCATTTTTGTGTTACAGCTGCTACCCTCCAACTCTGGCATTTCTACAGATTTGCCATTTGTATCGATATTGTGGCCAATCCTCTTGAGGATTGTTGTATTGTTATTTTTAGGGGGTGAGAGCTTGATCCCCCACATTTCTTGAGCTATTATTGTCATATCATTCTATTATCATGTATTTTTTTGTAGTGTCTCCAATGAACTGCGTTATTTTAGCCTTGTGAATTTTTTTCATAGCAGTGTTTCTCTATTGTCATGTACATGTCTCATTGAGGCTTTCATAGCCCAGCTTGAGTGATTGATTCCTTAAAGAATTGTACACATTTTCTGCTATAATACCAAAATAAAGGCTATTCATATCTTCATGTGTGTTGGCTCATTAAAATAACATTTCTACTCCATTTTATGTTCTTGTATATGTTGTAGTCCCTTCATTGGGCATTTTCTGAAGATAACTAGGTGTGGGAGATCTGTTTAACCCACCTAGGAGGATTTATTTTTGATACCCTCTTGGATTTATGACTTAGATAATCATATCTAAGGGATCCAAGTGTTGGTTTTCATTTCTGTATCAGCCATTAATGGAAAATGCATTTTCCAGTCATGCCTTGCTAGCTGTTCCAGATTTGGAATATTATAGTGGTATCATAGCAACTTTTTTGGCTCAGCCAGAGAGATCAGAAGATTGAAGAGGATGGGTTTTATCTCATCATATTTCAGATCCATGAAGAACCTCCCCAAGGAGGATAAGCAGAAAGAAGAGGAAGGACCCTGCACTTCCTATTCTCATCGAGAAGGAGACAAAGAGATAAGCAGGAAAAAGACTCCATCATTTGGAGAAGAAAAAGGGGATAAGCTTACAAATATTCTTCCTAAATATATACACTATATTCATGAATATTTCAAGAAGATCAGCAGGGAGATGTATGAAGAATATCCAAGAGAGTTTGAATCTAAAGCAAACTCTAGATTGACATATGAGGAGTGTGAGCAAGCAGTTACACACTCTAATACACAACACAATCACATGCCCAGGATTGCTGGAAGAGAGATGGAAAGAAGAGAAGAAGTTGCTAGGAGGGAAACTCTTAGTGATTTTTTAAAGGAGTATGAGTCTCAAACTCAGAAATTTTGAGATCATATTATTTTTTCATAGTTTTTCAAGATGAAGGTGAAAGGAAAAGAGCAGCAGGATAGATTCAGTCCATCTACCTTTGAAGGTTCACCTACATGTTCAGCCAAATATTGGGTGGAGGAGTTAGATACCTTCTTGTAGCAGCACCAAATTCTTGAAGATGAAGCCATCAGAGTTGCAGCGCTACATTTGAGAGGTAAGGCCTATGCCTAGTGGATATTTGAATCCTTTTCTTTAAAAAATATAAACATTGCATGTTATGAAAGTTTCACTAAGGAATTAGTGAAAATATTTGATAGAAGGATTCATGAGACTCACATGGTGGAGCTAAACAAAGGGAACTAAAAAAAAACCCTTGCATAAAAATGCAATTCCACTTCATAAAACCATGGAGGAGGCTGAAAACTTACACTATACCTTGCCGGAAGAAAGACTTTCATCTCACACAGTTGAGCAAGGAAACATGGAGATCTCTTTTTCAAAAGGGGATCCAATCATTGGAGGGTTTCCCATTCATGTTGCAAATATTTAGGGCAACAGCGTTTTCATGTCTAGATATTATCTAGTGCATCATGAAGAGGAGGGAGGAGCTCTTTCTCCAAGTAGAGGGATGCTTGCATCTTTGCAAGGAACTCCCCAGGATCTCATGTGTGGAGATCAAGGCACAACTCATGTGCCATTGTTGAGGAGGTGTGGAACCATGGAGACACAAGGAGGAGGTAGGGAGGAGAACCAGCATGATGAGATGAGATGTACACACCCCTATCCACTTCAGGAGGTTGATGCACCTGAGGAGAAGACTGGATTGTGTAGTGAGGGCATGGACATATTTGTCCATTCATATATGAAGTCATCTCTTGATGATGATGTCTCATTGCATGAAGACATTTTTTCAGGGAGACCACTGGATCAGCAGAGAAGGATGGATGCTTCACCATTTGAGGCACCACTTAGTTATTTTAGAGGAGTGGAAACCTTGGGAGAGCTTGATACAACGTTGGGAGTCTGGGGTAGACTCAAGGAGAGAGGGAGCATTCTCTCAACATCATCAGTACCCACTTCCATTTCAGCTTCTGCGCTGTGGTAGAAGCAACAGGGGAAGGAAATCAACCTTCCAACTTGCATCTTTGACATGGGAGATGTAAAAGAGAAGGATGGCCATATGACAGATGTTCTTCATGAGAGATCATTAACGCTGTCACTATGGAGGGTAGATCCATATTGGAACTCCCAGCTGTTGGTGGAGTATTCCAAGGATCTTCATACTTGTAGGATATTGGATGGCCAGTTGCATTTGGAGGAGTATTCAGTCAGCGATGGGGTCATCTTCTATCATGGTAGGATATTCTTATCTAGAGCTTCTAAGCTCAAGGAGAAGTTGCTACAAGCAGCACATATGGATTTCGTTTTTAGCCACACACATTCTATAAGAGCATACCACACCATCATGGAGGGGTATTTTTGGGAAGGCTTTGAGGAGGAGATTTATCAGCATATGAGGAGATGCATGGATCAGATGGAGATGGAGGAGAGACATAACTCTTTGGGAGAGTTAGCACAACTACCTCTTTTCTCTTAGAGTTTGAGGGGAGACTCATCTATGAGCCAATCCATTTGCATGAGCAGAAAATATGGTAAGGGTATTCATTGTTGTTTACATGATCATTTGTATGATGTATATATGCAACCCTTAACCATGCATGTGCAGGATGATGCTCTAAGGAGGAGCATTCTTTTTTCTATACCACATGGTTTAGATGAGGCCATAAGCATGATTGATGGCCATTCCCTAGGAGGACTTGGGGAAGAGATTTATTATGGAGGACATACTCATTGTACACCTTACATCATTCACTTCCTCCATACTTATGAGGAGATTGGAGCAGCAGGCAAGTGTTTGAGAAGCCACTCATTTTATCAATATCTACTGTAGTTGAGGGTCAAGCTGCATTGGTTGCACTTGAGGGGCCATTGTCCTTCTCATTTTTTACATATGGTAGCAAGCATGATTCTCATTTTTTCTCCCTATGCCTCTATTGTTTCTGTCTTTATTAGGAGCATGCTTGAGAGAAAGACACATTGGGTGAATGTGTCCTTTAAGGGAGAATCCTCCCACACTTTTTGCAATAAATGTTCTAAGGGGAGCATGGGAGATGTTATGGTTACCTTAACAACACATTTTTCATTTTATGAGGTGAACCGTATGAATGATGAGATGCCATATAATGATGACTTCCAACTCATCATATATGGGGATATTTGGGCCAGCTTGATTTGGAGCGTTGGGGGAGAGATCTTTGGAGATCTAGTCCTCATCTTGCCACTTGAGGGAAACCTTATTGTAACCTAGGATCAAAAAACACTCTACAATTATCATAAGTGGAGAGATGGACAACGTGGGGTAGGCTACATTGTCTACCATGTGTAGAATTTCAGCCGACCTACTTTGCTAGAGCCAAAGGTGGAGGACAGTTTTCAGGAGTTGCCTAGTTAGGAGGTGACTCATTTTGCATGGTTAATAGCTTGGGGATGGAGGATCCACATGGGAGAGATAGGTCCCATTATATTTCAGATCCTATTCCTAAAGGGGACCTCTAGACATCAATTTTCTATCCTCTTGAGTATTTCACCTTTACATGATGATGGCTTGATAGATAACTTGCATGCTGATGAGGACAATGTGGAGACTTGATTGATGAGATAACATCACTTCACTTGGAGAAGATCATCATACATGGATGCTACAGGGAGAGGAGGAGAAAGGAATTCAGTGTATCCTTGCACTTTCTTGAGGACAAGCAATCTTTGAGAGGGGAGGACTGTAATATTCCAAAATTTGCAAGCAGCAAATTGGAATATTAATTTTTTCTTGTATCATTTAGGAGGTGAATAAAATGGGTCAAAGGCCCATGATTAGGAATAAAATCCCTCATAGTGTGAAAGGGATCTATGGAGTAGCTTGATTTTTCACCTTCTAGTGTGAAAAGGGGCAATTACATGAGGAAAAGGTCAAGTTTGACCAAGTCAACAATGCTGCGTAAGAGGGTGTGGCTTGCTTGGGAAGACAACGCAGTTTGAGAGGGAGAAAAATTATTTGTGGAAGAAACCCTAATGTGTGGGGTTTGGGGCAAAGATACATTCACTTGCATAAAATGAGGAAGGGGCATCCATAGTGAGACATCTTTGAGTATATTGATATTTGTCTGTCTAGACTATTTGCAGTCTCCGACTATTCAACTGAGTTGCAGTGTTGTTTAGCATGAGGGATTCCTACTTAGGATTTTATCTCCTTCTTGAGAGGCCTCTTGTAGGATTGCACTTCATTTTCTCCACATCTTGGCTCAAGGCCAAAGCCACTTCCATTAGTCACTGCATTATTTCTGCTAAAGTATAACGTAGTGTTTCTGGGTGCTGCAGTGGAGGGGTTCCACAACACCATCCTTTGCCTCATCTTTCAGAGGAGGGGGCTCCTATTCCTCGAGAAGGTTAGAGAGGAAGGTCTCCAGAGCTGTATTTCATATTTGTGCATCAGGCATGTTAGGGTCCCGTGATTTGGCTGATTGGCAAGCCAAATGACAGTGTAACATCAAACCAGTCTTTGGAGCCCAAGGACCTAGCCTTCCTGGACTCAGAGAGGGCTCTCTCTATTTGTGTAAGGGATATCTGTGTGTTTGCTTATTGTGTTCTTGATTTTAGGCTAGTTATGAAGTAGGTTTTTTGGTTTTTGTTTTTAGGTTGTGAGGGATGAACTGATCAAATACATAAGATGGGTAAAAAGATGTCAGATCAACTAGGCTATGGGGTCGAAAAGGTCAAGAAAGCTTTCAGGTGGTGATGCAAGGTTGTTGAAGGGCCGATTTGAGCGAGGTAAAATGGATCTTTGGGTAAAATGGAGTGAGATGGACATTAAAATTGTGAAGGAAAAAGGATTTCAAACATAAATAGTTTAATAGCTGACATAAACATGGTAGGGAAAACCACTAATCATGAGAAATGTAACTGTAAACTGATCAATGCATAGAAATAAACATTCAAGCCATGCATAGAGATATATGACTCTCTAACGTTTGGAAATGGCTACCAGACTTTGGGAAATACATTTAAGACAAACAAACAGCTTAAATCACTATGAAGGAATGCCTAAGCATAGTATTTCAAGCTATTGGGCACTTTGAAGATAAGAATGCATAGTTTTAGGCAAAGGGCAAGATCAGTACAAGACCTCCTTGGCTCAGCAAATGACAATCTAATCAATCAAAGAGAGGTTTCAGAGGTGGAGCTATGACTAGCCATGAGTAAGAATGGCATACCGTGAATCATACTTAGCATGCATAAAACCATAAATGAAAGAAGCAAACAATATTCTTCAGTTATCAAAGAGCAATCAAGGATTCTTTGATATGACTAAGAAGGCAGAAAACATAGAAGCTATAAAGAAACAGGAAACTTGAGGTTCCTCCAAGGGCATGTCTCAAGTCTATTCTCTATTGTCTTATAGCAAGCAAGAACATGGAATTATGAATGAAAACTAAGAAAAAAAACAGAGAGAGAGACACTATACCATTCTACCAAGTCATGGAATTCAACAACAGTCCTCTTTCATCATCCAAAAGCACTCAAGAAACTCTTCAAATACATGAGACAAGTGTTTCTTCCAAAGCTTGTATAACCATATATTTCTTCTATTCATCAAGTTCAGCCTTGTTTACAATGAAATCCTTTGGAATATATAGGCCAAAGTGAGGAAAACCTCTTAGTTCAACTTGCAATCTCATTGGCCTATCCAAAGTATCTAATTTTGTCCTTGAGGCTTTGCAAAGCTCAAGGCACAAAATATCTCAAAAATGCTAAAAAAGGGAAATATATTGACTTTTCATAACTAATCTAGTACAAAAATAGCTAAACGCGCATGAAGAAAAGTCACTTTTGAAAGGTTCAATTTTTACAAAAATACTCAAAAAATACATCAGCAAAAAGTCCCTTGACTTCTAGATCCTTTTAGAGGCCTTCCCGATGTCAAAACGAGGCTCATGATGGCTCGTTGGAAAGCTATGAAAGTCTATTTTCTGAAAACGCTTAGTTTTCTCCAAACTGACCAATGAAAGTCCTACAAAAATAGGCCTGTGTGTAAAAATCCAAAAAATAGGCCTTGCTGATAAACAGGGCAAAGTTTAGAAAAAGCGAGTGTTTTTCACCATTGAGGGGGAGTAAATGATCTTCAATTGATCTAAAAATTGCTGAGTATATGCCCCTAAAATTATGGCATCCAATGATACCATTTTCATCCTTTGGCAATGCCCCAAACTAAAATGGTGATGCCCATGAGTTTTAGCCAAAAACCCAAAAATGACAAAAAACCAAAATTTGTCAAATTTCGCCCAAATTTGGCAAGCATGACCCTCAAGGGTTTTTAGAAACATGCTATGAAGCTGAAGCCAAAATTTGGAGCTTTGAAGTGTCTTTCCTCGATTTTGGTGCTGGACCCTTCCTCTGAGCCTCCTTGAGTTTTTCCTGAGTGACTTTTAATTTCCGTCGAGCAAAATGATTTAGCTTCTTGTAATGCCCAGTCATCCTCCGTTGAAGGTCCAAGTCTTTGTTTTCCTTCTCCAACTTCTTCTCCAAGTGATCATTAACCCTCTCAATCCATGCTTCTCGATTGTTCTCTATCTCTTGTGTGAACAATGTAGTGAGAGGGGTGGATTGGAGAAGGGCAGCTTCTTCTTCCTTTTGTTTCTCAAGGGCCTTTTTGAGCCCCATGGTTCTTGGCCTCTTTCTCCTGAGTTGATCTTCATATTCGCTCTCATCAAACTCACCCATGAGTTCTTCCAATCTCACTTGTGCTTTGGATGCCTCTTTTTTGTATTTGATGGCCCGTGTCTCATATACAGCCATATGGACACTCATTTGTTTGTTTTGAACTTGCAAAAAGTGAATGAAGTTTCTAGCCCTCTCAAGATCAGTCCTCAAAGCATCAATTTGGTTTTCTCTATTGATTAAGAGATTTTCTAGGATTCGGGCTTCATTGTCACTATCATCACTTTGGATTTGAATGATGTCGAATTCCCTTTCCCTTTCATGACTGCTTTCTTCTTTCTCCTTTCCTTTTCTTTGGGTGGCTCTTTTAGTCTTCCTCCTCTTGGGAAATTCGACAATGGGCTTCTTGGGCAATTTTCCCTTACTTCGGAAGGCCCTAGTCACATTTGGAGTTACAACTCTAGGCACCCTTTTCCTTGATGTCCGGGGCTTGGCCACTTTTGGTGAGGAGAGCATGGCCCCTTGCCTAGGAGAGGAAGCTAGCACATGCTCCATTGGATCTTTACCCTTGCTAATTTTCTCATCATTCTTGCCATTGTCTTGGATTTCTCCATGGATGCCTTGATTGTCCTTTTTCATTTCTTTTTGAGGGTCGTCCTCCTCACTATGTTGCATCTCTTCATCATGCTGTTGTTCTTTTTCATGAGGTTGTTATTATTTTTCTTGAAGCTATTGTTCATCATCATGAGGCTGCTGTTCATCAGCATGTGGCTGCCTCTATTCATCATCATGAGGCTACCTCTATTCATCATCATAAGGCTGATGTTCATCATGCTGCACCTATTCATCATGCCTTTATTCATCATGAGGCTGCTCATCATCACTGTGTTGCGCTTGTTCATCATCATGCTCCTCTTCATCATGCCCAGGAGTCTGTTGTTCATCATGATGTTCCTCTTCATCATGCCCTTCTTTCCCTTGCTGTTCTGCCTCACTTTTTTCTCCTTCCCTTTGTTGTCATGTTTCATCATGATGTTGCTCATCATCACCTCCCTCTTCTTGCTCATGCTCTTCTTCCTCATCATGCTCTTTTTCTTGTTCAATGGGAAATTTGAGCTTCTTGGGAATAGGCTTGCTTGAAGAAGGAAAAGGATGGTGAGTGGAAGGTGAAGGAGATGTCTGAAATGAAGGGATAGTGGCGAAATCTGGATGTGTGATGAAAGTATCCCAAGAGACTTCCTTCTTCTCAAGCTGATGAAGAATGCTAACTTTGATGGGGGAGTGATGGAAGAGGCAGGCTGTCTACTAAGAAAGAGGCTTTTTCTGAACAGTGGAGGCCATATTCTCAATACTTCTATGTAGGAAGAAAGGGAGATTTAAAAATTTGGCCCTCGTGAAATGCATGAGCAATCAGATATGATAGGCATAGACTCGGGAGAATCTTCCCTCACAAGTGAAGTATTTCATGATTATCTTCATGAGGGGGGCGTAACTAGTCAATAGATATGAGAAGGGAAAAATGGATGGGCATGAATCTCTATGCTCAGGCTTCAGAAAAGGCTTGTATTCTTTTGAGTCTAGGTGGCTTTGTTTAAACCACTTTTCCCTGACATAAGGGATTTTGGTGGCCTTGGAAATGGATCTTGGAGAGAATTTGAAATCTAGGCCTTCCAGCTGGAAGTGCTTCCCTTGAAACCTCAAAGCACAAAGATGTGTCAAAGGGGAACAAATCTTCACCTCTTGCACTCTTTGACAAAAATATAGACACCAAACCTCATGGAAGTTAAACAGGACTGATGGATGAGCATTCACTTCTTTAGTGGAAACATGCTCAAATCTCCTGTGAAGGCCACTCCTATTGTCTTGCATGGGAGGCATTTTGTTTTGAATGTTCTTTGCAATACAAAGCTGTTTTAAATGGCCTTTGGAATGTTTTTCAAGCACACACCCTGTCCTCCTTGTCAGTCACTGTTTGACCAAGAAAAACTGCTTCAAATGTTTTGTGAAATGGTTCCCCAACACCAACTTTGTGCTTTTTATAAATCACTGATTTTTCCTCTTGTATGCCAAACAACAAGTTTTGGTCAAATAGAAAGCACACAATCAATTGATTATTGTGTTTGGGCAAGGTAATTGAAAAGAGGTAACTGTGGCCTTTTTGTTAGAACAGAGATCTCCTTGTATTTTGACAGAAGCAAGACACCCTTCCCCAAAAAAACTCTTCTTGTTATTCACTGTTTCTGTACAAAGATAAGACAAAACACCCTCAAATGACTTTGCAAAATCTCTCACCACACTCTGTTTTATGGGACAATGGAGGCAACACTAATTTTATATTTCATAACAGAGAGAAGGCACTTTATAATGATCAAACTTCCACCTTATAAACAATGTTTTTTCTTAAATTTTGTAGACAGGGGTTAATTTTGTTTTTCACCACTGCTAGGACACCTTCAACAATTATAGGCTCTCTGCTCAACACAGGAAGAAGAACATCTTTCTAGACTGACTTTGGGACCTTCAAAAACTTCTTTTTCTTCTTTGAAATATGGTAGATGCACAAAGTTGCTTTCTCATATCATAAAAAAGGAAGTCTTATCCATATACCTAGCCTTCATCTTTTAGAACCATACTCCTTCACTATCACTGTTTTTGAAAATCAATAAGGGCTCTTAAAACCATTTCAACACTCCCCTCTATCACTTGAAATGGTCTGTGTTATTAGTACAGGGTTTATCACTTTGTTTGAAGGCAATTTTAGGCTTTTGAAACTGATACAAGCACACCACCTTTTCACTATACTAATCTTGGGTAATCATAACAACAAAAACCTTGGATTTTGCTCAAACAGCTTACTCTCCAACCACTGTTTTAGTCTTGAAAAACATGGCATCAATCACCCTTTAGAAATTTGAATGCACCAAGGGGCAATAATAAAAATACCTTGAGGATGGCTTGTGGCCCTTGCTTGACGAGTTGAGTAGGTTTCAAGACCTTTTGGAGGCATTTTTATCATTCAAACAGGTGCAACACGTTCAAAAGGAAGTGCGCTGCGTAGTAAAATAGGAATCGGTTTGGCCTTCGGGCAGTTGTGACCGATGCCTATAGGCGCACCGTGCCATAGTTGAATGCCTGTGTAATTTCCGTTCTAAACGCGCTGGGCACTTTTCCGGGCGCGCCGCACAGGCTTAAAGCCTCCAAAAACTTTGCTAATTTGCTTGAAATCCTGTTTTCTCTAGTGGGAAGTTTAGGGGAATGCTACTTGCATTTTGAAATGCATATGGAAGCTTTGCCAACAGTCAATAACTCTTTTTATAGCTGAAAAAACCAATCATCCTTTGAAATTTGTTTCATGAGGGTTTTGAAGACCTTTTGAAAAATGCCCTTTTTATAACGAAACTCAAATGACCTTTAAAATGCCAAAGGGGCCCATATCCAACTAATGTTGATAATAAAGCATTGTGGGGGTTGCTTGAAAGTTTTCATAGATATGACTTTACACTAAGTGAAAGGAAATCATCTCAAGGCTAAAACTCTTTTTCACTATTTGCCTATTTTTGTCCTTTTAAAGAAAAACTATGCTCAAAGACATATAATGACTATAGATGCACCCTTTGAATGGCATTTTTCTTTGATTGTGGGTGAAAACTTAGTTTCATTTGCCTAGGTTTTACCATCCTCAGTTTATCAAAATGAACTCCTTTAAAAACCTCTCCTACAATCAAATGCAACAACAAGGTATTTTACCTGTTTTCAGAAGGAACAAGCCTTTGTTTGTGACAGTGGCATGCTTCAATTTCTTTGAGTGTTTTTCCTGAAATTAAAACACTTGTCGTACCATTTTAATACATAAGGTCTCTGTGTTGTTTATTTGCAAAGTCCCCTTTGAGAAAACAAGGCTTAGGTCACCTTCTTGTCAATTTTGATGAGTTTTTTGAAAAAGATCTTCATGAATAGGAAAAGAAAACTTTATTTGAATATCAACATCTCTCTTTGGCCTATTTTCAACCTAGCTCCCCACTCATAAATCTTGAATGGATTTCCACTAATTTCAACTCTGTTTTTTGAAGGAAAATAATGGTTGGATTTCATGCCTATTGATCAAGGAGAAAATCTCTAGAAACTTTTTGATGAAATCACATACCTCAGCAGGATTTGTTCATTTTGGCTTCAAATTTCCTTTGAAGGAAAACTTTGATAGAAGAAAAATCAAACCTCTTGGATTATCACGGTACCACTGCTTTACTTCTGTTTTGAACACCATTTTTCTATCCATAAGCCTTCTATTGCTTTCCTACTGCACTTAAAACCCTGCCTCTGTTCCTGGTCCTCTGCTTTTATATGAAGGAGACCTTATTCACATTTCTAAACCCTCTGCTTGTAAAATGAAGGAGGTTTTCTCAGCTTTCAACCCTCTTCTCATGTATGGAGGAGGTTTTCTCAGTCTTTCCATTTCATCAGATTTCAAACAATGTTATATTTCCTTTCACTGCCTATTCATACTTAAGAAAATGAAAATGACAAATTTATAATAAGCCATGATGGGAATTTTTTTGAGACATGTAATTTTGCTTTTCAAATACCTTTGTGCATCTTTTAGACAATCAGAGGTAGCCTGGCCAGTATCTGCAAAGCATTTCTTGTCATTTATAATTCACTAACCTTTGAATGTGTTTGCGGGAGCTTAATGAAATAACTCTCTATCCAGTAGCTGCATTCCAGGCTCAAAACCACATGAGAAATAGTTGTCTTCTCATGTTGATTTTAATACTGTCTTCTAGAACAACAATATACTTCTACTCTTTGAAAAAGACATTGAAACACTGTACATCTACCTAATATTAGCTTGACCCGTGGCATATGTATTGCTGAGACCTCAAGGTTTGTTAGTGGCGCAACTTAAGGGTGTAACCAAACTTTATTTGTAGAATAGAAGGTCTTCTAGGACTGGTTGATAATAGATAGAGGTTCTTTTGGCTTTAGGATAGTTTGCCAAGGGAAAATCACCTAAAGCGCCGCCACTACCTAACTTAGGGGAGACTTTTTTGGATAGATTTGGATTATTTTCTTTGGAGCTGATGGGCAAGCTTGTATGACTGAGGCTAGATAGGGCTTGACAACAAGTTTTTATCTCATCATGGGCTGATTGAAAAGGTAGGAGGGAAATAATGTTTATGGGTGTTTTCTAGCTGACAAGTTTGACATATTGGAGATCAGCTACTAGAAAACTTGGCTTTAACAATTAGTCATCATCAACAAGTGAAAAATAATGATGACTAACAATGGATCCATTTGGGGAGGGCAGCTCCTTTTCAGGAGGTGTCCAGAATTTTAGATCTCGGTTCTTTGAAGACTAGTGCCTTTATCCATTGGCGCAAATTTCTTTCTTCCTTGATGCTATTTCTGAAAATTGACAGCATGATTAGCATCAATGATATTTCTACCTACCCCACTATATTTCCTAACATTTTTTCTTCTTTTGGGTGCATTTGGACTAGCAACCATTTGACATAGTATTTTTGAAAAATGACACTATATAGTTCTACACTTATATCCGCCGGGAGTTCAGATTAAACTAATGAACTCCTTCATTTCTCTACCTATGCTAGATCGACTGTCAGGGATAAGCTATTTCATAGGATTTTATTTTCTAATCTAAAACATGAAATTGAAAAATGACCAAATCAGGATTAGACAGTCTGATTTGTCATGTACTTGTGGCATGAAAGACAATCTGCACACAGATATTATTTTGCATAAAATGAAATCTAGAAAAACAAGGCTAGGATACACAATTTGTTTTTCATCCCTGCTTTCCTCTTTGGTTCTGTTTTGAGCTTGTGGAACCAGTATCTTATCCTAATCTACTCTCTTTGATAAGTCAAGCTTACACAATGTTGACTATCTTTTCCTCTCACTAACTTATTAGAAAATAAATTTAAAACATGTTCAATTATGATTAAGCTAGATAACTGAACAAGACATTTGAGCATTAGTAGCGGCATTTAGACTTGCGCGCTTTCAAAATGACTATTTTTTGAACATGGGACTTCCTTTCTATTTTTTCAATCACCCTCTTTCTCTATTTTTCTATTGTTTTTGAATTTTCTATTTTTGATTTATTTTTCAAACAATGGTATATACAATGATTGAAAAAGTTTTACTTAGAAATCTTGGAAATGGCAAAACTTAAGCATCTTATCCTCATAAGGATCTCCTACCACTCTTGGTCCACTTAACTCTTAAAAATAAAAATTTGGAAAATTCTCTCTTTCAAGCATGACATAAGGATTCATGCATGAATCTCTAAACAACCCTGTATCTTCCCGCTGTACCTCTTTATACCTCTGATTTCCATTCCTTCCTTTGTTGTACATATTTTTCAAATAGTGTAGATATTCTTTGTCATTTTTGAAGTATATGATGACATCATCAAGGTATGTTAGAATGCAAAATTTCAGAACTGGAAACATGGCTTTTAGGAGCATATTTTTGATATCTGGTGGTTTTGAAATTCTGGGTTTGAAAATGGAACTACTTCCAGCATACTGAAAAAATTCTTTAAGCTGTCTGCTTTGCAAAGGAATCATTTGGCTCTAACCTGAAACATCATCTTGCAAAGTCATATGATTAAAAACACTTATCATCGGTATATCATAGTCTTGGGCAGAAAGGATAAAATTTCTATCACAAGGGTGTGTATTAGTGCTTCTAAAAACAAAACACATCCTATGACCAGCTATTTTATCTTTGAATATTAATGTTTGGTTCAGATTTTTGTATTTTCTTTTGTCAAAGTTGTTTTTTGGAGTGATGGCGGTGGCATAGTTTTTCTCACTGTTTTCCCTACATGAAGTGGTGTTTTGAACAAGATTGCAAATTCTGGAAATTCTAAGTCTTTGGTGGAGTGGCAGAATGCCAGCTAGCTCAAACAACTTAGGTATATTTGGACTGCAGTCATCATATCCTTTCATAAGAAGTTTTTCAGACATGTTTCCTAGGTTTTGAGTTGTTATGACTATATTCAAGGTTTCATTTGAAGGGGTAGAGTTATGTGATGGGAAATCCTTAAGGTATGGTAAGAACATTAAGCTTCCCTGCCCCTGAGTTCCAAAGAGGTTTGTGATATGTAAGTCTTCTAATGCCTCTGTTCTGAAAAAGTTTCCTGATGTTACTGCTGATGTTGGCCTAAGGTTTGAGCAAATTTCTTGATGGTACATAATGGTTAGTGCTTATTTCTCTATCCCTGTTTTAAAAGGAGCAAACTCTCTTTCCTCAAGACACAACTACTCATGGTCATGATAATTTTGAGCGTCTAGTTCATCATAGAGAACTTGGGGAAGCTGATGAGGTGGGTCTAAGTTTGTTTCAAATCCTTATGAATGTTCTTTAATGTCTTCATCAGTGTGTAAAATGAAAGAGTTTAGATCAGAATGCAAGGAGTACATCGGGATGTTATCTGGCTTTTCTTGGATGTTGATCATATATTTCATGTGTGACTCCCGATAGAGTATCCTAGTTTGGTCAAACATAGGAATAGTGGCGTAGGACATATCAAGTTGAATATTTCCATAAAGCTTGGCTCCCCAAGATCTAGATAAAAGCATTCCATACTTGGGAGGGATGTCTGCTACCACTATGTCCACTATCAGGTGTTTTGCAGGTACTTGGGTCAAACTGAAACAAATATCCTTGATTAAACCTAGACACTTGACTCTACTTGAATCAAAGGAATATAAGTCTTTATAGGGTCTTGTTATTTCTAGGCCTAGTCTTTCCATCACCACCTTTGGCATAAGATTATGCGAGGCCCCGAAGTCTAGCATGGCATTATGTAAGATTTGGTCATGGATATTCAGACTGATGTAAAAGGGAAGAGTGGTTCCTTCTTGGAATTTCCCTTCTATTTTCGGACCAAACAACACTTCAGGAGTGTCATCATCTATATTTAGGGTGTTTGCATCATTTCCTATATTCAGGACCTTTAGCACTTGGGATTTGTAAGATTTTTGGGCGATAAGCTCGATGAGAGGCATGGCGATCTTTATTTTGGCGATTTCACCCTCAAAACTGAAGGGTGCTTGTAGTTTAGACAGGTTTGCTTCAATTTTTTCAGCCATGACTTTCTCTATGTTCTGAGTTTGCTGACTTTGTTTTAGGATTTTGTTTGACACAACCATCTTGGGAATGTTTGTGGAGGTACTAGGATCATCTGAGCCAAGACTTGTTTGAATAGATTTATCTTTGTTTTGATCAGTTTCCTTGACCATGATTTTGTTGCTATCCACTGCTTTTTTAAGGATGGTATCAGGGGTTTTAACAGTGTCTGAGCTACCTTTCTTGGAGTTGTCTTGGTTTTTTCTACTTCTAAGGTCATACTGCCTGTGAGCTTCTATTATGGCATTCTGAAAATCTATGGCAGGATCTTCAGGATCTTCATAGTTGATTTCATCTTGATTCGAAGAGAAGAATGCTTGTTCTTCTTCTGTGAGGTAAACCTCACTCTCGTTATCAGAACCTATAAGGTTCAAATTATTTCCATCAATGGGTTATGTATCCCTTTCATCTTCTTCCACATAATTTTCATTAAAGGGTGGCCTAATTTGTTGATCATTTTCCCTTAGTTTTTTTTTAGGCTGTTCCCTCCTAAAATTTTGGTTCTGGTTTCTGTTTGGAGGGTTTGGCTGATTGTCCCTAAGAGGTGTCTTTTCACTCATATTTTCCCACATTTTCACCATGGATTTAACCAAGTCATCTATTCTAGGATCTAAGGAAGGGGCTGAAGTAGAGACCTCATCCCGGTATGTGAATTTCCTTTCTGATCTAGTCCTAGCTCTCTTTTCTGCTAAGTTGGCTTCTGCACTTATGGCCACTTTCTGCATTTCCTCTAAGGTAGGGGGGTCTTTGTCTCTTAGTTGATAAGTCATGTCTGGGTCAAAACCTTTGGGGAAATTTTCTAAGGCTTAGCCAAGTGGAGGTTTGAAGTGAGGTTGGAGGGCATTATACACACTGTTGAACCTAGTGCAGTATCCCTAGACACTTTCCCCATTTTCCCGTTTTAGATTGTTATACTCTGACAGGATTTGAATGGGGTTCTTTCGGATTTCCCACTTGTTTATGAAGGTTTGGTAGAGTTATGGGAGATCGTGGATGCTATTTGGAGCTAAGCTCTTAAACCATTTTTTGGGTTCTCCACCCAGGCTTTGGGCGAACATCCTCATTCTGATGGTATCGTCTTCTATTTCCATGTATTCAAAGGCATCGCTAATCCTATCTACATGTTGTTGAGCTGTGGAAGTCTCAACTCCGGTAAAGTGAGGGATTTTGGATTGATAGTCATTTTTCAAGGGAGCGAAAGGGTGTGGCAACACCAAGGGTTCATACCAGGCTGCCATGGCAGGAGCTAATGGATGATGTACAAAATGAGGGCTTGTAGGATGAGTTGAGGTGATTTGAACAGTAGTGGTTTGGATGGGTGTGGTAGATGTACTTGGGCTAGTGATATGATTTTGAGAAGATCTGGGATGGTAGGAGCCAAAGTGATGGAGAAGTTGAAAATTGGGAGGTGTAGTAGGCGAGGCTTCTCTACTAGGACTCTATGGCAGATCTAGGGGCTCAAGATCGTCGAAGTTTACTTTACTTTGTGACTTGCTTCTAAAAAGGGTTTTTGCTGATTTTAAGTCAAGTGGGGGATTCTAAAAGGCTGTCAGGTGTTCAGGTACTGATCTTGCTTTATGGATGGACCTATCGGTAGCTAAATTGCTAGTTTTGGAAGCTTGCCACATAATCTTCTCTGGGTCATCTACTATGATAGGTGGATTTGGGTCAGGATTAGATCTAGTGTTGATTCTTCATGAAGCCAGATTTTAGATCTAGAGTTTAGAGAGGATGGTACTTGTGATTGTTTCGGATGGATGGCCTCTCTAGGGGTTTTTGCTAAATGTGAAAGATGGTCAAAAGAAAAATGAGGACTAGTGGAGTCACCAGGTGGATTTCTGTGAGAACTATGGTCCACCACAAACACTATCAAAGATGCTTATGGGAAAATTTTTTCTAGAAAAATTTGAGATGAAAACTTGCAAGGAAGAGTGATTCACTTGGTTTCAATAGTTTGCTAGGTTATTTGGACAAGCTAATGGTTCTATTTGCAAGTTTGTTTCTGTTTATCCTATGTTTAGGTGAAGTCTTCTGAGTTGCTAAGTTATACTTATTTTGTCACTGATTACAGAGTTTGCACCATAAGTTTTAAGTTTTGGGAAGAATGAGTCAACAAAAAGGTATGGTTTATGAATTTTTTGGTTTTTTATGGATTTTTTAGGCCTACTGGAGGCTAGTGGAGTCGCCAGGTGGAACTTGGTTGTTTTTATAGAGATGTAGCTATGGTCCACCACCAATAACTAGGAAAAGCCAATTTGGGGATGTTTTTGGGGTTTTCTAAGTTTTTATGTGCAACCTATGGTTTATTAGAGTGTTCTAAACCCGATTCATCACTTTTCTAGGGTGGTGAAAACAAAAAGAGTTTACTCTAAATGATTCTATGGACTGCTTGCCTGTTTTAAATTTTGAAAGACTAATGAATCTACAAGAGTTTGCTAGACTATTATGTACTCAGTTAGTCCCATCGTGATCGCCATTATGTTAGTGAGCGGTGGGATAAGTCAATCAGATAGTATTCTTAAGGTTGCTGGAATGTTTAGGGAATCTAAGTTTGTTTATCACTCAGAGTCCCACAGTGATCGCCATTATGTTAGGGTGGCGATGAGGTGGCTAAATGGTAGGTATTCTTGAAGATAAGGGATTTATGGAGTCCTGATGTGTACTTAGATTGTCACTAACTCAACGTCCCACCGTGATCACCATTATGTTAATGAGCGGTGGGATAAGTCAATCAGATAGTATTCTTAAGGCTGCTGGAAGATTTAGGGAATCTAAGTTTGTTTATCACTCGGAGTCCCACCGTGATCACCATAATGTTAGGGTCCCATGATTTGGATGATTGGAAAGCCAAATGACAGTGTAACATCAAACCAGTATTTGGAGCCAAAGGACCTAGCCTTCCTGGACTCAGAGAGGGCTCTCTCTATTTGTGTAAGGGATATCTGTGTGTTTGCTTATTGTATTCTTGATTTTAGGCTAGTTATGAAGTAGGTTTTTTTTTTTTGGTTTTTAGGTTGTGAGGGATGAACTGATCAAAGACATAAGATAGGTAAAAATATGTTAGATCAACTGGGCTATGGGGTCGAAAAGGTCAAGAAAGATTTCAGGTGGTGATATAAGGTTGTTGAAGGGCCGATTTGAGCGAGGTAAAATGGATCTTTGGGTAAAATGGAGTGAGATGGCCATTAAACTTGTGAAGGAAAAAGGATTTCAAACATAAATAGTTTAATAGCTGACATAAAAATGGTAGGGAAAACCATTAATCATGATAAATGTAACTGTAAACTGATCAATGCATATAAATGAACATTCAAGCCATGCATAGAGATATATGACTCTCTAACTTTAGGAAATGGCTATCATAATTTGGGAAAATACACTTAAGACAAAAAAACAACTTAAATCACTATGAAGGAATGCCTAAGCATAGTATTTCAATCTATTGGGCACTTTGAAGACAAGATTTCATAGTTTTAGGCAAAGGGCAAGATCAGTACAAGACCTCCTTGGTTCAACAAATTACAATCTAATCAATCAAAGAGAGGTTTCAGAGGTGGGGCTATGACTAGCCATCAGTAAGCAGGGCATACCATGAATCATACTTAGCATTCATAAAACCATAAATGAAACAAGAAAACAATATTCTTCATTTATCAAAGAGCAATCAAGGATTATTTGATATGACTAAGAAGGCAGAAAACATAGAAGCTATAAAGAAATAGGAAACTTGAGGTGCCTCCAAGGACATGTCTCAAGTCTATTCTCTACTGTCTTATAGCAAGCAAGAACATGGAATTATGAATGAAAACTAAGAAACAAAACAGAGAGAGAGACACTATACCATTCTACCAAGTCATGGAATCCAACAACAGTCCTCTTTCATCATCCAAAAGCACTCAAGAAACTCTTCAAATACATGAGACAAGTGTTTCTTCTAAAGCTTGTATAACCATATATTGCTTCTATTCATCAAGTTTAGCCTTGTTTACAATGAAATCCTTTGGAATATATAGGCCAAAGTGAGGAAAACCTTTTAGTTCAACTTGCAATCTCATTGGCCTATCCAAAATATCTGATTTTGTCCTTGAGGCTTTGCAAAGCCCAAGGCACAAAATATCTAATAAAATATCTCAAAAATACTAAAAAAGGGAAATATATTGACTTTTCATAACTAATCATGTACAAAAATAGCTAAACGCACATGAAGAAAAGTCACTTTTGAAAGGTTCAATTTTTACAAAAATACTCAAAAAATACATCAGCAAAAATTCCCTTGACTTGCTGGAAAATTTTGGAGGCCTTCCCGATGTCAAAACGAGGCCCATGATGGCTCGTTGGAAAGTTCTGAATGTCTATTTTCTGAAAATTTTTAGTTTTCTCCAAAATGACCACTAGAAGTCATCCAAAAATAGGCATGTGTTTAAAAACCCAAAAAATAGGCCTTGCTGATAAACGGGGCAGAGTGTAGAAAAAGTGAGTGTTTTTCGCCATTTAGGGGGAGAAAATGATCTTCAATTGATCTGAAAATTTCTGAGTATATGCCCCTAAAGTTATGGCATCCAATGATACCATTTTAATCCTTTGGGGATGCCCCAAACTGAAATGGTGATTCCCATGAGTTTTAGCCAAAAACCCAAAAATGACAAAAAACCAAAATTTTTCGAATTTCACCCAAATTTGGCGAGCATGACCCTCAAGGGTTTTCAGAAAATTGCTGTGAAGATGAAGCAAAATTTGGAGCTTTGAGGTGTCTTTCCTTGATTTTGGTGTCGGGCCCTTCCTTTGAGCCTCCTTGAGTTCTTCCTGAGTGACCTTCAATTTCCGTCGGGAAAACTGATTTAGCTTCTTGTAATGCCCAGTCATCTTCCGTTGAATGTCCAAGTCTCTGTTTACCTTCTCCAACTTCTTCTCCAAGTGATCATTAACCTCTCAAGCCATTCTTCTTGATTGTTCTCTATCTCTTTTGTGAACAATGTAGTGAGAGGGGTGGATTGGAGAAGGGCAGCTTCTTCTTCCTTTTGTTTCTCAAGGGAATTTTTGAGCCCCATGGTTCTTGGCCTCTTTCTCCTGGGTTGATCTTCATCTTTGCTCTCATCAAACTCACCCATGAGTTCTTCCAATCTCACTTGTGCTTTGGAGGCCTATTTTTTGTATTTGATGGCCCATGTCTCATATATAGCCATATGGACACTCATCTGTTTGTTTTGAACTTGCAAAAAATGATTGAAATTTCTAGCCCTCTCAAGATCAGTCCTCAAAGCATCAATTTGGTTTTCTCTATTGATTAAGAGATTTTCTAGGATCCAAGCTTCATTGTCACTATCATCACTTTGGATTTGAATGATGTTGAATTCCATTTCATTTTCATGATTGCTTTCTTCTTTCTCCTTTCCTTTGCTTTGGGTGGCTCTTTTAGTCTTCCTCCTCTTGGGAAATTCGACAATGGGCTTCTTGGGAAATTTTCCCTTGCTTTGGAGGGCCCTAGTCACATTTGGAGTTACAACTCTAGGCACCCTTTTCCTTGATGTCCGGGGCTTGGCCACTTTTGGTGAGGAGAGCATAGCCCCTTACCTAGGAGAGGCAGCTAGCACATGCTCCATTGCCTCTTTACCCTTGCTAATTTCCTCATCATTCTTGCCACTGTCTTGGATTTCTCCATGGATGCCTTGACTGTCCTTTTGCATTTATTTTTTAGGGTTTTCCTCCTCACTGTGTTGCATCTCTTCATCATGCTACTGTTCTTTTTCATGAGGCTACTGTTCTTTTTTCTTGAAGCTGTTGTTCATCATCATGAGGCTATTGTTCATCATCATGTGACTGCCTCTGTTCATCATCATGAGGCTGCCTCTGTTCATCATCATGAGGCTGTTGTTCATCATGCTACACCTTTTCATCATGCCTTTCTTCATCATGAGGTTGCTCATCATCACTATGTTGCGCTTGTTCATCATCATGCTCCTCTTCATCATGCCCAGGAGTTTGTTGTTCATCATGATGTTCCTCTTCATCATGCCCTTCTTCCCCTTGCTATTCTGCCTCACTTTGTTCTCCTTCCCTTTGCTTCCCTGTTTCATCATGATGTTGCTCATCATCACCTTCCTATTCTTGCTCATGCTCTTCTTCGTCATCATGCTCTTTTTCTTGTTCAATGGGAAATTTGAGTTTCTTGGGAACAGGCTTTCTTGAAGAAGGCGAAGGATGGTGAGTGGAAGGCGAAGGAGATGTATGAAATGAAGGGACAATGGCGAAATACGGATGTGTGATGAAAGTATCCCAAGAGAATTCCTTCTTCTCAAGTTGATAAAGAATGATAACTTTGATGAGGGAGTGATGGAAGAGGTAGGTTGTCTGTTGAGAAAGAGGCTTTTTCTGAATAGTGGAGGCCATTTTCTCAATACTTCTATGTAGGAAGAAAGGGAGATTTAACAATTTGGCCCTCATGAAATGCATGATAAATCGGATATGATAGGCATAGACTCGGGAGAATCTTCCCTCACAAGTGAAGTATTTCATGATTATCTTCTTGAGGTGGGCATAAATAGTTAATAGATATGAGAAGGGAAAAATGGATGGGCATAAATCTCTATGCTCAGGCTTCAGAAAAGGCTTGTATTCTTCTGACTCTAGGTGGCTTTGTTTAAACCACTTCTCCCCGACATAAGGGATTTTGGTGGCCTTGGAAATGGATCTTGGAGAGAATTTGAAATCTAGGCCTGCCAGCTGGAAGTGCTTCTCTTGAAACATCAAAGCACAAAGATGTGTCAAAGGGGAATAGCTCTTCACCTTTTGCACTCTTTGACAAAAATCTAGAAACCCAACCTCATGGAAGTTAAACAGGACTAATGGATGAGCATTCACTTCTTCACTAGAAACATACTAAAATCTTCTGTGAAGGCCACTCCTACTGTCTTGCCTAGGAGGCATTTTGTTTTGAATGTTCTTTGCAATACCAAGCTATCTTAAATGGCCTTCGGAATTTTTTTCAAGCACACACCCTGTCCTCCTTGTCAGTCATTGTTTTACCAAGACAAATTTCTTCAAATGTTTTGTGAAATGGTTCCCCAACACCAAATTTGTGCTTTTTATAAATCATTGTTTTGTCCTCTTGTATGCCAAACAACAAGTTTTGGTCAAATAGAAAGCACACAATCAATTGACTACTGTGTTTGGGCAAGGTAATTGAAAAGAGGTAACCGTGGCCTTTTTGTTAGAACAGAGATCTCCTTGTATTTAGACAGAAGCAAGACACCCTTCCCTAAACAAAACTCTTCTTGTTATTCACTTTTTCTGTACAAAGATAAGACAAAACACCCTCAACTGACTTTGAAAAATCTCTCACCACACTCTGTTTTATGGGACAATGGAGGTAGCACTAATTTGCTATTTCATAACACAGAGAAGGCACTTTATAATGATCAAACTTCCACCTTATAAACAATGTTTTTTCATATATTTTGTATACATGGGTTAATTTTTTTTTTCACCACTACTAGGACACCTTCAGCAATTATAGGTTCTCTGCTCAACACAGGAAGAAGAACATCTTTCTAGACTGACTTTGGGACCTTCAAACACTGCTTTTTCTTCTTTGAACTATGATAGATGCACAGAGTTGCTTTCTCATATCATAAAAAGGAAGTCTTATCCATATACCCAGCCTTCATCTTTTAGAACCATACTCCTTCACTATCACTGTTTTTGAAAATCAATAAGGGCTCTTAAAACCGTTTCAACACTCCCCTCTATCACTTGAAATGGTTTGTGTTATTAGTACAGGGTTTATCACTTTGTTTGAAGGAAATTTCAGGCTTTTGAAACTGATACAAGAACACCACCTTTTCAGTATACTAATCTTGGGTAATCATAACAACAAAAACCTTGGATTTTGCTCAAACAACTTACTCTCCAACCACTATTTTAGTCTTGAAAAACATGGCATCAATCACCCTTTAGAAATTTGAATGCACCAAGGGGCAATAATAAAAATACCTTGAGGATGGCTTGTGGCCCTTGCTTGACGAGTTGAATAGGTTTCAAGACCTGTTGGAGGCGTTTTGATTGTTCAAACAAGAGCGACACGTTCAAAAGGAAGAGCGCCATGCCACAGTTGAACGCCTGTGTAATTTTCGTTCTAAACGTGTCGTGCGCTTTTCCAGGCACGCCGCGCAGGCTTAAAGCCTCCAAAAACTCTGCTAATTTGCTTGAAATCATGTTTTCTCTGGTGGGTAGTTTAGGGGAATGCTACTTGTGTTTTTAAATTCATATGGAAGCTTTTCCAACGGTCAATAACTCTTTTTATAGCCGAAAAAACCAATCATCCTTTGAAATTTGTTTCATGAGGGTTTTCAAGACCTTTTGAAAAATGCCCTTTTTATAATGAAACTCAAATGACCTTTAAAACTCCAAAGGGGCCCATATCCAACTAATGTTGATAATAAAGCACTGTGGGGGCTGCTTGAAATTTTTCATAGATATGACTTTCCCCTAAGTGAAAGGAAATCATCTCAAGGCTAAAACTCTTTTTCACTGTTTTCCTATTTCTGTCCTTTTAAAGAAAAACTCTACTCAAAGACATATAATGACTATAGATGCACCCTTTGAATGGCATTTTTATTTGATTGTGGGTGAAAACTCAGTTTCATTCGCCTAGGTTTTACCATCCTCAGTTTATCAAAATGAACTCCTTTAAAAACCTCTCCTACAATCAAATGCAATAGCAAGGTATTTTACCTGTTTTCACAAGGAACAAGCCTTTGTTTGTGACAGTGGCATGCTTCAATTGCTTTGAGTGTTTTTCCTGAAATTAAAACACTTGTCATACCATTTTTATGCATAAGGTCTCTGTGTTGTTTATTTGCAAAGTCCCCTTTGAGAAAACAAGGCTTAGGTCACCTTCTTGTCAATTTTGATGAGTTTTTTGAAAAATATCTCCATGAACAGGAAAAACAAACTTTCTTTGAATATCAACATCACTCTTTGGCCTATTTTCAACCCAGCTCCCCACTCATAAATCTTGAATGGATTTCCACTAATTTCAACTCTGTTTTTTGAAGGAAAAAAATGGCTGGATTTCATGCCTGTTGATCAAGGAGAAAATATCTGGAAACTTTTTTATGAAATCACATACCTCAGCAGGATTTGTTCATTTTGGCTTCAGATTGCCTTTGAAGGAAAAATCTGATAGAAGAAAAATCAAACCTCTTGGATTATCACAGTACCACTGCTTTCCTTCTATTTTGAACACCATTTTTCTATCCATAAGCCTTCATTTGCTTTCCTACTACACTTAAAACCCTACTTCTGTTCCTGGTCCTCTGCTTTTATATGAAGGAGACCTTATTCACATTTCTAAACCCTCTGCTTGTAAAATTAAGGAGGTTTTCTCAGATTTCAACCCTTTGATCATGTATGGAGGAGGTTTTCTCAGTCTTTCCATTTCATCAGCTTTCAAACAATGTTATCTTTCCTTTCACTGGCTATTCATACTTAAGAAAATGAAAATGACAAATTGACAATAAGCCATGATGGGTATTTTTCTGAGACATGTAATTCTTCTTTTCAAATACCTTTGTGCATATTTTAGACAATCAGAGGCAGCCTGGCCAGTATCTGTAGAGCATTTCTTGTCATTTATAATTCACTAACCTTTGACTGTGTTTGCAGGAGCTTAATGAAATAACTTTCTGTCTAGTAGCTGCATTCCAAGCTCAAAACCACATGAGAAGCAGTTGTCTTCTCATGTTGAGTTTAATACTGTCTTCTGGAACACCAGTATACTTCTGCTCTTTGAAAAAGGCATTGAAACACTGTACATCTACCTAATATCAGCTTGACCTGTGGCATATGTATTGCTGAGACCTCAAGGTTTGTTAGTGGTGCAATTTAAGGGTGTAACCAAACTTTATTTGCAGAATAGGAAGGTCTTCTAGGACTGGTTGATAATAGATAGAGGTTCTTTTGGCTTTAGGATAGTTTTCCAAGGGAAAATCTCCTAAAGCACCACTACCTATCTTATGGGAGACTTTTTTGGACAGATTTGGATTATTTTCTTTGGAGCTGATGGACAAGCTTGTATGGCTGAGGCTAGATAGGGCTTGACAATGCGGTTTTATCTCATCATGGGCTGATTGAAAAGGTAGGAGGGAAAAAATGTTTATGGGTGTTTTCTAGCTGATCAGCTGCTAGAAAAGTTGGCTTCAACAACTAGTCATCATCAACAGGTGAAAAATACTGATGACTAACAAGTCCAAGCATCTCCCATCTCCATTTGTATCTATATTGTGGCCAATCCTCTTGAGGATTTTTGTATTGTTATTTTCAAGGGTTGAGAGCTTGCTCCCTCACATTTCTTGAGATATTATTGTCATATCATTCTGTTATCATGTATTTTGTTTCAGTGTCTCCAATGAACTGCGTTATTTTAGCCTTGTGAAGTTTCTGCATAGCAGCGTTGCTCTATTGTCATGTACATGTCTCATTGAGGCTTTCATAGCCCAACTTGAGTGATTGATTCCTCAAAGAATTGTACACATTTTCTGCTATAATACCAAAGGAAATTCTATTCATATCTTCATGTGTGATGGCTCATTAAAATAACGCTGCTACTCCATTGTATGTTCTTGTATATGTTGCAGTCCCTTCATCGAGCATTTTCTGAAGACAACTAGGTGTGGGAGATATGTTTAACCCACCTAGGATGATTTATTTTTTATTCCCTCTTGGATGTAGGAATTAGATACTTATATCTAAAGGATGAAAGTGCTAGTTTTCATTTCTGTAGTAGCCATTACTCGAAAATGCATTTTCCAGTCATGCCTTTCTAGCTGTTCCATATTTGGAATATTACACAATTGGGTATAAGAGGCTATTTCTTCTAGAGAGCATGCTGCCCCCAGTGATATTTCTTTGACCTTTGTAGGATTTTGGGATATGTTCACTTTGACGATAGGTGAGATGTTTGAAATATTTCCTTCCTCGAATGCATCGGGTGTCGAGATGGGATTTTTGAACCAATCGAATTTTCCTTATGGGAGGAAATATTTTCATTCGACTACATATATCTCTTGTTCTTTTTGTATTGTAAGGACCGAACGTGTGCTTGGGGAGAAAATCGAATAGTGATGCATTGCATCCCATGGATAATCTGGCTCTGTCATTACCTCTAGGATGTCCTCATCTGAATGAAATAGGGATCCTAAGGGGGATTGATCTTGCGCAAGATTATGCTGAGTAGGTTCGATCCTCACGAAGTTTGTTGAGAGACATGAGAAAGATTCCATCGTCAATGCTTTGGAACCATACGCAGTCAATAGAGTGTAGAAATATTGGGTCTGCACTGTCATAGGTACAACTACTCTTGTAGTTGCAGTTGACTCGACACCTATGGCAGATGAGAAAACAACTCGAGTCATAGTTCCGATACATGATCATATGAATCGTATATGGTGTGTCGTGTCGTCAACGTTTGGTGGGGGAAGAATCTCCATGATGGGAGTTTGTGTAAGTGCAAGGTTGGGTCCCCTGTTAGGATGGTTAATTTCCTATTGGTGGAAATTGTGCCTGGTGGAGAGGTGCCTAAACGTTTCCATCAATAGACATGCCTCTAGTTCGTGGTTATATCCAGTGCAGATGGTGCACAGTAACACTGTGCCAACTAAATAGATTGTATGGGAATCAAAACTACTCTTCATCCTGGATGTGGATGCTTGGAAATGATCTTTTGTAGAAGATGAGGTCTTCTGCTTCCATTTCCATGTTCTTGGCTTGGATGTGTCTAAATATTTGGGGGATTGTAGAATTAACGCTACTCTTGCCGCTCTTAGCTTTGGGAGATGCTCACATTTAATTGTATGATGAAAGTGTGAACAAATCCGCCAATAAGTATGCATGATTCTCTTTGGTTAGAGAGAAGTCTCTGTGGCAGAGAAGAGATTGTGTGAAAACTGTTTTCTAGGTGCTTCAGCTCTTTGCACTAATTGACCCGATGGTCAACTAGGTCGCATGGTCCACATAATATCCTAGATTGGGCCTGGGTCATGCTTGGTTTGTGTGCCTTCCTAGTTTTCCCATCACGCCCATGTGGGTGTGGGGTTGTTGGTCTGGGGGTAATATACTTTCTATATTGTTTGAGGAGATTGTATCATTTCTTCTCTATTGTATGAATCATATCAATGAGAGGACGAACTTGTAGTATATAGGTACAGCGCTGTCCACAGTGATTGCCTTGACATACTGGGAAAAATATCCTAGATATGGGGGTCCCATTGTGCTCAGTTTGTGGTCAGGCAGGGTACCAACGTCGTAACGCTGCCAAATCAGGGAAAGTGGTGACAACATGATCGGGTGTTTTACATAACACACATGTTGGTATTGTCTATAGAGAGCGGTTGGGGGAAAATAAGGGTTCCCTGATTGATCGATTTTCAGCTGACACGAAGAGGATGGATCTGCTTGTCAAATCTTCTTGGGTTGTCGAGCTGTTCATGGATTCCGAGTCTGTGCCATCTTTTTTGGAGAGGTGGACTACGGTTGATCACATACATGCTAGTGTTGTGCAAAATCTAGGTATGTAATGAAAACAGTGCACCAAGTGGTTTTCTCCACATATCTTGCATGAATACTGGATGTCCATGTTATTGTGATATACTATATGAACTGCATACCATTGCTGGAACATTTCCAGAGCTGGGAAAACAATGATGAAATTATCAAGCTCATCGTAGAGTACACAGCTCTCGATGCGAGGATGGGGCATGATTGAAAGTCTTTCTGGTGCCCATCGTTCCTCCTGTGGTTACATGATAATGCGAGGTTCCTATCCCGATGACTGGGCGAAGGGATCCTCTTGATAGGATCGCTCAATGGTGTGTAAGGCGTCCCTATATCGCAGGATTTTTGGGAAATGATGGGTATAGTGCCCATAATTGCTGCAGATAGCACATGCATGATTGGTACGCAATGCTTTGCCTTTACCTTTGGTGGCAGGTTCCTTTTTACAGGAACGCGGTGTCGTTATGTCTACCTCAGAGCCAAGGAGAGGATTTAGTACGTCCAACTCTAGGCAGATATGGGTAGGGTGAACTACTACGTCACATATGGTGTAACCAGGTGATTCCCGTTGTATGGCGGGAGACTCTACTCTTTTTCCTTGTAATATTCCAAAATTTTCAAACAAGTAAATTGGAATATTAGATTTTGATGCTTTCACTTAGAAGAGGAATAAATGGGAAGGAGGCCCATGAACAATAAAATATATGAATAAATTCCACCTTAGTAAAGAAGGAGATTACCTTAGGAGTTTGGATTTTACACTTCCAATTTTCAACAAGGGAAAAATATATGTGGACATAGTCAAGTTTGACTGAGTCAACATGCATTCTTGAGGAGGAAGAGATCACCCAAATAAACTAGCTCAATGTGAACAAGGATCAACCTAGACACACATATGAGAACTGGATTGAAGACCCCTTAGTGTGAAAAGAGGAATTTTAGGTGGATTAGTCTTAGTTGACCAAGTCAACAACACAACTACAAAGAGAAGGGAAGCCAACTAGGGCAGCACAATTTTGGAGGAGGGATATTCACTAGGAAGTCACCTCAATAATGTGTGGGGTCCGGGGTGAGGAGGCTCACCAAAGATTAAAAGGAGGGCATAGCATCAAGGAGATGATTCATTATTCAGCTATCTTTGGTCTTGTGACTACTTGCATGCTTCAGTTGTTTAGCTGTGGTTGCAACACTGCTTAGTTCAAAGAATTCCCGTGCGTGAATTCCATCCTCTCTTTGGATCAGCTTGCTTAAGGGATCAAGGGGGAAGGATTTGAGCTTCAATTCATCATTTGGCTTAGGTAAATTCAGCCATACTCATATATAGTGTAGTTCCATTCAGAAAATGCGTCATTTATATAGGTGCAGCAGCTACAGGGTTGCACACTTAGATTTTGTGCTAGTCTTTGAGGAGGAGGTGTTTATTTCCCTCCGAGAGGTCTAATAAGAAGGACCTTTGGAAATTTTCTATATTATTCAGCTATTGTATGTTATATTCAGTCATGTTTAATATAGATTTGCAATAAATTGCGTTATTTTCTGCAGTGCTTCTTTTTGTACGTGTATATTGCTGGGAACCCTTACCAAGTGTCTTTTTCTTTGTGTAAAAGAGGTTAAACCTCCATTTATCTGTTATTTGATTAATAAAAGCTCCATATCAGTATAATTTAATAATTTTCTATAGAAACCCTCATGGGAATTACGCTCTCACAGTCTTCAGAAATTCTATTGTAGAGAAGTCATGGGATTGGGGTGTTTTTAAGCAGTATTGAGCCAGGGAGATCTATTTAATGTAGCTAGTTTCATTTGTTTCACCTATAATTTTGCAAGTGGGTTGTATATTGTCTAAAATAAGGGATACAAGTCCCAGTTTCCACTGTTATTGTGCAATTTTCTGAAAATAACTGTTTTATGCCCTATATTGCTGCATTTCCCCACTTGGGAAGGAGAATATAGACCATCTTGTTGCTGAGGTTCTTTCATCTGCTGGTATGATGTTATTTTACATCTAATGAGATGATCTACATTTCCATGCTCATGATTTTCTGAAGCTACACATTGGTAATAACTCAAAATATTCCCAATAGTGTAGATGTTCCCATTTTGGGATACTACATTCCTCTCTTGGTTTTCTTAGCTGAAATTATCAGTTTTGTAATGGGAGTTTCATTTGCAGGGATTTTTTCGATAGTTTCCTGAATGGGTGGGTCCTCCTTGAGACTGAGAGGCTTTAACCATGTGGCAGTGATGTGTGTAGCTCCTGTCCAAGTAGGGCGAACAAGGTACCAAACCGGTATTGCAAAATATATGTTTGGTAACACCACTGTTGCAAAAACCTGCTGGGATACAAAAATAGCTGGGGGTAGAGGAAAGGGTTTTGGGAAGCGGCATAGGCTAGAGATGTTGCCGTGGCTGAGGACTCGGTGTCAAAACTGCATGTGTCCATGTCCTGACTAGCTTCGACGCTTGATGTGGACATCATGCACACCGAAGCCCCTGTGACATCAGGTGATGACTTAGGTACAATAGGGGGATCTCCTAGGAATGATCATAGGATGGATGAAAGTTTGAACTGGCTAGGGCCATATTCTTGGTACCGTGAAAGTGCGTTCGTGGATGTATCTATGTAGGGTAGAATGACATCGGTATTTGTTAGGGGCCTCTTTTAGCTATGTTTCAATTGGTTAACAGTAACGATGCGGTCCTCATGGGGGGACATCATAGTTTGAAAGATAGAGGAGGCTATAACTGACATGGCATACATATAACTTCGACCAAGGAGTATATTATAGTCCAAGTGGGTGTCCAAGACTTCAATGTCTATAAGGACCGTCTTTCTAGCTAAGCAGACCGGGACGTTTTGGTAGAGACTGACATAAGTTGAAGGGAGACCATCGTATGCTCTAAGCGTGATGTCTGATGGCTTTAAATCGGGAGACCCTAACTTCTTCCAAACTTTCTTTGACATGATGCATGTGGATGCACCCTCATCAATGACACATCAGTGAATGGTAATGTTTTGGACTGATATTGGTATCTAGAAGGCAACCATTGAAGGAAGCCTAGGGGTGGCTTTGTCTAAATCAAAGTAAATTAGGCATGTATCTGGAGGGTCGATAGCACCTAATGCTTAAAGCAAGGCTTTCTGTTGCTTTTGGCATGACTGTAATAATTCCAAAACTGACATAGCAGTGGGAGATCAAGCTATATCATCCACAATGCTATAGTTATGGGCTGCTTTGGAATAGTTTCCTGCTCGCCTAGTTAGTCCCTTAGCCATCTTTGGAAAAGGTTCAATAGGCATATTTGATATGGTCAAAGGTGTTGTTGGCACACTGGTACTAGCCCCTAATGCGTTGGTGTGTGGTGGGGTGTCGTAATTTCGATTCCATGTCTGAATAAACATTTCCTCGCTAGTCATGTATATTTCATAGTTTTTATTTCTGGACTCGTCGAGAGTTTTTTGCTGCGTGCTAACTGTCCCTTGATGGGGGAAATGTTCTTGCATGAATGTTGGATGTTGGGCGGATCCCCTTATCGACGGTTGCTCTGCAACTTCTTCATCCTAGGGAGGTCGGTACAATGGTGAGTGTAATCTTCGTACTCACCAAAGATTGAACAAGAGTGGTTTGTTCGGAGAGGTGGCCTTTTGTTCTGTTGTTGGGAATTGCTTGGCTCCTGGTTTTGATTTCTCTTGAGTTGCCTCTAGCTTGAGATCGTGGAGGGAGTTGCTAGTTGTTGTCCCCTATCCAAGATTTCCTTTAGGCTTGTTTTTTCCTTTTATCTTAATTGTGTTAGGAGGATAGTTATCTTGGTTATATGGTTGGCACGACTGGTTTTGGGAAGGTTGCACAAAGTTCACCTATGCATTATTTTTCATGGGTGGGTCTTGTGCTGGGGACTAAGCATAATGCATTCCATGGTTTGTAAATGGTTTTTGGGGGGGAGCTCTTTTGTTAGCATGTATATCTGTGTACTGGGTCCCTTGATTCGGAGGATAGGGTCCTCTATGCTGATGGTGATACGATGATGCCCTACTGGTCAAATTTTATGGAGGCATGTGATGAATTTAGTAGCTTGGTTGTGGTACATTTTGGGTAGAATCATACGTGTACCGGGGTTTTGAATGATTTTTTCTGGGTAACTTTGGGTTAATGACCCAATTAAACCGTCTACAGAGTTCGACGCGCCTAGAAATTATTTGTAAGTTTGCATGCATGGGGCGTTCGACAGGATATTGTAAATATACCTTGACTATATATAGATCAGCTCAAGCTGTTGGGACTTACTGATGGCATCCTCATCTGATATGGGATTTTTTTGTGCCACATCCTTCGAAATCTCTGCAGTGAGAGTTTTCAGGAATAGGTCTAACAAAACTCGTTCGTCGAGTTTGGATTTGCACAAACTACGATGCCACCACCATTTGTGGAGATGATCTGAGATATGGACAATGGGGGTTTGCCTAAAGTGTGTTAATAATTCCATTCTGGAATCATGGTGGATGGGTAACTGAAAATAGCTTAGGAACGCAGTGGCGAGGGCACTAAAGGTTCCATGTGTAGCAGAGGGTTGCCCCACATACCATTTCACTGATACTCTGCTTAAAGTGCATTGAAACAGTCTTAGTCGAATAGTATCATTAACGATGATGTTCAACGAAAACCACAGGTGGAAAGTCATAACATGATTTTTGGGGTCTTCGGCTTGCTTCTGTTAGTCCCCCTATAAATTTTTGACAAGCAAACAGGGGGCTAAAATGTTTTTGAGCCTTCAAGGAATGCATTTCCTCTGAAAACACATCATCCTTGAAGTCTCCTTTTGCCTTTTTACTTTGATAAATCCCCTCTGCTGATTCCCATTATTAAGCCTCTCTGATTACAAAAATTGTGCTCCAAGAGGCCTACTTTTGCCCCTTGTTTCCCTGAAAAATGTCCCATTTCAACCCTTTTTCCCTTTGTCCAAATTCCCCTTTTTACCCCCAAATCTCCCTCCCCTAATCCTTCTAAGCTTTCCCAAAAATCCCTTTCAAACCATACCCACACCCTTGTCTGGTCTCAAAAACCCCTCATTCCCTTTACCGTTACCCTTTCTGACCTCAAATTTCACTGATAAAGGTTAAAAAACCCACATGTTGACATATATGGGTCTTAGCCCCCTTCAGGCCAGCTCCCTTAACATTTCCCTCCATTTGACCCAGTGCCGAGACCAGGCACCAAGGCGAAAGGCGCTTATTGCAAATGTATATCGGAAGCAGTTAAAACCATCGATATGTATAGATCGGATGATCGTCATGGTCCCACAGCGTCCATCACTCTACCCGTTCGTCGCCCCAATCGCAGATCAGCCGTCCATTTAACTGTTGATCCGATGGCTCATAGTGCACCCGCCCTAGTGGCTCCACGCCCATGTACTATTTAGAAACCACCGGTATCTATCGCACCACGTTTGAGAGGTGGGTGGTATTTTCTGATGGGCCAGTGATTCCACTCATCAAATGACACGTGGCAGCGGCACTATTTCAAAACCACCCACCCATCGCGCATTAACGTTCGGCACAAGACACAGAGCGATATGCATATCAGCCGTCCGATCTGGGGCTCTTCATCCGAAGGTGATCGCTCCACGAAGCCACATGGGAGTTAACCAAGGCAATCCATACCCCTGGCCCACTGTCCATCGCCCCCCGACACATTTTTAGTCGTCGATCTCCTCCCGAGATCGGACGGTCCAGATTCAATCGCCCTCCGCCATTGACCGTCTCCTGCCACATCACCCTTTCCACATGTGTCATTGTATTTCACACCCGTCCCGTGTATATATTCATTCAAAGGTCAAGTTTTAATGTTTTACTTTAAAATTTCTGCTCTCGCCACCCTCCAACTATATTTTCCCTCTGCGCCACCATTCTACAAGACTCCCATTGCATTTTCATCGTGATCCCGCACTATTTCACCATTCCACTAGCTGCATGTCCATTTTTGTCGTCCCCGCCGCATCCACCTTCCCCGTGCATGTTTTCTTAACAGGTTTTCGTGTTTTGCAGGGTTTCGAGCAACCATAAACCACCATAGTTCACAGTTCCTGTCACAGTGACAGAAACATAGGAAAGGACCATTTACAGGAGCTGGAATTATGAAGAAAGGTCTGGGAAGATGTTATGATAGGTTGCGTATTCAAAGAACAGGGTCAAACTCCATAAAAACCTGTCTAGCGCCATAAAAGCACAGATTCCACAGTCAGAAGAAATTGTGGGAGCGGCAAGGAGTATCAGTGGGAAAACAAAGCGTTTAAGGCCTGTAATTGTAGATTTTGAGCCTTAATCCGATTATTAGAAGGCAAAGGTACCAAAATTGAAGACCCCGAGGATCAATCAGAAGGGCCAATGCACAGAAATATAATAGTAACAGGGTTTTCAGATCAGCAGTACATTCTTCCATAAAAGGACACAGTATCCGTATTGCTTTTATTCTATGTCGTGTTCTTGAGAAGATTTCTGCCCTGACAAAAATCCTATGCTACCATTGCATTAGTTACACAGTATGGCATACCCTAGCATCATCGTTCTGCATTTTTTTCAGTACACCAGAGACATACCTGGAGTAAATGAAAACCTGACGAAGACCACTCCATCATCCAAAGAGTACCAGAGATAAATGCCTAGAATTTAAACTAAATGGAGCCTTGTCCCTCCTATTGCTTCAGAGTTTTAATGCTGCATTTAAGTTTACATCTACTCCTATTATTCTATTCTCCCATAAGAATCCAGAAGAACATATTGTAAAGGTTTTTGTTTGGCTACTGCCATTGTAGTTAGAGGGATTCATTTTGACTGTTAGAATGGTCTTGGGAGGGAGTAGCAGAGTAGTTGTCATGTAGTAGGCTAGGAGGAGAAGTTTGGATTGTAACAGCCATTGAGCTCAGTGTATGTGACTGGTTTTGCATCAATTAAACAAAGCACATTTCACAGGATCCTGATCTATTACTATTGGTGATGTTTTCCTAACTCTGTTTATTACATTTTCATATTGTTTCGTTTTCTGCTGGCTTGCATCAGAAATATGGCATAGGATTTACCCTTGTTAGGTACCCTATGTCTCTTCTCTCCTTGCCTTCAATTTTTTCTGTTGTTAGTTGTTCTTGTTGGGTTTAAGCTGGAAGATTTGGGAACACTGGGGATTATAGTTAGCCCTGTCCACTAGGATCCTTGTGCGGCTTGCCGGCCTTTCTAAGATCTCTCTGTTAAATTTATCTCTATTTTTTCCCTTGGAGCATGCTAAAGCTGACCTGAGTTAAATGACCTCTGGTCCGATCTATAAGCTGCCCCTTTTTCCCTCCTTTGAGAGTTGCCTATGAGTATGTCCAAGCAGGCCTAGAGTTAAATGACCTCTGACCTGATCTATAGACAGAAATTAGGTTTCTTTCCTTCTTTCACTTTCAATATTTAATGTTCCATCCCACCATTTAATCTAAAAATATCCTTTAGTATTAGATGAATTTCCCTCTGAAAGCTTTGGATAAGTTGTTGCATGTAATTACCTTTCATGACTCCATAGCCCAATGGATGGCACCTTCTTGACCTATCCTCTTTGCGGAAACATCCTGCTACTTTGTTCCTTTTCTCTCATTGCTTTCTTAGTCTATGATCTCATGACCAACCCAGCAACCAACCAACCAAATCATTTTAAATCCCCCTTTGTGCTTCATAACTAGCCTAACATCTCATCTTGAGCTTCAAAGATATATCATTCTTTGCTTTATTGGAGAGATCCCTCTCCGGGTCCAGGAGGGCTAGATCCTAGGGCCCTAAAGTGGTTCTGATGTTGTCTCATCTTTTGGTCTTGCCAATCTGGCCAAAACATGGGAACCCCAACAGCTTTCCCTCAAATTTTGGAATTTCTGATGGGAGCTTCAGGGCATGGGAGGCCATATCAGGTTGTGAAAAATGGGGTCGTTCGTCAACTTGGTTAAATTTGGTAGATTCAATGAAGCTAGAAAAGGTGACTGCGAGGTTGTAGCCATTTCCACTTGTGAAAACACAATGTTCTGGTTAGGAATAGGGCTTTTATGCGACATACCCTACTATGCATTCGACTGGATTCTCAAATGGGTAGCACTCCTCTGCCCTCTAGGGGTTGTGGGAGGAGTGGTGTGTGGTGTGGCATTGGGAGACTGACCATGGTTCCTAACTAAAGTTGCCCCAATAAAGGATGAACCAATAATGGTGGTAGTGTTCCGTCTTTGATGCCTAAATGGTGAAAGACATGGAACCCCTCCCGGTAATGGGGGGAGGTCCAAAAGACGTCTAGGTTGATGAAGTCCCGTTGGGTCTATTCTAGCGTTGACTAGGTATGGCTTTCAAAATATTTGAGAGGATAGAGATTATAATCAAATCAAAAGTCTGATCACATACATAAAAAAAAAGCAAAAATAAATAAAATTTCTCTTTATATTAATCCTATGTGATCAGTCAATAAAAAGATATGGTTTTTTCTTGTTTGCGTATGATACTCAAATCCTGGAAGACCTATTTGTCCTCACACACTTAAATGTAACTGGGCCTTGAGAATATATCTTACGAGTGTTGGCACAACGTCCCATAATAGCTGGTGACACCCCTAGTCAGCCGAAGAAAATCCACCAAGGTAAGGGTAGAGGATCTAGTGCTTGCCTGCACCATAACCTATAGGGAAAGGATTCCCTAATTTTGTCCACTAAGTATGACCATCCCACATGAGAGTTCGAGTCTTGGGATTCTTGGTAATTCAGTCAACAGTACCGAGTATCAGCCAGGTCAGGTAGCCCCAACTGATACCTGCCCGCACTACACCTAAGCCTAACCCCCTCTGAATCAGGCCTCTGCCATGCTCGAGTTTTCTTTTCTGTGGGTTGGTAGGTGGATTTGAAAGCTCCCTAAATATTCAAGTTTCAACTTCTATGTTTCAAGATGAAGAATGATCAAGGTGGCTTATTGGATTCCTACCCCCTTGATCCTAACTTATATTATAAATTATTTTGTGGCTCGTATGGGGATAATTTAGTGAGTTTTGTTAAGTTAGTTTTAGGTGTCTTTGCTTTGCTTAGTGTGTGGATGTGTGTGAGAAAAAATTGAGCAAGAATATAGTTCGAACGTGTGGATATGAGATGATCCTTTTCAAAATCCCTTATTTAAACTATGTTCTATTGTTCCTTGCTCAAAGGAAAAACATGCGCGAATATGGGCCGCTTTCAATTTTTCCTAGTCAATATATGTGATCAACTATAGGGAGATGGTGAGTTGTGAATAGAGAGTGTTCATATGCTTTCCTAGAATCATCGGAGGGTGCAAAGGCAGTAGAGATTACTTGCTCTTCTATCGACAATTCGGTTCTGGTCCCAAAATCCTAGTGCAAAAATTGAACTAAACTAATGACTTTTACACTAGAAAAAAGAACTAGCTAAGCATGCGTGGACTTGGGCCACTTACTTTGGATAATTATCTAGGTGTTTTGGTACCTAGATTTTCAAAACATAATTTTTTTTGGAATGCAAGTTAATTTTCCTCCTACTTAAACTATGTGTTAACTTTGTAAAAATAAACTTGAAATAAAACCAACACCAAGCCTACCAAAAGTAGCCAAGAGTGAGTTTTAGCAAGCTGCGGGGGACCTCAACATGTGCTGGAAGACGTATTATGGGATGCTAGGCACCTTTACAAGTAGGAAAAGATGAAAATATTGGAGAAATTTCTCATTCTATTTTCTGCGTGCAAAAGGCTGAAACAGGTGTGATTTCTAGGCACAGGTAAGCTCTGAATTCACGCCTTGTGGTGCGCTTGTCTATGAGAAGTGCGTGAAAATTCCTACAAATGTAATTTTTTGGAGCTTTTCTGCTTCAGTCTTTCACTAGGGATGATCCAGGCAATGAAGGAGAGAAAGGGGGCAATTCCAACCCAACTCCACGGCAAAGACGGAGGTCTCTGCAAAAAGGCACTACCACATAACCTTGGAAATAAAAATTAGTGGAGTCATCGATCCTGTGTTAGTGTGTTTGGTGCACGTATGTACAAAATCACACCAACTTAAGGGGTGTGGTATTCCCTCTTAAGTTACTGGTCACATAAAGAAAATATATGGAGTCAAGCAAGTTAGTGGAACATGCTAGAACATAAACATACTAGATAGAGAAATAGCATGCATATTCAAACATAAAAATTAAACTAAAACTAAAACAAATAACACAAAAGCTCTAAATAGAGTCAAGCAACTTCAATAATCCAAATGGTGGTGCTTACGTCCCCTCTTATTGAGTGCTGGTAGGAATAAGAATGAGACTTTAACCCATTTGCCAAGGGGCCCTTAGAACTTGGGGTTCTAAGTCTCGATGCAAGGATGTCTTTACTTTAGAGTTTCCTTGGCGCAAATTCTCCCTCTATCTACTATGGTGGACTAGAGTTTTTGGATGGCCAACAACTGATCCCTTTCTATGTAATATCCCAAATAGAAATAAACAATAATATAAAGCACATAAACAAGAAAATACAGCAACTAGAAAGGCATCACATGAACCAGACACAATATGGATAGCACTGAGCCATTTTATTAAGTACTGAAAGATAAAATGAATACAAAGGTGATCAAAGTGATCGCACCTTGGCTTGCACTAGACAAGCATAGAAATACTCTCAGAATATATCATGAAATGGCTGCTCCCTCAATGACTGCGTAATCTCCAAGCTGTTGGTGTTGTTTCCATGCTGCTACTACTATTGCTACTACTGGAATGGACTGAATCTTTGGGGCTTCTCCCCACCTTAGAAAATTCTAAAACTTCTAGAATGGCCTCTACTCCCAAAACCTAGAAAAACCCAAAAATATTTTCAGAAATGGCCGACCCCTGAAAATAGCTCCCTTGAGGCTCTACATTGCTCCTCAAGGAGGGATGATGGCTCTGAATGAACAGCTCCAAAAGCTGGTTCATAACTCCACCAAAACACTAGAATAGGAAAGGGTTGGGCCCTTATCCACTATCCCAGGCTAAATCCACCTCAAACTCCCAATCCGGAACAACCTCTCCACATGACTGCCTCCTCCCTCTCACTGACTGCACTGTCTCTCTACGTGGGTGCTCCTCCCGTGATAGCTGAAACTCCCACTAAAAAAATAAGGATGGAACTCCTCACCGGAGAAGGCACTCGAAGTCCCTTGGGGCTGAGGTTGGGATCTCCGAACGAAGACACCCGGTGTACTGAAAAGTACATGTAGACTTTTCTAAACAGCAAGCGTGCTCAATGTCAAGAAGACAATTCTCAAAATGCATAATCAAAATGAATGAGAATGAGGGGACCCTTCCTCCTTTTATTCTTGGTGAGCCTCTCCCTCACCTAGGCCCCACCAATCCCTACGCTGCCACTTGGCCACTAGGCCTCGCCTTGATAATTAGATATGTCTCCTTAGTGACTTTAGGGAATGATTTTATCCTAAGTGTGAGCTTAGTGCTCCTTCACCCACTTCATTTATATTTTAACTTTATAAAGGAAAAATTAGTCAAAATTAATATTTCCAATTAGCTACTGCTAATTGGGAATATTACAGTCCTCCCCACCAAAAATTTCTTTTCCTCAAGAAATTCCTAAACAAGCCTCCTCTCTAGCTGATGCTCCCCACCATCACTGTAAAATGTGCCTGGGTCCCAAATGCACCACTGAATCTTCCCTGTCCTCTGTATCACCCTTATATGGATGGATCTCTCAATGCCGGGATCCCAAGCCATCCTGTCCAACATGAAGCTCCACCTGCTCCACTCACCATCCTGCCATGCTAATGAAGTCCACCACTTCATCAATGACTCGCTAAAACCCGATGGAAGATATACATGATCTCCCCATGTAGTATACAGCTCACACCGAGAGTTTATCGAGCTGTGTAGAGTTGTAATGCTCAAGTATCCTGCTAATCTCTTAGAGGTACCACCATGCTAATGTTGTGCTACTCTGATCATGAAATACTCCCTGTCATGCGCAAACTGTATCCTCCTCTCCTGAGACCTAGTGGCAAGAGATCTATGAGAGACAAGCTCATCCAGACCAGGAATCACCATGATGCCAATACCTACCCTTCCGAATGCAGCTTTGAATCTATGCAGCAACATAGAAAGTTTACCTTTCCATCCAATGAAGGCCTCTGTGTACCCCCATGTGCCAACCCAACAGTGAACTAGATCATTCTCTGTCCTGACTCCGACCATCATGAGACAGAATGGGCTATCAATCAACTGAATCTCTACATCCCATAGTCGGACCTGCTGCACCATAGCTCTAAAAACTGCAGGAATTCCTCCGTGTCTCATCTCTAGTCCCTGCTCGTGACCAATATAGAGGGTCCATATATCATGGGAAAATATGATGCATGCTAACCTACCTTGTGTCAGCCATTGTGTAGTACCGATGACCGTTGGAAGCCATATGTGAAAAATAGCCACCCCCTGGATGCAATCAATAAATAGATATTTTATACTAATAATTGACTCAAGATATGTGGATCCCTCCTGTCCCTGCCAACCATCTCCACTAGATCTTCCATCCACCCTCTCAATAATGTGTCTATACATAGTCTGGAGCCCAGACACATACTGCAATGCTACCTCTACTGTACCCAAAATCCTCTACTCATGAATGGTCTTGACATGCCCTGAGAAAAGAGTGACGCATGTCTCCCTCAGGACCCGCTCCCCAAGCGTAGGCTCAACGATGACTGATGTGCCACCCCTGCAGAGGATCATCTCATCCCCTAACCTGTGGCTATCAAATAGCGCACCGACCCAGTGCCACTGCTGTGAAGTCTCTCCCCTAGTGTGCTGAGTGTCATCCAAATATCTTGGGTGAGCCTCATGTACCCCACTGCTCATGCCCAAAGTGCTAAAGGACAACAACAAAATTGACTGTGCCTGTGAGTGATGTAGAAGAGGGTCAGGTGTGTGAGTCCCCAAAGATACCGTCAAGTATCGCTCATCTATATCCCCATCGATCCTGGGTGAACTAACCCCAAAGGTAAGCCCGGTGTCCCATTCCGTGAGTCTCCCTAGAGACAATACTCTAAGACCCTGTTGTGCAGCACCGTACACCCTTGCATAGCACTGATCATCCATGTACTCCTCGACATGCCACTGCACAGTGATGTATACCATTGTACACTGTTGGATACCCCCTACTACTACTGTACCACCCTGTACCGTCTCGTGCCTTGTCTGTGTCAAGGCATTGGTCACTCCTTGCATGTTCTCAATGTGATGTAGGACACTCCTACTCCACAATGTAGTCCCACACACTATGGTACACCACCATGCAACTCCATGTCCACCAGTAGTCCACTGCTCAATGCTAGAGGCTCCCACACATCCTTGGATGTGATGACCTATAGTTGTGTCTCTACATGTCGGACCACCCCCAATGGGTATCATCACCTCCATTGTTGCATCATTATACCCGCCGATGAATGGATCATCACTCCAAACCCTCCTCGAGGGGTCCGAGAAGTAAATATCCCTATTTGTCAGTAGTGATACCACCACTGCTCTTCTCTGTTGTGACCTTTATGCCCCGCAAAAATTAGGTGAAGAATCCTTGGCTCCATACAAGGGACCATCTGGTGGCCTGCCAATGCTGCCTCCTCTGACAAGCTCCTGCCAAGGTATGTTGATCACCCTGTGATTCCGCATATACGTGTCATACCAGGACAACCTAGGGAGTCTCCCTATAAACTAGTTGGCCATTGGAGCTGACTGAAACTCCCCTAGTAAATGTGCATTCTCAATTGCTAGGCCAACTGTACCCTCCAAGACATAGTCAACCAACCTATCTGGGAAACGACAGGTAGTCCCACCTAGATCCCAATTCCAGTCTGGGGTTCCTATATTCCCAACACCTGGAAACTCCTGCTGAACTATACCCGGGTCCACCAATATCTCCATAGCCCACTCCATCGGGTACCAACTCAAAATCTCTCGCCATCCAACCTCAAAATGTGGATGTTGCACGCTGTGCAACTTCGATCATCTCGTCCCGCTAACCAAGTCAACATATGAGATCTGACTAGGTGGATCCGCCTCTCTCTCTCCAATGGAAAGAGGTGACCCAAAAATGCTGCTAGCCCCGTCTATGCATTCCTAAAGGGGGCTGCTCTGACACTCCAATGTGCCCTCTAGCTGTACCATTAGGGAATCCAGCCATTCCCCAATGTGGGCCAACTTGGGCGCTGATTTAGCACAAACCACTCTCATGCCCTCTAGCTCTTCGTTCTATAACAAAATAGTCTCTCATACTGATGTGGCATTCCCTTTCAAAAATAGAAGGTCGGCTCAAAGCTGATGACACCGTTGTGTGCGACCATCATCTAATACCTCTGTATCTCCTAGTGCCTCATCAAAGGTGGATACATCTCTTGGCACCTCACCCATATGTCATGCGCTTCTACCACCCGAAGACTCGGACACTACCCCGTTCATCACCTCAATGGATGGCACTACTGGGGTAAGCTCTACTCTCTCTACTAAGATGTCAACCAATATGGTCAAAGAAATCTCCAACACATGTGACCCCTGCATCATACTAGGTGTATCCATGTGCTCCCCATGATCCTGTGTGCCCTCATCCTCCAAGTGTGAGGTAGCCATTTTGATGGCTTCCCCCTCCATTATTCGGTCAAGCTGGAAATAGGTATCCAACTTTTCCACCTGATCTCGAACTATGAAATTAGTGGATCCATCATATGTGGGAAAAGGTGTCCTCCAGTGGTATGCTACAACTCTGAACTCTGCGTGCTAGACCCCCCATTGTTCCTTCCTCCGTCATCCTGCCTGAGCTGATAGTAATATCTGAAGGGAAAATTTTCTCTGAAGTTTTCCCCCATGGACTGCCATTCGCGGAAATAATCTCCAAAGGGTATATGATCATGCCGCCTACCTTTCTCACTCGGTACTGGAGGTAAGAATGTAGGCATCATGATCTTGGTTGGCCTACTGAAGGCTAGTGGGTGAGTGGCTGGTAAAGGGTGGTCATACTGTTGTGAAACCCCCAAAGTCTCCCGAACCAGGGATTCCTGATGGATGCTCTCATTCTTATTATGTTGTTTGAGTCTTTCCAACATTCCCTTTTGTCCTTTGGCTAAATCATTTAGGGCCTTAAAAATGTTACCAAAGGTTGCTTCCTTTTTTCTCTTTGACTCCCCCATATTTTCCACCTCTACTGCCTTTTTTGGGTAAGATTCTACCTACCCTCTTTGTTCATAGAAAAATATCCCCATGGCTGAGCCCGGGCCCAACCAGTACACCAAAAGCTCGGATTGTTAGTGAGGGCGACATCCCAAGGTGTTAAGGGTGGGGTCTTAAGGCCCACCGAAGCATTTGAGGGTGGGGACCCTCGCGTAGTACCACTCATTACATAGGCCCCAGACACGTGACTGTGGGCCCTACCCGCACACGGGACATTACAGCCCACCACGCTCCATGAGTCTCGACCTTGAGACCTCGGCTCTAATACCACTGTAATATCCCAAATAGAAATAAATAGTAATATAAAGCACATAAACAAGAAACTACAGCAACTAGAGAGGAATCACATGAACCAGACACAATATGGAGAAGGCTGAGCCATTTTATTAAGTACTAAAAGATAAAATGAATACAAATATGATCAGAATGATGGCACCTTGGCTTGCACTAGGCAAGCGTAGAAATAATCTCAGAATATATCGTGAAATTCTTCTCCCTCAATGACTGTGTAATCTCCAAGCTGCTAGTGTTGTTGCTGTGTTGCTACTACTACTGCTACTGCTGGAATGAACTGAATCTTTGGGGCTGCTTCCCACCTCAGAAAATTCTGAAACTTCGGGAATGGCCTCTACTCCCAAAACCCAGAAAAACCCAGAAATATTTTCAGAAATGGCCAACCCCTGAAAATAGCTCCCTTGAGGCTCTACGCTGCTCCTCAAGGAGGGACACTGGCTTTGAATGAAAGACTCCAAAAGATGGTCTGTAACTCCACAAAAACACTATAATAGGAAAGGGTTGGCCCCTTATCCACTATCCCGAGCTGAATCCACCTCAAACTCCCAATGTGGAACAACCTCTCCACAATACTGCGTCATCCCTCTCATTGGCTGCATTGTCTCTCTGTGTGGGTGCTCCTCCCGTGATAGCTACAACTCCCACTGAAAAAATAAAGATGGAACTCCTCACCCAAGCAGGCACTCAAGGTACCCCGGGGCTGAGGTTTGGATCTCCGAACGGAGACACCCGGTGCATTGAATAATATGTGAAGACTTTGCTAAACAGCAAGCATGCTCAATGTCAAGAAGACAATTCTCAAAATGCATAATCAGAATGAATGAGAATGAGGGCAACCTTCCTCCTTTTATGCTTGGTAAGCCTCTCCTTCACCTAGGCCCCACCAATCCTTGCACTGCCACTTGGCCACTAGGCCCCACGTTGCTAATTCGATATGTCTCCTTAGTGACTTTAGGGAATGCTTTTATCCTAAGTGTGAGCTAAGTGCTCCTTCACCCACTTTATTTATATCTTAACTTTATAAAGGCAAAATTAGTCAAAATTAATATTTCCAATTAGCTGCTGCTAATTGGGAATATTACACTCTATCTCTGCTCCGGATCACAAACTGCTGGTATTGCTTGGGGAAATTCTGGCTAGCATAATAATGTGCTCTCAAGTTGTTCATCTCTTGGTGGCCTCTTATAGGAGAATTCAAATCCTCCTTCCCTCTCTTGGTACATTGTGGATAGTGACCCAAGAGAGGAGGGTGATTCCATTGTGTGCCACATTTATTCCATTGTGTGTTTCCTTGATGTCCTAAGGAGGCTTGGGTGGTTGTCCTTAGGCGACTTCAAGTGTGGAATCAATGTCCTTGATGTGCCTTGTGGTCCTAGAAAGTGACTTCCACCACTCCCAAGATTGTGTGCTTTTTGGGTCAAAAGGCGCGCAAGGGCGCGTTTATCAAAGGATTTTGTGCGCAAAAAAAAAATTGACTAGTCTTCTTGTACGCAATTTGATTTTTCCTCAAACCTTTGAGATTTTTTAAATACTTTCAGATTCTATAATGTCTCCCAGCCCTGTAAATCCTTCTGCCTGACATTAAATAATGTCACCTTTTCTTGTACAATTTTTCATTGATAACAGTGGCAATACAGCGTGCTGCCAAATATCCTAATATGGCTCACCTTTGTCTTTCTGCCTCTGAGCACACTCTCAGGAGTTACCTTCCCCAATGCTCTATGGGGTACTCTGTTCTTCACATATACAATTGTATTGAAGGCATCTACCCACAAAAATTTGGGCATATCTTGGTCATATAACATTGCCCTTGCAGCTTCTATAATGGTCTAGTTCTTCCTTTCTGCAACTCCATTATTCTCTGGATTATATGGAGTTGTCCATTCTCTCTTGATGCCTTCCTTTGTGCAGAAACTGGTGAAGTCTTTATCGATATATTCTCCACCATTATCTAACCGCATATTCTTGATCTTCTTTCGTGTTGAATTTTCTACCAACGCTTTGAATTCTTTGAAATGTTCAAAGACTTCATCTTTGGTTTTGAGAAAATAGATCCAAGTCTTTCCGGAATGATCATCAATAAAGGTAGAAAAATAATTTTCACCACTGAGAGTAGTTGTGGACATTGGACTGCAAATATTTGAGTGTATTAACTCCAATACGCTCTTGGCCCTACTTCTTTTTCTTGGAAATGCTACTTTAGCATACTTCCATAGTACGCATCCCCTGTAGACTTCATCTCTCCTTGTGTTGAGTTCTGGAGCTCCCATGAAAGTCTTCTTGAGAATATTAAAGGCTCCATGATTAGATTCCCCATCCTTCTTTGCCATAATTCATTTAAATCTCTTTTGTTCGTATTGGCAATCAGAGCCACAGGGGATTCAAGATGGAGCTTATATAGTTTATGACTCCTTACTCTGATTTGTTTCTTCTTGTTCCAGCTACGATGTTTGACATAAACTTTATTGCCAATAAAGTATAATTCATAACCCTTGTTCTAGAGCTGAGACAGTGAGATAAAATTCATTCCCAACCCTGGTACATGCAGAACGTTTGTGGCATGGATCTTTTTGCTAGCTTCTGTCTGAATTATTATGGTACCTCTTCCAACGGGGGTACACTTGGTCTTGTTTCCCATAGTAATCTGGAAATTCATATTTTCTTCTTGGTAGCTCGAAAAAAATTCTCAAACCCCTGTCATATGAACATATGCTCCACTATCAATATACCAAACACCTAGAGGAGTCGTGATTGACACACAAGCGAGATCCTCCTCTAGTCTGGATGCCAACAATGTCATGTCATGCTCCCTCTGCATTTTTGAGTGCTCTGGAGGACTATGTTAGTCCTTCTAACTGCGTGAGACCTTTCGAATGTTGGATTTTTGGTCCATAGAAGATCCTCCCTTTTTGTCTTTAACCTTTTTCTCTGATACCATGTGAAATTTTCAGATCTGAAAATTATTACTGCAATGATTGATTTATTTAACCTACTTATTAGATAGGCTATATAAAAAAGATTCAGTAAATTTTGAAATAAACACAGTTGCAGTACTTCACTCTAATAAAAAGCAAAATAATAGAAATAAAACATGTAGCACAATAGAAACAACCATATGAACACAGTTATTTTTGGACAATTGTCCCTGGAAAAACCCAATGTGGAAAAAATGGTGCAGTAGATGAGGGTTTGTATTTATCTTCAACAATGAAAATATCTTTTACAGAAGTCTCTGTGAGAAAAATAAAATAGCATACACCTAGCATGAATTTTCTGAACACTCTGGAAGTATTCCCGACTCTCAGGATGTCCTTCTACACCCTTTGCGTCATCCTGCGTAGCTATTCTACGCAGTCCCTCCCTATACTACAAAACTCTGCGTGGAGGGATTGATGTTGCTGCTCATCACTGCCTTCCCTTCACCCTTCTATTTTCTGATTCTCTATCAACTAAATTCTCTCTCCTCCTTCTGCCTCTACAATCCCGCTTCTACAAACTCACCCACTAAAATCGAATTATCTTACTTCAGAATTGATTTCCTTTAGGTACTGAGAATGTCCCCGACTTGATTTCCAAATGACCCTAAAGCCTCTTCTTATAATATTCTTGGTGATGAATCAATGACCAATATTATATCTTTAATCAATGGCTAAGATTAAAAGATGACTTGATCTCCTTTTTCTAGAAGATTCACACTCTGCTTTGTTTTTTTTTCACACAAATTCTGTTATGATGTATTATCAGAAAAAGAGTAGAGGAAGGAAGCTTCCTCGATACAAATCACTCCACACAGTTTACAAGATAGAATTTTCTATTGGGGCTATGTTGCTCCTAGAGTACTTCTGTTACTACTACTTCTATCTAGCCTTTCTGAAGTGGATACTTTTACACTTGTGATATATTTCCTTACAAACTGTTCTAATAAGAGTATACATTTTTATTTCATATTTAAACTGGATTGTCGCCTATTGACCTGACAACAAGACATATAAAGCCTTATAAGGAGAGAGATCATTTGTTAACTGTGTTCTCGCTGTCTCTATGACCACTTCCTTAGTCCATAGAGTTGGATCCTTGCTCTGATCTTTTGGTGACGGCTTATTGTAGAAAAATGATTGTCCCTTCCATATGGTTACAACGATTTTTCACCTCCATTAATTCCTTGTTGCATGTGTTCCATTGCTCGCGGAAGAGAGCCATTTCTACTTTAGTGCGCACTTTATCTTGTTGTATTTGGTTCCTCAATTTTTCAATCACCACTCTATGTGATTTGCAAAATGAGCAGGGATGATTTTTATCTTCAGAAGAGTCCATGAGCTTAAGGGTGGGAAGAAAAACTGAGTTGCTGCCTTCTCTTTGAGTTGAGGATGTTGTTGTTTTGTAATTATCAGTAATGGAGCCTTTTATGTTGAACGCGTTGCTATCTTCTCCATTGGCTGCGCTGTTGCCTTATTTGTTGGATGTGTTTTTTCCTTTACTGTTGAGAGACTTTCTGATGGCAGGTATGGAGAATGAGATGATGAATTTTCCCAAGTGGAGAGGAACTAATGGGCGAGGGGGGAGGATGCGAGAAGGAGGATGAGAGATGAAGACACTGTGAGAGTGAAAAAGTGATAAATAGAGAGCCAACACCCAGAATGACCGTGGGAAGAAAAAGCGCCCACGATTGAGTGAGGGATTGTTGTGGAGGACCGAACAGGGGCTAGAAGGGGCTAATCTTGAGAGCAGGAATGAGGAGGGGCTGAGTAGTTGGGAAAGATATTTCACATGATACCATTAAAAAGAAACAAATGAGGAGAATATCAGACTAAGCGGCCTATATAATAAAATATGATCGAAGCAATGATGAAGGGTCACGGGAAGGAAGCTGAGTTTTTGAGATTGGGCACTGTGTGAAAGGATGCGGAATATATTTGAAGGATTGCGAATGTGAGATTCGATGGTATTATTGTAAGAGTATTCAGATTATTGGGTCATATCATGACTGCGAAGTGATTTTCTATGTATGGATGGTAATGCATAATGGAAAATGGAGATAGAGAAGCCATCATGGAATAGGGAGGAGGGTGGTATACCCATCTATTTTAGCATAACCAGTGTTTCTATGAACTCCTTCATTGGCGTGGATGTCTGCTTGATTGTTATTGATTCTCAGGATATGATAGTAATCTGTCTTTCCAATATGATTTTCAAATTGTTTGGCTCTGAGCAAGATTTGGAAGAGGGGTGCGTTTTTTGGGAAAGTACCACTCACCATTGCATGGATGATAATGGAGGAGTCTCCTAGAATTATTGCATTGAAAATTTTCCTGTGTCTAAGAATTTTCATGCCCAGAAGTAGGCCATAAGCCTTCGCTTTGTTTTTGGACATTTTCCCCATCCCCCAGTTGTATTAGATATGACAGGAATTGTCTCTGAGGGATATTACTCCACCTGCTCCCGCTTTGCCCGTATTTTTATTTGAGGATCCATCGAAGAAGAGGCAGGGAATGTTGAGGGAATTGATCCACCTTTGGAACTCCTCCTCATCCTTTCTTATTTTCCAAGTTGGGTGAGCCTTTGTGACTTTTACCATTTGGCGAATTGTGATCTTGTTGAGAGAAAAAATGATCCAGTTTATTTCATCATGCTACAATTGGTTCATATCTATTCCATATAGCCCTTTAGCTGAAAGAAACTCTGTTATCTACCCCCAAGCCTTGGAGGTCACTGTGTTCATTGCTGTATTTTTGTTTTTGAATACTTCCCCATTCCTAGCAAGCCAAATTTTCCAGCATAGAAAGGAGGGGAGGCTGACCCAGAACCTTGGGATTGTGGTTTTGTTTTTAAAAGAGTGGGGATAATTGATCCTCCATTTTCTTATGAACTGGTTTAAGGGGAGTCTGTCATTCAAGTTTGCATCAATAGGAGACACAATTTGCTCCCAAGACTCTCTAGAGAAAGGGCACTCTAGGAAGAGATGTTGAATGGTCTCTTCAACCTGCAAGCAAAGAGGACATTGAGAGGGACCATAGATTCCCATTATTTTTAAATTCTCCACTGTGAAATATTTGTTGTGGAGAAGGATCCATAAGAAAATATTTATTTTTGGGAGGGTTTCCACCTTCCAGGCATACTTCCAATACTGCCATTCTTGTTGCCTCTCATGTTCTTAGACCTTTTCGTATCCTAACTTAACTGTAAACTCTCCTCTTGTAGGGATCCAGAAGTAGGCGTCTTGAGTATTTTTGGCTATAGGAGTAGCTCCCAATAAGAGAGAAATCATGTATTTACATTATTCAGAGAGTTTGATGGGCAAGTTGGGTCTATCCCAATGTTTCCAAGTGCCATCATTCTCCCATTTGGATATGTCCCCCAATTTAGTGTAGCCTTCCCCTGTCATCTAGCTCTTTAAATCATTGATATCTGGATTGTTGCCTAGGGGAGGGATTCCCATTATCCTATCTGTCCATAGGTTGATTCTTCCTCCATTTCCAGGCCTTGTTGAGATGTTTTCCTTGATCATAGAAATTGTGTTGGAGATGAGTTTCCAGATTTGAGAGCATGGTCTTATGGGAGGGCTTCTTTCCAATTTGGAAATTCTTTGAGCATTGAGATATTTTTACTCTAAGGCTGCTTTCCCCAGAGTCTATCTCCAGTGGGGAACCTCCAGGAAATCTTGGTTTTGAGAGCCAGGTTCATAGTCCCAGGAGTTTTAATGGATATACCTCCATTTTTGTAATGGGTTGTAACTTGGTTCCGATTGACAAGGCTGAATTTTTTTTTCAGATTTACCTCCCTGCCATAAGAAACTTCTGATGATGATCTCAATTTGCTTGTGAATTCTTGATGGTGTTGCTATTAAGGAAAACTGATATAAAGGCAGAGATGAAAGTATTGATTTGATGAGAATGATTCTTCGTGCTTTGATTAACCATATCATCCCCCATGTTTGGATTTTATTTTTCATCTTTTCTACATATTTGCTCCATATTTCGGTCTTTAGATTTTTCTTGGTGATATTTAGTCCAAGGTATTGGAAGTAGCTCCAGTTATTCTAGAAGGGAATTTCCAGAATTTGAGACATTCGTTGGAGAGTTCTTGGAGGGGTATTCCACCTATAAATAAAAATTTTCCCATTTTTAATCAACCCTCTCGAGACATCCATGAAACTGTCTAGGATGGTTTTGAATCTTCTGGCAACTATTCAAGATGCACCTCCCATGAGAAGGGTGTCATCTGCAAATAAATAATGATTAATTCTTTTGGTTCCTCTTCTTATGGTGAGGCCTTTCAAGGAAGAGTTTATTCTGCTGTGTTCCAATTTTCTGCTAAGAGAATTAGCCATTAGAATGTAGAGAAAAGGAGACAAGGGACAACCTTGTTGGAGACCACTAGAGCTTTGTAAATACTCACAAGGCCTTCCGTTAACAAGAGGGGATATCCATGGTCCTGTAGTCCATGCTTTGATTGTGTCAATGAAGTCTTTGGAGAAGCCAAATCTATTTAGGACAACAGCAAGGTAGTTGAGATTGACTCTATCAAAAGCGTTGGCCATGTCCATTTTTAATATAAAGCCTTGTTCATTTCGAGAGAAGCTTGAGTGAAGGGCCTCTTGGACAAGGATTATATTGTCAATAATTTGATGATTTGGGACAAAACCTCCCTAATTTTCTAAGATGAGGGTGTGGAGAATAGGTTTGAGTCTTCCGGCTAGGATTTTGGAAATTATTTTAAAGGAAGCATTACAGAGGGAGATTGGTCGGAATCTATTGAGAGTGGAAGGACAAGGGTATTTCAGAATGAGGGCGAGAAAGGTAGAATTAGTGAATCCTCCCACCTTTTTCTTTTTGATGACGTATCTAATAATTTTTAAAAAATCATTTTTTATTGTTTGCTAGAAGGTGTGGTAGAAAGTGATAGTGAAAACATATGGGCCCGGTGCCTTCTCTGGGTGTAGGTCCCAAACAACTGTCATAAATTCCTTTTCCGTGACTTCTCTAGAGATGTTTTTATTTGTTTCCTCATCTATTAATTTTGGAATATGCATTAAGAATTCCTCCAGATTTGCTTGATTGTATACAACTGTTAGAAGAGTTTTAAAGTGTTGGAATAATTCCTTTTCAATGTCTTCTTGCCCCTTTATTTCATTCCCTCCTTCTCCCATGATTTTTTCTATATTGTTTTTTATCATTCTTGTTTTTGCTAAATTATGAACGAAGGCAGTGTTTTTGTCTCGAGCTTGTATCCATAGTTGCCTTGAATTTAGCCTCCATGTGTCTTCCTCTTGTCTAATATTCCGGTAAATTTTCCAATGAATCTCTTTTTCCTTTGCTTGGCTTTCGGCTGTGTTATCCATGTTTTCGATTTCCTCTTGATTTTTTGTTAATTCTTGCAACAATTCTTATTTCTCTCTATGCAGTTCCTTATGGTTGGCCTTAGCCCAATATTTCAATCTTACTTTGGTGGATTTTAGTTTCATTTCCCATATGTAACTAGGAGAACCATTGATTTTCTGTTTCCATATTTTCGACCTCTTGTTTTACCTCTTCATGGCTACTCCATAGCTGGTTATATTTAAACGGAAGAGGTCCAAAATTTTCAGCGATTCCAAGTTCAATGGAGACCAGTTTATGGTCTGAGGCTGTTGATGGAATGATTTTTTAGGGGACTTTGTTGTAGCTGGCCACCATGTTGTCCCTAATGACAATTATGTCCAACCTCTCTTTGATATTGGCCTTCCCTAGTCTCCTGTTATCCCAAGTGTTGTAATATTCCCAATTAGCCATGAGCTAGTTAGAATATTCAATTTTGTTTTGCTGATTTTTTTAAAGAATAAGAGGAAAAAGGAGGTCCATAATTATCCTTAATAATGAATAAATCAATGCCAAATGTAAAAGAGATAAATCTTGGCAGCTTAATTAAGCACCCTTGGTGTGAAAAGGGGTTGGATCACTTTGACTGGGTCAAGCTTGACCAAATCAATAGCGTTGTCATGGAGGAGTGGTCATCAATGAAAGACAATGAAGTTTTAGATGGAGATGCTTTGTGTGGAAGTAGTGCCTTTGTTGAATGGGGCTTAGGGTTCGCAAGCTCATATCTTATTTAAGGAAGAGGATGGCAGCCATATTCATTATGTTTGAGTATTTTATATTTCTGAATATATCGTCTATTTAGACATATATCTTTCTCTTGTTGTTTAGCTGAGATAGAGTGATGTTTAGCACAGGGTGTTCCTGGTCGGGAATCCCACCTCTTTCCTTGAGAGGCCTCTTGGAAGAGTTTTTGTACTAAATTTTCCACTATCAGGCTTAAGGCCAAGCTTCATATTTAATTTAAAACATAGATCCTATTGAGGGTTTGGTTGTTTTGTAGGTTGCAACAAGTGGAGACTAGATCTCTAGATCTAGGCCATTTCATTGCTCATTTTCAGTGGAGGAGGCTTCCTTTCCATTGGGAGGATATTATTGAAGGGCTTTGTGCTTATTTTTAGATCTCGGCATCAGGCCAACTGGTTATTCATCCCTACAACGCAATTTACTTCAAGATCTGCGTTATTTCTGTAGGAGGAGTTGCAGGGTGGTTTAGCACACAATTTGGAAAGTTGATTTTCTAGTGAAGGGGATTTGCCTTTCACTTAGAGGATCTATTGGAGGAGGCTATTGTATTGATCATATCAAATCAGAAAAACTTTCTAGGTTTGTATTTTGCAGTAGATCTACAACCTTAAAGCTTAGATCTACAACTTGTATATGGTGTTTTGCTGAAAACCCTTAAGGGGTTCTTCAAAGGAGGTTGTATAGTGCTTATATATGCAATAGATCTATATTTTGAGGCACATATCAGCCCTATATCTGATTTATAATCATTTTTTGTAGCAGAGCTAATAAAATAATGTTGTAAGGGTCTTCTAGCTTTTATACATGATTGCAGCACCTCATATTGGGCGATTTTGTCCATTGGAGGCTTGCACTTTCTTTTTATGCATATTATGGCCCATTTATCATGTATGTTTTTCTACTTTTATAACATATGAAAGGTATCCATATTGGCCTCTTGCTTTTAAATGATGATTTACACTATTATTCCAACATTTTGCACTATATTCCTGCTTTTCCCATTTGGGAATATTACAGTGGTATCAGAGCATAATCTTGGCACAACCTTTGCATATTGAAAAGCCAATATGTTATCTGAAGAAGGAAAGCCTATTACTGATAGAGAAAAGAGGTATCAAAGAAGAAGACACAAAAATTTTGATTATACAAATGACAAAGAAGATAAGGGTAAAATTCCTTTATCTAGAGGAGAAGATGAAGAGAATGAGTTCCCTAACATCCTTCTTAGAGCCATGCAAGATATTGCTAGAGAGATAAAAGAAATGAGGATGGAGAGATACAAGGAATCCCCTAAAGGATTTCATCATGGTTAAGGCTTTGGCATATCTCACCACTGGAATGACCAACCAGTGCATCAACCACAAGTTTCCCAATGCTCTACTATGCCTACATTTTTTGCTGTGGGAAATGAAGGGTTTCAAGAGAAAGAATCCCTTCAAGACTATTTTATGGAGTGTGAGTCTCAAACTCAAAGATTCAAGGACCACTTGAGTTTGCAATTTTTTTTCAAATAAAGGACAATAGAAGACCAAGGAATTACAATAGAGGTTTTGGATTCATTCAGAATCATGATCGACACCACACTATGGGCAGATTATTTTTTACCCAGCTTTGATGGGTCATCCAAGTGCACTACCAAATCATGGGTAGAGAAAATTGACATCTAATTTCAGTTGAACAAGGTTCCAGAAATGGAGGCCATTAAGATTGCAGTGCTGCACCTTGAGGGTGAAGCACATGACTAGTGGTTCCATGGCTTGTCTACATTGGGTCATGCCAATGTGGCTGCCTATTTAGAGTTCACTAGAAGGCTAGTGGAAAGAGTTGATAGAAGATATCCTGAAGCACCATTCATGGGGCTTGCAAAGCTAAAACAATCAGGTAATCTAGAAACTTACATTTCTAAATTTTTAAGACTTTTTGTTATGGTTCCTGATTTATCTACAACAAGAAGGGTGTATATGTTCATTGATGGGTTAGATGAACCTCTTCATGGGTTGGTTAATTCTACCAAGCCCACTACCCTACAAGATGCCATTGAAAGGGCTAGAGACATTCAATATGCCTTGCCAAAAGCAAAGGCAACAATTCAGCATAAGCCCTCTTTTCCATCAAAGGGAAAATAAGAGAAGGCTCCTCCTTCAAAGGAGAGTCAATATAGGAAACCTCTTGATGATGATGTCCGGAAAGACTTGAGGAGGAAGATTTGCTTCACATGCCAAGAAGCTTGGGCTCCCAGAAAAAGATCTGCATTAAGAAAGGCACATTACATAGAGGTCTTCTTAGATGATGAGGAGGAAGAAGAAGATGAACCAAGAAGAGGTCACAACACTAACACTGCAGGAGATGAACCATCACCATCAGGATATGGGAATGGAGAATTTGCTCCTATTGGAGGGGCTCTTGCATCATTGAGAGGAGTACCTAAGTACTTGACCTTAAGATTCAAAGGTTCCATCTTCAATCAGAGGGTTTTTGTTTTGGTTGATAGTGGGGCTACCCACAATTTTATTGATTCCCAACTAGTACAAAGGAGGGCAATACCCACTGATGCTTTTGAGGGATTTTCTGTTTTGGTCCTAGAAGATAGAAATATGAAATGCATGAATTATGTTCCATCATTATCAGTCACCATGGGAACATATACATTGACTGATCACTTCTTTGTGGTTGACATACCTGACACCAATGTGATATTGGGTGTTCAATGGTTGATTACTTTGGGGAAAGTCACCACTGATTGGGAGACTTTGCAGATGGAATGGGTGGATAGAAAGAGTGGAAAAAATCGAATGATAAAAGGCATGCACACATATCCCTCACATACAACTTCCACACAGAAATCAGAGATGGATTTGCACAGTGGAAGCAAGGACCTTACAGTCCCATCTATTATGATTATGAGATTGCTACATGGGACACAATTATTTAGTGGAAAACTACCTGGGAGGCCACCTGATTCAGATTTGGTGAGCAATGTATCACAAAATGATGCTCCAAGCATAGATCCAGGAGGGATGGGAGCATTAGTAGGCCATGATACATCGTTTAGAGTCTTGGGTGGACTCAAGGAGAAGGGGGACATTCTCCCAAAATCATCATTATCCACTCTCATTTTAGATTCTACGCTGTGGGAGGAGAAGCATGGAAGGAATGACCTTCCAAAATATACCTTTGGCATAGGAGATGTCAAGGAGAAGAACAGCCATATGATAGACATTCCTTTTGATAGATCATCAACGCTGTCACTATGGGAGATTGATCCATATTGGAAATCCCAACTATTGGTGGACTATTCCAAGGATCTTTTCACATGCATGATAATTGATGACCAGCTACATGAAGAGGGCTATTCATTCAAAGAAGGAGTCATCTAATATCATGGTAGGATATTCTTATATAGAACCTCCAAGCTTAAGGAGAAGTTTCTATAAAGAGCTTATGAAGAGTTCTTTTTCAACCACACTTATTCCATGAAGGCCTACAACACTATCATGGGAAGCTACACTTGGAAGGGATTTGAAGAAGAACTATATCAAGATTTTCAGAGATGCATGAACCATGTGGAGTTGGAAGAAAGACACGACTCTATGAAAGAGTTAATTCAACCACCTCTTTCCTCTTTTGGAATGAGAGGGAAAATATCTATGCACCACTCCATTTGTTTGAGGATAAATTTTGGGGAAGAAAATGCTTGTGTACCTAATGTTTTATTTGATGAACATATGCATTATTTTACCATGTATATGCAGGCCATAGCTCCAAGAAGGAGTATCATTCCATATAAACTTCATGGCTAGCTTTGGGCCACAAATTTTTTTGAACATGGCCACTCCCTTGGAGATCAAAGGGAGATTTTGTGTCATTGTGGGTGCATTCCTAAGGCACCAAATATATCTCACACTTTCAACCATGGTGAGATGACTTGAGCAGAAAGTAAGTGGTGGGGAAACCACTTACCACATCATGATCTGATGCATTCAGGAGATTTACTGCGCTGGTTCCATATGTGGGACTATGACCCACCTCCATTTATGAAAATTTCTATTTGTATGTACTTAGTTTTGATCCCATACATTGATGATGTACTTATACTTTTTATGGGAATGTTTTGAGGGAGGATGGGAGGTATGTATGTGACCTATGGGAGAGAAATTCTCCATGTTCACTATGCTACATGTTTCAGGGAGAGCATTGGGCAAACCATGTTTGTTTCATTTGAACTATTGTCTCCTTATGGGATGGATTATTTGCATCTCATGAGAAATTTGGAGGAGAAATTCATGGAGGGATGGATTGGTGAACACTTAGCTTATGAGGGAATATTATCACATGTTGGTGTCACCAATGGAGGAGGAGAAGAGTTGCAGCACTCACCTTTTCAGTCGCTTGAGGACAAGCAACATTTGGGAAGGGAGGACTGTAATATTCCCAATTAGCTATGAGCTAGTTGGAATATTAAATTTTTTTTTGTACTTCGTTTAAAGAATAAGAGGACAAAGGAGGTCCATAATTCTCCTTAATAGTGAATAAATCAATGCTAAATGTGAAAGAGATAAATATTGGAAGCTCAATTAAGCACCCTTAGTGTGAAAAGGGGCTGGATCACTTTGATTGGGTCAACCTTGACCAAATCAACAACGTTGTCATGGAGGAGTGGTCATCAATGAAAGACAACACAATTTTAGATGGAGATGCTTTGTGTGGAAGTAGTGCCTTTGTTGGATGGGGCTTAGGGTTTGCAAGCTCATATATTATTTAAGGAAGAGGATGGCAGCCATATTCATTATGTTTGGGTATTTGATATTTCTGAATATATGGTCTGCTTAGACATATATCTTTCTCTTGCTGTTTAGCTGAGATAGAGTGCTGTTTAGCACAAGGTGTTCCTGATCGAGAATCCCACCTCTTTCCTTGAGAGGCCTCTTGGAAGAGTTTTTGTACTACATTGTCCACTATCAGGCTTAAGGCCAAGCTTCATATTTCATTTACAGTGCAAATCCTATTGAGGGTTTGGTTGTTTTGCAGGTTGCAGCAAGTGGAGACTAGATCTCTAGATCTAGGCCATTTCATTGCTCATTTTCAGTGGAGTAGGCTTCCTTTCCATTGGGAGGATAGTATTGAAGGGATTTTTTTTATTTTCAGATCTTGGCATCAAGCCAACTGGCTATTCATCCCTACAACACAGTTTACTTTGAGATCTGCATTATTTATGTAGGAGGAGTTGCAGGGTGGTTTAGCACACCATTTGGAGAGTTTTTTTTCTAGTGAAGGGGATCCGCCTTTCACTTAGAGGATCTATTGGAGGAGGTTATTGTATTTATCATATCAAATCATCCGCACTTTCCAGATCTATATTTTGCATTAGATCTGCATCCTTAAAGCTTATATATACAACTTGTACATGGTGTTTTGCTAAAAACCCTTAAGGGGTTCTTCAAAGGAGGTTGTATAGTGCTCAAATCTACAATAGATCTATCTTTTGAGGCACATACCAGCCCTAGATCTGATGTATAATAATTTTTTATAGCAAAGCTATTAAAATAACGTTGTAAGGGTCTTCCAGCTTTTATACATGATTGTAACACCATATATTGGGTGATTTTGTCCATTGGAGGCTTGTACTTTCTTGTTATGCATCTTATGGCACATTTCTCATGTATATTTTGCTGTTGTTATAACATATGAAAGGTCTCGATATTGGCCTCTTGATTTTAAATGATGATTTACACTATTATTCTAGCATTTTGCACTATATTCCTGCTTTTCCCATTTGGGAATATTACAAGTGTATTTCCCGTTTTTTGGAGTGATGCCCAAAAGGTTGCAGTGCTCAATGATTCCTTCAACGACATCTCTGTTTGGATTTGGATAAAAAATTCCTCCTCTTTTTTCCTCTAGCTTAAGAATGAGATTAAAATATCCTCCTAAGATAAGGTTCTCTTCTTGGTCTTCCATTGTAGCTTATTTTCGAGTCTTCCAACAAATTTCTTTGTCCCTATAATGGTTTGGAGAATAGATGTTATATATTCTGATTTTTTTTTCCATTTGGTGCATTTTCTAGATTTGTTTTAATCCAATGGGCTTTCATTGTTGAGTTCTACAGTTGCCATTTTCCTTTTTTCCATAGAGTGCAAATTTCTCCTAATGCTCCATTTTCTGAAATAACTTTTCCTTCATAATTTTTTTATTTTGCTATGATATTGTCCATCTCTTGGTTGTTGATTTTTGTCTCTTAGATAATGAGGATGTCTATTTTTTCATTTTTAATGAGGTTTTTTATGAGGTTTATCTTGGAGGGATGACCCAACCCCCTGTAGTTCCAAGATACAACTATCATTATTTACTGATCGTTGAGGTTGAGGGACCTTTCCCTTTATGGAGCTATTGGAATTTTGCTTTATTATTGACATTTTTCTCGAGGTAACTCTCCATTAGTTGTTGTGTTCCCAAGGTGAGATCCTTAACAACTTCCTCGTCCCTTATTTCTCTATTGGACTTTCTTCCAGCTTTCTATGTATGTTTAACATATAGGAGGGATAATTTGGGCTAATTTCTTGTTAGGATCCGATATGAGGAGAGGAGAGGGGGGTTGGAGAGGATGGGAGGGCCCTCTGGATGGGAGAAGAAGCCCTGAGGGGGGGAGGGGAGCCATGGGGAGGAGAGGAGTAGGTGATCCAGGGGATGGAGGAAGGGGAAAGGGAGGGGGGGTGTTGGGGGGGTCAGAAGGATTGAGGGTATTGGATAGAAGCTCAAAGGGATTGGGTCCCAGGAAAGGTGAGGTTTCGGGGATGGAGGTGGAGGGTTGGGAAGAGATTCTGATGGTAGAAGAGAGAGGGCCAGATGAAGGGGGCGGAGGAGGTGTAGGTTGAGATTTGGATGCGGTATTTTTTCTTGACTTATTCCCATTTTGGGTCTTGGTTTTCTTCTACATGATTATCATTTTCTTCTCTTTTGCTGCATCTATTAGCGAAATGGCCATACTCGTGACATACCTTGCACTTGAATGGAATTTTCTCGTAGTCTAGCTGCTAAATATGTGTCCAGATGTCAACCTTGAGATTTATGGCTTTCGGGATTCCTATTCCTAGATCTAATTCAACAAATATCATTGTGCATGCATACATATTTTCCTTTTGTTCGATTCTATCAATGTAATTTCCGATGTAATTCCATATTATTCGAACTGATTCATCTCCCCAACAATGCAAAGGGAGATGAGGAAGCCTGACCCAAACTGGAACTGCATTAGGGACATCTAGTTCCGGGCCAAAATCAGGCATCCATCTATTCAAATATAAACCTCTGGTGTCCATGAAGTACAGACCACTTCTGAAGATGAGGTCTCGGTCGTCCTTGGATTCGAAATGGAAGGTGTAGTAACCTCTGCCACAAAATCGAATGGAGATTTTTCCTTCAGTGAACTGTGCCCAGTTCTGTTCAACCCATTTTTGCAAGGTCTTGGGAGAAGACCATAATCCATTGAACTTCCCAACCAACCCTTTCTTAGCTAAAGATATTGTTTCTTTCCGAGGCAGGTTAGGTGGCAAGGTGATCTCAAGGATGGTTTCAATTTTCTTAACAAATTTGGAGATTGTCGGTCTAGTTATCTGAGGGCCCATTGAGGCGATTAGGGAGGCGAAGGAAGAGGCAGTTGCATCAGGATATGCATGAGTAAGAGAGGTTGTGCCTTCACTGGAAGGAATCGCACTCGGATCAGGCTCCGAGAGGGCCATGGCGGCAGAGGTCCAAGGCTGCGCATAGGAGGCTGCTAGGGCTGGAGCGTGAGCTCACAACATAGCTCGAATATTTTTTTTTTCAATTAATTATTGAAACTGTTACCCACACTCTGCTTTGTTAATACCATTTAATTATTTAATTTTTCTAATTTTAGACTTAGCATCTACATTAAAATAATTAATTATTTTAATAAAGCAATATCCGAGTGGAATTTCCACAAATGATTTCTGGGTTCTTCGGACAACTTTGTCCAAGCCTCTCCACCAAATTTGAGACTTGTAACACTTCCCAATGCTATAAAATCAACAGTTTATTTATGTATTCCTCTACCTAAGTGATTTTGGTTTATTCAAATTGATAATTGTAGCAATGGCTCTAATTCTGTGAATAATTGGCATAATGGAAGGTTTAGGAATGAGTGTTTGGATACAAGGAAAGTCTATGTAATTTCTATCTTTTATGTGTGTGATGGAAATATTGTTCTCGACAATCGGCAAGTTGGTTGGCTCAACAAAAGACATATGGAAAATTGGAAAGTTCTTGTAGTTTATGTCTTTTATGCGTGTGTTGTTTCTCTACATATATCCCTCTTCTTTGGCTTCCTTTTGTCTTGAATGGATATGTATGCTTTCCATTGGGTTCACTATAACATAAAAAATTCCATTGTGATGATGGTGATGGATATTTGATGGCTCTGTCCATTTCAAGCATCGTATCAAAATTTCCCTTCTTGTATTTGGTTTGTATTGTCTTTTTGGAAGCATGCAATGGTCTGAGGCTTGGGGAGTTGGTCCTTGTTAGCGAGCTTATGCATTGGTAGAAGTTATTGTGCCCCTCTCTATGTTATGGTGATCTTGAGCCATCGTTGTTGTGTCGTGGCGTATATTGGTGTTGGAGTTTCCCATGGTTTCCCTTCAGTTTTATGACCAAGATTTTTCCTAACAATAATTGTCTCTTACATGTTTTTAATGTAATTGTCTCGGGTCCTTTTAACCAAAGTGTGTTTTGTGGTCACAGATTCATCAACTAGAGTTCACCCTTGACATTCGATTTCTATTTGTATGCTCAGCGTCTGGTTAAATTTGTAGCAAGAAAGATGGTTCGACCAACCCTTGGTGCTAGCTCGTCAAGCAATGGAGGTCAGGGCCGGGGTAGTAAGAATGGAACCCGAGGGGGGCAAGGCTTCTCCTCAACTGGGCTACCAAGAAGAAGCATTAGAAATACAGATGCACAAGTAATTGAGGAGGGGGTTTAGGCCTACACTGTTGATACTCCAACCTAGGTGAATCAGTTGATATAGTCATGGGAGATAGAGCTTAATAAACAAAAAGAAATTGAATTGCATGTGTACGATTGGAGACTCATCTCCCTGGATCTAGGTCATACTCGTAGTCCTACCACCCAGTACAAACTGACAATTCATATCTATTGGCTTATGAAGAATACTATGACTAAAGCCGTTATGACCATGTCAGTTAATTCAACTAAATCAGACCTTGGTTTGTAGGAAATATAGAAGGAAATGCAGTTGATTCAATTCCAGATCCAACAATAGAATATCCACCTTGGTCGTATTGAAAGGAAATTTTTGTGGCTCCTTCAGTCAAAGTTACCTGGTTCTAGTGCTAAGGACCCTACTTCGGTGGATTCCTCTGAGGATTATTAGTGTTTAATATGTTATACTTTTTATTATTATATTTGTATATGTGAGATAGTAAAAATTGTTATACTTATGTAGATGTAGCTGAAAAATGGTACTTAGACATTCAGACCTATCAGGCCAAGTTTGACAAACTTAAACTTCTGAGAATTTGGATGGCTGATAATGAGTTTCGGTGGCCAACAAACCTAGTTTCCCAATGGGCAGGTTGAGGCCACCAAACATATTTCATGATTGTTACCTACCTTTGAATATGAACGAATGAGAAGGACCTGCAAAGTTTAAAAAAAACAAGAGTTATAAAAGTGAGGCTAAATGAAAAGTAATTACATGCGGAGAAAGAATGTAATTACATACGAAGAAAGAATGATTCTATTAGATCGATTAAAATTGTATCTTAAATTTTAATATTAAAAAATAATTTTCCAACTAAAAAGAAATAAAAAACTTGAATTTTATCACTTTTAATTAAAAATAAAAGACCCCTTAATCTCAACAGAGATGATGGTTGGAACATTAGCAGGTGTTGGATTCCTACCTTTTGTCCTTGATTTTATTTATTTTTTATTATTTTTATTATTTTTAATTTTATTTTATATTTTTTGTATTATTATTTATATATATATTTTTTTATAATTTATTTATATATATATATATATATATATATATATATATATATATTTTAAATTTGTTTTTAATTATTTGCATTTTTTTATTTATTTATTTTATTTTTATTTTTATTTTTTCTTTTATTAGATATTAGATATTTTTATTTTTATTTTATTTTATTTGAGTTTATTTTATTTTTATTTGATTTGATTTTGTTCTGATTTGATTTATTTATTTAGCTTGTTATTTTTATTTATTTTTATTTATTTAGTTTATTTATTTTTTAAAAGTTTGATAATTTATTTTATTTATTTATTTTTCTCTCTTTTTTTATTTTTATTTTATTCTATTAATTTATTTTTATTTTGCTATATTCATTTTTCGATTTATATTTTATTTACATTTACATTTTATTATTTTTATTTTATATTTATATTTATATTTATATTTATTTATTTATTTTTTATTTATATTTATATTTATTTATATTTATTTATTTATTTATATTTATTTATTTATTTATTTTTATTTTTCTTTTCTTATTTTTTAACCTCTCATTAAAATAAAAAAATTTATAACCAATATGTTTACTAAATAATTAAAACTAATAAGTTTAATAATTTATTAACTAAATGAATAAATTTATTAATTGGTTTAAAAGTAGGAGGAACTAGCCGTTACTTATTAAAAACATTTTAAATTATTAAAAAGTCAAACTAGTCGTTAAAAAACGGCTAGTTTAAACATCTCTACATCTATTTAAGCTTATTGATTTGATCTGATCTCTCACCTAGTCCTGATGATGAACCACACTGGTTGGTTCGAAACGCGTCGACAACGTTCCATTATATGTGATTATTACCGAAAGTGATTTTACAATTTTATATGGATCACAGAAGCATAGATTCTAAAAATAAAAAAATTTGAGTGTAAAAAGTTTTTTTTTACAATGAAAATTATTCTAAATATTTAAATAATATTTAAATTATAAAATTATATTTTTACATGCTTAATATATTTTATATATTGTTAATTATAGAAGCAACTGTGAAAACCACCCATCATTCACGTTTGTACGCGTTTTAATGTACGCTCCATTCACATTTTTATTTCATAGCTTATATAATGACGTGACATTTTTAACTCAGATTTTGTAGAAAAAATTATTAATATATGTTTTTTAATATATTTTATTAATATAATTAATAATTATATATTTTGAATTTTATGGGGATTTAAATAGATGATAATTATAATTAGATGTAATGTTATGATATTTTATAATATTAAGGTGAATGGTGAGTAGTTTTATTTGGAGAATTGAAAAAAAAAAAAAAACTATATAATTAAGGTGAAAGTTTTATTTTTGAGACAATTTATCCTCGCACAACATATTGAGATAAAGAATTGAAGAGTGCCCGACCAAGTATATGTGAAGGAATGATTATGATACTTAGAGATAAATATAACTATTGATGAAAAACATATATTAATTACTGTAGTGAGTGTCTTATAAACAAGTGCTCTAGTCCAAATTAGGACAAAACACATAAAATTATGAATTATTTGGTTCACTCTGTTTATACTTTCTTGATTCTTACCAATAGTAAAATGAGTAAAAATAATAATAATAATAATATTTTAATACGATATTTTAAAACATATTAAATTAAAATATTTAAAATTTATTTTTTAATAAGAACAAATATTTATTTTTACATATATATAATATTTCAAGATTTCAAAAAAATTAACCTACAAAATTATAAATATAAATTGTTCACCAAACTACTCAAGTTACTATTGATACTATGAATTTTACATATAATATTAATGATTAAAAATATGTACAATTTGAATGAGTATGTATTCATAAGTTTAAATTTGTAGGGGATATAGCATGTATAACTTTTTAAACATTAAGTATAATGAATCCTATAAATAAGGGAGTTTCATACACCAATTTAATGTCTCATTTGATCCTGACATTAAATTATTATTATTCAAAAATATATATTTTTTATGATTAAAATATTAAAATAATATGTATAAAAGAAAGATGTATAATTATCTATTTTCTTTATGGAATTCACATGCCTCAAAGAATTCGATAAAGAATATTTATTAATGTTCTCATTACTATGCATGTTATAGCTTGGATATAATATGTATATAAGATTTTGAGATAGTGATATGATTGGAAAAAAATGATCTAGCCAAGAACTGTGGTTCAAGCAACATCTACAAGTGTGACACTGTTGCAAGCCTGAACACATTTCCTCCTGTAACACCCAAAATTAATTTCCTTAATGACATTTCAAATTAGACATTGGACTTTCTTTTAAAGTTAAATAGGATTAACAAACATGTTAATCAAATTATGAACAAGAGTTATTTTATTTGAATTAAATATTTAATTATGGTGTGTTTCCATAAATTGATGGTAAAATGTTTTCCAAGATTCCAGAGTAGTTAGATTAAGCTGTTATAGACTGTTACTTTTCCTGTGAAGATAAAAGGAAAATCCTAGAGAAGGAAAGGGGTTATGTTCAAGAGAAAAGAAAAAGTTAGAGAGCTGAGAGGAGAGAGTGTCCAGAGCTGGTAGAAACCAGTGGAACTCTGCTACTTGATGTTGGAGGAGAGACTGGATAGAGGTCTACCTCCAGGAGAAATTATACGCAATCCTACTCTGGCAAGGATCACGGGGGGAGTAGAGGATGCCATATCTTCTCTCACGGTTGGGAGGATGCCATCAACTTTACTTATATGAGATAAGTATTACAAGACTCGAATGGAATGGAATGTTGAGTTCTCATAAAGTATTTATAAATATTATAATCTCTGTAAATAGTTTTTATGTGCAATATGAAAGTTTGGGTTACAGAAAAGTAGAGGTTATATATGCTATTGTATGGTTTAAAAGGCTAAATAGATAGGGATAAACTCGTATATTTTTTAATGTTGTGTAAACAATTTCCTAGAGAAGTTTTGTTGTATGATAGGTCATGTGGAAGGGTAATTCCATTGCAAAGAGTAAGAGACTGAAGATTTAATTATATCTAGCATAACAATAGTGGAAAATCCTATAGAAAACAGATGACAGGATGGGAAGTTAGTCCATTCAAGGAGGAAATTCCCCAAACTGGATAGTCTGTCCTGTAAAGAAAGCAAAAACAAATACACAGACTAAGGGTTGAGTAATAACCCTTTAGAGATGGTCTGATCACCTATCTGTTTTCTCCTACTATGAAAGATATTATTGATTTAAAAACCAGGAAAATAAATTGAATAGAAATAGAAACATAAACTGCAGAAATATTTTCCAAAATTAATTATGTGCAAATATAGTTAACATCTATTCAATAAATAGGAGAATAGTGAACATCTAATATTGAAAGTAAGAGGTAGAAAAATAATTATAGATACATCAGTGTCCCTCATGGGGAGAAGCAAAACACTATAATAAAAATATACAAAAACAATATGCATTAACTTCAAATAGAGGCAAGTTGAGCGTGAATGCTCGAACAAAGAACAACAATGAATTTGCAAAAATACTTAAGAAAATACAAGTTATTCATTGACAATATTAAGTGCGATAAATTAAGTATCCGATAAGACGAACCCACATGTCCATGTATAACCAATACCCTAATGAGTTAACAAGATTAATAAAAATACACAATTCATAACCTGAACTACTCCAAACTTCCATATTTAACTATGATTTAACATTGCTGTGGAAATCAGAAAAGAGAAGGAACAATGAAGTTGTTCCAAAAACCCTCATAAACGAAATACCATTATGGGAAACAAGTTTTAACTGCAATACTGATAAGCGACTAGCGCGTAGTCCAAAACGAAAGAGAAGGGATAATAAAATTGTTTAAATATGTACATCAAGCCCTCAAAGGGTTGTTCAACTACAACCAAATCCAAAACATAGAGCTTTATGCTCGTACAAACATACATAAATTAATTTTTTTCGAACCCTTAAGAGTAGTCCTGAAAGGAAATCAGAAAAACAGCTACCCGAAAGAACTTCATAATACCTCTAGAAAAATAAGAAAGGCATTAAACTGGGAATGCAACCACAGTGACAGAAACGATGAGGGTATTGGGGGTTTTAGAGGTACCTGTAGGGTGAGATAAAAGAAATGTTAGCTCGCAGGTAATACAATAAATATACCCATAACAGATAATGAGAATTTAAACAAGGTAATGACAGTGTTCTTACCTTCTGTGGTTCAAGAATAGGAGCTTCGTAAACCTGGTTATAAAATATTAATAAAAAGAGAAACATTTAGTATAATATTTTCATTTAATTAGAGGAAAATTAATTGAAGACACAAGAAGCCGAAGAGAACCTGCATACCTGCTTCGACCACATAGGTTGTGACTCCATTTTCGAAGACCAAACCATGCAGGATGCAACGAATCCTTTGCAAAACAGATGTAGTTCAATGAACACATAGACCCCACAATAGAGAAGTTTCAATAGAATTAAACAAAGATGCGAAGAGAAGCAGAATTGCATCCTTAAAACCCCAGCAAGCTAATATAACTAGACATGTAGGTGGAATTTAATTCTTATAGAAATTATACAAACATATGTATATTAATGGATTCAATCTGATCATGCGATCTACTAAAGCAAGATATTGAATCATTCTACAAATCAATTGCGGAAAATAAACATGATCGCCAATCACAGAAAGTAAAGAAAGAAGAAAATCAAACCACAACAAAAATATTTTCCTGGGGAAAGCTTGCTGCTAAAAAATCCTCTATCTTCTATTGTATATTCCAAAAGGAATCATGAAAAATTACAATGCACTCTTCTCAGAAGAGTCTCCTGCAATCTTCTTATCGTCTCACACTGATCTCGACAAAATCGGGCCAACACTTAGCTAATTCTCAATCTGTCTTTAGCCTACCTTGATCATGCAATTCCTAATGAATTCAATACCCATTATTTAGCAATTTCATCCTTTCTCAACTGCGCAAGTATCATGGGAAATCCTGTGATGTTTTAACTACATCCGGGCAATTTTCTAATAATACAACAGATAGTCAACTCCATTTAACCTTTGTTTCAAATGGGTCTCCACTAGAACTAACATGCATGTATCTATTAATAGTAAATCATCAGTTTCATAATGGATCAATACATGTGAATTAAATATGATTTAATTCACTTGATCTCTCACTAGTGAGAAAAATAGTTACAACTAGTTCAACTGACTTCAACTCACTTAATCGAGTTAACTGATTTCTCGTGTATTAAAATAATGCACTAACTACAAATTGAACTCTAAAACACATAGAATCAATCTGCATGCCTCACCAACCACCCTTAACTCGAAATTCATGAGTTAATTGAGACTATCACACTCAGTTAACTATTACATTAAGTGATTATGAGATAAGATTAGAATTTATTGTCCAATTTAATTAAGGGATAATTAAATTAGGCACATTTCCAATTTATTAAATAAATTGGCTTGCACACTAATGTATTGCTAGGACCCATCACTACATGACTTGTGGTCCCACACTATTGTGTGTGTTGTCATGTTGTTTCTGGATGCCAATTTCACTGTTTCTAGTTGCAAATTTCAACACTCCCTCTCAACAAGAAAGGAATAAATTTGTCCTGATCCAGTACCTTGGAATGTCCTTTCATGCACACATGCACCTCTTGCATGTGACATGAAACCCTTGCATGCGACATGAAACTCTTGCATGCGACATGAAAATATTGCATGTAACACTTCTCTAGTGTTGTTCACACATGAAACTCTTGCATGAAACACATTTGAAACTGAATAGCCTCAAAACAACTGAATTAGTATAATGCATTTGTCATCAGAGTATTCTAACTGCTGCTAGCTATTGCACATGTCAACTGGAATCTTTGCGCTACTGACATATGCATCCATGCACTTTTCACTACTGCCAACTCTGATCTACGCTCCAATATCCGACACCTGTCACTCTTATTTTTATCCTCCTGACATCTGACTGCATCAATCTAACCGATCCTTCCTGCTAATGTTGTACTGTGGGCTCCTTGTAGCCAGGTTCGATTCATGTGACACACCATCTCAATGAACCTTGCCCAATTTTTTCTTGGGATTAATTTTTCACATTTCCCCACCTCACACCTAGAGGTATAGCTTCATGTACTCCCTCTTCCCTTTTGGCTAGAAATTTCCCCCTCCCAGAGGTCTCTTCTTGAATGGACTCTTCCACTCAGTCTCCTCTCTGCATATCCAATTGTGGCTACTCAACAACCTTCCAAGACTGCTTCTAAGTCTGCATGTTAAGAGATAATTGCTCCCTCTCAACCACCAAGTCATTAACCATTTCTTTTCTCCTCAAGGCCTTGCATGCATCCTCAACCTCGAGAGCATATAGGTTATTGACTCTTACACCGATCTACTTCACTTATCTCGTGGCTATGTGTTTAAGGACAAATTTTCCTTTTATAAACATCACTCCATAAACATGTTCTTCCAATACTGCTACAAAGACAATATTCTTAGGCCTGGAATTGCTAGTCTGAGAAGGGAGTCATTCTCCCTCTGAAAGGTAGTTGTACCTATGCCGGTAGCGCTATACCTATCGTCATCTCCAAACTCTATGCTTTGTTGGAGGTCCTTTTCCTCCAAGTCACTAAAGCGATATCTATTCTCCATCATATGAAATGAGGCAAATATTTCTAAATACCACATGCATCCCATTACAGTGTTGGCCATGCATGCAATGAGAGTAAAATCAAGCTCGAACTGTGAAGCCAATGCTTCACCTACTGCAACTGCAGGCTCCTTCTTGCTTGTCTTCTTCTGTGGAAAATTCGAAACATATTTCCCATGCTCGTGAAAGTGAAAACATATAATCTTGGACAAGTCACTCTTGCCCACTTTGCCTTGGGACTTCTTTCCAGTGGCTTTCTTTCCTTTTCTGACTCGCACACATTGTAATTGTCCCGCTGTCGCAAAATTTTCTAAAAAAAGAAATGGCTGATTTTAAATCGACGATATCTTTGTCATCCTAGCTTTGATTTGATTGATTTGTTTTTTCAATTTTGGTGTTGTTTCGCAAGGAATCCAAATATTCTATTTATTTTTGAAAAAATTTCATCAAAATTTTCATATATTCTTTGCAAACTCGTCGCCCAAAAAGTTCCTGCTTTGATACCATGTAGAAATTATACAAACATATGTAAATCAATGGATTAAATTTGATCATGCGATTTACTAAATCAAGATACTGAATCCTTTTACAAATAAATTGCTGAAAATAAACACGATCGTCAATCACAACAAGTAAATAAAGAAGAAAATCAAACCAAAACACAGATATTTTCCTAGGGAAAACTTGCTGCTCAAAACCCCTCTATCTTCTATTGTATATTCCACAAGGAATCGTGAAAAAATTACAATGCACTCTTCTCACAAGAGTCTCCCTCAATCTGCCTATCGTCTCACATTGATCTAGACAAAATCGAGCCAACACTTAGCCAATTCTCAGCTTGTCTTCAACCTGCTTTGATCACGCAATTCCTGATGAATGCAATCCCTATTCTTTAGGAATTTCAGCCTTCCTCAACTACAAGTATCATGGGAAATCCCGTGTTGTTTTATCTGCATCTGGGCATTTTTCTAATAATACAAATGATAGCCAACTTCCCTTTAACCTTTGTATCAAATCGGTCTCCATTGGAACTAACATGCATGCAGATATTAATAGTAAATCATCAGCTTCATGGCATATCACTGCATATGAATTAAATTTGATTTAATTCACTTGATCTCTCATTAGTGTGACAAACAGTTACAACTCGTTCAACTGAATTTAACTCACTTAACTAAGTTAACTAATTTCTCATACATTAAACTAATGCACTAACTGTAACTTGAACTCTAACACACATAGAATCACTTTGCATGCCTCACCAACCACCTTCAACTCGAAATTAATGAGCTAACTGATTCTATCACACTCAGTTAACTATTACAAGTGATTATGAGATAAGATTACACTTTATTGTCCAATTTAATTAAGGGATAATTAAATTAGACACATTTCCAATTTATTAAATAAATTGGCTTGCACACTAATGTATAACTAGGACCCATCACTACATGACCTATGGTCCCACACTAGTGTGTGTACTATCATGTTGTTTCTGGATACCAATTTCACTGTTTCTTCTTTCAAATTTAAAAAATTCTCAGAGAGAACGATGTTTAAGAAGGGGGCTTCAACACTTACAGGATTAGGCTGAGTGCCAAAGGAGAAGATCCCATAATGAAGGAGTTTCGGAGCATGGCTGCTTAGCCGCAATGCCAAGTAAAAATTGGTTAGGGTTCGGGTGGTAGGGAAATACCGTAACCGCCCTAGAACCCATCACAACTGTTGATCAAGAGAAAACCCATCGACGGTGAGAAAGTTTCCAGATGTCTCCGTCATAAATGAATACTGATTCTCGAGACTACAGAGGATCCAAATTATAAATTAACACTCTGCAGTTAATAAGTAGCAAGGGTACAAAGTGCTATGGGTTTAATTATACCCTATTTTTATTGGAAAAATCATTTCTATAATTCCGCAGACATGTAAAATTTATATGTTATGTATTGTATCAACCCGAACCTTAGGCTAAGAGTATGCTATAATCAGCATCGCCTTGCGCCAAGGTGTCAAAACACATTTTATCAACTTATAATTTGAACATGAGTGGAGTATATTGTTTAAGAGGTTTCTGATAAATATGTGGAAGTGTTTAAGTTATAATAATGATTATGCTAGTAATTACTGATTAATGCTACATCATATAGTTAAGACCTCATGAGTATATATGAATGAATTAAGAGTATATTTATGTTTTTCATTATGAGTATTAAGTTAGGGACTAATTCTAGATGTAGTTTTTTTTATCTCTTTTAATGTAAGGTAAATATTTATGGTAAGATGTTACAGGTGGTATCAGAGTAGCATTCATATGTTGGAACCAAGAAGGGTCACCTAAATAACATTTGGAGTGTAAAAATGTGCAAAAAATTGGGAAGAAGGGGCTGACAGAGTGTAATGAGGGGGAGTTATGTACATCAAGCTCCCAGGACTACAAGGGAAACTCACCCCCAACCTAACCCAGAAATGAATCTAGAAATGTGGGTGCAACTAAGTGTGTACCAACATCAACACACTAGTAGATTTCTCGAGGAACAACAACGACAAACCAGTATAATTTTGGACACTATGAAACAACTACAAGAAGAAATGGTTCACGTAAGAAGTGATACTGAGAGGCTGATGCGGGAACATGAGAGGATTCTTAAAATCCTCTCAGATAAACAGAATCAAGGGACATTTCAACCGAGCCCAGAAAGAGACGCTTGAAAATAAGGTGAACAATGACAACAAGCTAATGATAAGCTGGAAGGTAGCCAAACCCAGAGAAGTAATACAAACATGTCTTATAACGAAGCAGAGTCAGGAAATGTCTCAGACCAAAAAGAGATGAAAAATCAGAAAGCAAAGCTGCAAGGTGAATTCTTAAAAATTAAACCTCCTACATTCAATGGATAATTCGAAGAGGTAGCAGAAGCATGAATAATTAACATGAATAAATATTTTCAAGTCTATGAATATATCAGAAAACTAAAGGCTTGCCTAGTCATTTACTAACTCTAGGAAAATGCCACATTATGGTGGGAAAAAGTTAAAAATGTGCAAGGAATTGAGCACCACAATGTGACTTGGGATGAATTCCAGTAGTAATTTAAAGAAAAATATAGAACAAAGCACTTTTACGACGAAAAATATCAAGAATTTCATGACTTGAGACTGGGATAAATATATATGGACGATTTCATAACTAAATTTACTTCCTTATTGCGATATGTGCCATATATGAGGGATGAAAAGGTGAAATTAAGATGAATCTTGAGTAGCCTACCTACTCATATGAAGGAGAGAATTGAATTTGTGAATCCAAATACCATGGGCAAAGTGATTCGAAAAGCACATATCTGGTACCAGCAGTCCAAGGTAAAAGGAGAAGCTGGAAGATTTGGTCGCCAAAGAAAGGGCAGAAAAGTAACTCAAACTTTAAAGGTAGTAGATCTGGAAATTTTAAGAATGCTGCCAAAAATACAACAAATAGATAGTAGGGAAGAAACCAGTAGAGAACCAAGTGGCCAATAGAGGAACGACCCACTGAAGCATCCAATAGACTAGATCATGGGTAGATCTGGAAACTACCATTACATTTTTGGGGATGAAGTGAGGTACATTATTATAATAATTGTCCTCACCATGGAAGAAATGAAGCTGCAGCTAGTGTGCAAGAGGCATCCACGGTGGGGGGTGTGGCGCAAAACATACCAAGAATCAATGTTGCACTTGAGGATGGACAAGAGGATTACCATCCAACCATGATAGAACTAGAAGGTAAGTTGTATTCCCACCCTGTTTCTATTTTGGTTGATCCTAGTGCTATTTTAAGCTATGTAAATCCTCGAATAGTGGAAAAATGTGACTTACAGAGCTAGAATTTTAAAAATCCTTGGCTAGTACAATTGGCCACTGGGGCAAAGAGAAGAGTTAATGCTAAAGTTTCCAACTATGCCCTAGAAGTATAAAACCAACATATAAAGGTTGAATTAAATATTCTACCTTTAGGCTCCTATGATATACTACTTGGAATGGATTGGTTGGAAGTGCATTGGTAACTAGTAGACTGCAAGGAGAAAATCATTTATGATAAGGCTGAAGAAGAAACTTGCCAAGAATTGCAAGGGATTAAAAAACCACTTCAGTTGCGTCCTATTACTTCATCTCAGCAAGGAAAATGCATTAGAAAAGGATGTCAAATTTATGTTATTCAAGTGGGATTCGCCAATTCTAAAGATAAGATCCCTATGATGGAAAACATACCGGTGGTGCCAGAATTTGTGGATTTGTTTCTGGTAAACATACCAGGACTACATCCAAAGAGAGACATCAATTTTACCATCGAATTAATGCTATGGGAAACACTGGTATCATAAGCACCATATCGAATAAGTGTGCCTGAACTGACTAAGTTGAAAATGAAATAATAGGAATTGCTAGACAAGGGATATATTTGTCCTAGTGTGTCACCCTGGGAGGCACCAATATTGTTCGTAAAAAATAAGGATGGTACGATGCAAATGTGTATGGATTATAGATAACTTAACAAATTAACTGTTAAGAACAAATACTTACTGCCACGGATAGATGATCTTTTTGACCAAGTAAAGGGAGAAACTGTCTTCTCAAAAATAGATCTAAGGCTTGGGTATCATCAAATAAGGATAAAAGATGAAGATATCTACAAAAAAACTTTCTGTACCTAATATGGGCATTATGAATTCGTGGTTTTTTCATTTGGATTAACGAACACACCAACAAAATTCATTAGTTTGATGCATGGCATATTTCATCCATTTTTGGATAAATTTATTCTGATTTTCATTGATGATATACTAATATACTCAAGGACTATGGAGGAACATAAGGAACATTTATGTATGGTGCTAAAAATGTTGAGAGACCATCAAATTTATGCCAAAATAAATAAGTGTGATTTTTACAATGAACAAATCCAATATTTAGGCCATGTTATTTCTGCTGAATGTATAGTGGTAGAACCTAAAATTATAAATACTATTATGGAATTGAGAGTACCCAAAAACGCAACATACATATGATATTTTATGGGATTAGCAGGCTATTATTGTTGTTTTATTGAAGGATTCTCTAAATTTTCATTTCCCATAACCTCCTTGTAGTGGAAAGGGTGAGTGCTTAATTGGACTAGCGAATGCTAGTCTAGCTTTGAAAAGTTAAAACAATTAATGACTACAACTCTTGTGTTGAAGGTAGCAGATCTAAATATAGAATTTAAAGTTTTCACTGATGCTTTCAAGGAATGAGTGGGAGTAGTGTTGTCATAAGATGGAAAGGTTGTGGCATATGAGTCTAGGAAGTTGACAGATCATGAAAATCAATATTCCACATATGATCTAGAGTTAACCGCAGTGGTGCACACACTCAAAGTGTAGACACATTACTTATTGGGAAAAGGTTTTGTGCTAAAAAAATATCATAGTAGCTTGACTAGTTATTTTAAACACGTCGACTTGAATGCCCGTCAGACCAGGTGGAATGCATTCCTAAGCGAATTTGATTTTGAAATGCAGCATGCTAAAGGAAAAGAAAATTGTGTCGATGATGCGTTAAGTAGAAAATTGCATTGTGTGTATGAGATATACTTTAACCATGTGGAATTCAAGTTCCAGGAACAGGTGAAAGAGGCTGCGGAAGAAGATCATGAATATCAGTTTTTATGGTAGCAAACACAAGACATAGAAAATTAAGGAAAACAATCAAATTATACAACCAGTAATGAACGACTATTGATTTTCCGAGGAAAGATATGCATTCCTAATAAAATGAGTTTAAAAGAGTTGATCCTAGATGAGTATCATCAAAGCTCTTATTTTGGACACCCTGGTTACCAGAAAATGTTAACAGCCATCATAAAATATTACTTTTGGCCTGGAATGTGCAAAAACATCGTTGAATACTTGAATAAATGTTTGGAATGTCAACAAGTTAAGGTGGAACATTAGCACCCAACAGGTTTACTGCAACCAATACCCATACCGGAATGGAAGTAGGAAGTTATAGCGCTAGATTTTATTACAGGCTTACCAAGATCGAAGAGACACAATGACTCTATAATGGTAGTAGTTGACAGGCTGAGAAAATCAGCTCAGTTTATTCCTATACAATCCAATTTTAAAATTGTGAAAATTGTTGACATCTTCATGAGGGAGGTGTTTAGATTACATGGCATTCTAAAAACAGTTATCTCAGAGAAATATGTAAATTTTACTTCAGCCTTTTGGATGGCACTGTTCACTGGACTAGGCACACAAATCCATTTTAGCACAACATATCATCCTCATACTGATGGGGAGATGGAGCGAGTCAATCGGATATTGAAAGACATTCTACGAATGTATGTAATGAAAAAACCCATGAAATGGGAAGATTATCTACATTTGGTAGAATTTTTTTACAATAATGGATACCAAGAATCCCTCAAGATGAGTCCTTTTGAAGCCTTATACGGAAGACAATGCTGAACTCCCATTAATTGGAGTATTCCAGAAACCAAACTAATGCTTGGGCCATAAATGTTGGTTGAGATGGAGCAAGAAGTAAAGAAGATATGAAAAAATATAAAAGTTTCCACAGATAGGCAGAAAGTATATGCGGATTGAAAGAGGACATGTCAGGAATTCGAAGTGGGTGATCAAATTTATGTGAGAAATAGACACACAAGAAGAGTACTTTAAGGTGGACTACCTGTGCCAAGTTGGCTCCCCAATTCTGCGAACCTTTCCAAATATTGGAAAGGGTGGGGCCAGTAGCCTATCGACTAGCTTTACCAGGACACATATGAGTGCACAATGTGTTCCATGTGTATTTTTTAAAAAGATACGTACATGATCCAAAGCATGTAATACACTGGAAAAATATTCAAGTAGGAATGAAATAGGAATTAAGATCTCTATGGGGAAATAAATAATTTTTTATTAATTAAAATTTTTTCTGGTTGCAGGTCGAACTAGACGACAAATTTCTGGTAGAGCCTCAACATATTCTCTATCAGAGAGAAATAACGCTCTGTAGGTGAGCCATCACCCAAGTTAAAGTGTGATGGAAGCACTTTGGCATGGAAGAAGTGAATTAGGAAGATGAAAGTTTTTTACGAGAAACTTATCCAAAAATATTCACTGGAATGGAGTAAACATCGAGGATGGTGTTTACCTTAAGTGGGGGAAGATATAACACCCAGATTTAATTTCATTAATGACATTTAAAATTAGACATTGGAATTTATTTTAAAGTTAAATAGGATTAACAAGCATGTTAATCAATTTATGAACAAGAGTTATTTTCTTTGAATAAAAGATTTAATTATGGTGTGTTTCCATAAACCGATGGTAACAAGTTTTCCAAGATTCCAGAGTAGTTGGATTAAGTAGTTATTGACAATTACTTTTCCTCTGAGGATAAAAGGAAAATCATAGAGAAGGAAAGGGGTTTTGTTCAAGAGAAAAGAAACAAATAGAGAGTTGAGAGGAGAGAGTGTCCAGAGCTGGTAGAAACCAGTGGAACTCTACTACCTAACCTTGGAGGAGAGACTGGACATATGTATTGAGTTCTACCTCCAGGAGAATTGCTACACAATCCTACTCTGGTGAGGATCACAGGGGGAGATGAGGACGCCATTGCCTCTCTCACGGTTGGGAGGATGCCATCAACTTTACTTATTTGAGATAATTATTACGAGATTGGAATGGAATGGAATATTGAGTTCTCATAAATTATTTATAAATATGTTAAACTTTGTAAAATATTTTTTCTTTGCAATGTGAAATTTTAGGTTACATAAAAGTAGAGGTTATATATGCTATTGTATGGTTTAAAAGGCAAAATAGACAGGGATAAATGCTTAGATTTATGAATGTCATGTAAACAATTTCCTAGAGAAGTTTTGTTGTATGATAGGTCCCGTGGAAGGGTAATTCCATTGCAAAGAATAAGAGACTGAATATTTAATTATATCTAGCAGAACAATAGTGGAAAATCTTGTAGAAAACAGATGTCAGGATGGACACTTAGTCTATTCAAGGAGGAAATTCCCCAAAGTGGATTGTTTGTCCTATAAAGAAAACAAAAAAAAATACACAGACTAAGGGTTGAGTAATAACCCTTTAGAGATGGTCTGGTTACCTATCTGTTTTCTCCTACTATGAAAGATATTATTGAAGTAAAAACTAGGAAAATAAATTGAATAGAAATAGAAACTACAGAACTATTTGCCAAAATTAATTAAGTGCAAATAAAGTAAACATCTATTCAATACATAATATAACAATGAACATCTAATACTGAAATTAAGAGGAACTGCTAGTTCTAGAGAACTCTAGGGTTTTCGTCTTCGTGAAGGAGGGTTTTCATCTGCGTCTCATCTCCCATCGACGTCATGCTCCAGTTTGGCCCTGCGGCACTTGGCGACCAGAGACCAGGAGATCCACCACTTCTTAAAGAGCCTATCTATAAAAGCAGCTGGGTTGGAGAGAAGGGGGAGAAGATCGGAGGTATCCCTGCTAGTCGAATCGGGATGGATCTCTATCTCGTTTTTATGATGAAGAAATACGGGAACTTCCATGCAATCCTTACCAACGAGAAAGGCTTTGGTTGTTTCGGCCTACCCTTGCACTTTAGTGCTCCATTGCTCAACCGCATGACCCCAGGGTATATGTGCTAGGGCAGTTTTCTCACTCATGAAAATAATAAATGTGAAAAAGCATCCTTGTTTAGCAGCGAGCCATCAAGGCTCGTCAATCTGACCTTACGAATGAAATTTGACAGCCAGGAGTCCCAGGATATTTCATCCCCCTCTTTTCATATTTAGATCTCTCTTCTCTTTGGAAAAACCATGCTTCTTTGGGTGCGCTCTACAGATCTGGTGAATAACCTTTCGCATGCCCTTGAACTTAGGCTGGGGATTCCCCAATGCCTTTCATAGACTTCTATATGGAGGTAAACAACTAGAGGACTCTCTTCTCTCATTTTATAATATTGAAAAATATGCTTCTGTGGTTTTAACCCTTCTTCTGCGAGGAGGGGCAGCCAGGCAGCCATATACCACTCAAGATTTATCTTAGATGGATGTTTTCCATGCACCACATCCCATGTAATTTTCTCAACCCGCTGAGGCTCCCAAGCATTTTTTGGTTGATAAATTGGAGGATGTTCCCTCTATAGAAATTTCCCACCCGACACTTGAAGACCAGTTTCAAATGTATGTTTAATATGCCATTATTTGTTGATTTAATGGATTATGGCCTCACATAGTAGATCTCTACCAATGGATTCATTCCACTTAGACCAATAATAGCAAGGTTATCTTCTTCTTGAATGGTTTCTTTATAGTTCTATTTTATTTCAATGAAGATTATCAAAAAGCCTTAACTAGCAGTTCATGGTTTTGGAGAACAATAGGGCTATTTCTCACCCCCTAGTTCCCAGACTTCGACCCTTCTATGGTAGTCATTACCAAGCTTTCTATTTGGGTTAGGATTCCAAAATTACCTTCTCATTTATGGCACTTTTCTGTTTTCCAAGGAATTGGAAACTCCTTGGGTCGCTTTCTGGCAACGGATACCTCTAAGTTGGAGAAGGGCACCTACACCTATGGCAGAATATGCATTGAAATAGACATAAGTAAAGGTCTACCCAATCAGATCAATCTCAAATTTGGTGATTTCCTTTGGACATAGACCCTGGACTAGGAGAACACTACCTTCTGATGTCGTCATTGCCATCAAACAGGGCATCTTCAGAACTCCTGTACTACGTTCCCTACCCAAAAGAAGAGAAGTAATCACAAATCAAAATCTAAAAGTTGAAAAGATCTGCCTCTCATGGATGACATTGGGTCCTTCAGCTTGGATGAGGATGAGACTAAAGAAGAAGAGGAGGTATCAAAGCACACAGAGTATTCACCCTCAACAGACCCTGGGGGGGCCATTGTTTCTTCGAATGCTCAGAAATGAAATCATGAGTCCTCCTCCGATTCGGATAATGAGACTCTCCCTTTTGTCAACAATAGTCTTCAAACGGTTTTAGCCCACCCATTCCATGATGGTTGGGTAAAAGTTACGAAAATAAAGGAAAGAAATGTCGTATTGAGGATTCAACCCATTCTAGGTAGATTCATGTGTCTGTCTCTTACAGTTCCCTTGTTACTCTTCTTGGTCCTATTTTTTTTCTCTCTTGATTACTTAAGGATACCTAGGTTGATAGTTTATCATTTCTGGCTTCCTCGCTATATAGTCTCTCTTGACTGTAACTCCATTCTGTACTATATGATTTTTTAATAGAATTAGTATTATTTAGAAAAAAAATACTAAAAGTAAGAGGCAGACAAATAATCATATATACATCAGTTTCCCTCGTGGGGAGAAGCAAAACACTGTGATAAAAATACAAAAAAAAAGTGTGCATTAACTTCAAACAGAGACAGGCTGAGCATGAATGCTCGTACGAAGAACAATAATGGATTTTCAAAAATACTTAGGAAAATAAGAGTCATTCATTGACAATATTCGGTGCGATAAATTAAGTTTCAGATAAGCCGAACCCGCATGTCTATATATAACCAGTACCCTAATGAATTAACAAGATTAATAAAAATAGAGAGTTCATAACCTGAACCGCTCCAAACTTCCATATTTAACTGGGATTTAACATTGTTGTGGAAATTAGAAAAGAGAAGGAATAGTGAAGTTGTTCCAAAAACCCTCATAAAAGAAATACCATTATGGGAAACAGGTTTTAACTGTGATATTGATAAGTCACCAGCGCGCAGTCCAAAGAGAAAGAGAAGGGATAATAAAACTGTTTAAATATGTACATCAAGCTCTTGAAGGGTTGTTCATCTAGAACCAAATAAAAAACATAGAGCTTTATGCTTGTACAAACATACATAAAACAATTTTGTTCGAACCCTTTAGAGTAGTCATGAAAGGAAATGAGAAAAATAGCTACTTGGAAGAACTTCAGAATACTTGTAGAAAGATACGAAAGGCATTAAAATGAAAATGAAACCACAATGATGGAAACGTTGAGGGCATTGGGGGTTTCAAAGGTACCTAAAGGGTGAGAGAAAAACAATGTTAGCTTGCGGGTAATATAATAAATATACTCATAACAGAGAATGAGAATTTAAACAGGGTAATGACAGTGTTCTTACCTTTTATGGTTCAAGAAGACAAGCTTCGCAAACCTGGTAACAAAATATTAATAAAAAGAGAAACATTTAGTATAAGATATTCATTTAATTAGAGGAAAATTAACTGAAGACACCAGAAGCCGAAGAGAACCTGCATACCTGCTTCGGCTACATATGCTGTGACTCCATTGTCGAAGACCAAACCTTGTAGAATGCCACGAATCATTTGCGGAATAGATGCAGTTCGATGAACGCATAGACCCCACAATAGAGCAGTTTCAACACAGTTAAAAAAAACTGCAAAGAGAAGTAGAATTGCACCCTTAAAACCCAAGCAAGCCAATATAACCAGACATGTAGGTGAAATGTAATTTTTAGAGAGAAATTTTTTTAAGTAGGGGGTTCAACACTTACAGGAGTAGGCAGAGTGCCAAAGGAGAAGACCACACAATGGAGGAGTTGCAGAGCGTGGCTGCTCAGCCATGGCGCCAAATGAAAATTGGTTAGGGTTCAGGGGGTAGGGCAATACCCTAACTGCCCCAGAACCCATCACAACCGTTGAACAAGAGAAAACCCATCGACAATGGAAAATTTTCCAGATGTCCCCCTCATAAATGAAAACTGATTCTAGAGACTACGGAGGATACAAATTATAAATTTAACAATCTGCAGTTAATAAGTAGCAAGGGTACAAAGTGCTACGGGTTTAATTATACCCTATTTTTATTGGAAAAATGATTTTTATAATCCCGCATACATCTAAATTTTATATGCTATGTATTGTATCAACTAAAACCTTAGGCTAAGAGCATGCTATAATCAGCATCGCCTTGAGCCAATATGTTAAAACACATTTTATCAACTTATAATTCGAACATGAGTGGAGTATATTGTTTAAGAGGTTTTCGATAAATATGTGGAAGTGTTTTAGTTAGAATAATGACTATGATAGTAATTACTGATTAATGCTACATCATATAGTTAAGACCCAGTGAGTATATATATGATTGCATTAAAAGTATATTTATGTTTTTCATTATGAGTATTAACTTAGGGATTAATGCTAGAAGTAATTTTTTTTTTAATCTCTTTTAATGTAAGGTAAAGATTTTATGGTAAGATGTTACACATCCCCTCAATCCTCCACCCTTTAGGTTGTTATCTTTCCTTTGATGCAACATTTTTGCATTAACATCATAAACATGTTCTATTCCTTCGGTGTAGCTTTGCACCATTAGAGAAATTGCTATTAATATTAGATTTAATGATACTTTTTACATGGTATGATAATAAAATTTATAATAGAACTATATCAAATTAATATTTTCAAATATTACAATTTTGGGGTGAAAATATTTTTTCCTTTGAATATTTTAATATATCCATAGGATATTGTTTTTCCTTTTAAAGATTCATTTTACAAATATTTAATTAAAAGAAATATTAAAAGTTGGAGCAAGATTTTGGATTCTTTGTGGTGAATTGTATTGTATTTTTTTTATCTATATATTTATTTTAATTTTTGTTTTGGGCCTACGTTAATTTTTTTGTTTTTTATTATTGTTTATTTTATGGAAGAAGTAACACAATTTACACATCCCCTCCTACTGGGTTGTAGAATGCCTCTCGCTGCAATAACATTTATTTAATAAGAAAAAGTAGCAAATGTGAAGTTATGTATCTCAAAATATTTCTTATACCAAGTAATGTGGTGGTTGTGGCTATGAATTTTGATTAAAAAAATAGTAGTTTATTATGATTTTATTTTTCAATATTGGTTTTATATGCTTAATGCAATGTTAGTTTTTTTTTCTAACTGCTCATTTATTTAAATTGTAATTTCAATTGCTACTGTGGTGATATTAGATGTGTATAAAAGTTAATTTAATTTAATTTAATTAATTAACTAATAAAATTATAATCTATATATATAATAGTGATTTAGTGATGATTTAGATGGTATTTGAGTATCTTTTGAACAAAAGCTTTTCAAGTTTAATTACCTCATTTATTTCCTCAGCTTTGCAATCATTTCAACTATGAATAAATTGTCACACTATGGTATTTTTTGGAGAATTATAACTGCATTTGCCTTGTAACATGTATCACTCAAGGCACAAAAAAACCTAGGTAAATATACAAAATTACTTTTATCAATACTACTTCATTATCGAATAAGGTAAGATTATGATTTTATTTTTTCTTAATTCATTACCAAGTGACACCCCTTGTCATTTGTAAGGTTTCAAATGTTAAATGAATTGGTCTAACTGAGCACAAGATTAGGGATTATATGATAATTGGTTTATTTTTTATGTGACCCCCATACCCTAAGGTAATGCACACAAAGGTTCTCAAAACGTATGGTATTTATTATGATATGACCCACTGAGACACTTTGATTAATCATGGTCATTGATATCTCAGCAAATAATGCAATGATGTAAATGATTTGGGGAGTAGTTAGGGAAACTACCTTGCCCAGTCCCTGCTTTGGCCCTCATTCTGTCATGTGTTTCGACAGGAACATCGTCTGCAACTTTGTCAATGAATCGGGGTTTCTTCCTCGTCGCCATGTAAACAACTTCCTCACAATTTTCTCTAGATTGATTCTATCGTGAGTTTAGAGGAAAGTTGGCTTCTGATTAAGGGAATTTTCTTGCAAATATTAATTTTTTCACTAAGGGTTTGGCTATAGTGGTGGAATTATGGAGAAATTATCCCTCTGCGACCACTATATCTCAGCTTTAGGTAAACTCATACAATTTTGTTGTTTTTAAGCTGCAAGGTCTGCAAGGTCACAATTTTTCTTTGGTGCTCATAATTTTTGTATGTTGTCTATAGGGAGTCACTCAGATACAGGTGTAGTTGCTTTGTTTAGGTGAGCCCAGGCTTAAAGCCCTCGTCTATTCTGGGTTTTATTTTTGTTTCTGATATGGGTTCTTAGGTTTATTTTTATTATTGGCCTCTAATACCCCTCTCCTTTGGCCTTTACAGGTATGGTTGAAAGCCTCCACCCAAGCTATATGTCCTTGTGTCCTTCAAGTTCCTTCAGGTTAACCACACTCAAATATGGGTTTTATGTTTCGGGTTTCCATTCTACTACCTCTACGTAAAGGCTTTCCTTTATGTGATAAGTTAAATACATAGTGAGTTTTCTTGTCCTTTGGAAGTCTATCACTGTCAGAATATCGAGTTTATTGTTACAATGTCTTAGCTACTGTCTTAGGGTTTTGACTGTATGTCGTCGCTTTCAATGTCGCGTCTGTTGTAATAGGAGACCTATATAATTATACTGGCTAGGGATTTAACTTCCAATCCCAGATGATATTGTAATCGTGCTATTTTTAGTTACAATTACAGTTTGGTTATAGTAACTTGGAGTTACAGTTTGGTTACATCATTCTTGTTCTGATTATCTGAGAATTTTACTAAATATCAATTATTCCTGTATATTTTATGGCTGATGTTTAGGAATGGTTTCCTTCAAATTGTTTTACAAAATTTAAATTGATTTTATCTGGGCCTTACAATCAGAAAATAGTTGTTGTGTGCAAAGTTAATAGCATGGACCCTATAATGTTCAATCTGGTTATATACTTTGTTTTTGTCCCTTCTGGTTTCTGTACAGAGGTATAGGTGGTATGGTTAAGTTATTGTATGCAGTATTGTAATTGTTTTTCATCTATTTATGTTCTTCTTAAAGTCACAGACACCCGACAGAGGTTAGGATCCTCAATATAAGGAACCCAACTCTCTACCCATGGGGTGTCTACCCAGACACTTATGCAACGTCGTGGATCATTGCAACTGAAACCCCAGGTTTACGGGTTGGGACTCAAACCGATACCTTCCTAACCAAATGACCTGAGTCTTTAGGTATTTTTTATGCCATTTTTTCAATGTTATGTCTCTTTTACACAACATATCGGTTCTTCTTCTAAAAAATACACAATTTTCTAAGAACAAGGTAAAGGAAATTTTTGTAGTTTGGGTAGGATTTTCTTGGCAACTACTAAATATATTAAATTAAAAACAATAATGTTCCTAACTTATACTTTTTTTACTAGAATTTTTTTACAATAACACTTGTATCAATTATGTCCAGGGACTAGTGACCATATTCATTCATATACATAATTTTTTTTTTTTTTCAGAAAATACTTATCTATATTTGACTTGACCTGTCTAGAATATTAAACAGGAAATACCTCTCCTCCCTTCCAACGAGAACGATGATTACATATGATTACCTATCGTGCTCTAGACTTCTCAAGCTAGTTATGTCGGAAACGACCCTTGATTGGATCAGTCTACAGACATAGGGGTTTCCACAAAATAAGACCCAAAAACCTCCTTTTGCATCATATTTTTCCACTGGCCCTGATACAGCTCAGGAAATACTCTTTAGGCAATGTCCTACCATACTTGTACAACATCATGTTCAGGTGTGTCTTCTTTTACCTCTCTCGGTGTTTTCTCCTTCCTCTCAATGAGATCCAAAAAAGAAAAGAAAATAACCCCTTTTTCTTCCTTCTGAGAATCTTTATCCCTTTATGAATAAAGAGAGAATTAATTTCCATAACTATCTGGAAGTTGTTTAGAATTTGTTAGGGTCTTTCCAGGAGTTCCAAGACTTGTATCATCATTTTTATTAATCAAAATAATAAATTTCACCAATCATTTCATGTTCGACTAACTTACCACCAAGTCTTATTTCACCAATCTTTGAAATTGGTTTCCAGCTGATCTAGGCTTGACCTCCCATCTTGGTGGCCATGGACTTGTTTAATCTCAAAAGTAACAAAAAAACTTTCATAAGTGCTCCAACACCTCTAAAAACTATATCAATGTGTTTAGAGCATCAAATACATCTAAAAATGACTATTCATTCACTCCATTTGGCCTTCAACTGATCTATGCATGGCCTTCCCTCCTGGTGGCCCTTCGCTTCAAAATTCTTCAAGGTGACAAAAACCTATTTACAATTGCTCTTCTACCTCTGAAAGTTGCTCCAATGGAGTCAGAGCATTCAAATATTCTAGGAATAACTCTTCTTGAGCCAAAATTGGTCGAAAATTTCTCAAGATAGCCTTCATTTAATTTCTCCTAGTAATCTGCCTCTAAAACTGGAGAGGACTCGAGATAGCTCTGCAAAAACTAACAGTGCACCACAAATGGTGGAAATTGCCAAAAAATCAGCATCTCAAATTGAGATTAATTAAGGCTTAACTGCGGATTAGAGGAATAAACGATGGACTAAGCGCATTTTAGTTTGGGTGCTTGTGCTGAGGTCATGTGGCGCAGACACATGGGAGGAGGGCTGGCCTGTGGGGCTAGCCCCATCCATTCCGCCATTGTATGTCTGCATAAAATTAAAATATATGTTGGGCACCTTCTTTTCCAAGGAAAATGGCCTTTTCCCATTGGTAAGTGGTGGTGAATGGCATGGGGGAGGTCGTGGGGTCGAGCCCCGGCCTTGCCCCTCTATACACGTTTAACACCATAAACATTACGCTCCGAACCTTTGAAATTATCCAAACTTTGGATTAAATACAATATGCACTCCAATAATGTTTGAACTTTGTCATATAAAAATATGCACTCCCACAAATTGAAATTTGGACTTTGTAAATAAACCATAGGTTTAATATATCACTGTTGAACTTTGGATAACATGTTATATGCCACCAAATGTATAACACTCCATAGTATATATTAAACCCATAGTTAAAATGTAATTTGAACCTGAACCATGGCATACAAATTTGATGCAAACCATGAAATTTGAATCAAAATTTGGAGAGGGGGTCCACCAAGGTGGACACGTGGTAGTCCCTGGTTGGACTATCCAATGGAGTCATACCAACATATTTGAATTCAAACTTAGGAGGACTTTAGGAGGACATTGGGAAATTTCACCTTCTCAAACCAAACTGGTGAATCCAGTTGTGACACTTGTCACAGTACCATTGGGAAAAACTGAATAAGATTCCCTGCATGCTGACTGGGCTGCCATTTCATCAGCCGATACCTGTTCTACAATTAAAAAAAAAAAATTGCCCGTTCTGAACGACAATTAGTATACTATAACTTCTTCATCTGAACATGGTTTTTGATGAAACGAGTTGCGTTGGATTACTGGTGATGGGCCGGTCGATGTTGTTCTAGTTTGGTATAATTACAAGCACTTTTAATTTTGGACAAATTTTTTCCCCTAATCTAGATTCTAATCACTCCTTCCCACTAACATGCTTTTGGACCCACAAAATTTGGTTATCTCATGAGCTAAATACTCTTCTATTTCCCAAGTTCTATCATCTTGATTCTACTTGGAAAAATCTCTATGAAAACCACTTGGGTTCACTGACATGCCTTGCCTTGCAAATTGTTTGGCTCTTCAACCATTGTTCTCCTTTTGTTGCTGACCCAATCCAACACTTACAGGCTGCTTGCTAACTGATATAAAAATTTTCCATACCAAATCAATTCCTCGGTGCTTGGAAAAATAACTAATTTCCTTCCCATTGAGAATCATGTTCCTCCTTTTCATAAACATGCATTCGATGCAAGGTTCTCCTTGGAAACCACTTTCCCAAATTAAGCCCATCTGAGTGAACTACAACAATGAGTTCCAACATTAGTAAAAATAAGAAAAGAAATGACCATTTTTTTACCTCCACGGTTCCAAATTCCACATCTCGAAGAATGCATTTGCCATATCCTTCTCTTGGCATCAACACATAAAATGGTCTACAATGGCTGCAAATTTTTTTGGCTGAAAATTCTTTGACATCTTGTCACAAACACAACCATCAATCCGAAAATCACATCATGCAAGAAACATAACTTGACGACATATCCTCTTGCTCCTTCAAAGAAACTAATTTCACGTCATGTGAACATCGCCATGTACTCTTACATCTTGGTGTCAAAAATTATCAACCAAACACAAGTCGACAAAACATGCCTCTACAAACGACTGAATCTCAAGTCAAGAATAATCATGTGTAATAATTTGACAATTATTTTCCCAAAACAAAATGAATTTCACATTTCATGAAACACTTTGTCAACATCTCATTTTCATATCTGGGGAAAAAATCAACTCTTCCAAGTCAATATGACGTGCATGCAACACAAAATTGACTGGCACAAGTCAATACTCATGCATGTGCAAATGATCAACACTCTCAAGTTGAAAACATACATTTTAAACAAAGCAATCAAACAACACAAGTCAATTACTCATGCATGTTCAAGCACAATGAAACCATCAAAATTCCACTGTTCATACACACAAACTCTCTTGCATGTATACAATTCTTCAACTCTATCACAAGTACAATCATAAGTACAAGAAACCCATTCATATGTACATGTACTTAAAGAGTTGAAATGAATAAATTTTGCTGCAATAAAGTGAGTCAACATACTCCACTTTCAAACACCTTCTTGGCGTAAACATGCAACATGCATTCAATAGGAAAAGAATGCATCAATCATCAAAAGACATGCAAAGCCTTAATTCAATAAGAAATCTAACCATTTATTGCCAAACCATTTCAATGGCACTTCTTTCAACTGCACATCATCATGCGAATCATCGTGACCCACATCAATTATGGAATCTTCTTTTCCATTCTTGCCATTCTCTTTCTCCACCTTCTTGAAATGTCATGGATGACTTGTTGGATAGAAAGTCCAACACTTGTCTACAATATGGCCTTGCTTATGGAAATGAGTGCAAAACAATTGCATCTTCTTTTCAACATGGCTTTCTTTGTCTAATGGACCTTTGGCTTCCTACCTCCTTTGCTTTGAAACTTTCCTATGCATGGCCATCTTCTTCCAACATCTTGAAAATTTATGGTTATCCAAACCACAAAAGGAACATGCAAATTTTCTCCAAATCTTATGTGATAATTTTCCATGTTTATCATAATCAAAAGAAACTTGATTAAAAGTAGATTTATACCTGGAACATTCGCCTTTGTCACTTTCTTGAGGAGGTGAATTTTATGAGGTAATGGCTCTCTTCGAAATACCAAAAATGCATTCAAAGACTTCGGAGCTTTCAACATCCTCTTGTTTTCCATTCTCATTAGTTGCATGCTTACGAGCACCTTCTTGAAAAGTGGGTGTAAAAATTTTGAATTCCTCATGAAAATAATCGTCACAAGCTTGAGGTAATGAACATGAAATTAAAGTCCTTCTTGGAACACCTTCACGTGCCTCCTTTGATTTAGAGCTTTCTCCATCATGTTGTCCATAACCAAGACCCAAATAATTAGGCCTTTCCTCAACAACAATTGGCTCAACTATGCCTTGTGCATGTTTTCCCAATCCTTTACCTTCATAGCCCATATTCATCAATAATTTGGACCCTACTACTCTAGTGTGTCTTTAAAATGCACCTACACATTAATTTTGAGAGGAAATTGAAGATAAAATTGAATTTCATACCTCTTTTTAATGAAAATACATGGCTAAGGCTTCCTAGGCATCATGAAGCTAAGTCTCCATCTCATACATATTTTCTAAGTTTTAATTTGCAATATGGAGTTGAGTCTCCATCTCATTCATATTTTCAAGAAGTTGTTGCTTCTCCTCCATGGAAATCAACTGATCTTGAAGTTTAATGCTCTCCCTCTTATCTTCATACTTCTCTTGCATTATATCAATCATGATGTAGAGGTTCTGAAACATCTCTTTATCAACGAGTTTTTCTAAGAAATATGGATTAGAAACATTGCTTAATGAAGTTTCCATCACACCTACAATGCATACAAATATTCTTTGTTGTGATTTGAGAATTTAGTTTTCAATTTTGATCTTCTTCTCCTTCAGACATAAACTTTCACACAGTTAAATTATCCTTGCACAAATTCAAAAACCAATAGATAATTCTTCTAGCTAACCTTGGCTAAAATTAGCTAAAATTTTTCTCTGATAACAACTTTATTTGAATATTGGAAAAATATTTATTTCTATGCTAGCTCCCTCAGCAGTATTAAAAATGTGTGATTAGGATCGTCTCAAGTTAACCACTTGTGAAGAGGTTTATGTGTCAAATTTTATGTGTCTTTAATGATCAAATTATGAGTTAATTAAATTTTAAAATATCATGTACAATAAATGAAATGTAGAGAAATAACACACAACAATCACATAATACCATGGATGATAATGGAGTTCACCCCTCCTGAGCTATAGCTCCATGGACCTGCTTCAACTAGTTAGGCCCTCTTGGAATTAAGAGTCAAATGTCTTATTAAAAGCACCTGTAGCGTTCTAATGGATTTGTAATCTATTCCATTATCTTCAAAACACTCAAGAACCCCAAAAATGACTATTCAATCTTTGAAATTAGTTTCCAGCTAATCTAGGCTTGACCTCCCATCCTGGTGGCCATGGGTTTGTTTAATCTCCAAAGTGACAAAAACACTTTCATAAGTGCTCCAACACCTCTGAAAACTATACTACTTTGTTCAAATCATCAAATACGTCTAAAAATGACTTTTCATTCACCCCATTTGGCCTTCAACTAATTTGGGCATGGCCTTCCCTCCTAGTAGCCCTAGGCTTAAAGGTGACAAAAGCCTGTGTAGAATTGCTCTTCTGCCTCTAAAATCTATTCCAATGTATTCATAGCATGCCAATCTTCTAGGAATGAATCTTTCTGAGCCAAAATTGGTCTAAAATTTCTCAATATAGGATTCATTTAATTTCACATAGTAATCTGCCTCTAAAACTTGAGAGGACTCTAGATAGCTCCGCTAAAACTGGCAGTCCGCCACAAATGGTGGAAATCACAAAAAATACACCATATTAAACTAAGCTTAATCAAGCCTTAACTGCGGATTAGAGGAATAAGTTCGGGCGCTTGTGTTGAGGTCATGTCGTGCAGACACATGGGAGGAGGGCTAGCCCCCTCCATTCTACCATCGGATGTCTACATAACCTTAAAATATATGTTGGGCGCCTTCCTTTTCAAGGAACAAGGCCGTGGCCCATTGGTAAGCGGTGGTGAATGGAATGGGGGAGGTCATGGGGTCGAGCCCCGACCTTGCCCCTCTATAGAAGTTTTGCACCATCAACATTACGCTCCAAACCTTTGAAATATCAAAACCTTGGATTAACTCCAATATGCACTCCAATAATGTTTGAAATTTGTCATATATATTATGTGCTCCCACAAATTGATATGCATACTTTGAAAATAAACCATCGGTTTAATATGCCACCATTGAGCTTTGTATAGCATGTAATATGCCACCATTGAAATTTGCATAACATGTAATATGCCACCAAATGTATAATGCTCCATAATATGTATTAAAACCATAGTTAAAATGTAATTCGAACCTAAACCTTGGCATAAAAATTTGAGCCAGACCATGAAATTCGAATCAAACCTTGGAGAGGGGGTCCACTAGGGGGGACACATGGTGGTCCCTGGTTGCACTATCCAGTGGAGCCAGACCAACAAATTTGAATTCAACCTTAGGAGGACATTGGGAAATTTCACTTTCTCAAACCAAACTGGTGAATCTAGTTGTGACATTTGTCACAATCCCATTCGGAAAAAACTGAAGAAGATTCCCTGCATGCTGAATGGACTTCTATGTCATCAGCATGTACTAGTTCTGCAATTTTTTTCTTCTAAATTTTTCTTGTTCTGAACAGTGATCAGCAGACTATAAATTCTTCATCCGAACTCGGTTTCTGACAAAACAAGTTGCATTGGATTCCTCGTGACGGTTGGTCGTTGTCCTTCTAGTTTTGTGCAATTTTGAGCACTTTAAATTTTGGACAATTTTTTCCCCTAATCCAGATTCCAATCACTTAGCTTGTAAAAACAATTAACTGATAGTAATAATAAATATTTACATTACTGGGGATGTTACATCTCTCCCCCCTTATGAAAAACACTGTCCCCAATGTTCATCATTTCCATTTGGAATAGGTCAGGGTATGCTTGGTCCATAAAATCTTCATCCTACCAAGTAGCCTCTTCTGGGCTAAAGTGTCTCCACTACACTTTAACCTGGGCGATAACTTGCCTCTGTGGTGTTATTTCTATCTGATCGAGAATACACAGGGGCTCTACCAGGAATTCTCCATTTGGTTCTACCTGTCACATACTCACAATTCTATTGTTAGTTCTTTTATAACTAGTTTAATATGCACATTTACAAAATTCTTACTTTTCTATATTACCTACACATCATGCCAATTAATCACATGCCTGGAATCATATATTTATTTCTTTAATAAGCAGATATGAAACAAATTGTGAACCCGTATATGACTTGGTAATACAAGTTGATATGTTACAGGTCCCACTCTTTCCAATATTTTAAAAGGTCCAAAGTATCGAGGTGCCAATTTGGCACAACCACCCCACCTTAAAGTGTTTTTCTTGGGTTTTATTTTCACATAGACATGATATTCCACTTGTAATTCCCTATAAGTCCTTTTATTATATGCATATTCTTTTTCTTAGTCATGGGCATCTTTTAATTTTTGTCAAACTATTTTTATTATTTTCTCCATTTTCATTAACATGTGAGGTCCTATGGTCAATTTATCCTATGGGTTGCTCCAATTTGTATGTGTTCTACACCTTTTTTTGTAGAACACCTCATAAGGACTAATTTTAAAATATTTATGATAATCATTATTATAGGAAAATTCCACTAGGTGAAGGTACTTCTCCAACTTGGTTGGTTGTTTCATTACATACATCCTTATCATATCTTCTAGAACTTGGTTTACTCGCTTAGTTTTCCAATCTATTTGAGTATGGTATGTCATACTAAACTGAATCTGCGTGCCTAATCCAGTGAAAAGTGTTTTCCAAAATGCGGAGGTGAATTTTACATCCTTGTCTGAGATTACTACCTTTAGCATCCCATGCAACCAAAAAATATATTTCATAAATATTTTTGCAATTTCCACAATTTTATAAGTGGATATAACATGAATGAAATGGGATTTTTTACTTAATTCATCCACCACTACCATAATGGAATCATTTTATTTTTTGGTCTTAGGAAATCCTGTGATAAAGTCTAAGGTGATTATTTCCCATTTCCATGCAGGAATAGAAAGCGGATGGAGGAGACCTACAGGGTGTTGGGGCTCAACCTTAACCTGTTGGCACTCTAAACATTTTGCGAGGTATTGGAAAAAATGTATTTCCTCATGCTTGGCCAAAAATAGTCTTTCTTAATTGTAGAAAATAATTTCTGATATCTAGGATGGGCAGAGTAATGGTTTCAGTGAGACTAATCCAATAAAAACTGTTTAATAGTTAAATGATCGGGAATTTATATTATTCCTCTAAATATCAGCACTTTTTTATGGTTTATACCATACTCATAGGCTCTTCCTGAATATTTTTCTTGTTTATATTACTGCCATATAAATTCGTATTCCAGATCCTTGAGAGAAATTTACTTAATCTGATCGAAAAGATTAATTTCCACCCGAATGTAGGAAACTTCATACATGTAATGCGCCTTTCGGCTCAATGCATCAGCCACGGGATTCTTCTTTCCTTTCAGGTGTCTAATTTTGAAGTGAAATTCTCTTAAAAATGTTGTCCATCTAGCTTGGCAAGCATTTAAATTGGGTTGTTTAATGTAACTAGTTAAATTGTTGTGATCTGTCAACAAGAGAAATATTTTTCCCAACAAGTAATGTTGCCACATTTTAAATGCATGAAAAACTACGGTTAGCTCCAAATGATAGGAATAATAATTTTTCTCATGTTCTTTAGCTTACAATATTTTTATACGATCACCTTATCCTCCTACATTAAGAATCCTCCAACACATTCCTTCCAGGCATCTTTGCAAACCATAAATTATTTTTCTGCATCTTCTATCTTCAAAATAGGGCTAGTTGTTAATAATTGTTTTAGTTGTTCAAAACTATATTCAAATTCTATTGTCCATTTAATACTTTTCCCTTTTTTTGTAACGAGGTCACGGGGTAAGCTATTCTTGAAAACCCTTTTATGAATCGACAATAATATCTGGCCAACCTCATAAAGGATCAAATGTATGCCACATTTTTGGAAACATGACATTCCATGATGTTTTTAATTTTATTTGGGTGTAATTCTATACCTCTACATGAGATTACACGACCCAAGTATTGAATTTGTTCCTAGTAAAATTCACACTTGATAAATTTAGCGTAGAGATGATTTTATCTTATGCTTTTTAATACCAATCGGAGATGTTCCTTATGTTCCTCCAAATTATTTAAATATATTAGGATATCATCCATAAAAATCAAGAAAAATCTATCCAAATAAGGATGGAAGATACCATTCATTAGACTCATAAAATTTGTTAGCACATTAAGCCCAAATGGCAACACTACAAATTCATAATGACCATATCAAGTTTTGAACATTGTCTTCCAAATGTCTTTCTCTTTTATTCTGACCTTAAATCGACTTTAGAAAATATCATAGCACCATTAAATTGATCAAGAAAATCATTAATTCTCGGTAATGGGTAATTATTTTTAATTGCTGGCTTGTTCAGTTGTCAATAGTAGATGCACAATTACAGGGTGCCATTCTTTTTATTTACAAAAAATACTGGGCTCCCAAAGGTGACACACTTGGACAAATGTATACCTTGTCTTGAAGCTCTTGGAGCTAAATCTCCTGTTCAGTCAGCTTTGGTATACTCATCCAATATGGGGTTTTTGACACTGGGGCTACCCTTGGAATTAGATCTACAATAAATTCAATTTCTCTTTTTGGCGGTAGTCCTAGAATGCTTTTCGGGAAAACATCCATAAATTTCTGAACGGCTGGTATCTCTTCCATGGTGGCTATCTTGTCTTTGGGATTAGTATATCCTACTTACACTATGTATATTTTTCAGCCCTTATGAATGAATTTACTTAAATGAGTAGCAGTAATAAGTCATAGTTTAATAGCCCTCCCGATACCTTGAATTTCCTGCCTTATACCTTTATCAGTGATGAAACTAATAGTCTTGTCCTTGCAATTCCCTAGGGACCAATGTCCCTCTAACTAATCTATTCCTACCATTCCTATGAGTACATCATAGGATCCTAGAGGTAATATATTCAAATTTATGTTAATATTTTTCCCTCCTACCTCAATAGGTAATTCTTCCACCTTGGTGATCACCTTCATTTTTCCTCAAGTGGTTAGTTGAACTAGCCATGAATTTTTAAACTTAACACTTTGTAAATGAAATAGTTCAACTATTTTTGGACTGACATAACTTAAAATTGCACGTGGTTATATTAAAATAGAGTTAGAATGGTTAGCCAAAGTACATTCAAATTCTACCATTGCAGGTTGATATTCGGCCTGATGATCCTCCAAGGCAACATTAATTCTTGACATACTCCTTTCTACCTCTCCTACTATAGAGGCTTCTTGAAAATTCGTAGTTGGTTCAGTTTTAGCATAGTGGGGGTATTTTCTATAATAGTGGGGCTCACCACAACCCCAAAATTGCAATGGTAGCTTCTAGGGTTTACCAACATCTAGTTTACTTGAGGCTTTAGGTTACCGGGTCTCATTTGGTGTCCTAGGATTTAACTGGTTCTGCCCCATAGATCCATTGAAATTCTTCTGATGTGTAGTCTTAACTCTTTAAGGTCTAACATTATTATTACCTTGGAAATACTAATGTCCATTTTTACTAGGCTAACCCTTGCCCCCTTCTTCTTTCTGCTTCATCTGTTGATAATAGATTCGGGCCTTTCGAATGGTCTCATCCATTTTTCTTGGATTATCAAACTCCAACCTCTCCTTCGTGAAGACTGGTAAGCTACTAATAAACCGTTCCACTTTAGATTTTTTCTCTCGAATATAGGGAAAATACCTTATAATGGAGGTAAATTTGGTTACAATTTCATCTATCGATTGTTGTCCTAATATTAAATCATGAAATTCCTTAGCCTTATTATTATAAAAACATTATGTTAAATATTAATCTTTAAAATGCTTATGATTTTTTTCCTAGGTTACCACTTGTTCGTTAATGACTCGAACGATTTTAATCTCCTCGCACCACAAGGTAGCTTTATATTGTAATTGGTATATAGCTAATCTAGTTTTCAAGTTATCGTCTTAATCATAAATCTGGAAATATTTGTTCATGTTAATTATCCATGCCTCAAAAACCTCCTCCACTTCCCCATCAAACGTTGGAGGTTTAATTTTCTTAAATTCCCCTTGAAATTCAACTTTTTCCCTTTTATTTCCTCTACCACCTGAGACATTTTCAGATTCCTCTTCCTTGTCGATCCTTCCTCCTTCAACATCTGGGTTATTGTTGAGCCCTTCTTTTGTCTTCATTTCTTTACCTTCCATGCCATTTTTAATCTTGTTTTGGACAATTTGTACTCATTTTTCCCTTTTTATCTTCCATATGGCCTAATTCTCATTAGTTATCACCTAAGGTAAAAATCATTGCAAATATAATTATTTTAACTATTCTATGATTAATTTAGGTAGCTGAAGTTACATGCTTGTTGTTAACTCATCACTATGGGATATAGTTGTGGAATTTTCCTATAGGAATCATTCAGATGGCACCTATGATTGAGTTGAAAGAACTATTCTTCTCCAATGATGCTCCAGCTCAGCATTCTAGCATACTCAAAGCTTGATACTCTAGCTCAGCATTCTAGCATAATTGAAGCTTGATATTCTAGCAAACGCTTCACTAGTTTTCACGGGTTCATTAGGATGACCAGCTAGCCATTTTCCAAGAAGTTGAGTTTAGTTCAATGAACTCTAGAAGCACCCTTCCAGATCATCATGCAACTATGCCAGCGATAGGGTAGCTGAGAATTAGTTATCTTAGGTAGAGCGTAGTGATAAATATGAATAATTCGTAGTATTTCCACATTGTTTTATTTCACATTGTGCTATGTACAGGATTGATGCTATTTTTTGAATGCCATGATGTGTATAATACATGTAATATGTCAAGGGAGGATTGTCATTTTATTTTTGTTATCAAAACTTGAAGACTGCAACTTCGTTCACAAGCAATCAAGCATGAATTTATAATCTGTTATGATGTGCCATTGATTAATTTTCAGAGTGTATTGGATTTCATGAGTTCCTGAAACGATTTGTTGAGAGCATACTTAGTTTTTGTAAGTTTTAAGCTTCTCTGGGTGTGGCAAGGGCTCGCCACAATCCAGATAAGCATTTGTAAGTATGTGTGTAGGTAGTGTTAGCGCCTAATTTGAACCTTAGGCTGAAAGAAGGAAAATCAGGATAACCTCAAACCATGCTCAGCCTTGTAGCTAGCCCTACAAGGTCAAGAGAGGGATTTCTCTGTGAAAAATATTCAATGAAGTATAACTGCAAACTGATTTTAGGCTAGGTATAATAAATGGAAATGTTTTATAAATATCTGGGTTATAAGGGTCAGATGGGGTTGGGCAGTTTGAATCTGGGGAATTAAATAAGAGATACAGGGTATTCTATGGGGCAAGATTGGCAGGGATTATAGAAATTATATAAATAACGTGTTATACATCCAAGATTCTCCTGATCACACACTATTTAAAATTCATGCATAATACAGAATCTCTTCTACTATTGATCGTCATATGCAGAAATTAAATCAATTGCATTCACACATTGAAACCATAAAAATTTACACATATGAACACAGTGTTTTAATGGGAAAGCCTGAAGCTAAAAACCCCAACTATATGTATATAATATATGTCATACATATCATGTAACAATCCTCATACAAAGCTTCTCACAAGCTCTCAGTACAATACAATCGCTACACACTAATCAAGTCCTGATCTAGAAAATCCATGCACCGATCTCTGCCACCTGCTAGCCTGCCTCTACTCCACATTCCCTACAGAAGAATGGCTCTGAATGAACTCAAATTGGTCCAGCATTGCTCACGAAATCCTCATTGGCATCTCCAATCACTGTGTGTTGCAAATCATGCAACACTATAGTCATAACTGATAGTCAACCTGCTCTTTCACCTACCTCTCCACTGGTCTCCACTGAAACTGTCCAGGCACTGTAGTTAAATGATTTATTCTTCAGTTTATTAATGAGTTAATATTTGGTGAATTAATTAATAATTAATTCACACCACTCTCACTAGTGTATCAATCAGTTAGACTAGATACAACTAGCTCGACTGTGTCTAACTGAGTTAAACTGAACACAACTCCACCAAACTCTGTCACATGAGTTATAACTGAAGTCTCCATGCAATAGCTCCACTTAACCCTTAGGAATAGCATAATTCCTTATTTCATCTCCTATGACACATTTGTGCACTTAATTGAAGTGCTCCAAGAGAATAAGATAATGTTTAGAGTCCAGATATTATTGAGAGCTAATAATATTCGACATTTCTATTTTTACACTGGCAATCTAAAAATATATTCCGCCCAATATGTCTAAAAATAGAAGTCCATCTATTTTTCCAACTTTACCAACCATCCACAAATAACATCCTGCAACTCATAGAATATGATCGACATATCTAAAAATAGACTTGCACCAAAAATAGCCTGCGGGCCCACTTAGTGAAGGAGACTCTTTTCACTAAGCTCATCATCTTGTTGCAATCTCAACACTCCCTCTTAACAAGATAGGGATTATCTTCCACCCTGATACTGCCTCTATGGTATTCAAATTTTCTCCTGGTGAGTGCCTTCGTCAAGATATCAGTATTCTGATCCTCCGTAGGAATGTATGAAAGTAACATGATCATCTGTAGCGCACAATATCTGATATGATGATACCAGATGTCAATGTGCTTAGATCTATCATGAAATACTGGATTAACCAAGAGTTTGATGCAACTCTGATTATCACAATATATCACAATAGGATCTAAGTGTGAACCGAACAACCCGACCAGGATCTTCCTCATCCATATAGCCTCGCATGCAGCCAAACTTGCTGCCATGTACTCAGCCTCCGTTGAAGTGAGTGCCACAGATCTCTATTTCCTACTGTACAAAGAAACTGCTATAGACTCGATACTGAATATCCCTCCAGATGTGCTCTTTCTATCCATTGGGCTCCTTGCCCAATCTACATCTGTGAAGCCATGCAGCTTCACCTCATCTGACTGTTTGTACCATAATCCATATCCCGATGTGCCTCTGAGATATCTCAATACATGCTTCCTCACCTTCCAAAAGATCTTGCTAGGCTTAACCATAGCTTGTGAAAGCTGGTTAGCAGCATAGCATATGTCTGGTCGTGTATTGACTAGATACATGAGCGAACCAACCAACTGTCGATAAATAGTGGCATCCACTACCTATGCCAATTTAGCATCCTCTTTACTCCAACCACTAGGAAGAGGAGTGTCGATAGGCTTGCAGCCTTACATGTTAAACTTTTCTAGTATCTCCCGGGCATACTTTCCTTGAGACACAAACAATCCATCACTGCGCTGCCAAATTTCCAATCCCAGGAAATAATGAAGGAGGCCCAAGTCCTTCATCTCAAACTCCTTTGCAAGATCAGCCTTGCATGAGAGTATCAACTGTTCATCACTTGTCAAAATCAAATCATCTACATAAAGTACAACGATCAGCAACTTACCCTCCACCACAATATGGTATAGGTTCGGATCCACCTCACTCTTGGTGAATCCAAAACTGGTGAAATAACTATCTATCTGTGTGTACCAAGCACAAGGTGCTTGTTTCAGCCCATTCAGCGCTCTTTTGAGCCTGCACACATGCGACTCGCTGCTGAAGATTTCGAATCCTTTAGGCTAATCTATGTACACCTCCTCCTCAATGACTCCATGGAGGAACGCAGTCTTCACATCCATCTGATGAATGTGCCAACCCATCTGCGCTGAGAGAGCTAGGATGCTCCGTATGGAAGAATACCTTGCGATAGGTGCAAAGGTTTCTTCATAGTCAATCCCCTCAATCTGTGAGAAGCCTCGGGCAACAAATCTTGCCTTGTAATTCTCGATGCTCCCATCAGCTGCTTGCTTCACTTTGTACATCCATATCGAACCTACCATTGATTTCCCTTCCGGCCTTGGGACAATCTCCCATGCACTGTTTCTGACAATCGAATCATACTCTTCCACCATGGCATCTACCCATGCAGGGTCCTCCACAGCTTCCTCTAAAGAGGATGGCTCTGTCACGATACACTTGCTATCGTAGCATGTATCCAATATCGGTGGGGTGTCTATCTGCGCCGATAACGTGATGTAGGTGCTCCTACGGTCTTCTCTCATCTGAATTCGGTCGCTGCGGCTTCTATAGTGTGCTTCCACCCTGCGATGTTTTGTGCTGCATGAGTGGTTTCTTCACTCCATGAACCTCCTCTTATGGTGATCCACATCACGAGAATAATCCTTGAGGCCATCGCTCCTCATACGGCCACCGTCGCGCTCCCTCTCAAGTGAACACTTCATGGCTTTCTCCTCATGAAATTCGATATCCCGTCGCACAACAGTCTTTCAACTGTCTGGCAAATACACACAATAATTGTGGGGTGTTTCTGTGTACCCCAAAAACATCCCAACCTCTGCGGTAGGCTCCAGGTTCTTCCTAGCATCCTTCGTCACATGAATGTAAACATGTGAGCCAAAAATATTCAAATGAGAAATATCAGGCTTCTTATTAGAAAACACCTCTTCGGGTGTACTCATGCCAAGTACTCTATGAGGAAAATGGTTTTGCACATAAATTGCAGTGTTGCAAGCTTCAGCCCACAAGTGTATGGGTAGGCCCTGATCATGCAACATCGCCCGTGCAGCACCCATGATCGTTCTGTTCTTTCGCTTCATGACCCCATTCTGTTGTGGGTTATGAGGCGCTATGAGCTCTCTTCTAATTCCTTCTGCACTGCAAAAGTCTTTGAATTCGCCAAAGATGAATTCACCACCATTATTTCTCCTAAGAGCCTTCACCTACTTCCCCAATTATTTCTCAACCAGTGCCTTGAACTCACAGAACTTTGAGTATGTCTCACTCTTCTTCTGCATGAAGAAGATCCAGCACTTGCGAGAAAAATCATCAACAAATATCACATAATACCTATGCTTTGTTTTCGAAGCTACTGAGAAAGGTCCACACACGTCTATGTGAATTCTCTCAAGGATCGTCGTGGCGCGAATATCCTTCTCATGAAAGGTGGCTTTCACAAATTTTCCCAAATTACATCCCTTGCACTGATATGATTGCGCAAGTGTACCCTTGGGAAGCCCAGTAGAAATCTGTTGCAAAATTTTCAAAGGACCATGGTGAAGATGGCCCAATCTCCTGTGCCATAGATCACCCTCATCCCGGCTCACCACTCCTTCTTCCTTGCCTGCCATTGCTACGCAGCCATCTACCTGCAATTGATAAATGTTCTTAACTTGAACCCCTATCCTCCAAGTTTCACCAGTTGCCTTACTGCGCAGGAAAGCCTTTCCCTCGCTAAAAACAACATCATATCCCTTGTCTTCCAACATCACCACAGAGATCAGATTCTTCTTCAATCCTGGAACGTGCATGACATCTTTTAGCATGAAGGGTTTACCAGACTCCCTCTCAAAGGATATGGTACCGATACTGGTCACACTGTATCTATCATCATCGTGCATCTCGATGTGCACTCCAAGATCCTTCTCATCCATATCAGCAAACAAATATTTGTCTCTAGTCATATGGAAAGACGCACCACTGTCAAGAAACCACATTGATCCCATCACACTTGAAACCAAGCATGCGATCAACAAAAAATCTAGCTCAAACTACGAGGCTAAGGCCTCTCCAGCTGCAGATCTAGCAGCCTGCTTATTTTTTTTCTTATATGGACAATTAGTGGCGTAATGTTCGTGTTGGTGACAGTGAAAGCACTTCACCTTGGACATGTCTTGCTTCTTGCCTTTCGCACCGGATTGAGAAGGATTTTTCTTTCCCTTCCCTTTCCTTGCTTTGGTAGCCAAAGTGAAATTTTCTTCATCTTCATTCTTCGATGAAGATCCATCCCTGGTACTTTTCCTTATCTCCTCCTGCACAAGATCTGACCAAAGTCGCTCCCATCCGGGCAGTTTCTCCCGACCATTGACAGAGTCCTCATAGGAATGCCAACTCTTCGGAAGCCCAAGGAGAGCCAAGCTCACCAAGTCCTCTTCATCTACAGTAACCCCCACACTTCCCATCTCATCCACGCACTGGAGAAACTTCATTGAGGTACTTGGGTATACTCTCGCCTTTCTCCATTTTTATCTTCCTGAGTTTATCTTTGAGCGCCAACTTCCTATGGTCGCTCTTGCTTTGGAACAAGTCTGTCAAATATTTCCACATCAAGAATGGAGAAGCTTTACCATGAAGGCTAGACACTATGTGATCCTTCACACCTTCCAATATAATCCTTCAACATTTAGCTGTCTTCTTTTGCCATGCGTCAAGTGCAGCAGCATCGCTAGAAGCAGGTTTTAGAATTTCTGCATCTATGAACTCCTTCAACCCATTATCCTCTTGCACCCCCTCCATCCTGTCCTTCCATGCAATATAATTCGAGCTGCCCTCAAGGGCATACTCCAATCACAATCCGTTGAAATACATCTCAACTTCGACACCAAGAAAACACTGCTGCAAATTCGAATTCCACCAGCACAAAACTCAACTGCTTCAATAATTTGCAATTGCTCCAATGATCAATATAGCTCCGATACCATGTAGAAATTATATGACTAATGCGCTATACATCCAAGATTCTCCTGATCACACACTATTTCAACTTCATGCACAATAAAAATCTCTTCTACTATTGATCATCATATTCGGAAATTAAATCAATTGCATGCACACATTGAAACCATAAAAATTCACACATATGAACACAGTTTTTTAACGAGAAAGCCTGAAGCTAAAAACCCCAACTATATATATATATAATATATGTCATAGATATCATGTAACAATCCTCATACAAATCTTCTCACAAGCTCTCAGTACAACACAATCGCTACACACTAATCAGGTCCTGATCAAGCAAATCCATGCACCGATATCTGCCACCTGCTAGCTTGCCTCTACTGCACAGTCCCTGCTGAAGAATGGCTCTGAATGAACTCAAATTGGTCTAGCCTTGCTCACGCAATCCTCATTGGCATCTCTAATCACTTTTTGTTGCAAATCATGCAACAATATAGTCACAACTGATAGTCAACCTGCTCTTTCACCTACCTCTCCACTGGTCTCCACTGAAACTGTCCATGAACTGTATTTAACTAATGCATTCCTCAGTTGATTAATGAGTTAATATTTAGTGAATTAATTAATAATTAATTCACACCACTCTCACTAGTGTATCAATTAGTTAGACTAGATACAACTAGCTCAACTGTGTCTAACTGAGTTAAACTGAACACAACTCCACCAAACTCTGTCACATGAGTTCTAACTAAATTTTCCATGCAATAGATCCACTTAACCCTCAGGAATAGTGTAATTCCTTTTGTCGGCTCCTGTGCCACATTTGTGCACTTAACTGAAGTACTCCAAGAGAATAAGATAATATTTAGAGTCCAAATATTATTAAGAGCTAATAATATTCGACATATCTATTTTTAGACTGGCAATCTAAAAATCTATTCCACCCAATATGTCTAAAAATAGAAGTCCATATATTTTTCCAACTTCATCAACCATCCACAAATAGCATCCTGCAACTCATAGAATATGATCGACATGTCTAAAAATAGACTTGCGCCAAAAATAGCCTGCGGGCCCACTTAGTGAAGGCGACTCTTTTCACTAAGCTCATCATATTGTTTCAATCTCAACAGGGATTTTAACAATTTAGTTTAGATAATGATGGAATGTTTAAGACTATTGAGAAGCTGAAAAGGGCATAGGAGATGGATCCTTTTCAAACAGCAGAAAACATAGAGTAATCAATGATTTCCCAAGGTAGAGCATTATACAATGGATTCTACCTATCTATCTTGAAAGCATTCAACGAGAGATATGAATGAATGAATGAATGAAAAGCATAACAATTAACAGATGAAAACGAAGGAAAGAACAATGCTAAAATCCATACCACAGGGATCCCATAAATCAGTGCTACATTTCTTTATTAATTCCCTTCCAAACTGTTACAAATGGAGCCTTGAGCGTCCTCAGTGATTTCCACCTTATTCCTCACTTTTTTCCCTCCTACAATTGACTCAAAAATTACATTAAATAGACAAAATTTGAGGGGAGTAGATCCACAGAAGGAGGGGCTATTTCATCAGCCTAGAAACTAAAATCTGAATATAGGAAAAAACCAACAATATGCCCTTGAAAAGAAGGGGCAAGACATTCGACTTCCTGGAGAAATTTACTGTCATACCCAATGAAGGAAAAGAGGCAGCCTAAAGAACAAATCCCTTTTTCATCGTTGCTGTAGATATTTCTGTGTTCATAATTATTTCACAACCTTTGACCATTGTCTCTGTCTTTACTCTTTGAAGAAAAACCAACTTTCGAAGAATAATTCCTTTGAAACCACTGGAATCCATATTTGCCGTTTCAATGAAGAAAAGTCCCTTTTGGGTGAAAAAGAGCAAAGGAAAGGATGGTGGGCCCAAATCGCGATCAAAGATTGCAATTGAAAATCACAATTGGAAGGGGGAAGGGGTATTGGAATGATGTGATTGGAAGTTTGCGATGCGATAGTGTATAGGGGGAAATGGGTCTTTATGGGGAAATCGCAATCGCAAATCGGGAATCGCAGCGGGAGGGCGCATTGGAACGATGCGATGAAACTTGCGATGTGATTGGAAGAAATGTGATGGGGGTAAAGGAAAATTCGAAGGAGTAATGGGGAAATCCCTTTAGAACAAATTAAAATAATATTTTCTCTTTTACAAAGGAAAAAACCATTTTTTATTGAAAAGGCGGAAGGGTTTTAAGGTGGGACCCATGGGAATCGCAATTGCAATCAGAAAGGGGAGTGGGTTTAACATATATTGGAGGGAATTGTGATGTGCGATTGCGATGGAGCGATCGAAAGTGTCGGGAAAACTCAATCGCATCAGCAGGAGTCAATCGCATTGGCGATTTTCAATCAAAAGTAGATCAATCAGGACTTATGCGATGCGATCAGATCAGAGGAAAAGGGTTGCGATTGGATTGGAAGCAAAGGGTTGCGATCAGATTGGAAGCAAGGGAATTACAATGGAAAACCTTAAAATTATGTGAAAAGGTAGAAGTTATAAATTTTGAGGGACAAATGAGAAAAGGGGTAAGGTTAGGCTTTTGGGGACTTTTATTCACTTAGGCATATTTTCCAATCCGGAAGTCAGTTTTGGGAGTATAATATATCGTTGGAAAGATCTTTCCAGGCTCCTTCTAATGAAAATACTTAGAAAATGATTTTACACTGAAAATACTATGGAAGACACCTTTGAAAATCAGGGTGGTGGCTGAACCACTTAATCAAGCGAGGCTGAACCCTTAATCAAGTGAGCCAGTTTCTCTTAAATCAAGCAAGCTAGTTTATTACAGGTTTTCTAAATCCACAGGGATTCTAAGTGAAAAATGACAGAGGAAAAAAGAAACCACAGATCAGGCCATTGTTTGAGAACGGAACCCGAAGGCATAGAGGCTCTCACTAAAGATAAATCAGTTGAAGAAGCTTTCAAAAAGGTAGGATGCTGGAGGTTTTGCGAAAAGCTACAGGGAGGTCATAATCAAATCACAAAAGAATTTTCCATCAATTTCACATGTTCAAATACAAAAGTTGGATGTTTAAACTTAACAATTTCTCCTGAAGTTATTTCTTTAGTGACAAAGATTCCAAGAGGGGAAGAAAGGTGATTCAAGAATTTCAGGTTTGAAATGGAACCTTGTAAAATATTTTTGAAGCCAGAGTTTGTAGACAAAAATTTAACCAAAGCAATGCCAAGAGGTTATGTCATGGATATATATGCTAATCTGCTCTCCAACATTCAAAGGTACTTCACTTGTGAAGGAAGATACCATAAGGTGTATTCTTACCATTTCAAACTCTTATTGCATTTCACTGGAATAATTTCTCTGGATTTACCTTTCTTTCTATTTCGGAGTTTGGCCAAGATGGAAGATAAGGTGCAGATGAAAACTCAGGCATGTGAAACTTCATTATTCCATCATGGTATTGTCAAATTAATAGTTTTACATGAGCTTCAGAGGGTGAATAGAGAATGGTCAGTGTTTTTTTTTTTGTGTGGATTTGGGGTGGAAACATATGGAACAGATGTTATTCCTAGGGCCAAAGAAAAATCACCATCTGCAATCACTGACCTTGCAGAAACAAGACCGAAGAGTTTTGTCAAGTTAAAGCCTAGAAAACAAGTGAAAGGGCCAGAGATTAAAACACCAGTAATTTTTCAAGAAACCCCTCAACCTGCACAAAGGAGGATAGCCAAAGGTAATAAAGTAGTGCAGGAACAGTCAACCAGTAAAACAACTCAGAAAAGGTTGACTAGAAGTCAAATAGCAAGGGAAAAAGGAAAAAAAGTGGTTTCAAAAGAATATCTAAGTTTAAAGGGTAGCTTGAATGATATTTTACACGCTATTGATATTGATTAATCTCCTTTAGTGCAGGCATATTTTATAAATTTGGATGAAGGGAAATCTAAGAAGATCAAGTCTTCCAAAAAATTGGAATTTAATGATTAAATTTCAGAGTTTGTGTTCAAGCCTAGAAGGCCTCTAACTAGGAATTCAAAGAAGTTGCAAGGATTGGATGTGGAATTAGAAAAAGTTGGAGTAATTTCAAATTATTATGAAGAACCCATAGAACTTTCATCACCTATGCTTGAGGATGACAGAAACATAGTTTTCCATACACAAAGAGAAAAGAGTAGTTATGAAGGAATGAAAGAAAAATTAAGACTAGTTAATCTTGAAATTGATAGGCTTGAGAAGAAAGTAAGAGAACATGTGGTGGAGAAGATAAATTTTGACAGAATTAAAGCTATGTGGGAACTTGAAAGAGTTTCAAATCCTGAAACAATTAGCAGTGAAGCTCATTTTTTCACCTGGACCTTGCCTGCAATCAAAGAGGCCAAGTTTGTGAGAAGGGTAAATATGAATTTAAGGGCTACTAACAGGAGGTTAAAGAGGAAAATTGAGGATCTTGAAATCCAATTGACAAACTCTGAAGAAAACCAGCTACAACAAAAGTAAGACAGTAAGTGACAATTCCCTAATATGATTTTGTTTTGGGAAGGTCATCACTTTTGGAAACCATGGAAAAGGTGACTTATATTGTTTTCAAGATCCATTGGCATCAAAGTCATCAGTAAAAACTGTAGATATTCTCAAGGTTTAAATATGACGAAGAAACTGTGTAAATATGGAGACACACAATAGTTTCGTAGCGCGCTATGAAACTGGTGTAGGTGACATAGACAGCAATTTCGTAGCGCATTATGAAACTGCTGTAGGTGTAGTTTTAAACATTTTGATAAGATTCCAAGAGGTAAACACTAGGTTTTTGAAGTTTTGATGCTATTAGAAGATGAAAATCAGTCAGAAATGAAGTTCTAGCTGTTAAAGCAAAGGACATTATATGTTGAGAGATATTTTACAAAGGCATAGCTATTGCGCTACGAAAACAATTGATATTTTCGTAGCGCAGTCATATCAAATCTCTTCACACTCTTTTAGGAACTTGATTTTTCATAGGTGGAAGGACATGGTTCTATGGGAGTGATAACACATATCACTTGTCTAAAGAGGTCCATTTTGTCAATAAAATGATTCAAGGAGCATAAATGAAGGTTACAACTATATTGCAGGAAACATGTTCCTAGTTTTCAGGACAGATAAGGGATAAGATAACAGAATATAACAACAAGGTTATGGACATCATCAAGGTCGAATATTAGGAGGAGCAGCTATCAAACAAAATATTTAATTTTCAAATAAGGTTGTTTTATTCATAAGAAGGAGTTTTACTCCTAATTGTATTAGGACTCTAGAACAGACAGTTAACTGTCACATGTAATTAGTAGTCATTTTTTGAGTAAATAGGTGTCATTCAAAGATAGAATTCGAATTCCTTTGAAGATGGATCATAGTATCCAATATTGTAATGACTCTATAAGAGAGATGATGTCGAATTCCTCAAGGTTGGAAATTTTCATGAACAAGAAGACTATGCTATTGTAGCAAACTGTGTGTTTTCATCATAATACATATATTGGCTCACTACTCAGGATTCAGAAAGAGTTTTTAATGTGTGATATTCTTTTGGTTTTCTGTATCTATATTTTTGCAGTGGTATAAACATATGTGACTTAGAATTCATTGGAAAATTCTCTAACTTCCTGCATATGTTTATAAATTGTGTTTTGTTCACTCTGTTTTTGTTTCATTGATACACCTAAAAACTCTGAAATGCCTTGACTTCCATGATGAGCCGATGTTGATGTTTTGTGGGAAGATACCTAGACTCTATAGCCCAATATATTTTTGTTGATCATTATTTCAACCAGAATACACTTTTACACTACTTATTCCTAGAGTTAGCCATATAATCCTTAATTCAAAATCTTAAACCTAGTGAGAGAGCCCTCTCAGGTTGAGGAGGCTAAGCCTCAACTAAAATTTTGGTTTGAAATAGTTACACTGAGGTAGCCTGACCAACAGCCTATCAGGTTCTATTTTGGTGATAAAAATTATGATTATGTTCATAAGTATTGTTATCTATGGAGTAATTACACTTACTCAAAGTACTTATTTCTATCTGGGTTATGCTTTTGTCATGCTTGATTGATACTTGATCTAATTCCAACCTTAGTAAGGTCATGGCACACCTCGGGTGAGACTCTCTGCTCCTTGGAGCGGGGTGAAAATGTCGACGTTGTGCTATACTACTGCGAAAACCCTTGTTGACCTCCAACCTGAACCTGGGTCTCGCCCCCGAGACCTCTTTTCTTTCCAACAACTGATATTATGGATTTTATTTCCTTTGACATGTTGGATGTTTTAACACTCTATTTTTACCCATTTTATCATATCCAAACCTTAAAACATTCCCTCTCTATCATTTGAAAACTAACAAATCCCTTTAAACTCATTTAGTAAGGGTGAGTTCTTTAAAAGAGTTTTTGAGGGACCTGCCTTTACCCTATTAGTGTAAAAATGTTTCTTGCCTACTTTATGAAGTTTGGAACTCATGTATTTACCCCCTTTAAGATCTCTGAGGGTGGGTGATCTTTAAGACATACTTTCTTCCCCTCTCACTGATTTTCCAGAGGTATAATATATCTGTCTTGCACTGTCACCACATTCTTTACAGTTATGCTTTGTCAATATCTCCCTTTGGCCACTTCTATTTTGTTGCAGGTTCCATGAAAAAATTGTTTTTTATCTCCTTCGTCACTCTTGGAATTTGACAATTTTAATTATTCAACAACAAACTCATGATTGGCTTGGTGTTCCATTTTGACACTTGAACTAATGATTTCTTCCCTTTGACCATTTTGAGCACAATTGATTGCACTTGAAGGCTTAGTATCCCTCACACTGATACTCTTTGTATTTCCCTCCCTTTGATGCAACGGAGTATTGTTTCCTTGATAAACCATGGAGGTGACCTTCTTATACCATTCTTCAAACTTCTGCCTATTGTCATCATGGAGATTTATGTTCTTTATTTCACCTCTTTTCCTACCTTCTCAAAATTTAGGCTTTAGGGCTTTTTCCCTGCTTTCATTTATAATTTCTAGAAATCTTCAATTCATGCTTGGTTGGGCTGATGTGCCTCTGTCCTTATGATGCTTTGCATTGGCTCCTTGCTTGGAAACACTGTTTAGCAAATTAGTCATAAAAACCTGGATTTTATTTGAACATAGGCATGTTGTTTCTCCTTTGCTGTGAATGTCCTTTGTGATGATTTATCCTCTTACCTTACTTATTTTCTGTTGATAGCCATCTCAATCATTCCTACAGAAATGATTAAGATGGGCAGTTGTCTCTTTGCAGAAGTTGTGATTTGACCAAGGAGGCCTTCCTTGAAATATTTTCTGATCCATTTGGACAATCATGTGTTGTCATTCTTCCTCTTTTATTGTAGCCTCTTGGCATAGGAAAAACAAATATTTTTAATACCAAAACAATCCTATGATCTGAGAAACCCTAGGTGACCTAGTGGGAGGCTTTTTGGACTTGGCCTTTGGCTGAAAACTTGACTTAGGGTTTTTAGGTGTAAAACAGAGCTTTTGACAAACATTATGTATTGCAGACCTAGAAAATACTAATTTTGATTTATCTAAAGAGCCTAGAAAGGTATCTTGAAACCACCAATGCTTGAGGCATTTGCTAAATAGGGGAAAAGGTTAGGCTACTTGGAAATCCAAGGTGTAAGAAGAAGGGTTAGGCAAGCCAAAATAGAGTGGTAAGGTCAGAGGTGGCGAAACATAGTGAAAATGAGTGGCATAAGCCCATGATTGGTCTTTTGGGAGTGATACGTTGGCCATGACTTGATAGAGTAGTAAAATAGTGAAAAAAATGTCCTAAGGATGATGAAGGCAGTGAGATTTCTAGAACTCACAATATTCATGAATTTTGTTTCTAGAAATATAGGATAAGAATTTAGTCATCTATATAAAGCAAAAAATTATTGATGACTAACAGTGTCTCCACTTGTTGAGGGTAGCCCCTTTTCAGGAGGTGTCTAGAACATCAAATCTCTGGTTTTATGAAGACCAGTGCCTCATCCATTGGGCAGATTTTTACTTCTTCTCATTTGTTGATGCTTCTTTGAAGTTTTGATCTCAATAATCTAAAAAACATGATTAGCTCAGCTTCATCTCTACCTACCCAACCTACTTGCCTAACATTTTTTCTTCCTAGGGTGCCCTTTAACTGGCAAACCCTTGACATTTTCTTCTTTTGAAAGAAAAACAAACTATCTACTTCTACTCTTATTACTTCCAAGAGTTCAGATTATGCTAATGAACTATTTTTATCTCTACCTAGTCTAAATTACTTTTAAGATTAGGCTGTATGACAGACTTCATTCTCTAAGCTATTGACATGAAATTAAAAACATGGTTTAAATCGGGATTAGGCAATCTGACTTATTGTGAGTTGTGACATTGGGACAACCTGCACACAAACATTATTTTTGTACAAAAAACACTAGAAAAATAAGGGTTGTGATTTATCATTTGGTATGCATCCCCATCTTTCTCTTTGGTTCAGTTTTGAGCATGTGGAACCAGTATCTTTCATTCCTAATCTATTCCTTTTGAAAAGTCAAGTTTGAATGATTTTTCAATCTCTCTTTTACTAACTTATCAAAAATAAATTTAAAACATGTTCAGCCATGATTAGGCTATATGACTGAACAAGAATTTTTGGCATAAGTAGTGGCATTTAGGCTTGCATACTTTCAGTACTACTATTTTTTGGGTATAGAGTTGTACCTATTTTCAAATCTGCGCTCTTTTTCTTTCTTTTTTTTGTATTTTTGTTTTCTATGATCTCCCATCATGCTATGTTATGTACAATGAATGAAAGTTTGAAACTAGGACTCTTGACATAAATAGTGTTTGAGAATTATACCATTGAAAAGACCTCCAAGTAATTCTTCTCCACTCAATCCTTGTAGAAATAAAGCATTATGACCCCTAACTGATTGAATGAGATAAGGACCTTTCCACAAATTCTCAAATTGACCATGTTTACCTTTGTCCTCCCTCCTGGAATCCCATTTTAGCATTGTGTCTCCAATGTGGAAATTTTTGGCTTTAGCTCTTCTATCAAAGATTTTATTTATGTTTTCTTGCACTACTTGAGTCTTGTTATAAACTTCTTCCCTTGTTTGTTGCAAATGAATGGTTTGGTTCAGCCTCCTTTGCATGTCATTTTCTTCTGATTTCACTTCTTGGAGAATCTTTATCACCAGAACTCCCAAGGATGTTGGGAAGATGGCATCCATGCCATACACTAGTTGATAGGGAGACATACCGATTGATTTCTTGGTGGTTAGTATATCAGCCCATAGTGCATGTACTAGCTTTCCATGCCATGATTTTTGATTCTGGTCCAGAAGCTTCTTGATGATATTGACCAAGCTTTTGCTAGAGGATTCAGCTAGACCATTACCCTGAGGGTAATAAGATATGGAATGTCCTAATGTGATTTGATATTTATAACAAAATTCAACCATTATTTTGGATGTAAAAGCAGAACATTATCTGTGATGATCTTTCTGGGGCAACCAAATATAGACAGGATGTTTGTCTCAAGAAATTTTACAATGACTGAGTCAGTGGCATTTCTAGAGGGGATGGCTTCTATCCACTTGGTAAATTAATCAGTAGAAGTAAGGATCCACTTATGTTGGGCAGATGATGTGGGGTGAATCTCGCCAATAAATTTTAAACCCCATTGTTGAAAAGGAGCTTCAACAGTAATGGGATGAAAAGGAAAAGGTAAGAGTTTTCTCTTGCCATAAAAAAATTTGCACTTATGGCAAGTCATGACCATTTTGTGGGTGTCAGGGAAAAGGGTGGGCCAATAGTATCCAGCTCTAAGGATCTTGTTGGCTGTGGTTTTCCAGTAAAGATGGCCTCCACATTCTCCCTCATGCAGTTCATGCATGATTTTACCTGCATCATCCTCAAGCAAACACTTAAGCAATATATCAATAGGATTCTTCCAATATATTATTCCATCTAAAATGCAAAAATTTAAAGATTTTTGTTTCAGGAATCTAGATTTTTTCTTTGATAATGTAGGAGGAGCATTGAAATAGAAAAGCACATATAGGATATCAGCATACCAATATGAAATCATAAATACTTATTCAACATGTGGGGTTGTTCACTCTTCTTGTTCTTCTAAAACATCAACCATATTCATATATAATGCTTTGAAATTTGATTCAGCCATAAGTTTTGCAAGTCCTTGTCCTTTAACTAGTTTAGTGGGTCTGATTTCTAAGTCATATTCTAAGATAATAGCAATCCACTTTCCCCTTTTACCATCAGGGTCCTGATTCAGAATGTCTTTGAAAACTGTGTGTGGAACAAAAGCAATGATATGAGAATGTAAGATATAAAATATAAAGTCTTTTAATGCCTTAATCAAGGCAAAGGCCTGTTTCTCCATGATGTTGTATTTTAGAGGAGCATCTCTAAGGGATTTGCTGAAGAAGGCTATGGATTGTTCATGCCCCATCATGTTCTTTTGTAACAACACTGCAGCCACGTTATGTTCAGATGCAAATGAGAAAATATAGAAGTCTTTGGTAAAATCAGGACTAATTAGAACTGGTGTTTGGGTGAGTTCTTTCTTAATCGGTTCAAAAGATTGTTTGGCTTCCAAAGTCCACTTAACTCCTATCTCCTTTTTGAGCATGTTTGTAATATTCCTCAAGAGTTAAGAAAGTTTGGGGATGAACCTCCTCAAGGAGTTAATTTTCCCAATGAAGGATTGCAATTCCTTGATGTTTCTAGGATGGTTGATTTGCAATATGTATTCAATCCTTTTGGGGTCTATTTTGATTCCCTCTTCGAAGATGATGTGTCCTAGGAGTTTTCCTTCCTGCATAACAAACAACGTTTTATTGGGATTCAATGATAGGTCATATTTCCTACACTTTTCAAAAAAAATTCTCAAGTGGACTAAGTGTTCTTCATCAGTCTTAGAGTAAACAGTGATGTCATCAAGGTAAATGACTATGAAGTAGCCTATGTCTTCTGAAAAATTTATGTCCATGGACCTTCTGAAAGTGGTCCCCGCATTCATTAATCCAAATGGAATTTTGACATACATGAATGTACCCCAAGGTGTGGTGAAGGAAGTTTTGTGTTGATCACTTGGGAATACTAGCACTTGGTTGTAATTGGAAAAACCATCAAGCAGTGAGATTCTCTTAGAGCCAACTACCTTTTGAAGTATGTGATCCATTTTAGGCAAGGGGTAATTATCTTTCAAGGAGGCCTTGTTCAGATTTCTAAAGTCAATGCAAAGTCTAATCTCCCTAGTCTTATTCCTAACTAACACAAGGTTGGAAAACCACTCTAAGTATCTAATGGGAACTATGATCCTGGCATCATACATTTTTTTAATCTCTTTCTCAACTAAAGGTAGTAAGACAGGGTTTATTCTCCTCAAATTTTATTTGAAAGGTTTCTTATTTTCTTTAAGAGGAATTTTATGTTGAATAATGCTTGTGTCATATGATTTCAAATCTTCATACCCCCATGCAAACCCATCTTCAAACTCTTGAAAAAGTTCAATATATCTCTGTTTTATGTGAGGAGGAAGATTTTTGGAGAGTTTGATCATTTTTGGTTCCTTTGGGATGCCTATATTATACTCCTCTATATCATTCACGGTGGATTCTATGTTTGGTTTTTTAGCCACATCATTAAAGTCGAACAACTCTTCTAATGGTGCAAGTCCCCTTGGTAATGTATCATCTTTACATTGTAAGACCTCAAGGTCCCTTTGGTCAAGATCCTCAAAAAATTCTGCCTCACAAGGTTGTGCAATCAGATTTATATCAACAGTAGAGGACAACTCTTATTTATGAGCTTGTTCTTCAGCAAATACTATTAGTATGAATCTTTCGTCATAAAATATCACTTTAGCTACACATAAAAAATAGACCTAACATTGATTATGGCTGCAAAATACCTTTAAGATTGCTGCACAAATTCATATCTAAGCACAAAAGATATTAAGCAGATAAAAAATAACATAGCTCCATGGATCCAATGAACAAGACAAGAACAAAGTGTTTAAAAGAATGTTTTATATTATATTAAAGAATGGGGCACCTGAGAGGAAAACAAGAAAGGTTTTTTCCAGTTCTCCTCAGTGGGATGGGTTCTTGGAAGTCCTCAGTGTTTCAGATCTAACATTTCTCTCTCTTATGGATGTAGAAAAATATACATGGAACTCAATGGGAGTTCACAAAAAAAAATGGAAAATGGTGACCAAGAGAAGATCCAGAGTGATCTAATGCAATGAAGGTGACTAATGAATGGGGAAAACCCCCATATTTATAACAAAATATTGGGGTGGTCTAGAACTCGGTGCATGAATAAAATATTATTAATCGAATTCTAGAATCACCTTTTAGAAATATTTTATTATATTTGTTGGAGGGAAAAGGATTCTTGACTTGGGGAAATTCCTTTCTTTATAAATAATAAATAAATAAATGATTTATATATCATTTTAGGGGAATGATGGGAATATATTTAAATAAATAATGATTTATTTAACTATTTATGGATGATTTAGTCAAATTTAACTAAGAATATTATTTAAATAATGATTTAAATAACTTATTCTTAGGAAATAATTAAATAAATGAGGGTTTATTTAATTAGTTTCCTTATTTTGGGTTAAATATGACCAAATGAGTTATTTTATATGCTGAAAGAAATTTTACTTAGGGTAAAATTGGTCTTACATGGTGTACTTGGATTCATCTAATAATAATAGTTTAGATTACCAAAAAAATGGTGTAATAGATTGCCCCCTAACGTACGAGTGTTAAGAGAAAATCATATGACCGAAGTACGTTGTAAGAGCTCAATCACTAGATATCAAAAGGGAAGTGAGAGAGAGAAGTGTAATGGTGTCTGATGTACAAAAGAACTAGACCCTGAGGAGATGAGACTTACAGGTGCAACAAGTCTCTATGGAGTGTTACCTATGCTAAAGGCAGCGCGGGAGGCATACCTATGCCCACCGAGACAAAGTACAAAGAATAAGGCGCCCGGAAAACCACGGAATGCAAGAAGTACAAAGAATAAGGCGCCCGGAAAACCACAGAACGCAATAGTGAAGCATGCGCTGGCCTAAACATGAGCCAAGTAAATAACATGATGAATCCCACATACATACGATGCCTGGAATAATCGTCGGGACATATACAATAATATGGTAGTACATGAGATAGAAATATGCCCAAATGCCCCCTATACGAGGGGAAGGACTCGCAAAATCTGACTGATACGTGTAGATCGAAGAGGCACTACAAGCGACTGAGGTCGGTATCATCATATGAGAGGAGCTGCATCAAGGGCTGAAATGAAGTCATCCGGGCATGTGGGGGGTTACCTGCAGGGCCACCCCCTCATGAGGTTTGAGACATCTCACACATGCTCGGGAAACACCAATAGCTCCTGCTGCATCACTAGACCATCAAGTGTATATATCACGATCAAGCTCGAACCAATGGTACACTGCCCCCTAGACCTAGATTTTGGAGTAAATGAGCTGATGTCGACAGAAGTAGGCCTGCCATAGGTGAGGCAATAAGGGGACCCCAACTATGGCATGAGGGAAAATAGTAGAGCGACGAACAAGGAGACACTGATGGTAATGATGGAATGAGAGGAACGGGGGAGTGGTTGGATGACTTTCCTTGTTAGAGCATAAAGGGTAGGAATGGTTTGGCAGCGACTGACACATTGTCATGATGGATAATGGACAAGGGTACTAATGGCTGTAATGGGGGACACGAGAGAGGGACCCAATAGGAAAGGATGAAGGACAATGGCAGGGTACAAAAGGACTCGGGATAGACTCCATGAATGTGATGGTGACTCGACTCGGATGCTCTAAGCAAGGGTGACTTGATGGTGATGCCTTATGGTACTGGTCCAATGGGGGACCATAAAAGCATGAGTACAATAGGGTGACTCATGACGAAAATCAACACGAACAAAGATGAGTTAAGGGGTAAAGTGGTGCCCCAGGTACAAGTGTCGTAAGTGAAGAAATTCGGTTTGGAGGATGGGTGAATAGAACCTTCATGGAAAAAATGGGTCCTGGTGAAGTATCAAAACATAAAAAAATGACAAAGACCCATTTGAGTACTCGATGAGAGCTTTCCAATGGTGTGGACGATGTGTCAAACGGGGCTATGGTTTGGTCGTAGCGGGTGAAAGAAAAAATATGGGTTTCTTCTAATAGGGCGTTTTCCCCCCAAAATCATTCATTTGTTTGTGTAGCTATGGTGAATGTGGAGAGGAGAGAAGGCCCTAAATCTTGCAGCAATTGTAGTGGACAAATCGACTGTTGGAATTGTGATCTGTCAGTTGCAGGTAAGAGGCCTAATCCTAAGCTTTTTTTTTTATGGATTCAAGTTGCAGATTAGGGCTTGAAATCTCAGTAAGTGCCCCTACTTCATCCTTACAGCCAGGTCGCACTTTTTGGGGCAAAAGTTGTGACCTGGGATGCAGGTTTTGGTCTGAAAAGTGCGATCTGGCCTAGGTTGTGCCCAAAAAGTGTGACCTGTGAGATGTGGGGGTTTTAGTGCTGTTATGAGCTGAGATTCTGTTTTGGGGTATGTTAATGTAGTTTTGTTGATTTGGAGGCTGAAAAAAATGATTTTTTTGTGCAGATATGGCAGATATACGGATCAAGTGGAGAGAGAGAGACTTAGGTACATTACGGACGGAGATCCAGGCGGATCAGGGTGTCCGTTGTGCACTGGCTAGACATGGGGTTCTGAAATTTTTGGAGAACCCTTTGATGAGGGTTGGAGAGCCCTTGTTGGCCTGGATTATCAGTTATTGGGATCCGGATCATGAGGCATTTGTAGTGCAGGGGCATAGGATCTAGCTGACGGTCTAGGATTTGTATTTCTTGACTCGTCTCCCACCATTGGGGATGGTGGGAAATACGCAGCCAGTATTACCACGAGGGCGTAACATTATGGATTTTGTGGAGCGAAATTGTCACCTAGGTATCCGAGTCAAAGGGACTTGGATATCCATTGGTGATCTAGAGAGGTTGGAGACCTGAGCAGTGGCCGCAGTAGTGTTGCGGATCTTTGGCGGCCAGGCCTTCCATCACATCACTGGAGGGCAGATGATGATTGTAGAGAGTGTGCTGAGTGGGACCTATTATGGGTGGGCCTAGATGATGTTAGAATCAGTGAAACGCCAGCTGTCGCTATGCAAGCGGCAAGTGAATCATGCTTGTGCCTATGGGACGGTATTGTGCTCTTTCTTCTTTGAGAAGATCTCGACCTTATGACCTCGTGTGCAGTTACTCGATGGTGGACCGAGGGAGCCACAGAAGCGTCGGTGGGGATGATTACTGTGTAGAGGAGGAGGAGGGGCAGTCGGACGGGTGTTTCGACCAGAGTTCTTCGCCCATTGGGATCAGATGCCACTATACATAGACGACTATCCCTATAGTGGGATGAGTTATTGGGGAGATCCGGACTTGCCGCTTCCGCCTGGTCGAGTATGGGGACCTGATGGTGAGTGACAAGTAACTAATCTGTTATGTGCATTTTAGAGTTTGGGACTAGTATTGATGGTACTAATTCTGATGTTTTCTGGAATGCAGATATAGCTCCGGTAAAAACGGCCGGATATATGGGACGACCTGTAGCTGGCGGGGCTACAGGTGCAAGTGGATCAAGGACAGCACAAAATGAGGATATGTCAGCTTTGGTGGAGGACATCGATCATAGATGTGAGGGGCTGCTAACCGGTGTGTTGGAGCGTGGTTGGAAGGATTTAGACGAATAGTACATAGAGTTATGTATTGGGCTACCCTTAGAGTGGCGAGGTATCATGCGACGCATGGCGATGGCTGGTCAGGCTGTGCATGATCTACAAGCTTCAGGGGCGGAGCCATTGGCTCAGGATCCTCCAGAGAGTGATTATATGTAGGGCAGATGGTGCCCCCTAGTGTCTATGGAGGGGCGAGTGGTGCCCCCCAGTGTCTATGTAGGGGCAAGTGGTGCCTCCATTTTTGTAGTTGTGTTATTGTAACATGCTAGGGGCATGTCATATGTTTCAGAGTAGATGGACTCTTAAAAACACATGTTATATAATATATATGATGTTGATGTATTTGATTGATGATGTTGAAATGTTATTGTGTTGTGTGTGATAGATGCTAGTGTAGAACATGATTTGCGATTTGATCTACGTAGTGATTTTGATCTTCTAGGTATATGGCTAAATGTAATGAATCTAAATTCACGTATCAAAATTTTCACTCGTAAATATTGTCTAAACAGGATAGGGCTATGCACATGATAGACACCATTAAGTTGTAAAACAAGAAGCAGGGAATCTAAATGAACATGAATGTGGAGGATGTGATGAGAGAGGGCATCGGCTAAGAGACCATGGACCGCAGCATATTCGGCCTGATTATTGGTGGCCTGACCAATGCAGACCCCATTTGTAAGGACCAGGGTACGCAAGGGGGTAAAGATGGCCCATGCTGCTGAAGCGAGATGGTGGGAATAACGACTTGCCCAATCGGCGTAGCCAAGCTAATGTGTGGGCCATGGGGCCGATGTAATAATGTCATAAGGCAAGAAATGAGAGGGATTAGAAAAAGGATGGCAGCGTGAGGAGAGGATAGACATCCATTGACAGCTACGGGAGGGAGCAGTTTGGGTAGGAAGTCTAGGATGCATAGATCGACGAGAGGGGGATGAATGAGATCTATGGGATGAAGAGCGGGCACTCAGGCTGCGAAGGACATCGAAGATACGAATGGGATGATCATGATGAGGAGAGGGAATGGAAGGGTCAAGGGGACTAATGACGCTGCAAAGGTACCTAAATCATCAGGATGGGAAGAAAGGTGCACATACGGGCCATTAGGGGAAATGACAGAAGAACAAGCAAACAGATGGTCGAAACATAAAGAGCCTGAAAAAGTGGCGGAAGGAGGATCAAGCGAAACAAACGTAGTGGATTCAGAGGGGATGTACTCTGAGGGGTGTGCGGATGATGATAGGTATAATATAGGAGCAGTAGATTCAGACATCTCAACAGCAGGGGGAGGGATGTCAATGGGAGCTGGGGGATCTTCAAGTAAACTTGACACATACTGAGCAAGGATGGGCGAGGCAGATTGGTTTTTTTCAACTTCGTACTCGCGAATGACCTCTAAAGAGGCTCGGTAATGAGAGAGGTGAGGGAAATGGTGGGAATAATGGCCATGGACACCACACAGAGCACAGGGTTTGTTGGTGTGAAGAGTCTTTGGGCTCTTGGCTATGGATGAGGAAGCGACAAAGGTGTCAGGGACCGTAGATTCAGGGAACGTGACTTTAACCATGGGTTGGATACGGGGCAACTCAGGAAAAATATGGGTGGGATGACCGATACCATTGCACAGGGCACAAGGCTTGGCGGGTTGGAGAGGGGTAGGGTCAGGTGCGGTGGCCTTGTCAATGGATGCCCCCTTGCGAGTTTTTTGTTTCTTACCGATAGTTGTCACAGCATTAGGAGGGTTCTGCAGAGGGGTGAGGGGCACTGTGGTGGAGGAAGGAGTGACGAGGATCGGTTTTACGGGTGTCACAGCTATGTATGGTTTGAGGTGGCCTGGTGGGGTCTCGGTTGGAGGGGTAAGATACCAAATGGGAATTCCCAAGGTTAAATTAGGAAGGGAAAGGGTGGCCATGACAGGGACCGAATAGACGCCGGGGGGGGGACCAAGGAAAGGTATCTGACTGGCAGGGTCGTGACCAGGGGGGACGGCTCCCAGATGGGGGAGACCTGAGGGAACTGACTCAGGAGGGTAGGAAGGTTCCTGAGTGTGATGGGAAGGGCCGGGTGAAAAAGGTTCGGTTGACTGAAGCGAAGGGCTAGGAGCAAGAGGCGGTGGGCGAGATAGAGGTTGCTGACTAGCTGAAGTAGGCTGTGGAAGGCTAGCCTGAGATGATTACATCATGCAAACATTCGCTGAGCTGGGGTCAGAGACGGGAGGAAGGGGAGGACCAGGAAAAGTTCCAAGCAAAGAGGAGTCTTTGTAGACACCAGGGAAACACTGGTCAATGAATCAACAGTTGGTTTATTGGTGATAGTAGAGATGGTGGACTCAGGGGAGGTCTAAAATTTTGGTTCATGGTAGGTCAATTGGTAAATGGTGACAATCTTTCCATTATGAGGGAAAAACATCTTGCGGTGGATTGCATATGGGGCGGCAGACATGGCATAGGTGTAACTACGCCCCAAAAGGATGTTGTCAAGACGGGCATCGATAACTTCAACGTCAACACAAACAGTCTTACTGACAAGGGTGATAGGACAGTTACGAAATAGGCCAATAGGCTAGGAGGCATGGCCATCCCAAGCACGAAGGGTGATGGTGGAAGGGGCCAGTTCAGGGGATCCGAGTTGTTTCCAAACCGAAGTGGACATTACACAGGTAGATGCCCCCTCATCAATAATACACCGAGCAACATTGGCGTTCCGGATTTTGACTAGGATTTGGAAAGCAACTAAAGGAGGAAGAGGGGGATGGTCTGACTGACGGGCGTCAAAAATAATCAATTGGTCATCAGCAAGATCTACAGCTCCCACGGTAGATAGTAGAGCCCTCTTTTGAGAAGGACATGACTGGAGGAGTTCCAGTGTTGAAATGGAAGCAGGAGATTGGGCCGGATCATCTACCATGCTGTATGAATGGGCAGCCCGACCAGAGGCAGCATGTCGGCGTAATGGTCCTTTAGGAGGCTTGGGATGAACCTCAGCATTGGGCGGAGGGAGTTGCAAGGGACCATTGGGTGTCAATAGAGGCTCTGTAGGACCTAACGATGGAGACTTAGATACAGACGGAACAGGAGGTGGGGAATACTGACGGGACCGAGTTTGAAGGTGAAGGTCGACAGGGAGAGGCGGGTCAGAAGCCATCATGAGAATCTGGTAAGCAGATGAACCAGAAGAGGAAGGTTGAGTGGTTACCAGGGAATGAGGTGGTTGAGTGGCCACGAATCCTTGTTGCAGGAAAGGATCATTAAACACAGCAGGTTGAGAAGTAATAGGGGTGGGAGGGGTAGTAGGGGAGGAGTGTTGTCCCTGTACGGTGGCCTAAGAATCCCAAAGTTGCCGCATTTGTGGTAATAAGGGAAAATTGTGAGTGTAGTGACCATAAACACCGCAACACAAACAGGGCTTATTGGTGCAAAGTGGCTTGTCCGGCTTGGGTTGAGAGCCCTGTGGCTGGTTGGAAGTGGTAGAGTCGATAGTGGAAGGAGTGGGTCCGCGATTACCAGAAGCGGATTGATTGCCTCTTCTCCTTCTTTGAGAAGGAGGAAAATTAGGTGCCCCCTACTGTGCAAATACTTGCCCTGGAGGGGGAAGTAAGTGCAGTTGTGGGGGTGGAGAAGGCAAGGGAGTGGGAGGTCCAAATGCTGGAGGAGATGGGACACCAGGTCGCGGATATGGATAAGGAGTAGGGTGGGCAGTAGTAAGGCAAGCAGGGGGGTGGGAAAAAGGAGGAGGCATGCCGTATCCTGAATACATGCTGCCTGGAGGGGAAAAAACACCGGAGGGTCTGGCCCCTAGAGGAAAACTATGGCCCGGAGGAGGTTGGGCAGAGGTATACGACAGGGCGCCAATGATGCCATCAGTAGAATGAGATTCCCCCAAGGCATTAGGGCCACTAGGTTTGGGAAGGTCAGGAAGAACGGTATAAACATAACCAGATTGGGCGTAGATAAGGTCATACTTCAAGGCGATTTGGAGGGCGGCTTCTTCGGTTTGGGGAAAATGGGATGCGACATCTTTGCCAATGGGAGGTAAGAGAGAGTGAAGGAACCAGTCCATGTAAACTCGATATTCAAAGGGGGGAGCTCGGCATAAGCTTCTTCTGCGCCGCCATTCTTGGACATGAGCGGAAAGACGGGCTGAGGAGGATTGAAGGAAGGAGGTTAAAAGCTCGGTACCAGTGTCGTATCGGAGAGGGAGTTGGAAATAAGATAAGAAGGCTTGGGCAATGGTCGCAAAAGTGGTATGGGAGGAGGTGGCCTGTTCAACATCCCATTTAGAAGCTTTGCCTGTAAGTGTGCGTTGGAACAATCTAAGATGGATAGAGTCGTCAGTAATGGAATTGGAGGAACACCACATATGGAAGGATCAGATATGGTTGGAGGGATCCTCACTAGCAAGGCCTTCGAACTTGGGAATGTCGGAGGGGAGCTTGGTTGGCATAGCAGGCCAACTAACATCGTGGTGAATAGGATCATTAATCAGCTGATTGAAATCAGGAAGATTGAGGCCGGCCATATAAGGGAGTAATGGGGCAGTCGAGGGAGGTCCCGTAGGGGTTCCACTGGAAACGGACCCGGCAGTAGAACTGGGGTTAGGGCTAGGTCCGGAACTAGACATGGTGAAGGTAATAGGAGGGGAACCAAGAGGAGGGGGAGAACCCGAACAATCAGAGGAATAGTCGAAGTGTGGACTCGGGGGAGGACTTACTCGATGACGATGGGAAGGAGGAAGTCGACCAAGCGGAAACTGAGGGTGAAGGCCAAGAAGTCTCTGGGAAAGGTGCCTTGGGGGCGCAATGATGACAAGAAGAAGAAATACCAACAAGGGTAGGGAGGGACAAAATCAAGTGAGGTCAAGGGCAGAAAGGTGCAGTGACGATTGATTTTAAAGTCTTTTCCAGGTGGTGTTAACCAGGCGCTTCTTCACTTAGGGTGAGTGTGTGGCGTGCGTTAATTTTAATTGTTTAAACCCAGACGTTTTGAGGGTAAAAAAAAAGTGTGCTGCATAATGGAAAATAAATCTACAGTAAATAAAACTGAAAGAATAGAAAATTAACAACTAAAAATGCAGCAATCTAACGCAAGAAGGCGGGTCTCCCAAAACTAGTCGATAAGAGGGAAAAACTAGGCAAAGCACGCTGAAAAGAGGCCAATAGATCTAAGGTCCGGAGGGACTGGGATCTAAAGGGAAATCTGCTGAAAAGTGGTGCAGAGAACAACAAATAGGCAGAGGCAAGGTTGCTGCTAAAAAGGAGGAGATCAGTGAAAAACAGGAGAGATAAGGAGGTGGCCTTAGAAGTGAACCCAAACAAAACGATATGAGGCGTTTTGAGAGGGAGAAGAGCTGATCTAAAGGGATCTGAAGAGGGGGTATCAGATCTGAGAAAAACAGGGCTGAAACTCTGTAAATTCAGACTTCTGTAATAGCAAAGACTCTCCCACAAAAATTGGGGGGTACTAGAGCCCTAAGGGGCAAGATTCCCTCTTAGGTGAGTGAAGCAGATCATAAACATGTCCAAACGGGCAGAGACAGAGGCTAGGAAACCCTGACAGAAGCTTCAGACAAACCCAGAAAAAGTGCTGAAAAATTTGCAGAAAAGGTGCAAGTCATAGGTTTGGGGCAGAAAAGTGCGTCCTAAGGCTCAGGTCGCAAATTTTTGGGCCGATAAGTGTGACCTGCAGATCCGACTCTCTCGGCGGCAGATTTCAGCAAAATTTGTCGTCTCAGCTGCAGCTAATGTCTGTCACCTGTGCAATAAGGCCAGAAACACACGGAAGTTAAAAATTTGATAGTTTAAGGGTTTTAGGGGTGAGAATCACCATAAAAATAGGAAAAATAGAAAAGGGTAGAGAAACCCTAGGGTATGAAATAGCTGGATATGCAGGAATATATGAAACGACAGTGGTCGCAAAAGAAAACCCATGTGGAGTCGCCAATTGTTAGTATGAATTTTTCGTCATAAAATATCACTTTAGCTACGCATAAAAAATAGGCCTAACATCGATTATGGCTGCAAAATACCTTTAAGATTGCTGCACAAATTCAGATCTAAGCACAAAAGATATTAAGGAGATAAAAAATAACATAGCTCCATGGATCCAATGAACAAGACAAGAACAAAGTGTTTAAAAGAATGTTTTATATTATATTAAAGAATGGGGCACCTGAGAGGAAAACAAGAAAGGTGTTTTCCAATTCTCCTCAGTGGGATGGGTTCTTGGAAGTCCTCAGTGTTTCAGATCTAACATTTCTCTCTCTTATGGATGTAGAAAAATAGACATGGAACTCAATGGGAGTTCACAAAACAAAATGGAAAATGGTGACCAAGAGAAGATCCAGAGTGATCTAATGCAATGAAGGTGACTAATGAATGGGAAAAACCCCCCTATTTATAACAAAATATTGGGGTGGTCTAGAACTTGGTGCATGAATAAAATATTATTAATCAAATTCTAGAAGCACCTTTTAGGAATATTTTATTATATTTGTTGGAGGGAAAAGGATTCTTGACTTGGGTCAATTCCTTTCTTTATAAATAATAAATAAATAAATGATTTATTTATCATTTTAGGGGAATGATGGGAATATGATTAAATAAATAATGATTTATTTAACTATTTATGGATGATTTAGTCAAATTTAACTAAGAATATTATTTAAATAATGATTTAAATAACTTATTCTTAGGAAATAATTAAATAAATGAGGGTTTATTTAATTAGTTTCTTTATTTTGGGTTAAATATGACCAAATAAGTTATTTTTTATGGTGAAAGCAATTTTACTTAGGGTAAAATTGGTCTTACATGGTGTACTTGGATTCATCTAATAATAATAGGTTAGATGACCAAAAAAATGGTGTAACAAAGACCACTTCATCATGCTCTAGGCTTGGTTTTGTTTGTGTAAATTCATTCTTATATTGCAAAAAGTCATCAATTTGTTCATCACCCTCAAACACTTACAAATGGTTAATGTTGTTAGGAACTGTAGGATGGTGTTTGAATTTGAAAGTGTATTGTTCACTTGCATGTGGTATTTGGCAATTGCTGGCAGCAAAGGCAAGCTCATTGGAAAGACTATTTTGGGCTCTAGGAATGTAAATGAGTTCATATTTCTCAAAAGTTTTGAGGAGATCTAGGGTTGCATTTCTGTACTCTATTAATCTTGGATTCTTTTTTGAGTACTCACCTTTGATTTGTTTGATGATAAGTTTTGAATCTCCTTGGATAAATATTTTCTTAGCTCCTAATTCTTCAAGCAAGTCCAAACCGAGGAGGAGAGCCTCATACTCTGCAATGTTATTAGTGCATTGAAATTATAGTTTTTATGAATGGCCCTCATTTTTGTTATGTATCTAGACAACAACCCCTGAACCAGCCTTTCCGCAAGAGCCATAAAAACTTATGTTCCAAAGTGTTTCTAGTTCATGTTTGTCACTATGTTGTTGTTCAGGGCTACTAGAGTTCTGGTTTTCATGTTCTTCATTTGAGGGTGAGTGTGAGTGTTTTGGAGAGCCTAGCTCTTTTTCATTTCCTTTCACATATTCACCAATGTAATTTTCATTATATAAGATGAAAGGGTCCAAATATGAATGAATGGAATAAACAGGGGTGTTGTTTGGCCTATCTAGGCTACTTACCATATACTTCATGTGAGATTCCTGGTATAACCTCCTAGTTTGATTGAAGACAAGGATAGTAGCATATGACATGTCCATTTGGAGGCTGCTTTGAATTTTGTCTCCCACATGATCTGGACAAAAGCATGCCATACTTTGGGGGAATATCAGCAACAAATATGTCCATGACTAGACTCTTAGCAGGTATTTGTGCCAGAGTGATACAAATATCTTTGATTAGGCCCAAACACTTGACTCTAATCGAATCAAAAGAGTATAAGTCTTTGTAAGGTTTGGTTATTTCTAGGCCTAATATCTCCATCACTACCTTAGGCGTGACGTTGTGTGAGGCACCGGAATCTAGCATAGCATTGTGTAATATTTTGTCATGTATGTTTAGGCTAACATAGAAAGGAGGGACAACTCCTTCTTGGTATTATACCTCCACTTCGGGACCAAACAAAAAATATGGTTTGTCATCAATCAAGTTTAGAGTGTCTGTATCGTTCCTTATGTTCAAAACTTTCAAAACTTTGGAGATGTACATATATTGAGTTACCAATTCAGTGAGAGGTATGGTTATCTTGATTTAGCAATCTCTCCAAAAAAATGAAATGTGCTTGGGTTTTGGGCATATTTACATCAGTTTTTCAACCATAAATTTTTCTACATTTTTAATTTTTTGATTTTATTTAGGGCTTTGGACAAAAGATTTTTCTCAGGGCCACTAGTAGAGGTACTAGGGTAGCTTGTCTCACCACTTAGTTCGCTAGTTTTGTCTCTGTTTGGATCAGTTTTCTTAGCCATGGTGTTGGTATTGTTTGTTGTCCTTTTAGGAGTATTTTTAGGGGTTTTCCTAACAGCAGTGTCTAAATTGTTCTTCTTGGAGTTGTCTTGGTTTTTATTACTCCCAAGATCATATTGCCTATGGAATTCCATTATGGCGTTTTCAAATCCCATTTTTTAGTCTTCAGAATCCTCATAGTTTGTTGCAGTTTGATTTGAGGAGAAGAAACCTTGTTCCTCTTCTGTGAGAAAAACATCACCCTCATTATTAGAGCATATTAAGTTTACATGGTTTTTTTCAGGTTCTTCATTCTCTCTTCCCTCTTCATCAAGATAATTGTCTTGGAAAGGAGGCCTAATTTGTTTGTCATTTTCCCTTTGTTTGATTTGGGGTGGGTCTCTTCTAAAGTTCTGATTCCGATTTCTATTTTGGGGATTTGGTTGATTCTCCCTAGGGGGTGCATTTTCATTCAAGTTTATATTTTCCATCATTCTCTCGATGGTTCTAACTAGGCTGTCTATCTTGGCATCGGAAGAACAGGTTGAGGCTATGGTTTCATCTTTGTAAGTGATTATTTTTTCTGACCTCATCCTAGCTCTCTTTTCAATCAAGTTGGCTTATGCACTAATATCTACCCTTTTCATTTCTTCTAAATTTGTGGGGTCTCTCTTCCTTAATTGGTATGTCATGTCTAGATCAAAGCCTTAGGGAAACTTTACTAGTTCTAGGCCTTGTGGTGGTTTCATGTGAGGGGGGAGGACATTGTAGACATTGTTAAACCTGGTGCAATAATATTGTACACTTTCCCCTACATTCCTCTTAATATTGTTATATTCAGAAAGGATTTGGAGGGGGTTTTCTTGATTTCCCACTTGTTTATGAAATATTGGTAAAGGGAAGGGAGATCATGTATGGTGTTAAGAGTTAATGCTTTGAACCATTTTTTGGCTTCACCTCCTAATCTTTGTGCAAAGATCCTCATTTTAATGGTTTCTTCTTCTATTTCCATGTAATCAAAGGCATCATTTATCCTATCTGCATGCTGTTGGGCAGTGATGGATTCAGCTCCCATGAAGTAGAGAATTTGGGATTGGTAGTCATTTGGTAAAGGTACCAAATATTGTGGTAAAACTAGGGGGCATACCAAGCTGCCATGATGGGAACTAATGGAGGATTTACAAGAGGAGGTTTTGTGAAAGGGGGTGTAGGATGGAGTGGAGTGGTTTACACAATGGTGGTATGGATGGGTGTGGTGGAAGTACTTGGACCAGTGAATTGATTCTGAACAGATTTGGTATGGAAAGAGCTAAAGTGATGGAGAAGCTGAAAGTCAGATGGAGTAGAAGGAGAGGCTTCTCTACTATAACTTCGTTGCAAATCTATGGGCTTAAGGTCAGTTTGGTCAATATCAATTTGTGACTTGGTTCTGAAAAGGTTCTTTGTGTGGTGCAAGTCAAACTAGAGATCTTGCAAGGCTGTAAGATGTTTAGGGACAGAGCTTGCTCCATGAATGGTCCTAACAATAGTTAAGTTTCCATATTTAGAAATTTGCCACAAAATATTTTCTAGGTCATCAACTATGGTAGGAGGATTTGGGTTCGGATGAGATCTGGTATTGATCCTTCGTGAAGCCAGATTTCAAATTGAAAATGTAGAGAGGCAGAAAGTTTATAACTTCTTTCATAAGGTTGACCTGTCTAAGTGTTTGCTAAAATATCACAGTGTAGAACTAGGCTTCTAAACTTCTCAGGGTTGATTTGATACAATCCTAGGGAGTCTAAATGAGAACTAGTGAAGTAATAGGACTACTGGAGGCTAGTGGAGTTGCCAGGTGGATATGTTTTGTTGTTTTAAGGATGTATGTTTATGTTCCACCATTAATAACTGACAAAAAACTAATCTAGGGAATTTTTGGGGTTTTCTGAGTTCCTTTATGTAGCCCTAGGGTTTGTGAGAGTGTCCTACAGTTGAGTCATCATTTTGCTAGGATGGTGAAACAACCAGACTCTACTCTTTGGCTGATAGTTTGAGTTCTCTATGATTTGATAAGGGTTTATGAAGTCCTAAGGGATACTTAGATTTTCACTGACTCAGAGGTCCCATCATGATCACCATTGTGTTAGTGATAGTGATGAGGTGGTTTCAAAACACAGGATATTGTTTGACATGACTTCTGAATTCTCTTAAGGAGGTGTAAGCTTGTTACTTACTCAGAAGGTCCCACCGTGATCACCAGAATGCTAGGATCCCATGATTTAGCAGATTGGTAGACCAAATGCATAGGGTAACATGAAACCAATATTTGGAGTCCTAGGACCTAGCCTTCCTAGACTCGGAGAGGGCTCTCTTTATTGTATGCAAAGGATGTGAACTTGTTTTCTTTAGATGGTTGATTTTAGGCTAGTTGTGAAGTTTAGGGTGTCTATTTGTTTGGGTTGGGTAAAATGATCAAGTAGAATAGGTGGAGTGAGAGGTCATCAAATCATTGGGTTATGGAGTATATGAAATTCATGGATATCTCAAAAATGAATCAGAGTGCATCATAGGGAAAATCTAGTGTGGTTAATGGATCTTTAAGGTTATGTGTGAAGTGAAATGGACATTAAGTTGGTGAACAAGGTAGGGCAAAGGGCAGTGAAGTATCCTTTGTCATATACCCATAAACAAGAAGGTCTGAAATACTGATAAGAAAAAGATAATAATCATGAGATAGGGAAAACCATTAACTCAATGAAAATACTTAAACAAATAGACATTCAAGATGAACAATTCAGTGAAACAAAGAAAGCTGAAAACTTATCTAACTTTAGTGATTTCACCTTGAAGGTTTGAAAACATATAAGATGACAAATAACTTCAATCAATGAAGAGGGAACTCTTAGACATAATCGATCAATATATAAAGAACTTTGAGGCAAAATTATCAAGCATGGACAAAGGGCATGATCAAAACATGGCCTCTTTGGCTAAAACTAGCAAGTAACCCATCAAAGAGAGATTCCAAAAACAAATTTTAGATAGCATCAAGTAAGCATGGATAACCATAAAAAAATATTTGGAAAATACCTTCTTAAACCATTAATGAAACAAAAAATATTAGGTGGATCTAAGGAGCAGCTAAGGATTCCTTAAACTAACCCAGCATACGAAAACATAAAGATAATAGTAACAGGAAGGACTAAGGTGCCTCAAACAACATTTCTTATCCTACAATTTTCTAATCTACTACAACATAGAAGGATGGACACAATGATAAACAAGAAAACATGAAAAAATTAGAGACACATCACCATTGACCAAGCCCAGGGATCCTGCAAGAAAGCTTTCATCATCATCAATCAAAGCAAATCATTCACAAGCTCCATAACACCAAATTTCTCTTCAACCTTAAAGAACCATGTATTCTCCCAAAACTCATCAAATGCCAACATTAATAATGATTCCTCAATGCCCTTTTAGCAAGAAAGGAGGGGAAAACCTAATAGAGTCTCTAGAAGTCTATTGGCTAATTTGAAATGTCACTATTGTCCTTGAGACCTTGCAAGGCCCAAGGCACAAAATATCTATAAAAAAATATCTTTTCGGGCATTTTTAGCAAAGAAATTGACATTTGGGCTCTGTCATGACTCCTAAAACTTTCCAAGTGTACATTATTGACTTTTCCTCTACTAAGGGCGTAGCACTATGTTTTAGGATGAATTTCCATGCCAAGGGCGTAGCACTGGAGCAGGAAAATGGGGTCAACTTGTAGCAATGTTTTGAAGGTCTTCCCGATGTCAAAAAAGGCTCCATGAAGGCTCATTGGAAAGAAATTTGAGTCTAATTTCTAGATATACCATTGGTTCTATGATTAGACCCTTAAAACCTATTCAAAAATAAAAAATTCCAAGACTGGTAAAAGCGCAGAACATGTTCTGAAAACTAGACAAAAAGGTGAAAATTAGGGTGATTTTGACCCTTTTGGAGGACCGAAACAACTCCAATTGACCTGAAACTTTGTGAACATGCCATACTAAAGCTGAGGATTCAAAAAATGTAAGCCTCTCCTCCTGAAGATGCTCTGAGAAAAAGCATAGCACCATGGGTGCTACTCCCTCGGCCATCAAAATTAGAAAAAAAGAAAAACTTGTCAAAATTCTCCCAAATTTGGTGGATGTGTACCTCATAGATTTTGAGACACCTGTAGAGAAGCTTGTGCCAAAATTTCAATTCTAGCTTGGCCCTTTTATTATTTTAGTTCTTGGATCTTGGTTTGAGACCTTTTTAGTTTATCCCTTGCAATTTGGTTTCTCTGGGCATAATGTTTAGTCATCCTTCTTTAGAGGTCAAGATCTTGATTTGATTTCTTCAATTTAGCCTCCAAGTCTATGTTGGCTCTCTCCAACCAAGGTTATTGGTCATGTGCTATCTCCATGGCAAAAAGCTCATCTAAAGGAAGTTGTTCTGCTAGGGCTGATTCTTGTTCCCTTTGTTTTGCCAATGCCTTCTTCAACCCAATGTTTATAGGTCTCCTCCTAGATTGTCCTTCCTCATCCTCACTCTCTTTATAAGTGCCCATGAAATCTTCTAGTTTCACCTGTGCCTTTTTGGCTTCTTTCTGGGCCTTGAGGGCTCTAGCTTCATAGATTGCAATCTGTGATCCTAACTTCATGTTCTCCAAGTCAAGGGCATCATTCACACTCTTAGCCCTATCCAAATGTGCTTGGAGGTATTTAATTTATGCATTTATGTCCTGGAGGAGCAAGCTTGAGATCCTTGCTTCATTATCCTCATCACTATCCACCTGAATGATCTCAAACTCCCTCTCAACCTCATGATCTTCTTCTTATTCCTTTACCTTTTTTTTTCGGTTTTCTAGTGGCTGAGCTGATGAGGATGGCATGGTCCCTTGCATTTTGGAGGCAGAAAACACAAGCCTTGATCCTTTTTGATATGTGAGAGGGAGAAACTCAAATTTGTTTACTAGAATACTCTTACCATGACTGATCTCAAGACTGACTTTATTTTCATCAATGATCTCTATATTGATGTCTTTTGCACTGTGTTCTTGACTTCCCTATTGATACTTACCTTCATCTTCTTTCATGCTAACATTACTGTCATGATATTTACCACTGTCATCAACCTCTTCACTGTTTTTTTGGTCCATAGTGTCACTGTTGTCATCATTACTAGGGTTGTCAGTTATCATGTTTTCTTCTTCATCATCCTCCTCTGTGTTTGTAAAATTATCATTTCCATCATCATTTTCTGTGTTGTCACTGTTAGAGGTATCTTTGTTAGTGTCTTCATTATTTTTTTGTGCATTTTCATCATTTTCATCCTCTTCCATATATTCTGCATTGTCATTTTGTTCTAAACTATCCTCTTCATCATCGTCATTGTTTTGCCCACTTTCATGCTCACTATTTTCATATTCATCACTATCATGTTCACTGCCCTTTTCTGCAAATTCTGCCTCTATCTCTTCTTCAAATTATGCCTCTATCTCTTCTCCTAATTCTGCCTTTGTCTCTTCATCTAATCATGACTTTTTCTCTTCTTGTTTATCATCATCCTCCTCATCATCATTTTCTTCCTCATCATTTGTTTCTTCTTCCTCATGACTGTCACTTTCTGCCTCATCATCAATCTTTGCCTCATCATTTGTTTTTGTTTCTTCCTCATCATCAGCACTTTCTTCATTTTCATTTTACTCTTCCTCATTATTTGTTTCTTCCTCTTGATTGTCATCTTCTTCTTTGTCATCATTTTTTTCTTCCTCTTGACTGTCATTTTCCTTTTTGTCATCATTTTTTTCTTACTCTTGACTGTCATTTTCCTCTTTGTCATTATTCTCTTCTTGTTCTTCATCATTCTATTCTTGTTCTAATGCTTTAGGAGAAGGTGAGGGCGAGAAGTTTTCTTGAGGAGAGGATTCATGTGGAGAGGATGAATCATGGTCAGTGGGGGGTGATGGATGAATGGAGGAAGGTGGATGATATGATGAAGGTAAACTTTGTAGACGAAGAGGCTGTGGATTTGTGAAAACATAATGGGCGATGAACACTTCCCATGGGATACCATGTTGCTCTAACTGATGCAACACAGTCATCTTCATAAGAGAATGGTGAAAAATACTCTGCATTTGTTGTGAAGGAGGCCTCTTTTGCACAATGTATGACATCTTATCAATACTTCTATAAAGGTAATAGGGAAATTGTAGCAGCTTGGCCCTATTGAAATGTAAAATAAGTCTTATATGGTAGGAATAAAGTCTAGAAAACATCCCCTCGCATGTAAAATACTTCATGATGACTTTCATTAAGGGGGCATATCTTTCCAACAAATGGGAAAATGGAAAAATAGTTTTGAAATCAGCTTGGTATCTTGGTTTCAAGAAAGGTTGATAATGGCTCAGGTCCAAACTAACCTTCTTGAACCATTTTTCTCCCATACAAGGTATCTTAGTGGCCATAGCAATTGTACTGGTGGATAGCTCAAAATTTACCCCAGATAGATGCACTTGATGGTCATGGAGGTTGAGGATAAAAACTCTAGTCAACTCAGGGTGACTTTTGACTCATTGTACTATCTCACAGAAATCAGAAAAACCCACCTCTTGGAAATATGCAACTGTTGTAGGGGAGGCTGTCAACTCCTTGGTGTTCAAAAGTTCAAACCTGTTTATTCTTCCACCCTTTCTTTTTTTTCCCTTAGGTCTTTGGCCTCCCTTGTCACTGTCACTACTGCCTTCTCTAGACATTGTATCTTTTACTCTTGCCTTGAAATCAAAACCCTAAAACTTCTTATGAAATGATATGAAGAGGGTGAGTAGGATGATAATGAGAAAGCAGTGATTTGCAAGTGAAGGGGAATGATAAGTGAAGAAGGATAATTTGGGAAAAATGATAAGTTCAGGTAGTTCTGAATGAAAAAACCACTAATATGCCAAAACTGGTTGTGAATGTCCCTTATTAATGAAAACCACCTTAGAGGATGAGGAGAAATAATGTCAAGGCTTGGTAGTGTGGAGGCTAATTTCTTCAAATGGAGATGTTGTTTTGGTAGAGGAGAAAATTATCAGAAAAATAGTTTCAGTGTGCCTTCAGTATGTATATGGATGGGTGCCCTTTAAACAACAGTATTGGTAGCAGGGAGATTAGGTTTTTTCTTCCTTTAGGGTTTTTATTTTCTTTACATTTCTCTATAATTTTACCTTTTAGATAGTACGAAAGGGTGGGAGGTATCTAAATACCTCTTATAACAATATTCATGAGGCACCAAGAAGAGGATTTGAGGAGTTTTGAAGTGTTTGGAAGCTTGCATAGGCTTGAAGGGCTCCTGGCTAAATGCGTAGCACAGGAGCGTAGTATTCAGATCCTGTCGGGCGATCTTTATGTAGTGTTTGAAAAAACAAGTGCATAGCACCGACAGGGCTGCACAAGCTGTCGAGCCCCTATGAACATCCCTGTGCATAGAATTTTGGGCCTATCGGGCCTATGCACGCACTACCGGTTCCCTCCTAAACGTGCCCTGTGCGCAGCACCCAGGCAATTCAGGTGGCTTGCATAGGCTGTCGGACCTTTTTTAAATGTGCCTTGTGCACAGTGCCCGGGCTAGTCGAGTGGCCTGCATGGGCTAGTGAACACATTATGTGCAAGGGTCCTCTGCTAGGTTTGCACGGTGGTAAATGTGCAATGTCTTTACATAGGTGTGCAGCACTCTGTTAAAACTTCAAAGGAAAGCACACACAGACATGTAACAAGGTTTTCCAAGGGCGTAGCACTAGGTTCTTTCAGCTCGAAGTCTGCCAGAAATCCTTAAATCTGCCTTTGGAAACTTTTCACTCTCTTGTGCAAATGATAAATGAGATTGAGTGACAAATGAGATGCTTTTATACCCTTGGAATAATAAATTAAAACTGGAAACCCACTTTTGCTAATGTTTTGAGTTTTATTTTGTCACTTTATCACTAATATCCCTTTTTCTTTTGCGAGAGGTGACTTAAAACACAAAACAAGATCTTTTCTCATCTCAACCTTTCCTCTTTATTGTTCTTAGGTAACCGATATGATGGATTTTATTTCCTTTGACCTATTGGATGTTTTAACACTCTTCTCTTACCCATTCTATCATATCCAAACCTTAAAACTTTCCCTCTCTGTCATTTGAAAACTAACAGATCTCTTTAAACTTCTTAATCATTTCTGCAGAAATTTTTAAGAAGGGAAGCTGTATCTTTGCAGAATTTGTTCTTTGACCAAGGATTCCTTCCTCAAAATATTTTCTGAAAAATTTGGACAATCATGTGTTTTCCTTCTTCCTCTTTGATTTCAGCCTCTTGGTATAGAAAAAACAAATATTTATAACACCAAAACAATCCTATGACCTATGAAACCCTAGGTGACCTAGTGGGAGGCTTTTTGGACTTGGCCTTTGGGTAAAAACTTGACTTAGGGTTTTTAGGTGTAAAATAGAGCTTTTGAAAAACCTTATGTATTGCAAACCTAAAAAATATTGATTTTTATTTATCTAAAGAGCCTAGAAAGGTATCTCGAAACCACAAATGCTTGAGGAATTTGCTGAATAGGGGAAAAGGTTAGGCTACTTGGCAATCCAAGGTGTAAGCAGAAGGGTTAAGCAAGTCAAAACAGAGTGGTAAGGTTAGAGGTGGCAAAAAATAGTGAAAATTATTGGCATAAGTCCATGTTTGGTCTTCTGGGAGTGATATGTTGGCCATGACTCGATAGAGTAGTAAAATAGTGAAAATTTTATCCTAAGGATGATTAAGGCAGTGAGATTTCTAAAACTCACAATATTCATGAATTTTGTTTCTAGAAATCTAGGATAAAAATTTAGTCATCTATAGAAAGCAAAAAATTACTGATGAATAACAACCCACTCATCCCCATGTGGATGATAAATGATGTTCTGCATAAACATGGTATCCTCCCTTTGTAGAATATCATTCTCCTCAAACTGATGAAGAATTTTTCACCCCATGAAATGTTGAAGTGTGCCTCTAATGAGATTTCCCCATGAAATTCTCTTTTCACCAATGGCCCTCCAAAACTAGTGAGGTTTTGGATCTGCTGAAGATAAAATTTTCTCTTTGAGCTATGAGATGCTCATTAAGAAAGTGTCATCTAGAAAGGATAAAATATTCCTCATCTCAAGATGTCTACCATTGATCATCTTTACCTCCATTGATTCATAAGTGAATATACCTTTATAATTCTCCAAGAATAATGGATCCCCTTCATTATCACTGTTACTAAGTGACAGTGATGTAGTTGTGCATGGTGGTACATATGCTGTCTCATGGCAAGGCACAATGTTAAACTCATAGCCATCCATTGTACATAGGATCATGCTCATCCCATCTTCTGAAACTCTACACCTCAACTCAAAAGGTTGAATTTAGCTCAACAATGATGAACTGGGACAACTCTTCTTCTCCTCCTTAATTATATTAAGGGTCCTCTACACTGTGATATGTTTCTTCTTCAAATCAACATTTTGTTCTAACCCTTGGTTATGCATTTGCCCTGATGGCATGTCCCCATAATTTTCAATAAGATCTACTGAAAAAATATGTGATGAAAGTTCATGCATACCTTGGATCAACTGATGTGTGGTAACCTCTTGCAAGACCACAAGAGTTCCTCCAACCGGAACAATGGTTTCTCCAACTACTGGTAAGAGTGATGGATGCTCTTCTATCAATGTACCTGCGCTCGAATCTTCCTACTCTTCCTCTTGCATATCCTGAATCATGCATGGGACTCTATATGTCAAGAGCTCAAGACTATCTTGCAAATATGCAAGTGTCTGTTGTTTGGATGCAAGTATCTATAGCCGGTGGTGAATGTAGTAACCCCTTGTCTAGAGTGACAAGAATGGCATCCTCCTTTGTTCCCTTAGGAAATGTCTCTTTGTGACACATCTCTAGTTTTCTCACTTCAAACTTATTTCTCAACTTGTGAAAGAAATCTGAATATTTAGTCTCCTTTTCCATGTGACCAAACCACCAATCATTGGCTTCACCTAGAAGATGCAATCTGGACAACCTCTTTTTCAGCTACAGGATGTAGCCTAAAAAATACATCTAACTCTCTCCTCCAAGCCCTTACAATGCCTGAGGAAGATCCATTAAATGTAGGAAAATAGAATCTATTGTGCCTCTTTCTTCTATTGCTGCTATAGGATCCTCTTTCTTCTTTTATTTTGAAGAATTGTTGGAGAGTTAGATTCTCCTTGAATGCTCTAGACTATGCTTTGTACTCTTCAAGATACAAACTGAGAGTCTCATGAGTCTTAGATTCCATGTTTCTTCTTTCTTGATGACTATACCATTCACCTTCTTTAAAGAAAGTGAGAATAGTAGATCTATGAGGAGGTCTATGATTCTCTGGTTTTCTTTGTTGCTGATAGGAAGTGCTTGGAACTTCCTCATCAAATATTCTTCTTGGATCCTCCTTTTGCCTTTCCCTCTTCATTTTTTTGACCTCTTCGGAGAGATCTTGCATGGAACTAAAGATAAGAGTGGAAAAACTACAATCCTCCTTCATGATAGATCTCATCTACATGCTTCTTATTTTGATGAAAATGATGAAGTGTCCCACAAGATGAGCCAAATATCATGCTTTGAAGCTACTGTAATATCCCAGAAGGGATAATGTAGTAATACTCAAAAAAATATGAGAACTGCAACAAAGTAAACAATAAATCTAAAGACAACATCAGAATATACAGAGAATTTGAGCCCTTTTATTATGTGGATAAGATTACAGTTACAACAGTGTAAAATTAGAGGTACTCTAGCCAAAGAAGTGACCTAGAATGACCCTGCAAACATGCTACAACTAGCACTGCATAACTAGTGAGCTACAGGAAGAAATACTACGTTGTCCCTTTTGCTGATGATTTACATATAACTGTTTCAAGGGAAATGAAGATATATGGAGCTCAGGAGATCTGATGATGCCAAGATTCAATATCTAGCCAATGTGATGGGAACCAAAGATAACCTAGAAAGTAGTTTCCATATCTATGACTTTGGAAAATCACCCTCCTAGGGTTTGATCCTTTGACTACTGGGTTATGCAGAACTGAAGATAGATATGATCCAAATATGGTTGAAATGTGTTATACAAACATATCTGATCTTTGAGGGCTGGTCCCTCCTTCAGATCTATAAGTTAGAAGCTTGAGATTTTGTCTCTTCTTCCTCCTCCTTCAAGATGCAGCAACTAAAAATGCAGTTGTTGAGAAAACTACGTTGTACAAGGGAGAGAGACTCAATGCCTGCTAATATGTGCTGTAATAAGATCCAAGCTGATGGAAATAGTGATGGCAAGGTGAGGGGATGATCCCTCACAGGATTACTAACTGAAATGCTAGCAACTCCCGTCCTCCTTTGGATCTGCAATGTTGGACTGCGCAATCCTTGATGGGACTGCTACTGATAAGAGGTCAATAAAATTTGGCCTGATGCCAGATCTGAAATGAGGCCTTGGGATTGTTTATATTGAAGTCCAAGGTGATAGGACTAATCCTTCACCGGTTCTCCAGCTAATGTACTGAAGACAACCTCCTCCTCCCAAACTGATCTTCAGAAATTGTGTAATTCCTAAAGGTATGTGTTCGATAGAGAGTGGAAATGGTGTGGCACCAATGCTTGATTATGAATGGAAGCTCAGAATAACCTTCCAAAAGTAGGAACACAAGTCCCTTATGGGTAAGGGTGGGATTTCTTCTCGGGAACACCCTGTGCTAAACAACACTGCAAACTTAGCTAAAAAGCATAAGAATGCATGGAAATGTCACCTGAAAAAGCTTGATCTAAATAGATCTTCAATTCATAAACTCAAGCATACCTCCAATGTTGTCCTCATCTCCTTTATATACAAAGTGAGCCTTCTCAAGCCCTAGCCCACCTCTAAACTGCACTGTTCATATGGACATAATCCTCCATGGTTGATTGTGTTGTCTCTCCAAGTCCTCCATCATGTCTACATGAAATGTGCACCCTCTCCATCATGTGTGCATTAAATGCACTATTTCCTCCATTACCTCATCATGAATGATCTATGATCTTACATTGGATTCACTCCATGATCTCAATTGACTGATTCAACCTCTATGATCTATCTCATTAATGAGACATGATCTCATTCATTTTACATTAGTAGTTGCTCCACTACTCCATTATTTAGGTCTATGTTTAATTAATCCACATTCACACATCAAAAGTGGATCTTATTCATATTTCAGGATTATGGGTCCCTCCACCCTTTTATTTAATTAATTAAACAAGGAAATTAAGAACTCTAATATTCCAAATATCATGTGAAAATTTGGGAATATTACATGTTAAAACACAAACAGGCCCTGTGTGCTAGGCATAAACTACTTGGTGCGCCTCAAAAACCTGAACACTGAAACAGGGTTAAATAAAAAAAATTACCGGCAAAAAAGAACCACATCTTCACTTCTTTAGTGCTCTAGAGCCCTCAAGAACCAATGAAAATTTCCCTTTTGTGAGATGCCCTGCCATTGTTGCTCCCATTGCATGCACTACTGCCATCCATTGCCCACCTTCTGGATTTCGAATTTTGGAAAACGGTGGGTAAATTTAGTTTTACAAATTATTTAGAAAATATGCCTCCTGACGCTAAAATTTACAAGTATTTTACTTGTTTCTCAATAATTAAACTTTTTATCGAATTATATTTTTCAAAAAAGTTAAAATTTACCATTAAAAAATAAATAAAAAATTTCATGCGCGGTGCACTCGAGCTGTTTAGCTTGCACCGTTTGCAGTGTGGCCTATAAATTTACAAGCTGCATCGCAAACGGTGCTAATGGACACTGCACCGGGTCTGGTGTGGTGCCGAAAATGGCACACCATTTTTTTTAAACCTATATGGTGTTGCAGTTGTTTAAATTACCGCATTGTTGACTATGTACCGTTTTTGGGAGGGCGGTGCGTTGACTAAACTATTCGCCCTAGGGCGTATAGTTCGGTTAGTGCACCACCCTCCGGACACTTGTACATAGTGAATGGTGCAGTTCTATAAACAACCGCACCATTGATTATATACCAGTGTCAAGAGGGCGGTGTGTTGACTAAAATTTTCTCCCCAGGGCGCATAGTTTGGTTAGCACATTGCCCTCCCAACATTGGTACATATTCAACAGTGCGGATGACCACACATTAACCGTGTACTAATGTCAAGTGGGCAGTGCACTGGAAAAACTATCTGGCCCGGGGCAGAAATCTTAGTCAGTGCACCACCCTCCTCAAATTGGTATATAGTCAACAGTGCAGTCATTTACAGGACCGCACTGTTGACCATGAATTAATGTTGGGTGGTGCGTTGACCTAACTATCCGCCCCGGGGTGGATAATTGCATCAACGCACCACAGAAGAAAGTACACTTCATGTTTTATGGTGCGCAACAAATTTCCATCCGTACTGTTATCGGTGCATGACTGTGTTTTTTGGTGCACCGAATGTTTTTCTTTTTCAAAAAAAATTATATATATATATATATATACGTGTCTCGTGTTTTTGGTGCACCGACTGTATTTTTTTCAAAAAAAAATTATATATCTATATCTCTCTCTCTCTCTCTCTCTATATATATATATGTCTCATTTAATTAGAAAAATGTATTTAATATGTGAATCATTCAGTGACATCAAAGGAGAGAAGAGAGGGAACAACAAGAACATATGGCGGACTAGTATAACGTGGTTCGCCTATGGGAGGCACGAGAGAGGGAGAGATTTATGTACCCTCTCCCTATTATGGTAGATACCTAGTTGCTCATAAGGGAGGTAGGCCTCCTCAAGTAATATGAGGAGGCTACATCCCTAAAGGGCCATAATAGATTATTGCGACATCTCATCTTCAGGTGGAATGCCCACCGATAGGCTTTCCGGGTAGGTCCTAACTAGTGGTATGTGCCCACTGAGGAGGACATATACTTATTACTAGCCTATCTAGGAAAGGGCAGGATTTTCCCTCATTCCTAGAGGTCCCCATTGGCTATGCAATAGGGAGTCATTTGGTGTACTCCCAGAGATACATTAGCACCGATATACTTTCTCCTGTAGATTTTCAGGTCTCCAGTATTTAGTTACGAATTGCTTCATTTGGTGCAGAGAAGGTGAGGTGCCTCTCAATACTGTTTTCGAACATTGCACACCATACTAGTGACGGGAAATGCATTAGTTTCCCACTTTTACTTTATGTTGATTCTTTATTATAGGCACCACGACTTGTGAGGTGGTCTGCGATTTTTTTGTGGTAGTTTTGTACAACATTAGATAGATTTCGTTCTCAGGAACAATGGAGGGTGAACTTCCCTTTTGCTTCGGAGTTATTTTGTTTATTTTTTGAGAGGTTTCCAAAGATGATGCCTACTTTTGTTCGATAGCCTCGTAGGCCGATGTTGCACATACAGATGGAGATGTGGGTCCAGATGATGTCCAAGAGGGGCGAGTTTGACTTTTCCACCAGGATATCTCATGATGCATTGGAGTTGCTATCCAGTGTTGATGATCACGCCTTCATTTTGGTGCCATGTCTGTATGCTGGTTTGGATTGGCGAGGGTGTGCCAACATCCTCTTCATAGATGATGAGCTGCCAAATGAGAGAGGTAATATTAGTGTTTTATTCAAATTTATTCTAACATGTTCTTTAACTTGTATTACTAAATTGTTTAATGAAATTGTCTAATTATTGTTGTGTACTAATATATATTTTGTAGATATTGGGTCATTTGTTAGCGATGAGATGCCAACGCCTCCAAATGATCTAGGTGTATATCCTACTGAAGAGGAGATGGTAGATGCAGAGGATCAGGCCTCTGACAAACCTAGTCCTCATGATCGTGTGCAGGTACCGGCGGGTGTGAGGCGTAGACCTGATACTTGATTTAGGATGGAGTTGGGCGACCAACTCTATCGACTCCTAGTGGAGGGATTCAGGCTTATCACTATCAGAGAGATATAGGATGATGATAGGCTGACAATTATATGGAGAGGCATGCCCCGTGATATGTTGACCTTGAAGCGGCATATCATTTGTAATATTCCAAATCTGGAACAACTAGTAAGGCATGATTGGAAAACGCATTTTCCAGTAATGGCTGCTATAGAAATGAAAAATAGAACTTGTATCCATTATATATGAGTATCTAAGTCCTAAATACAAGATTTTATCAAAAAGGAATCCTTCTAAGTGGGTTAAACAGATCTCCCACACCTAGTTTCCTTGAAACGATTCCCCAAAGAGGGACTGCAGCAATATATAAACTTAGTAATGGATATGAAACATCCAATAAGCTCATAGGACATGTCAGAAACATATATCCATCAATCCAAGCTATAGCAGCAAACTGTACTTCATTTTATGAGCCAAAATTTGGGGAAAAGCAGCAATTTATGCCCTAAAATGGTTAATTTTAGAGATGAGCGTAAAAATAAGGGAAAGTGATGGTATGATATTGTATCTTGGGTCATAATATACTTACATATCAAATTTCAGCTGAAAAAAATCACTCTAGCTATGTTAAATAGATCTACCACTCCCGATATAGCTTAAAAATGCCCAATCCCCATGACTTGTGGTATGCAGAAATTACTGAAGCACAGGAAGCATGATTTTCTGAAGGTTATGGATGTAATATGGTATGGAATTCAGTAAATCAGATATATAGCATGTTTTATACAATTTACAATAGGTAAACAGAAGAATCACATGAAGAAACCCTCAAGATTGAGGTGTTGCAAAAACAAGATGAGACTGCAAAGATTGGCACTATTATTTTATAGGCTGAAGCAGTTGAATATTACATTTTATATCTAGAATGGATTTTTGTACAAAAATATGGATCTATATCAGATTTGTACACTAGATGAGTTCCTCTACAATTTCCCCTTGGGGTTTTGATCAAAACATGAAGGTACAGGAGTAGATCTAAGATCTAGAATTACAAGTCTACAACAATATTCAGAAATTATGTAGTAAATAAATATAGAATTGAATCATATCTGAAACAAACATGGATTGGTTGGCCAATCCATGTATCACCACAGTGAAAGGGAGAATCCTATCATCGGAGATCTCTCCTCCAAATAGCAGTCAAAACACCCTACAAATTTCCTCTTGCAGATAATGCAGTATGGAAGGGAAATTTATGTTTTTAGCTTCAGTAATGATTAGGCCTGATGCCTTGATCTGAAAATGCAGCTCTGATGATCCAATACACTCTTCCAGGAGGTTAAAAGACACACTCACTGAGAAGAGGCACTAGATTTTCCTAGATCTGAATAGTTCTAGCTTCCACTGCTGCAGCTTACAAAAAAAATCAAACCCTCAATAGGATCTGAATTGTGGTTGGAAGATGAAGCTTGGCCCAAGCCTGATAGTGGACAATATATAACAAGTCTCCTCCAAGAGCTACTCAATAAAGGTGGGATTCCCGACCAGGAACACCCAAGTGCTAAAAAACACTATTCTTAGCTAAAAAGCTAGAGAATGAGGTTTTTCTAAACAGAAAATACCTTCAGCAATATCAAATGATCAACACTTCTCTTAGTGTCCTCACCCTTCTTTTATAACTTGGGAGCCTTGCCAAACCCTAAACCGTCTTGATGAATTAGCCTCATTCACATGAGTGGCTTCCAATATGGACTGTGCTATGCCTTTTGGAGATACATTTCACCTAGACAACGCTGTTGATTTGGTCCTGTTGACCCAGTCAATTGTTCCAGACTCGTTTACACTTAAGTGTGTTTATGAAAGTAGCTTAGATTTAGCTTGTTTCACATTGAGCATTGATTTATTTTGATGTTTAGGAGTCATTATTGGTCCTCCTTTACAATTTTATTCATAAGCATGAAAAACAAAACAAAATTGAATATTCCTATTAGCTTGGGCTAATTAGGAATATTACAGTCCTCCCCCTTCAAAATGTTTCTTTTCCTCAAGTAACTGCAAGGTAGAGCAAAATTTATTCCTCCCTCTTCTTGTGGCCTCATCAATGGATCCCACCATGGCTAAAAATGATAGGCAATGAATCTATCCTCCAATTATTCCTTTCAAGTGTAAGATAAAAAAGTGTACATCCCAAAGAAATGGAAGGTACAAGTGGTGATCTCCTTGCTTCTCAATGGCCTCCTCATAATAGGAGAGATGAAAACATGGGAAGTCTTGTTCTCAATGAGTGACTCCCTCACCCATGCAATCATCCAAATGAAATGAGCCATTTTAGGTAGCTCATCAAAGAAAACTTCAACTCCGGATCTATGCAATGTGTTGGGGGTGAATGGAGAGTTTAGATTTTTCCATCCAAGTAGTTTCTCTCTCCATTTATGATAAGTGTGGGGTTGTTTATGTCTTTGGGCTGAAACAATATGGCCTCTAAGTATGGCCCAAGCTACCCCATCACATAGTTCAGCCATGAAGTGCCTCCTCCAAGCACTCATGTTCTCCAAATGGCTCACTCCATATGAAGAAAAGAGTTGAGATGTGGAAATCATGGTTTGCCCATTACTCCTCCTGAAGCATACAACATGAATAGTAGGGAGAGTCATACTCCCAATGGGCATCTCCATCACATATCCCACTCTCCAAAAAAAGCTTCCCATGAACATAGAAACATCAGCAATATATGGAAGCAAAAACAATTGAAAACAAGTTGTCACATGACAACCAGAGAGTGAATCATAGTTCCACTCATGGAACTAGTGCAGTGCATCCTTTGCCTGCATCAAAAGAAGAAATAAAAAGTTCTTCACCAGCCACTTGTTTGCTGCCACAATCATCTCATAAGATGGAAACATTGAGTTACAATATGGTGTCAATGGTGCACACCAAGAATCATGTGGCTTCCCCCACAAACCACCAATGAGATAGCCAATATCAATGCTACAAAAGGCTGCAAGTACATTATTATACAACATGCAAGACGGAAAAACTCTTCTTGATACATCATGCTGCTCAAACAAGGAAAAGAAGTACAATACAAAATGTGAAATTATACCTCCTCCATCATGTACTTGAGATCTTGAGTTGAAATGGCTCAACTGGAATTTCTCCCTCACCCCTAATGAGTAGGGAAGTGGCTGTGACATCCTCTCCATTACCATCTAGGCTATGCATCTCTCCGTATGCTGAAATATGCCATGTTGGCTGCCCTCCAAAGTGAACTCCTCCATCAAATGGAAATATGCATCAAAGTGCATAGAAGCGAAGTCCTCATGTGCTGCATGTATTAGCTTCTCCTTGAGACTAGAAGATCTAGACAAGAAGATCCTGCCATAGGAATAGATGATCATATCATCCACCATGTATCTATCACCTCCATCCGAATCATCGAAAATCATGCATGCACCAAGATCCTTGGAGTACTCTATCAAAAGTTGAGACCTCCAATAGGGATCAATCCTCCTAAGAGATAGTGCTGGTGATCTAGCATATGAAGCTCTCCTCGTGCTGCTGCCTACTACTTTGACATCCATCATGCCAAAGTCATCCTCCAAACTCCTCACCTCCCTAGAATCTAATAATTTTCAGCCAAGGGGAAAGATGTATGTCATCAATTCTAGATCTAGTGGCCTCCCAGATGGAATGCCTCCATGTAGTGAGACATCAAAGTCTGAAGTGGACTGCATGTATGAGTGGGCTGATTTATCCCTCTCTTCTCTGTGTAGTGCAATCTCCTTCCCTTGTGTAGAATTATTTTGAAATATATAAGGGTGAATGCTCATCATCTCTTGATTCTGATCCTTCTCCTCTTCTTCCATGTGTGAGAATGCCTCATCCTCAATGAGAGACCCTTGATATTGGTCATCCCTTGAAGAAAAAGACTCCATGTCTTCAAAAATAGAAGAGGGCTCCTCAAGAAATGGGGATCTTTCCCTTGGAAAGCTATCCTGCATGTTTTTGTCCCCTTTAAAATTATGGAGTGGAGTTGGTTAAATAGGTCTCTCCAACTCATGCAAAGTGTTTGAGTCTTTTCTTTTAACAAATGATTTTTCACAATGTTCTTTATCAAATCTCTTCATCAATCCTTTAGTGAACTCAACATAAGTTTCTACATTTGCATGACAAAATGGAGTGGAGTCATTAAACCACCAATCATGGGCCATGCCTTTGAGGTGTAGCGTTGCTACTCTGATGGCTTCCTTCTCTGAAACTTGGTGTAGCTGAAAATAGGAAAATAGCTTTTCTACCCAAGATTTTGCTGTGCACCCTTCTGATCCATCAAAGTGAGATAGGAATATTCTACCTCTCTTGCTTCTTTTGTGGATGCTGGATCTTCCCTCCTTGAGTTTGCAAAACCCTTGGAAGTCTAAGTGCTCTCTGAATCTCCATGATTGAGATTCATACTCCTAAAGATAGTCACTCAAGGTCTCCTCCCTTGGCGCATCTTCTTCCTCCATCCTTATTGCAGTCAACGTGGGCAATAGATTGCGTTGTGGATATGCATATGTGGCTAAATGCCCACACACATCATGTGAATAGCTAGGGCTTGTTTCAAACCCTTTTAGAAATATTCTACACTCCTCCCCTTCTATCTCCTTGAGATCTTCTTTAATACCTTCCAAGGTTTGGAAAAGAAGTAGGGAGATCTCCTCTTCTGTCATTCCTCCTTCTCCTCTTTCTCTCAACAAGAAAGTAGGCATGTCACAACGTTGTAGATCAGATTGCATGGCTGAATTATCACACACAGCATAAGAAGTAATGGGGCTTTCTTCATGAGAAGAACTCCTTGATGGATTTTCATGTCTTCCCCTCCTCATTCCCTTGATTTCTACCTTCAATTCATGCATGGCTTAAGAGAGAGTGTTAGAAAAAATCTTCTCTTCCAATCCTTCCAAGTAAAAGGGTTTCACCCTTCTTCTCTTTGTCCTTTATGTAATATTTATTTTTTATTCTTCTTTATTCTTCTGATGGCTAGATCTCACAGGCTGAGCCAGAGATCATGCTTCATACCACTGTAATATTCCAAATCTGGAATAGCTAGCAAGGCATGACTGGAAAACGTATTTTCCAGTAATGGCTAATACAAAAATGAAAACCAACACTTGGATCCCTTAGATATAAGTATATAAGTCCTAAATCCAAGAGGGTATCAAAAAGGAATCCTTCTAAGTGGGTTAAACAGATCTCCCACACCTAGTTTCCTTGAAAATATGCCCCAAAGAGGGGATTGAAGCAATATATAAACTTAGTAATGGATATTAAGCATCAAATAAGCTCATAGGACATGTTAAAAACACATATCCATAAATCCAAGCTATAGAAGAAAATTGTACTTCATTTTATGAGCCAAAAGTTGGGGAAAAGCAACAATTTATGCCCTAAAATGGTTAATTTCAAAGATAAGCAAAAAAATAAGGGAAACTGACCATAGTATCTCGTATATTGGGTCATAAGAGACTTAAATATCAAATTTAAGCCCAAACAAATAACTCTAGTTATGTTAAACAGATCTAACACTCCCGATATAGCTTAAAAATGCCCAATCCCCATGACTTGTGGTATGCAGAAATTACTGAAGCACAGGAAGCATGATTTTCTAAAGGTGATGGATGCAATATGTTATGGAATTCATTAAATCAGATCTATAGTATGGTTTATACAATTTACAATAGGTAAACAGAAGAATCACATGAAGAAACCCTCAAGATTGAGGTGCTGCAACAACAAGATGAGACTGCAAAGCTTGACAACGTTATTTTATAGGCTGAAGAAGCTGAATATTAAATTTTATATCTAGAACGGATCTGTGTACAAAAATATGGATCTATATCAGATTTGTACACTAGATGAGTTCCTCTACAATTTCCCCTTGGGGTTTTGATAAAAACATGAAGGTACAGGAGTAGATTTGAGATCTAGAATTACAAGTCTACAGCAATATTCAAAAATTCTACAGTAAATAAATACAAAAGTAAATCAGATCTGAAAAAAACATGGATTGGTTGGCCAATCCATGGATCACCACAGTGAAAGGGAGAATCCTATCACCGGAGATCTCTCCTCCAAATAGCATTCAAAACACCCTACAACTTTCCTCTTGCAGATAACGCAGTATGGAAGGTAAAACTATGATGTTAGCTTCAGTAGTGATTAGGCTTGATGCCTTGATCTGAAAATTCAGCTCCGATGATCCAATGCACTCTTCCAGGAGGTTAAAAGACACACTCACTAAGAAGAGGCACTATATTTCCCTAGATCTGAATAGATCTAGCTTCCACTGCTGCAGCTTACAAAAAAAATCAAACCCTGAACAGGATCTGAATTTTGGTTGGAAGATGAAGCTTGGCCCAAGCCTGATAGTGGACAAGATAGAACATGTCTCCTCCAAGAGCTACTCAAGAAAGGAGGTGGGATTCCCAACCAAGAATACCCAAGTGCTAAACAACACTATTCTCAGCTAAACAGCTAGAGAATGAGGTTTTTCTAAATAGACAATACCTTCAGCAATATCAAATGATAAACCCTTCTCTTGGTGTCCTCACCCTTCTTTTATAACGTGGGAGCCTTGCCAAACCCTAAATCATCTTGATGAATTAGCCTCATTCACATGAGTGGCTTCCAATATGGACTACGATGTGCCTTTTGGAGATAAATTGGACCTATACAACACTGTTGATTTGGTCCTATTGACCCAGTCAATTGTTCCAGCCTCGTTCACACTTAAGTGTGTTTAAGAAGCAGCTCAGATTTAGCTTGTTTCACATTGAGCATTGATTTATTTTGATGTTTAGGAGTCATTATTGGTCCTTTACAATTCTATTCATAAGCATGAAAAAAAAAAACAAAATTGAATATTCCTATTAGCTTGGGCTAATTAGGAATATTAAATCGTTGGAGCTACCAGATTACTGGTGCGGGTGAGGAGGGTCGGTCGACGTAGGCATGGTGGAGATGCAGTATGTCGATAGTCGAGCAGCGCATCATTTAATGATCATGATCAGGGGAGCGATCATCATTCAGCTAGTACTCCACCTTGCGCTAGAGATGAGCAGCTTGCAACATCCAACAGTCATGATCATGAGAATGCACCTGATCCTAAGGAGGGTACAGGTCCATTTGAGGAGGCAGGTCCATCGATTGAGGAGGCTGCCACACTATCCACAGATTAGTAGGTTGGACCATCCATGAGTCATTATGAGTAGACAGTTGATCCTGATCATCATGAGGCACCTCCAGATCATTAGGCATGTGATCGGCATCTATATGAGCATGTCAAGGCTGCAACATCGACTGAGCAGGCCTCGACTAGTACTACTATTGATGTACCACTAGTTGATATTTGAAATTTATATGTAGTTATATTACAGTTGTATATTTTTGACATTATACAGTTATATATATATATATATGGTCCATCTATTTTATGTTCATGTTGTAGATGTACTTAATTTACATGTTGGTGTTCATCATGATGTGTATATTGTTAGGTCATGTTAGATATGTTCATTTAATGTGCAACTTGTAGATAGATGTGTATGTGATATTAGTTATTTGACATGAGATGTATATTTGATTTTTGTATTGTGAAGATGTTATACAATGCTTGTGTTTTGTTAGATGATCATGATCACGATGATTAGATGATGTTAGCGAATTTGAATGTGTTTTTTAGTTGAATATGATGTTTGTATGATGGTTATCATGATCTTGATGTTTATTTTTAATATTAAATCATGATATTTATTAAATATTATGTTGTGATTGTAATTGAAATTTTAATTTTAATTGTATGTAAAATTGTAAAATTGCAATTGTATTTCGTATTGTAATTTTAATTATAATTGTATGTATGTAAAATTTTAATTGTAATTGTAATTGTAAGTGAAATAGTAAAATTGTAATTCTAATTGTAATTGTAATTTTAATTCTAATTGTATGTAAACTATTTGTAAAATTTTAATTGTATTAATGAGAAATGATTGTAATTGTAATTGTAATTGTATGTAAAATTCTAAAATTGTAATTGTAATTTTAATTGTTATTGTATGTGAATTGTAAAATTGTAATTGTAATTCACTGGTTCGAAACCCGTGGTTGATTAGGATTAGTCTAAACTACCAAAAAAAAAATGTAATTGTAATTGTATTTGTATATACGTAAAATTGTAAAATTGTAATTGTAGTTGTAATTGTATGTAAAATTCTAAAATTGTAATTGTAATTGTATGTGAAATTGTAAAACTGTAATTGTAATTGTATGTAAAAATTTTGTAAAATTTTAATTGTATTAATGTGAAATGATTGTAATTGTAACTGTATGTACAATTCTAAAATTGTAATTGTAATTGTAATTGTAATTGTATTGTGAAACTGTAAAATTGTAATTGTAATTGTATGTATTTTCATCATTCAATTTTATTAAAATTTTTAAATTTGTAAAATTGTAAATTAATTGTAAATTTTGAACCATAACTACCGTAAGTGAAATGTATACCATAAATATTGTTAAATTACCATAATTGTATACTTTAGAATTATCATTATTTTATTACGATCTTGCATACAAAAAAATTAACTTTATATAGTATGCCATTGTTTTCGAGATCAACATAATTGCAAATTATTAAGTGAAATGATTTTAACATTAACACAATGAAAATTACCAATTAATTCAAAATACATATTATAATGTTTCAAAAAAAAGAGGCTTAGTTATAAGGTAATTAAGTCCTCTTCTTTATAAAAACGCATCTTAAAAAGTATAAATGATGAAATAACACATGTACCATATCACTCTCGGTTCTCATGATCACCCTTATTATCTTCTAGCTCACTTGGCATGAAAACACTATTGTTCTCAAAAATATGTTTTGATCTAGGTTCATGTCTCAATATGAACCACCAATCCCTATCCAATACATCTGGGTTAAAAAAAACTTGGTTGCAGTGTTTGGGTAAAATATAGGGTGTCTTAGCTTCATCCCACATATTTCTAAAGTTGATATATATCAACCTAATATTTCTATATTCCTTTACATTATTTCAATCAAAGGTGTCCCACCACTTGCACCTAAAAAGAACTCATTGGAAAGAAGAGAAATCCACTTCAATGATCTCTTGTATATTTCCAACATAACCTAACGTTTCTTGTACTAGGTTTTGATCACGATGGCTAGATCGACTAGATTTATGGAAGTCAACTTCCACTCCACAGTCTTGTGTCATGTGTCCATCATCGGCATTTTCTGTGTGAAAATGGTGTCCATATGCTCACATAGATGGGAACAAATGCACCTATAAAAAAGTTAAAAAATCATAGTGTCATGTGTCTTATAATAATCCAACAATTAAAATATTAAATATAGATGTAATTACATTTCAAAGGTGCATTTTTAAGTTTAAAATGTACATAAATAAATTATTACCGAGTGGGTGCACCCAATCCCTACGTTTAGCGCATCCTCTTCAGCACACGGGTAACGACCGGTTGTACTGTATTTATCTCTGACTTGGTCAACAACCCAACTGTTGGGGCCTAATTTTGGCATATTTTATTTTAAATGATCGGGATAAGAAACACTTCTACCATTAAACCATCTAAATTATTTCCTGTCACTATCCCATTTCATCCTCTTTTGTTCGTACAATGCAACCGACGGTTGTGTCGCTTCAGAATTGTAAAGAACGAATTTATTGATTGCTTCAATTTATGCATTTGCTGATGAAATAAAACTAACATATAGTACATATGAGATAAAAATATACATTATATCAAAGTTCAACATGAATATTTACTTTGTGTAAATTTGAAAAATTATAAGTCTCTTAGTCTTTATCAAGCACCTTTTTCCAATCGTTTGGAGCAACTCCCCATCTCTTTGTCTTCATCCCTTTCATCATCCCAAATCACCGCACTTGTTATATTATTGATCTGCTTGATGTACTCACTGTCATAATAGAAAGACTCATATGATAGGTACCCATCTGCCATAGATCCCTTGGGTTTTTCCCTTTTTCGAACAAAACCTTTCAATTTCTTCATGTACCTCTCTAAGAAAAACATCCAATGACAAGAAACCACCCCAACTAATTCAACCTCATCTACTAGGTGGATTAGAAGATGAACCTGCAAGTCCATGAAACTTGTCGGTAGTTCCTTCTCAAACATACAAAAATCTCAACTATCTCTTGATGCCACCATGGAATGCTAGCCACATGAATCTCCTTTGACGTGATCCAATGTAAAAGTGTAGATAATTTAGATATGGCACATTCTAGGTCTTGTGGGAATTCATGTTTCACACACCCATGCACGAAAAAAGGATAATGACACTGCAAAGTTATAAACACATGCAATAATAAACAAAATTAGTTATGTTTTATGATCCCTGCATGGGATAAAATTTATTAATATGACAAATAATAAAATCATGCTTTTGACATTATACGTACTCTTAGAAGATTCAAATGGTCATGCGATTTCAACCCCGAAAAATGGTCATCCATGGTGAAGTATTGTCGTAGTGAAGACCCGTATGAAGATGGAACTCTCACACCCATTATAACTTCCTTTCCCAAATAAAGATCATATTTTTTAAAAATCCATGGGACATCACCTTCTTTGAAATACCATGAATTAGAGGGACCATCATATGCCTCTAATCATGTACTTTCTAATCATCTTTGCCAATGTTAATTTTTAGTTTTTGAAGTAATAATATATTTCCTAACAACCAATGTGTCACTTTGTTTTGATTATATGTGCCTCCATAAAGAAGATGAAACATTTTTAAATATATGCATGGGATCTAATAAATGGGTAATATTAAGATGCTCCCAATATGGGAGGTTATAAATGATAGATTTCCTTTTCATCCCAATGTGAAATTTCTCAACATAGGTGTCGAAGAATTCTAGATCATTGAACATATGCTCCCCATTTGAATCGAACATTTCTATGAAATCCTCCTCCTTCTCTTTCCCATATGCTCTAAGCCATGCAACTGGTGTCGTTATTGGATGCATTTGGGTTCTCTCTCATTTACCATTGAAAGCGGATGCTGCTCTTCTGTAAGGGTGTTCTTCTGGGAGGAATACCCTGGAGCAGTCATACACTGGATTTCGTAGGTCATTGGGCCATATAGCTTTCAGAGAAGGTCCACAACATTTACATCCAAAATACCCTTTTGTTACAAGACCTGCGAGATTATTGTATATAATATATATGCATGGAACGTTAAACAATATCATGAATATCAAAACAATTACAACAAATTAAATAACTAATATGCGAATGAATATTGTTATGTATATAAAATAATCAATAAACATGTAATTTACCAGAGAAAAATCCTAAGCCTGGAAAATCATGTGTCATGTAAGAACATATGCCATACAACATAAAACTCCTCTCTCCCGTGATGGGTCTTGATACATTGTATACATTTATCACATCCCATAATTCCTTCAATTCATCTACCAGTGGTTGTAAGTAGACATCCATATTCTTCACTTGTATTCTACCAGGGACTATGAGAGCCAACATAATATGTTCATTCTTCATGGAAAACCATGGGGGGATATTGTTATTGATCACTACTATAGGCCAAACAAAATAATTTGTGTTCTGGAGGGAGTATGGGTTGACGCCATCCATGGCTATGCTTAGTTTTAGACTTTGTAATTCATCCTTGAATTTTTCGGGCCATGTATCCTCTATATGCTTCATGGCTATTGAATTTGTTGGGACTCACATAACTCCCAAATCACTTCTGTGTGAGGCATGCCATCCCTGCAAAATAGTTAATTATTTGCAACAAAAGTGCCTTTGAATCCTTGGGATTATAGGCATGTGCCTCAATATCTTAAAAGGACCACATGATTTACCCTTATTTTTTTATTTATCATACTTGTCATGCCTACATTTCAGACATTTCTCTTTGTCTGCATATTCTCCTCTATACATAATAGAATCATTTGGACATGCATGATATTATATGTACTCAACACCCAACATTTTCAACAATTTCTTTGCCTCTTCGCAGCTACTGGGAAAGACATTATCACTCGGAAGAACCTTATCTTTGAATAACCTGTAGTTGGTGATCATGGACAATATTAAATGTACATTAATGCTGATATAATTATTAATGTTCATAAAATTGACCATTTGTAATGTTCATTGTGTGATTATATTTCTTAAAATATAAGGGAGGACTTTATGGTCACTTACCTCAAAATTTTTGAGAAACATGCATTCGATAAGCCAAACTTTTCTTTCAATTTGTACATTAACATCATTGTCCTCAACTGGGTATAATTTGACTGACTTCCAGGTCCAAAGAGAGGGGTGGTGGAAGAAAATTTAAGGATTTCGAAAAAAAGGTATCGGTGATATGAGCATCATCCCCTAGTTGATCATTGCTCTGGAATGCATCTAACAACATTTGCTCCATGGCAGTCGTATCCCTTAAGTAATCATCCATACCAACCTCTATTTGATTTCCTCGATTTCCATCTTGTGAAGAACTACTATCGCTATATTCATTCCTAATTGGTGAATCTGGACATAGTGGGAATTGAATAGGTGGTTGATTCAACCATTCTTGGTATCGTTTATCTCTGATTTTTTTCTCTTAATTTAGCCTTTTCTCGATTTGACATTGTCATGGGGTGAAATATAAGATGGTAGGTAGGTCGCTCATTATCACTAGAATCCTAATAATTTCAAAAAATATATTTGAACATGATTAATACAAAATCTATGATATCAGTTAGTAAGCACGTTGACATTGCATGATTAATTTGTTTGGTGTTGAAATAATTACATTAATATACCAAACAATTATTATTACCATCATTGTCCCAGGATTGTTGCTAGAAGATGCAATGTTACAATTGGCAAGGTGAAGCGGCTATCCATTTTCATCTACCAAATGTGCCTTGCGGTATGCTGCTCCTAATAAGAGCTTTTGACGTTTTGGAGCTGTTTGAATATTGTGTGCATCTGAATTCGATTCTGAATCTACATGAACCTGAAAATTTGTATACATTAATTTTATTAAGTTGACTTACATGGATAAAAAACATAAATTCAATTAGATAATGAAAATATAAATAAAATATGAAGTAAATATTACGTCTAGATCTGGATAGGGAGAACTCCACGATGGAATTTGAGAAATATTATGGAATGAGCTAGATTTTGAAGAATTGTCCAGTTGATATAATTATGATATTTTATCCTTGCATTTGAGCAAAATCAACAATAAATTTTGGTGTACACAACTAAAATTAATTTTGGTGCCTTAAAAATGGACTTATTGTTATCGATGCTAATATACAGTTAACTGCACCGGTGCATTTTAGTTACTGCACACTGGTGCTTTGTTTTTAATTGACGCACAAGTGCCGAATAACCGCAAATAAAAAAAACACAAATTTATTTTTTTTAAAGTGAAAAAAAAGTGGTAAATTGAAAAATGGGCAGCAAATTATTTTCGAAAATCTAATTTCATACAACAATTCTTTAAATATTAATAACGTTTCATTATTTCATTATATTTGCAAACATTTTCAAGGAGAGAGTTGCACGAGAGCACTGTGGAGTGGCGAAATACTTTCGAACATAAATATTCAGACAATCTGAATTCCAAACCTCTCGTGATTCAAACCCTATAGCATAGAATTTCAAACCATTTGGTGATTAAATTTTATTGTAATAATTTTGTTTTTTACATTTTCTATTTGATTTAATACATGGTAACTAAAAAATTTAAATTTTACTATTCATTTAAAAAAAAAATCCATTCTTACGCAAAACCATTTGTTGTGTAGGTAAATCCCCTCTGCAGACAGAGGCGATCCCTCTAGCCCTAGGGTGGTTTTAGCAGCAAGAGGACATGCTAATGCGTTGATTCCTAGTTTATGAATGAAACTGAGTCGGGATAGATTTCCTATCTTTGTTCCAACGCAGTTATCGTAGTTGTGGCAGCAGTCTCGTGATCTTCATCATTACACATTACAGTCCTTCAGCGGTGGTACTCAGGTGCCTGCACAAGGATCCGAGAATGATAGCAGCATACGAAACAATACTTGCATTCATAACTATTTAATTGGTCAAGGAGAACTAAACGCATTGCACAAGATTAAACATATCAAACGCAAAACAGGAACCAAAACTCAATCATGTATCAATAATAAGAGAGAAAGATTTTACAACCAAAAGAGCCTCGACGTTGCAGCCTCCTACAGTGGGTCCAGTAAAAATGCATCTCAAGCATTCGTCGGTGAATTGGACTTGGCGAGGCAATAAGCCTAGACTCTCTCTCGACAATGGGTCTCTCTCTATTCTATCTCACACTAGCTATATTCAGATTGTTAAGATATTCAACCATTTCAGCTAGCTGCAACTATGTGAGAGAGATGTATTTATAGGAGAGGAGGAGGAGGTTGGGATCCCTCATATGGTGGAAGGGAGGCATTATCCTTTGGGAGGTTGCTCAAATGCAGGAAAAAATAAGCCAAAGGAAATTTTTTGACATTATTCAGTCGAATAAACCATTTTGACTCTGCTCATGAAGTGGTTGGGAATGGAAAATTCGCTTTTATTTTAAAAAACTTTCCAAAAACAGATCAGCACGGGCAGTACACTGAGATAGAGTGCCAATGGGCACCAGGCCTAGAACTAATTTCTCTATGGGCACGAGGGCATAAATTCCTGCCAGCGCTGACCCAAAATCATATGTTTTTGAGAGCCTGCTCCAGGAATAGTCATCAGAGGAAATGTTCTTCTCATGGAAAGGGACACAATGACACTTTTTGCAAGGCATGACACTACACAGAAGTCACAAAAATGGTCCTCCAATATTCAGGATGGGGATTGTAGGGATAGTGACAAAATGTTGTGTAACAGATGCCCCCTAAAGCATGAGGTCCGAGAAAGAGGGAGGAGTGAAATGATTTACGAGAACGCGTTCAAACCAAACACCAGCTTTGAAAGACCTACAAGTACAAGTACAACTGATATCTCTGATACATGAACATGTGGCATGGGCGTAGCCATCCATAATAGAGTACATAAAAAACTGAGATCTGAGGTATGGATGCAACCATCCAGCAAGAAGGATCAATAAATAGACTCAGGTATGGTTGCAACCATCTAATCAAAAGAGTCATGCATATAGTCATGATAAACCAAAATATCCCATAGCCTGGATTTTATCAGACAAAACCCAGGGCTTGTGCTCCATCTCGACTCGAAAAAGTATAATTTCAAGCATGTGAATAATTGAGCTAAATTCGAACATGAAAGAAAGTCACTTGATTACCAGCCAATGATGTAAGTTGTTAACATGCACGAGAGAAACCGCCAATAATGACAATGGCTCTCAAGGTACAAAAAGTACAATCCACAGAATATGAACAGTGATCTGGCATCCAACATCCACATAATCACTCGATTGAAGGCAAATGATGAGGACCTGTCATCAAATGCGAAGAACTTGCCATTGAGGCATGGAATCTGTAAGGTACCGGAAGGGAGCCTCTAGATCATCTTCCTGGATAATGAGTTGAAGTTGATAGGAAGCGACCTGTTCGAAGGAGGGCCATAATGTTTCCCACTTCATCAACAGAAGATAGAGGAATAAGATGATAGTGAATTAGGTCTGAAATGAATATCAAAGGTTGAAAAATGCAAAAGGAAACTTCTCTCAAACATATCGGTGACACGACTCCGGAATTTGGAAGTATTTGACATCAAGGGATCTGAGGTCATGGTGACGTGGCAAAGAGAATATGAGAGGTCAAAATAGATTACCCAAATCCATGGAGGAAAAAATGACGAAATGAGATGTCCCCAACCTGACACGAATGCAGATGAGTGTCATGTTCAAGAGTGATATAGTGCCGACATGACTGAGAACTAGTTCCATTTTCCCTCGCCAATGTTGGTGAGTGTTATCACTAGGATTGAACCTCAGGCTGAGAGAGGCATTTACGAGGTAACCTCAAACCACGCTTAGCCAAGTAGCTAGCCCTACTAGGCTAGGAGAGGGCACTGTCCATATAGATCACAGTCAAGATGAATAAGGAAAGAATATTTTAGGTTAGGTATAGTAGCTCAGGGTTTTGATTTTTGATTTGTGTAGGGTTTTGCTGGATCAGGAGGAGTCAAATAGCTAGGGCAAGGAAATTAGGTCAAAATTTGCAGGGTGTTCTAAGGGGAAAGGTAGGTAGAAGGTTTGAAATTTAAAGGATGATTATGGTGAGGTGAATAGACCAGTGAGGAGTTAGGAAGAGCATATTAGATGAATTCTCCCTAAACTGAATAAAATAAACAAATTATGCAAAACTTCCCAAAACAGAGCATGAAAACATGAATTCTTCCTTTCAACTTGAAATTAAGCATGTAATAGATGTGAAAATGGTTTATGAACTTACAATACATTCATACAAATGATAAAAAGGAAGAAATTATGTCAAACATTGCATACCACATGGATCCCAAAGAAATAGCTACAAAATTATCATTAATGTCCAGGCCAAATTGATACAAAAATATGTCTCTTGAGATGCAAAAGATCCAAGTGAATCCAGCCATTACAATTACTGATAAAATACATCATATAGACCTCAAAACCACTCTTCCTAGCCTCGGTGAGTCGAATTCATGAGATAGGGATCATTTTCACCTACTCCCGAACAAGAATCTGAAGACTAGGAAAACTCAACAATTTTCCTCTAAAAGAGAGGCAACTGATGCATTTGACCTCTAGAGGACTTATCGGATGCATATACCCTAGATAACAATAAAAACATGAAATTTAAATTTTTATTGACCTTTTACATCAATAATTTCTCATTTCCCAAGATAAAAAGTCAAAAATTCAAAATTTGCTTAAGATTATGAAAATGACATTTTCCTGGCAAAAGCGCAGTGCCATGATAGAAAAAATAACCTCTCTTGCAAGCAACTTTTGGAGGCCTTCCTGGTTTCCAAATCAGATCCATGATAGCTCAGTGGAAATCTCTCTGAGTCTAGTTTCCAAATATGCCTCCAGTTTCCAAAATGGTGCCCATCTGCCTTATAAAAAATCACTTCTCCCAAGATTGGTATTAGCACCACGCCAAGGTAAAAAAGGAGGCAAAAACATGAAAAATTGGTGGTTTTTTTCTCTTTTGAGGGACTAGTTCTCCTCCAATTTTTCTAAAAATTGTTTGGGTTGATGTCCTCATTATTATGAACATGATGGTGGTGACCATTTATCCATTGGAGGGTCTAAGAAAAAGCGCAAAATTGCCCCAAAATCCAAAAATGCACCAAAGTGCCAAAACTTGTCAAAATTGTGAGGTTACTTGTTGATCAATGGCTTAAGGCATGAAGAGACACCTCAAAAAGTATGTTGAAACTCTCCTTCTCCTTTTTCTTGGTCAAATATTGAATTTTTTCATGGGCTCATTTGAGCTTGGCCCTTGCAATTTTATTTCTCATGGTATAGTGCCTTTCCATTTTTCTCTGAATATCATGGTCCTTTTTGGATTTCTTTAGCAAGCACTCCAGATGAAAATTGGCTCTATCAAGCCATGACTCTCTATCCCTACTAATCTCTATTGCAAGAAGCTCACTTGGAGTGAGTTGCTCTACCAACTCAGCTTCTTTCTGTCTCTCAAGGGCTAGAGCTATTTTCAGCCCTCTAGTCTTTGGTCTCTATCTAGGAGGCTGATCCTCCTCATCATCAATATCACCAAACCTATCCAAGGTCTCCTCTAATAAGGCTTTATCCCTCTCTGTCTCTTTCGTTGATTTGATTGTCTTTACCTCACTGATAATCTGCTTGGTTTTCAGCTGTTGATTTTCTTTCTCAAGAAAACCAACCACATATTGTGCTCTGTCGATATTAGCTTGAATTTCACTAATATTTTCCTATTTGCTTCTGATTAATGCAATGGTGATTCTATCCTCATCCTCCTCATCAAGGTCTTAGCGATGCCATAATTCAAAAAAACCTTTATTGTGGAGTGTGATGCCTCAGGAAATGGAAGTGGTGATGTTTTAATGCAAGAAGGAAGACCCATTTCTTTTGAAAGTTTTTCAATCAAAGGAAAGTATTTACAAAAGGCTATTTATGAGAAGGAAATGTTGGCAATACTACATGTACTAAATAAATGGAGACCTTACCTAATGGAAAGACACTTCAAGTTAAAAATTGATCATGATAGTCTTAAACACTTTTTGGAAAAAAGACTATCTTCAGAAGAGCAGCAAAAATGGGTCACAAAGATGTTGGGTTATGACTTTGATATCATCTATAGAAAATGGAAGCTAAATTTTGTTGCAGATGCACTCTCAAGAAAGGATGAAGAGGTGGAATCATTGCTTTGTGCCATTTCAATTATCCAACCAGATTTGATAACCGAAGCAAGGGATGAATGGAAGAAGGATGAAGAAGTGTGGACTCATTCAAAAGTTGCAGCAAGATCCTAGTACATCTAATACATTTAGTTGGAAAAATTATTCCTTATGGTACAAATATCGCTTATATATTTGCAAGAATTCCCAACTAAAAAAAAAATATTATTTTGCAATTGCACACTTCTCCTTTAGGAGGACACTTGGGATTTTTAAAAACTTACCACAAGGTGAAGAAAGAATTTTTTTGAGATGGCCTTAAATTTGATATTCAAAAGTTTGTAGCGGAATGTTTGGTTTTCCAGAAAAATAAAGTGGAAACAATTAAGACCCCGGGTCTTCTACAACCTTTATCTATTTCAAGTCAACATTGGGAGGATTTTTCAATGGATTTTATCACAGGTTTACCTAAGTCCAAAGGAAGGAGTGTCATCATGGTGGTAGTTGATAGAATTACCAAGTATGCACACTTTTGTGCATTATCTCATCCATTTAAAGCGAGTACAGATGCTACTGCATTTATGGAAACAATTCAAAAGCTACATGGAAACCCGAAGATTATTGTAAGTGACAGAGATCCCATTTTTACAGGAAATTTTTGGATGGAATTATTTTCTTGTTTGGGTACTCAACTAGCTCATAGCTCATCTTATCATCCTCAATCCGATGGTCAAATAGAGATAGTGAATAAATTTTTGGAAGGATATCTTCGTTGTTTTGTATCTTATAAGCAAGCACAATGGGTCAAGTGGTTACCTTTGGCTAAATGATGGTATAACACTCCCTTCCATACTGTAGCAAAAATGACACCATTTATGGAACTTTATGGATATCATCCACCATCCATCACATCTTCTTTAAGGGAAAATTATAGGGTTCAAGCAATGGAGGATCACATCGAGCATCAACAAGAAGTTCTCCAACTCTTAAAGGATAACCTAAATTTGGCACAAAATCAAATGAAACAAAAGGCAGATCAACATCGTAGTGAGAGAAGTTTTGATGTGGGAGACTGGGTATTTTTACAGCTACTACCATACAAACAAATGTCCCTCAAGAAAGTTAAGAAGGATAATAAATTATCACCAAAGTACTATGGTCCTTACAAGGTTTTGAAAAATATTGGTACTATGGCATACAAATTGGAGCTTCCTGCTTCTTCATGAGTGTATCTAGTTTTCCATGTTTCATGCTTAAAAAATATTATAGGGGACAAACTTCGAGTTCAAACAATATTGCCAGAACTTGATGAGGAAGAAAAAACCATATTGGAACCTGAAGCAATCATGGAAACAAGAAATCTACAATTATGAAATCAATCAATTTGAGAGTATCTCATCAAATGGAAGAACTTACCCATGGAAGATTCTACATGGGAGGATGAGAATTTTATACAAAAGCACCCGGAGCTACTCAAGCGTTGAGGACAACACCTTTTTGAAGGAGAGGAGCATGTTAGGTCCTTATATTACTAGTATAGTCCCTTATTGTTGTTATTGTAACCCCCTTATTGTTATTGTTGTACCCCTGTAACCCCCATATTGTTATTATTGTGCCCTTAAATTATTATTGTTAGGTCGGCTAGGATTACATTGTGGCCCAATGGACTCCTATATATAGAAAGGAATTTTTGTCATTTGTATCATCCAAGAATTGTTCATTCATGTAATGTATTGGAGGTTTCCTCCTCGAAGTGGCTTATTTCTAAGGCGTTGATATCTCTTTTCTTCTATTTATGGAGCTGGTTTCACAACACAAGCTTATGCATGACTACCATATCAATGAGTGAATGGTGAAAAATACTTTGCATTTGATGATTATAATGCCTCCTTTGTACAATGTATGCCATCATGTCAATGCTTTGGGAGAGATAGTAAGGTATATGAAGCATTCTGACTCTAGTGAAGTGCATAAGGAGTCAGATATGGTATGAATAAAGTCGAGAAAACCTCCCCTCACAAGTGAAGTACTTCATGATTATTTTCATCATGGGGACATACCGGTCAAGGAGATGAGAGAATGGGAAAATAGTTTTCTTATCATCCTTATATCTAGGTTTGAGATATGGTTCATAATAGCTCAGATCAAGGTTTACCCTTTTAAACCATTTCTATCTCACATTACGGATCCCTGTAACAGCTGAAATGGAATTAGTGGACATGGTAAAAGTGACCCCAACAAGTGTGACTTGCCTATCATGAATATTTGTGATGAACAACCTTGTCAACACAGGGTGATACTGAATCTGTTGCACCCTCTCACAAAACTCAAATCAACCAACATGTTTAAAACAAGACACAATGAGAGGAGAGGCCATGACTTCCTTTATGGTTATTGGTTCATATCTATTAATTTTCCCTCCTTTGTGATCACTTTTCTTTGGTGTTTGTTCCTCACTAACACCTCTATCCTCCTCTTCAGACATCTTGAGCTTTGAAGGCTTTGAAACCCTAGGGATGAGGTAGATGGGGATGGAGATTGAAAATAGGTCTAGGAAATAGGAATAGGGTTACAAAAATTTGGGTCGATGGGGGCAGGGGTTATTGAACTCAGGGAGGTGATAAGGGATCAAAATTTTTAGGGAATTGGGAATTAGAATTTATTTACAGGGTTGATAGGGTTGCCTAGGAAATTAAGATGCCTACGAATTAGGGTTTAGGGAAAAAGGGATTTAGGGAATGTGATATGGTGTTGTAGGGAAGGAGTAGGGTTTATAGTGATGTAGAAAGAGAATGTGAGGTTTATTGGTGCCAAATTTGGGAATAATGGGAAAAAAGAATGAATCTAGGGTTTGTAGCCTAACCAACTTCCAAATTTCTCATAGAAACCAAAAACACCATGAAATTCCTCTTAAAGATTGCAAGGAGGTGAATTTTTCATGTTACTTGTGAAAGGTGTTGAGAATCTTTGTTGAATATTTGAGGCAATTTTGCTTGAGTTTCGAGGCTTAGGGAGCGAACTGGACATTAGCGCAGCACTCAAACATTATCATAGTGCTCTTGGGTATTAGTGCAGTGCCAGTGTAAATTACACTATGATTTTCGAGCATTAGCGCAACGCTTGGACAAAAACGCAGCGTTGAGGTGAAAAAATGTAGCGCCTTGAAATTTTGACCCAAAATGCTCAAAAAACTTAGATTTTCTCCTTTGCTAAATACTCTTGATGGTTGAATTGCAACAATGACTTGCTTTTATGTGCTTGATAGGCTTTATAGCTTTAGTGGATTTGAAAATTAATTTAAATTACCCACTTTTCTAATGTTCACTTTTCCTCTTTGACACTAATACTCTTTTTGCTTTGTTACTTTTGGCATTGCAGGCTTGATCAACATGGAGTTTGGCTTTCCTTACTCACTTGGGATGGACATGATTGCATTTTGATAGCTCGAGATTGCATTTATTACATATGAAAACATGAAATTACATTTGGACAAAATAAAAAATAAATTACATATTGAATTTTATATAAAAATGACATTTTCATATAAAAATCATTAAACTGAAAAAATAAAACTTTGAAAGTATAATAAATACATCATGATGAAATTATTTAGTCCTTCTCATATATGTTTTGATCTCATATAAATGAAGGAGTGACCTTGAGAAATGCAAAACCCTAATGACTTTTGAATGAGATTTTGACTTTAAAGAATTCTAAGTGAACAGAGCATTTCCATAGGTGTTTTTATGCTCAAGGAGACATGATAATCAGTCAGTAAATATGATATTTTGAGGGAGAATGAAGCTTTTTTGACAAGGACAAACCAGTGGAACAATTTTATGTCATGACCTAATGGAATGATGAAAAATTTATTAAGAATGGGACACCTAAGATACACATGAAAATGTGTTTTGATCCCTAGTGGAAGTATGAAAATACTGAAAATAACATTGGCCTTATTGGGGATGGAAAATCCTTGGATGTGTCAAGAACATCATAGACCAAGTGCCTAACCATTGGGTAAATACGGTCAAACAATTCAAAATACTGCAGATTATTAAACTGACTCAAAAACCATCTAAAATGACTGGGAAATGACTCAAAAACTGAATTTGACACAAAATGAAAATTAACTCCAAAAATTTGTAAAAAATATAAAATTAACAAGCTTTATAGCCTTCACTTCGGGCCCCAAGCCTAGATGATTGTCTCCTTCAAACTTTTCAGAAAATATAAACTAGTATTTACAATGAAATTGAAATATTCTCTCAAAAGTTGCATCAGAAATAATAATGTTTCAAGAGCCTACCATTGACTGGTCCTCCTGAAGATTCCTGTCCATTAATCTCTTTCAGAAAATAGCCATTTTTTCCTCGATAATCTAAGATCCTGTAGGGTCCTTTGTAAAGATTTTCAAACTTCTCGTGCTTACCTTTATCTTCATTTCTTGCATCCCACCGTAGCACTACATCCTCCAACTGAAATTTATCTGCCTTGGTTTTGCGATCATAAATATTTTTTATTTTCTCCTAAAGCTTAGAAGTGGTCTAAGAAACTTCCTCCCTTGTTTTCTTAAGGTGAATCATTTGATTGATTCGACGTTGCATATAATCTTCCTCACTATCTGCTTCATGCGATAAAATCATAACTGGAACAAAAAGTGATGTAGGAAACACTGTATCTATACCATAAACCAATTCAAAGGGTGACATACCTATAGACCTCTTGGTTCTCACTTAGTCTTCCCACAAATATTTGGTAAGCTTCCTATGCCAATTTTTCTGATTCTCCTCTAAAATTTTCTTAATGATATTAACCAAAGATTTATTAGAGGACTCAGATAATCCATTGCATTATGGATAATATGTGGTAGAATGGCCCAACTTGATATTATACTTCTGAAAAAAACTCAATCATCTTCTTTGACTTGAATGCTGCAGCATTATCTATAATAATATTTTGAGGACAACCAAAACAAGACAAAATATTGGATTCTAAAAACTGAATAATTACCGTGTCTGTAGCTTGTCTTGTAGGAATAACCTCAATCCACTTGGTGAAGTAATCAGCAACTATTAGAATCCATTTGTGTTGTGCCAACGATGTGGGATGAATTTCTCCAATAAAATCAAGTCCTCACTATTGAAAAGGATAATTTACCACAACACGCTTCAACAGAAGAAGAAGGAGTTTCCTTTTTCCCTTAAAAACCTGACATTCATGACAGTTTGTGATTTTTTGTACAAATCTGAAAATAAAGTTGGCCAATAATACCCTACTCTCAACACTTTTTTAGATGTTGTTTTCTAAAATAGATGGCCTCCATAATCTCCCCTATGGAATTCATTCATTACCTGCTTAGCTTCACCTTCAACCAGACAATTCAAAAGAACACCTCCTGGATCTTTCCAATAAGGGGCACTTCCTAGAATGTGGTATTTAGCAAATTTCAATTTCAAAGACCTACCCTGACTTTGTGACATCCCAAGTGGAGGACATAAGTGCTGAAGAACATACACTATATCAGAATACCATAGTGAAGTGAGAAACATTTCTGATACCTGTCTTAGATTTCCATCTTCTTCTTCATCTGACATTGTTGCAATCAGGTTTATGTCTAGAGCATGTAAATTGGATTCAACCATTAGCTTGGCTAATCCCTGTCCCTTGATTAGTTTGGTGGGCCTGATCTGGAGATCACACTCTAGCACCACTGCTATCCATTTACCTCTTCGACCTTCAGGATTATTCTGTGTGAGAACCTCTTTCACTGTTGCATTTGGAACATAGGCTATAGTATGTGAATGTAGAATATAAATCCAGAAATGTTTCAAAGCTTTGATTAAGGCTAGAGCTTGTTTCTCAATAATGTTATAGTGAAGAACGACATCTCTAATGGTTCGACTGATGAAAGCAATAGGTTGTTCAACATGATCCTTATTTTACATCAAAACCATAGCCAATGTGTGCTCGAATGCAAATGAAAATATTATAAAATCAGTAGTATAATCTAGACTAACAAAAATAGGGGCCATGGTTAAAGCAAGCTTTAACAAATTGAAATACTTCATAGAGTCATTGGTCCATTTTACACTGCTTTCCTTCTTCAACATATTAGTCATTTCACGCAAATGCTCAGCCAAATTAGGAAAAAATTTGCGTAAGAAGTTCATCTTACCATTGAAAGCTTGTATCTCCTTTTTATTACACTACAAAATCTATCTTATGAATGGATTATACTCTGGAAGGATCAATGCAATGCCATCTTTGGAAATTATGTGACCAAGAAGTTTGCCTTCCGCCATGGAAAAAAGACTCTTTTTCGGATTCAGAGAAATTCTTAACTCCCTGCATTTCTGAAAAACAATTCTCAAATGATATAAATGCTAATCATCAGAACCAAAAAAAACTGTCAAATCATCTAGATACACCACTAAGAAAACATATTTCTCATTAGAAAAGGCTATATCCATCGCCCGCTGAAAATTAGCCCTTGCATTCTTGAGTCCAAATGGCATTTTGATGTACTGAAAAGTCCCCCAAGGTGTCGTGAAAGTAGTTTTACCTTGGTCTTCTTCATGTACCAAAACATGATTATAACCTGAATAACCTTCAAGCAGTGACATCCGTGATGATCCAACTACCCTTTGCAAAACATGATCCATCTTAGGAAGGGGGTAATTATCCTTTAAAGATACTTTATTCAAATTCCGGAAATCAATGCATAACCTTATCTCTCCAGTATTTTTCCTTACCGGAACTAAATTTTAAATCCAATCAGAAAACCTAATTGGAACAACAATACCTTATTTGTACAATCAATTTACCTCTTTTTTGATGGATGGCAACAATATGGGATTTATCCTTCTCAACTTTTGTCTGAATGGTTTTTGATCCAGCTTGATGGGAATAGTGTGCTGACTAATATTCTTGTCATAGACCTTCAAATCTACATAATCCCATGCAAAAATATCAGAAAATTCAGACAACAATTTGATGTACTTATATTTTTCCTCGAGAGATAATGTCTTAGACAAATTAACCATCTTGGGCTTATCTGTTGTTCCAATGTTCACATCTTCCACACCCTTTTCTGTAGGAGATAGGGTTGGTTTTCTCACCACATCATCCTGATCAAACAGATCTTCTAAAGGTATAAGACCTCTAGGAATAATATTATCTTTCAGTTGCAAAACATTCATCTGATTGGCCTCTATATCTTGATCATCAACATCACAAACATCATCAATAAAATCATATTTGAACTTTCCTTGATTCTGCAAAAAGCTATTAATTTCTTTTTCATCCCAAAAAAATTGCCAGTACCTTAAATTATCTGGAACAATAGGTCTATGTTTGACATGAATTTCAAATTTATTACTGGACTTCATCGGAATTTTGAGATTACTTGCTACTGTAGCAAGCGAATCTGTAATGATGTTTTGAGTTCTTGGCACTGTTGTTAATGTATACTCAGGAAATTTTTTTAAGACATCCAATATTACATTCCTATAAGCTCTCATCCGTAGATATTTTGCTTGATATTCTCCTTTCGCCTACTTTATGACAAGCTCAAAATCACCATAAACAAAAATTCTTTTTGCACCAAGTTTCTTCAAAATTTTGAGACCTATGATCAATGCTTCATACTCCACTTCATTATTAGAACAATCAAAAGCCAATTTATAAGATCATTCTCTAACATTACTTGGAATTCCACCTGACTTACCAACAGGACTTCAGATCCAAATACCAATACCTGCACCTTCCTTACCCAAAGCACCATCGAAATGCATGCTCCAAAGTCCATCTTCATCTTCAAGATGCTGAAACTTAACTATTGGTTCTGATTTAATTTGGTTGGTCACCTCATTTTTCTATTCTGTACTAATTTTTTGTTCTTCAAGAATATTTTAGGAAGAAGATGCCATTTCTTTGTCCTTATCAAGAGCAGCTCTGAAACTTTATGAAAATTCTGGCACATCTTCTACTACTACTAGTTTATTATTTACATCATTCAAATCACCATCATTATAAAAAATAAAATATTCTAGATCTGTATGTACAACCTGTATTGGATGATTTATGGGCTTCTCCTTACTAGTTATCATATATTTCATTTTCTTTTCCCGATACAATTTCCTCAATTTCCAAAAAATAGGAATAGTAGCATAAGAGAAGTCAAGTTGTAAAGTACCTTTGAGTTTGGCTTCCCATGATCTAGATAGTAGCATGCCAAAACGAGGCAATATATCAGCCACCACCACATCCATCAAAACATTCTTGGCTGGGATTTGGTCTAAGGAAACCATTAAATATTTGATGAGACCAATGTAGCGAAATATACCAGAATCAAACGAATACAAATCATGATATGTTCGGGTGATATCCATGCCCATTTTTTCCATAATATTCGTAGGCTTCAAATTGTGATAAGCCCCAAAATAAAGCATAACATTCTAAATTATTTACTCATGCAGTCTAAGGCTTAAATAAAAGGGGGGGACTTCACTCTCTTCTAATTGACCATCTATAGCTGGACCAAAAATGAGATCGGGGTGGTCATCTTCAACATTAACCATATCGAACAAAGGATGAACTAGCAACATTTTAGACACCTAATGTTTGTAATGACTATTCTTTACTAATTCTGTCAAAGGAATGGACACTTTCAATTTAGCTATTTACTTTTCTAAATTAAAATTTGTGACTTGATCTACCTCTTTGACAACAGGATCCTTTGTTATATTTTCCTTTTTTTGATTGTCCTTCTCTTTAGTAGCTGAGCTTGTTGATGGTTGATTGATGTTGCTATGATTCTAATATGCATGCTCTTTACCCTTTCTCTGATTATTAGGAATATCATTATTTGACTAGACCTCTTTTCTTTTGTGAATGGGATTGACAAGTACATCTCTACTCCTTAAAGAATATTGCTTTTGTTGTGCACTCAAAGCATTCATATACCCACGTTGGTAATCATCTGATTCTGTTTCCAAATCATCATCATTTTCCAAGATATAGTCCTCATATTTTGGAGAATCCATATTTTTAATATAGTCTTCATCTTCAGTCAGCAACATGGGAAAGCCGTCTTCTATAAGGAAATGATTTGTTTCAACCACCAGATCTTCATATTCTTCTTCCTCCACTCCTTGGACATAATTTTGTTGCAACAAGGTCCCAATCTGTTGTTGTTGTTTTGTTGTTTGGTCAAGTGCTTTCTGCTCTCTCTGTTTGATTCTAAATTGAGGTTGTTGTCCTCTGAAATTTGGATTCCAGATCTGTGGTTCAGGTCTATCTGAGATAGACAATTTGTCAACCATTCTCTCATTAGTCTAGAGTAATGAATCCATTTTTGCATCAGAAGTAGATGTCTCCTCTTTGATGGTTACCCTCTTTTTAGATTTCATCCTTGCTCTCTTGGCCAGCAAATTTGCTTCCACACTTAAAACATTCTTCTGCATATCTGCTAAAGTTGTAGGATCATGTTCACATAACTGATATGCCATATCAGTATCAAATCCATCCATAAATTTGACCAAAACCAAACCCTCCAGTGGTTTCATATGTGCAGGAAGAGCATTGTACACTGCATTAAATCTCATACAACAATATTGCACAGTTTCACCAACATTCCTTTTCATGTTCTCATATTCAGACAGAATTTGAAGGGGATTTTTCTTTTCTTCCCATATTTCTACAAACTGATGATACAAAACTTCTAAGGTGTCAATAGTGGTTGCTGGTAGAGCTTTGAACCATTTTCTTACTTCCTCTCCCAGACTTTGTGCAAACAGCCTCATCTTCACATCCTATATATCAATTTCATGAAGTTCAAAGAAGTCATTCATCTTATCTACATGCTTTTGAGCTGTCATAGGTGGAGTACTGTCAAACAAAGGGATTTTTGTTTGATAATCTGCAGGCATAGCACCCAGGTTCTGAGGGAGAACCAAAGGGGAATATCTTGTAGCAATGATGACTGGAGGTGGAGGATTTATAACATGAATTTGGATGCCTAATGTGGGAGGATTCATCATTGATTGAGTAGTGTGAACAAAAGATGAAGAAGGAGGTGGGGGAAAAGAAATATTATGGGTAACAATAGATGAAGTGATGGTAGAAGAAGCTAAGATCTAAGGTCTGCTTATCACCCAAGCATTTTCTTGCGAAGAATAGTTTTGCAGATATTTAAGAACTTGTAAAAGTTGTATCCCTGATTGTGACCCTGATTGAGAGTGTGAAAACAGATCTTCAACATGATTGTGAAAGGGAATGGAGGAATCAAGAAATTTTTCGTCAATCCAACTAAAATATTTTCTCCAGAATAAACTTTGTTCAAAATTTACATCAAATTCAATATCTTGCAAGTTTTTTAACCCTTCGAGAAATGAATGAGCTCTAGGAATGGAAATTCTTTCTGATTGATTTCCAAATGAACTAGAAGTCTCAACAACAACTTTAGCTTTTCTTCCAATGTTCTGAGAATCACTAAAAATGGTGGGAGGATTCAGATCGGCGTTCGATCTAGTGTATCTTCAGGAACCCAATATGTCCAATTTTCACAAACAAATAAGAACTTTACAAATTTTTCAATTCAGCCTTTCAGTAAATTCTAAAATTATCATCCACAAGTTTAAGAATTTCTATGAAAACTTATTAATGGGGTTAATTTGATCTAAGTCTTTTCTCCCCAGTATGGTCGCCAAAATTTTATCAGTCGGATTGAACATCAGGGTGAGAGAGGCAATTCCAAGGTAACCTCAAACCACACTTAGCCAAGTAGCTAGCCCTACTAGGCCAGGAGATGTGTAATATTCCTAAATTATCCATAAAATAATTGAATATTCAATTTTGTTTTACTGCTTTGTTTAAAGAATAAGAGGACAAAGGAGGTCCAAAATTATCCTAATTATGAAATAAATCAATACCAAATGTGAAAGAGAAAAATATTGGCAGCTTAATTAAAGCACCCTTGGCATGAATGAGGATGGATCACTTTGACTAGGTCAACCTTGACCAAATCAATAGCGATTTCATGGAGGAGTGGTCATTAATGAGGGATAACACATTTTTAGATGGAGATGCTTTGTGTGAATGTATTGATATTTTTGGATGGGGCTTAGGGTTTGCAGGCTCATATTCTATTTAAGGAAGAGGATGACAGCCATATTCATTATGTATGGGTTTATTATATTTCTCAATAAATGGTCTGTTTAGACATATATATTTCTCTTGATGTTTAGCTGCTATAGAGTGTTGTTTAGCATAGGGTGTTCCTGATCGGGAATCCCACCTCTTCCATTGAGGAGCTCTTGGAGGAGTATTTTACTACATTTTCCATTATCAGGCTTAAGGCCAAAATTCATCTTTCTTTTACATTGCAAATCCTATTGAGGGTTTCGTTGTTTTTGCAGGTTGCATCAAGTGGTGATTAGATCTCTAGATCTAAGCCATCTCATTGCTTATTTTTAGTGGAGGAGGCTTCCTTTCCATTGGGAGGATGTTATTGAAGGCCATTGAGCTTATTTTTAGTTCTTGGCATCAGGCCAACTGGTTATTCATAACTACAACACATTTTACTTCCAGATCTGCGTTATTTATGTAGGAGGAGTTGTAGGGTGGTTTGGTGCACCATTGGAGAGTTGATTTTCAAGTGAAGGGGATCTGCCTTTCACTTTGAGGATATATTGGAGGACGATATTATATTGATCAAACCATATCAACCACACTTTCCAGATCTTTATTTTTTAGTAGATTTGTAGTCTTACATCTCATATCTACAACTTGTACTTGGATTTTTGCTGAAAACCCTTAAGGGGTTCTTTAGAGGAGCTTGTATAGCACTAAGATATGATATAGATCTATCTTTTGAGGCACATATCAGCCTTAGATTTGATGTATAATCAAATTCTATAGAAGAGCTAATAAAATAATGTTGTAAGGGTCTTATATCTTTTCTATATAGTTGCAACACCTCATCTTGAGGATTTTGTTCATTGGAGGCTTGTACTTTCTTGTTATATAACTTATGGGCCATTTCTTATGCATAGTTTGATGGTGTTATAATGTATGAAAGGTCTTCATATTGGCCTCTTGATTTATTATGATAATTAGCATTATTGTTCCAACATTTTGCACTATATTCCTGCTTTTCCCATTTGGGAATATTGTTGAGCCCTAGAATTGCCTTCTCTTTTACAAACCTTCACTTCATTTCTTCATTCTTTTATCACTTCATAAGCCTAAAATCAATGAAGAATGATTAGGATTTCTTAAAGGTTACATGCAATTGATTAACATATTGTATTTTCATGGTTTTTTTGTTTTAATAATTTTGTGCAAAATAGCTACAGAATACAGACGTTCCATAGCCGATCACGTGTTCCGCAGCTATTTTAGTGTTTAAATGGGTTACAGGTGTCGTCTGAAGGAAAAGCACATATGTTTGAATTCCACACTTCATCCACATCATTCCTTGCTCTCTACAAAGTCTGAGCAGAATTCTACAGGTGGTTATGCACGTGGAAGAGATCAAAACTAAGAGGTAGACTCCTACCGGGACAAAAACTCTACAAATGTCTTCAGCAAAAGAACGAAGCCTCCACCAGAGTTCTAATTTGATTTTAATTGGGAAAAAAAATTATCCCTATTTCATCTCAAGGGCAGTTATGTAATTTTCCTATAAGAATGACTCGAGAGACCGAGAGACGGCTAGCAAGATTTATGTTTTGTTGCTAGATCTCGAAAACTGCGATACTCTGTTTTTGAAATAATTTTCCTTTAATGAAAGAAGCATACTTTATTGCAAGATCTGAGGCAATATTGAGGATATTTGTATGCTGATCCGGTGGTAGAGGGCCCCTACTTCCCGAGAAGATTTGTGCACATTGCTTAGATAAGTAACTTTAGCCTCGTTGCATTCCTAGTTTAAGAAATTTTCTGAACTTTGTGTTTTATCTTCATTTGCATTGGATGCTACAGTTTAGTCTTGTTCTTACGAATTATTCCAAAATATCACTAATATTGAATGAGGTATAACTGTAGTATTTTAGGAGTTAGTTGCATTCCTTTGAACTTTATGTTTTTGTGCTCAATTATATCAGTTGTTATAGCTAGTCTTGTTCTTATTAATCTCTTCCAAAATATCACTAACTCTAGATGAGACATAGCTGTGGTGTTTCAGAGCTTACTGCGTTTTGTTGAACTCTATGTTTTTATGCTAATTTACATCACATGTTACAGCCAGTCCTATTCTATGAATTATTCCAAAATACCACTAACCCTGAATGAGATAGAGCTGGAACATTTCAGTGATTAGTTGCATTATAAGTGTAGTTGTAGTACTCCAGAGATTAATGGTGCACTAGTTCAGTTTTTGTTCACTGTATTTCAAATTAAATTAATGGCACTCTAGCTCAGATTCTATTCACTGTATTTCAAGTTTGGATAATGGAATTCTAGTACAGTTGTGGTCACTGTATTTTAAGATTGAATAATTACATTTTAGTTCAACTTTATCCATTATATTGTTAGTTTTATTAGTCAGTTATATGCTAGTTTTGTTCCATTAAATTTCAAGGCCTTCATTATTTAAAAACTACTCTTGTTATTTATCTCTTCCAATACATCATCATATGGACAGGAATTAGTGATCTCATTTCAAGGCCTTGACTGTTCTTCAATCTCTTATAATTGTGCAAATATCCTTTTTCCCAAAAATTATTCCAAAAGACTTCTAATTTCCGAATAAGGCTTAGTAGTGACAATTTAAGTTGCAGAATGGATCAATTCCAGTGTCATAGGTTAATTTAGAGTAGAATTCCTCACTGTGTTGCAGACTATCTTTTCCAAATATGTTCCAACAAATTTCTAGCCATGGATAAGATTTCCTCTGTGATCTTGTAGGTGGTTGTTTACTTAGAAGAACCTCATGGCACTAACTTATCCTTTTCTCAAAGCTATTCCAACATATTTCTAATGAATGAATGGGATTGAGTTCATGTTGTGAGTTATTGAGCTTTTGCTATGACTTATTTTTCTTGTTAAAATATTTCATTTTCTGTTCTCGAGAGCCATACATAATTTAGAAAAGGTTTTGCTCTTTTTTAGTGTGACCAACAACTTCTCTTTTCCAAAACTTAGTTCTTTTCCCTCTTAGAATAAAAACACAAAAACCCAAAAACATTGCAAAAACACTAAACACAACGTAGTGAGAAAAAAATACCTAGGCACATATAGTGCACTTCACTTCAACAGTTTACTAACCCTGGTTGACAATTTATGACCTCAATTTAGGGACACTAAGTTGAGCAAACATTTTGGCGTCGTTGTCGAGGAAGTGTAACTAGGTAACCTTATTTCTTACATCCAAAAAAAAAAACTTCAATCACCTACCACACCCACTATATCATGTGGTGTAGTAAGAGCCACACATCCACATCATGAATTCATATTTTTGTAGGTAGAAGAAGAGGTGACAAAGGAGGTTGAAGAAATGGATGGAGATGATGACAATGAGGAAGATCCTTTTGGATTTCCCATTCAAGAAACTGATATCAACGTTCAAATGAAGAACATCCATCTATCTGTACTTCCTAACTTCAAAGGTATAGATCAGAAGCCCCGGAAACCTTTCTTTTTGAATTTGAAATAATTTGTAGATCTTATGGCTACTCATTGCACATGCAGAAATTGAATTTGTTTCCGGCAACATTGAAGGATAGAGCTCTTATATGGTTCATGACTTTAGGAACAAATTATATAAGGACATGGGATGATATGAAAAGAGTATTTTTGGAAAAATATAAAGATTATTGCATGCACCATGACCTTAGAAATAAAGTCTTTAAGATGAACCAAAAAGAGGATGAAAGCCTAGAAGATTTAGTGGAGAGATTTACTTATAATATCAAAAGATCTAAATTGCATAATTTAGGATCAGATGCATTAAAAAATATCCTACTAAATGCTATAAAGGATGAATGGATTGATCTTCTTAATCTTGTGGGAAAAGGAGATGTTATCGATTGTCATTTCAAGAAATTTGTGAACTATGCAAGAACATATCAAGAGGAAAAGAAAAGTGTGTAAGGTCCCCTCAAGATCCATTTATGGCAAAAGTAAGTAAGTCAGCATCAGGATTGGTAAGTCAAACTGAACCTAAAAATTTGCTAAACATTCTTGGTAATTTAAATGAACAAACTGACATGCTAAGAATGCAAAACAAGCAAAAAGTTGCTTCATTTATATTTTTCCCTAAATGTAGAAAGAAACATGCTTTGCATGAATGTCCACGTGATAACATTAAAATGTGTAAAATTTGTGCAGGATCACATACTACTGAAGATTTCCCATCATTACCAGGGTTGAAGGAAATTTACCAGAAGGATAATGGAGCAAATCAAGCACAAGAGAAACTTTCTTATGTAGCTCCAAGAGGACTATGGCAGCCTCATCAACCCAATACGATGCAATATTGTTATGCACAGTATCAAGGTTATGCACAACAATATCAAGGTAATTGGAAAACACCCTTGCCTTGGCAACCTTGGGCATCTCAATCCCAACCTCAAAACCAACCTTGGAAACCTTGGCCATCTCAATCCCAACCTCAAAACCAATCTTGGCAACAAAGTTGGCAAAGGCCCTATAAAGGAAATCCATCATATCCTCAATCTTTCCCTCTCTATCCTCAATACCATCATCAATGTTATTCATACCATTCGCCTCCACCACAACATCAAAATCACCCTCATTTGACCTCAATTCAACCTTTCCCATTATCATCCACACAAGCACCCCAAAAATTCGTTTCCACTCCACTACCTCCACAACCATTTCATATCCCCAACAATAAAACACCTCAATCAAATTACAATTTTGAGGTATTGCAAAATGATTCACCAACTATCATTGAAGAACAAAAACCAGAAGAAGAAGACTCAGATAAGGTCCAAAAATCATGGATGTCTGTTGATAAAGAGAAGTTATTGGAACCAGAGATTGAAAAGTCTCATGCATGCCTATCACCAGATTCTATGAATGAAGATCACATCTCCGAAGACTTGCATTTCATGATAGAGGAAAGACAAGGAAGACAAGATTACATTGAATCTTGGTTCAAGTCAGTCATCAGATCCCAATGCTCAATTATTCAATATCTTCTGACATCATCTAAATCAAGACAGTTGGCATCTCATATACAGGTACATATCAAAGAGTGTCTTTCAAACCTACATATGAGTTTATCTATCATCTTGTTACAGACATGGTTCCATTGGAAGTATTCATATACTTGAACAAGATTTTCTTTTTCAAGTAGAGTAGGACATAAAAAAAAGAAAAAGAAAAAAAAAGTAAAGAGAAAAATAAGTCCTATTGTGAAAACCATCTTGTTGGCACAATTGGACATGAGCTTTGCTTGAAAACCAGGAAACTGGCGAGCAAAGTTCACAATAAGTTCTGCAATTTCATGATGGTTTCAATCTTTCATGGTTCTTCAAATCATTTTTGGTTCTATGCTTGAGTTGGATGATGTGGAATTCCTTAAGGTCCACCTTCCAATAGATCTTGTCCCATCGACCTCAACACTTTATCTGGGATCAAGATTAGAGATTATTTGAAGTGCCTTGGAGCTTGCATTCATCAATGGAAAGCCTCCTCATTAATAACAATGGGAATACAACAATGTCTCTTGATTGTCAAATCTTGTCGGCGACTCGAGTTCGACACATTCATTCATCCCTGTCAAGATGCACTGAGGTACCTTGACACTCATTTACATTATCGGTGAGTTGTCTCACATTGGTTAATGATTTTCATCATTGATCGGTAATCCAATGATTTCTTCCCATGCTCGACTTTGACACATTTATTCGCATGGTAAGAATTGTACCATGAATGTTGGCTTTGATGAAGACTAATGGTTTTATGGAATCAACAAAAACTTGCAGTAGTACATTTTATTTGTTTCTTGTAGTAGCATGTTCATATTTTTGTCGATTCAACAACAGCTGCGGAAAGTGGAAGTTTCTGTAGCTATTGCTGTAGCAGCCTGCTTTTGTTTTTGCAACTTTTTCCAGAGGCAGTTTTGGCGCAAATATCGCAAGAGATTGGAGCAGAAATAAAAAATTCTGAGCTTCTGGGTTTTCTCAGAATATGATAAATTGAGTAAGACGTGGACAAAATTTGAAAAAAAAGCAATTTTTAAGGGCATTTCAAATGGGTTTTTAAGGCAAATTTTCATTTTTCAGCATTATGGACAGATTAGGACAGATTAGGACATATTTAAGTATTTTTGCATAGAAGTGCCTTTTCTTCATCAAAATGAAATTATAAAAGCATGTGGCAGTAGAAAAGGTAAAAATACATAGTTTCCCTTTTGAATCACTCAATTCAGCCTTAAAATGAGTTCGTGGCGTACTTTTTTTTGTTGCAACATTGGGCAGAATGAAGGGTGAAACAGGGCAGAAATTGATTTTATCATAACTTTCAAACCGTGCATCCATTGGTCCTAAAATTTTTATGGTAAATGCATTGAGGTAGAGTGAATAAACATAGAAAATTTCAGAAAATTTCAGTGTGTATTATTCAAGAAATTGGCCACTTTCACCTACAGCCATTTCTCATTTTTCGAGAGATCCGTGCAACCAATGGCAGAGATTTTTCGTTGGAAGATGCATAATAATATTGGTAACAACCTCAAAAAAAAATTTCAGGGAAGTCTGATGTACCATTTGAGAGAAATTGCAAAATTCATTTCATTTTACAATTCCACTTCATCTCACTCCATTTTCACTCTATCTCACGCCACTTTCATTCCATTTCACAAGTCATATTCAACTTTCACTCCATTACATTTCACATCCATATTCCATAGCCATACTTCATTTCTTTTTACATATTGCATGTTGCAGCCACAGCTTATTCAGCAGTTCTGACATAATTGTACAGCCTACAAAGAGATGATGATTACAGGAAATTGAAGGATTCTGTTTTGAAGACCAACATGCTAAAAGAGGACCAAAGGAACAACATCAAACACAACAATTAACAAGGTCAAAATTCTAAGGTAAATTGTGAAAATTATTTTAATATCAAAAAGTTAAAACATGAAATAGATACAATGTGTATAATCATATGTTTCCTAAACAACCTATCATTCGAATTGATTAACATATCTTGGCCATGTCCCTTATCCAACATTCCATAATGGCCCTCATTAAAACCTCGATTAATGACTAATGGTCATAATCACAAACGTAACCTACTAGTCCACATCTCCTTAAGATTGTATCATTCACTTATTTCACCACAAGTTCATCATAAATTCTCCATCAAATCCATAGCCACTTCATTTTCCCTTATAGCTTAATTACCTCCATCCATTCATCTCCATTACACTTTGCAGCCAGTCCATCTCTAAGTGTAGAAAGGTAATTCTTAAGGTGAAGCATCATTCTACAGCTAATCCATCTTCAGACACATAGATATAGTTTCAAAAATAAAATCATGAGACTCTGTAGTCAATCTAGCTTCAAGCATAGAAAAGTAATTCTGAAAGGAAGATAATCTGCACAGACGAGTAATGTGGCTAATTGTCAGGACAGAACCAGTTGGAGTCAAGTATTTGGAAGGATATCCATAAGTCAAGAAGCTACTACAACAAGAAGGGAGGTTAAATTTTATAGAGAATTTTGATGGCTTCCATAAGGAGATTACAAAATCGTTTGCCAAATATTTTTATGGAGCAGAAGAAGAAAAATTGACATGGTTATTGAAAATAAACTTGACACTCCACTACAGGAGGGAGATGAAGAACCAATTTCTGAAAAGTTAATAGAGATTAGAAAATAGATTAGGGCCAAAAGAAGTAGAAAGATAAGGTTGGATGTTCTAACAGAGGTTTCAGAGCACATGGAATAAGTTTTGATGAAATTGCATGAGGACATGCAATAGTTTTGCAGTGGGGGTATGTTGAGCCCTAGAATTGCCTTCTCTTTTACAAACGTTCACTTCATTTCATCTTTCTTTTATCACTTCATAAGCCTAAAATCAATGAAGAATGATTAGGATTTCTTAAAGGTTACATGCAATTGATTAACATATTGTATTTTCATGGTTTTTGTTGTTTTAATAATTTTGTGAAAAATATCTACAGAATACAGACGTTCCGTAGCCGATCACACGTTCCGCAGCTATTTTAGTGTTTAAATGGGTTATAGGTGTTTTCTTAAGGAAAAACGCATATGTTTGAATTCCAGACTTCATCCACATCATTCCTTGCTCTCTACAAATTCTGATCAAAATTCTACAGGTGGTTATGCACGTGGAAGAGATCAAAACTAAGAGGTAGACTCCTACGGGGACAAAAACTCTACAGATGTCTTCATCAAAAGAACGAGGCCTCCAACAGAGTTATAATTTGATTTTAATTGGGAAAGACACTTATCACTATTTCCTCTCAAGGGAATTTATGTAATTTTCCTATAAGAATGACTCGGGAGACCGAGAGACGGCTAGCTAGATTTATGTTTTGTTCCTAGATCTCAGAAAACTGTGATACTCTATTTTTGAAATAATTTTCCTTTAATGAAAGAAGCATCACTTTATTGCAAGATCTGAGTCAATCTTCAGAATATTTGTATGTTGATCCGGTGGTAGAGGGCCCCTACTGCCCAAGAATCTTTGTGCACATTTCTTAGATAAGTAACTTTAGCCTCGTTGCATTCCTAGTTTAAGCAATTTTCTAAACTTTGTGTTTTATCTTCATTTGCATTGGATGCTATAGTTTAGTCTTGTTCTTATGAATTATTCCAAAATATCACTAATATTGAATGAGGTATAACTGTAGTATTTTAGGAGTTAGCTGCATTCCTTTTAACTTTATTTTTTTGTGCTCAATTACATCAGTTGTTATAGCTAGTCTTGTTCTTATTAATCTCTTCCAAAATATCACTAACTCTGGATGAGACATAGCTGTGGTGTTTCAGAGCTTACTGTGTTTTGTTGAACTCTATGTTTTTATACTCATTTACATCACATGTTACAGCCAGTCCTATACTATGAATTATTCCAAAATACCACTAACCCTGAATGAGACAGAGTTGGAAAATTTCAGTGATTAGTTGCATTATAAGTGTAGTCGTAGTACTCCGGAGATTAATGGTTCACTAGTTCAGTTTCTGTTCACTGTATTTCAAATTAGATTAATGGCACTCTAGCTCAGATTCTGTTCACTGTATTTCAAGTTTGGATAATGGAATTCTAGTACAGTTGTGGTCATTGTATTTCAAGATTGAATAATTACATTTTAGTTCAGCTTTATCCATTGTATTGTTAGTTTTATTAGTCAGTTATATGCTAGTTTTGTTCCATTAAATTTCAAGGCCTTCATTATTTACAAACTACTCTTGTTATTTATCTCTTCCAATACATCATCATATGGACAGGAATTAGTGATATCAGTTCAAGGCCTTGACTGTTCTTCAATCTCTTATAATTTTGCAAATAGCCTTTTTCCCAAAAACTATTCCAAAATACTTTTAATTTCCGAATAAGGCTTAGTAGTGACAATTTAAGTTGTAGAATGAATCAATTCCAGTGTCATAGGTTAATTTAGAGTAGAATTCCTCACTGTGTTGCAGACTATCTTTTCCAAATATGTTCCAACAAATTTCTAGCCATGGATAAGATTTCCTCTGTGATCTTGTAGGTGGTTGTTTACTTAGAAGAACCTCATGGCACTAAATTATCCTTTTCTCAAAGCTATTCCAACATATTTCTAATGAATGAATGGGATTGAGTTCATGTTGTGAGTTATTGAGCTTTTTCTATGAGTTATTTTTCTTGTTAAAATATTGCATTTTCTGTTCTCAAGAGCCATACATAATTTAGAATAGGTTTTGCTCTGTTTTAGTGTGACCAACAAATTCTCTTTGCCAAAACTTAGTTCTTTTCCCTCTTAGAATAAAAACACAAAAACCCAAAAACATTGGAAAAACACTAAACACAACGTAGTGAGAAAAAAATACCTAGGCACATATAGTGCACTTCACTTCAACAGTTTACTAACCCTAGTTGACAATTTATGACCTCAATTTAGGGACACTAAGTTGAGCAGAAAAATATTACAGTGGCATCAGAGCATAATTTTGGCACAGTGAAATGTTCCAAAATTTTAGCCTCCAAGATAAATGGAACATTAGAGTTAGCATCAGCTCTGGCCGGTCCATAAGTCTCCTAAGGAGGAATAAAATACTCCAAATGTGAAAGGGGACACTCTTTCAAGCCTAATAAAACACCTCCACGTGTGAAGAGGGATAAGATCAAGCTGCTTTGACTAAGTCAACAATGCAGTTTTAGAGGAGGACGAATCCGAGGAGGAATAACACAATTTTGGAGGGAGATGCATATTTGGATAGAGATGACCTAATTGAATGGGGACAAGGGAAACAAATATAATATCTTATATAAGGAAGAGGATGGCAGCATTATTCTTCATGTCTTAGATTATTATTCTTGTCTGCCAAGACTTGTTGCTGCTTTGCTGCTTAGCAAAGTTGCAGTGTTGTTTAGCACTAGGTGTTACCGAGCGAGAATCCCACCTCTCTCCTTGAGGAGCCTCATTTGGAGAGTTTTAATTCATCATTCCACATCAGGTTTTTAGGCTAAGCTTTAGCCATCTTCATCAGCACAGTTCTTTCCAGAGATTGTGCAGTGTTGCTGGGTGTAGCAGTGGAAGGGATTGGAATCCCGGCTTCTGAGCTAGTTTCTCATTGGAGAAAGGTTTCCTTCAATTGATAGATCTGTTTGGAGAGCTCTAGGGCTTATCTCAGATCTGTGGTATCAGACCACACATTTCCCATACATTCCCAGCATTTTTTCTACTAGGGAATGCGTTATTTTGGAGGCAGTGCTTAGTGCATGGTTTGGTGGCTCCGTTGCTAAGTTTCCTTGTGATTGAGAGGTTCATCCTTTCATGGGAGGAATCCCTTGAGGGATATAAATCAGATAATACATCCTTCAGCCTTCTACACTCATATTCTTTATTTTTTCAGTGATTATTCAGTAAATTTCTGAATATCACATTTGTATATAGAATGTTTGGACAAGAAACCCTTGCCGGTTTATTTTGTATTTTGTATAAGGAGATTAGATATTTTTTCTTTAGCATTATTTATAAATACATGAGTAGATATATTTTTCTCCTATGATTTTATGTGTAAACCCTCTCTTGGACTGCGCAGTCCTTTAAACAACAACTCCGGTATTTTGCAGTGTTGGGGTTTTAGCACTTTTTGGCAATCCTAAGTGTGGGAGATCTGTTTAACTCACCTAGTTTACTTTGTTTCAACTCTATTATTTGATTTAGGTTTTATATTGACTAATATATGTGATCCAAGAGTCCATTTTACTTTTTAATTGCAAATTTTGTGGAAATGCGTTTTTACTGCATGATTCATGAGCTGTTCTGAATTTGGAATATTACATTGGTATCAAAGCATGATCTCTGGCTCAGCCTGTGAGATCTAGCTATCAGAGGAAGAAGATATGGATAGAATCTAGAAATATTTAGTATGTTAAATAATAAAGGAATACAAGCTTACAAATATTCTTCCAAAATCTATGCAGAGCTTTCAAGGAGTTGAAGAAAATGAGATTGGAGATGGGATCTCCAAAGGAGGTTGAATCTAGAGCTGAATATATATTTTCACAGGGTGAGTGTGAGCATGCAGCTTCACTCCATGATGCACAATGCAGTCAACTACCCAGAGCTATCTTGAGATACATGGGAGGAGGAAAAATGCCTAAGAGGAGAACTCTTAGTGATTTGTTGCAGGAGTATGAATCTCAAAATGAGAGGTTTAGAGATCATACTAATTTCCAGGAGTTTTGAAAGATCCAGGTGGAGAAGAACCATTAGCAAGATGTAGGTAGCTTTATTCTATCTACTTTTGTCGGATCACCTACATGTTCAGCTGGAGCTTGGGTGAAGGAGCTAGACTCCTATTTGCAGTTGCACCATATTTCTGGAGATGAAGCCATCAGAGTTGCAGCGCTGCATTTCGGAGGTAAGGCTCATGCATGGTGGATTTTTTAATATTATTCCTTAAATAATTCCAACACTTTCTCTTATGCAAGATTCATAAAAACATTGATGGGGAGGTTTGGTGAAAAAAATCCTAAGACACATGAGCAAGGAAAACTTGAGAGAACAAAACCCTTGCATGTGATGGAGGGAACTCCATTTCAAAAAACCATGGGAGGAGCTAATATATTGCATTACACATTGCTGGAAGCAAGACCTCTAGTTCATATTCTTGGAAAAGAGGGTATGGGGATTTCCTTTTCACAAGAGGATCCAATTGTTGAGATGTTGCTTATAAACATTGACGGATATGAGGGAAACAACGCTGTCACATCTAGAGCACATCCAATGCCTCATACAGAGGGAGGAGGAGCACATTCTCCAACAGGAGGGATTCTTTTATCTTTACAAGAAGTTCCCTAGTATCTCATACATGGAGGTCCAAGCACAATTAGTGAGCAGCATGATTGTGTAGCATTGTAGCTGGAAGGAGGAAGAGCAACATCAATTGATGAGAAGCACACATCCCTCTCTGTTTCAGAAAACTAATGCAAGGAAGAGGCAGACTAATTTGCGCAGTGAGGTCAGGGGCAAGGTTGGCCAATCATATGTATAGTCTACTCTTGACATTGATGTCTCACTACATGGAGGCATTCCACCGGGAAGGCCACTAGATCTGCAGTTGATGAGAGATATCTTGTCTTTGGGTTCACCACTCTGGGACTTTGGAGAGGTGAATAGTTTGGAGGATAAATTTTCCATGAGGATGTCAAAGTAGCAGACAAAATCATGAGGAGAGCTTCACATGCCAGAGCACCAATGCTGTCTCTTAGGAGGATTGATCCTTATTGGAGATCTCAGATTTTGGTAGAGTACTCCAAGGATCTTGGTGCATGCATGATTCTTGATGACCCGGATGGAGATGACAGATACATGGTGGATGATGTGGTCATCTATTCCTATGGAAGGATCTTTTTGACTAGATCTTTGAGTCTCAAGGAGAAGCTGCTACATGCAGCACATGAGGACTTCTCTTCTATGCACTTTGATGCATATTTCCATTTGATGGAGGAGTTCACTTGGGAGGGAATCCAGCAGGACATATATCAGCATATGGAGAGATGCATAGCCCGGATGAAGAAAGATAATATGTCACAGCCACCTTGATACTCTTGGGAGTGAGGGATAATTTCAAATGGAGCCATTTCAACTCAAGACCTCAAGTACATGATGGAGGAGGTATCATTTCATATTTTGTTTTGTACTTGTTTTCCTTAGTTTAGTAGCATGATGTAACAAGAACAATTATCTCTTCTTGCATATTGTATGATGATGCACTTGTAGCTACTTGTAGCATTGATTTTGGCTATCCTTTTAATGGTTTGTGGGGGAAGCCACATGTTTCTTGGTGTGCACCATTGGCACCATCTTGTAACTTCATGTTTCCATCTTATGAGATGACTGTGGCAACAAAAAAGTTGCTGGTAAAGCACTTGTTATTTCTTATGTTGACACAGGAAAATGATGCACTACGCTAATTCCATGAATGGAACTATGATTCACTCTTCAGTTGTCATTTGGCAACTTGTTTTTATTGTCTCTTGCTTCCATGTATTTCTGATGTGTTTTTGTTCAAGGGAAGCTTTGTATGGGGAGAGAAACCAATTGGATGGCATGGCACCCATATGATAGAGCAACAAAAGACTTGTTGGTATGGGGCATCATGCAAGTTGACCTTCATGATCTTACTCTATGGCTTGTATGAGGGAGAGATGAGGCAGCAAAAAAAGTTTTGTTGCTATGGTTTCACTTGGGAGAGTATGGGAAAAATTCTTCCCATACTTTTCATGATATTTCTGAAGAGGAGAAAGGCACACTCATGGTGCAAGGAGGCTACCCTTCAATTTTGGAGGATCATGAGAGACTTCCATGTCGGAAGATGATCTTCTCACATAGCAGCATGATGGTGGATGGCTTTGGCATGTGGAATGTCAAGGGGAGAAGTCATGGAGCCTTATTATTAAGGCCTACAACGCTGTCACATGGGAGTGTGTTCTTATTGATGGAGTGTTCCAAAGAGTATGTGTATCCCTTCTTCTTGTAGATTTTTGTGAGGTAATCCTCATGGGGGAGTTTATACATGGACCTTATTGTTAGCCTACTCACTATGTATGGTAGGAAATGCATTTTTGTACTTGTTGATTACTCCATTGAGTATTTTTAATTTCCCACCATGTTTGAACAGTGCATTGCTCCTCAAAAGAGAAAGATTATTTTTGGATTTCATGGTCACTTCAAGGCCAATGTTTATGATGATAGTAGCCCATATATACATGACTTTGGGCAAGTGTATTGTTATTTTATCTATGTACAATTGATAGACATTGATTCTTACTTCCCCATGTTGGGAGAACAAACATATGCAACTTGTAACTTGTTGCAGGACCACTTTCCATATGACATTCTCAAGTAGCAGTTGGGGGGACTGCATAATATCCACTTGGAGAACCTTTGGTGCCATCCAAAATTGCACCTAACTTTCAGCAATTTTCTGATTTGGAGGCCAAATGGTGATGATGTGCCATTCATCTTGGATTGAATGGTTTGGGTTGATATGTCTCATGAATTTGGAGGGAGAGTCCTTGGAAGCTCAATATTCTTCTTGCCATTGGAGGGAAATCATGTTGGAGCCCAAGATCAACATGCATTTTTCACTTATCATAAGTGGAGAGGAGGACAGCATGGGATAGGCCCTCTTGCCTATCATGTCCATTTATTTATCCCACCTACATTTTAGGAGCACAAGGTGGAGGATAATTTCCATGAGTTACCATGTTGGAGGGTGACTCACTTCATTTGGATGATAGTATGGGTGAGGGAGGCACTCATTCACCATGATGATCATCACTCCTACTTTTTGGAGGCCATGAAACAGAAAGCAAGTTCCCATTCACACTTTCCACCTTTGATTGATGTGGGCCATTTGGTTTTTCACACTTGGGAGGAAACATTGGATTACAGTTTATTTGCAGAATATCTTGATGCAGTGATGGAGGCTATTGATGGGAGGCCACATGAGGAAGAGGGGAGAATTTTTTCTCTCCTTATACATTTTCTTGAGTACAAGCAAATATTTTTGAGGGGAGGACTTTAATGTTCCAAAATTTTAGCCTCCAAGCTAAATGGAACATTAGAGTTAGCAGCAGCTCTAGCCGGTGAATAAATGGGAGGAAAAGCCCATAAGTCTCCTAAGGAGGAATAAAATACTCCAAATGTGAAATGGGACACTCTTTCAAGCCTAATAAAACACCTCCATGTGTGAACAGGGATAAGATCAAGTTGCTTTGACTAAGTCAACAATGCAGTTTTAGAGGAGGAGGAATCCAAGGAGGAATAACACAATTTTGGAGGGAGATGCATTTGGATAGAGATGACCTAATTGAATGGGTCCAAGGGCAAAAAAACTCATATATTATATAAGGAAGAGGATGGCAGCATTATTCCTCATGTCTTAGATTATTATTCTTATCTGCCAAGACTTGTTGCTGCTTTGCTGCTTAGCAGAGTTGCGGTGTTTTTTAGCACTGGGTGTTCCCGAGCGGGAATCCCACCTCTCTCATTGAGGAGACTCATTGGGAGAGTTTGCATTCATCATTCCACATCAGTTTTTTAGGCCAAGCTTCATCCATCTTCATCAGCACAATTCTTGCCAGAGATTGTGCAGTGTTGCTGGGTGCAACAGTGGAAGGGATTGGAATCCTGGTTTCTGAGCTAGTTTCTCATTGGAGGAAGGTTTCCTTCACTTGAGAGATCTATTTGGAGAGATCCAGGGATTATTTAGATATTTGGTATCAGACCACACATTTCCCATACATTCCCACCATTTCTTCTGCTAGGGAATGCGTTATTTTGGAGGCAGTGCTCAATGTATGGTTTGGTGGCTCCATTGCTGAGTTTCCTTGTGATTGAGAGGTTCATCCTTTAATGGGAGGAAGCCATTGAGGAATATACATCAGATAAGACATCCTTCAGCATTCTACACTCATATGCTTTAGTGTTGCAGTGATTATTCAGTAAATTTCTGAATATCACATTTGTATACAGAGTGTTTGGACAAGAAACCCTTACCGGTTTATTTTGTATTTTGTATAAAGAGATTAGATATTTTTTATTCAAAATTATTTATCAATACATGAGTAGAAACATTTTTATCCTATGATTTTATGTGTAAACCCTCTCTTATACTGCACAGTCCTTTAAGCAGCAACTCCGGTATTTTGCAATCTTGGGGTTTTAGCACTTCTTGGAAATCATAGGTGTGGGAGATCTGTTTAACCCACCTAGTTTACTTTTTTTCAGCTCTATTATTTGATTTAGGTTTTATATTTACTAATATATGGGATCCAAGAGTCCATTTTACTGTTTAATAGAAAATGTTGCTGGAAATGCGTTTTTACTGCATGATTCATGAGTTGTTCCGAATTTGGAATATTACACACAGCCTATGTGTCTTGAAAAGCCAATATGTCATCTGAATAATGAGAGCCTATTAATAATAGAGAGAGGAGGTATCAAAGGAGAAGCCACAGAAAATGTGATTATACAAAAGAAAAAGAAGACAAGGGTAAAACCCCATTATTTGGAGGAATGAAAGGGAAGGATTTCTCAAGGCTTCTCCTCCAAAATATGCATGATATTAAAAGAGAAATCAAGGGAATGAGGAGGGAAAGACATGAAGATCCATCAAGAATATTTTCACATGAATAAAGCCCCAATTCTTCATATTATGTGTGTGAGCATTCAACCACACAATCAGATCTACAACGTTGTACCATGCCTACATTCTTGGAAAGAGAAGAAGAAGAAGGAGAAACACCAAAGGAGGAGACTCTTGGTGACTATCTCCAAGAATATGAATCTCAGTCTAGAAGATTCAAGGAGTATCTAAGCTTCCAAGGGTTTTGTCAACTCAAAGAAGATATAAGACCCAATAAATACAATAGAAGAAGAGGGTGCAAGCAACACACTTTGGGTAGATTCTTTCTACCTAATTTTGATGGATCACCCAAGAGCACAACCAAGGCTTTGGTAAAGGAGATAGACACATATTTCTAGCTGCATCAAGTTTTAGAAGAAGAAGCCATAAGAGTAGCAACGCTGCATATTGAAGGTAAGGCTTATGCCTGGTGGTTATTTGAATCTTATTCATTGAATAATGCAAATATATTTACTTATGAAAATTTCACTAGGAGGTTAGTGAAAAGATTTGATTTAAAACGATATGAAACTTCCTTGGGAGAGAAAACCAAGCCCAAGAAATCAGAACCTTTGCATGAGTTGGAAGGATCCATGAAACCAACTCCATTTTAGAACATCGTTGAGGGGGTTAAAGATCTGCACCATGCTTTTCCTAGGGAAAACACCCCACTTCAACAGGAACTTTCTTCTCAAGAAGAAAACTTGAGGATTCCTCCTTCTAGAGGGGATCAAGATAGAGGATCTCTTAATGATAAGGTATTCTCCATTGATGAGGAGAAGGAAGAGGAAGAGCTAGAAAAATCCTCTAGCATTGTGATAGTAGGAGGAGATCTACTTCTATTTGGAGATGGAGATGAAGCAATTGCTTCAACTAGAGGAGCTCTTGTATCTTTGCAAGAAGTTCCAAAGGATCTTACATATGAATATAATGAGCATCATGTGTCTATTTTGATAGGAAATGGGACAAAACAATGGAGGAAGTGTGTTCCAACATTGAATGAAATATTGGGGACACACACTATGATAGATATTCCTTTGTGATCAAGACTTTTGACACTAATGAGATGTTGGGCGTACATAGATTGATTACAATTGGAAAAGGCACCTTAGACTGTGATATATTGCAGAAGATAGGAGGAAATGAGAAGGAGGGGAAACAACAAATGATTGGGAACATATACACCCATCCTTTTCATGAGGTTTATGTACAGAAGGAGGAGGATGATTTGTGTAGTGAGAGCAGGGACAAATCAGTCCACTCACATTTATAGCCTGCTCTAGGCCTTGATGTTTCATTACATGGAGGCATTCCACCAGGGATACCCCCTAATTGAAAGAGGATCAAGAGTTCTCTCAACATGTTTCACCACTCATAGATCCAGTAGGAGTGGGAATAGTGGGAGGTCATTGTATAGCGCTGAGAGTCTTGGGTAGACTCAAGAGGGAGGGAGACATTCTCCAAACATTTTCATCACCCACACTCATTTCAAATTCTGGTTTGTGGGAGGAGAAGCAAGGGAAGGATAGCAACCTTCCAACATATACCTTTGGCATGGGAGATTTCAAGGAGAAGGGCAGCCATATTATAGATATTCTTTATGATAGATCATCAGCACTGTCGGTATGGAATATTGATCCATATTGGAGATCCCAATTGTTGGTGGATTATTCAAAGGATCATTTCACATGCATGATACTTGATGACCAAATACATGAGGAGGGATATTCAGTCCAAGATGAAGTCATCTATTATCATGGTAGGATCTTCTTATCTAGAGCTTCCAAGCTCAAGGAGAAGTTGCTACAAAGAGCTTATGAAGAGTTCTTTTTGAGCCATACCTATTCCATGAAGGCCTACAACACTATCATGGAAAGATACACTTGGAAGGGATTTGAAGAGGAACTATATCAGAACTTTCAAAGATGCATGAGCCATGTGGAGTCGGAAGAGAGACATGACTCTATGAAGGAGTTATTTCAGCCACCTCTTTCCTCTTTTGAATGAGAGGGGATACATCTATGCACCACTCCATTTATATGAGGAGAAATTTTGGTGAATAATATGCTTGTGTATCTAATGATTCATTTTATTATTACTTTTATTATTTTACCATGTATATGCAGGCCATAGCTCAAAAAAGGAGCATTATTCCATATAAAATTCATGGACAAATTTGGGCCACAAACATTTCTAAACATGGCCACTCCCTTGGAGGACAAAGGAAGATATTGTATCATTGTGGGTGCATTCCAAAAGCACCAAATATATATCACACTTTTAGCCATGGTGAGATGACTTGGGCAGCAAGTAAGTGGTGGGGAAACCAATTGCCATATTATTATCTAATGTAGTCAGGTTATATAATGCGCTGGTTCCACATGTGGGACTGTGACCCACCTCCATTTTTACATATTTATGTTTGTAAGTACTTGTTTTTGATCCCATACATTGATGATGTACTTATTATTTTTATGGTAATGATTGGAGGGAGGATGGGAGGATTAGATGTGTCCTTTAGGAGAGAGATTCTCCATGGTTCTTATGTTTCATATGTTTGGGAAAGCATTGTATCATCCATAATTTCTACATTGGATATCTTGTTTCCTTATGGGATGAGCCATTTGGGTAACATGAGCACTTGGGAGGTGCCTCTCAAGAGTAGAAGGGAGGAGTTTTGCTATGAATTACCACTTTGGAGGGTGATTAATTTTGTATGGATGATAGATTGGAGATTGGAGCTCCATATGGCAATAAATGTTCCCCACATTTTCAGTTATGTCCTTACACTTGCTTGAGGACAAACAACACTTGGGAGGGGAGGATTGTAATATTCCTAAATTAGCCATAAACTAATTGGAATATTCAATTTTTTTTTACTTCTTTGTTTAAAGAATAAGAGGATAAAGGAGGTCCAAAATTATCCTAATAATGAAATAAATCAATGTCAAATGTGAAAGAGACAAATATTGGCAGCTTAATTAAAGCACCATTGGTGTGGAAGGGGCCGGATCACTTTGACTGGGTCAACCTTGACCAAATCAACAACGTTGTCATGGAGGAGTGGTCATCAATGAGGGACAACACAGTTTTAGATGGAGATGCTTTGTGTGAATGTAGTGATATTTTTGGAAGGAGATTAGGGTTTGCAAGCTCATATTATATTTAAGGAAGAGGATGGTAGCCATATTCATTATGTATGGATTTATTATATTTCTAAATATATGGTCTGTTTATACATATATATTTCTCTTGTTGTTTAGCTGAGATAGAGTGATGTTTATCACAGGGTGTTACTGATCGGGAATCCCACCTTTTCCATTGAGGAGCTATTGGAGGAGTCTTGTACTACATTGTTCACTATCAGTCTTAAGGCCAAGCTTCATATTTCTTTTACAGCGCAAATCCTATTGACGGTTTGGTTGTTTTTGTAGGTTGCAGCAAGTGGTGATTAGATCTCTAGATCTAGGCCATCTCATTGCTTATTTTCAGTGGAGGAGGCTTCCTTTCCATTTGGAGGATAGTATTGAATGCCATTGAGCTTATTTTCAGATCTTGGCATTAGTCCAACTGGTTATTCATCCCTACAGCGCAGTTTACTTCCAGATCTACGTTATGTTTGTAGGAGGAGTTGCAGGGTGGTTTGGCACACCATTTGGAGAGCTGATTTTCAAGTGAAGGGGATATTCCTTTAAATTTGAGGATCTATTGGAGGAGGCTATTGTATTGATCAAATAAGATCAGCCACACTTTCCAGATTTGTATTTTTCTGTAGATCTGTAGTCTTAGATCTCAGATCTACAACTTGTACTTGGTGTTTTGCTGAAAACCCTTAAGGGGTTCTTTAGAGGAGCTTTTATAGTGCTCAGATCTGATATAAATCTATCTTATGAGGCACATATCAGCCCTAGATCTGATGTATAATCAATTGATGTAGCAGAGCTAATAAAATAGCACTGTAAGGGTCTTCCAGCTTTCTATATAGCTGCAACACCTCATCTTGAGGATTATGTTCATTGGAGGCTTGTACTTTCTTATTATATAACTCATGGGCCATTTATTATGCATATTTTTCTACTGTTATAACATATTAAAGGTCTCCATATTGGCCTCTTTGTTTATTATGATGATCTTCATTATTTTTCTAGCATTTTGCACTATATTCCTGCTTTTCCCATTTGGGAATATTACAGGAGGGATCTCTCCGTATAGATCACAGTCAGGATGAATGAGGAAAGAAGATTTTAGGTTAGGTATAGTAGCTCAAGGTTTTGATTTTTGATTTGTGTAGGGTTTTGTTGGATCAGGAGGAGTCAAATAGCTAGGGCAAGGAAATTAGGTCAAAATTTGCAGGGTGTTCTAAGGGGCAAGATAGGTAGAAGGTTTGAAATTTAAAGGATGATTATGGTGAGGTGAATATACTAGTGAAGAGTTAGGAAGAGCATATTAGATGAGTTCTCCCTAAACTGAATAAAATAAACAAATTATGCAAAATTTCCCAAAACAAAACATGAAAACATGAATTTTTCCTTTCAACTTGAAATTAAGCATATCATAGACGTGAAAATGGTTTATAAACTTACAATAAATTCATAAAAATGATAAAAAATAAGAAACTATGTCAAGCATTGCATACCACGTGGATCCCAAAGAAATAACTGCAAATTTATCATTAATATCTAGGCCAAACTGATACAAAAATATGTCTCTTGAGAAGCCAAAGCTCCAAGTGAATCCAACCATTACAATGACTAAGAAAATACATCACATAGACCTCAAAACCACTCTTCCTACTCTCAGGGATTCAAATCCATGAGATACAGATCAATTTCACCTACTCCCAAACAAGAATCTGATGACTAGGAAAACTCAACAATTTGCCTCTAAAAGAGAGGAAACTGATTCATTTGACCTCTAGAGGACTTATCTGATGTATCTACCCTAGATAAAAATAAATAAATGACATTTAAATTTATCTTGAACTTTTACATCAATAATTTCTCATTTCCCAAGATAAAAATTCAAAAAGTTAAAATTTGCTGAAGATGATGAAAATGACATTTTCTTGGCAAAAGTGCCACACCATGACAGAAACAATAGCCTCTCTTGAAAGCAACTTTTGGAGGCCTTCCCCATGTCAAAATAAGCTCCATGATAGCTCATTGGAAATCTCCCTAAGTCTAGTTTCCAAATATGCCTCCAAATTCAAAAATGGTGCCCATATTCCCTATCAAAAATCACTTCTCCCAAGACTAGTATTAGCGCAGCGCCAAGGTAAAAAAGGAGCTAGAAACATGAAAAATTGTTGGTTTTTTTGCACTTTTGGGGGACCAATTCTCCTCCAAATTTTCTGAAAATTGTTTGGGTTTATTTCCTCATCATTATTAACATGATGGTGGTGACCATTTATTCATTGAAGGCTCCATGAAAAAGCGCAGCGCCAAGGGTGCTGCGTTTTTGGAAAAAAATTTATGTGTCAAAATTTCCCAAAAATCCAAAAATGCACCAAATTGCCAAAAATTGTCAAAATTGTTAGGTTACTTGTTGATAAAGGTCTTGAGGCATGAAGAGACACCTTATAAAATGTTTTTAACCTCTCCTTCTCTTTTTTCTCGGTCAAAGCTTGAATTTTTGCATGGGCTCGTTTGAGCTTGGCCCTTGCAATTTTATTTCTCATGGCATAGTGCTTTGTCATTTTCCTTTGAATATCATTGTCCTTTTTTTCTTTCTTTAGAAAGCCCTCCATATGTAAATTTTCTCTATCAAGCCATGAATCTCTATCCCTACTAATCTCTATAGCGAGTAGCTCACTTGGAGTGAGCTTCTCTGCCAACTCAGTTTCTTTCTGTCTCTCAAGGGCTAGAGCTCTTTTCAGCCCTATAGTCTTTATTCTATATCTAGGAGGCTGATCCTCTTCATCATCAATCTCACCAAATATTTCCAAGGTCTCCTCTAACAAGGCTTTATCCCTCTCTACCTCTTTCTTTGCTTTGATGGTCTTTACCTCACTGATAACCTTCTTGGTCTTCAGCAGTTGATTTCTTTGCTCAAGAAAACCAATCACATATTGTGCTCTGTCGATATTAGCTTGAAGTTCACCAATATTTGCCTCTTTTATTTTGATTAATGCACTGGTGATTCTATCCTTATCCTCCTCATCAAGGTCAATCAACTGAAACTCCTGCTATGTTTCATGTCTGTCCTCCTGCTCCTCAATTATTGGCTCTTCATCCCTTTCTTTGCCCTTGTCCACCTGTTCTGTTGATGAAGAAAGCATGGCCCCTTTCACTCCAAGTGAAGAAAACACATGCATGTGGCCTCTCTCATAGGTCTTTGGAAATGACTCAACATCAGTCACATTAGCCCAAGTTGCCTCAATGTCCTTTTCACTTCTTGATGCCTAAGTATCATGATTTTTATAGGTCAATTTGGGCATCATTCCCAATGACCTGGTTAACTAGGCATCATCTCCAAGACCAATGTATAGGGTCTATCATCCCCTAACATTTCAGTTTCTACATTCCTTAAGACAAAGAACAAGACAAATCAATCAAATACTTTCATCTACAAAGGTTTCCAAATTTTGAAGTTTATAATATATCATATGAGAGCTCACCAAAACTGCCTCTAAAGGGACTAAGTGCATTACATATGCAGGTAGCCCTATGCAAGGCTTCTCTACAAAGCACTTCCCGACATTCATGGGTGTTTTGACATTGGGAGTGAAATTCTCATTGTTCCAGAATCTCCACTTGGCCAGTGGCTTCTAGAAGATTTCACATGTGTCAAATTTAGAATCCATGTCCATTTGACATCTACAAGATTGGGAACATGTCTTGCCTATTATTCGAAAGTAATTGATTGTGAAACTACCCTCAGATCCCTTATAAATTGAGCACAGATCTTAGTGTTTGATAAGGAAGAATTTGTGTAGAGAAATGTTGGTGGAATTTCAATTGAGGATATTGATTTGAGTGACATATTGGTGGAGATATCTGAATTGTGATGAGGTTGGGATGTTGTTGGAGATAGTAAGGTATATGAAGCATTTTGACTCTAGTGAAGTGCATAAGGAGTCGGATATGGTATGAATAAAGTCGAGAAAACATCCCCTCACAAGTGAAGTACTTCATGATTATTTTCATCATGGGGACATACCGTTCAAGGAGATGAGAGAATGGGAAAAAAAATTTCTTATCATCCTTATATAGAGGTTTGAGTTATAGTTCATAATAACTCAGATCAAGGTTTACCTTTTTAAACCATTTATCTCCCAAATTAGGGATCCCTGTAGTAGCTGAAATGGCATTAGTGGACATGGTAAAAGTGACCCTAGCAAGTGTGACCTGCCTATCATGAAGATTTTTGATGAACAACCTTGTCAACACAGGGTGATACTGAATCTGTTGCACCCTCTCACAAAACTCAAAGCAACCACCATATTTAAAACAAGACACAATGAGAGGAGAGGCCATGAGTTCCTTTGTGGTTATTATTTCATATCTGTTAATTTTCCCTCCTTTGTGATCACTTTTCTTTGGTGTTTGTTCCTCACTAACACCCCTATCCTCCTCTTCAGACATCTTGAGCTTTGAAGGCTTTGAAACCCTAGGGATGTGGTAGATGGGGATGGAAAGTGAAAATAGGTCTAGGAAATAGGAATAGGGTTATAAAATTTAGGTGGATTGGGCCAGGGGTTATTGAACTCAGGGAGGTGATAGGGGATCAAAATTTTTAGGGAATTGGGAATTAGAATTTATTTACAGGGTTGATAAGGCTGCCTAGGAAATTGAGATGCCTAGGACTTAGGGATTGGGGGAAAAGGGATTTAGGGAAAGTGATATGGTGTTGTAGGGCAGGAGGAGTAGGGTTTATAGTGATTTAGAAAGATAATTTGAGCTTTATGGGTGCCAAATTTGGGAACAACGGGAACAAATAATTAATCTAGGGTTTGTAGCCTTACTAACTTCCAAATTTCTCATAGAAACCAAAAACACCATGAAATTCCTCTTAAAGACTGCAAGGAGGTGAAATTTTCATGTTACTTACTTTTCAAAGTTGTTGAGAATATTTGCTGAATATTTGAGGCAATTTTGGTTGAGTTTTGAGGCTTAGGGAGCGAACTGGACATTAGTGCAGTGCTCAAACATTAGCACAACACCCCTGGGTATTAGCGCCAAGGTGAAAAAACACAGCGCCTTGAAATTTTGACCCAAAATGCTCAAAATACTCAGATTTTATCCTTTGATGAAGACTCTTGATGGCTGAATGGAAACAATGACTTGTTTTAAGGTGCTTGATAGGCTTTATATCTTTAGTGGATTTGAAAATTAATTTAAACTACCCACTTTTCTAATGTTCACTTTTCCTCTTTGACACTGATACTCTTTTTGCTTTGTTAATTTTGGCACTACAGGCTTGATCAACATGGATTTTGGCTTTCCTTACACACTTGGGCCAGACATGATTTCATTTTGATAGCTCGGGATTTCATTTATTACATATGCAAACACGAAATTACATTTGGACAAAAAAAAAAAAGTTACATATTCAATTTTATATCGAAATGACATTTTCATATAAAAATCATTAAACTGAAAAAACACAACTTTGAAAGTATAATAAATACATCAGGATGACCTTATTTAGTCCCTCTCATATATGTGCTGACCTCATCTAAATGAAGGTGTGACCTTGAGAAATGAAAAACCCTAATGACCTAATGGGACAACTTTTGTGTCCTGACTTTTGAATGATGTTTTGACTTTAAAGGCTTCTAAGTGAACAAAGCATTTCCATAGGTGTTGTTATGCTCAAGGAGACATGAGAATGAATCATTAAATATGATCTTCTGAGGGAGAATGAAGCTTATTTGACAAGGACAACCACCATTGGAAAAATTTTATGTCATGACCTAATGGAATGATAAAAAATTTATTCAGAATGGGACACCTAACACGCACATGCAAATGTGTTTTGATCCTTGGTGGAAGTATGAAAATATTGACACTAACAGCAATTACCCCAATTATTTTTGGAAACAAGCTTGAAGGGGATAGCATATGCTTGTCATGTAAGCTTGTCCTTCAGACAAATCCATCCTAGTACATTTTATGAGCACTAGGAAGGAGGAACTTGGTTACGTCATGGTGAGGTTTTCTGATGTCATTTAAGTTTTAATGAGTCTTAAAAAGGAAGAACTCGACACCTTTTCATGTTTAGAGAGTTTGAAAAGAAGTAGAAAATAAAACTCCAACATGTCCTTTTCTTAGGTAGTCTTACAGATTCGAAAAGGTAGAAAAATATGTCTGAGAGAACCTCTTAGTCACGATAGGCTAAGGTATTCCTTTTTCATAAATAATATATCCCAGCCCAAAAAATGGGTAAATGTATACTGGGTAGATATTTTTTCACAACCTTTTAATGAGTTCAAAACAACAAGAGTATCGACAATCTTTTCAATTTTCGAGAGCTAGAAAAAAGCTAAAATATGACTTTAGGGGTGACTTTTTTCATGATTTTACCAAGTACGAAAAAGTATAAAATACAACTCGTCACTTCATCATCGTCATGGTGAGGACCTATTGCTACACAATAGATGCACGTAAAACCCATTTTTTGAAATAAAATAGAAAAATAATTGAAAAATGTACTTTAAAACCTAATTAGGGTTCTGAAAAGTTTATAAAATGCCAAAAATGGTAAAAAATAAATTACTTTTCACTTTTACCTCTTGTGAGCACTTTTCACCCTTTTTCACTATGGCTTTGCGGAGCTGATAGCGGACAATCTGGAAGGTCAATCGTGAATTGGTTTGTTCCAGGTAAGAACTCACATCCTTCCCTGCATTTTGATATAATTTTCATTTCTTGCAACCCATTTTGTAGATCTATGGGGAGATTTTTGGAAAAACTAGGGCGAAGCAGTCGGCGCGGGTATCGGGCACAGACTAGCGCCAACCGACCTTAAATCCAAACAGGGGTGCACCAATTGGTGCGATTGTTTTTAAAACAGTCGCGCCAACCATGAAAACAATTTTAAGCTTCTAAATTAAAACAATAAGCCTTGTTTAAACACTTCAACAGAAAATCATTTGACTAATGACAACCATATGGATGTTTTTGCAGGTGTGAAAGAGAAAAATGGTGATCGAATAGAAGGAACAAGAGCATAGTGAATAAGATGAGGAAGCCATGGGAAATGTAAGATGCATGGACGTTCTTAGGGAATACGGGCTTAAGAAATTCTTCATGGCACCATGTCTTAGAGCTCAACCGGAGCTATTAAAATACTTGATCAGTGTTTGGGACATTGATTAGGAAAGATTCATAATTCATGATTAGGAACTCTAGATTGAGGTCTTGTATGTTTACTTCATAACCGGATTGTCGAGGAAGGGGGAAGTACCAGTCCTGATAGGTACTTGGCCCACAATGGAAAACATGAGCATGGTTATCGACAGAGTGTGTAGAGGAGCACAGAAAGGATCCAAAAGTGGGAAGGTGTATATCCAAACCATTCCCAATCTGGCACTCAGAGTAGTGATGCACACCATCACGTGAGCTGTTGGAGTTCAAGCTTTGCATGAGGCCAAAAAAACACAGTTACTTCTTGCAGTAGATTTCATGGCACTGACTCTCTACAACTAGGAAGAGGTGATAACAATCAACATAAAATGCCAGTTGAAAAAATGAAAGAATGGTAAGCTGAAACAGTTTCGATATGGGTCCATCTTGGTACCTTTCATCTTGGAACGGTTACCAATTTTCCAACGTCAGGAAGTGATAGTTCTGACACCACCAGCCCAGGAGCCACTGATGGTCAGTTGGGCGGATTTGATGGCAAGATTGGGAGGTGGTCAAAAGATTTCCTGGAGACCAGATTTCTTTGAGTGGCTCCACCGACAGCTGATTGTCATGGAGGAATAGCCCTATTCTGGCACAAAATTTACTGGTGATGTGGATCTCCCACTCCCAGCAAGAGAGGATTGGGATGAAGCATTGGGTAAGACTCATTTTTTATTTTAATGAGTATTATGATTTTTTTTACTATGCATGTTCTGACATTAATCCATGTATTTGCAGATGTTGGCACAGAAAGACCTGTAGGAATGTCTCCAATAGCACGGATAATTCTTCGTGATTTTGATGTGGCCCCTCATGGTGAGGGAGGTGAAGAGGATGAAATCATACGCAACTTGGAGGGAATCTCCCGTGGGATACTTGACTATGTGAGATTCGATGGCGTTCCTCGTGCATACTAGAGACACACTACAGGGATGTAGAACTGTGTTCACCACTTATTGAGGCGGCTCGTACGGGCAGTGACGTGCTATCACGAGCGTCACGCCGACTAGACATGTAGGATTTTATTTCCGCATATTTTTTGAGAGACATGATGTCTCAGGATGTAACTGAAACATACATATTTTTTGAACTTATGATGCATGTGGATGCAAACACTCGATATATATATATATACATCTATTTTCCTATATGGATCTTGTCATGTGATGATGATGTTTTCACAAATTACGCAATGCCTATCTAATACAATATTGGCTACTGTATCAGTTAACACATTCATTTGTCTAGGAATATGTTGATATGTAATGTAATCAAAATGTCTTTCCACTAAACAAACACACAAATACAACCTTAATATGTGAATAAAATAAGGAGTGACAATTTGCATAATAAAAAACGACCCAAAATGCAGGAAAACACTCGTAAAGCACACTAGGCCAAAAGGGTTTCTTTTTTCGCAAGCTTGAAAACAAAGGTAAAATATTCTTGGGATTGGTTTCAATTTTACACAGGCTCGAAACACAGATAAACTATGCTTGAAACAGTGGGCATGCCCCCAGCATGGTGACTCAATTCAAGGTATATGCCCCCCAAGCTTCAGTCCATTTGCTAGTTAGTGAAAGTCGGATGGAGTGAAGGTTCGATTGTGATATCAGGGAAAGACTCGACTGGGATCTCATGAGATCTTATCAATGACTCGAATTGAAAAATAACGTGTTTCATTGTTTTAACGAGGTTGACACATTAAAAGAACTATCCTCCTGACCTAATTCATTTGTTAATGAGGTTGACATAGAAGAAGAACTATCCTCGAACATTTTTTTTCTTTTTTAAGGAACTTGACACAAGAAAATGAACCATGCTCTAACATGACAACTCATCATGTCGAATAAGAAGTCATGGCTTCCAAGAGGTTCTCATCTGATGGGAGAACAACATATTGGAAATCGCGATCGAATGCCCCCAGTAGATGGTACTCGACGACAATATCACTGGAGGAGGGAAATGAACAAGTGGCCACATAATTAGCCTGTGGTGGGGAAGATAAAACCAACGGATAAAGAATCGGAAGAGACGATGGTGGACCAGATGTCACATCAGCACCAAAGTAAAAAATTTGATCAACGGTCATGAACTGACCTTCATGTGGAAATCATATTACATGAAAGAGGGAAGAGACAAGCACACCCATGGCATAAGAATAGTTGTGCCCCAAGTGTAAATTAAAATCCAAGGGGCCTTGGACCACCATCACGTCTATATAGATGGTTTTACCTCCCAAAGTAATAGGAAACTTCAGAAGGATCCCTAACGGTTGATTGGTTCCTTTGTTAAAACCAAACAAATTATGAGTAACAGGCACAAGCGATGGAGAACCAAAATCTTGCCAAGTAGATGAAGACATAACACTAACAGACACGCCTTCATATATAATGGTGCTAGTTACAACCATATTGAAGGCCTATACTGTGATCACAAAAGTCACATAAGAAGGAAGGCAGTATCTTGCGAATCTACTCCAATCGAAAGAATCAACCAAAATACTTAGAGGGGGTACCATAGGAATGGAATGTTCAGCCCCTTACGTTAATGGAACAAGAGGAGCATCCTCCTAGACCACAGATGTGGGAGCAGGTGGAGCAACTTCTTGAGTCACAGGGATGAGAGGATCTTTCTCCATGTACAAGGAATCTGAAGAAACAAGAAGAACGTGAGGGATAAGAGGGCCACTCTCGATGGAAAAGATCTGATGAACCATAAGAGGGATTAGATCGATCTATTCCACGACCAGTGAGGAATGGATTCATAATTTTGAACTTGCGAGGGAGCGAAATCAACCAAAGATGAATCTGGACCGATCGATGAATCAACTAGCGGAGGACTCAAAGAAAGTTTCTGGTAACTAATCGGAAGGCAAGACATAGAAACAATAGGGTTGTCCAACACTCTAATGGATTCACCCATCTACGGACAAAGGCGAATGGGATGATGCCCTTCACACAACTTACAGGGATTTGTGATCTCACCTTGTTTCTTATGAGGCTTATCAGTACAGTCGAATATGTGCCACCAACATGACCTCCAAAAGCCAAAGATAATGGCAGATGGCCATCGAATCATACTTTGAGTACCTTGGGAATGCCAGGGAAATCTCGAAGAAGGTGGTCACCCTTACATAACATGGAAGGGAATTTGACTTTTCAGTGAAGGTTGGATGGTTTATCGATGATACGTGTCTTAGGAGAAATAGCTGCAGGGTTGGCCTCTCAATTATATGACTTCTTCTTTTTCATCTTCTTATTCTTCTTCTTAGCCACCTGGTTACTAGAATCCAAAATTTCACCAAGCGAAGTAGAAGAGGAGGACAAAGAAATATGTGAAGAAGGTGAGAGGTCCACCTTAGAATCAACATGATGTTGTTCAGGCAGAGGAGATGGTTGAACAAAGTTCGGAGTACTCAAGACCACCGAGGTCGAAAATAACCATACAGGCAAACCAACAGTTAACCCAGGAAGGGACAATGTTGCCATGTAAGGAGTGCCAACATTCCCAAAATTAGGAAAAGGACCAGGATTCCCTTCAGAGGGGATCCCTTAGTTGGCAATATTTGGAAACATTTCCATTGGAAATAATCTTAAAACAAAAACACTAAGGAAGATAAATTTAACCAGGAATATTTCATGGGAAGTTAATTTTTTAATACATTGAGACAAAACTTTTTCGTTTCATATTTTAAGAGTCTAGAAACAGACATAAGGTGGCTCTAGTCACTTTCAGGTTGAAATGGGTGTGAAAGGACAAGCGCTCAAAGATCTTTTCAATTTTAGAGAGTCACGAAAAGACAAAAATGACTACTCAGGGAATCTAAGCAAGAGGTTGTATCAAGTTTCCGTGAACTCCAATATACACCTTGGTGATCAAATGAAAGAGAAATGACCAAGGACTTGATGTACGTGCAAGCAGTCTCCCCAAATTCTATGTTCGATGTATCACGGTTACAAGGTGGCAGACTCGGCTTCCTATGGATAAAGGATTTCAACCTATGAGGGTCTCCCTTTATATATGAGATGGTACGGGGAGCACAAGTCCATGCTAGTGCTGTCTAATTTTAGATGGCGAACGAAAGCTACTAGGTTTAACGATGCCGGAACATGTCACTAGCCTAGACCTCTAAAATATGCACGTTAGGTTTCAATGCTTCCTTAGGTTAATTGAATTCATTTTAAAGCTGATCTTGAATTAATGTTTTGATTTCAAGGCTTTACCAAATGTGATCGCGAATTCTTAATGCAAACTAAATGCAAAAGAAAATCATTTCCATTCAATGAGAACTAGCTAAGAGATGGATAGGAGTCTATAACAAAGCAGCAATCAATTGAATCACAAGAATAATTTCACTAATGCATCTAATACAACCAAATCAGAAAACAAAAAAATCTTTCCTAGTTCGTTAATAGCTACTAATGCAAAAGAACATTTTCGTTTTCAATTTAAGTGAAAAAATGCAAATCTTATCTTTTTAGATGAATGAGAAACACAATGCACTGTTACACTAAAAAGGAAAAATGAACACTATTTTTGAGCGATTCGAATGTCGTGATCTAAAGAAAAGAGATAAATCTAATGCAAACATGAAACACACTCAAAATAGAGATGCACTCTTCCAATCAAACAAAAGGCTTTCGAACCGATTCAACGAGCAATGTTATCTATTCTCAAAGTGATGAATGGAGAGCTAAACAAAAACAAAGGTGATCATTCACCGAACCTAAGACACAAAGAACCGAAAGAAAGACTTAAAAAAATCAGTGAGCAAATCGAAACGACAAAGATCAATGTGACTCAAACCCAACTCAGAAGGCTCAGTGAGGAGAGAGTCAAACAAACGGCACAAGGCACCCAAAAATGCTAAGGCAATAAACTCTACTGATAATATGGTGGACAAAAGACTGAGAAGACTGAGACTATAGAGTCAAAAAAATCTTAGTGGACCAATTGCAAGGTAAAAAACTAATCCATAAACAAGAAACATTGGCAAAACTCAGAAAAGAGGCTAAAATTCAATCCTATCATATTCAGCGCGATTGTTTAGCTGTAATCTGCGCTAAACAAGGGTTGGCACACTTGTGACAAAAGAAACATGCGCCAATCAGCACGACTGTTCAAAAAAAAGTAGCATCGAGATAGAAAACCACATGAAAAAATAAAAACCACTTAGCATAGGTCAGACTTGACACTCTGCGATTGAACATGATGGTTGAAAATAGTCACACAGGTCAAAAAAATCAGAAAAATGATGAAATGAACAAAGTTGACTCGACAAGGAAAATGCTAGACGAACAACGAGAGACAACAAACACACACTGATCCCCAGTATGGTCGCCAAATTTTCGTACAGGTAAATCCCCTCTGCGGATAGAGGCGATCCCTCTAGCCCTAGGGTGGGTCTAGCAGCAAGAGGACATGTTAATGCGTTGATTCCTAGTTTATGAATGAAACTGAGTCAGGATATATGTCCTACCTTTGTTCCAACGCAGTTGTCATAGCTGTGGCAGCAGTCTCCTGATATTCGTCGTTAAACATCACAGTCCTTTAGCGGTGGTACTCAAGTGCCTACACAAGGATCAAAGAACGATAGCAACATACGAAACAATGCTTGCATTCATAACTATTTAATTGGTCAAGGAGAACTAAACTTATTGCACAAGATTAAACATATCAAACGCAAAATGAGAACCAAAACATTAGTCATATATTAATAATAAGAGAGAAAGAGTTTAAAACCAAAAGAGCCTTGATGTTGCAGCCTCCTTCAGCGGGACCAGTCAAAACACGTCTCAAGCATTCATTGAGGAATTATACTTGGCGAGGAAATAAGCCTAGAATCTCTCGAGAATGGGTCTCTCTTTGCTCTATCTCACACCATCTATATTCATATTGTTTAGCTATTCAACCATTTTAGCTAGTTGCAACTATGTGAGAGAGATGTATTTATAGGAGAGGAGGAGGAAGTTGGGATCCCTCATATGGTGGAAGGGAGGCCTTATCCTTTGGGAGGTTACTCAAATGTAGGAAACAAGAAGCCAAAGGAATATGTTTAACGTTATTTAGTCGAACAAACCATGCTGACTCCACTCACGAAGTGGTTGGGAATGGAAACTTCACTTCTATTTTAAAAAAATTTCCAAAAACATCTCGGCGCGGGCAGTCCACTAAGACAGAGTTCCAATGGGCACAAGGCTTAGTGCTAATTTCTCTATGGGCGCAAGTGTATAAATTATATGCACTAAGCATGCATATGTCCAAGATCCACCTGATCTCACACTACTTAACTTTATGTAGGACACTGAATCTATTCCACTTGTTAATCTTTTGCGGAAAAATTAATTGAACACACATGTGAAGCATAAACAAATATATTCAATCGCACATAACACAGTTTTTAACTGGGAAAGCCTAAAGTTGAAAATCCCAAATATATATTATGTAACATGGAGATCATATGACAATCTCATACAAGCATTCAAAGCTTATCACAAGCTCTCAATACAGTACAATCATCTTACACTAATCAGGACTAATCTTGCAAATCCATGCACCAATCTTTGCCACCTGCTAGCCAGCCTCCACTGTGCAATCCCTACTGAATAATATCTCTGAATGAATTTGAATTACTCTTGGATTGACTACGCAATCCTCATTGGCATCTCCACTGAGTGTGTGATGCAATCAATGCATCACTATAGTCACAACAGATAGACTATCTTGCCCTTTCACCTACCTCTCCACTGGTCTCCACTGAAACTGCCATGAATTGTATTTAACTGATGTATTCTTCAGTTGATTAATGAGTTATTATTTATGAATTAATTAACTAATTAATTCACTCCACCCTCACTAGTGTATCAATCAGTTAGACTAGATACAACTAGCTCAACTGAGTCTAACTGAGTTAAACTGAATAAAACTCCATAACTACTTCTTCCAACTGTGTCATAACTCTGCCACTTGAGTTCTAACTAAGTCCTTCATGCATTAGCTCCAGTAAACCCTTAGGAATAGCGTAATTCCTTCTTTCAGCTGTTGTGCCACATCTGTGCACTGAAATGAAGTGCTTCAAGAGATTAAGTTGTTGTTTAGAGTCTGATTATTATTAAGAGCTAATAATAATAGACATGCATCTATTTTTAGATTGACGATCTATAAATAGACTTCACCCAATATTCTAAAAATAGAATTTCATCTATTTTTCCAAATTGACCAACCATCCACAAATATCATCCTTAAACTTCTGAAATATGATCATCATGTCTAAAAATAAACATAGTCTAAAAATAGACTTGCACCAAAAATAGCCTACGGGCCCACTTAGTGAAGGCGACTCTTTTCACTAAGCTCATCATCTTGTTGAATCTTAACACTCCCTCTCAATAAGATAGGGATTATCCTTCACCCCGATCCTACCTCTATGGTATTCGAATTTGCTCCTGGTGAGCGCCTTCATCAGAATATCTGCATCCTGATCCTACGTAGGAATGTACTGAAGAAACCTGATCTTTCACTACACACAATCTCTGATATGATGATACCGGATATTAATATGTTTAGATCTATCATGAAACACAGGATTAACCGAGAGTTTAATGCAACTCTGATTATCACAATGAATCACCGTGGGATCTAAATGTGAACTGAACAAACCAACCAGAATCTTCTGCATCCAGATAGCCTCACATGTAGCTAAAATTGCTACCATGTATTCTGCTTCCGCTGAACTGAGTGCCATGGCTCTTTGTTTCTTGCTGTACCAAGAAACTATTGTAGACCCGATACTAAAAATCCCTCCTAATGTGCTCTTTCTGTCTGTTGGGCTTCCTACCCAATTTGCATCTTTGAAGCCATGAAACTTCACCTCATCCATCTATCTGTACCATAAACCATACTCATATGTGCCCCTGAGATATCTCAATACATGCTTGCCCGCCTTCTAAAAGATCTTGGTAAGCTTAACCATTGGTTGTGAAAGCTGGTTTACCGCATAGCATATGTCCGATCTTGTATTGAATAAATACATGAGTGAACCCACCAACTGTCGATAAACTGTGGCATCCACTACCTCTGCCGATGTAGCATCCTCTTTCTTCCAATTTCCTGGAAGAGGAGTGTTGATAGAATTGTAGCCTTGCATGTGAAACTTCTCCAGTATCTCCCGGGCATACTTTCCTTGAGACACAAACAGTTCACCTTCCCGCTGCCATATTTCCAATCCAAGGAAATAATGAAGGAGACCTAAATCCTTCATCTCAAACTCCTTTGCAAGATCTGCCTTACACGAGTGTATCAACTGCTCATCACCTGTTAGTATCAAATCATCAACATAAAGTACAATGATAAAAAGCTTACCCTCAACCACAATATGGTACAGGTTTGCATCCGCCTCACTCTTGGTGAAGCCAAGTCCAGTGAAATAGTTGTCGATCTGAGTGTACCAAGCACAGGGTTCTTGTTTCAGCCCATACAATGCTCTTTTGAGCCGCACACATGCGAATCGCTACTGAAGATCTCAAATCCTTCAAGCTGCTCAATGTACACCTCTTCCTCAATGATCCCATTAAGGAATGCAGTCTTCACATCCATCTGATGAATGTGCCAACCCATCTGCGCTGAGAGAGAAAGGATGGTCCTTATGGAAGAATACCGTGTGACATGTGCAAAGGTTTCTTCATAGTCAATCCCCTCAATCTGTGATAAGCCCCAGCAAACAAATCTTGCCTTATACTTCTCGATGCTCCCATCAGCAGCTTGCTCTACCTTGTAGATTTATCTTGATCCTACAACTGATTTTCCACCGGCCTTGGAACAATCTCTCATGCATTGTTTCCGACATTGGAGTCATACTCCTCCACCATGGCATCTACCCATGTGGGCTCCTGCAGTGCTTCTTCAAAAGAAGATGGCTCTGTCACAATACACTTTCTCATAAGAGCCATGTATCTAGTATATCGGTCAGGTGACTGTATCTGTATGCGCTGTGATGTAGGGACTCCTACATTCTGTGCTGCATCCACCTTCAATCTCTCAGATTCTATGGTATGCTTCCTACCTTGTCTGATGTTTGGTTCTGCATGAGTGGACTCCTCCACTCCATGAATCTCCTCCTGTGGCTGATCCACATCCAGAGGCTCATCTTTAGGAACAAGAAGTTCCTCTTCCACATGAAAGTGTAGCTCCCTCTCAAGTGACAACTTCATGGCTTTCACCTCATTGAATTTTATATCTCGTCGCATAACAGTCATCCGACTATTTTGAAAATACACATGATAGTTGTGGGGTGTTTCTGTGTACCCCAAAAATATCCCAACTTCTGCAGTCGGCTCCAGCTTCTTCCTGGAATCCTTCGTCACATGAATGTAAACAAGTGAGCCAAAAATCTTCAAATGAGAAATATCAGTCTTCTTACCAGTAAAATCTTCCTCGGGTGTACTCATGCCAAGTACTCTATGAGGACAACGGTTTTGCACATAAACCGCAGTGTTGCATGCTTTCGCCCACAAGTGCATCGGTAGGCCCTGATCATGCAGCATTGCTCGTTCAACACCCATAATTGTTCTGTTATTTTTCTCTGCGACCCCATTCTGTTGTGGGTTATGAGGCGCTATGAGTTCTCTTCGAATTCCTTCTTTGCTACAGAAGTCTTTGAATTCGCCCAAGATGTATTCACCACCATTATCGCTCCTTAGAGCTTTCACCTGCTTCCCCGACTGCTTCTTCACCAATGCCTTGAACTCACAGAAATTTGAGAACGTTTCACTCTTCTTCTGCATGAAAAAGATCCATCATCTACGAGAATAATCATCAACAAATATCACATAATACCTGTGTCTTGTTGTTGAGGAAACCGAGAATGGTCCACACACGTCTGTGTGAATTCTCTCCAGGATCACCGAAGCACGGTTATCCTTCTCATGAAAGGTGGTCTTCACAAACTTACCCATTATACATCCTTTTCACTGATCTAACTGCGCAAGAGTACCCTTGGGAACCCTAGTAGAAATTTGCTGAAAAATTATCAAAGTGCCATGGTGAAGATGGCTCAATCTTCTGTGCCATAACTTGCCCTTATCCCGGCTCACCACTTCTTCTGCTTTTCCCACCATTGTAGCACAACCATCTACCTCTAGCTTATAGAGATTCTTAATTCAAACCCATATCTACTTGGTTTGACCCATTGTTTTATGTCGAAGGAAGGCTTTGCCCTCACTGAAAACAACATAATAACCTTTTTCTTCTAGCATTGCGACTGAGACCAAGTTCTTCTGCAGACCTAGAACATGCATGACATTCTTCAACAAGAATGGATTACCAGACTCCCTCTCAAAGATAATGGTCCCAATGCCTGTCGCACTGTACTGACCATCATCACCCATCTCTATATGCATCTGGAGGTCCTTCTCCTCCAAGTCACTAAACAACTCTTTGTCTCCTGTCATATGGAAAGACGCACCACTGTCAAGATACCACACCGATCCCATGCAGCTTGAAACCAAGCATGCGATCAAGGAAAAATCCAACTCAAATTGCGAGGATAAGGCCTCTCCAGCTACAGATCCAGTAGCCTGCTTATTCTTCTTCTTCTGTGGACAATTAATGGCGAAATGTCCATGCTCGTGATAGTGAAAACAATTCACTTTGGACAAGTCCTGCTTCTTGCCTTTAGCACCAGATTTTGAAAAATATTTCTTCCCCTTCCCTTTCCTTGCTTTGGCAGCAAAATAAAAATTCTTTTCATCTTCATTATTAGATGAAGATCCATCCTTGGTACCCCGCCTTATCTCCTCTTGCACAAGATCCGACCAAAGTCACTCCCATCCTGACAGTTTCTCTCGTCCATTGACAGAGTCTTCGTAGCTATGCCAACTCTTCAGAAGCCCAAGGAGAGCCAAGCTCACCAAGTCTTCTTCATCAATAGTAACCCCCACACTTCCCAGCTCATCCTTGTAGTGGACAAACTTCGTGAGGTATTTTGGAATACTGTTGCCTTTCTCCATTTTTATTTTTCTGAGCTTGTCTTTAAGTGCCAACTTCCTCTGGTCACTTATGCTTTGGAACAAGTCTGTCAAAGCCTTCCACATTAATAATGGAGTGTATTTCCTGTGAAGGATGGACACAATATGGTCCTTCACACCTTCCAATAGAATCCTCCTTGTCTTTGCAGTTTTCTTTTGCCATGCATCAAGTAATGCAGCATCGCTAGATCTCGGCTTAGGAACATCGTTATCGATGAACTCATTCAGCCCATTATCCTCTAGCACCACCTCCATCCTGTCCTTCTAGGCTATGTAATTCGAGCTCCCATCAAGGGCATACTCCAATCTCAACCCGTTGAAATACATTTCAATGTATACTCAATTTCTACACCAAGAATCTTCTGTAGCAAATTCAAATTGTCCACCAGCACAAACTCACTTCACAATTGCAATATTTAATCAACAATGCTCTGATTTCATGTAGAAATTATATGCACTAAGCATGCATATGTCCAAGATCCACCTGATATCACACTATTTAACTTTATTCAAGATATTGAATCTATTCCACTTGTTAATCTTTTGCAGAAAAATTAATTGCACACACATGTGAAGCATAAACAAAAATATTCAATCGCACATAACATAGTTTTTAACCAGGAAAGCCTGAAGCTGAAAACCCCAAATTTATATTATGTAACATGGAGATCATATGAAAATATCATACAAGCATACAAAGCTTATCACAAGCTCTCACTATAGTATAATCATCATACACTAATCAAGACTAATCTTGCAAATCCATGCACCAAGCTTTGCCACCTGCTAGCCTGCCTCCACTGTGCAATCCCTGCTGAATAATAGCTCTGAATGAATTCGAATTACTCTTGTATTGGTTGCGCAATCCTCATTGGCATCTCGAATGAGTGTGTGATGCAATCAATGCATCACTATAGTCACAACAGATAGTCTATCTTGCCCTTTCACCTACCTCTCCACTGGTCTCCACTGAAACTGCCATGCATTGTAGTTAACTCATTTATTATTCAGTTGATTAATGAGTTATCATTTATGAATTAATTAACTAATTAATTCACACCACTCTCACTATTGTATCAATCAGTTAGACTAGATACAACTAGCTCCACTGAGTCTAACTGAGTTAAACTGAATACAACTCCATAATTACTTCTTCCAACTGTGTCATAACTCTGCCACTTGAGTTATAACTGATTCCTTCATGCATTAGCTCCAGTAAACCCTTAGGAATAGCATAATTCCTTTTGTCAGCTGCTGTGCCACATCTTTGTACTGAACTGAAATGCTCCAAGAGAATAAGTTGTTGTTTAGAGTCTGATTATTATTAAGAGCTAATAATAATAGACATGCATCTATTTTTAGATTGACGATCTATAAATAGACTTCGCCCAATATTCTAAAAATATAATTTCATCTATTTTTCCAACTTGACCAACCATCCACAAATAACATCCTGCAACTTCTGAAATATGATCATTATGTCTAAAAATAGACATAGTCTAAAAATAGACTTGCTCCCAAAATAGCCTGCGGGCCCACTTAGTGAAGGAAACTCTTTTCACTAAGCTCATCATCTTGTTGAATCTCAACAGCAAGGCCATAACTGCGTGCCAACATTGACCCAAAATCATATGTTTCTGAGAGCCTGCTCCAGGAATAGTCAACATAGGAAATATTCTTCTCATGGCAAGGGATGTAATGACACTTTTTGCAAGGCATGAAACTACATGGAAGTCACAGAAATGGTCCTCCAATGTTCAGGATGGTGATTGCAAGGACGACGACAAAACGTTGTTTAACACCCTTGATTCTTTCTTTTTTTTGCCCTTGCTTCTTCCTATTTCCATGACTTCAGAATTAGGGCTTTTCATTTTAGATTTATAGGGGTTTTATTGCTATATATATATAGGCCTATGACATCTAACCCACAGGACGACTTGCAGAGTCGGATCCCAATCCATGTCGGCCCTTGCGTGGATTTTTAAAAAACATACTTTTCTTAATCGGTGTGCCCTGTGTAAAATAGCGCATCGGTGCACTATTTTATCACAACACACCGTGCACGTACTATTTGATAAAAACAATTTAAAAAATGTATATATATATATATATATATATATATATATATATATATATATATATATATATATATATATATATATATATATATATCCGTGTGCCTTATGTAAAATAGGGCACCGGTGCGCTATTTCATTATAGCACACCGCACACATACTGTTTGAAAAAAACAATTTTTTATTGTATGTCTGTGTTAATCGGTGCACTAGTTAACGTATAACCCATTGGGTCTCCTTGTTTACAGAGAGCACCATACGGTGGTCCCCTGTTTTCTCGGTGTGTTTATAAGAACGTGTCACACTGCCCCCTCCACGACATCATATGCTACGAAAAAATAACACTAGAGGATGTTTATTAATTTTTGTGTTAATTGGTGTGTTGGTTAACATATAATGCATCGGTTCTCCTTGTTGACAGAGAGCACCATATGGTGTTTCTACTGTTTTGGAGGTGTGTTTATAACAACATGTCGCATCAACGTCGGTGCTAACTGCTTGAAAGGTGCACCATTTTCTTGATTTTTTTTTTTTTTTACCTGAAATGTTTGTGATTTATTTATAAAATATATTAATGAATGGTATGGTACGGGTTTCATATTGATAAATAAATGGATGAGAAGATATCAAGCAACAAAAATACTGATAGCACATCGAGAAAAGAAAAATAGGCAAGTTCTTTGTAAATTCTTTACAAAAATTATTATTTTTGAACTATATGTAAGTTTAACTAATATGTATTGTTTATTGTGTAACATGAAGAGCCAAAAAATGATGAAGCTCAATAATATTATTTCTGATCTAGGACTAGAAGAGCGTAAAAGCATGATGGAAAAATTGCAGAAGGATGAATGAGGTGAACGAAAAAATACTATCAATCCAATATGAGTTTCTTTTTTTAATTTTCATTAATAATATAATTAAAAATATTAGATAACATGTTTCAAAAAATATATTAATTCACATATGTTTAATGTTCTACAGGGACCAACAACTCAGAAAAGGAATGTTGTTATAAGAAAATAAAAAAATATAACATGCAAATGAAAATGAATTGCTCCTTAGCTCATTTGAACTGGTGCTGGAGGTTAATGAAAGGGGGAAAAAATTTTACAAAACTTTGAGCGATCTAGTGGAATGAATTTATAGATGTTCTTTCCACTTACAATAGAAAAATCAATCCAATGATTCCAAGAACCAAATTTTATCTAAACTACAGGATGAGTTTCCAGTGAATTGGTCAATGAGACATGTTACAATTTTAATAGAAAAAACGTACAAAATATATAAAAGAAGGAATGAAAAAAGTAATATTCGTTTAAATGGTTTTTTAGAATTGTATGTATATATTACTAGAAAGAAATCATTTATAAATATCACTTTTGTTATATTTACTTTTCATATATCAATATAGAAATTAAATAGTTTATTGTAATGTTACATTTTCATAAAGATTAAGAAAATCTCAAAAGATGAACGAGCTGATCTCAGAAATATTCCAGTAGGAATGTCAAAAAATGTGTACAAGGAGATGGTCAAAGAAATGGACATAATTGCATCACACGAGGAGCCATCTCAACTACACTGTGCTTCAGATGTAATATGAAATCATTGAATTTTTCGATTAGGTACAATAAATAAAAAATTTAGCATTAAATATTAATTTTCAAGTATTTTCTTGTAGAAAAGAAAAGAAAATGGAACCCATTCAGCACATAAAATGGGATGACAAGGAAGAAAATGGTTGATATCTAAGTTTGTGAGTGATTTTTACTTTCTTATAATAACTTAACTAGATTTGATTTTTGTATATTTTAAGTTGTTTTACAACAATCATCATTGAATGTCTTCAAACAAGTGCTAACATACAAAGAAGAACCATCAGACAAATTGATTGACATTGGGTTAAATATGGGTTGTCAGTATATGTTGGCATATCAGAAATTAATTGTGGAATTTGTAAGCATCTATCGATCTAGTTTTACTTAGATCCGTCTATAATTAATAGAACAAAAAAAATATTTTATTTTAAATATATGATTTGTTATGGGGTATAGAAATAGCACAAAACAAAATATGGAACTGCGCCAAAAAATGAAATGTTGAAAGATGGCATGAAATTTGGTTTTGAAAGAATGTGTATAATTCATGAGTCAATTCCTGCTATGCTACGTCATTTATTTTTGATTTACATTGATGTATATTATTTAATATTGAAATTTTCAATATTCTCACAAATGTATATACACTCATTACAATTTATTTTTATGTTTGTATATGGAACGTGAAGAAGAAGAAAACAATCAACACCGTGAACAAAAAATTCCTCAAAATAACCCAAGTCATGGAAGTAGTTCGAGTTGTGACAGTAGTTCAAGAGAAGAATGATGATAAATTTGTTTGGATATCAAAGCAAGGCGTTGTATTTTTTAAAATATTTTTCTGTGAAATGAGATTTTGTTTAATGTAATGGACATAGTGTCCCAATTGAAAGACAGAGGAATACCAATAACTGCCCCATTTTGTATGAAAAAGAGTGTCTTATTCATATATATATAATAAAATACGTTTTAATTTATTCTATTGTGTTCTCCATTGTCAATGTGAAATGTAACACCATTGATTAAATATATGGATGATTAAATATTATAATAAACAGATGCTGAATCTGATGATATGATATAACAAATTAATCCAAACATCACATTCAAATGCACTAATAAAAATTTAATTGATATGAATAATGTTATAAGATATGTGTATACTTTTGATGAATAATGAATTTTAAAAAATCACCATAATTTCACTGTCACGGGTTGATGTTTCTAAAAAATACAAAATGAACACAGGTGCGTGTTAGTTACTGTGCACTGATGCGTGTTAGTCACTGTGCAACGATGCATTTGTATGATACTGCACACCGGTGCATTTCAACCAATGGACACCGCACAAATACCAATACCAATTAGAATGCTCGGTGCGCTTGTGTGATACTACGCACCGGTGCATTTATGTGAGACTGCACACCAGTGAATTTATGTGAGACTTCTCACCGGTGCGTTGATATGACCTATGGGCACCGCACAAATACCAATACCAATTAGAACGCTCGGTGTGTTTGTGTGATACTGCGTGTCGGTGCGTTTGTATAATACTATGCACCAGTGTGTTGATACGAACTATGGGCACTGCACAAATACCAATACTAATTAGAATGTCTTGGTGCATTGTATCACCTACAGTGTGCCTGATGCATGCACCTTCGACCGCCCCAGGGCAACTGTTTGGCTGACATGCACTGGGATGTTTCTAAATGCCCTAGGGCGTCCTAAATATTTTTCTATCTCGGTGCTTGGTAGGTTTATAGTGCCAGTGCATTCACTGTAAAACACACTGGTGCGGTGACATCTGATTAGTGCACCAATGAGAAAAACATTTGTAACAACCTTCGACTGCCCAATTTTTTTTAGTTGTGTTGAAATTCTATTAGAAGCTCCACCAAAACCTCCGTTACTGAAAATGGATGTTATAGAAAATGTTTTTTTGAAAATTTTGGCCAATTTTATAACACTAAAAACCTTCATTATAACCTCCGCTAGAGGGTCTTTTCCTTGTAGTATTTGTACCCCATTTTGGTAAGGAGTCTCATGCTAGTTCCTATAATGGGTATCTCCATGTTTCCAAAAGAAATAATAGCATGTGAAGATGAAACTGAAGAGCAATCAACATTGTTCACCTCAACTGTTGATTCAGACACAGGTGATGATGGCTTCTTTAAGCCTTCGTTGTGCTTCAATTCCTCCAAAGAATCTTCTGCGACTCACAATTGAAGCTGCAATATCTGCTTCTCCTCTTTCTTTTCTCGTAGTAGCCTCCTTAATTCACCATTCTCTTCCTGAAGACTCTGGTTTCTCTCCTCATTGGAATGATGAGAAGATGATGAAGGTGATGAAGATGATGCATAAGCACTGGAAGATGTGGATGAAGCATCGTTCTATGATCTTTATTTCTCCTCTTCCGCTATTCTCTTCCCATAATCTTCATACATTATGTCCACCAATTTGGAAATCCTGAGCATGGACTCGTACATGTCTTTGTCATCCTCCATTGTTGCGCGTTCAATCATTGTTCATGCTTGCAATTCACATCAACGAGAAGACTGCTCTAATACCATTTTGGTCTGGGTCCATCAGCTACCAAATTACCCATGATCTTTTACTTCTGTGATGTGGTTATAACTGCACTGAAAAGAGCATTAAAAGAACACATATGCATGCTTTAAACAAGAGGAAACAAGAAAATAATCAACAACATAATAACATGAGATGCTGATAACGGAGTTCACCCAGTGTGGGTTGCGTCTCTGGGCCCAGTGTCAAAATGGGGTAGGCTGCTTCATATATTACTGGAAATGGTGATGATGTACATGGAATATGTTTTCTGTCATACAAGGATATATGCCCTCAACATGAGTGGCTTGTCTCTCCACGAGACATTCTGCTATAGGAAATCTCACTCACAAAAGGCCTCCTATCAACATGACATAATATCACACAAGGTGACGATGAGGATCCCTTCAACAAGGTTACATAGGGATCATAAAAATCCATGGCGAATACATCTCACATGAAGTAGAAACATAGATCCCGCAACATACATCAATCAAGGATCTAAAAAACATATTACATCTCATAGAAAATGATAAAAGAGGCACATGATATCAATACTGCATATACCTCAACCCCTGAAGTTGGCTAAAGAAGTGGATACTTAGTTGTTGAATTTGTTTGCACCATCGAATTCATGGTGTTGAGAGGCATAAAATCGACTGTCCACACTTGGGAATCTGACACTACCACTTCAATATGGAAAATGGTCAAAAAATGGGAAGCTCTGCTGCTAAAACAGACATCGCCATTGGATTCCTATCGTCGAGAGGTGTAAAATCAGCATAATTTTTTTCAAACACTGACTCCGGCAAGTTCTGCACCTCAGGGAATCTTTTTTATGCCCCTCAAGATTCCCTGGTCAAGGTTCCGCCCCTATGGTCACTAATGGTTCCACACCTACAAATAAAAAAAATATTAAATGTTGAAAAGTGTGTTGGTCCTCCATGTTCTGCCTCCGCTTTTCTCATGGCTCCATTGGCGGATATCCCTATGCCCTCATCTCTCATGTATTCTCCATCATTCTCCATGGTTTCTTTCAACCATTTGAATGGAATTTTATAACAAAGTGTGAGGGTGAATAAGACAAAGTGTGAGGTTGGCACATTGGTTGGCATAATCATATTAAGATACTTGTTGTTGGGAGGTTTTGGGTTCAAATTCCATTGAATCCCAATATTTTTTTAAAGCCCAATTTTAGTTTTAATATATTTTTTTCAAACTATATAATATATGGAATTCCTATGTCCATATTATAACGACTCCCAAAAACATGAGAATAAGGAAAAAAATGGAGGTTGCACCATCCACGGCCACTTGGGCCTAATTTGAGGTGCCATTTGGCACCATGTGATTGGGCCATGTGCCAAGCCCCCATTGGTCCAAATCATATGCCACCTCTACCACCTACTTTCCATGTGTCGACTTGTGGTGCTGCCACATCACCTTTTTGTGGGTCCACCTATTTTGTTCACTGGGCTACCATATTAGCTTTGTGGGTTCCACTAGGCCTACCACATGTCATCCATACGACCTGCCATGTGGCAGAATGTTGAATTTGACTTGTCTTTTTGTTGTTTGGTACAAACTTCAAATTGCAATAACTTTCTCATATAGACTCGGATTTGAGTGTCATTCAAGCCATTGGAATCGGGGCGATGAGCACTAAAATCTTGTCCTAGTTTGAAAGCATTCTAACCACTTTGAATTTTGACCATCTGTGAGCCCTCTTGGTCTTCTGAGGGTGTCTAGATCCACTTGGATCATGGATACATGCCTTTGAACATGCCTCGAAGTCCTATTTATTATTGATAAACAATGGAAAACCCTAAACATCCAAACACCTAACCCATGAGATGAAGTGCCAAAAATATGGCCCTCACTTGGGTAAATTGGTACATCAACTTCTCATGGGCATAACTTTGGTATACGATTTCTGTTTGACATGGAAAATACCTCGTTATAAATATCTATCCAAGGACTATAAATTTCAAGTGATCACCGTTGGTCCAAACTTCAAATTTTTTCCCAGTTTTTCCAAAAAACATCGTTTAGGGCCTCAAAATGGCTCCTGAAGTTCAAGACCTAAAAAAATGCCAAAAATAGTAAATTATACTACAATTAAGGAAATTGAAAAACTGAAAGAAACAATGGTGGGGGTCCAATTGGAATAGGATAGTGGCCACCAATATCCACCTGGATCATTCCAATACTTGTCTCGTCATTTGTATTAATCAAAATAATAAATTTCACCAATCATTTCATGTTCATCCGACTTGTCACCAAGTCCTATTTTCCAAAGTATTAGTTTGTAAAAATAATTAATTGACAGTAATAATAATTATTTACATTATTGGGGATGTTACAAGCCTCTTTTCGTATGGCTCATCATTGGCATATGATTTAAATGGGATGAAATTTGTTCACTTATTATTGGCATATTGTTTTTAGGCAATGATAACTATAGTTTTTCATGTGGCTTGTTACTGGTATAAGTTTTAAATGAGATGAGATTTCTTGACTTCTTATAGTCATAGCTTTTGTTGTTTTTATTTTAATGAGATGGATGTTCTTATTCTGGTATCACATATCAACATGTTTCATTTTTACGAATTGAATTTGAGTGGGAGAGAGAACAAATGTTCCTAACTAGAACTGAGGACACAAATCTAAATATTTTTCTACCTATGCTGGACTTGTTTAGTAAATGTAAGATCAATGTTTGAGAAATTAATAACCATTTACCTCATGAATAAAAGGTAAAACACTCACTTTAATAAATATGTTGAAGCTAGGAATCTGTAATATTTCGTTTGAGATATCATTTCCTTTGAATTTTGTTATTTTCAAACTAAACCCTTAATTGGATACTACTAGAGAAATTTATTTTAACTCTTACATGGTTACTCTCCCCTTAAATTTTTTTAACAAATATAGATATATTTCCATTCTTAGATCAATATAGATATATTTTCGTTCTTAGATTCCCAACTCTCAGTACTCCAAAATGTAAAGTTTCATCCTCATTCTAAAGAATTACCCTTATAGATTTTTCTATTTTTTAATCATAAATAGGTTTTTGTAAAGAATCTTAGTTTTGGTGTTGTGCTAGCTTGTTCATTTTTTAATCAAGAATTTCTTGTAGAAAAATGGGGAGTATCTTTGGAAGATTATTCCAATCTTCCACAGGGATATTTTCTATTAAATTTATGCATTCCCAAGGATTTATATTGAGGTCGATTTGGATTAAAAGTATTAGTCTTTTATGTTAATAATATTATATGTAATATAAAGAGGGATTACAAACAAATTTATTTTGACATTAACTATCTAGCCATCCTATTATCTCTAACATATTTCCAAAATTTTCTTTTCAAAGTCATTGATGAATTTTGTTTTAAAAAAAATACCATTTCATATTATTAAATGACACGAAATTATGTTTATATTTCCATATTATTAGATAAAAAAAAATCAAATTAAAAAATCAGAATGAGATAAAATACTTTACCATTTCAAAATAAGGTATCTTCACCCATTTCACTTTAAAAAACTAAATGGATAAAGGTTATTCAATTAGAATAAGAATCCTTCGTTAAAAACATGTCATCCTCGGATGAATTCAAGAAGAAAAACTACAGAATGATGAGCTCTACTAGGGTTTTCTAGGGTTCTGTGCACCTTGACATCCTTGAGCCAACCCATGACTGACCACCTCAAATGGAGAACAGATCAAACATGGATAACAACGTTGATGGAGGGGATGAGAAATGACACGAAGGGGGATAGATCCCCTCCTACCACAACGTGGTCAACGATGAAACGAGCATGTAGGGAACACATGCACCCAACATACAAACAAGTCACGAGAAATGTCCTCTAGTTTTAGGATCCCATTGGAAAAGTCACATGCAGGGACAATGTATGCCATGAGCCTCAAATAAACCTCACTTTTTTATCCCCAACAACAAAATGGAAGAGTATAGGAAATATATCAAGGACCATGCAATGTTATGCAAATTCATAGGTTTCTGGCCAACAGAATGAGATTTGGTTAAATGGATCCACCAAAAATGGCAACCGAAAGGACACATAGAGTTGAAACTGGGAGCCAGAGGCTTTTTCATGACTATCTTTGCTAACCTGGAATATAACGAGACGGTGTTTGACAATGGCCCTTACTTCTTCAATAATGGAGGATTGTTCTTGAGACATTGGGAGGAGTGCTACAACCCGGATGGGGAAAAATTCTTGGCTTCCCTAGTGTGGGTTCACCTCTTTAGCTTGTCGATGGATTTCTAGGATTCGTATATCATGGAGCGTATCAGTAGTTCAATATGAAAATTCGTGAAGGTTGCAGATTCCACAAGAAGATGAAGATACACATCAGACACAAGATATGCATATATATAAACATAACAGAGCCCCTGTCGGAGACCATTGAACTGGAATACCAGGATGAGGTATGGCAATGGTCCATCGATTATGAGCACATTCCCTTCTTGTGTTGGAAATTTCATCAATACAGCCACTTGTTCCAGAAATTCCCATTGAATCAGCGTGAGACAAAGGATCTGGAAAAGGCTAAAATCCAGGGGAAGTCGCAAGAAGGGGAAGAGGGATTTCAGGAGGTTCAGAGGAGGAATAAGGGTCCAAAGAGTTCCCAAACCCCAATTCAATAGAAACAAGGAAAAGGTATACAAAGAAACAACATATTTGAGGTATTGAAGGAGGAGGAGGAGATAGAGGAGAAAATGGAAGGGATAATGACTAAAAGAAAAGTGAAGGAAGAAATAGAAGACAAAGAAGTCTCAGAGCAATCACCGGACCAAGCCAATATGGAAATTGACAGCCAAAGGGAAGATCTAAGTAATTAAGAGCAAGTATTACGTAGATAGTTGAATGAATGGAGACACTTGAAAGAACGTTTCATCCCAGAAGCCTAGAAGCATCTTTAAAAAGAGACTTTATAGCAATACAAAGCTAAATAGAGGACAGTAGGAACAGATCAACCAAAAAAACTGGGATTTCAAAAGAGCTAGGGAGGGGACCAAGGTCCCCCAGGGAAAGGAGGTAAGAAATGAGGTAGTAAAAATCTCAATGAGACCATTCAGATGATAGGGGAAACGCTGGTGAACTCTGGAAGCATTGTGCCACTATCGGCGGTCTTCCACCAACTCAAGAAATCATCAAAATGATTATCACATTAGAGGCCTTAATAGAAAGTAAAAAAATTCTATCTAAAAGAAGGTCTCAGGAAATACAAGCCCAACATCATGATTATCAGATAAATGAAGATACTGTAAGCCAAAATCAAGGATATTCTAAAAAAATTTAAGCCACAATATGAGGTAATAGCATAAGATGCCAGAGGAAGTGTTGGTTGTTTAGTTATCCTTTGGAACCCCTTGGAAATTGTTTCTGAAGGCTCGGTAATACGACCCAGAATACTTTTTGGTCGCTTCCGCCACATTGAATCTAGAGGATAGGCCCTGTTAACATGAGTATATGGGACTCATATTCTAGGAGAAAAAGGGGTTTTCCTTCAAAACATTGCAAGCTTGAGAAGAGACTTCCTAGAAGAAAAATGATAGTTGGAGGGGACTTTAATATGCTTATGTCCCTTGAGCAAAATAAAGGAGGAATTCATCACGAGGATGCTAAGATGGAAATTTGTAGGTATCTAATATCCACGCTATGCCTAGTTGACTTGCGTACCTATAACAAAACTCATACCTAGAATAACTAGCATGGAGGCCACCACCAGATTTCTTCTCGACTGGATCACTTCCTGGCCTTAGAGTAGGTCATCACCTGTGACTTATTCTTGGAATCAACCATCCTCCCAGGCATGGGCTTTGATCACTAGCCAATTTGGTTGTATATTGACCTAAGAACTGGGCCCAAGATTCGACCGTTCTGATTCGAGACCTTATGGCTTTAGGGTCCCAAGCTAATGGAAAAAATAGAGGGATGGTGGAAGGACAGTGAGGAAGTAGGTAGAAATCATATGAACACCTTCTAGCTAAAGCTCAAGGAGCTAAAAAATTAACATTAAAAATTGGAACTAAGAAGAATTTGGGAATATAATGAAATTTCAATAACAGCTAACAAAGAAGATGCAGACAATCGAGCAAAGGACTATCAATCAAGGCCGGGAAGATCACTTAGTGGAATAAGAAGAGAGGCTCATCAACCAACTGTAAGAACGAAGGAAACAAGAGATACTCTCGAAGTTGAAATCCAGAGTAGATTGGTTACGGGAGGGGGAAAGAAACACCCGTTTCTTCCATAAATCAATGGTTCAACATCGCCAACATAATCAGATCTTCTCCAAATATTATGAGGTTGGAAACAGAATAGTACATCATGGTGAAATGGAGGATTTGGTGGTCAACCATTTCCATTCTCTGCTCATGGAACCTACCCAAAACTAATCAGAGGTAATTCAAAGAAGTACCTAGAACATCCCAAAGCTCATCTCTAGAGATAAAAACTTGGTCCTCTTGCGGATGGTAACGCTATAAAAAGTGGAAGAGGTGGTGAAAGGTGTGGTGAAGAACAAGGCCCTTGGTCTGGACGGATTCACGGTGGAGTTCTTCCAAGCATCTTGGAAATTCATTTGCAAGGATGTGCTGGAAATAGTGGAGGAGTCCCGCCATAAACAAAAGGTATGTTCAAGCCTTAATGCTACTTTCATCACTTTAATTCACAAGTCAGCGAAATTTGAGGACCCCCAGGGGTTCAGACCGATTGCTTTGTGCAACATTATCTACAAGATCTTAGCTACAATCATTGTCAAATGCCTAAAACCCCTACTACCAAATCTTATCGCTCCTGAACAAACAAGCTTTGTTGAGGGCTAGAAAATCTTGGATGGCTTTATCACCTCCCAAGAGGTTGTCCACTCTCGAAAACATCTAAAAATTCTAGGGATGATGATTAAGATTTACCTTTCAAAATCCTACGACCACATCAAATAGAATTTTCTCTCTAGCACCCTCTAGTCCTATGAGTTTTACCAAAGATGGATAAATGGGATCCTAGCCATGGTGTCCTCCCCTGTTTACTCCATCCTCCTCAATGGATCTCCTACAATAACTTTTAACCCTTCTTATGGACTATGACAAGGTGACCCCTTGTCTCCTTTTCTCTTCATCTTAGCAACTGAAGGCCTGGGTAGATTACTAAAAAAAGAAGCTCAAAATCTTAAAATCTAGGGCCTTATACATATGGGGTAATGGTCTCCCCCTCACCCACCAGCAGTTTGTGGATGATATTATCCTCTTTTGTCATGTCTTGTCGTGGGAAGCACGATGAATTAAAGAAATCCTTCATGTCTTCATGGAAGCCTATGGGACCTTGATAAATAATGACAAATCTTGCATTTTCTTCTTTAACACGACCATGAACATCCAAAACATTTTAGCCAGAGTGTTGGGCTTTGGAATCCGTTCTCTTACTACTAAATACTTGGGGATTCTCTTATCTGTGAACTCTCTCAAAGGATCATGTTGGAACCAACTACTACAGAAAATTCAATCTAAGCTCAGTAACTGGAACTTCAGAGCCCTTAACTTGGCAGGCACCACAATCCTTCTCAAAGTTGTCTTCTAATCAATCTTGATATGTAAAATTTCAGGCATGGCCACCCCAAAACTACTTGTATCAAAATGGTGGAGCTCTTAAAAATATTCCTATGGGGAGGTGCTCAGCAGCTGAAGAAATTGGCTTTGGTCTTGCAGCCCAACCTCATGAAACCCAAGCTGGAAGGGAGACTAGTCCTATGTGACCCTCTCACCCTTAATCAGGTAATGGGGGCCAAACTATGGTGGAGATGGTTACAGGGAGGAGTGGGTTTGTGGAAACAAATTTGGACGCATAATTATGGCATGCCTACTCGCACAAAATACATCTTAAGGTACTGCAATCCTTCAAAAGGATCTACGATCTCAAACCTGGCAGTCCATAATAAAGAGGTTATACAACATACTTCTTTTGGGAAGTGAGAAATAGACAAACAACCCTATTTTGGAAATATTCCTGGCAACAAAGAGGAAAATTATTTCCTCGAAAAGAACTAAGTGAATGGTTCATGTATTCTATGAAAAAAAATATCAAGCAGTAAATCAATATTGGAAAGAAGATGTAGCAAGCAAAGGCTAGAGAATATGGAAGGATAGGGAAGACTAGCCAGATCCAATGGATTCAGATTAATGGAACCAGTTGAGCAAAGAGCTAGACTCCAGAAGGATTACGATAAAGGAAGGTTCGGATATCCTAAGATGGGGCTACTAAACGAAGGTAACCTTCACCATCTAGGAAGCATATATACTGAAATAAGGATGGGGATAGGGGGACCAACAACAAATTTGGAAGAAGATATGGGGAGGAAGGTGGTGGCTGAAACTGGCCTGTTTTCTCTGGATGGTTTTTAGGGACCGAATCTTGACATGGGATAAATTAATTAAAAGAGGCTTCTTTGGACTCTTTGTTTGTATCTTTTGCGGATTCCACTCTAAAGACCTGGATCATCTCCTCAACTCTTGTCAGTATGCCACCCAAAAATGGAACCAAGAGGAAGACCTCTTTGGTTGAATGGATCATGATACCCAGTGTATTTGAGAATCCACCTTAATATGGAGAGAGGGCCTATACTTTAGCTTGATCCTCAAAAGAGCCTAGGATTTGGATCCCGACTTCACCCTCTGGGCTATATGGAAGCAAAGGAACTACAATATTTTCAAGAAGATGAGTTAGGATTAGGAGGTATTTTGGGAGGGGATAAAGAAAAATATACGGGAAACCATCCTCGCAGAAAAGTGGGCACTATATGAATGGAAAGTTTCACCCCATGAGGCAAGGATCCTACAACAACTCCATCTGGCACCGACCATGATAGCTCCAAACTCTTGGACATAGATTCCAAGCGAAATATACATCGCTCAAGAGTCAAACCTTCAGTATGTCTCCTGAAGGCTTTATGAAACTAAATTTTGATGGAGCATCGAAATGAAATCTAGGCTAGGTAGGATTTGGAGAGCTATTACGAGATACAAGAGCTCTAAATCGCTTCATTTATGCAGAATCCTGTGGCTATGTGAGTAACAACAAAGTGAAATTCACTGGAGCCTATCAAGTTCTAATCCTAGCACTCATGTTGGGTTTCAAAAAACTAGTGCTTGAAGGGGACTCCAAACTAGTAGCAAACACCCTCAAAAAATTAATTCAAGGGACTAAGTGGGACAAGCTGAGCCATAGTTGGAGGACTACTAGACATGTTCAGGAGTTGGGGGACATTATCCATAAGTTTGATCATGTGAGGTGAGAAGGAAATAAATTTGTAGACCTCCTGACGAACTGGGGATGTGGACAGCGAAACGAACCTTTAGAAATAATTTGGCCTCCATACCCCTGGGATGGACGCCTAAAACCTGTACAAGGAATCATGGAGCACGATAAGGTCAACAGTGGGGATAACCCAAAGGCTTTTGAACCGAACCCCTGATTAGGGTCCGTACTGGGTGGTCGGTACCCCCATCAAACATTATGACGGAGGCCTCGAAATTTATGCCCACCACCTTACACATGCATGTCAAGGCTGCCTGGGTGTCCTTTAACATATAGAGAGGTGATATGTGTAAGGGTGGCATTAATCGAAGTCATTCAAGGCTAGATCGGTTGAAATCACGATGGCATTGCTCCGATGGTGAGAGTTCAGGATTCTTCACAGGAAAGATAGAAGGTTGGTTCCAATGCTCCCTCGACGATCCAAAATGGTGATATGGTATGTTACTGGGCTTACTTTCCTTCTCGCCTTTCTCACCATGTTAGTATCTTGGAATTGTGGCCAGTCTTATTGGAGGTCGAGTGAGTATGTGGGTTTGCGGTTGGTTCCTTGTTTGCGGATGTTTCACAGTAGGGGGACCTCTGTTAATTGGGCTATTAGTACCTGTGGTTTTCTTGTGTGTGTCCTGTGTTGTCTTACCCTCAGTGGGATTGGTCATGTCACTCGCATGTGACCGTATGCAAACCAGTGTAGGTATTGGGCTAATACGGGAGGGCTTGGGACTTCCATGCAGAGGTTGGTTGAGTCAGGTAGGGAAGAACATAATCTAACTGTGCCTATGACAGGTCCAAAAAAGTTTAATTCTACACATAACGAGATTTGTGTACACTATTTAGGCGACCTTGCCTTGGTGATGATGCAAGAGCCGGCTCGAAAAATCATTGTATTTTTGGTTGACTTAGGGGGTCTAATGTTTATTAAAGAATTTAATTAATTTATAGGAATTTCGTATATTTTTATATAATTTGAGTGAAAAATATGTAGGTGAGGTTTTTAATGTAAATATTCTCAAATAATGGATAATACAAGAGATATTAGGCTTGTAAATATCTCATAAAAAATATTAGGGATTAGGAGATCCTAGAATAAGATTTAGTTGAGTTAAAAATGGATTTAGAGGATTTTTAGGATATGGTTGAGCAGATTATGGATTTGAACCAGAATTTGTTGCAAAATCCTTTTTTTTATATTTGTAAGCCTCAAAGGCATTAGAGATTGCCACTTCAACTGAAGAAAATCAGGCCATGGAGAGAGAGATGAATTAAACAGTGATTGTAAGTATATGTGCAGTTTTATTAATAAAAGGAAGTTTTCATTATTTTATTATCTTTGTGATTATTAATTGAGGAATTCCAGTTTGTATTCCTATTTGGAATCGATGATGGATTAAAATGAATCTATCATATGTGAAGTCAATCCTTGAAGAATGAGTTATCTCTGCATAACTAGAAATTGTCCCTGCTCGAGAAATTGAATTTGTTTCTGTGTGATACATCTGCAAGTTTATGGGATGTACATGATTATGTTAATCCTAGCTTGTACACTTTTAGTTTTGAATTCACAGTGTAACAAAGGTCTCTTTTTTATTTCTGAATTCTTGAAATCGATGTGTGGAAGAGACAGAGTACAGGAATATGAAAATCTTGTGAGAAAAATTATTAGAATCTTGTGGAATGAATTTGAATGGTGAAATCGATGTCATGGGAAGAAATTTTGGAGAAGATTATTGTCAAGACCATCGTGTATAAGTGTATATATGCATATAATGTGTGAAGGAAAAAGATTATGGAAAAACAATCGTTGTATATATCTGCATACCTGAAAATTTCTTGCAAGCTCAGTAGAGTTAGATTGTTGAATTTCACTATTTCATTCTGGCACAAGGAATGTGAATTCTAAAAAGGAGTGTTTCTGTGTGGAAGCTGGCCATTTTAAGTCGAGTTGCAAACCATTATTCAGAGCCACGTTTGTTAAATTAGAGACCAATATTTTGGACTTGAATGTCTTGGCGATACATTAACATGATTGTGGATCCAAGTGAAATTGTACTACGATGATTTAGAGAGAAAAGCGATTGTATGCTTGCAAATTTTTAATTCCATAGAGAAATATCCCTACGTGAATAGGAAAGTTTATCCCTTTTAAGGTGTTGGAGTTGTCAACGCAGAAGGCTTTGAAGTACTATTTGCAGAATGTGTGGATGAGGTGGTGCTGATCAGATTGGAATTAAATATCAGGAGTGCTTCTGTGTAGTGAAACAAAGTATGATGTGCATAGTTGGAATGTGCTAGAACCTGTGTTGGAAAATCAAGCTGATTGTTGAGCCACGATGGGTGTAAAGTTACAGCATTTGCAGATGGAGTAACATAAGAAGGGCGTAGAGGAAAACTATCACCAAACTTGCGGGGAAATTTCTGGTCAAAGGAAGACGAAATTTGAAACTCCACCATTTGAGTTTTGTGTAGAGTAGGGTCTATTTCGTAACTCGCGAGCGGTTTTCCAGAATGATCGCTAGTAGAGGAGTTATAAAGTGATTTTTGAACAGTGTTTTTGTAGATTGCATAACTGAAAACAACTTGTTGTGTCTTTTTTAAGTGTTGTGTGAACAGAGATTGGCAGTAGTCCAAGAAAGGAGGAAGTTGAGGGATCACAAAAGTCCAAAGCACGAGAATACTTTACATGATATCATCGTAGGAGAAATCAAATTTTAGTCAAAGGTATGTACAAATTATGAATGCAATTACATTGAACGGAAAAGTCAGAAGTGAGGGGAACCACTCGTAGAGTGCTCTGATGGATCATAAAGATTTTCATTAAAATCGATTTTGTGTTTGAATTCCTTTTGTTTGTGGTTGGCCAGAGAGGCACAATAGAAATGTTCAAGTAGTGTGAGATGCATAAGGGTTAAATGGAAACCATCGATTGTTGGTAGAGGGTGTTTAGTTCCTGAACTAGTGGTTCAGTTCTTGTTGCGGAAGTTAATTTCATGTTCCAGGATTGTGATTCATGTTCTCACCTACAACAATCACACACATAGTCCCGGTAAGTCATCAGGTGAGGAGGGTGGAAAACCCGCTAAGTCCGCATTGGGAGGGGGCTGTTGTTGGGCATGTCTTATGGGAATGGGGAAAGGGTCAGAGAGATGTTGGGAGGGATGTACCCTTATCTGGGTTAGGGATTTTCATTGTCTTCAGTTGGGATGTTTACGAAAAGCATATGTCAGGTCCTCCCAAGGTCTTTTGGTCGTCGTCCTGTCACGGCATCATTGTCTACAACCTTGAGGTTGGGCAACCCCGCGTGCGAGGCTTGGCCTGCCTGCTTACCATGAATGCCACCCTGCATGTATCTTGCAATGAAGTTAACTTTTTTTTGTGATGAAAAGAAGGGAATTTCAACACAATTTCTGGAATTATGCTCTTGTGTTGCTACTTAGATAGGTAATCTCAGAGCCAGGGACCGCCTGTGGATTTACCCTTTAGCACACGACCATCCTCTACCTAGCTCATTGGCCTATAATAAAGGGGATATGGCTCGGTCCAAGAGCCCAAATCCGAGAGGTAGAGGTAGGAAAGGCAAAGGGAAATAGGCCGAGGGTCAACCCAGCTCGTCCTTTGGAAAGTCGAGAGGAAGGAGACCCACTATTGGTTATATTCACAATGGCGTGAAGGAATACCATGGGAAAACCGCAAAATACATGCAGAAGCTGATAGAGAAATGGGAACCAGACTTAAATCGCCATGGAGGTTCGATGGAGACAGAGGTAGAAGAATAGGGGGCCCTCGTGCTTGACCCTGGGAAAATTCGGGGCAGAGTAACGTAGTTCAAATAAAATATGTTTTTATATTGGTCCATGAAAGGAATCCTGCTCAAAGCCTTGGAACAGATATCCATGAGCCTGGCTACGAGTGTACAAGACTTTCTAGACTATAAAAGGAAATTTGATAAGCTCAAGTTCTAGCTCCAGAAGCAAGATGGGCACCTCTGGTGCATAGAATATCACCTTCCGTGCATCCTCAACCCAATTGAACTCTTGGGAAATATTGTTCAGGACCCGACGCCTGTAGAGTCTGCCTCGGCTAAGGAAGCAAATTAGTCTTTATGATGATTATTAATATTAGTTTTTTTGTTCGTTGTTTATATGCATATAGCATTTAGTTTTTTTATGTATAACCAGTGATTCCAATAGGAAAGTAGAAGATAGAATATGTATGAACATCCAACCATTGTTAGCTTGGTTTGATAGACTTAGAACATATTGTTTTTGGATGACATATGACGCCATCAGGTTGCCAACAGACTTGGTTTCATGTTCAGGGCAAGTTGAGGCCACCTAATAGTATCCATCTGGCTGTAACTTGTTGATTAAAATTAATGAAAATGTAGGTAATACCAAGGTTACAAAAAATAAAAACAAAAACATGTCATCCTCAAATCCTTGTAAGTAATGTTGATCTTAAGCAAAATGAAACTAATCTCATTTTTCAATTTAAAAATTAAAAGAACCTAATAAAAAATAACTTATTTATTTCTTAAAACTTGAGAAAAATAAAACTAATCTAATTTTTCAATTTTAAAATTAAAAAGCACCTAATAAAAAATAACTTATTTATTTCTTAAGACTTGACCAAAATTCAACGAGCTTTATTATTTTTATTACTAAACACAAATTTCATAAATAAATTATTTATTTATAAAAATATCATTGTAAAATCATTAAAATTATTTATTTATTTTATTTGGTTGACAGGAATATCTACCCAAAAGAATCACTTACTCTAAATACCCCAAGAGTATCAATAAAATAGAACAAATAAAGGTTTTCTCCCTGAAGGGTATCAAAGAATGTTAAGAGGATCGATCAAATGACCTCTCAACAAAAGAGATACTTTAATATTTGATCTCTCAACAAAAGAGATACTTTAATGTTGGGACTGGACGAATTGAGCTAAACATCCATGCTAAGTATTAAATTTTATTTTATAAAAATATATTAAATAATTAATAAAAAATAAAACTTTGAAATTTTTTTAAATAATAAAATTTACGTTCATTTAATTGATTATAATATAATATAATTTTATAAAAACATTATTTTAAATATATACTAAAATATTCTTTAACATATTCCAGATAATCCAACAATCCAATCACAATACCATACTTTACCTACCACAAAATAAATCTATCACGTCCCAATCCCATACCTTAATAACAACAAAATAAATCATACATTGCTCACAATCCCATACCTTCCTAGTAAAAAAAATGAGTCCCAACATGTTCACACATAATAAATATACCTAGAATGTTAAGAGGATCGATCGTACCTTAGGGAGTCCAAAATGTTCAAACATAATAAATATACCTAGTCCAGAAAGGTTTTCTCCATGAAGGGTATCACAAGAATGTTAAGAGGATCGATCGAGTGACCTCTCAACAGAAGAGATACTTTAATGACAAACACTAAACCAATTGAGCTAAACATCAATGCTAAATCTTAAATCTTTTTTATAAAAATATATAAAAATATAATTAAATAATTAATAAAAAAATTAAAACTTTTTTAAATAATAAAATTTAAGTTCAAGTTCATTTAATTTATTATAATATAATATAATTTTAATAAAAACATGATTTTAAATATATACTAAAAAAATCTTATTAAACATATTTCACGTAATTTTTTAATCCAATCACAATACAGTATCACAAAAATGTTAAGAGGATCGATCGAGTGACCTCTCAATAGAAGAGATACTTTAATGACAAACATTAAACCAGTTGAGCTAAACATCAATGTTAAATCTTAAATCTTTTTTTATAAAAATATATAAAAATATAATTAAATAATTAATAAAAAAAAAAAACTTTTTTAAATAATAAAATGTACATTCATTTAATTTATTATAATACAATATAATTTTAATAAAAAAATTATTTTAAATATATACTAAAAAATTCTTAAACATGTTCTAGATAATCCATCAATCCAATCACAATACCATATTTTAACTACCACAAAATAAATCTACGAGTCTCAATCCCATACCTTCATAACAACAAAATAAATCATACATTGCTCACAATCCCATACCTTCCTAATAAAAAAATAAAAATAAAAAAAATAATACGTCTCTCACAATTGGAACACTATCCCATACATTACTAACAACAAAATAAATCATACATTACCTTAACAACAACAAAATAAATCATATATCTTTCACAATCCCATATGTTAATAACAAAAAAAAATCATACATCTCTTACAATCTCAATCCAATCCCAATACCATACTTTACTTACCACAAAATATATCCATCCAATCCCAATCCCAATCCCATACTTTAATAAAAACAAAATAAATCATACATTTCTCACAATCTCATAACTTAATAACAACAAAATAAATCATATATCTCTCACAATCTCATACCTTAATAACAACACAATAAATCATACATCTCTCACAATCCCATACCTTATTAACAACAAAATAAATCATACATCTCTCACAATCTCATACCTTATTAACAACAAAATAAATCACACATCTCTCACAATCCTGTATCTTAATAACCACAAAATAAAGCATACATCTCTCACAACCCCATACCTTATTAACAATAAAATAAATCATACTACTCTAACAAATGGATTGGATACACTATCCCATACATTACTAACACCAAATCATATATCTCTAAAAAAAAATTAGATTGGATCAAAACAAACTAGCTAAAACACAGTCTAAATAATGCTAATAATAAACAAAGAATATCAGGCTGCTGCATTCACAGTATTACGATAAAAGAAACTAGTCTAAAACTTAACCTAGTTAAGAAAAAACAATATTACTACATAAAAATGAAGGGAAATAAACCATACTAATATATAAACCCGGAATCATACTGTTGCATTCACCATCCGGAATCATATTGTTGCATTCACAATCCGGAATCATACATACTGGTGCATTAACAATATCACTATTTAAGAAACTTGCCCTAACCTAATCTCATCTTGGTTATAGAAAATAATAGTAACACTAATATTGCTATTTATAAATGAAAGGAGATATTCTTGCCTTGGATTCATGATTTCCACTGCAAAATTTCCATAAAAAAAAAAAACTACTGCATTCTACAATCGAAAGATGTTTCACATGTTCTTCAATCTAACTTCGAACGGACCTACAATAGTCGAATAAATGACCCACGAAAACATTCAAACAAAAGCCAACTTTTCTGTTCTGAAAAAGTTCAGATCCATTTCAGATTCCTTTAACACCACATAAAAATATTAAAAAATAAATATGTCACTCAACGCTCTTGGATAAACCAAGTGCGCTGATCGTCATTAAACAAAAAATAATAACCGTTCAAATTTTAGAGACGGGCAAATAAATAATGTTAGACGGAGTTTACTATGGCTTGTGCAATCGGCTTCTGTAAAATTTCCGACCAGGGTACGACATTGGCGTTAGCCCCGTTATCGCAGTCCGGGACGGAATTTGAATCAGAAAAAATGGAGATTCCGGCGAAGAAAAAAATAAAAACTACTGGGCAACTTCAATATCTCCATTTTAACAGGCAGCAGACATAGAGGCGCACTGTCAATACGATGCCAATTGATTAAGACGTTTCATTAGGGAAAAAAGTCATCCAGGTCGTTGATGTCATCCGAGCCAAAGCTCGGAATGGATTCCAGCTGCGGAGAATTTGGGATTCCGCTAAAATTTACTGCGAATTCCACACTAAATATGTCGCCCGCAGTCGAAAAGTATGCATGGCCACTGGCCCCAACTGGGCACTCATAGGGCAACTTGCTGCTTACCTCGTTATTATTGCTGGGACGTGCTTCTTGTTCGCCTTTGCCACTGCCACCGTTGACTGCATTCGAGTCCGAGCACAGTTCGTCTTTGCCACATGAAATGACCAAAGTTTCTTCATCATCTGAGGTCTTTTTCGCTTTAATCACCTAAATTTGCAAGCAAGAATTAGAATTAACACACAGAATGATTAGATACTAGGGATTGTTTGCTTTCAGAAATAAAAATCACCATCAGTAAGCATCTTGTTCATAAAATTGTCAAACCAATATTTTATTCTATTGAAGCCCACTCACATATTTTCCGCTGGTATTGTCTCTGTATATCATCATGTAATCTCCGCGTACAAGGCCGTGTGATTTGACAAATTGTCCTGCAATTCATTGAGCCGGGCATTGATGCAATCAGATTTTGCATAATGGGGATAGAACAATTGAGAAAACTTATTATGATTAGAGAAACCAGTTGCTGTACAAGCCTGGTAGAACAAACCTTCAGCAGTTGTTATAAGTATGTGTAAAGTGAGAAATATAAGCATGTGTAAAGTGACATATCAAGGCAAATTACTTAACAATTATATATATATAAATAAGTAAAGTGTTCGTAATATTTCTTGTACGTGGTGTAGAGCAGTTGATGATGGAGTGCGCTGTTAAAGCATTTCGTATGCAAAATCACTGGTTCCAAATTAGTGAGTAAGACGAGAAGAAGAAAAAATGCAAAATCACCTCCCACTGAAGGCTGTTAAGTTCAACTTAAGTTCAATAAATTAGCAGGATAATGAATTTATATTGACCTAGCGCAAGGAGGATAAAAATATTCAAATGTGAATTTTTTTGGATTTTTAATGAATTTGATTTAAAAAGATAGCTTTAGCATATATCAACCGTTCACTGCAGTGAAATAAATAAATAAATATATATATATATATATATATATATATATATATATATATATATATATATATATATATAAATAAATAAATATATATATATACACACACGTACCAGTATTCTCGAGAATGTACATTCGACTTTTGTTGTTGGGCCAGAACCTGAAATCATGCCATCAGAAGCAACATCGTTTTAATTCAATTTACAGAAGACATTATTCAGCAGTGTAGCAAAATTTTAACTGAAGAAACCTTAATCCCGTTTTCAAACATACATATCAAGTAAGTCAAGCAGACCTGTATTTGAAGTTCCATGCTCGTAATGTATCCATGTCGATCATTGATATCATAATTCCTTCTCGAGCATCAAGGGGTGGAAGATGGGCTTCGGCGTCCCTCTGCACAAAGCAATTTACAAGAACAAATTACAGAGTTACAGTGCCATGTTAATACAAGTTTCTGATAACAACCTCCCTTCTATTGTTTGATTAATGCTCGCACTGAACTAAAGAATACCTGTTGTGCAAAATATTATCAGGTTTATACCCACACAAGGCCTAACATGGTTTTAAAAGGTATAAAGTAAGAATTTATTTAGAATTACATCGTTATGTTTTTTGGAAACTGTTAAATTTTATATTATAAACAGAATTTGGTTACAGAACCAGTACTTTACATATTCAAGGGTTTTTTTTCTCGAAAGCATTTATATTTCCAATAAGTTTCTATGTTAAAGGATTATACTGTTTTTTTTTTTTCCAAAATAGGTTGAGATATAAATGCTATTGCTACCATAGTTTCTAAATTAATGTTAATATCTGGAAAAATTTAAACTTGTAACTTAACAAGAACTTGGGTATCATGGGTATCATGGGAATATAACCCCAATCAAAAAGATCACACAGAATTTTCCACTAAAACTAAAGCCACTGTATGTACTACATTGTTGATAATACTTCTGAACATTCAGGGATTATGCAAACATTAACTAACCACAGAGCCATCCAAAAGCACAACTATATAGACACAAAAAAAGGAAATCAGCTTCAGTAAATTACAGCAATGGAGAAGAGAAATCTGCAACTTCTTCTCCTCGGGAAATCACATAAGCTGTACGAGTACAATTATTCTTCACCAAATCCACTCAAACATTGTAATGTCCACTAAGCTGTACAGTACAATTTATTCTTTACAAAATCCACTCAAACATTGTAATATCACATAAGCTGTACGAGTACAATTATTCTTCACCAAATCCACTCAAACATTGTAATTTGAAAAACTGGGTTGTCGAGGTTTCCTATATTAAAGATGGTATTTCCTTACATAGTAGCTGTTCAATCGATTATAACTGCTAATTCCTTTCCTTGCTAACTCTTGATTACTAATAATGTATTAAAATGGATAATATTACCTTTTTTTCTAGCAAGTACTGTTACATCACTGCCAGTCGTGCGTAATTGCACTCAGAACTGGCTAAAACAACTACGTGCACAATTAGTATTATCTCTTCACTGTTAGTGATGTCTGAATGCACTTACAACATGATAATAATATCATTTTTTTCTAATTAAATGGCTCTCTATCACTGTTAGTGATCCATGACCATACTTCCGGTGACCTTGATAAAACACCTACATGCATAATTACTAGTACTATTTCTAATTAAATGCTCCTAATCAAAGTATATTGTTGCACTGAGTACGGTATGGACAGAAATCTGACTATAGGTGAAGGGAGGGACTTTACATGATTCTAACTCAAATACAAATACTTTGTTATTTCATAGTTCGAAACAGGTTTCTGTTAATCAAATAATTAACTAATATTTATTTTTTTAACTGCTAATTAATATGTTTAATACAATTAAAAAGAACTAAGTAAACTGTCAAATTTTTGTTAGTTAATAAGCTGGAAGGCCTTTTCAAAATCTCATGAATATGGAAGCCTAATCAGAAGAACTATCAAATGACACAAACTCACCTTGGGAATCACCACTCTCCCGAGAGAGCCCACATCACTGTTCTGGAGCACTTTCTGAAAAAGAAACTCGAGATTCTCTTTGTTTATTTCCTGCGAGATGTCAACCAGGAAAGAAAAATGAGCATAACAAACTCTTCTGAAATCTTTGTTCCCAAAGTTCAATTTCATTTCTATACCTACATATTAGCACCACTGAAATTACCATCACTAGTACATGATTTCAATTTTTACACCTAGATAGCACCACTGTTGTAATGAATTTACTATCGCTAGCACATGATTTCAACTTTCAATTTCTATACTTAGATAGTAATACCATTTTTGTAATTAACTTACAATCATTAGTACATGATTTGAACTTTCAATTTCTATACCCAGATAGTAACACCACTTTTGTAATGAACCTACTCCAAAGTTCAATTTCATTTCTATACCTACATATTAGCATCACTGAACTTACTATCACTAAGACATGATTTCAACTTTCAATTTCTATACTTAAATAGCACCAATGTTGTAATGAACTTACTTACTATCACTAGTACATGATTTCAACTTTCAATTTCTATACCTAGATAATAACACCACTTTTGTAATGAACTTACTATCACTAAGACATGATTTCAACTTTCAATTTCTATACTTAAATAGCACCAATGTTGTAATGAACTTACTTACTATCACTAGTACATGATTTCAACTTTCAATTTCTATACCTAGATAATAACACCACTTTTGTAATGAACTTACTATCACTAGGACATGATTTCAACTTTCAATTTCTATACCTACATATTAGCACCACTTTTATAATAAACTTGCTATCACTAGTACATGATTTCAACTTTCATCAGACAAAAAAAATAGAGCCAAGAGATTACACAGCACCACTTTTGTAATGAACTTGCTATCACTAGTACATGATTTGAACTTTCATTAGACAAAGAGATAGAGACAAGAGATTACACACATGTTTAATTTCTTCTTGTGCATTCATGTGACCTTGAATATAGCCTCGTCGTTGTGGCCTGTGAGAGGGGAGATGGCATTGGGGTGGTGACTGTAAAGCTTGTATTCCAGCTGTATTGAACATCTGCATATTCATCGTTAAATTGTAATGAGTTAGATTGTAATGAAATCTGCGCTGCCTATTCGCACTTCTCTTTCGAGTGCCTCTGAATCTCGCAGAACCTTCTAGGGTTGCAGCAGCGCTATTCCCGCCGCCACCCACTCTTCTTCCTCTTTTCATGGTACCAGTCAAGGTCATTTCCTTTTGGCCTTCGCTGATGGGTTCTGAAGAAAAAGCCTCGTCCGCAGGAATTTCCTCCTCCTCCTTGACTTGCAGAGGAGCCAAATTCCCACTGGGTAGCGATGGCAGAGGCTCTGTGGAGGGACTCGGAGCATTGAATGGTAAAATCTCTTGAGACCCAGAGGCCAACTCGGGCAGATTGTTGTACTCTGCAATTTCCTCCTCCTTGACTTGCAGAGGAGTCAAATTCCCACTGGGTAGCGATGGCAGAGGCTTTGTGGAGGGACTCGGAGCATTGAATGGTAAAATCTCTTGAGACCCAGAGGCCAACTCGGGCAGATTGTTGTACTCTGAAAAACTACTAGTCCCGTCAAACATTTTACCTTCTTCAGAGCTCTGCTCTGTTTTGCTCCAATGCTGATTCACTAGCGTACCTGAGAAATTACCGAGGTCCGGAGGACTGGTCTCTGAAATTCCCATCCCATGTTCATTAAATAACAACAAGTCTTCATTTATGTATCCGTTGTGAAGAGTCCCGTCTTCGATGTCCATGGGAACCGAACTCGCGACGTTCTGGTTAGTAGGCAGGTGCTGGTTCATATGGTTCCACGAGTCACTGCTACCGCCGCTCGGCCACACTTGAAATACCATTGTCTATTTTCTTGTGTAAAATCTTTACGACGGAATCCTGCAGCAAATCCAACACAAATAAATAATTAAACAATCCATTCAAACCAACTGTACGTTCCCAGCTTAACCTCAGAAATCCTTCCCAAAAGAAAATTTCTAATCTCCATATATGACAAAACCGCTGGCTACCCAATATTGGTCTAAAATACAAATAACCCATTGGTGCGCATACCCTTCTAAGTTAAAACCCAGGTCCTCAGGGATGCCGACAACTGTACGCCATAAACTTGCAAAATAAATGTTCAGACCTGCAGACCGACTACCTCGGCAGTTGCAGAAATTTGAATATCTTGACCTAATACAAAACAAAGCACAGATTAGTATAAGAGATTATTCAGAATCGCATTGAGATCCTAATGCCATAAAAATTGTACCCAATATATAGAAATCTGCAATGAGAAAGTCAAAGATGAGGTCTATTTGATGCTGGATACAGATAGTTTGAGCTGATGTAATCATTAATGGAAGCCAAACCTCAGAAAATTTGTAACTCTATGAAACTGAATCCCTACAGAACAGATCTGCTTTGCAAAATATCTAGTAAATAGATTCAATTGTGCTTAGATGAGTCAATTGGGGTTATTTCAGGATGGTTGGGTAGAAAAGTTGTTATTTCGCTCACTTAGATTCAATTCTTTGCTAGTGATATGATGATGAGAAAAAAATATTTTTATGACAGCAAAATACTTATAAATATTGTGATATTGACCCTCACTCTTGCCCTGACTTCAGAAAATGCTTTCTCTTCAAAAAAAACCAAAGAAAACAATGAAGATAAACCAAAGAAAACAATCAGGATATTGAATATTACACCTTACCATTCTTTGAATCTCAGGTTAGAAAATGTGCAACCAAATTTACAAGTTTCTCCTACCTGGTTCACCACAAGTGCTGTTACTTCCTGGAAACCATCCTAGCGCCTCCTATTAAACTTGCCCTCCATGAGAAATACTGCTCTGTGGGTGCTTTCAAAGTTCAGAGAGTATCCAGACCTGCTAAAAGAAAGAGAGCTGGTAATCATACAAAGAGGCTTACCAGCCTTTTCATCCTATGCTCTCTGCCTTTTCATCCAAACAACTTTTTTTTCACACAAACAGCCGCGCGATATTAAGGAGAAAGAAATGACCAGTAACTGTAGAGACGGAAAGCAGATTCCGTGATTTAAATCATGGTAAATGGGGAAAGGGAAGAAAAAACATAAAGCTAGAATCCGGTGTCCATGGAAATTCCAAGATACATAAATGCTCCTTGGAAACAGCAGATTCCATTTTATATTCCACGAAAATACATTTAAAAGAAGCACATGAATTAAAAAAAAGGGGGGGAAATTCATTTATTAACCATTTTCTTATTTATTTTTTTCTAGGAGTGTCATTGCTGGGACTGCTCCTATAATCTAGGGGAGATTTCCTTAATGTTTTGATCTAATTATTGCCAAGTGTTGCTTGGCGTGCAGAGTGGAGATGTCCGTTTGAATAGTGGGAGCGTGGTCACTCAAAGACTCACACCCCATTTCCTCCCACTCCTACTCTGGTAGTGATCTTTAAAGAAGTCTCCGTGATAATTTCTATGAGCTTACAAACTGGTGATTATAGTTTCAGGCAACTATGTCTTAGTTTCAGACAAGTATGTCTTGATCCATTGGTTTAAGGAGATAATTGAAGAAAAATGGGATAGTGAGAGTTGTTCGAATATCCTCGAAACCTAGAAGAAATATTTGGTCGCCGAAAATTTCTATTTTGAAATAATGCATTTATAAAAAGATATAGAATTAATCATATACTTCAGTTTATATTTTCAAACTATTGAGAGATTTTTTGGTAAAAATAACATAAAAAAATTTTAGTGGATATTTTTCTTACGAGTGTGGTTCATCTTAGAGATAAGATGAAGAATCACATCATGGCATTAAATTAAATAGATGAAGAGAGATGTTTTCTAGTGGTTGGAATAACAGCTTGTTTTGACTAAAAAATTATCATTAGTTAATAAACAATTTTTTAATTAAAATAAAGTATTAGATGGAAATTAACTATAAAAAAATTAAATTAATTTTATTATTATTATTATTTATTTTAATAAAAAATGAAACTCAATAATAATAAGGTCAAATTTAATAATTCTACAATTTGATTTTAAAATATATGAACAAGTTTAATTCTGAGTTATTTACTTATTTTGTATTATTTTCTTTAAATCTTATGAATTAAATTTAAAGAGTTGGGGGACCCCTTGGCACGATAGAATCTATCAGGTTTGCTATTCTAAGGAGGTGGAAGATGAAAAACACTTTTAAACTACCCCACTCTTACCCACATTAGCTCTCAATTCCCTACCAACCATCTTCCACACTTCCAATCTTTTTGGGCTATTAAGCGAACCCACCTATAGCAATATTGAAGCACTTATTTCCCTAGAAACAAGATTTTAAAAAATAGTCTTAACTTATGGTAACCATCATCATCATTATCAAAATTTGAAATTAATGTCTTATATTATATTTCGATTTTAAAATATTTGACCAAATTTAATCCTGTTAGATTATTTATTTATTTTGAAATGTTAATATTTTTTTCAATAAAAACAATATTATTATAATTAAATTACTCAATTTTTTTTTCAACATTTTCCTTAAATCTTCCTAAATTAAGTATGAGTTGCGGCGCAACTGTTAAAAATATAGTCAATCTACTTCTTTTCAAGTATAGCATAATCTCAAGCATTATTATTATTATATTTTCAAATTAAAAAGAAAATAAAAAGTCAAAGAATAATTAGTGGCAAATAAATATCGTGTATAGAGATTAATGCATTTATAAAAAATAAAGAATTAATGAATTTTTTTTTAAATATTTAAAAATATATTTTAAATATAATAATTTAGTTATGTATCAAATCTTTTGGTGAAAATCACAATGGAAAAATCAGTGTGGTTCATCATCAGGACAAGATACAAAATCTGATCTAAGACTCAGCTTAAATAGATAAAGAAGCTCCAAATAGCGATTGTACAATAACAACTAGTTTGACCAAAAAAATAAAAATAAAAATAAAAAATAAAAATAAAAATCAAACTATAAATAAAATAAAATATAAAAAACTAAAAACTAAAAATAAAAAATAAACAATAAACAATAAAAATAACTGCTAGTTTGACCAAAAAATAAATAAATTAATTAATCAATTAATCAATAAAATAAAATAAAAATAAATCAATAAAAATAAACAATAAAATGAAATTTAAAAAAAAAATAAGAAATCAATAAATACATCGATATAAAAATGAATATTAAAGTAAAAAATGTTAAAAAATAAAATAAAGAATAAAAATAAAAATATTAGAAGAAAAAAATAAATAATAAAAATATATAAAATAGAAAATAAATAAAATAAAATAAAAATATAAAATTCAATATAAAATTTTAAACTAAATTCCTTTATTTTTATTTATTTATTTATAAATTAATTTATTAATTTATTTTTTATTTTTTATTTTATTTTTATTTTTATTTTTTTAAGGCAATTAATTAATAAAAATTAGATTTAAAATAAATAATAAACAAAACTCTGCGAAAAAATAAATAAAAATTAATTACATAACAAAGAATAACAGAAAGGAGAAAAGCAAAACAGTACAAGAGGGGAGAAAACGAGGAACCTTAGACAAACAGAAGGGCAAAAACTCAGAAAGCTACGGATGAAGGGCAGGGATCCAACACCTGCTCACACTCCACCCATCATCTTTGTTAAGGTTAACAGGCCTCTTTTCAATCTCAAGGGCCTCCCTAAACTTTCGGTGGTGAAAATGGTCCACCTTTACAATGACCTCAACATCTTCAATGCAAATGTGATGCTTTGTCTTTTCAGCATGCTCTGCTAAGGCATAGGAGCGAGATCTATTATGCTTTAGGTTAGCGGCATGTTCATGAATTCTTTGACTGATAGATCGACCAGTTTCACCAATATAAGGGGTCCCACAAGAGCACGGAATCAAGTAAACACCCTTACCCTCCTTAGGGCAAATTGGGTCCTTGACCGATATAAGCGAATTCCAAATCGTGCGGAAGAGCTTGAAGGTTGAAGGAACACTATGTTTCTTTAGTATCCTGGCGATCTTATGAGTCCTTAACCAAATTAATTAATGTCTTATATTATATTTCGATTTTAAAATATTTGACCAAATTTAATCTTGTTAGATTATTTATTTATTTTGAAATTATAATATTTTTTTAAATAAAAACAATATTATTATAATTAAATTAAATTTTTTTTTTTTCAACATTTTCCTTAAATCTTCCTAAATTAAATATGAGTTGCGGCGCAACTGTTAAAAATATAGTCAATCTCCTTCTTTTCAGGTTATAGCGTAATCTCAAGCATTATTATTATTATATTTTCAAATTAAAAAGAAAATAAAAAGTCAAAGAATAATTAGTGGCAAATAAATATCGTGTATAGAGATAAGTATGTATAGAGATAAGTATGGTGAATAGAGGTTTTTTTTACAAAACTGTCAAGATTTTTTTTTTAAATATCCAGAAACATATTTTAAATATAATAATTTAGTTTTGAAATAATGCATTTATAAAAAATAAAGAATTAATTATACATGTCAAGATTTTTTTTTTAAATATCCAAAAACATATTTTAAATATAATAATTTAGTTTTGAAATAATGCATTTATAAAAAATAAAGAATTAATTATATATGTAAGTTTATATTTTGAAATTAATGTCATTTTAAAATATGACAAAGTTTAATTTTTTTTAGTTATTTATTTATTTTCAAATTATGAAAATTAAATATTTTATTTTTATTTTTTAATTAAAAATAATATTTTTAAAAATAAATTGATTTTTTTAACCATTTTCTTTAAATTTTCATAAATTATATTTAATATGAGTTGCTACACCACACCACTCTTAATAACATAGTCAATCTCCTCATTTTCAGGGAGTAACATAATCTCAAGTATTTATTTTTTTTATAACTAAAACGGGTATGGATTTTTATTAATATAGTACTTCAAATGGCCGTAGCCTTACATCTTTCTGTGCAAGTCTTTTACATTATCTATATCCAGCTATTGTCAATTTTCATGGTATACAAATTGTTTCTGGATCTCCATCATTTATGCTGAGGTCTCCTTGGGCTAGGAGGCAGCCTTTGTTGGCGTAGGAGTTTGCTTCTTTGTTTGATTCTCTGAGGATGTGGTAGCATTTGAAGGGTATGAAGTCCTGGAGAATAAATCTCAACCTTTGCAGATTCTTGTTTAAACCAACATCATTGAATTGAACTTGCGTAATTTTGACCAAGAATTATGAGTCTTCGAATGCTTGTAGCTCCCGGTGTCCTCTTTCTATGGCTATTTGGCAAAATTTTATCAAGCTCGGAATTTCTACTTGGTTGTTAGTTCGATGTACTAGTCCCCAGCTGAAGGTTTCTTTGATGCTTCCATCAGAAGAGTAAATGAGTCCTCTGACTCCTGCTTTCCGAGGGTTGCCTTTGGAGGCACTGCCAAAGAAGGCTATAGTTTTTCCTTGCTTCCTCCACTAGCTCTGAAAAGTTTCATCCTTATCTCTTAGCCTCCATTCAGGATTACGGAGAGGCTTATCTATGCAGTGTGTCCATTGGGAAAGTGCATGGGTGCCAAGCCAGCTCTTTTCCTCTTGCTGTAACGAAGTGTCCTCTTTGATTTTCTAGGCGTTCAATGTTTCTAGAAGGAGTCCTTTTGCTTTTGCTACTACCATATTGGGAGTCCAAGTTACATTGTTGAATATCTGCTCATTTCTCGCTAGCCATAGCTTCCAACACACATATTTGGGAACAATGATCCAGATTTTGGCCCATGAAGAATTTAGGGGGAATAGAGGGTAATGATCTTTCCATGAGAGGAATAAATCCACCACTATAATTTTCGTGGGGATTGCAGGCTTTAGACCCTGGAGTGTGTTCATCCAAACTTTATTTGCGAATGGACAGTCAACAAACAAATGGTCCATAGTTTCCATGGCTTCTTTACATAATGAACACCTATGCAGACCTGCTATGTTTCTTTTCAATAGGTTTTCACCAGTCAGAATTTTTGTATGCATTAATGTCTAGAAGAAGAAGTTTACCTTTAGCAACACCATTGGATCCCAAACCTATTTCCAAAACATTGCTGGAAGAGATCGAAATCTGTGTTGTTGAAGAAGATCGTAGCCTTTAACTGAAGAGTATACTCCTATAGGTCCCCAACCCCATTTATCATTCTTTGTTTTATGCACCGGGGCTGCTTCATGAAGTTCCTGTTTGAGTATTTTTGTTTGTTGTTGCAGATGGACTGGTATATTTCCAAAGCTCCAATCCATCCAGAGCCCAGACTCATTCCATTTTGAGATGTCGTATACTGTCTTGTATCCTTTGTTTTTTAAGAATGTGCATATTTCTTGCAGTCTTTCATGCGATTCTAATGGAAAATGGCCCATTATTCGATCAGTCAACAGCTTGATTCGTTTGTTGTTTCCAGGGATACAGTATAAGTGCTGGGTGAAGAAGCGCATTCCCTTGATGCATAGCTGCCATAACAACGAGCTCCTTATACTATTTGCATTCTGCATATTTCTAAGGTTTGCATTTGGTAAATATTTATGCCTCAGTGCTTTACTGACTGGATGGTTGGGGTCCCTGTGTAGCTTCCAAAGTATCTTGCATACCAGGGCGACGTTGGCAAAGTTCGGATCTTGAATTTGGAGGCCTCCTTCTTTCATTGATCGCTTTTCTATCTCCCATTTAACCAAATGGAATTTGTTCTGATTTCCTTTGCCTCCTTGCCACAGAAAATCCCTCATAATTTTGTTTATTTGTCCTGAAATTGACTTGGGTGCCATAAGATAAGACACTTGATATATTGCCAGAGAAGACAAAACAGATTTTATAAGGGTTAATTTTCCTCCATGAGATAGCCATTGACCTCCCCATGCTGCGATTTTGCCTTTAATTTTTGTTATTACTCCCTCCCACAGATTGGCTTTGTTTGTGCCCAATGTTAATGGCAGTCCTAGATAGTTTATTTTATCCCATTTTGAGTATCCATTGAACCCCAAGTTGTTGGCTATATTATGAGTTTCTTCCTCCTCTACATTCCAGCTATATACTGCACTTTTCCTTTCGCTGATTAATGCTCCAGTTACTCTGCAATAAGCTTGAAGAGTGTTTTTAAATGCAGTGGCTATTTTGATTGATGCTCCTCTCAACATGAGGGAGTCATCCGCGAACAAAGCATGATTTATTGCTTTGAGATCCTTTGCAATTTTTAAACCTGGGGCTACTCCTGTTATCATGTCCTGCTCCAACTTTCTTCTTAGAGTGTCTGCCATTAATATGTAGAGAAATGGAGAGAGGGGGCATCCTTGCCTCAGCCCCCTTGTGGCTTGGAAGAAATCAGCTGGCCTCCCATTTACTAAAGGCACTATCCAAGGACTGCCGGTACAAGTTGATCGAATCCGAAGGAAGTTAGTACTTGGTAGAGGAAAGACAACTTGAATTTATCGAAGGCATTATCCATATCTAACTTGATCAACATACCTTTCTCCTTTCTAAGATTGCTGAAGTGCATGGCTTCCTGGACTTGGATTACATTTTCCAGAATGCGTCTCCCATTAACGAAGCCCCCTTGCGAATCTGATATCAGTTTTCTCAGCAGTGGATTTATTCTATTTGCAAGAAGTTTTGCAATTATTTTATATGAGGCATTGCACAGAGAGATTAGCCTAAACCTGTCAAATGAGGCAGGGTTTGTCTCTTTTGGTATTAGAGCTAGGAATGTTGACTTGGTGCTGCCACCCAATTTTGCTTTCCTCAAGAATCCTTTTATCATTCTGATGAGATCCGTTTTAATTATATCCCAACATATCCTATAGAAATGAATGGTAAACCCATCTGGCCCGGGGGCTTTGTCTACGTCCATGGACCAAATAATTTTACTAATTTCTTCTTCATTAGTTTGCTTCAATAATGCTATATTGTCCTCTTTGGTGACTAATGCCGGAATGTTCTTCAGGAATTTTGTGTTGTCTTCTTCCCAATATTCTTCCTCTTTTTTGTAAAGGTGTTGAAAGTGTAATGTAGCTGTAGATTTTATTTGTTCTATTCCTTTGCAGAGCCTCCCATTGGTGGTAGTGATCTCTGAGATGTGATTCCTGGAGAGTCTAGCTCTACATTGTCGATGGAAGTATGCTGTGTTTCTGTCTCCAGCTTCCATCCAGAGGCTCCAGGACTTTAGTCTCCAATACTCTTCTTCGTTTCTGAAGGAGTGTATTTTTTTTCACTGGGCTACTTGCTCCTTTTCTAATTCTATTTTGGTTATTTCAATTGTATCCATTTCGCTTTGCAGATTTTCTAAGTGCTGCACTTCCTCAATTCTTTGATCTTTGGGAGCGTTTGTTGGTTTTTTACTCCATTCCTTGAGTGCCTTTTTGGTTATTTTTAATTTTTGTTCCCAAACATAATTGGGAGAGCCATTGATTGAGGTGTTCCAAGCCAATCAAACCGGATCTACAAAGCCACTTTTTCCAATCCACAATGGGCTAAATCTAAATGGGATTGGCCCCAAATTCTCTTCCTCCTCTAGCATTAACCGGATTGGCTTATGATCCGAGGTAAGCTTGGGGAGAATGGCTGATGAGATTAGCCTCCTTTCCATCAACATTGTGCTTTGGACCAAGAACCTGTCTAGTCTGGCGGATATATGGTCTTCCCTTGTCCTGTTGTTTGTCCAGGTGTAGAGCCCTTTTCTTGGTTTAAAGTCCAATAGGTCCCATTGTTGTATCATGTATTCTACTACATATATCATCTGATCTTGATGTTCCTGCCCCTTTTCTTTTTCCTTTTCATTCATCACTAGGTTTATATCTCCAGCTATAATTATATTGTTTGGGGAATTCAGTTGCAAAAACTCATTTACTGTTTTCCAACAGTATTTCTTTTCAGAATACAATACCGGTACATATAAATTGAATAATGCAAAGGTTAAATTACTTGGTATGTGCTTCAACTTTGTAAAACACCAGTGTTGTGTGTTGTGAGAATTGACGAGCCTGAACTGATCTTCCTTCCACAAGGTTGATATTCCACCAGAGGAGCCCCTTGCGCTTATTGCTTTTCCCATATTCTTCTGCCATTTCTTTTTACTGAGCTCTAGAAGGGCTTCCCCTTCAATTTTTGTCTCTTGGAGCATTAGGATGTCTGCTGGTTCCGTTTTCATAAGATCTTTGACTGCTTCTACTTTCATCGGATTCCCCAACCCTCTGCAGTTCCAAGAGACGATTCTCATTACTTACTGTTCGGGGTGGTTGGGCCTCCTCCTTTGGGCGGCCATGTCCTTGTGTTTTTTCCAATTGACATTTCTATAGTGGGTTGACTTCCTTTGGTATTTTTTCTTTCCACTTCTTCCTCCCTCGCTTTTTTGTGAGACTTTCTTCCTACTCTTTTGGCAGGCCTTTCTAAGATCTCATGCTCCGAGGAGCTTGAAGATTCATGAACTTTCTTTCTTGCTATGTCCGCATATGAGGGGGAGAGGACAACTTCGAGGGTTCCCACTATTTTTCCTTTCCCCTCTACTCCTTTCCCATTAGGGGAGGGTCTTGATTGTTTGCTGTTGTTCTTATTTGCTTCTGGCGCTTATGTGGCCTTACTGGACTCTTCATTTTGAGCTCCTAATTTCGTGATGGGGTTGATGATCCCATCTTGTTGTTCTTGCCCCATTGGCCCAGGATTGTTTTCCTTTGGTACTCCTTTACTTTTGGATTTTTCTGTCCCTACCTTCTGCACTGTAGTCCATTGCTCTGCTTTTGCATTCTCACTCTCCTCTCCTTCCTTTTTTTTTGCAGTGTATTGCGAAGTGACCGTAGCCATGACAGTACCGACATTTTAAGGGCAGTTGTTCATAATCTAGCTCCTGAATATGTGTCCAATCTGCTCCAATAATTTTTATTGACTCTGGTAACCCTACCTCGAGATCAAACTCCACGCAGATCTGTGCGCAAGAGTACTGATCTTTTCATACAACTTGATCGATATATCTTCCAAGCGAGTTGTTGATAGCTTGCAGTGATTTTTGGTTCTAGCAGTGTAATGGGAGATGAGGTAGACAGACCAAAGCTGGAACAGCGGATGGCACATCCTGGGCGGGGTCAAAGTCTGGGGTCCATTTGTTTAGGTATAGACGTTGAGGCCCCATGAAGTATGGGTCGTTTCTGAATATGAGATTTTTATCCTCCGGGCTTTCAAACACGAAGACATAGAATCCTTTTCCTACGAAATGGCTCTTGATTCCTTCGGATACAAGCGGCGTCCATTTCCTCTACATCCAGGCCTCAACGGATTTGGGAGAGGGCCAGAGCCCTGTAAACTGTCTGATGAGCCCTCTGTCTGCAAGATTGACTGTTGATCTACATGTTTCTTCTATTGGCAGTTCAACGATTGGAATGCAATCTAGCTTTTTAACAAATTTATGCTGTGTCTCAGAGAGTGGTCTCTTGAGAGAACCAGCGATGAGCTTCTTAAAAGCGAGCAGTTCTGGTGGGGAAGGGGAGGGTTCGACACCCCCGTCGGCCTCCATTGAAGAAGAAACCTTGTGGAAGACATCCTATGGTGGCACAACAAGGTCACGGGCTGCACAACATCTTGTTGAGTTCTATTTTTTAATTAGTTAATATTTTTATCTCAAGCATTATTATTATTATTATCATATTTTCAAATTAAAAACAAAATAAAGAGTCAAAGAATAATTAGTGAGAAGTAAATATGGTGCATAGACATAAGAAAATATGGGGCATACAGGGTCTTGTTTGTTACAAATTAAAAGTGCTTAATTTTTTTATTTTTTTTTATATTAAGGAAAGGAAAAGTTTGAGGAGAAATCTTGATTTGGGTTATTTAAACTGGGTTTTTTTACTGTATATATGGATTCAACATCCTGCAAAATCTCTAGGGCACTTGGATTGTGTAGACTTTACTCATAAAGCTTGTGATTTCAATGAATTCCTGCCAAACTTTAGAAAAATTAGACTAAAAAAATTCAAAAAAAAGTCCCACTAAAAAGAAGTTAAGAAAATATTTTAAATATAATAATTTGTTTTTTTTAAATGCATTTATAAAAAAAAAATATAAAACTAATCACATATGTAAATTTATATTTTTAAATAAATGTTATTTTAAAATATATAAAATAAATTTAACCCTTTTTAAGTAGTCTATTTATTTTGAAATTATGAAAATTAAATATTTTTTATTTCTAAATAAAATAAAATAGAAAATATAAATAAATTGTTTTTTAATTATTTTTCTTAATTTTTCATAAAATAAATTTAACATGAGTTGGGGCACTCTTAACGACATAGTCAATCTAATTATTAAATTTAATATGAGCTGGGGCACCACTGTTAATGGCATAGTCAATCTGGCTCTTTTCAAGTTGTAGGATAATCTCAAGCATTATTATTATCATATTTTAAAATTTAAAAAGCATAAAGAAAAAGTGAAAGAATAATTAGTAAGAAATAAACATGGTGATTTTTTTGTTAAATATAATAATTTTTTTTTGAAATAATGCATTTATAAAAAGATCTAGAATTAATTAAATATGTAAATTTATATTTTGAAATTAATGTGATTTAAAAATATATAAGATAAATTAGATAGATGTCTTTATTTATTTTGAACAATTAAATATTTTTTTTATTTTTAAATATAAAAAATATATTTTTATAAATAAATATTTTTTATCATTTTTATTAAATTTTCATATATTAAATTTATTATGAGTTGTGGCACGACTATTAATAACATAGTCAATCTCTCTTTTTTCAGGTTGTAGCCTAATCTTAAACATTATTATTATTAAAATATTTTCAAATTAAAAACAGTGACAAATAAATATGGTACATAGAGATAATCAAACGTGTTGCCGAGAGGGATTTGTTTGTTCCAAAAAAAAGTTAATTTTTTTCTTTTAAATTAAAAAAATATTTTAAATATAATAATTTAATTTTGAAATAATGCATTTAGAAAAAAAATAGAAATAATCACATATGTCAGTTTATATTTTGAAATTAATGTGATTTTAAAATATATAGAATAGAGTTTAATTTTTTTAGTGGTTTATTTATTTTGAAATTATGAAAATTAAATATTTTTTATTTCCAAGTAAATAAAAATAATTTTTATAAATAAATTAATATTTTTAATATTTTTCTTAAATTTTCAGGTTGTAGCATAATCTTAAGATATTTTCAAATTAAAAACAAAATAAAAAATCAAAGAATAATTAGTGAGAAATAAATATGGTGAATAAAAGGTTTTGCTACTAAACTAAGTCAAGTGGTTATTTTTTTAAATATTAAAAAAATATTGTAAATATAATAATTTAATTTTGAAATAATGTATTTATAAAAATTATAGAATATTTTTTTTAAATATTAAAAAAATATTATAAATATAATAATTTATTTTTGAAATAATGTATTTATAAAAATGATAGAATTAATCATATATGTAAGTTTATATTTTGAAATTAATATGTTTTTAAAATATATGACAAATATTTTTTAGGTTGTTTATTTATTTTGAAATTATGAAAATTAAATAAATTGTTTTTTAAATAAAATTAATATTTTTATAAATAATTTGATCAAATTTTTATCATTTTCTTGATTTTTCATAAATTAAATTTAATGAGTTGTATAGAATTGTTAATAACATGGTCAATCTCCTTCTTTTAAGGTTGTAGAATAATCTCAAAGATTATTTTTATCATATTTTCAAATTAAAAAAAATTTATTCAAATAATAATTAGTGAAAAATAAATATGGTGGATAGACATAAGTAAATATGGTGAATAAGGGTTTTGTTACAAAGCTAAGTCAAGTGGGTAGTGAGTTATGTTTTCTATTTCTTATAGTTAAATTTAATTATGGTTATGTTGCAAAAGTAGTTACATTAAGGTTATGTTGTAAAAGTAAATCAGTGGAAGCTATGTCAAGTGGGTGATGAGTCATATTTTCTACTTCTTAAAGTTACATTAAGTTATGGTTATGTTACAACAATAAATCAAAGGGTTAGTGTGAGTTATATCTTCTATTTTTAAAGATACATAAAGTTATGGCAAAGAAAATTCAGACTTAGATACAAACAATCATATTAACTCATGGTTATACTATTACTCATAAAGTATGTAATAAATAATGTGTGAGTTATATTTTCTATTTTTAAAATTACATTAAGTTATGGAAAATAAAATTCAAATTTGGATACAAATAATCTAATTAACTCATGGTTATATTATTACTCATAAAGTTTATAATAAATAATGTTAAATATCATTTTAGGTCTTTAGGAATTCATAGTTCACACTTGTTTGTATGAATGTCTTTAACTATGAAATTTTAGAAAACTTAAATTATAGATAAAAAAAATCTTTCGGATTAATCACATCATTAGGATTTGGTTGACATTTCAAACCATCTAATGTGGCTCATCCTTAGGACAAGGTGAAGAAGGAAATCGATCTCAATGAATAAATAGTAAGGATGCATCATTGCCCGCAATTAGCTGTTAAAACTAGCCCTTAAAAACTAGTCGTTATTTAGTTAATTAGTTAGAAAAATAAAAGTTTTTTAATTATTTAATTAATTACTTAGAAAATAAAAGTTTTTTAATTTATTTAATTAATTAGTTAGAGAATTAATTAGTTTTTTAGATCGATTTCTTTCTTCACCTTGTCTCGAGGATGAACCACATTAGATGGTTTCAAACATCCTAATGATGTGATTAATGTGAAAGATTTTCTATCTACATTATGGATCACAAAAGTCTTAGATCTAATAACTTTAATTATCTAATTTTGTTGATTAATTTATAATTTTTTTTAGCAAAAAATTTATAATCTGAGATACAAACTATATTAGTAAATTAATTCATAATGTTTGTAATAAATAAATTTAGAACATGCTTTTAGGTATATAAAACTAGATAAATGATTTTATGTATGGAACTTTAAAAAACTTTAATTATTTAATCATATAGTTTTGTTAATCAAATTATAAAATGATTTTTTTAAATATATATTGAAACAGTAAGAAAAGTAAACATATGTATGAATACAAACAATTTGATTTGAGTAATTCCATTGACTTATCATCATTCCTGAAGTTTTCTATAAGTAAATTTGAGTATGTTTCCAAGCCTTTAGGGACTAATTAATTTATATATATAGGGAGATTTACCAAAAGTATTGAAATAGTAGGTGAAAATAGTGAAAGAGTAAGAATGCTAAAAACGTTCGAAATAGTAGGGGAAAATAGTGAAAGAGTAAGAATGCTGAAAACGTTCGACATTATGAACTAGTTGTTGGTCAATATAGTAGTTTTTCTGGTTATATATTTGTATTTTGAAAAATGTGTTTTGTTTTTTTAAGTTAAAAATGAAAATGTGATTTTTTTGGGAAAGAAATTGAAAAAATTCCATGTTTTTATGGAAGTTTTAAATGCAATTTTTATAATAATAATATTTTAAAATGATATTTTTAATATTTAATTTAGTTTTTTTTTTTCAATTTAAAAAATAAAAAATCAAATATCAAGTTAAAAAAACTTTAGTGTAAACACTCAATGGTTTTTTCTAGTTGGAAAATTATTTTTGGACCTTTGTATCTTCTTTAGTAATAGAATATAAATCGATGATTCATGTATTAGATTTATTTCTAATTTAATGATAGTTTATTAACTTATGATTTTTGAGTTATTTCAATAAAATAAAATAAAATATAATATAATATAAAATAAAATATTTATAGGTTATATTATATATAGTTTAACATATAAATGAAAAGATCTTTTTTACCATTTTTTTTTGTTTAATTTTAATCAAAATACAATAAATATTTTTAAAAATTTAAGTTTAATTTGATTTACTTTATGGGTTTTCGAGGGTGTTGAATGCATTTGTACATTCAAAAATGTATTTTAACGAACAAGAAATCACATTAAAATGTATTTTAAGAAGCAAAAAATCACATTTTTTTCTTGAAATTGCATTGCCATATTCTAGTGAAAAAAGTTATAATTTCATCTATATATATATATATATATATATATATATATATATATATATATATATATATTCTTGTATTGGAAGATAAAAATTTTGATTAGAAGAATTGTGATGGAAGAACAAGCTGATCAGTACAATATATTTGTGAGCCTTGAAGATGTGAAAAGCTAGCAAGAAATATGAGGTTCCACATGGAAAATATGGACAACCATCTAGCTCAAATTGAGCACCATATACCTTGTATAACCACTTCATGTGCATATATAATGAAATTAAAAAAAATATTAAGATTTATTATTATAATAAACTTAAAATAATATAATAATATTTTAATAAATCTAAATTTAAATAATTTTATAAATATAATGTTTCACATAAAATAATTTAAGGTTTATTTTTATAAATAATTTAAGTTTTTTTTAAATGATAATATATATAAAAAGTGTACTCTAACTCATCATTGAAATGATTTTTTTTTGCTCTAATCCATTTTTGAATGCATAAATGGATTTAGCACTCTAAATAACTTTTAAGACACTCGATCTTTGCACTTAAACTTATGATTTTTAAGAAATTCTTATGTTGAATAAAATTCAAGAGAAAAAATATTATGAAAATATCCATAAAAGACTAACCATCAAATTTGCATCGAAGAGGCTAAGATAATTGAGAGGATTGATCATTTCCATCATCGTAAGTATGAAAATATCCAGAATAGACTAACCATCATATTTTCATCGAAGAGACTAAGGTCATTGCTAAGATTGACCATTTCTATCATCGTAATTATGGAAATATCCAGAAAATACTAACCATCATATTTGCATCGAATAGGCTAAGGTCATTGCTAGGATTGATCATTTCCATCATCCTAAGTTAAGAGAGGCCTTAGAAATTGAAAAAAGAATCATTAATCTCAATAGAGATGACGACTTATAGATATGACGGCTAAGACAATTGGAATATCAACAGGTGTTGGATCTATACCCTATATTCTTAATTATCTTGTGTTTTCGCCCTTAGTCTTATTTCCTTTGTTTTTTAGCATCTCTTTTTGTTTCTTTACTGCTTATTTTGTTATCATTTTAGTTTTTCATTTTTCCTTTGGCCTCGTTCTTAATATATATATATATATATATATATATATATATATATATATATATATATGATGATGATGATGATGATGATGATGATGATGATGATGATGATGGTTAATGTCCACTGAGACCAATCTTTGGTCTATCGGACCTAAAGAAAAGAGTTATTTAGTTTGATTTAAGATTTTATTCCTATGTTCAAAAAGCTTGGAGAGAAGCCTCCCGAGCTTACTATAATTTTGACATCTTAAAAGGCTAGGAAGGTCAGTATTGCAAAAAATATTATGAAATTGAGCTCTAATGTGGTTGTACGTGGGGCACTCTAAGAGGAAGTGATTTTCATCCTCGATGTTCATATTCTCATAGAGATGGAAGATCCTTTCCATCCATGGTGTTTTAGGAACTGTCCAATGACCTATTTCACTATGGAGCTCATGAGAGTTCGTTCTAATCTTGGCTATATTGATTTTATTCTTTGACAGAGAGATAATTTTGATCATCTAGGGTGGGGTTGATGACCTCCTTATAATATCTTAATTTTCTTTTAGCTGCTAGATCTTTCTCACACCAAATTTTTTCTTTGAACTTAGAAGTAACAATTTTTTTAATGTTATTAATGTTTTGCAATGCAACATTCTCGTCGATCTACCAATAGTTTAACCAGGGCCTGGTGTCTTTATACCAGCCTCTTTTAAGCCTTAGGTGGTTTTGGCTGGAATTTAAAGCTAGCTTAGGAAGTCTATGCTCTCCTATGCTATTGAGCTTGTGCTTGTACAACAGAAGCCTAGTCATATCTAGGTTCTCGATAGGGGAAAGACCCACTTCTATAAGGAGAATAGGATAGGGTGTATTGATTTTAATTTTAAGGTTATACGCTATAAAACGCTTCTGGATTTGCTCAATATTTCTCCAGGATTCTCTAGAGATGCTGCAACCCCAAACCTCACATCCATATAAGATAACAGGAGTGACTAAAGTTTCAAAGAGGAAATTCTTTCTATCCCACATTACGAGGTTTGTCGTTTTACATTATTTTCAAGACCAAAATAAGCTTTCCAACCCCCATTAATCTTTTTCTGAATGCTATAGTTCCAGCTGAGCTTGTGATGAATATCAATTCCTAGGTACTTGTAAGAAGACACTTCCTCCAAGTTACTATTGTCATACATAAAATTAGCGTAAGTGACCTTCTTGGATTTGATAATCATAGATTTTGTTTTGTCAGTGTTAACAGACATACCCATTATAGAGTAGAAATCCTTAAGAAGTCTAAGTTGCTTATCAAGATCAGATGGGCACGTTGCGAGAAGAACAATATCATCAGCATAGAGAAGAATGATGATTACTATCCCAGCTAAGATCGTGCCAGCACATCCTGCTTCCTCTAAACAACCTTCTAGCTTGTTGATGTAAATGCCAAATAGGGTAGGGGAGAGGGGGAAACCTTGTTTAACTCTGATATTACACTTAATATCTTTCGACCACCCCTCATTTCTCTTTAACTTGGCAATTACATTCTCGTATAACCTTATAGCGACCTCTCTTAACTCGAAAGGAACATTTAGCTCTTCTAATCTATTCCATAGGTTGTTTCTAGGAATCGTATCGAAGCCTTTCTAAAGTCCACAAAGCAACAGAAGAGATTGGATTTATCATTGCAGCATTCCTCCATAATGATCCTAAGCGTAACGAGGTGGTCCATTGTTGATTTCTGCCTTCTAAAACCCACTTGGCCTTTAGTCCACTTACCTTCACTTTCAAGCCAAATGCTCAAATTATTTTCCAAAATAATACCATATAACTTGGCTAAGAGAGGGTTAATCATAATTGTCCGAGAATTAGAGGGGTTATTTGTATCCCCACTTTTAAAAATAGGGATAATGAGGCTCTGAGTCCAAGGTTTAGGGAACCCTTGCTTGAACGCTTCGTTGAAAAGCTTGTGGATGTTGGAGATGAGGATAGGACCTCTAATTTTTAAGATTTCTGCCTGGTAACCTTCAATGTCTTTAGCTTTCCCATTTGCCAGACGTTTAACCCAAAAATCAGTGTCTTCTAATGAGAAAACTTCTTTCATTGTGAGCATGGTTTCAAATTTATCTCTGGCATTTGGAGATTCATAAAGCTTTTTAAGGTAGGAATTCTAGTCGTGTAAAGCAATTTTATTATGATCTTTAGTTTTCCTAGTTAGAATCTGCCTCTAGAATTTCTTAAGAGCCACCTTAGAGAGTTGTAAGAGATTATCTTGTATTTTACAAATATATTGCCTTTTTTTCCTTTTAGTTAGGGCTTTGTAGATTTTTATCTTGTCAATTTTGAGATATTCATCAATAGCTTCCTTAATTTCTCTCCTCGCACTTTTACAATCTTTGCCATACCATGGGTTGGTTTTGCTATTTCTTTTATTACTTGAGACTTCAATTGAGAACTTTTTAATAGAATATGAGAGGGTTGTAGTAAAATTATGATAGAGGTCATCGATGTTGTCTATACTAGATAAAGGAAGAAAATTAGTTTTTAATTCATTTAGAAAGAGATTGTTTTTATTTCTATCAAAGATTAAGTTCTTTTGACTATAAGGATTATCTTCAATGGGATCTCTATGCATGAAAAAATTGAGAGTTATGAGTAAAGGCCTATGATCAGAGTTAGGCTCGTGGTCGTATAAGATGTCAAAATTTATTATTTCGTTGTATAAAGGAAGATTGGAAATAACATAGTCTACAACGCTACTGCCAAGCCCATGGATGTAGGTCATCTAGCTAGAATTGGGCCACTTCTTTAGACCATTGCAAATTATGATATCCTAAGCACTACAGAGCTTAATTAGCTCCGACCCAAAAAAATTATCCTCGAGGTCTTCAGAGCTCCTTCTGTACCAACTAGCCAAAGTAAGGTCTTCGTCTAACCAAAGAGGATTGGGGTTGGAATGATTGCTTAGAAGAATAGCTTGGTTTCTTGAAGTTCGAACATTAAAGTCACCCATTAAAAGGATATTACCTTCATTCCTTAGGCTAGAAATATCATTCTCTAAACCATTGTAAGGACTACTTTATCTAGATTCTTTTTCTTATAGAAGTTAGAATTAATGGGGGGGAAAATAGCATATTTCTATGTAGGTCTTTTTATCATTAATGTTAGTAATCTCAATCCAACTATATTGGTTGTAAGGGTCGTTTTTATAAATCTTAGCATGGGGGGAGTTGTTCTTCTTAATGCAGCAAGCTATGCCCCCAATGCCTCTACGGGAGGATCGCTTGTTCCAGGTAGACCATAGTGCAAAGCCATCTATGTTAGGGACCTCAGATTCTTCGTGCTCCCAATTTTCAATAAGCAATATAATATCAGCATCATTTGAGATCCATCTTAGCTTGGGGCCTTTGTTCCAAAGCCCTGACAGTTCCAAGAAAGAATTTGGAGCATGTTTAATTGGTATTTATTACTATATTTTTGGTTTCTATCTTGAATAACGACTTTTCTATTTCTCATTATTGCCTATTTTCCTTCCTTCCTAGCTTCTTTTACCTTTTGAACCTCCTTTCTTAATTCTGCTTGATCTTCTGGAATGAGATATTCATTTATAGATATTCATGTTCCTTTTAGACTTGAGTTTTTACTAAGTATGTCATACTTATGGTAAGTGGAGTTCACATTTATTCGGATCAGCCTTCCTTTATTCTCAGTTAATTTCCCTAACCTTGCTGCTTTTGTGAGACACGTGGTTTCAATTTGTAATCTATTATGTAATTATGTCTGGGCTATGGGTAAAGTATCCTTGTCTACCTCCTCTTTAAAACTGAAGATTATAAGGTTCAAGGCCCTTTTGTTACGCTCATGGTCTAATTCGATCAATTTTTTCATTTCATCTTTAATTGGTTTGATATCTAATTTACTTGCCCCACTATTTAGGGTGAGATTGTTGTTAACTTTTCCTTCTAGTTCTTTAATCATGTCCTTCATTTTAAGACTCTCTATATTATCAACATCTCCTTGCTGGGATGTTTGGTTCGTATCTTGGTTTTTTTTCTATGATTTGCAACCTAGTCTCCAATTCCTCCATTTTATTCTCCAATAGTTCTATTTTATTTTCTATTTTTTTTTTTGGATCTTGTCTTCAAGAGATGTGAATTTGTTTTCTAGCATGGCTTCTAACTTGGTTTGTAGCTTGACTTCTCTTTCTTCTCTACGCTTCTCTAAAGATTATATATATATTATCACTATTACTAAATAATTAATTAATTAAATAAATAAAATTAGCTTTTATTAATAGATTTTTTTTCAAAGTCAAACTAGTTGTTATCCTAATGGCTAGTTTAGCAATTTTTACATTTATTTCAACTCAACATCCTGATCTGATCTCTCACCTAGTCCTGATGATGAATCACACTGGTTGGTTCTAAATGCGTCGAAAATGGTCATTTACATGTGATTATTACCAAAAGAATTCTATTGGATCACAGAAGCCAAAATTCTAAAAAATTCATTTTTTCTATTAGTTAAACTATCCATATGTAAAAGTATACATTTGCTAAATTTAGAGGTTTTGAGAAAAAGTTATATATACATTTAAAAAATAAATGATTTAAACTTTATTATTAATTTAGATTAATATATTTATAATTATTTTATTTTTATGAATTATATTTTAAGATATTGATTAATGTTTATAAAGTTAAAATTATTGTATTTAATATTAATCCAGATATATATTAAAAAATTACAAATAATTAATTAAATAAATTTATTATGATACTTTGATTAATTAATTTAATCAATATTTTTATTTTTAATCTAAAAATCAATTTTTCTAAAAGAATAAATTTAATATTTATAAATATATAGAAAAACTAATTTACTCAAAGAAATTAAATTTTTTAAATAAGTGGCTTGAAAGTTGTTATTTCATTTAGAATTATTATATTAAATAATTTTGTAAATCTTACATACATTTATATATTCAATATTATCAAAACCACTACAATATTAAATATAAATTACTAAGTTATTTTGGTGAGCATACACTCTGAAAAGGGGCATTAGGAGTCAAGCCTACCAACTTGTTGACATGATGTGCATTTATGAGTAGGGGCACGATTTTCCCCAACATGTGTTTGCATGCAAACTCACAATTGACTATAAATAACCTTAAAGGATGAACAAAGGTGACTTTGTTCTTGGTTGCCTAGGAAAGTGTTAAATATGGAAGTGAGGTCGAGGAGTTGACCTCCCTCCCATTGTTTATTTCACATGGCTCTTGTGCTAGAAGGGTCTTGTTAGTCTATGGGACTGGTTTTCGTGTTTTGATGAGTGGGGATTGACAAAATATAGTGAAGTGGTGGTGGGAAGGGAAAATTTTCCGATGTGTGGAAAATTTGCAGCTAGCTCCAAGTTAGATTATGGTTGTCAACATAAACCAACCATTTCCATCTCAGGCTGGGTGACTCATGTTCTTTTACTCCTAGCCTTGATTTTTTTAACTCTACCTCATTCATTTTTGTAAGTCTTGTTCCTGTTAATTTTCACAGTAATTCTACTGGGATAGGATTTGGGGTGGTTTTGGGTAAATCTAGTCTTGGGTTTGGTCTGTCTCGATACACGAATTTAGTGACTCTTGGTCACTGTGAGATGTTTCTCGTATTAATTATGTCAAAGTGGGACAATGTTGTATTACCCTTTTTGTTTAATGAAGTATGGTGTAAACATGGAAAGTTTTCTATCTGGACCTAAATGTTGCTCCATCTCTGGTTGAACCTTCAGGTCTATGTGGATTTGAAAGTGAGGAGTGTGTTGAGAATTTGTACGGAAAGTGATTAACTCAAATTCTCTTCTTGATAATTACTTGTGAGCTTGCTTATGTATTCTCTTATTTCACTTAGTTAATCTTTCATCAAGTCAATTATCAAAGCACTTAGTCAAATTTAGAGACAGAATAATTTTCACTTGTAACTGAACATCTTGAAATGTAGTTAGGAAGGTAGATCTCTTATTTACCTTCCTCACTTTCTACCACCTTTAGATACTTTAAACTCAGATATTTTCTTACTGTACCCTTCCTGCACCTTCAGTCATTGTACCTTCAGTCATCGTGTACCTTCAGTCGTCATCGTACCTTCTGCAAATTATACTTCAATATGTACTGAACTTGTCATTATATCTGCAGCTTTTAGATGTTATATAACCTCAGACAGATCCGAAATTATGTTCACATTATAACTTAAAATTAGGCCGACTTGAAGATTATCTTCTCTGACTTTTTATGAGGTATTACTTCTCATATATTCCAAGACTGTTTGAATATTATTTCTACCATATTTTGAGCTTGTCTTCGAACACTTTTGGAGGGCTATTATGAGCTTCTTTATAAGGTCTGGATCCTTCATGACTTTGAAACTTAATCCTATACTTAGAAGACATGAACCTAATAGACATCAAGAAGAAGTCTATCTACATAAAATATTTCTCATGAAACCCATGAGACAAAAATACATTTTTATTATCATTATCTTCTTCTTTTCATAGTCATCATGAAGATCGACCTAGTTACATTTTTCAACGCTCCCTCTTAAATAGGGAAGAATTCATATAGTTACATGATAATTTTCAAATTAAAGAATTTCATAAGAAAAATCGGATTGGTAATCACATCTGTATAGCATCATTTCAACCAGCATTGTACTAGTGGAAGGCCTTGAATAATAGCCCATCTCTTCAACGAGACAATGGGCTTCAATGCTGTCGAGACACATGACTTATAAACACCTTATTCATTGTCTCTCTAAGGTACATACTCCACCTGGGTGTTCCCAAAGTATGACCTTCCTGGACTATTCTTCTCTTGGGTAGCTAGCCCTCAAATAATATTAGTCCCCGACTACTCTTATCTTGAATGCCCTATCACATTCTCAAAGAGTATCGAATGCTATATGATTACCCATTCCTCCATCATTTCTTCCCAAGACCAGAATGATGTTTCTATCTCTCCCTCCCAAGGAGGACCTTATTCCACAAGGGAATGTACTCATTCTTATACAAATAATGTACCTAAGCTCATCCTTAGGAATTACCAAGTTTCTTCCAAGTAAGAAACTTACCATCAGGTTCCCTCTTAATCAAGGACCTCCAGTAGCAATGGTGAGACACCCAGCTGCTCATGAATAATTCCTGTTCTCGATGTCATGGATTTCGATATTGAGGAATCTCCAACTTTTAGCTTCATAGGGCATAAATCATCCATCACTTCCATCCTGAGTCATGTCAGCTGTCAAAAAGTGATTCAATAGTATTTCTCATCTGGTCCATTGTTATGCCATGTTGTTTTCCTTTGAATCATTTCCAAGGATAATATATCCTTTCTCATGATTGGCATCCCTGCACAAAATTACCCAGATAAACATATACATATTAAATTTTAGAACAAAAGTTACCTTAGTGATGATCTTTCACCATGACATCTTCCTATAGGTATCGACATTCTTCATACAGATTGACACATCTCGTAAGGATATGTTTTGTCAAGAGTCTTCTTATTTACTAGACTTCTGTCAGAGTCTACATATCCTCCCAGGAGATCTCCTAGTCACATCTTCTTGTCTTTCGAATGATAGCAGCCTTTTGATATGGTTGCATGTCATGATCTCTTCCTCTCTGCACATTTTTTATTCCCGGGAACTTATAACCTTTCTGGTTATTAGTTCATATACAACCACCTCATATTCCATGAGGAAATATTATGTTGATTTCATCTATCTGTGCAATGAGAGATACTCCTCCATAGATCATAATTTTAAATACATAAGTTCATTACCTTCAACCATATAACATGACATCACAACATCCAATGTCATCATATAAATATATACATAACTCATACCTTTTTCCCTTGAGTCATCTTGTAGCAATTTTTAGGAATGAATAGCTTCATTCCCTTGGCTTGTTTCATCAATATGTCATCACATCCTAGAAGTATGTTTCTATGATGACCCTTGCTCTTGATGAATACTTTATTAAAGTTTGTCAAAGACGTTTTTCCCAGAGATGATTCATTAGGAGCTCTTTCCATTCTTAGATCAGAATGCTACATTGCTTCCTATCATACAACCAATAGAAGTCAATTCCTTATTCATAAGTTTGTGTGATTTTCCTTGAATCTTATTTTCTTTCTCCTATTGAGATTGTCCCTTTAGGACCAACTTTCTTGTAGTGTCCACAAGTCCTCCACTTTTCCTAAAATTTCTTTTTCCTTCTGTAACTGTTGATTCTTTTATCCTTCAACACTTTTGCCCCTGATTGTCTTTATCAATCTAGCATGGAGACCACAAGTTGAGTGAGGTAATTTTATTGTCTATTTGTTACGCTGTCCATATTATCATCTTTTCCAAATCACACAGTTGAGATCTTGTGAGGATATCTCTTCATTCTTTGATACCTCAATTTTGTGTAAATTTGGTCTAAGTGACATAACCTTATTTATTGCATAGAATAGCTCTTTCAGCTTATCTTGTATTCTCTTGATGTCTCCAATCCTTCATAAGATTTTCATGACTTTACTTCCTTCAAGGATTGTGACTATCTTCCTCATGCAAGGATTATTGGTAACCCAACCAGCTTATAGATCTCCCTGCAAAAATAAAGTCATGTTACCAAAATTGATTATAGAATAAAAGGTACTTACTTGACAAGTGAAGAGTCTTCAACTTAATTTCTTCAATGGTTGTTGACAAAAGATGTATTAGTGCTCTCCTTTTGGATGATATTCTTCCTGATAAAGAAGTGGTTCTTGTTTCGATGAGAGGAAGCTTGTATTATAACCTTTGAAGATTATGACAATGCCTTTAGCCTCTTAGTTTTCAAGTCTTCAAGTTACTTTGACTTTCCTCTGGAGGTAGCCTTCGTCAATGTAGATCCACCTATACCTTATGGTACCGAGTCACCACTTTAATACAAATATTATCATATTACTAAGTATAACTTCATTGAGTTATTATGTTACTGTAATTTATGTTGTAAGACAAAAAAACTACGCTGGAAAATATTTGCTGTGATATAGTGTCGAAACACTGAGGAGTTGTCACTGTGAGATTGCTTGAGATTACAGTGTTTGCATTATGTAGCACTTGTAGCATGCCAAAAAAACATACTATAATTGTCTGCTCAACTTAGTGTTCCTAAATTGATGTCATAAATTGTAAACTAGGGTTAGTAAACTGTTGAAGTGAAGTGCACTATATGTGCCTAGGTATATGCTTCCTACTTTGTTGTGTTTAGTGTTTTTCTAGTGTTTTTGGTTTTGTGTTTTTATGCTAAGAGAAAAAGAACTAAGTTGTTGGAAAAGAGAAGTTATTGGTCACACTAAAATAGAGCAAAATATATTCTAAAATATGTATGGCACCTAAGAACAGAAAATGCTAATTCACAGATTGCAAAACTTGACAAGAAAAAAATAACTCATAACATGAACTCAATAACTCATAACATGAACTCAGTCCAATTCATTTCATTAGAAGTATCTTGGAACAACTTGAGAAAAGGATAAGTTTAATGCAATGAGGTTCTTCTAAGTAAACAACAACTTACAATATCACAGAGAAAATCTCATCCATGGTTAGAAATTTGTTGGAACACATTTGGAAAAGATTATCTGCAACATAGTAAGGAAACCTACTCTAAATTAACTTATGACACTAAAATTAATCCATTCTGCAACTCAAAATGTCACTAGCCTCATTCAAGGGTTAGAAATCTTTTGGAATAGTTTTGGAAAAAGGCAAGTTTGTAGAATTATGAGAAATTGCAGAACAGTCAAGACTTCAAAATGACATTACCAATTCTTGTTCCTAGATAATGATGTATTAGCAGAGATTAAGAACAAGAGAAGTTTGTAAATAATGAAGGCCTTTAATTCTAGTGTAACAGAACTAGAATACAACTAGCTAATAAAACTTAAAATACATTATACAAATCCGAACTAATATGCAATTAACTTCCGAAATACTACAGCTGAACTATAATGAAATTAATCTCTGAAATACTACAGTTCTATCTCTTTCAATGTTAGTGATATTTTGGAACAGTTCATAAGAATAATACTGGCTGTAACATTCGATGTAAGTGAGCATAAAACATAAAGTTTAGAAAACTGCCTAAATTAGGAATGAAACAGAGCTAAAGTTACTTATCTAAACAATATGCACATAGCCTCTCGAGCAGTAGGGGCCCTCTACCACCAGATTAACACACAAATCTCCTCAAGATTGCTTCAGATCATGTATTAAAGTTTTTATTCTTTCATTAAAGGAAAACACTACCAAAAAACAAAGTATTACGGTCTTGGACAACTTAACAATAAAACATCAACTAACTAACTGTCTATCAGTTTCCCAAGTTATTCTTATAAGAGAAATACATAAATGCCCTGGAGAAGAAATAGGGATAAGTGTATTTTTCAATTTAAATAAAATTATAACTCTTGTGGAGGCCTCGTACTTTGCTGAAGACATCTGTAGAGTCCCTGTCCTGGTAGGAATCTACTTCTTAGTTTGGGTTTCCTCCACGTGCATAACCACTTGCATATTTTTGCTTAGACTTCGTAGAGGGAAATGAATGATGTAGGTGAGTTTTAGAATTCAACCATATGCATTTTCCCTTTAAGTTACACCTGTAACCTGTGTGAACATGAAGATATCTGCGGAATAGGTGACTAGCTACAGAATGGCTGCATTCTGTAGCTAAGTCTAGTAAAAAATTACTACAACAACAAGACCACAAAAGTTTAGTAAGTCATTTATTGTATGCATTCTTAAAGTGACTTTAATCAATCCTATTGATCTTTTAAGCCTATAACTGATAAAGGACAAAGGAAATGAAGTGAAATTTGGTGAAAGAAAAGGACATATTTGGGCCTCAACAATAATACCACCGAGCCATACAGTTATAACACGAAGTTATATTGTGATCATGACTGCAATCTTAAATGAGCAGCTCGAACTGTAATTTTTTTGAGACTGTGTTCCCTCTAGCTTGAGGTATCGAACTTATTTTAGTGTCTGCATTGTCTTACTGTCATCTCACCCAAAGTTTCCAAGGATGTTTGAGCTCTGTGAACTTGTACCTTGAGCGTCTCTTAAATGCCTTTTCTTTTATTTTAGCACCATAGCTCTGATACCATGTTGAGAATTTGTAGGGCAAGTGATTAACTAAAATTTTCTTCTTGATAATTACTTGTGAGCTTGCTTATGTATTCTCTTATTTCACTTAGTTAATCTTTCATCAAGTCAATTATCAAAGCACTTAGTCAAACATAGAGACAAAATAATTTTATTTTGTAACTTAACATCTTGAAATGTAGTTAGGAAGGTAAATATTTCATTTACCTTCTTCACTTTCTACCACCTTTAGATAATTTAAACTCAGAGATGTTATTACTATACCATTCATGCACCTTCAGTCATCGTGTACCTTCATTCATCTCGTACCTTCAGTCATCGTACCTTCCACAAATTATACTTCAATCTGTATTGAACTTGTCCTTATATCCGTAACTTTTAGATGTTATATAACCTCAGACAGATCCGCAATTCTGTTCACCAAATGAGCCGCAATATATACATATATATATAGGAGACAAATCAACTATTAGGCCGACCATTCATCTTGATACTTAGGCCGCCATTATAACTTCAATTTAGGCCAACTTGAAGTTTATATTCTCTGACTTTTTATGAGGTATTACTTCTCATATATTCAAAGATTGTTTGAAGGTTGTTTCCGCCATATTTTGAGCTTTACTTCCAACACTTTTGGAGGGTTGTTGTGAGCTTATTTATAAGGTCTGGATCCTTCATGACTTTGACACTTAATCCTATACTCAGAAGGCATGAACCTAATAGACATCAAGAAGAATTCTATCTACATAAAATATTTCTCATGAAACCCATGAGACAAAAATACATTTTTATTATCATTGTCTTCTTCTTTTCATAGTCATCATGAAGACCGACCTAGTTACATTTTTCAACAGAGTGTCCATTTCCTTGGGACCTCCCGTTAGAAACATGGAAACTAGGACACTACTGAGAGAGGTGGTGAATCAGTAGTGTGGCTAAATTATACAATTCTTCACAAATTACACTTTTCAATCACTTACAAGTATTCATGGATCAACACCACTACTTAATCATGTAAAAATAACATCATAAACATATAAGAAAAATATACACAATAAACCAATATTTAATTTTTTACATGCTTCAACTTGATTACGCCAATGCCCCATAAGCTACTACTTGTAGGTTTATCAGCTGCTACTGAAAGGAACCTCTATCCCTACTCATCTATCAATATTCATTGAAAGGGACTGCTTCCTCTTCTAATTTATCAGCCTCTGATAAAAGGTACTCTTACCCGTACTTGTTTATTAGTCTCTACTAAAAGGGACTCTTGCCTCTTCCCATTTATCAGTCTCTACAGAAAGGGGATCTTGCCCCTGAACATTTATCAACACCCATTGGAAGGAGATACTACCCCTAATATTCAATCTACCACTTGTCAGCCTTGTTGATCCATCTTTCATCCATTTTCAAACTAGAACCAATAGGCCACTTATGTCATAAACAAATAAATCCTGCTCACAGTAACTGCTCACCAAAGCCACCATACAAACACCTTCAACACTATGCGATTACTGATCAAATACACCTTCATGATCAACTTCAACAATTTCACATTACTAGAAAATTCACCAAACTCTTTGAACCAGCAACATCAACACTAATCATCAATGAACTCTTTATATCTCTAAAACACCTTTCAAATCCCAAGACTGGTATTTGATTCACCCTTGATGCATTCCACTATTATGCATCACGCTGCACCACCAACCTCTAATCCTCACATTCTTCTCTCTTGTAACAATTAAACTTTGTTGCTTGAATTATGCTTATAAAGATCTCTGGACTGATATTTTTGGCTTCAATATTTGGTTAACTTGTTCTTTGATCCACTCCATGGTTAACTTATTTTTTCCTTTGTCGTGTTTAATTTAGTTTTTAATTCTTCTCTTCAAATCTTTAATCTCTTATCTCCAGTTTAAATTCAAACTCTAAGTTTTTCTACTTAATTTTGATATTTTGGATTTTTAACAAAATTTAACGCATACTTTCTATTTCTGGGAAAATATCGAGATTTGTATAAATTATACAAACAATATGTATATCAATGGATTCAATCCGATCATGCAATATTATAGAGAAAGATACTGAATCCTTCTACAATTAATTTTCAGAAATTAAACATGATCACACAATCACACCAAGTAAGAGAAAGAATCAAATCCACAACACATGAAATTTTCTAAGGAAATCAATCTGCTCAAAACCCCTCTATCTGTATTGTATAAAACCGAGGAATCATAAAACAATTACAATGCACTCTTCTCATAAGATTCTGTTGCACTCTACCAACTTCCTCACACTGATCTAGACAAAATCAACCAACACTTAGCCAATTTCCTGCCTCTACTCATCCTGCCTTGCTTGCGTAATTCTAATAACAATTGATCCCTATTAATTATGAAATTCAACCTTCAAAAACCACGCAATATATCATGGGAAATCCTATGGTTATCTAATTGTACACCGATAATTTACTAATAATACAACTGATAGATAACATCGCTTTAACCACTATCTCAACTAGGCCTTCATCAGAACTGACATGCATGCAACTATTAATAGTAAATCATTAGTCACTTGATAGATCACTACATGTAAATTAAATTTTATTTAATTCACTTGACCTCTCACTAGTACAACAATCAGTTACAACTAGTTAGACTAACTTTAACTCACTTAATTGAGTTAACTGATTTCTGATGCATTAAACTAATACACTAACTGCCAATTGGACTCTAAAAACAATAGAATCACTCTACATGCCTCACCAACTACCCTCAACTCGAATTTTACGAGATAAATGAATCTATCACACTCAGTTAATTGTTACAAGTGATTATGAGATAAGATTACAATTTATTGCCCAATTTAATTAAGGGAAAATTAAATTAGACACACATTTCTTCTTGAATTTTCAACAAGATTTTCCATACTGCCAAATGTGTCTCTTAAATTTTCCATGTTGCTATCGGAACTCCAAGTCATTCCTTCCTTCCTGTTTAGTTCCTAATTAAGTTTCCTACTCATTCATGTATTAACCCAAAGGCTCATCTAATCATAACTAGCTAAGAAATATTTGTTGACTCATCCATCCATGCCTAAGCACTTTTCTATAGGCCAAAAGGCCTTTGCAACCCTTCTTAACTTAACATAGAAAGTACTACCAAATTCATTGATTTTTGGCTTTAATATCCTTATGCTTATGACATTGAGCCTCTTATTTGTTTTCTACCATATAACTAGAGGTTGTGAACTCCACCCAAGCCTTGAGGTGCTTAGCTACTTTAAGAGCCTCCATGTCTCATTTTATTTTATAACCTCTACATCCTTGGTTTTCTAATTATTGCATGGAACCCTGTTCGGGCACTTAGCCTATAGTTATCCCTATCATGACGCTTATGTTTATGTGCCCTTTATAAATACATGCGCTCAGGACCTTTAGGATGAGCTTTCTTATGGGTTCCTCTTGGCCTAAATCTCATTTTTTGTAGTTACACCAACCTGTCAATTCCTAGCGTGTCTCGGATACCGCTACCCGATGCTATGTCTCTATGCAATATTAGCAAACTGTCAGGCTCCATCCAATGGGATAACATCATTTTGACGTCACCTTCACCACATGTGGAACAATGATTGGTGACACAGGTCACCCATAAATGGGCCTTTTCGGTGCCCAAAAATTCCAAATATGACTGCCATATGTCCACCATTGATTGACCTATGCTGACGTAACCTATGACCAATTAAATACAGCCACCTGTCCTATCAGATGAGAGAGAAAGTTTTCTCGAGCTATTATTTTTTTGACCATTTTCTTTTTTAAATTATTTTATAAAAAACCACTAGGTTTGACACCACTCCATTATGGTTTGTGGTATTAGGATGTTTGGTATCGAGGTGTACCTCCATCATTGATCTACGTGATTGGTGGTATGGGAAACCACTTCCTGTGGCCTCCAAGCCTAATAATACAATCACTTAAAGTCATGCCAAAATTCCACCACATGTTCAAGCTCCTATCTCCCTTTCCAGGCTCTCCCTTAGCAGGCTGAGCTATCAGAGTGGGGACATGCTGCTCAAATCCTAATTATTTGACTCTCTATTGTCGTGTCATGATGTCCTATCTCCCTACGCTTTATTTTTGAAATCCTTATGGCTTCTCTGGTGCTATACCTCTAGGATACCTCATATGTTGGTGTAATACCACTCCATTCATCTCGGTGCTAATAATATTTGTATGCTATAACCCAAGTGCACTTCTCTTGCACCATTAAAACTGCTTCTCATTGATGTTTTATCTCTCCAATTCAAATGTTTAGTCAATTTAGTGTTCCTAAATTTCTTCCATTAATTATCAACCAGGGATAGTAAACTGATGAAGTGTGTTGCACCATATGTGCTTAAGCAACCTATTTCTTACTTCGTTGTGTTTATGTTTTAATATTGTTTTTGGGGGTTTTGTTCTTTAAGTTCTTAAGATGATTAACCTAGGACTATGAAAATATTTTAAGTTAATCTAATTTGACTCTTAGAAGGAAGAAAATGAAGCATACTTAAGCTAATATAATTTTCATGAAATTAATCCTAAAGCTAAGGATTTAGATTAAGACTTAGTGTTGTGAATCAAACTGTCTATTTAATTGATTAGTTAATCCTAATCCATGGATCTACTCTATCATGCCAAGGCTATAAAACATAAGACAAAGAATGCAAATAAAAGCATCTAAGATGTGTCTAACTTAGTTCAATTATCCAACTTGTAAAGGGTGACCTTCTTTGAAGAAATAACTGAGCAAGCTATTTACATCTATTTTAAAGCACTAAGGAAACTCTGTAAATAACCCAGAAGTTGCATTAAATTTAATCATTCAGCCATCCTTTCTCAATATGTTCAAATAGGTTACTTTGTGGAGTGGTTTTTGTAAAGATTATTGCTACAATCAAATGAGGGTCTTGAGAGTAAAAACATGCAAGAACTAATTAATATTTAACTAGATGTATAACTGACTTATTAGTATCACTAAAATGTGAAGCTATTAACCTTTTAAGGTTTCTTTGGATAAATCAACTATGCCCCTAGTTATTAGCAAGAAAATGGCATAAAATAAATTCAACTACTACACACATGAATACATGTAACCATTAATATAGATTTGGTGTATTGGAAATGATTTTATGAATATTGATTTTTTATAGCAGTTGTCAATTCTACTCTATGTAAATGGAAAGGTAGAATAGTAAACTAAACAACCATGATTTCCAGTGCTTCAATATTTATCTCAATTGGAAAACATAACTTCTATCTTCTTGAAACTTTTTGGAAGACAAGTCCTCAAAGTTGCAATCAATTATTAAAAATTGGAAATGAAGCATAAACAGAAATGACTAAACAGAATGAAAGAAATATGACTAAAAAGCATAATAAAAATATCCTTTAGTAATAGGGGCCCTCTGATGCCAAGTTGGTTGACTCCTTATTTCATCAAAAGTGTAATCAAACCAGCATCTGATAATTGGACTTATTTATTGAAACATAGTTTTGGAAAACAAAGTTTTTACTTGCAAATCTGATCTGTACTAAAAACTTAACTTAACTTCGGTTCTATGGAATCACTATTTAAAGAGGAATTACATAACTAGTTGTGAGCTAAGTTAGCTACAGGTGTCTCTCTTGAATTACAATCTAAATAGGACTATTGGAATCATGATTTGCCCCGAAGAGAAAATTAGGAGTCATATTGTTGTAGGTAACGTTCTTTGACTTGTAACTTTGACCGTCGGTTTAGGCACCTCTGTATGTCGATTTGGATCAAATGAGTAGGATAGAATCCATGTTGGAAGGATTCTAGAAACACCCATGTAGCTTGCTTCCTCATTTGACACCTGGAACTTAGTGACCTATAAGAGTAGCAGTGGAATTCACAATCAACCACAGAACATGCTGCATTCTATAGCTAATTTGCAAAAACTGATCAAAATAGCAAAATCATGAAAATACAATATGATAATCATTTAAATGTATCCTTGAGACAAAACCTTGGCATTATTAATGATTAGGGTTTATGAACTGATGGAAAAGTGGTGAAATTCCATGATAAAAACTATAAAGAAGAGGGTAATCATGAGGCTCAACATACCCCCACTGCAAAATCATTGCATGTCCTCATGCAACTTTGCCAAAATTATGAGTTATTTATTTTACTACATATGCTCGAATACTTTAGCTAAGACATCAAACCTTATTATTCTGTTCCTTTTTTAAGTTAATTTTATCCTTGGCTTTTTCATGAGGAGTTTGAATCTGAGGTTTATGATTTCTCTATTCAACCTTTTGTTCTTCTTCTTCAGTTTCTTATTTTCCTTGTGCTTTTGCCCTAGGTGCAGAGTAGTATCATCTTGCATTTTCTTTTTCAACTTGATTTGTTCCTTCAAGGTCTCATTCTCATTCTTGATGTGCCTGTTCAATGTCTCTAACTCACAATTATCTTGCTTAAGAGTTTCAATTAGAGGTTCTTGTGGATTGACAGGTGTTTCTTGGTTTATTGAGGCACTTCTTTCCAATGACTCCACATAATCATATATTTGTTGTTGAATTGGATCTATACCAGTAGATATTCTACTGGGGCCCTCTTCAAAATGATAAGCAGGAGAATTTTGAGGGTTGTACTCAGAAGAATTAACAATGGGTGATGGAATTGGAGTTTCTTCTTCTATATTTATGAGTTATGTTTCTTTAGACAATTTCCTCTTCATAGTGCCTCAGAGTCTAGAACTCCTTCTTAGTTTTGGAGGACTTTCATTTCTTTCATTTACATCCTCATTCTCTTTATTTTTCTTCCCTTTGGCCTTAATTTTTTTCCTAATTTCTGTCAGTTCCTCAGAAATTATTTTTTCATTATCCTTTAGAGGTGAAATTTTATGTTTGTCTTCAATAATTACACCAGTTTTCTTCCTTTTACTTCTCCTGACATTTTCTTCCTTGGGTGGTGATTCTGGTTGTTCTTGAAAATGATTCCTAACAAGGAAATCTTCCCAATTGTTTCCTATGCTCACTAAATAAAATTCAATCAGCATTTTAACTAATCCATGATGATGCATAGTGGTTTTTATAGATTGGATTCTCTTCTGTACATTCGAAGCCATTCTCCTTAGACCATTGAGCAGAAAGAAAGGTAGGTCGATCTCACCATTTTCTAGAAAATTCATTAATAATCTAATGTGATAAAAATACATAGTTACATACCTTCCTTCACAAGTTATGAATTTTTGCAGAATCAACAGCATATTTCTCCATTTACTTTTCAGAGCAGTACTTGGAATTCCCTTTCTAAAGACTGAAATATCCATACCTGGGTTTTTAAGTATCACCTTCCATGAATCATTGTGAAATTATTTATTCTTGAACCACTCCTCTCCATGCCTCGTAATTTCCATTGCTTCAGCGAAGAATGACTCTGTTATTGTGAATTTAATGTCCCCTATCTCCACCTCAGTTCCATCAAAATATCTGGCAAATGATTTGGTAATTTCTTTATGAAAACCATCAAAATTTTCTATAAAATTCAACCATCCAGCTTGCTATAGTAGCTCTTTAACTTGTGGATATCCCTCCATGTATTTGACCCCCACTAGCTCTGTTCTGACAATCAAACCCATCTTCCTTATTTGTAGAATGTTCTCAACCTTCAAGATTACCTCTGTGTGGTGTGTAAATGAATTGGTTGAGGAGTAGATGGAGATGAACGAGCTGTGGAATTGGTAGAAATAAAATGAGCTATGGATTTGATGGAGGGTTTATGCTGAGCTTTAGGGAATAAGTAAGTTATACGGTCTTGAAGAGACGTGGACAATTAGGTTATGTCATGATCATGACCATTATTCATTAATCAGGGGTTTTTTAATGATGGACCGTTGTGGAACATTATATGAGGGATATGTTCAAGATATATTATTATGAGGATTAATCAATTCGAATGATAGGTTACCAGGGAACATATGATTGTACACATTATACATATTTCATGTTTTAAGTTTTGCTATTAAAACCAATTTCTACACTTTACCTCAGAATTTTACCTTGTTGTTTTTTGTTGCTTGATGTTGTTCCTTAGCTTCTCTTTGTAGCATGGTGTCCTTCAAAAAATAATTTTTTAGTCCCCTTTTTACAATTATCATGTCAATGGCTGTTGAATCAAATTGGCTATAGAATAGGATCATTTTTTCCAAGGATGTATTTTGCTACAGAATATGATGAGTTTCAAAACATACATAGTTACATACCTTCCTTCACAAGTTATGAATTTTTGCAGAATCAGCAGCATATTTCTCCATTTACTTTTCAGAGCAGTACTTGGAATTCCCTTTCTAAAGACTGAAATATCCATACCTGGGTTTTTAAGTATCACCTTCCATGACTCATTGTGAAATTATTTATTCTTGAACCACTGCTCTCCATGCCTCGTAAGTTCCGTTGCTTCAGCCAAGAATGACTCTTTTATTGTGAATTTAATGTCCCCTATCTCCACCTCAGTTCCATCAAAAGATCTGGCAAAATATTTGGTAATTTCTTTATGAAAACCATCAAACTTTTCTATAAAATTCAACCATCCAGCTTGCTGTAGTAGCTCTTTAACTTGTGGATATCCCTCCATGTATTTGACCCCCACTGGCTCTGTTCTGACAATCAAACCCATCTTCCTTATTTTCAGAATGCTCTCAACCTTCAAGATTACCTCTGTGTGGTGTGTAAATGAATTGGCTGAGGAGTATATGGAGATGAACGAGCTGTGGAATTGGTAGAAATAAAATGAGCTATGGATTTGATGGGGGGTTTATGCTGAGCTTTAGGGAATAAGTAAGTGATATGGTCTTGAAGAGACGTGGAAAATTAGTTTATGTCATGATCATGACCATTATTCATTAATCAGGGGTTTTTTAATGATGGACCGTTGTGGAACATTATATGAGGGATATGGTCAAGATATATTATGATGAGGATTAATCAATTCGAATGATAGGTTACCAGGGAACATATGATTGTACACATTATACATATTTCATGTCTTAATTTTTTCTATTAAAACCAATTTCTACACTCTACCTCAGAATTTTACCTTGTTGTTTGTTGTTGCTTGATGTTGTTCCTTAGCTTCTCTTTGTAGCATGGTGTCCTTCAAAAAATAATTTTTTAGTCCCCTTTTTACAATTATCATGTCAATGGCTACTGAATCAAATTGGCTGCAGAATAGGATCATTTTTTCCAAGGATGTATTCTCCTATAGAATATGATGAGTTGCAAAACAAAGTATATCTATGTATATATATATATTTCCTTTTTTCATATGAATGGAATGAGAATGATATGGATATGAAAAATAAAATGAGATGAAGGTGGAATGTAATGAAATGACAGTGGAGTGAGATGAACAAAACTAAGTTTGCAGATTATGGACTGCAACTATGAAGTGTAGTTTTCACTACTTTATTACAGAAAGGAAAATGGAAAATATAGAGTGTTAGAGATATTTGATTTTCACCTTGTATTTTCTGTATAAGTGTGCCAATCATTGATTGGTTTTCATACTAATACATTTTTATTTTTTATTTTTATTTTTATTATTATTATTATTATTTTTTTTTTTAATTGATATAGGAAAAATAAAAGCTAAGTTAGTGGAGAAGAAGAAATCTTCTTCAGTAACTCCAATTCAACATTATCTTGAAATTTCTTAACAAACTCTTCTTTTGAAAGTGGTTTATGATATACTTTCAACCTATGACCATTCACAAGAAGAGATACATTTTCTTCATCTATTGTTCTGATCCTTACTACTCCATTATCAAAGATTTTTTCAATCTCATATTGCCCAAGCCAATGAGTCTGAAACTTACCTTTAAAATCCTTGAATTTTGAGTCAAATAAGAGTGCCCAATCCCATTCTTGAAACTTTTTCCCTTTGATGTACTTGTCATGCCATTTAGTCCTTTACTGCTGGACTATACTGGTTCTTTGGACTGCATTTTGTCTAATTTCATCTAATTCATTAAGTTGCTCCAGTCTATGCTTTCATGCCTCTGATAAATCAAGTCCCAATTAGACTGCCATCTTAAAGGTCTGGATTTGGAATTCTATAGGAAATAGGACTTGCTTCCCATAAACAAGTTCATAGGGATTGTGTCCTGTTGTGTTCCTCCATGTAGTTTTATAGGCCCATAAGGCTTCAGGAAGCCTTTTTTCCCAATCTCTTCTATGTAGATGAATAGTCTTAGTGAGAATCCCTTCGATCACCTTATTGGTAGATTCAACTTGACCATTTGCTTGTGGATGGTAAGCAATAGATTTCCTATGTTTGATTTTGTAATCTTCTACCATCTTTTGCACTATCTTTGATGTAATTTGAGCGCCCTGATCTGTAACAATTTCTCTTGGAACAACAAAATGAATGAAGATATCCTCAAAGAGAAAAATAAATATAGAATTTTCATTAGAAAAAGATAATTCTTTAGCCTCTACCCATTTATTGGCATAATCAGTGCATACCAAAATATACCTTTTTTTCTAGATGGAGGATTAATAGGTCCAACAAAATCCAAGGCCCATTTTTCAAAAGGTTTAATAAGTACCTAGGGTTGTAAAGGGATTTCATTTGAAGGAGAAGGTTTCCCTACTCTTTGACAATTGCCACATATTTTGACATATTCTTTAGCATCTTTGAATATGGAAGGCCAAAAATATCCTAAATGAAGGATTTTATAGGCTTTTCCTTTGTCAAAAAAATGTCCACCACAGGGTTCACCATGACATGCCTTAAGAATTTCAGGCATTTCATCTTCTTGAACACATCTTCTGATGATGAGATCAAGACCTATATTATACAATTCATTAGTAATCCTTGAGTATTTTTCACTTATCTAAATGGTTCTTCTTTTTTCTCTAGAATGCATATGTGAAGGTAATTTCATTGTAAATAAGTAATTAGAAATATCTGCAAACCAAGGGGTTCTAGTAGTTACTGCAAAAATATATTCATCAGGGAATTTATCTTCAACTGGAGTATTATCTTTAATATTTTGAATTCTAGATAGGAAATCAGCAACTATGTTTTTTTTCCAGGCCTACCTAGAATAGTGATGTTAAATTCTTGCAAGAGTAATAACCATCTTGTAACTCTATCATTAGTAACATATTTGTTCATTAAATATCTAATTGCAGAGTGATCTGTATGAACAAAGGTCTCATAGCCCGTTATGTAATGTCTAAACTTATTGATAGCATGAACAACAGTTAAGAATTCCTTTTCAGGTACTGTATAATTCAACTATGGGGGAGTTAAATTCTTACTTGTATAATAGATGGCATAAGGGATTAGGTATTTTCGTCTTAACACAGCTTCTAGAGTTGTGTCTAAAGCATCTGTTGATATATGAAAAGGTATTTTCCAGTTAGGCCCTCTTAAGATGGGTGCTTCAGATATTTTTTCTTTTAAGGTTTCAAATGATAACTGGTAGTTTGAATTCCATTTGAATTCACAGTCCTTAGTGAGTAGTTTGAAGAGTGGGGATGCTATTTTGGTGAAATTTTCGATAAATATTATATAATAACCTATGAAACCTAGAAAAATTCTAACATCCTTTTGGCAACTTGGAATTGATAACCTAAAGATGAACTCAACTTTTTATTTATCAACTTTAATTCCTTCTCCTGAGATATGATGTCCCAAAACAATCCCTTTAGTAAAAATCATGAATCATTTCTCATGACTTAGTGAAAGGTTTGCTTCCTTAAATATTTTAAGAACCTTTTCTAAGTTTTCTAAAGCCTCCTCAAATTTATTTCCATAAACTGTAAAATCATCCATATAAACTTCTACACAATCATGTATTAGATCAGAGAATATTCCTAGTACTACCCTTTGGAATGTTGCTGGTGCATTGCATAATAGAAAAGGAAGTACTCGATAGGCATAAGTTCCCCAAGGAATAGTGAATGTGGTTTTATCTTGATCTTCAGGTGCAACCTAAATTTGATTATAACCACTGAAACCATCCAAGAATGAGAAATATTTATTGCCTGCTAATGTATCTAAGACTTGATCTATAAAAGGTAAAGGAAAATGATCTTTAAGAGTAGATTTATTCAATTCTCGATAATCAATGCATACCCTCAATTTACGATTTTTCTTGGGTACAATCACCAAGGGAGACACCCACCGACTGTCTGAAATTGGATAGATGAAGTTTACATTTAACAATTTCTAGAGTTCTTCTTTCACAATTTCCCTAAGATTTGCATTCATCCTTATTTGGGGTTGTCTAATAGGTTTTTAATTTTCTTCAATGTAGATATGATGTATACAAGTCTTTGGACTAATCCCTTTCATGTCAGTGTACTCACATGCATATGCAGATGAATGTTGTTGCAATGTTTTGATTAGCTTTTCTTGTTGTAATTTTTCCAAGTTTCTGTTTGTATCTTTTCCTTGGAAATATTTCGATTGTAGAACTACCAAATTATTCCATACAGTAAATAGACATCTGCCTAGATGACAAGGACTCAATATTAGATCTTTCTTGAAATTGATCATGTTCATACTCTGGAAATGACTCAGAATTTTCTATTGCATTTAGGATTTGACTATCTTCACTAATATTTGAAATAGTGAAGAGAGGTTATATGTCTTCTTCATCATCAATCCATTTCTTGTCATCTATTTATGTGATTTTTCTTGCTGGAGGATACAAAGTGAATTTCTTAATTGAATTACCATCAGAAATATACATGTCACCAGATCTACAGCTAATGAAAGCATCAACTGTAGCCAACCAAGGTCTTCCTAATATGAGTGGATGTCCTCCTAGATTTTTCTTAGGGGTTAAGATCATAAAATCAACAGGATATTCCCAAGAATCTAGAGATACTGAAATATCTTCCAACACACCATTTGGTTTGATTATAGATCTATCTGCTAACTGCAGTAATGTAGGTGTATAAAGAAGATTAGGAAGCTTGATTTGTTTCGTGGTATGTTTTCTCATCATGTTTATTTCTGCTCCTAAATCAATCAATGTGTTTGGAATTTCAATTCCATTGATATATGTTTTGACTACTGGACTTTCGAGATCTAAATATTTTTAATTGCAATTTTTCCCGTCATGATGTCTGCTATTTTTCCTACTAGCTGGATTTTTTTGATTTCTCTAATTTTTCTTCCTGGTTTCTTCATACTCAACTCTTTTATTGTTTTTGCTAGGAATGGAATTTCCTTTATGGCTTGTAACAAAGGAATTTTGATGCAAATATTTCTTAATTCATCTAGGAAATCATAATTAGGAACATAATATGTTTTTCTACACCTTTATCAATTTGTAATCTCTCAGGAAAAGGAGGTGCAGAAGTAGGTACCGTTGGTTGCTCTATGACAAGAGTGGAGTTTATTGATTGTTTTTGCTTTTATTTTTCAAATTTTTGGTTTTTAAGAGTTATTTCTTCTTCAAAATTTTTATTGGGATGTAGAGAATCTTCCACAAAATTTTATTGTTCTTGAATAATTATAGAAGGTTTATTCTTTTCTAATATCCTACCAGACCTTAGTTGAACATCATTAAGATCTATAGGAGTAATCATATATGTTGGAATTTTTTTACCTTATATCATATAGGTATTCTGAGGATTTTTATTGTTGGGATTTGGTACTGGTTGGGCAGGTAACTAATTTGGTCTTTAAGGAAATGGAAGTGAGAGTTGTGGATTTTGGTTTTGGGCTGGAGGTTGTTGGTTTTTTTGAAGAATTTGCTGGGGAGGATAATTTGGATATTATGGAGGATATTGATAGTACTGGGAATATCTTCCATATGGATTTTTCATACTTTGAGCCCAAGGTTGAGATTGATATTGAGATTGGGGCCAAGGTTGCTGCCAAGAATTCCAATTTGGTGGGGGCTGAGTATACATTTGGTTGTTCAACCCTTGAGCTTGTGACCCCTGCCATGGTCTTCTAGAGACAAAACAAAGAGGTTCTGTAGGATTTGTTTCTTCTTGGAAAATAGCCTTAAGACCAGGAATTGAGGGAAAACTCTTGGTTTCATGACTTTCAGAACAATTTGCACAGGTTTCTACAATTTTTGCATCAAGAGAACATTATCTCAAAGCATATTTCTTTCTACATTTTAGACAAAAAATATCCAAGGCATCAGTTTCAACTTTCTGCTTGTTTTGTAGCTTGAGGGTGTCTATTTGTTCACTAAGACTCCCTAGAATTTCTGTTTTGAATTCATCAATCATGTTTCCAATTTCTGCCCTACTTACCGTTCCAAATGCAGATTTGTTCACCCTAGCAAGAGCAGGATCTCTTGGTCCTCTCAAAATTTTTGATTTTCCTCTTGAGAGATTAATGCATAGTTCCCCAATATCAGCTAATGGAAGTTGAGATATGTCTCCTTTCCCCATCATACGAAGGATATATATCCATTCCTCTCTAATTGTTTTCAACAAAAGAGCTTTTAGAGTGTCTTGATCTAGATTTTCCATTTTTTCTCTCTTAATGTTATAGTTGAATCTTTCAAGTAGATCCTCCAAATTTTCATCCTATTTTTGCATCATTTTAAACACTTCCTCTTTATTATTAACATGTGTACAATAGTCTAAATACCTTTCTAGGAATTCTCTCTTCATATCATCCCATGACCCAATAGACCTAGTGATTAGACTCATGAACCATTTCAAGGCTGCTCCTTTCAATGTTGAAGGAAAAAATTTGAGATTTTGAGCATCTTGTAGATAGTCATAAGTTTTGCACAAGACCTCAAATTCAAATAAAAATGTCTCATGGTCTTCACTTTTTAACCCATGAAAGTTTGGAAGAACAGAAGGTGAGATATTTTTCATGGTAGCATTTGTCTCTTCATATACTATAGGGAATACAAAAGAAATTTCAATTCCTCTTCTGCCTCTGCCTCCTTCTTCATTTCATCTACCTCTCTCTACATTTCCTCTACCTCTACCTCCCCTAAATAGTAATTTTTCTCCATTAAATATTTCTCCTTCTCCTTCTCCTCCTTCTTCTCCTCTCCCTGCCATGATAGATTCTTTAGAACTGATATAAGGTTCAGTCTGGAGGACAAATATTTCTTATGGTTCTTGTATCAATGGTATGTTGAAGAAATGTTCTTCTAACTCTTCTTCACTAGGGATTCCTAATTACTTAGCTAAAATATATTCCCTTGTAGAAGTGAAAAATGTTACTCCTTTTGTTGGAGTCCCAGGATCTTCTTCCTCTAATATTTCCTCATTGGATGAAGTGGGAGACCCACCTAAATGAATATTTGATCTTAAAACTTCTGGAAGTCTATGACTAGTATAGTATGGGATATGAGTTTGAGATGGAGGTGTACTAATTATTGGTCTAGGTGGAGTGAGTGGTGTTGTAAGGATCAAGATTCTAGCTCTAGCTATAAATCTGCCCCTAGAGTCTCTTTCTCTACGCATATCATTATTTTTTTAGATGTAAGGAACAAGGCTATCTAGTTACACTTCCCCGAAAACTACGCCAAAATGTTTAGTTAATTTAGTGTTTCTAAATTGCTTACATTAATTATCAACTAGGGCTAGTAAACTGATGAAGTGTGTTGCACCATATGTGCTTAAGCAACCTATTTCTTACTTCGTTGTGTTTATGTTTTTATATTGTTTTTGGGGGTTTTGTTCTTTAAGCTCTTAAGACGATTAACCTAGGACTACGAAAATATCTTAAGTTCATCTAATTTGAATCTTATAAGGAAGAAAAGGAAGTATACTTAATCTAATCTAATTTTCATGAAATTAATCATAAAGCTAAGGGTTTAGATTAAGACCTAGTGTTGTGAATCAAATTGTCTATTTAATTGATTAGTTAATCCTAATCCATGGATCTACTCTATCATGCCAAGGCTATAAAACACAAGACAAAGAATGCAAATAAAAGCATCTAAGATGTGTCTAACTTAGTTCAATTATCCAACTTGTAAAGGGTGACCTTCTTTGAAGAAACAATTGAGCAAGCTAATTACATATGTTTTAAAGAACTAAGAAAAATCTGTAAATAACCCAGAAGTTGAATTACATTTAATCATGCAGCCATCCTTTCTCAATATGTTCAGATAGGTTCCTTTGTGGAGTGGTTTTGGAAATATTATTGCTGCAATTAAATGAGGTTATTGAGAGTAAAAACGTGCAAGAAATAATTAAGATTTAACTAGATGTATAACTGACTTATCAGTATCACTCAAATGTGAAGTTATTAACCTCTTGAGGTGTCTTTGGATAAACCAACTATGCCCCTAGTTATTAGCAAGAAAATGACAGAAAATAAATTCAACTACTGCACACATGAAGACATGTGACCATTATTATAGATTTGGTGTATTGGAAATGATTTTATGAATATTGATTTGTTACAAAAGTTGTTAATTCTACTCTATGTAAATGGAAAGGAAGAATAGTAAACTAAACAACCATGATTTCCAGCACTTCAATATTTATCTCAACTGGAAAACATAACTTCTATCTTCTTGAAACGTTTTGGAAGACAAGTCCTCACAGTTGCAATCTATTATTAAAAAATGGAAATGAAGCATAAAAAAAAATGACTAAATAGAATGAAAGAAATATGACTAAAAAGAATAATAAAAACCTCCTTTAGCAATAGGGGCCTTCTACTGGAAAGTTGGTTAAATCCTTAGTTCATCAAAAGTGTAATCAAACTAGCATCTGATAATTGGAGTTCTTTATTGAAACAAAGTTTTGGAAAACAAATTTTTTACTTGCAAATCTGAACTGTACTAAAAAATTAACTTAAATTCGGTTCTATGGTGTTAGACTCCTATACCAATAGGTGTCATTTTTCATGATTGTCTTGATTGAACTACGGAATATGTTCAAACCTTTTTCTTGGTGCAAAGGTGTTCCATATTCTTTTAAAATTTAAAAAAATCAAAAAATTTAAAAAATGTAAAGAGGGTATACCCTAAAAGAAAAATCAAAGGGTAAGAAAAATAAATTGGTCAAAAAAGTGAAAGAAATGAACCCTAAACAAAAATAGAACAAGGAAAGTGTGCAAATCCAAATGCCACTACTATCTCATTTTTTGTAAATAAGTAATTGTGTGCAGCTTGTCAAACTTTTGCCACAATTTATGAAGAGTCAAATTGTTTAAACTTGACTCATTCATGTTTCAATTTCATGTTGTAGAATAGAGAATAAATATCTAGCCAAACAGTTTAATCTTGGCAGATAAGTAGATAGGTAGAGTTAATAAAAGGTGCTCAACAGTTTAATCTGAGCCCTTGGATGTAATAAGGGTAGAATTAGATATATTGGCCATGTAAAAAGAGAAAGATTGATAAGGGTTTGCAAGTCTAAATGCACCCTAATAAAGGAGAAAAATGGTAGTGTAAAGTAGATAGAGTAGGTAGATGGTGTTGCAAAGTTTCATGTGATGAATGATAGTGCCAAATGTGTTTAATCCTTTACTTTCATCACAAGTACTGAAGCAAGAAATGCACTGGAAAATTCACAGAAAACAAAGTCAAAATCATTAACTTCCCGCATCACTTTCTCCCTAATATTTTTACTAATTTCCCCAAAGTGCTAAGGTATTTGGAGATTAAAGGGGCTCAAGGCATTTCCTTGACTTTTGGAGGGACCGGACCCTCGGCCTAATGATCAAAAAGACCTAAGTACTTGAGATTATTTGTCATTATAATCATTCACTTTTAAAATCATGTAAATTTCCACAATAATCCCTCAAAATCACTTGCTATTCTATATTGAAGTGTTGAAATTAAGATGATGTGATTTACTTCAGAAATCTTCGCTTTCTTAGTTATAGTTAGGTATTTTGAGTTTACCTTATCCTTTGTCACATTAACTTCTAATTTATTTATTAAATCCCTAGTGAAAAAACCTTTCCCTATATGTATAACTCCTTCTAAATAAATATCCCAAAAACCCATCTTATTATAAAATTTTAACCAAAGTATTTATTTTCCAGTTATTCATAAAAAACCCACATTATGTGCCCTTTGGTTAAAGTATATCATTATCTAATATCCCCGCCCCTATGATAAGTTAAACACATTGGTTGATTTATCATATAATGAAAACATATATGAAAAACTTTGAAACATATATTTTATATGTTTAAATAATATAAATCCCGAGTTTAATTAAAACTAAACTTCGGAAATAATCCCATTTTCCCCCATACCCGACGCCCTAACTTGAGTTAAAAATCCTGCTATATATTCCATTCCCCAACCTTAATTCGAGTTAAAAAACCAAAGTTCTGTTACGACCCCGACCCTTTATAACCATGGGATTAATTAATTACTTGGATTAATTAATAACCGATATCTCCACCAATCAGACACCGTCCGGAATGATTAATTAACCACTAATTATGTCGGGCCCGCGCGTTAACTCCCCTGCCATCTCCCCGTCCTGTCATCCGTCCGATCTCCTGCTACGAGATCTACGGCCAGCATTCATTCCGCTAGCCTTCCAACATCCGAACGATAACCCGCGGGGGCACGGTGGTTTTGGAATAGTCCACCGGCCACGTGTTGACTTCTAAATGGAATCGCTGCCTCCTCGTTTAAAACTGCCATTTCCCATAAGCGGTGCGGAAATTACCGCTTACCGCCCGACCCCTGCCACATGTCATCCCGTACCTCGATGACGTCATTCCTCGATAAAATAAAAATCCCTTTTGACTTTGTAAATAAAACAAATTTCGTGTTTTTTTTGTCATTTTCATTGTTGAAAGCGACTGCACCTTCCACTGCGAAATTCAAAATTTCACTGAAAATTACTGTTCTATCCAATTTCGCTCGAGAATTTCGCCAGACCAGTGTTCAAGCATCTTCTTGCCACCACTTGATGCCTGTTAAATCCCAGTTTGCCTCCGAAAACAGGTATTTATTCTGTTTCACTCCGAACTTTAAAAGAAACTCTGTGTTCCTTGTTTTTCCACTGGATCAGTGTTAAAATCTTATCGCTAAGATCATTCCCTGATTTTTAAAACTGTGAATTGTTCCCCCAAACCTGCAACTGTGCCAATTTCCCTCATTAAAACTAAAATCATGTCATTTCTGTGAAGAAAACCCAGAAACTTCCATTTTGAATACACAAGAACCAAAATGGAAGCTCCGATAGCCCTGAATGTAACCCCATTGAATGCCCCTCACAGAGAGTTAGAATACTTACCCTTAGTGGATAAAGATTTTCAAATTAAAGACTTAGTGTTTGATGAAAGCCCCTTTCGAAGCTATTGTCGCTGCAGAGACGATTATTTGAAGGGATTGGATGTTATTGGATTGTGGGAATCCAATTTCCTGAGATATCTCATCCCCTCAATCCGTATTTTCCCAGAAATTATCCACTACTGCCATTCTAACTATGATCCAACTCAAAGAGCAGTGATGTCCCCTGACCAGAGTGTTCTTTTCCCTATTACTCCTCAAGCTATCAATACAATGTTACATTTTGAACCTGATCAAGAGCTAACTCCCTTGTCTATGGAAGAACTGCTTGAAAAGTCCACCCAATTGACCCCAGAAAAATTGAAATGCATTTGCCAGACTTTTATGTTGCCTGAACATCAACCTAAGGGGCCACCTCCATATGGTTTTGCTTACTTTAATAATTTAGGCAGACTCGTCCTAAATATGATATCCTTTATCATGGGTTTCAATACAAGTGAATATGTTGATGAAATCACCCTGGTATTGTTGTCTATCTTTACTCTTGGGCAACCTCCTACAGTAAAATATGACTTTGCCTCTTTTATTGACAATAAAATCCATGACCAGTTCATGAAGCTAGATAATGAGAAAGTGTTTAAATATTCCTCAGTCATTTACCATCTCATCATCTATTATCAATCAGAAAAGCTCCCTTTCCCTGTTAAAAAGCTTGATGCAAAGAGAAACCCCAGATCTGTGATATTTTGGTCTGCCATAACTCACTCTTCCTATAATTCTCCCTATTCCTATGCTGAGATCATTGATCTTTTTGTATACCCTGCAACTACCTTGTTGACTGGAATTCCCCCTCCAAGGCTCAGTAATGAGATTAAGAAGACTTTGCAGCTTTCCAGGACATATAAAGTTGGGGACTGGTATTTATACCAAAATCATTGAGTCATCAGAATATATGGATGTGAATTGCATCCATTCAAGTTGCCAAAATATGTGCCCATGAGACTTTTTTCCTTGGAATATTTTAGGCAAATGAATAATTCTGATATGATTCATTTTTGTAGTGTGAAAAAGAAAGCCCAACTCAGGATCAAAAGTCAATTAATACCTTCATATGCAACTCTAGGGATGCTGAGCGAGAAGCAGAAGATATACTACAAAACCATTGCAAGTTCCAAAGAAGTTTCCATTGGATTCCTTATGATCCATTTGGTTTTATCTGTGATAAAAGAATGAAGAACAAATCATCCCCATACTTTCACAACAGGATTCCTGAAATAGAACAATATGCTAATCAAGATGAATGGGTGGAAGGAACACTAGTTGAGGAAGATAGTGAAGAAGACAAAATGAACAAAATTATGAAATACTTTGAGAAAAAATTTGACTTAGAATCTTTTGGGCAAGTGCAGGTACAACATATTGGCACTTCTTCAGCAGGAAATCTCCAAAAGGGATTACAGGAAATCAGTTCACCAATTGCAATTGAATCTAAAGGAAAAGGCAAAGAACCTGAGGTACAGGTCATTGAAACTTTCATTATGTCAGAAAAGCCTCAAACCTCTAAAGCACCAAATCAAACACAGGTTTCCCCTGTTCAAGTTAATCATCCTGAGGTTTCAGAATTACAGACTCCATCTAATATGGGAAAAGGCAAGAAAAGGCAGGTTCCAGATCCTACTCCTCCCAGAGAATCTTCAGAGCTACATCAAGCTAAAAAGCAGAAACCCGATCCACTTCCAGAAGTGGAAATTATTGACGAAATAATTGATGATGAAAGAGAAGACAGTCAACTAACTGGCACAGTTAGTGAAACACACATAGGCCACAAAGGAAAAGCATTGCAAAAGTAGTTGAGTACTGAAGTATCTTCTTTTAAGCCACCAAAAACAGATACAGGTGATATCAAGAGAACTTTCATTAATATAAAAGCAAAGAATGATCCATTGAGAATGAAGGTATATGATCAGTATCTAAAAATGGCCCCACAAAATCAGGAAAGACTGATGTTAGCATTCGACATTCAACAAGGAAAAATGATGATGAGCCATTTTAAATCCAAGGTGCCCAAACCCATGACAGCAGCTGATTATATTAGGACCAATTTTGAGGTCTTGGCAAAAGACATTCATCCCCTAGACCAGATAGAGTTGCATAAACAAACTGGAGAAATGGTATATTCCACTCTTACTGATAAGGCCATGTCAGCCCTTAGGCTACAAGATTCTTTAAATAATACAAGCACCCAGTTGCAAATTGAGAAGGCCTCTTCTCAGGCAAAAGATAACAGAATAAAGTCTCTAGAAGACATAATCATCAGTTTGGGTCACAATCCCAAAGATATCAAAAGCATTGAGGCACTAATTAAAAATAAAGATGATGATATAGCTGCACTGAGAAGGCAGCTGAAATTTCCAGCCTCAAGACATCCCCAGACCCAAGAAGTTTTGAAGGAAAATTCACAGGAAGAGATAATGGAGTTGCTCTTAAAAATGACTGAGCAACTGAGTGAAACAGAGAAAGAATTGGAACAAGCTTTACAAGAAAAGGAAGCTATCATGCAGGCATCCATCACAGAAGCTACTACAACTACAGGTACCACAATAACAGATCAACAAATAGAATCAGCACAGGTAGACACTTCTGGTTTAAGTTCTGATGAATTGGTAAAACAAATGGAAAGTTTAAAACTCAGGGTCACAGAACTTAAAACCACAAAATTATAGTTAGAAAACTTGGAGAAGAAATATGATATATCCAAAAGGACTGTTGCTGATAATACCAGGGAAATTAAAAGATTGGAAAAATTGGTTAAGGCTTTAGAAAAAGATCTTTCATTAGAAAAGCCTTTGAGAGAAATGAACGAAATTCTTTGGGATAATATAATTGAAACAATAAAAAGTATTTGGTATTTTGTTCAAACAATTTTTGAAAAAAATGACTTGATCAAAGTAGCTCAGGAAGAGATAGACAAAACAAGAAATGAATTAAAGGGCAAACCTGAGCAAGCCAATCAACTTATATAGTTTTTGAACACCCGGACTAAGCATCAGCTAGCAGAGTTAGGAATTGATGACAGGACAGGCACTATTTTAGAAATAAAAAGAGTTTTTACCAAAAGAACTCTTATGAATAATTTGGAAAGGAAATGCTCAGATGTTCTGGAAGAAATTAATGCTTTCAAAGGAAAATTTCAGGTTCTATTAGACAATGGGTTACCCAGTCCTATGCTCGCAGAGGACAAGATAATGGACCTGGAAACCTATGTTACTAAAATAGACATACATGCTCATAACACAACTGTTATTTCTATCAGTTTGTCACAAGCAACATTGCCAACAGGAAGGAATCTCTACGACAGGGTGAAGAATTTGTTTCATCTCGAGCATGAAATAAAGTATTTATTCCCTAGCCAGCCCACTTTTTACAGATACACAGAGGCCGATGAGACATTGAGAAAAATTAAAAGAACCATAATAGCAGAAGATCAATGGTGGGAAGACTTATTGGAAATTTTGTAAAATTTATCTTCAGGCAGAGAAATTTGTCTTTTACCATCATGTGAAGGATAAATAGTAAGCATAGGTTAAAGAGTATCAGTTGAACAGGTTAAAGAGTATCCATAAAAACAAAGAGTATCAGAAAAGAAAAGGAATTACTCAAAGGGACATCATCGAGCCCTATTATAGCACCTGCCTCCAGCACATCCGCAAAATGAGGAAACAACACACCAGCAGTTACATTTTATTCTATCTACGAGACCATCTTTCTCCTTTTTTATTGTAACTTATTTATTAGTCACCCTAAATTAAGGGCTAGGTTAGTGTGAGATATTTTCAATCATTTTTTGTATAAATAAACCCTCAAAGAGAGTATTGAGGGTGGATTCTACGATTTTGCTATGACATTGATGTTTTTGGAATAAAAGTGTTTTGGAGAAATTTATTTGTGGCTTACTAGATGACAATTTGAAGCTCAAGACTTTTTGTAGGATTCATGTGTCATAATGCAGTTCAATAAGTCTTTCTATCCTATGTTTTAAGTTTTATATCTGTCTATAATATCATTGTGTCCATTTCCGAATACTTTACATAAAAGAATAGCTCAGAATTTACTTAATTGTACTCTGAGTTCAGTTGTGATTATTCTAAATGTTTTCCTCTAAATTAGTTATAAGCAACGAATTCTTAATTGCTCTTGCTTCGCTAATTTAAACATTTTGGTTACTATAGTAAAGAATTCTTCACTGCTCTTTATTTGTAATCATTTCATTTCTTTCTTTTGAACATGGTGAAAGATTCTTAACTGCCTTTCACCCCTTCAAACCCATTCCATCCACTTTAAATTTTAAGGATTGTTCTCTGTTTGGCTATCTTGCCCTGCAAAGCCATCTTGTGTGTAGAATAGTAATCCAGTAAAGCCATCCTTTGAATCCATAGCCCAATGGCCTGAAAATATTCAACCTTGCCCTTAGTTGGCGAATTCCACCATTTTCAAACAAACTCTTGGACTTATAACTATCCTAAAACTTTCTAAGAACAAAGATAAATTATAAAGAGAGAGCCCTCTCTGGATGCAGATTGGCTAGATTCTGCATCTGAAGGTTGGTTTGTGGTTACCTCGGGTATACTTTCCTTTTCCACAACTTCAAGGAAAACCTGAGTGATAACATATGGAACCACTATTTAAAGAGGAATTACATAACTAATTGTGAGCTAAGTTAGCTACAAGTGTCTGTCCTGAATTACAATCAAAATAGGACTATTTGACTCATGATTTTCCTCAAAGAGAAAATCAGGATTCCTATTGCTGTAGGTAATGTTCATTGACTTGTAACTTTGACCGTAGGTTTAGGCACCTCCATATGTCAATTTGGATTGAATGAGTAGGATATAATCCATGTTGGAATGATTATAGAAACACCCATGTAGCTTGCTTCCTCATCTGACACCTAGAACTTAGTGAAACATAAGAGTAGTTGTGGAACGCACAGTCAACTGTAGAACAGGTTGCATTCTGTAGCTAATTTGCAAAAACTTATCAAAATAGAAAAATCATGAAAATACAATATGGAAATCATTTAAATGTATCCTTGAGACAAAACCTTGGCATTATTACTGATTAGGGTTTATGAATTGAGACAAAACCTTTGCTGCTTTATGCAAAAAATTCTTACACTTGTATCATTCAACATTATTCAAGAAGGAGGAAAAGGAATTATTAATCTTACCATAGCTTCTTCTTGTCCAATTTCTTAGGCTGACACTCATTATATTGTTATTATTGGGAAATTGGTCATATTTTCTTTGAAGGGAAAAGTCTCTCTTTGATTGGTTGTTTGAATTTCTCTCAGAAACTCATGGTTGTGGTTGAAATGGAGCATTTCACATATGTTATTGCACCTTATTTTTCCTTTGTGGACACTTGGAGGAGAAGTGCCTTGCATTATTAAAATAAAAACATATAAGGGGATGCATACACTTTATTTTATTTTTGTAATTATTTTGGTCTTCTTATGGTTGCGTTGAATTCTCTACTACAATAGTATTGTTAGGTATATCTTTAACAAGGATGGTGGTCCCCTTCAATATTTTTGTTGAGTAAATTTCACCTCTATCTATTTTCTTGGATCGAGGGGAAAAATGGATGGTCTGAATCTCTTTCAATGATTCAGAATTCTCTAAATGCTTCTGAATATTCAACAACCACTCTTTTGATATTGTATTCTATATTTATAGCTTCACATTGATGGATCTGAGATTATTGATCTCCATAAGGGATAATATGAGCTACCTCTTCAAAGAGATATTTTCTTCAAGATATTCCAACTCAATTGAGGAGCCACCAGATTCACCACTATATTTTATTTCACTCACATAATTTTTTTCCCTTGATGACTCTAGGGATTATTTCGCTGATACACGAAATTTCCCTTCTTTCACTTCACCAGAGGTGGGCCCATTATTTTATTTCCAATGTCAATATTTTCTAGTGCTATCAAGGTTTCTCCTTCTTCACTATAACTAGATGAGAAAATCTCACTTTCACTCATACTTTCAACTGATCAGTTTGAAGATAAAAGTTCTATTATTCTAAAATAAAATAAAATAAAACAAAAAATTACTTGCAAATGGCATCTTCATTGAGTGTCGATCATTAGCTTGGCCTATTGATACATAAGAATCATCATCTAATTCATGATCTTCAAAGCTATTTGAATCTTTGACTACTTTATCCCCTAGCGAAATCCTCTTGACATCACATGCAACTTGCATCTCTACTTCAAATATGGACGGCAATTTGTCCGATATCTCCTTCTCAGCCTTAAAACATATTAATTTTTAATACCTGACTTAGACAACCCTCTCACGATTTCTTCCCTGGCTTGTTTATCAAACTTATATTATATTACTCAGTACTCCATATATAGCCATATATCCAAATTAATAGCTTGCAAGTAGATTATCATCCTTACATTCCATGTTGTATAATTTGAGTCATTAAAAAATGGAACTCCATCTAAGGTAATCCATTCCTCATTCTCGATAATCCTTGATCGTCCTTATAGTTTTTAAATTGATCCTAAAGGGCATTAGATATAATGCCAATTGTTTGAAGCAATGGAAAGAAAGACAATACTGAGAGGGGAGGTGAATTAGTAGTGTGTCCAAATTATACAATTCTTATGGTTCTCAAATTTTTGTGGTTGTCACTAATTGCAGAATTCGAATTATCCACAGTATCATAAAACAATGGTTGACATTTCGAATCCCAATGGGGATCCATCTTTAGGACGAGAAATGAATCAATTACTTTAACAATTATTCATGGATCAACAACACTACTTAGTCATGTAAACATAACATCATAAAAATATAAGCAACATATACATAAGACACCATCATTTAATTTATTACAAGCTTCAACTTGATTACATCAATTCCCCACAAGCTACTACTTGCAGGTTTATCAACTGCTACTGAAAGGGAATTTTCCCCTTGCTCATTTATCACTACTGAAAGGGACTCTTTCCCCTGCTCATTTATCAGTCTCTACTGAAATGGACTCTTGCCCCTACTCATTTTTCAGTCTCTGTTGAAAGGGACTCTTGTCCCTGAACATTTATCAACACCCATTGGAAGGATCTCCTACCCTTGATCTGCAAGCTAGCACTTTCCAACCTTATTGATCCATCTTCCATCCATTTTCAATCTAGAACCAATATTCCACTTATGTCACAAAATAATAAATATTTCTCGTTGCATCTGCTCACCAAAACCACACTAGAAACACCTTCACTACTCTCTGGCTACTGATCAAATACACCATCAAGATCACCTTCAAAAATTTGACATTACTGAACAAATCACCAAAATATTTTCACCAAAAACATCAACATCAATCACCAATGAACTTATTTACATCTCTAAAACACCTTTTAGATACCAAGATTATTCTATGCTACACCCTTGATGCATTCCAACATTATGCATCATGTTGCACCAACAACCTCTAATCCTCAAAATTTTCTCTCTTGCAACCTCTAAACTTTGTTGCTTGAGTTCTTCTTCTAAATATTTATGGACTAATTATTTTTGGCTTCAATCTTTGGTTAACGTGTTCTTTGATATGCTACATAATTTTCTTACTTTTTCCTTTGTCTTGTTCAATTTAGTTTTCTAATTCTTCTCTTTAAAACTTTAATCTTTGATCTCTAGTTTAAATTCAAACTTTGAGTTTTTCTGGTTAATTTTTCTATTTTGTATTTTTAATAGAATTTAACTGGGATTTTTTTATATTTCTGGTGAATCTACAAATTTTCCATACTACCAAATTTGTCTCTTAACTTTCCCATGTCATTATTGGAAATCCAAGTCATTCCTACCTTACTTTTTAGCACCCAATCAAGTTATTGACTCATTAATCCGTTAGCAAAAAGGCTCTGCTAATCATAATGAGTTAACAAACTAGCTCACGAATCATCCATCAATGCCTAAGAATTTTTCTATAGGCCAAAAGGGCTTCACAACCCTTTTTAATTTAACATACAAAAAACTCCCAAATCCATCGATTTTTTCCTTAAGCTCCTTATGCTTATGGAAATCAGCCTCTTATTTTTTTTCCATTATATAACCAAAGGTTGTGACTTTTTTTGAAGCCTTGAGGCACTTAGATGATTTAAGAGCCTACACGACTCAATTTATTTTATAACCTTTCTGCCCTTGGTTCTCTAACTGCTGCTTGGAACCCTATGCAAACGCTTAGCCCATAGCTCTCCCTATCATGGTGTTTTTCTTTATGTTCCATTTATAAAACCTCTTGGATGAGATGTCTTGTGGGATCCTCCAAACCTCAATCTCATTTAGTGTTTCTCTGCCAACCTGTCAATGTCTGATGTGTCTCAGCTTCCGCTGCTTGGCGCTACCTCTCTACACACTATGAGGAAACTATCAGGCTCCATCCAATGGGATGATGCCATTTTGATGTCACCTACACCACATGTCCACCAATTATTGGTGACACATATCACCCAAAAATGGGAATTTTGGGTGCTCGAAAATTCCATATATGAGTACCACGTGTCCACCAGTGATTGACCTATGTTGACGTCATGCTACCACCTTTCCTGTTGGAGGAGAGAGAAAGATTCATTAGAATTTTGGTTTTGCGAACAATTTTTTTTAAAGTATTTTATCAAAAACCATCGGGTTTGACACCACTCCATTATGGTTTGTGTTATTAGGAGCAATGATATCGAGGTGGAACTCCACCATTCATCTGCTCGATTAGAGGTATAGTAAACCACCTCCTATGGCCTCCAATATTGACAAGATTGTTATCTAAAGTGTTTTCGAAATGTAGCCACATGTATCAGCGCATATCTCCCTTTCCAGGCTCACCATCATTGGGTTGAGCTATCAAAGAGGGGACCTCTTGCTCAAGTTTTCATTAGTTGATTCTATATTGTGGTGTCACAATGCCTTGTCTACTTGCACTTTGGCTTTGTAATTCTTAAGGCTTCACCTATGCTATACCTCTAGGCTACCTCTACTAGGATTATGTCATATGATAATGTCATCCCTCTCCATTCATCCTAGCACGAATACTTGTACACCATAACCATACAATTGGGTAGTTTCGTCAGGCTATGATGTTAGGTGAGCTCCTATTGCACCAATAAAACCACTTCTTGTTGTTGTGTTTTCGCTCTAATTAAGCTTGGAACTCCTTTTGGCCACTCTGCTAGGGTTTTCCGATGATTTTGGCACTTATGCCAACTTTGGATACACGCCAAAAGGCTCATCCAAACTCCTTCTAACTCTGTTAACTTTGACTTGGGGTCACCAACTTTGACTGGCTCTATCTCTCAATCCATGAGACCATCTTTAATGTTCCACATATCACTAGAAATGTTTTTATGAGCTCTTTCTATCTATGTGGGTTTCACCTACTTTTGAGATGATCTGCTACTCCAAAAATGGCTCCAAATTCTCTACAGCATTCTCATCCATGATGATATTCTTATGAATTATCATTTTCCATGCCTTTTTTTCCACATTTTCCATTTAGTTTTCTTTTTCCTTTTCCAATAATTAAAACACCATTTATAGTTCCTTGTGATTACCATGCTTGCCTTTTCCAATCATTGTCATTTCAATTGCTTTTACCTTTTCATTTTCCATCAATGACAACATATTTCCAAAATTTTCCCCCTTTGGCATTGATGGAAGCACCAAGATCAAACAACACATCATTACCAATGATAATTACTTCTCTTTGTTCTTTGCAAATGATCATTTACCATCCAGTGTTTGATCAACAATACTTCTCCCCCTTCGACATAAATGAAAAAGATACTAACATGCTCCCTTTTACAAAAATTTGCCTATGTCTTATGATCCCGTGGACCTATCAACTACTTCTTCCTAAGATAAAAAATTAAGATACCTATGATCTCATCTAAGCAGCTTCCTCTCTGTCCTGTCAAGAAGATTGAGTTGAAGGGAAAGGCATATTTAATCTCAATCTCTGCCTTATGTATGTAAGAGGAATCTCTTGCTGAAACAACACATGATTTTTCAACTGAGCCATGAGAAATAATTCCCGTTGGTCTAAGTCTCAACTAGGATTTCATTTATAATGAAACCTACCTAGAAACATACACCTGAATTCTAGCAACAAGAAAAATATTTCCTATGCATGATACTATCAATAGTCGACTGATGAAGAAAAAAGTACAAAACTTTTGAAAAACATAGAGTGACTCTCATCAATTCATGCCTAAAAGACTCACTTGTATTTCACTTGGCATACTTCTAATGGAAAAATACTCACCATGATACATTTGACTTATCAAGAACTATTCATATAAATTAGGACTTTCCTAATAACAGTTGGACTTACAATCTCATATTGGAAACATGAACATAATACTCTGGCAAAGAGTCTAATGACTGACAATACCCTTGATACCGAGTGTTGAACTGATGAAAATTGTTGAATTGATGCTAATGATGGAAATTGTTGTGCACTTGATAACAAAGTGTTCTCATCCTTTGATCAAGCTTCTTTCACCAACAAATGTGATATCTAATACCAATTAACAACATTATAACACCAATTCGTTTTATAGAAAACACCATTTTCCTTTATCTTGCAGCAACCAACGGATAATAATTAATGATACCAACTATAAATGAATAATTTAATACTCAAATATTGACTTGATTATAATACCCTCATGGCCATGCTCCCTATTTCCGTTAGGAATTTGTAAACAATAGTTGCTAAAGATACTTCAACATTAATTAACAAATCATCACCATCTACACATATTCAGACAACTATTTTTTTTGGAAACAACATTAAATCAACCACACTAATTAGTAATCAACATAACATGGCATAATTCCCTTTAACCTTAAGATTAATTCCTTAGCATGTTCCTTTTTTATCCTTGCACCTAACGTTTTTGGCTTCCCTTGACGCCACCCTCTTCGCTTGAATGAAGAGGAACAAGATATCTACTCACCCTAAGTAGATTATCATCATTTTTATTCCACACTTATATATGAGTTGATTTATTATGTTGGTTTTCCCGATTGGGTGACTTGATTCCATTTCCTGAGCATACATACCTCTCTTTCTCTACTTTCTGACTGCATTCCTTTGTATATATTTCAGGACTGATGTTGCTTATTTTAACTGATTGAAGTCTCTTCCTTTTATTGGTTATATAGGAGAGATCAACTATGAGAATTTTAGAGTCTAATATATTAAATATTTTCTAACTATATTCAAAATCAAACATTGTTCAGTGTTTCCTCCACGCACCATTTCATTTTCCTTACATTTTAGCATTGAAATATCTTTTGTGCGGTTCTCTTTGCTTTATCTCATCATAATACATGCCACTTATTGCAACATTATTAAATGAGTTTTTATTTCCCAATATGCATGTGGCTACTTTATGCCCAAAATTATTACACTTGTAGCATTACAAAGCTTCCTCTTGTCCAATTTCTTGGACTGATACTAGTTCTCTTGCTCTTTTTGGGCCACTCGTCATAGTGCCTTTGAGGGGAAAAGGATATTTGTGCTTGTATGTTAAAATTTCTCTCAACAACTCATTGTTATGGCTGAAATGGAGCATTCCACCTATGTTTTTGCACCTCCATTTTCCTTTCTAGACACTTGGAGGAGAAGTTCCCTCCATTATTAAAATAAAAACATATAAGGGGATTCATCCCTTTTATTTGATTTCTAGAAGTATTTTGGTATTCTTGTGGCTACATTAACTTCTCTGCTACAATATTATTGTTAGGTATATATTTAGAAATGTTGGTGTGTCCCTTAAATGTTTCTACTAATTAAAGTTAACATCTATCTATTTTCTTGGTCTGAGGGGAACAATTGCTAGTTTGGAACTCCCTCAATGCTTCATAATTCTATGCATGACTATGAAGATTCAACAACTGCTCTTTTAATATTATATTTTCCATTTCCAGCTTCAGATTGATGGATATGAGATTCTTGATCTCCATAAGGGATAATATGAGATGCCTCTTCAAATAGATATTTTCTTCAAGATCGTCCAACTCAATTGAAGAGCAACTAGATTGACCACTAGTTTTTATTTCACTCTCAAAATTTTGTTCCCTTAATGACTCTCGGGATTGTTATGCTGATATGTGAGATGTAGTTTCTTCCTCTTTACCAAAGGTGGACCTATTTTTTTTTCACCAATGTCCAAATATTCTATTACTATCAAGGTATCTCATTCTTTACTATAAATAGATGAGGAACTCTCACTTTCACCAGTACTTAGGGTTGACCATTTTGAAGATAAATGGTCTATTGTTGTACAATAACAACATAAAATCAACTTTCTTGCAGATTAAATCTTCTTTGGGTGTTTATCATTGACTTGGCCTGTTGATACATAAGACTCATCATCCAATTGATGATATTCAATGCTATTTGAATATTTGACTACTTCATCCTCCACGGAAATCCTCTTGACATCACATGAAACCTTCATGTCTACTTCATAGATGGGATAAGATTTTTCCCATATCTCCTTGGAATTCTTAAAAAATATTACTTTTTCAATACTTGAATTAGAAAACCCTTTCATGATTTCCTTCCTGGCTTGTTTATCAATCTTATCATGTATTACTCCATACTCCAAGGATAGCCATACATCCAAATCAAGATCTTGCAACTAGATTCTCATCCTTACCTTCCAACTTATATAATTTGATTCATTAAAAAATGGAACTCCATTTGAGGTAATCCAGTCCTGGTCCTCCATGATCCTTGATCTTCCTTCTAGTTGTTAAACTGATCTTGAAGGAAATTATCTCTAATACCAATTGTTAGAAGTTCATGCAATATACTTTTCTACCCTATGAAAAGAGGGGGGGGTGAATGTTGTGTTTTCGTCCTGTGAATTAACTTCAGTACATTGAGTCACTTCAACAATTCATGGATCAACAAAAATAATTAATCATGTAAACATAACATCATAAGAATATGAGAAAAATATACACAATAATTCAATCTTTAATTTATTACAAGCTTTGACATGATTACATCAATGCCCCACAATCTACTACTTGTAGGTTTATCAGCTACTACTAAAAGTAACTTCTATGCCTGATTGTTTATCAGTCTTCACTAAAAGAGATTGTTGCCCCTCTTTCCTCTTCTTTTTTATCAATCCCCACTGAAAGGGACTCTTTCCCCTGCTCGTTTATCTGACTCTACTAAAAGAGACTATTTCCCCTGAATATTTATCAACACCCACTAGAAGGAGCTACTACCCTTGATCTGCAAGCTACCACTTGCTAGCATTGTTGATCCATATTTCATATATTTTCAAACTAAAATCAATTTTCTACTTATGTCACAAACAAATAAATATTTCTCACTGAAACTACTCTCCAAAGCCACCATAAAAACACTTTCAACAATCTTTTATTACATATCAAATAAACCATCAAGGTCATCTTCAACAATTTCACATTACTGAACAAAACACCTAACTATTTGCATCAACAACATCGACACAATTCACCAATGAACTTATTTACTTCTCTAAAACACATTTCAGATATCAAGATTGGTCCCTGATTCACCCTTGATGCATTCCACCAGTATGCATCATGTTGCACCAACAACCTCTAATCCTCACATTCCTCTCTCTTGTAACCTTTAAAATTTGATACTCTAATTTTGCCTATAAAGAATTATGTACTAATTTTTTGGCCTCAATCTTTGGTTAACTTGTTCTTTGATCTATTGCACAATTTTTTTTATTTTTTTTCATTTGTCATGTTCAATTAATTTTTCTAATTCTTCTCTTCAAATCCTCAATCTCTGATCTCCAGTTTAAATTCAAACTCTGATTTTTTTTCTTAATTTTTATATTTTGTATTTTTAACAAAATTTAACTGGGACTTTTAATTTCTGATAAATCTCTAGATTTTCCATACTCCCAAATATGTCTCTTAACTTGTCCATGTTGGTATAAAAAATCCGTCATCCCTACCTTCCTTTTTAGCACCCAATTAATTTTTTGACTCATTCATCCATTAGTGCAAAGGATCTTCTTTCATAACATGCTGAAAAAATGGCTTCCGAATCATCCATTCATGCCTAAGAACTTTTCTATAGGGAAAAAAGGCCTTCACGGCCCTTTTTAATTTAACATAGAACATATTTCCAAATCTACCAATTTTGGACTTAATCTCATTATAATTATGGAGCTAAGCCTCTTATCTATTTTCCGCCTTATAACCAGAGGTTGTGAAATTTTCCCAAGTCTTTGAGGAGCTTAGCTACTTTAAGAGCCTTCATGGCTCATTTTATTTTATAACCTCTATGCCCTTGGTTCTCTAACTATTGGATGGAACCTTGTGCAGGCGCTTAGCCCATAGCTCTCCCTATCATGAAGCTATTGTTTATGTGACCTTTATAAAAATTTCAGGCTCCATACCTCTAGAATGAGTTTTTCTGTGGAGACCTCCCAGCCTCAATCTCATTTTTTTCCACTTTTCTGACTTGTCAATGCCTAAAGTCTCCTAGCTCCCACTGTCTATAACTACCTCTATTTTCACTGTTAGTAAACCACTAGGCTCCATACAATGGAATGACATCATTATGATGTCACCTGCACCATGTGTCGACGAATGATTGATGACACATATAACCAAAAAATGGGCCTTTTGGGTGCCCAAAAATGCCAAATATGACTGCCATGTGTCTACCACTGATTGGCCTATGCTGGTGTCACCTGTGACTAATTAAATATAGCCACTTGTCCTATCAGAGGAGAGATAAAGGGTCCCCATACTTTTAATTTTGTGACCATTTTATTTGTCAAATTTTTTTATCAAAAACCATCAAGTTCGACACCACTCCATTATGGTTTTTGGTATTAGGAGTGGTCTCGAGGTGGATATTTTTCATTGATCTACGTGATCGATGGTATAAGAAACCACCTCCCGTGGGCTCCAAGCCTGAAAATACTGTTTTCTAAAGTGGTGTTGAAATGTCGTCACATGTTTCGGTGCCTGTCTCCCTTTCCAGGCTCACCCTCAATGGGATAATCTATCAGAGTGGGGACCTCCCACTAAAATCCTAATTGGTCAGTTTTTTTTCTTTTGTGTCTCAATGCCTTGTCTCCCTGTACTTTAGGTTTGTAAGCCTTAAGACTTTGTCAGCGCTATACGTCCGGTCTATCTACGTCGGGATGAAATCATATGTTGGTGTCATCCTACTCCATTCATCCTAGTGCTAATACTTGTGCACCATAACCATACCATCGGGGTAGCTTCGTAGGGCCAGGATGTAAGGTGGGCTCGTCCTACACCAATAAAATTGCTTCTTGTCACTGTGTTTTCACTCCAAGTCAACCTAAACCTTATTTTTTCTTCTCCGCTAGGGTTTTTTGGAAATTTTGGCACTTATGCCAAATTTTCTATGCGCAAAAATTCTCATCCAAACTCCTAACTCTGCTAATTTTGACTTGGGGTCACCAAATTTGACTATCTCTATCTTTCGATCCACGAGGAAATTTTCAATTTTCCACATATCAATGGAATTATTTTTCCAAGCTCTTTCCCGTATGTGTGGGTTCCACCTACTTCTTAGATGATCTGCTGCTCCAAAATTGGCTCCAAAATATCTACACCATTCTCATCCATGATGAGCTTCTCATGACTGGTCCTTTGCCATGCTTTTCCCTTTCCACCTTTTCCATTGTCATTTATTTTTCCTTTTCCAATAATGATAACACCATTTATATTTCTTTGCAATTTCCATTCTTTCCTTTGCCTCGTTTCTTACTTTTCCATTTTCCACCAATGATTCCCATGCTTTCCTTTTCCCATATTTTCCATTTTATTTAAATTTTCCTTTGCCATCAATGACAACATATTTCCAACAATACCCCCCTTTGGAATTTATGGAAACATCAAGATAAAACCACATAACATTACCAATGATCATTAAAATTATTTGATACTTGTCCTTGTGCTTTTCCAATGATAATTTACCATCTTTTGTTTGATCAACAATACTTCTCCCCATTTTACATCAATGGAAAATATACTAACATGCTCTTCCTATCAAAAATCTCCATCTATCTTCCAATCTTGTGGACCTATCAACTCCTTCTTCTTAAGCTCAAAAAATCATATGCCTTTGATATGATCCAAAAAACTTCATCTATATCATGTGAAGAAGATTGAGTTGAAGGGAAAGAAATATTTACTCCCAATATTTGTCTCAAGTAGGCAAGAGGCATCTCTTGTTGAAACAACACATGTGTTTGCAACTAATCCATGACAAATAATTCTTGCTAGTCTAAGACTCAACTAAGATTTCATTTATAATAGTGCATGCCTAGACACATACACCTAACTTATAGCAACAAGAACAATATTTCCTATGCATGACACCATCAATTGTCAACTAGTGAAGAGTAAAGTACAATTTTTTTGAAAAATATAGCGGGAATATCATCAATGCATGCCTAAAGAACTCGTATTTCACTTGGTATACTTCTAATGGAAATAGATTCACCATGATACGTTTAATTCATCAAGAACTAGTCATATAAATCAAGACTTGCCTATTAACACTTGGAATTACAATCTCATATTGGAAATATGAACACCATACTCTAACAAAGAGTCTAATAACTGACAATACCAGTTATACCAAGTGTTAAACTGATGCAAATTTTTGAATTGATGCTAATGATAGCAATTGTTGATTACAGAGTGTTCTCATCCTATGATCATGCTTCTTTCACCAAAAAATATGATGCCTAATAGTAATTAACAAAATTTTAACACTAATACATTTTATAGGAAACACCATTTTCCTAAGTCTTGCAAAAACTGGCTAATACTAATTAATGATTCTAACTATTAATGAATAATTTGATACTCAAATCTTGACTTGAGTTTACTCCCCTTATGGAGATGCATACTCTTTGCATTAGGAATTTGTAAACAATACTTGCTAAGGAAAATTTAGTAGTAAATAGATCATTACCATCTACACATACTCAGACTACCAACTGATTTGACAACGACATTCAATCAAACACACTACTAATTAATCAAATACAATGGCATACTTCACTTTATCCTTCAGATGCATTCCTTGGAATCTTCCTTTCTTGTCCTCGCATCTGACCTTTCTAGATTGCCTTGAAGCCACCCTTTTCTCTTCAATGAAGAGGAACAAAATATCTACTCCCCCTTGGTATATTATCTTCCTTTTTTTTCCACACTTGTATATTAGCCGATTTCTTACGCTGATTTTCCTAAATGGGTGACTTTCTACCATTTCCTAAGCATACATACCACTCTTGCTCTACTTTCTAACTGTATTCCCTTGGAGGATTGAGGTTGATTATTTTAACTAATTGAATTATCTTCCTATTACTGGTTGAATAAGAGATATCAACTAAGATCACTTTGGGAATTTCAGAGTTTGATATATTAAACCTCTGTTGACTATATTCAAAATAAAAAATTGTTTTGTGTTGCATCCATGCACCATTTGATTTTCTTTTCTTATGAGTGCTTAAATGTTTTTTTCACAGTGCTCTTTCCTTTCTTTCATCATAATCCATGCATGCAATTTCAACATTCTTAAATGAGGATTTATTTCCCAATTTACATGTGGTTTATTTATGGCCAAACATATTACACTTGTAGCATTCAACATTATTAAAGAAGGGGTCAAAGGATTTATTTATCTTACCAAAACTTCTTCTTGTTCAATTTATTGGATTTACACTGATTCTCTTGATATTATTGGCCCGTTGGTCATATTTCCTTTGAGTGGAAAATCCTCTCTATGCTTGGCTATTCGAATTAATCTGAGAAACACATGGTTGTAGAAATTAATTGTAGATTCAATATTTCTCATGTAATATTCTAAAACATAAGACAATTCTACTTCTACTCATCTACAGAAAGAAATTCATGATTGAGAAGCAATATAAAAACATGTGACATGAATCAATTAACACACATAACATGAGGATATATTTATGGGAAATCCACTGCTCCAAAATCCTTCCTATATGTATTGAATTAATAAGAAAATAGTGAAGAAATACAATGCTTGTTCTGGCTTGAACAATCTCTGTACTAGTGTAGCCTATCTCATAGTCTCACAGACTAACTTTGGCCAACACTTAGCCAATTTCTGTGCCTTCCAATATCCTATTTCCTTGTGTTGCTTCCTTGGGAATCATACCCTATTATTTAGGGAAATCACTCATCTATAATTGCGCAATCCCTATAGTCCCTTCTCGACTGCATCCACCACCTATAAAACTTGGATAAATATACAAATGATAGTACATTTCCCTTGAAATAAAATATCGACTGGGTAAGTCATAGATAACACATGCATGAGTTAATTATGGCTTATTTAATAGTTAATTGTTTTATCACTGAGTACGCAACCCACTACTAGACCTCCCACTAATTCCTCCAATAGTTGGAACTACTTTAAGTGACTTTAACTCGGTTTGTCTAAATTAAATTATTACAACTCAAATTAAACTCAACCTAGACTCACAAAATTTAGGAGACACTATACATGACTCAAGTTAGGCCCTCAAATCGAATTAACTTAAACAAATAATTCAAAATAACTTAGTTAACAAATTCTTGTTTTCTTGTGATGTGGAATTACAATTTTCTCCTAATTTAATTCAAGGGAAAATAAAATCAGGATTTTCTTGTTTCCATTTTTCAACACTCCCTCCAAATAAGAAAGTGACTATCTGATACCCCATTCCTACCTCTATGGAATTCAAATTTTCCTCTTGACAATTCCTTTGTCAAAATATATGCATCCTATTCTTTTGTAGAAATGTATTCCAGCAACATAATCTGCGTCTACATAGAATCTCATATATTGTTATACCAGATGTCGATATTATTGGATCAATCATGAAAAAATACATTTTCAAAGGGTTTGATACAACTATGATTATCACAGTAAATCACAGTGGGATCCATCATCTTACCAAATAACCTAACAAGAATCTTCCTCATCCAGATAGCTTCACAACCTTCTTGACTAGTATCCATGTACTCTGCTTCTATTGAACTAAGTGCAGTCGATCTATGCTTCCTGATATACAGAGAAAATGTTCCTAGCCCAATACTAAAGACTCCTCCTGAAGTGCTCTTCCGATCTAATGGAATACCTGCCCAATCTGCATCTGTGAAGCCTTGAAGCTTCACTCCCTTTGTCTGTTTGTACCAAATGTAACAGCCCTAGTAAAAAAATCATGTAAAATATATAAGACCATCGTTGGTGGTGTTAGTGTCAAAATTTTCATACTTCCACCAGGGATCAAAACACATTTTGCATGTGCATCTTAGATGTCCCACTCTAAATAATTTTCAATCATTCCATTAGGTCATGATATAAAATTGTTCCACTGGTGGTTGTCCTTATCAAGTGTCCCATTTTCCTTCACAAGTATATGCCTACTGACCCTCTTCCATGTCTTCATCATGATGAAAAAAAGTTTGCTCTCATTTCAATTTTAGTCAAAATCACTCATTGAGTCATTTTCTTTCATTTCTCATTAGGTCACTAGGGTCTCATTAGGTCAAATCATTGCATTGTCTCATTTTTAATAAAGGGCAGCAGAAGGTGTGAAGGTGACCCAAAATAAACTCATGATTTCTTTCATTCAGTTCAAATGTAATATGTATTCAGTCTCCCAAAGGATTCCAACTCATAAATTCACATGCCAACACATCAAATTTCAAAGGGAGTTGTCTTTTCCCAAGGGTGCCCAAGTCATCATTATTCACAAGCACTAAACCTCAATTTCCTCTCCCACTAAGCTAGGTTTTGTTATGGAAACGAGAAATTTAAGTAGAAGAGCCATAAGGTAGGTCATATTAGTAAGTATGAGGTCATTTGAGCTCATAAACATCATATCTCCATCATTTTTTGAGAAGTCTTTCTAAAAGTCAAGCCATTTTCCACTCATAGGGCCAGTTTCTATTTAAACTATGTTTTTGACCAAAAAAATATTAATTTGAAAAAAATGAGATATTTTTTTGTCCATCATAAGTCCAATAAGAAAAACCTCCTTCAGTTTTTACACAGGTGTCATGGTTTTAGAGAAATGTCAAAAATACAGGTGCCAGAGGAGAGTTGTTGCACTTCTAGAGTGACCTTGGGAAAATCAAGTTTTCTCATAGCTGGAGTGTCCAAATGACTTTCTTGATGAGTCAAATGATAACTAGAGAGAGAGATATATTTCCAATGAGCTATCATGAGCTCAATTTAGAGTTTAAAAAGGCCTCCAAAACTTTCTTGTACCATAACTCTGCATTTATGCACCCTCATTCAGCACTTTTTGACTAGTCTTGGGAAAATAAAATTTTGACAAGTTAAATAATCTCCAATCAGAAAAATACAGGTATATTTGAAATGTAGACTTCAATATATTTCCAACGAGATATCTTGCGCCCAATTTGGACACCGAGAAGTCCTTCAAAAGTGGTATGCAAAACAGTGTTGCAGTGGCACAGCGCTTTTGTCTTGGCACTGCGCTTTTGCCCAGTTTGCTCTAAAAGATTCAAAACTCATCCAAATTGTTTCAAATATTCAGAAAATATTCTCAACACCTCTTTTCAAGTAAGTAACATGTAATTTCCACCTCCTTGTAGTCTTCAAGATCAATTTCATGGTGTTTTTGGTTTCTATGCAAATTTGGAATTTTGTCTAGCTACAAACCCTAAATTCACTCTTTATTCCAAAATTGGTTCCCATAAACCCTTAATTCACTTACTACATCAATATAAAACCTATTATTTTTCCTACAACACCACATACCTTTTCCTAAATCCCTTTTACCCTAAACCCTAAGTCCTAAGCATCTCAATTTCCTAGGCAACCCTATCAACCCTGTAATAACATTCTAATTCCCAATCTCTTAAACATTTTGATACCATACCACCCCCTTAAGTTTAATAACCCCTTCCCCCATCTCCATAATTTTCCTATCCCCACTCCCTATACCTATCCCTACTCCCATTTCCCCATCCCTAGGGTTTACACCATGGAAGAGGAAAGAGACACCATGGCGTGGGAAAGAGACATTATGGAGGAGGAGATTAAAATAGAATAAGAGAGGGGAAGAAACCACAAAGGACCCAAACTGCTAGGAAGAAACCAAGAACAAGAATTCTCAAGAAGGCATTGTAGAAGGAGAAGCTTGAGGCAAAAAACCTAAATTTTGAAGGACAAACTCAAGGAAACCCTAGTTTGTCAAAGGGAGAAGGGAATTGGAACTATTTGTTGATATATCCATGATAGAAAAACACAACTTAATTGGAAACTCTAATAAATTTTGAGGAAATTTGGAGAAAATTTGAGAAATTTAAAAAAATCTTTGAAGGCAGATTTTCCATAAATGTCCTGTTTTGGACACCTTTTTGCAGAGACGATTGTGGACAATAAGAGAAGAATATTAGGAAAATGGAGGAGGTTTATGTTTAAAACATGCCAAAGAAAAAAACCCTCTCTGTTTTGAAAAAAACCTCATGGTAAGAGAGATATTGATCCATGTCTAAGGCCTAGTTTTGCCAAAAACTCATAAATTTTGGCACACAGAAAATTTGCCAAAAACGCAGCGCGCTTTTTCTTGGAGTGTCCAATGGAAAAATGGCCACCACCATCATGTTAAAAATTATGAATACATCAACCACAACAATTTTTAGAAAAATTTGAGGAGAACTGGTCCCTCAAAAGTGTAAAAAACCACCAAATTTTCATGTTTCTACCTCCTTTTTGACCTTGGCGCTACGCTTTTACCAGTCTTGGGAGATTCACTTTTTGACAGGGAAAATGAGCATCATTTTGGAAAATGGAGACATATTTGGAAACTAGACTTAGATATATTTCCAATGATCTAGGTTTTAACCCTGAGCAGAAATTATCTACACACGAATCTTATAACAGAAAATAAACAATAGCAAGAGCATAAAACATAAAATAGATAAACACAAAGATTTTTCCCTGGATCCCAAATCGGGACGACCAGCTTGATATTTCATTATATTCCTTTTATTGTTACAACACATATATATACATGCTGAAGCATACATAAACCTTAATCCATTAACCCTAGATTAGATCATAACCGTAGTTCCCTTGACCAGATCTACAAAATACCATGGGCCAAAAACCATTGTACCCCAAAACCATGTGCAAAACCATTCACAAAACAATGGGCGAAAACCACCCACTGGAAATTAAGGAACAAAAAATTTTGCTGGGGCGCTGCCCCAGACCTTGACAAGGGGGGCTATCGCCCCCCCTCTTACCCCCCCCTACGTGTGATTAGTCGTGGAAAGAATATAACGCATACACAACATTCTCCCACTTGTTGTTTTCTTTCTGCAAGGGGCCACAGGAGAGCTTAGTCATTGGCCCAATTCTTCAACACCCATTGTTTCTCTACACCAAGAGAACTTCTGAGTGCTCACAGACTTCGTCAATGCATCTCCAACATTCTTCAAAGTGTCCACCTTTACCAGCAACACCCTTTTAGCCTCAACCATATCTCTAACAAAGTGATATTGAACATCAATGTGCTTTGTCTTTGAATGATAAGCAGGGTTCTTAGCTAAGAAAATTGCACTTTGGCTATCACAGTCTATCCTTATAGCTTGCTGTACCAACCCCATACTTGAACACAATATCTGCAACCAAACTGCTTCCTTGCTTGCATGAGTGGCTACTATGTATTCTACCTCTGTAGTTGAAAGCGCCACTACAGACTGTCTTTTACTCATCCAACTGACTGCACCTCCAAATAGGCTAAACACATAGCCACTTGTAGATCTTCTTTGGTCTAGATCTCCAGCCCAGTCTGCATCAACAAAACCACGAATTTCCAACATTCTTTCCAATCTTGGTCTTCCCTGGTAGCACAAGCCATAATCACTAGTGCCACGTAAATATCTGAAAACCCGCTTCACTGTTGTCCAATGCTCCTTCCCTGGGTTTGACATAAACCTGCTCAATACTCCCACTGCATGTGCAATGTCTGGTCTATTACAAACCATTGCATACATCAGGCTACCCACTGCACTTGCATATGGAACACGGGACATATACTCCTCTTCTTCTTGTGTCTTGGGACAATGTTCAGCAGATAGCTTTACACCTACAGGAATAGGAACATTCACCGCTTTACTATCCTGCATATTGAACCTCTGCAATATAGTCTCGACATACTTCCTCTGGTTTAACCAGAGCTTCCTCTTTGCCTGATCTCTCTTAATTTCCATGCCCAAAATATAGTTTACAGCACCAAGATCCTTCATGTCGAATTTGGAGAACAGTTGGGTCTTCAAATCTTGGATAATTTCTTTGTCATTTCCAATCAACAACATATCATCCACATACAAGACCAAATAACTAACACGATCACCAATTAATTTAAAATAAACACAGTGATCCTCCTTGCTTCTGGTGAAGCCAAGTCCCCGTATATAGGTATCAAATTTCTGATACCACATCCTTGGTGACCGTTTTAACCCATACAGAGACTTCTTCAACTTGCATACCAGTTATTTCTTTCCCTTCACCATGAAGCCTTCAGGTTTGTTCATGTAGATCTCCTCTTCTAGATCCCCGTGAAGAAATGCTATCTTCACATCCATCTGTTCTATCTCAAAATCAAATTCAGCACCAACAGATAAAAGTAATCTAATAGAAGTAACTTTGGCGACAGGAGAAAAAATATCACCAAAATCAATTCCCGACACCTGGGAATAGCCGTTTTCTACCAATCGAGCTTTGTATTTCTCCACCTTGCCTTCTATCTTCATCTTCTTCTTAAACACCCATTTTCTCCCGATGGGCTTCCTTCCAACCGGAAACTCCACTATATCCCATGCCTCATTTTTGTGCAAGGATGCAATTTCATCAACCATGGCCTCGTTCCAGAGTTTTCCATCCTTTGAATCTACTGCCTCCCTAACAGTTATGGGATCATCATCAGTTATAGTTAAGGAAAAACCTGAACAGAAAGCAGGTGGACTATACCTTTCTGGTTTCCTTCTTTCCCGAACTGGTCTTCTAATAGATGGAGTTTGTGGCTCTTCATCTTCTGAGTCTTATTCTGTTGTAGAGTCTGATTCATCCTCCTTTAGCTCAAACTCTATCTTCTGAGGTTCATTTGGTAGGAATTCATGTTTAACAACATCTTTCACTTCTCTAAACACTATATCTCGGTTGTACACAACCTTCCTTATTTCTGGGTTCCAAAGCTTGTAACCCTTTAAACCATCCTTATACCCAATAAAGATGCACCTTTTAGATTTATTATCCGACTTGGTCCTTTTCTACTTTGGAACATGTACATATGCATCACATCCAAATACCCTTAGATGTGAAAGAGAGGGTTTCTTACTAGTCCATACCTCATGTGGAGTCTTATCCTCTGACACTGATGAAGGTGATATGTTAACCAGATAGGATGCAGTCTCCACTACCTCTGCCCAGAATTCTTGTCCTAACCCAGTACCACTGAGCATGATTCTTGCCTTTTCCATCAGTGTTCTGTTAATTCTTTCTGAAACTCTATTTTGCTGAGGTGTGTATGGAGTAGTCTTCTGCCGTGCTATACCACACTTCTTACATAACTCTTCAAATTCCTTCTTGCAGAACTCCCCACAATTATTTGTCCTTGACGCCTTTATCTTCTTCTCTGTTTGGTTTTCCACCAGAGGCTTAAATTCTTTAAATCTGTCAAAAGCTTTACATTTCTTCCTCAAGAAATATATCCATGTATTCCTTGAGAATTCATCTATGAATGAAACATATTACACAGACTTTCCTAGTGATGGAACTAACACAGGTCCAAACACATCACTGTGCACAAGTTCTAATATATTGTTCGCCCTCTTAGCACTAGAAGGAAAACTCACCCGATTCTGCTTCCCATATACACAATGTTCAAAGAAATCAAAATCCAGAGAGAAATTAGACATACCTTCTACCATACCATTTCTATGCAGTATCCGAAGGCCCTTCTCTCCAATATGTCCAAGCCTTTGATGCCACAACATGGTCTTTTCTCCAGAGACAACTAGGCTTTCCACTCCACTTTCAAGAACCATAGAACTGTTACACCCATCAATAACAGTGCTACCTTGTAGCTTTTACAGAGTTCCAGTCCGAACTCCCTGCATTAATACTAGTGCTCCCCGAACCATCTTGCAGGCATATTTCGTGAACACTGTTTTTACACCTGCATCATCCATCTTGCTTACAGAAATCATATTTCTGGCCAATGCAGGAATATTCATAACACCGGGAAGTTTTTTAATCCTTCCACCTTGCATCTTCAGCTTCAACTTTACACGTCTGACGATTTTGGCCTTCCTATCATCCCCTAGGAAAACATCACTGCCATCATATTTCTCATACTCGCAGAACCACTCCCAATGGGGAGTGAAGTGAAAGGATGCACTTGAGTCAATCAACCATGACTCATGATCTACATGTGTATTTGAAGAAGAAGCCAAATACACATCCCCACCTTCATATGAGGTTGTTTTTGCCTCTACAGAAGGAGCATCATCAGATCCCTTTCCTTTCTCAGGAGCTTTAGATCTGCACTTCCTTTCTGCATTTTCAGCATACCTTTACAAACTTTCAGAATATTTAGATCTCCCTCTAGATTTGGATCTCCCACTCGAAACCTTATTATTGTTTCTGTTTTGGGACCTTCCTCATACTAATAAGGCATATCCATTCTGGCCCTCCATATTTCTCTATCTCATTTCCTCTGACAACAAGGCTGAGAAAATGTCATCAAAATTCAAGGTAGTTGTATTACTACTGATTACAATAACCAGACTATCCCACGAGTCTGGTAGAGAACACAAAAAATTGATGCACTTATCTTCATATGAGATTTTAATATCAACAGATGAAAACTGACTTACCATAGTATTGAAGGCATTCAGATGCTCTATCACTGAGTCTCCATCCTTCATCCTCAGGTTATACAATTTTTTCCACAGGAACAAATTATTCACCAAAGACTTAGAATGGTACAAAGTCCCAAGTTTTTCCCACAAATTCTTTGCGGTAGCTTCCTCAGATACATTCAACAATACTGAATCTGAGACACACAACCATATTGTGCTCTTAGCCTTTCGATCTAGTTTCTTCCAGTCTTCATCTGACATTGCCATTGGTTTAATACCTGGATCTACCGTGATCCATTGATCTTTATCCACCAGCAGATCCTCCATCTTGAGCTTCCACAACTCAAAACTCTAACCATTAAATTTCTCTATCTCTATCTTTCCGCCGCTCGCCATCTTCTTTCATCGCAGGAATCGATCCCACAGATCTCCCACTGAATAGGGTCTACCTCAGGCCCAAGCAAAAAATCCTCAGTAGCAAAGGTGTCCCCTTGAAGCCAAAACAACTCTGATACCAAATGTAGGTTTTATCCCTGAACATAAATTATCTACACACGAATATTATAACAGAAAATAAATAATAGCGAGAGCATAAAACATAAAACAGATAAACACAAAGATTTTCCCCTAGATCCCAAATCAGGATGACCAGCTTGATATTTCTTTATATTCCTTTTAGTTTTACAACACATATATATACATGCCGAAGCATACATGAACCCTAATCCATTAACCCTGGATTAGATCATAAACGTAGTTCCCTTGACCGGATCTACAAAATACCAGGGGCCGAAAACCATCATACCCCAAAACCATGTGCAAAACCATGCATAAAACCATGGGTGTGGACTGCTTATCGGAAATTAAGGACCAAAAATTTTCGCTGGGGCACTTCCTTGGACCCTGACAAGGGGGCTATCACCCCCCCTCTTACCCCCCTGCGCGTGATTAGTCGTGGAAAGAATATAACACATACCCAAAAAATGAGATATCATGTAGCTGATTTGGACATCGAGAAGGCCTCCAAAATTTTCTTGCAAAAGGGGTTATTTTTCATGTCATGGCACTATGCTTTTGCCAAGAAAATGCAATTTTCATCATCTTCAGCAATTTTTTGATTTTCACTCCAGTTTGACCTTTTACTTGGGAAAATGAAGAAATTACTGATGTAAATGGTCATAGTGAATGTAAATGTCATTTTTTTACTTTCATCTAAGGTAGATACATTAGGTGAGTCCTTTAGAGGTCAAATGAATAAGCTTCCTCTCTTTTAGAGGCAAGTTGTTGGGTCTTCCTAGTATTCAGTTTCTTGTTTGGCAGTAGGTGAAACTAATTCCTATCTCATGGATTCGACTCCATGAATATAGGGAGAGTGGTTTTGAAGTCTATATCATGTATTTTCTCAGTGATTTGTAGATGTTGGATTCACTTGGAGCTTTGGCATCTCAAGGACACAATTTCGTATCAGTTTGGCTTGGAAATTAATGATAAATTTGCAGCTATTTCTTTGGGATCCATGTGGTATGAATGGTTTGACATAGTTTTTCCTTTATGATCATTTGTATGAATGTATTTTAAGCTCATAAACCATTTTCATGTCTACGATATGCTTCATTTCAAGTTGAAAGGTCGAATTCATGTTTTCATGCTCTGTTTTGGGGAATTTTGCATAATTTGTTTATTTTCTTCAGTTTTGGGATAATTCACCTCATATGATCTTCCTAAATCCTCACCAGTTTCTTCATCTCACCATAATCATCATTTAAATGTCAAAACCTTCTACTTACCTTGCCCCATAGAACACCCTACAAATTTTGACCTAATTTCCTTGCCATAGCTCTTTGACTCCTCCTAATCCAGTAAAACCCTACACAAATCAAAATCAAAACCCTAAGCTACTATACCTAACCTAATATCTTCTTTCCTCGGTCATTTTGGCTGTGATATATATGGAGATATCCCTCTCCTGGCCTAGTAGGGCTAGCTACTTGGCTAAGCGTGGTTTGAGGTTACCTCAGAATTGCCTCCCTCAGCCTAAGGTTCAATCTAATTGATAAAATTTTGGCGACCATACTGGGGAAGAAAAATTAAGAACGAAAAGACAAATATTCCCTGGAAAAGAACAACAAAGATCATATCTAAATGTTTATGGTGAACAATAGTTGGACACATATGAAGGATGAACCATTCACTTGGTGACTCCATTCACTGAAAGATACAAAAAATCAACACCTTATGGTGACTCCATTGCATGAAGATCAGTATCTTCAAGATTTTTCAAGATGGAAACTGTTGCAAGAGGTATGCTCCCATGAGCCGAGATCACATTCTAGGTTTCCCAAATAAAATGCCTAAGGTAGATTGGCAATGGAATTGTCCTATGTTCAAAAATGTGAAAGGTAATGATGTTGCTTTTCATCTAGTGAGATTTCACATGCATGTGCATAGATTAAATATTGATTTTCTTGAAGACTGCTTGGTGAATATATTCATGGCCACTCTGTAAAATGAAACTCGATCTTGGTATGAAAGTTTTCCTCTTGCTTGTATTTACTTTTTAAATTATTTTCATACCATATTCTTTGAAAGGTATAAATAATCTTGTTCATCCTTAATATTTGTTCAGAACTATTGTAAACATGTTGATATTTTTATTGAAAATATTGAGAATTTTTATGGAGATGATGAATGATGAGATCATGGAAGCCTTGTATGAAAATCCATTTCAGTAACATAAAGAAATCTTTGAGGATACTTATCAAGATGCTCAAGAAATTTTGCAGCAGGTTGAAGATATTTGTACAGTTGAAATGATGGAATGCGAGGTCTTATTTCAGATATGATTGCAACAAAATATGATATGCATGAAAATCAAGTTCCAATTTCAAATTATGGTAAAGTCAAGCTAGCTGATCGAGATCTAGATTCAGATTATAATGATGAAGAGTATGTTGTTCTGGATCCCATGAGGGAGAGATCTATTGTCGAGATCACGTTGAAAGAAGAAAAAAAAAATATTGACCCAAGTGTTCTCATCCCATCAAAACAAAATCTTCAGAAAGAGGTAATCCAATCCCTTTGTGAAAAACAAGATGAGATATTTGTTCAATTAAGTGAAAAAACTTCTTTGGATAACTCTGCAGTAAATGATAGAAATGTCAGTTTTGAGGTTTATGAACAATCTGAATTTTTCCCTCTTATGATTGATGAGTGTGATGAGAAACATGATAATATAGTTGTCATGTCATATGAAGATGATCAACAATGTATTCAAATTGTAGAGGACCAGGGCATTGAGGATTTTCATTCAGATTTTTCTTCTCATGTTTCATGTTTAGAATTTTTATTTCAAGAAGAAATTTTCTCACCTACTTGTTCAGAAGTTTATGACGACTAGGAACACACTCTTGCTAAGTTACATTATGAAGAGAGATCGAAATCAATAGAAAAAGGTACCTTGTTTCTTCTAGATCAACAAGAGTTAAATTTTCATGTTTTTCAGGATCCAGTGGCAAATCTATTGCAATCAGTAGTGAAAGTAATTATTGCAGTATTCAGTGATGATGGAGATCATTTTCGGTTATGTTTTCGGCTTCCCAATTGTAAATATTTATTGTTTTCCAGAGTATCTGATTGGGAGAATCAATCAAGGAGGAATTTTCTTGATTGGTTACACTGGCATTTTGATATCGCCTGATTGTACATATGCTTTCAAAGATAGGTTGTTGTCATCAGGATTTTAATCCCTCAAGTCTCAGTGATGTACTGCCATAATAAGTAGGGTAAGTTCAATTTTTAAGTTTCGTTTCAGTCAGACTTGATTCAATTCAGTTTATTGAGTCAAGTTTCTTACAGTATTCAATTAGTCTTTAGCTTTTAACTCCATGGCCAATGGATAGGAACTTGTCCTACGGTGTTCTTGGCACCTCCAAGGTGCTACCATCCCCAGTTGGAGCCAATGTTAGTGTCACTATTTTCATACTTCCACCAGAGATCAAAACACATTTTGCATGTGCATATTAGGTGTCCCACTCTAAATAATTTTCAATCATTCAATTAGGTCATGATATAAAATTGTTCCACTAGTGGTTGTCCTTGTCAAGTGTCCCATTTTCCTTCATAAATACCTGCCTGTTGACCCTCTTCCATGTCTTCATCATGCTGAAAGAAAGTATACACTCATTTAATTTTTAGTCAAAATCACTCATTGAGTCAATTTATTTCATTTTTCATTAGGTCACTAGGGTTTCATTAGGTCAAATTATTGAATTGTCTCATTTTCAATAAAGGGCAGCAAAAGGTGTGAAGGTGACCCAAAATAAACTCATGATTTACCTCAGTCAGTTCAAATGTAATAATTATTCAGTCTCCCAAAGGCTTCCAACTCATAAATCCACATGCCAACACATCAAATGTCAAAGGGAGTTGTCTTTTCCCAAGGGTGCCCAAGTCATCATTGTTCATAAGAACTAAACCCTAATTTCCTCTCCCACTGAGCTAGGGTTTGTTATGGAAACGAGACATTTAAGCAGAAGAGCCATAAGGTAGGTCATATCAGTAAGTATGAGGTCATTTTAGCTCATAAACATCATGTCTCCATCATTTTTTTAGAAGTATTTCCAAAAGTCAAGCCATTTGCCACTCATAGTGCCAGTTTCTCTTTAAACTATGTTTCCAACCAAACAAAGATGAATTTGACAAAAGTGAGAGAGTTTTTTTCCATCATATATCTAAGAAGAAAAACCTCCTTCTGTTTATACACATGTGTCATGGTTTTAGAGAAATTTCAAAAATACAGGTGCCACAGGAGAGTTGCTGCACTTTTGGAGTGACCTTGGGAAAATCAAGTTTTCTCATATATGGAGTGTCCAAATGAATTTCTTGATGGGTAAAAGGATAAGTAGAGAGATATATATTTACAATGAGCTATCATGAGCTCCATTTGGAGTTGAGGAAGGCCTCCATAACTTGCTTACACCAACACTCTGCATTTATGCACCCTCATTCAACAATTTTTTGCCAGTCTTGGGAAAATCAACTTTTGACAAGGTAAATAAACTCCAATAAAAAACATAAAGGTATATTTGGAGATTATACTTCAATATATTTCCAACAAGCTATCCTGCGCCCAATTTGGACACAGGGAAGGCCTTCAAAGTGGTCTGCAAAATAGTGCTGCAGTGGCGTTGCACATTTGTCTTAGCGTTGCGCTTTTGTAGATTGGCGCTGCGCTTTTTCCCAGTTCGCTCTACAAGCTTCAAAAATCATCCAAATTGTTTCAAATATTCATAAAATATTCTCAAGACCTCTTTTCAAGTAAGTAGCATGTAATTTCCACCTCCTTGCAGTCTTCAAGAGAAATTTCATGGTGTTTTTGGTTTCTATGAAAATTTGGAAGTTTGTCTAGCTACAAACCCTAAATTCACTATTTATTCCCAAATTGGTGCCCATTAACCTTGAATTCACTTCCTACATCATTATAAACCCTATTCCTTTCCCCACAACACCATATCCCTTTCCCTATATCCCTTTTCCCCTAAACCCTAAGTCCTAGGCATCTCAATTTCCTAGGCAGCCTTATCAATCCTATAATAAAATTCGAATTCCCAATCTCTTAAAAAAAATTATCCCCTATCATCTCCCTAAGTTCAATAACCCCTTCCCCCATCTCCCTAATTTTCCTATCACCACTCCCATTTCCTCATCCTTAGGGTTTACACCATGGAGGAGGAAAGAGACACCATGGGGCAGGAAAGAGACATTATGTAGGAGGAGATAAACATAGAAGAAGAGAGGATAATACATAAAAAAGGACCCAAACCACCAAGAAGAAACCAAGAACAAGAGTTCTCAAGAAGGCATTGGAGAAGGAGAAGCTTGAGGCAGAAAACCTAACTTTTGAAGGACAAACTCAAGGAAACCTTAATTTTTCAAAGGGAGAAGGGAATTGGAACTACTTGTTGATATATCCATGATAGCATAAAACACCTTATTTTGAATCTCTGAAGAAATTTTGAGGAAATTTGTAGAAAATTTGAGAAAATTTAAAAAATCTTTGAAGGCACATTTTCCAGAAATGTCCTGTTTTGGACACCTTTTTGCAGAGAATATTGTGGAAAATAAGAGAATCATATTAGGAAATTGGAGGAAATTTGTGTTCAAAACATGCCAAAGAAAAAAAACCTCTCTATGTTTTTAAAAAACCTCATGGTTAGAGAGACATTGATCCATGTCTGAGGCCTAGTTTTGCAGAAAACTCAGAAATTTTGGTACACAGAAAATATGCCAAAAACACGCTGCTCTCTTTCTTGGAGCCTCAAATGGAAAAACGGCCACCACCATCATGTTCAAAATGATCAAGACATCAACCCTATCAAGTTTCAGAAAATTTTGAGGAGAACTGGTCCCTCAAAAGTGCAAAAAACCACCAAATTTTCATGTTTCTACCTCCATTTTGACCTTGGCGATGCACTTTTACAAGTCTTGGGAGATTCACTTTTTGACAGGACAGATGGGAATCATTTTGGAAAGTGGAGACATATTTGGAAACTATACTCAGATATATTTCCAATGAGCTATCATGGAGTTGATTTGGACAGCAGGAAGGCCTCGAAAAGTTGCTTGCAAAAGAGGCTATTTTTCCTGTCATGGCGCTGCACTTTTGCCACGAAAATGCAATTTTCATCATCTTCACCAATTTTTTGATTTTCACTCTAGTTTGACTTTTTACTTGGAAAATGAAGAAATTACTAACGTAAATGGTCATAGTGAATTTAAATGTCATGTTTTGACTTTCATCTAAGGTAGATACACCTCTAAAGGTCAAATAAATCAATTTCCTCCCTTTTAGAGGCAAGTTGTTGGGTCTTCCTAGTCTTTAGTTTCTTGTTTGGTAGTAGGTGAAACTAATTCCTATCTCATGGATTCGACTCCTTGAGGCTATGGAGATTGGTTTTGAATTATATATCATGTATTTTCTCAGTCATTTTTAGAGGTTGGATTCACTTGGAACTTTGACATCTCAAGGACACAATTTTGTATTAGTCTGGCTTAGACATTAATGATAAATTTGCAACTATTTCTTTGGGATCCATGTGGTATGAATGGTTTGACATATTTTTTCCTTTCTGATCATTTGTATGAATTTATTTTAATCTCATAAAACATTTTCATGTCTATGATATGCTTAATTTCAAGTTGAAAGGCAGAATTCATGTTTTCATGCTGTGTTCTGGGAAATTTTGCATAATTTGTTTATTTTCTTCAGTTTAGGGAGAATTCATCTCATATTATCTTCCTAAATACTCACTAGTTTCTTCATCTCACCATAATCATCCTTTAAATTTCAAAACCTTCTACCTACCTTGCCCCATAGAACACCCTACAAATTTTGAGCTAATGTCCTTGCCCTAGTTGTTTGACTCCTCCTAATCTAGAAAAATCCTACACAAATCAAAATCAAAACCCTGAGCTACTATACCTAGCCTGATATCTTCTTTCATCGGTCATTTTGGCTGTGATCTATATGGAGAGAGCCCTCTTTTGGCCTATTAGGGCTAGCTACTTGGCTAAGCGTGGTTTCAGGTTACCTCAGAATTTCCTCCCTCAGCCTGAGGTTCAATCTGAGTGATAATAGGTGGGACACATATTCCAAGCTGAATGGTGGCAAAAACATCCTAGCGAGTGTTCATTTCGGTTATTATGGCTAAAGGATATTGGAAAATGCAACGTAAAATGCATTGGAAAGGCATGAAACATTCATTGGAATTTTATTTATGAAAATAATGGAAATTAGGAGAAAAGGAAGGGGAAAGGTCACAAGCTATATGGGAGGAGGAAAATGAACTAAAATAATGGAAAATGAAGAAAATATATGCCTCATTAATAAAAAGGCTTGTGAGGATCAATTGGTAAGATTTTCTCAATTCATTTTTGGAGCTCTCTCATTATTCTCTCTCTCTCATACTCTTGGATACTTAGAGTTTTATTGGTTCACTCTTGGAGAGCGTGGATGCTTCGTGATTTGAAGCAAGAAGGAAAAGGAAGAGAAGGAAAGCATAACAGGAAATCAGGACCAACATTTACAACATGTTTTTAGTGCAGGTACCAAGTTATATGTATGTCTTCGTCACTAGTTTTGACATGCATGTTGTATGCATGTGGATTTTCCTAGCGTCGCCATTTCCTGGACGGCCATAGTGTTGTGGGTTTATTCCACTGATTTTTTTCTCATTGGTTCCCATGATTCCTTTAACTTTGGGTGGATTTATTAGTTCTTGGAAGCCTTATTTGGATAAAGGCTCTAGAAGTGTGACAAAAAACTATGGGTTGAGTTACTAGTCGTGGAAGCCTTCGTTGGAAAAATTCTCTAGAAGACCTAGTTGTGCTGAGTTACTAGTCCTATAAGCCCTAGTTAGACAAATTCTCTAAAATACCTGTAACAGTTGGGGTTGAATTACTATTCCTAGAAGCTTTGGTTGGGACAAACACTCTGGAGCCCTATAAATGCTTGGGTAGAGACCAATCCATGATGGTTATGATGTTTGACCATGAGGTGGAATCACTGGTTGAGGGTTGATATGGTTTGGCCTTTGGAAGCCTTGAATTGGTTTTGATTAATGTGTTTGATGAAGTCACACATTCATGCCTAGAATATGGCATGGGGGTGACTGGATGAAGTGATATTTGGCTAAGCCATGTCTATGGTCGGGTGGAATGTGGAAGTCCCATCCTAGGTTGTTTTTTACATTCATTAATGAAAGGTTCATTGCCTTGGTATTTGATGTGTATATGCACTTGTTTATATATGGATTCTATTTTTGATGTATCCATGGTATTTCTATTGGTATTATGCTGGCTATAAGCATGTATTATGACAATGATGAGGTATGTATCTCTCCATATTTTTACTTGTAAATGAAGGCACCATGTATCTATGGTAAAATAGATTGCATTACAACTTATGATGTAAGGGAGAAATTATTCATAGAAATTCTCAAATAGGTACGAGACCCCTATATTAAAATATATTGTTTACACTTGTGAATGCAATGTTTGTGACATGTTTGATGAAATGCATATCATGGCTATAAGGGGTCCAAATGAGTTCTTGATGATTTGATTGCTTATGTACATTGTTTTAATGTTATTCATCACCTACTAAAGTTATATGAAGTTTTGTGCAGTGACTTGGGCTCTGGGGTTTAAAACGTGGCACAAATCCCAGAGATGTAGGCACATTAATCACCAATTGGGGTCTTGGATGAATTCTTTCTTTCTTATGCCTATAGTTATAGGCTCCCAACTGCCACCTCTCCTTGGAATGCCTGCGATTATGATCCAAAAAGGTAAAAAATTCAGTCTCCCATAGGGTTCAGGGGTCTGGAAGGTTGGGTTACCTCCTGGGTATGTTGTTGATGTTGTGTAAGGTGTGGTTGTCATGTTTCTATTGATTCCACTTCCTTAAGGTCATATAGGTGGTTGAATCTCACATTATTATCCTCTTATCACATGTTTACCCCGGTTGGAAATTTACTTGATTAGATGTGGGAAGAGGGTGTTAGAGAGTGGTATCAGAGCATGGTTCAACCCTTGGAATGGATGGGTGATGTGTTGATCATGCATTTATGTTGGTTGCATTGCGTTAAGTATGCTTTTATTCTATGGTGCTTGTTGAATCTGTGTTGTGTTGGCCATGGTGTCAGTGGTGTTTCCATGGAAGTGTTGATGGTGTGGTTGACAACATGTTGTCATGAGTGTATGATTTGTTATGTGTTGCTCATGCTTGTGTATTTTTCATGTGCGCTTGATTACATATTACTACATGTTGTACACAAATTTCTTGTTTATGCTAGCTCACATATTGGTCATGCTTGTATGTTGTTCGTGTATGCTTGCTTATGTGATGCTATATGTGGGACATGCAATGGTCATTCATGATTGGTTATACATGTCAAGTGGGTGCATATGGTCAATTTTGCATTGGTTTGGTGAAAGTTTTTGTGCATAAGTTCATTGTATGAAATTAGATCATTATGATGATATTGGCATGTTATGATGCTAATATGTTGGCTAAGATAGAGTAGGAGATACAAACTATCAAAGTGAAGATGCATCATTGGACCCTGAGGCAAGATCAGATCATCATACAAGTTTGTATGCTTGGCATACAGGTATGTTATTCATGGTTGTTGTAAGAATTAGGGTTACTTATATGTTTTTCATTCTATTATTATGGTTACATATGTGATAAATATTAGTTGATCAATGTAGTTATATGCATTATGGTTATGGGTATTTCTTTCATTATATTGATTTTATGGTTACATATATTATAGATGCTAGTTGATTAGTGCAGTTATATGTACATGTGTAGGATAGTCATGAATGATAGAAACATGTAATGTTATGCATTACTATTGTTTTTTTATGTTAGATAGCTTATATGTTGTTGATTAGCATGTTATGGGTTAAATTTTTGTTGTTGTATGATAGTTAGGTTAATGATTAGGTTATATGTTGCTGATGAGCATGATATATAACTTGTTTTTGTTACATGCTAGTGACTTCATGTTTAGGGTTATGAAATTTAGGAATAAGTAGACCTAATTATAATAGTGTGTTGTATTAACCTAGACTAACTGTGTATATGTGATTGTTATGTGTTAATGAAAATTGTTTATGAGCTTATGATGTGAACATGTTAGCTAGATTTTTTTATGGATATCATGACCTTATTTATGATTGGGTTGATATGTTGTGAATTTATATCGTGCTAATCTATATTTACTGTACATACAAGATAGCATCCCCTAAGATACATTAAGGTATGATCTTGCTTGTGTCATCTACTTTTTACTTGAATGTTTGATTATGTCATATATTTGGTGTTTTAGTGTTGGTGTTTATTATTTCATCTATGTACTGTTGAATGTTTGATTAATCACTTGGTATGAGATTGTATATATAATATTTCATAAATAAATGTTCTTGTTTTGAGAATAGTTGTAATAACATGTATGTGTTAAGATAGTTGATATATACTTGAGTGCAAGTAGGTGATAGTTGTAGCTTTATGTATTATGAACAATGAATGTTATTTGATTGTTGATTATGAAATGGTTGTTAGTCTTGGTAAAAGTAGATTTTGAATTAATAGATATGTTTTCTTGATATTTGGAACACGTGAGTGATATGTGTGTGTTCATTTACAAATAAATGTGATTGGCCTAACAAGGTAAGGTAACTAGCTTGTTGTTATGTTATTTATGCACTGATAGTTATGTGGTTATGGCAGTATGATGTAGGGGATTACATGGAAAGAGAATTCCATGAAATATTGAAGAAGTCTCAGAATGAGAATTCCTTTGGAAGTATTGGGAAGCCATGGGGATTGAGTCATGGTCTTTGTTTCTAGTCTTGTGTTTTCAGTCTTTTATGATTTGTTTGCACTTGAATTGTAGTTTTTTAATTACCAGTGCAAGGCCTTGCAACTTTGTTCTAGTGTCGTATTTATTTTGGTTTTTCATGGTATTATTCTTGTTTTTTATTCTTCTTGCATTTTATGTTTTGAGAGTCTTAGGGATTTTTTGGGGAAAGAGGAAAGTAATGGAGCTTGGGGTAAAGCTGCGTGAAACCCAACAAGTAAGATAAGACTCAGATGAAGCTTGGTGCATATATAAGGGCAGGAAAATGCAAGAATATGATAGTCAGATGGATTGGTTAAGTCCATTGGGTAAATGGATAGTGGTAAAGTGGGTAATGTAAATGGATATGAGGCTTTATATGCCTTGTCTAAGTTGGGAACTTTGGTTCTCAATGTTATGCATGTTGTGCAGAAATGAGGAAGTTCTCTTAACCTAGACCTTATGATATCTAGAAATTGTGTTGTGATCATGATTATGTTAATGTTTATATATGTATACATGTATGTATGTATGTATGTCGTGTTTGAAAGGGTCTTCATGGGTCATTATTGTTTAATTCTAATGTTTTTATGTATATATGTGTGTGTGTGTATCGTTTTCTGACAGGATCATGATTGTTTTATGATGATTATATATGTGTGTGTGTGTGTGTGTGTGTGTGTGTGTGTGTGTGTGTGTGTGTGATTATATGATAGGGTTTTGAAGGATCATTCTCATGGAGGAATAATTTCTTATGTAGGTGAATGCCATGAAGAAGTTCCTAGCTATGAGGAATCAAGTGCTAGATTAGCATTGACGGATCTATGAGGTCACTATTGTGTGGATATGATTTAATGTTATATGCTTGTATTATTCCTATGTTTATGTTATGGACAGGTAATGTTGAGGAGCACATCAGAGAAGTGAAAGTAGTGTGATCTGTGACATGTTAAGGTGAGAATGGATAGTGGAAAAACACTAGAAGCAAGGTTTCTTGTGGGGTTAGTGTGTGGTCTATGGATTTGCAGTACTAATATTATGTATATGTTGCTTATGCTGTATATTTAGTGATTGTACGTATGGTGATATGTACATGTAATATATGTAGTATTGTGTATATATGATTTTGTATGCTTGTTGTATTTATGGTGTTATGTGTATATTGCATATGTGGTACTAGGTATAGATGGTGCTATGTACATGTTGGATATGTGGTTCTATGTACATATCATACTATGTGCATGCTGGATATGCTATGTTGTGTGCATATGGTGTTACACACATGTTGGATATGCGAATTTGTGTACATATGGTGCTATGTAAGTGTTAAATATGCAGTGCTATGTACATATGTTGTCTTTTACATGTTGTACATATGGTGCTATGTACATATTGTGTTGTTTGCATGATTTTACATATGGTGTTTTGTGCATGTGGTGTTGTGTACATGTTATGCGTATGGTGTTGTGTGCATCCGTTGTCATGTACATGTTTTGCATGTAGCACTGTATACATGTGGAGTCCTGTACATGTCGTGCATTTAATGTTGTGTACATGTGGTATTGTGAACACATTGTATAGGTGGTGCAGTGTACATTTGGCGTTGTGTAAATGTTGTGCAAGTGGTTATGTGTACATGTGATGCTGTGAAGATGTTGTGTAGGTAGTGTTGTGTACATATTGTGCGTATGGTACTGGTATATGTGTGGTATTGTGTGCATGTCGTACATGTTGTGTTACAGGTATGTGGTACTATGTATGTGCATGGTGTAGTCGTGGCATCGTGACATGTGTATTATTTTTCTTGTACTATGTGTACATATATGTATTCTGTTTTACACTTAGTGTAGGTGTATGTGTTGTGTTTTACACCAGTTGTATGTGTATGTATTGTGTTGTGTTGTACGCCAAGTGTGGGTGTATGTATTGTGATTTTGTATGCCTTGTGTGGATGTACGTATTGTGATGTACACTATGTGTATGTGTATGTGATTGAAGAGAAGAAAAGGCATTAGGTGCTTGCCAAGTGTGGCAATCGATCTGTTGTGTGTACAAAAAGAACAAAGGCAAAAGTAAGGACCGATGAAGGATAAGTATTAGTATTTTATTTTAGTTCTATTATGGATGTGATATAAAATTATGACTCATAATGATTACCTGTGATTTATGATTATGGTTTATGATGATTTCATGTGATTCATGATTTTGATTTATCATGGTTGTGTTTTGAGCTAACGAGATGTGATATGTTTATACATACAACTAGTTTGACTTGTTGTGACAAGAATTATACAGGATTGCGAGTGTACCCTATCAACGAGCTACCAATGAGGTGTGATTTGAAGTTATTTTAATCTATTTTGAATCTAATGGAAATTATGTGCTTGGAATAGGAAGCACAGAAATGCTTGTTGGGTGGTTGAAAATTATTGCAAGAATTAGTAGCAACAACAAAAGGAATTGAAACAGGCAAGGGTATGTTGGTAAATCACTTAAGGAGTAGGGCCATTGTGGGAAATTGGTACCAAATAGTGTCCATTGATTTCCATGACCATCCTATGACTGGTATGATGGTTTTGAGGTAGGTATATGCCTTGGTTTTTGTACCTTACGATGTGAGGAAGAATTTCCAAGGGATGGAATTCCTGAGATGGGGGTGCCAGTAGAACTTAGAAGGTGAGTGACTGCAAGGAGGGGGATTACCGAATTTCCCAAGGGACTATGTATTAGAGAAGGGAATGATAGGTATGGATTTGGTTTGGTCATTAGCATTACCATATGGAATCACATGCACATTGGGAGTGTGCCCTGGAACAATTAGTCAGTAACTGTTCACAAAGAGGACAAGTTGCATAGGCTTTTAGCGTTGCACATTGGATGCATTTTTCATTATGGGAGTGGATTCTAGACTTCCTCAGAAGGAGGTGAATCCTGGTATTACTTTGAGGGTGGAGGTGTGAGCCTCTGGATTCCCTTTTTGTTGATACAGACTTCGTATCCTTTTATTTTCTGGTGGAGAAAATGTGTATATGTGTATGTTATTGTAAATCCTATATCGAGCTCGTTTATAAAGCTCCAAAGATAGTATGGTTATTTCTTAGCTGAAGCAAATTTGTATGAGCATATATTTGGTTGTTATTGTAAATAATATAATGATTTCTGTTATAAAGCACCAGTAAATGGTATGATTGTAATTTTTTAGTATATTTACATTATAAATACTACAACGAGCTATGTTATAAAGCCCCATGGGAAATATGTTTTGTTTTCAACAGTTTTTTGGTTATAGGTGTCATTGAAAACTGAGGACAGTGTTCCCCCAATGGGGAGGGTTCTTTAACAACCCTGGTAAAAATTTCATGTAAAATATATAAGACCACGGTTGATGGGACACATATTCCAAGTTGAATGGTGGGAAAAACATCCTAGCAGGTGTTCAATTATGTTATTATGGCTAAAGGAAATTGGAAAATAAAATGGAAAAGGAATTGGAAAGGCATGAGACATTAATTGGCATTTTATTTATGAAAATAACCCAAATTAGGAGAAAAGGAAGGTTAAAGGTCACAGGTTGCAAGTGAGGAGGAAAATTAAGGAAAATAATCGAAAATGAAGAAAATTGAGGGCTCATTAATAAAAATTCTTATGAGGGTTAGTTTGTAAGATTTTGTCAGTGCATTTTTGGATCTCTCTCATTATTCTCTCTCTCTCTCATACTCTTGGATACTTAGATTTTTCTTGGAGCACTTTTGGAGAGTGTGGATACTTGGTGATTTTGAGCAAGAAATAAAAGGAAGAGTAGGAAAGCATAAGAGGACATCGGGATCAACATATACAATAGGTTCTGAGTGTAGGTACCAAATTTCATGTATGTTTTCCTCACTATTTTTTGCATGCATGGTGTATGCATGTGGATTTTACTAGCCTTTCCATTTCCTAGATAGCCATGTTTTTGTGGGTTTATTTGGTGATTGGTTCTCATGATTCCTTTATATGTGGGTGGAGTTATTAGTTCTTGGAAGCCTTGGTTGGAAAAACACTCTGAAAGCCTGGTGGACAACTGTGGCTTGAGTTACTAGTCCTAGAAGGCTTGGTTTGACAAACACTCTAGTAGCCCTAGGTGGTTTGAGTTACTAGTCCTGGGAGCCCTAGTTGGATAAATGCTCTAGAATATTTGTAATAGTTGGGGTTGAGTTACTAGTCCTATTGTAGAAAATTTAACAACAAGATTCAATATCATCTTGTAATGTACTAAAAAAAAATATTGAATCCTTCTACAATTTGCAGAAACCAAATACGATTGCACAATCACATAACAAGTAAGAGAAATAAATAATCAATCGCACAACATAAGGTGTTGTTGGCTTGAGGGGTCCTAACCCAGGTTCGAAGGTTAAGGTTTTCCAGCAAACCCCTATACTACTGGCCCTTTTGGTAGTGACCTGCTTGTGCAGGCCAAAGTCTCCCTCGAAGCAGTATGGGAACATGCTAGAACCAGGTTTCTGCACCCTGAGAGAGATAAGGTAAGTCCAACAGGGCTGGGTTCCCAGCTTATCAGAGTCATATTTAACAGATCTAGTTACAGACTTATATCGCGGAGATCATATCTACTAACTACCTTTGCATCCACGTGCATAACACCGATCTATCAGTACAAAAAATATAATAACAGTAATCAACAAATCATAGATTCATTTGTCAGGAACAAGGATATTCTCATAACTATAAAATAGATATATTCGCAGGTTCGGAAATTAGTTATAGTCCATAGTTACCAAATTTACTATCATTCATAGATTAAATCAACACCTTCGCATAAAAAATATCACAAGTAATATCATAAACACATAAACAATAGATCATAGGAATACTTCATATTATAATAAGGACAAATCCGTAGCAACAATGGATAGCCAACCATAGATCCAACAGTTCGCATCAACAGTAATACATAAACTCAGATAACGCAGAGATACTCTAACCAGATTTGCATATATTAGCATCCAAAACCCAATATAATCCAACACAGCCTGCGCACACAGCCAGCAGGGTCTACGCACATCAGGACTGAGGATCTTCACGCATACATCTAGTAGGAGTCCTTACCCTAGCAACCCAAATAGATCTAACAATTTGCAACTATCATCAATCTCTATTATTTTCTACCTATGACTCAAAAAGTGTTGTGAAACTAGCTCCAAAAAGAGAAGAAAAGAGATATCAACGCCTTAGAAATAAGCCACTTTGAGGGGGCAATCTCCAATACATTACATGAATGAAAAAATCTTCGATGATTAAAATTACAAAACCTTTTTCTATATATAGGAGTCCATGGGGCCACAATGTAATCCTAGCCGACCTAACAATAATAATTTAAGGGCACAATAATAACAATATGGGGGTTACAAGGGTACAATAATAACAATAATGGGGTTACACTAACAACAGTAAGGGACTATACTAGTAATATAGGGACCTAACATGTCCCTCTCCTTCAAAAAAGTGTTGTCCTCAACGCTTGAGTAGCTCTGGGTGCTTCTGTATAAAATTCTCATCCTCCCATGTAGAATCTTCAGGGGTTAGTTCTTCCACTTGATGAGATACTCTCAAATTGATAGATTCCGTAGCTGTTGAGTTCTTGTTTCCATGACCGCTTCAGGTTCCAATATGATTTTTCCTTCTTCATAAAGTTCTGGCAATATTGTTTGAACTGGAAGATTTTCACCTATAACCTTCTTTAAGCATGAAACATGGAAAATTGGATGCACTCGGGAAGAAGCAGGAAGCTCCAATTTGTATGCCATAGTACCAATATTTTGCAACAACTTGTAAGAACCATAGTACTTTGGCGATAATTTATTATCCTTCTTAGCTTGCTTGAGCGAAATTTTTTTGTATGGCTGTAGCTGTAAAGATACCTAGTCTCCTACATCAAAACTTCTCTCACTGCAATGTTGATCTTCCTATTGTTTCATTCAATTTTGTGCCAAATTCAGGTTGTCCTTTAAGAGTTGGAGAACTTCTTTTTGATGCTTGATGTGATCTTCCACTGCTTGAACCTTCGAATTTCCTCTTAAAGATGATGTGATGGATGGTGGATGATATCCATAAAGTGCCATAAATGGGGTCATTTTTTCTGCAGTATGGAATGAAGTGTTATACCACCATTCACCTAGAGGTAACCACTTGACCCATTGTGTTTTCTTATCAGATAAAAAACAACGAATATATACTTCCAAACATTTATTTACTATCTCAGTTTCACCATCGGATTGAGGATGATAAGATGAGCTATGAGCTAATTGAGTACCCAAACAAGAAAATAACTCCATCCAAAAATTTCTAGTAAAAATCGGATCTTTGTCGCTCACAATAACCCTTGGGTTTCCATGTAGCTTTTGAATTTTGTCCATAAATGTAGTAGCAATTGTACTTGCTTTAAATGGATGAGATAATGCACAAAAGTGTGCATACTTGGTAAGTCTATCAACTACCACCAGGATGACATTCTTTCCTTCAGACTTAGGTAAACCTATGATAAAATCCATTGAAATATCCTCCCAACGTTGACTTGGAATGGATAAAGGTTGTAGAAGACTCGAGTTCTTAATTGTCTCAACTTTATTCTGCTGGCAAACCAAACATTCTGCCACAAACTTTTGAATATCACATTTAAGGCCATTCCAAAAAAATTCATTCTTCACCCTGTGGTAATTTTTTAAAAATCCTGAGTGACCTCCTAAAGGAGAAGTGTGCAATTCCAAAAGAATATTTTGTTTTAGTTGGGAATTCTTACAAAGATATAAGCGATCTTTGTACCATAAGGAATAATTTTTCCAACTAAATGTATCAGATGTACTAGGATCTTGTTGCAAATTTTGAATGAGTGTCCACACGTTTTCATCCTTCCTCCATTCATCTCTTGCTTTGGTTATCCAATCTGGTTGGATAATAGAAATGGCACAAAGAAATGCTTCCACCTCTTCATTCTTTCTTGAGAGTGCATCTGCAACAACATTTAGCTTCCCTTTTTTTTATATTATTTCAAAGTCATAACCCAACATCTTTGTGACCCATTTTTTCTACTCTTCTGAAGATATTCTTTGTTCCAAAAAGTGTTTAAGACTATCATGATCATTTTTTACCTTGAAGTGTCTTCCCATTAGGTAAGTTCTCCATTTCTTTAGTGCATGCAGTATTGCTAATATTTCCTTCTCATAAATAGGTTTATGTAAATACTTTCCTTTGATTGGACGACTTTCAAAAGCAATGGGTCTTCCTTCTTGCATTAAAACAACACCAATTCCATTTCCTGAGGCATCACATTCCACAATAAAGGTTTTTGTGAAGTCTGGCGTAGCTAAGACTGGTGCTAGGCACATTTCCTCTTTAATATGTTCAAAGGACTTAGTTTCTTTAGGAGTCCATGAAAATGCATCTTTCTTCAATAATGTCATTAGAGGTGTTGCTATTCTCCCATAATTATTAACAAGCTTTTGATAATACCCTGTTAACCCGAGAAATCCTTGCAAATTCTTTATGGTTGTGGGGACTTTCCATTCCCTAATGGCTTTAATTTTGTTAGGGTCTACCTTAATACCCTCGTGAGATAAAATATGACGCATATATTCCACCTCTTGTACTCCAAAGAAACATTTGGATGTTTTTGCATATAATTGTTTCTCCTGCAATAGTTTGAGCACCTTGTCAACATGTTGAACGTGATCCTTCCAAGACCTGCTGTAGATTAATATATCATCAAAAGATACTAGTCAAATTTTCTAAGGAAGGGTTTGAAAATGGAATTCATCAACCCTTGAAATGTAGAAGGTGCATTGGTAAGGCCAAAAGGCATGACCAAAAATTCATAATGACCCTCATGAGTTCAAAATTCTGTTTTCAAAATATCTTCAGTCTTCATTCTAATTTGATGATACCCTGAACGAAGATCCAATTTGGTAAAATAAATTGCTCCATGTAATTCATCCAATAATTCATCAATCACAGGAATGGGAAATTTATCTTTAATGGTGAGCTTATTAAGCTCCCTATAATCTGGACACATATGCCATGATCCATCCTTCTTGTGTACCAATACTATAGGAGCAGAGAACGAACTTTGACTAGGTTGAATTATACTTGCCTTTAACATTTCTGCAATCATACGTTCAATTTCGCTCTTTTGGACATAAGGATATCTATAAGGCCTGATGTTCGGAGGAACACTTCCTGGAATCAAATGAATAACATGATCATGATCACAAATAGGTGGGAATCCTTTTGGAGTTTCAAAAACCTTGGAATGATTGTCCAAGACTTTTTGGAGATCTGCAGAAATAGATGATTTTGATGTTGGAACTTATAGAGAGCATAATTGTGCAATTATGCCTCGTTGTTCTTTCTTTAGAAGCTTTTTCATGACATTAGAGCTTATTATCTTTCCCAACTTCCCTGCAATACCCCATAATTCGACTTCCTTTCCTTCTGAAATTTTTTTCAAGAAATGTTCTTGAAAATTAAAAGCTACCATCCCCAAAGATTGTAACCATTGTACTCCTAGTACAACATCAGCACCTCCCATAGGAATGGAAAGCATTGGAATATTAAATACATATTCCCCCATGGTTAGCTTGATATTATTTCATTTTCTAGAGCAATTTATAGTTCCTCCATTTGCAACCATCACTTGACATTTTGGTGTTGGGTATAGGAAAAAATTTAATTCCTTGGCTACCTTACAATGAATAAAATTATGGGTACTACCTGAATCAATCAACACTATTACCTTTTTCTTCTTGATATGTCCTTCTATCTCGAGAGTTTGAGGAGTGGTAATTCCTGCCAATGCATTACACGATTTATCCAGGTGGATATCATTGGCCACCCACCTATTCCATTTGGACCAGCACCATCAATTAGTGCATCTTTTCACATTCAGCACAACTTACTATTTTTAGCAGGTTTTCGGGTCCTCCACTCCCGGAGCTGTTTTGGGGCCTTAATGATGCAGGTGAATATTGGTGGCCACCCACCTATTCCATTTGAACCCCCACCATCATTTCTTTCAATTTTCAAGTTGCAACAAAACTTACTATTTTTAGCAGTTTCTCAGGTCCTGAACTTCCAGAGCCGTTTTGAGGCCCTAAACGACGGTTTTTGGGAAAACGGAGAGCAACATGGGTCCATGGATTGATGTTTCTCGTTCAAAAGTTGTACTCCTCAGACAGATATTTCTAACGAGCTATTGAGTGCATCAAACGGAGATCAGATGCCAAAGTTACGTCCCCGGGAATTTGAAACACCAACTTACCCAAATGGGGGCCCACAGTTTTGGTGCTTCATCTCCTAGAGTTAGGTTTTTGGACGTTTGAGTTTTTCAATTGTTTCTCAATAATAAATAGGCCCTCGAGCCTCATTGTAACACAGTTCAGAGGTCTATATCCATCACATCTCTCCTCGGAGATTCGCTACTAGCACCCTAGCTATTTTATTTCCATTATGCCTGTAAGCATATTTCTATTATTCGATATTAATGAAATGAAGCATTATAACTGCGTCTCTATGTTCATGGTTATTTATATATTCTATTGCGTTCCTGCTTAAAATCTGGATCAGTGGTATTAGAGCGGTTTTTCTCTTTCTTTGTTTTTCTTTGCATGTCCCCAACGCGGTCAGGGTATAAGGAGTTAGGGCTCGATCTGGTTGAACCCTTTCAAGATCAGCCTCGCAAACCTCGATGACCTCCCATGGCGAAAGAAAAGAAAGATGAGGGAGCAGGAGATCCTATCAAAATACTGCTCGAGGAGGCCCTTGAGAAACAAAGGAACGCGATGATGGATAACTTTGCTCAAATCCTTCAACGACTACCTACATATGGCACATCTGCATCCAACAGCCACTCTGGAGGTGCCACTCCCTTGAAGGTACAGGTAAACTTTGACATTCCTATATTTGAAGGAAAAACAGATGCAGACGCCATAGATAGATGGTTAAATTTGCTGGAAGGGTATTTCTCGGTCCATGACTTCTCTGACCAAGAAAATATTATTTTTGCACTCCTCAAAGTTGCCCCCCATGTCAAAGACTGGTGGGAAACCTACTATGAGCAAGAGGGCGAAGGGGAACCCTCTCTGTTCTCGGCCACACCCACTTGGAATTCATTCCGAGACGGCATAAAGGAACAATATTACCCTGTGGGGAGCTATGAGGACAAATACATCCAATGGACCATGTTGTGGCAACAAAAGGATCAAGATGTGCATGAACTAACGAATCTGTTCCATACCCTACGCACAAAGTTGGGTATTAAATATTTAGAGAGACATTTGGTGCTCAAGTACCACGACTGTCTGCACAAACACATTTAGGAGGAAATGGATTTCCTCGACATTACATCACTTGGCATGGCATATTGTTATGCCCCCAAGATTGAGCAGAAATTTAAGCAGAAGAAGTGAGACTTTGGATCTGCGAATCTGAAAGGTGCCCCCGAACCAAAGAACAAGGGGCAAGGCCAAAGCAATGCGACTCAGAAAAACACCAAAAATCCAAATAAGGACATAGGGAAGTGGTGTGAATTTCATAACAACCCCACTCATAGCACAAACGAGTGTCGGGCCAAATAGTCTTTGGTGGCCGAACTAAAGGCACCCGAATCACATGCATTTTCTGATCTTGAGTTAGAACCAAAAAAAGGAAATGAAAAAGGGAAGCACATCATCGATTCAGATCCCAATGACATTGTTGCCACCACCAAGATCTAGAGGGAGGGTCCAGAGGATCCAAAGGAGGGGGAGTGCCTCTTCCAGTCGCAGATGTGGGTGAAGGGTTCTCCGCTGCAATTTCTAGTCGATAGCGGAAGCCAAAAGAACCTCATTTCAGCAGAGGTCGTGAAGCAGCTCAGCCTACCGACCATAGCACACCCACAGTTGTATACCATCGGGTGGCTCCACCCAGGGAGAGATCTCCGCATCCGCCAGCAGTGCCGCCTTCTGTACAGTATCAAGCCATTCACGGATGAGGTATTTTGTGATGTTGCTCCTCTTGATGTAGCTGATGTATTATTGGGCCAACCATACTTGTGGAGGTGACATGTTGTGTATGAGTCTAGGCCTTGTGCTATTATTATTACTTTGGGAAATAACTTGTACAGGATATCGGAGGTAGTACTGCCTCCTGTCATCTCTTTGACTACTGCAAAACAATGTAGTAAGATTGTTTCCCAAACCAGGAAATTCATTTTCCTTACAGCTCACTCACAGGGAAAGAATAATATTGTGGCCACAACCTCGAAACAGGGCTCCCTTGCACAGTTGCAGCAGATGGACAAAGTCATGGAGGAATACGAGGAAATTTTCTCCTCACTCATAGAGGTTGCTCTACATTGCCAGGACAAGCACTCTATTGATTTGACTCCCAACGCACCACCGCCTGATGTTGCCATACATCCTGCAACTACACATACAAAATCCAAACATGTACTGTCTAAGGCTGATAAAAAAACCAAATTTACTAAACGCATCCAGCATGTCCACCCGTAGGTCCATGACATCTTCAACACATATAATACTCAGTTCAACAGAATTTGCCTCATCTCATGGAGGATCTCAACGCAATGGGGACCATTGCTTCCTAAGGAGGGAGGAATGATCCAGGTGGATATCGGTGGCCACCCACCTATTCCATTTGGACCAGCACCATCAATTATTGCAACTTTTCACATTCAGCACAACTTACTATTTTTAGCAGGTTTTCGGGTCCTCCACTCTCGGAGCCGTTTTGGGGCCTTAATGATCCAGGTGGATATTGGTGGCCACCCAACTATTCCATTTGAACCCCCACCATCAGTTCTTTCAGTTTTCAAGTTGCAACAAAACTTACTATTTTTAGCAGTTTCTCGGGTCCTGAACTTCCGGAGCCGTTTTGAGGCCCTAAATGACGTTTTTTGGGAAAACGGAGATGGACCCATGTTGCTCATTCAAAAGTTGCACTCCTCAGACAGATCTTTCTAACGAGCTATTGAGCACGTCAAATGGAGATCGGATGCCAAAGTTACGTCCCCGGGAAGTTGAAACACCAACTTACCCAAACGGGGGCCCACAATTTTGGCGCTTCATCTCCTAGAGCTAGGTTTTTGGACGTTTGAGTTTTTCCATTGTTTCTCAATAATAAATAAGCCCTCGAGCCTCATTGTAACACAATTCAGAGGTCTGTAGCCATCACATCTCTCCTTAGAGATTCTCTACCAGCACCCTAGCTATTTTATTTCCATTATGCCTGTAAGCATATTTCTGTTATTTGATATTAATGAAATGAAGCATTATTTCCACTTCATCTCTATGTTCATGGTTATTTCTGTATTATGTTGCATTCCTGCATAAAATCCGGATCAACGATATGGTCAGACTCATTTCTTCCTCTTCTTGAGTTGGTTCCTAGTATATATCCTCTTCTTGTTCATTTTCTTCTTCCTCTTCACAATCTATGTAAAATAATTTCTTCTCAGCACACTTATGACCTTTAGTGTATTTGCTATCACAACTGTGGCAAAGCCCTTTTGCTCTTTTTTCTTCCAATTGTTGTGGTGTCAACCTTGTAGGTTGTGGAAATCTAGGAGTAGCAACACTTCCCTCTTTATAGAAGTGAGTGGTAGGCTTCCTTGTCACCATAATTTTACATTAAATTTTTCTTGCCAACCTTAATGCCTTCTCCAATGAATCAAGTTCCAAAACACGAACTTCATGTTGGATGTTATGCTTTAAAGTACCTATGAAAAGATCAATCCTGTGTTCCTCTAGAATATCAACTACCCTTATATTCAATTTTTGGAAGTCCTCAATTTGCTCCCCCATTAAACCCTTTTGTTTGAGATTTATCAATTAGCTAAAGAAGGTGTTTCTCTTTGTATCCTCATAATGTGTTATCATTTCCTCCGTAAAAATTGACCAAGTGAAAAAAAATTTATGGGAGAAAAGCCATCAATACCATACAAATGTATTTTCTTGTAAATGTAAAGTTGCAATGCGTACCTTTTATGTGTTTTTCACATTATGAAGATCAAAATATTGCTCCATCTGTATTATCCATGTTACATGATCCTTTCCATCAAACTTCCTCATATCCATTTTTGGAATATGGTGGTTCTTCCCACCAACATTAGATTTTATGAAATCAAGATTAACATTGATTTTTTTCTCATCATGAGTTTCCTCTACTATATTTTCACCATTAGGAAACATTCCTTGTATCAAATTTGTCAAACCTTCCATGTCTGCTTTTAGATCATTCTTCAGGTTTTCCATTTTCTCATCGATCTTAGCTTCCATGTAATCCATCTTAGATTCCATGCTAGATTCCATGCCATCTATCTTAGATTCCATGCCATTCGTCAAACCATCCATCTTAGATTCCACGCCTTTCTTCAAAATTTCCATGTCATTTTTTGTTGCTCTTTGCGAGAGCAAAATTTGTTGTGCTTGCTCTTGTAATTTTGATATGTCATGTTGCCATTCTTCATCTTCATGAGTCATAGTAGAGATTTCTAAAGGCTTAATGGGTGTTGAATTCTTTTTAGGGGCCATTTTAGAATCCAATACTGATATCTATTCTACAATATTGCCTTGGAATCAATTCAACTTGATTCTTCAAAAAAGACTTATGCAATTCGGAAAAAAAAAATACACACCTTTTACTTTCTTTTGAGGAGCTCGATATTGAAATTGAATTATATCTATAATTGTGGATCCTAAATATCTAAAATTCATCCCTATAGTAGCCCTCTGAAGGTTCTTTCAAATGCCACAGGTCTAATCTGATTTGAATTCTTCAAGGCAAAGTTATGTCCAGTCTCCCATAATGACCCAATTTTGGACTGGTTCAGTAGAGCGAACTTGTACGACTTGCCATGTGTCACTTTTTAATTCTTTGGCTCTGAAATTGATAAAACAAAAAAATACATTCCATGTACTTGTGGCCACTTTTTACAGCATTCCAATCCGATGCTCAGAGAGAGAGCTATGAAGATTTTTCCCATGATCACCTCTTTGAGATGAAATTTAGAAGCCTCCAAAATCCCTAACTTCCAAAGATCATATCTCCGAAGATATTGTGAACCAATATCTAAAAAATTTTGATGATGTTCCTTAGGATTACAGCGTCGTACTCTAAATATTTCAGCTTCTGAACCTTCATAGAAAAAAATTTATTACGAAAATACCATGATGACCTGTTTAGGTTAAATTCAGGAGCCTACAAAATGACCTAACTTGCACAGATCATATCTCCTAAAATATTACGAACCAAGATCTGAAATTTTGCGACGATGTTCCTCAGGACTTTTTCTTTGCATTCTAAAAATTTCAGACTCTGAACCTTCGTAGAAAAAAATTTATAGCGAAAATGCCATGTTGACCTGTTTGGAGCAAAGAAACCCTGGAATCTCAAAGCTCTGATCCCAAATGTTGTGAAACCAACTCCAAAAAGAGAAGAAAAGAGATATCAATGCCTTAGAAATAAACCAATTCGAGGGGGAAACCTCCAATATATTACATGAATGAAAAATTCTTGGATGATTCAAATTAAAAAACCTCTTTTCTATATATAGGAGTCCATGGGGCCACAATGTAATCCTAGCCGGCTTAACAATAATAATTTAAGGGCACAATAATAACAATATGGGGGTTACAAGGGTACAATAATAACAATAATAGGGTTACAATAACAACAATAAGGGACTATACTAGTAATATAGGGACCTAACAAAAAGGTTCATCTATTTATACCAATTTAGCCTATGCATCCAATGGTCTGCAAACTGTGGTTTGCAGACTCTTGGTCTACCCTTGACCTGTTACAATGCATTAGGGGCTTTGACCCACCCCAAAATACCTGCGTTAGACTAATTAAGACCAAAATATACAAAAATTATACAAAATCGCAGCTTTTAGGGGACCCTATTCCAACAGCCCCCCAGCACAATCTTGTGACTCGTCTCGAGTCACGGTGGTCGTGGGTCCTCCATTTTCACCTAAATCCACTTGACTGCATCGAATAGTGGTGGAAACACCCCTTCGCTTTGTGTATCAACTGTCTGAGCTATCTCTATGAACTTTTGTGAAGTTGGGCCTTTTGTAGTGGTTGCAACACTCTCCAATGTCTGGTTCAACTGTTTTACGACAACATCAACATCGCGGGACAGCTTGAGGGCCTCGTCTGCCCAAGGCTAGAGGTGATTACTCAGTGTCTGCTTCTACTGTCGAAGGGCATCCATGTCGGCTCTGAGGGCCTGTGTTGTGTAACCAGCTCCAAAAATAGAAGAAAAGAGATATCAACGCCATAGAAATAAGCCACTTCGAGGGGGCAACCTTCAATACATTACATAAATGAACAATTCTTGGATGATACAATTTACAAAACCTCCTTTCTATATATAGGAGTCCATGGGGCCATAATTTAATCCTAGTGGGCCACAATGTAATCCTAGCCGACCAAACAATAATAATTTAAGGGCTTAATAATAAAAAAATTGTGGTTACAAGGGTACAATAATAACAATAAGGGGGTTACACTAACAACAATAAGGGACTATACTAGTAATATAGGGACCTAACATGCCCCTCTCATTCAAAAAATTGTTGTCCTCAATGCTTGAGTAGCTTTGGGTGCTTCTGTATAAAATTCTCATCCTCCCATGTAGAATCTTCAGTGGGTAAGTTCTTCCACTTGATGAGATACTCTGAAATTGATCGATTCCGTAGCTGTCGAGTTCTTGTTTCCGTGACCGCTTCAAGTTCCAATATGATTTTTCCTTCCTCATAAAGTTCTGGAAATATTGTTTGAACTGGAAAATTTTCACCTCTAACCTTCTTTAAGCATGAAACATGGAAAAATGGATGCACTCGCGAAGAAGCAGGAAGCTCCAATTTGTATGCCATAGTACCAATATTTTGCAACACCTTGTAAGGACCATAGTACTTTGGCGATAATTTATTATCCTTCTTAGCTTTCTTGAGAGACATTTGTTTGTATGGTTGTAGCCGTAAAAATACCCAATCTCCTACATCAAAACTTCTCTCGCTGCGATGTTGATCTGCCTGTTGTTTCATTCGATTTTGTACCAAATTCAGGTTATCCTTTAAGAGTTGGAGAACTTCTTGCTGATGCTCGATGTGATCTTCCACTGCTTGAACCTTCGAATTTTCTCTTAAAGATGATGTGATGGTTGGTGGATGATATCCATAAAGTGCCATAAATGGGGTCATTTTTGCTGCAGTATGGAAGGAAGTGTTATACCACCATTCAGCAAGAGGTAACCACTTGACCCATTGTGTTTGTTTATCGGATACAAAACAACGAAGATATCCTTCCAAAAATTTATTTACTATCTCAGTTTGACCATCAGATTGAGGATGATAAGATGAGCTATGAGCTAATTGAGTACCCAAACAAGAAAATAACTCTGTCCAAAAATTTCGAGTAAAAATGGGATCTCTGTCGCTCACAATAACCCTTGGGCTTCCATGTAGCTTTTGAATTCTGTCCATAAATGTAGTAGCAACTGTACTTGCTTTAAATGGATGAGATAATGCACAAAAGTGTGCATACTGGGTAAGTCTATCAACTACCACCATGATGACACTCTTTCCTTCGGACTTAGGTAAACCTGTGATAAAATCCATTGAAATCTCCTCCCAACGTTGACTTGGAATGGATAAAGGTTGTAGAAGACCCGAGGTCTTAATTGTCTCAACTTTATTCTATTGGAAAACCAAACATTCTGTCACAAAATTTTGAATATCAGATTTAAGGCCATCCCAAAAAAATTATTTCTTCACCCTGTGGTAAGTTTTTAAAAATCCTGAGTGTCCTCCTAAAGGAGAAGTGTGCAATTCCAAAAGAATATTTTGTTTTAGTTGGGAATTCTTACAAAGATATAAGCGATCTTTGTACCATAAGGAATCATTTTTCCAACTAAATGTATCATATTTACTAGGATCTTGCTGCAACTTTTGAATGAGTGTCCACACTTCTTCGTCCTTCTTCCATTCATCTCTTGCTTCAGTTATCCAATCTGGTTGGATAATAGAAATGGCACAAACCAATGCTTCCACCTCTTCATTCTTTCTTGAGAGTGCATCTGCAACAACATTAAGCTTTCCTTTTTTGTAGATTATTTCAAAGTCATAACCCAACATCTTTGTGACCCATTTTTGCTGCTCTTTTGAAGATAGTCTTTGTTCCAAAAAGTGTTTAAGACTATCATGATCAGTTTTTTCCTTGAAGTGTCTTCCCATTAGGTAAGTTCACCATTTCTTTAGTGCATGCAGTATTGCTAACATTTCCTTCTCATAAATAGGTTTCTGTAAATAATTTCCTTTGATTGGAAAACTTTAAAAAGCAATGGGTCTTCCTTCCTGCATTAAAACAACACCAATTCCATTTCATGAGGCATCACATTCCATAATAAAGGTTTTTGTGAAGTCTGGCATAGCTAAGACCGGTACTAGGCACATTGCCTCTTTAAGATGTTCAAAGGCCTTAGTTTCTTCAGGGGTCCATGAAAATTCATCTTTATTCAATAATGTTGTTAGAGGTGCTGCTATTCTCTCATAATTATTAACAAACTTGCGATAATACCCTGTTAACCCGAGAAATCCTCACAACTGCTTTATGGTTGTGGGGACTTTCAATTCCTTAATGGCTTTAATTTTGTTATGGTCTACTTTAACACCCTCATGAGATACAGTATGACCCAAATATTCCACCTCTTGTACTCCAAATAAACATTTGGATGTTTTTACATATAATTGTTTCTCCTGCAATAGTTTGAGCACCCTGTCAACATGTTCAACATGATCCTTCCAAGCCTGCTGTAGATTAGTATATCATAAAAAAACACTAGCACAATTTTTCTAAGGAAGGGTTTGAAAATTGAATTCATCAACCCTTGAAATTTAGAAGGTGCATTGGTAAGGCCAAAAGGCATGACCAAAAATTCATAATGACCCTCATGAGTTCGAAATGCTATTTTTGGAATATCTTCAATCTTCATTCTAATTTGATGATATCCTGAATGAAGATCAAAATTGGTAAAATAAATTGCTCCATGTAATTCATCCAATAATTCACCAATCACAGGAATGGGAAATTTATCTTTAATGGTGAGCTTATTGAGCTCCCTATAATCTAGACACATTCGCCATGATCCATCCTTCTTGTGTACCAATACTATAGGAGCAGAGAAAGAACTTTGACTAGGTTGAATTATACCCGCCTCTAACATTTCTGCAATCATACGTTCAATTTCGCTCTTTTGGAAGTAAGGATATCTATAAGGCCTGATGTTTGGAGGAACACTTCCCGGAATCAAATGAATAGCATGATCATGATCACGAATAGGTGGGAGTCCTTTGGGAGTTTCAAACACCTTGGAATGATTGTCCAAGACTTGTTGGAGATCTGCAGAAATAGATGATTTTGATGTTGGAACTTCTAGTGAGCATAATTGTGCAATTACTCCTCATTGTTCTTTATTTAGAAGCTTTGTCATGACATTAGAGCTTATTATCCTTCCTGGCTTCCCTTCAATACCCCGTAATTCGACTTCCTTTCCTTCTGAAAAAAATTTCAAGAAAAGTTCTTGAAAATTAAAAGCTACCGTCCCCAAAGATTGTAACCATTGTACTCTAGTACAACATCAGCACCTCCCATAGGAATGGAAAGCATTGGACTATTCAATACATATTCCCCCATGGTTAGCTTGATATTATGGCATTTTCTAGAGCAATTTATAGTTCCTCCATTTACAACCATCACTTGACATTCTGGTGCTGGGTATAAGAAACAATTCAATTCCTTGGCTACCTTACAATGAATAAAATTATGGGTACTACCTGAATCAATCAACACTATTACCTTTTTCTTCTTGATATGTCCTTCTATCTTGAGAGTTTGAAGAGTGGTAATTCCTGCCAATGCATTACACGACATGGTCAGACTCATTTCTTCCTCTTCTAGGGCTGGTTCCTGGTGTATATCCTCTTCTTGTTCATTTTCTTCTTCCTCTTCACAATCTATGTAAAATAATTTCTTCTCAGCACACTTATGACCTTTAGTGTATTTTCTATCACAACTATAGCAAAGCCCTTTTGCTCTTTTTTCTTCCAATTTTTGTGGTGTCAAGCTTCTAGGTTGTGGAAATATAGGCGTAGCAACACTCCCTTCTTTATATAATTGAGTGGTAGGCTTCCTTGTCGCCATGATTTTACATTCAACTTTTCTTGCCAACCTGAATGACTTCTCCAATGAATCAGGTTCCAAAACGCGAACTTCATGTTGGATGTTATCCTTTAAAGTGCATATGAAGAGATCAATCCTGTGTTCCTCTGGAATATCAGTTACCCTTATATTCAATTTTTTGAAGTCCTCAATGTGTTGCCCCACTAAACCCTTTTGTTTGAGATTTATCAATTGGCTAAAGAAGGTGTTGCTCTTTGTATCCCCATAATGTGCTATCATTTCCTCCGTAAAAATTGACCAAGTGAAAAAAATTTTATGGGAGCAAAGCCATCGATACCATACAAATGTATTTTGTTCTAAATGTAAATTTGCAATGTGTACCTTTTGTGTGTTTTGCACGTTATGGGGATCAAAATATTGCTCCATCTGTAGTATCCATGTTACAGGATCCTTTCCATCAAACTTCCTCATATCCATTTTTGGAATATGGTGGTTCTTCCCACCAACATTAGAGTTTATGAAATCATGATTAACATTTATTTTGTTCTCATCATGAGGTCTGTTATCCATGTCAGTCCCCATTAAATTTTTTGTTAAGTACCCCCTTTAAACCATTCGAAACCACCTCTTTTAGCCTTGAAAATACGTGTTTGTGACTGTCATTACCTTTGACACCCCTGAAATACATTAAAAGAAAAGAAAGGCCCTAGATTTGTATCCGAAGATATAAAAAGGTCTAACCCTTTTGGCCCTGGCTCCTCTGTTTTTCTGCTTCGCACGACCAAAGGCTGTGACCAAAAGCAACGGCATTAGGCGCTTATCAAAGTTTGTCGGGCTAAATTAGAGCCATCAATCTAAATGGATCGGACAACATTCCCAAGACTCCATCTAGCCCATACCCCTCTCTTTATCTGCACATCCATTGCATCTCAGTCGTTCATTCGCTCGCAGATCTGATGGTTTGCATCTTTCCCCCCTAAAAAAAGCTGTATTCCCCGCACCACTTTTGAGGGGCTGGTGGTTTTCCACAAATCGCAGCAATTCCATACATAATGCGACACACGTCCCAGGCCACTGTTACAATACCGCCCCATTTTGTGCATTAACTTTCGATCTCGGACGTGCAGCGAAATCAACGTGAGTCGTCAGATCTATAAGCCTCCATCCGACGGTGGTCACTTGGAGTAGTTGCGCGGGTGTTAAAGTGGGTCTACAGTGTCTCGGGTCCACCATTTCATCATTGTACAATGCATTCCTAACCGTTGATTTCATTTCTAATCGTATGGTCCAAAATTGTTCACGCATCCCGTTGATTGACCAGGTCCGCCTCCACGTCGTCCTTTCCACTTAGCCACTCGTACGCCCACGTGTCATTTGCGTCTGCCTCCACCATTTGTATTCTCTATTTACGTGTCATATTACATGGTTTATGTTACGTACCTCTGCCTCGTTCATTCATTACCGTTTCACTGTATATTCCATTGCCACCCTTCATTTCTCCGCCATTTATCTGTGTTTTCTGCCACCCTGCATCTCCTCGCAATTTTCCCAGTCCACATCATCAGTCTGTGGTCACACCCGCATCCACCACCCTTGTGTCCAGTTTTCTTAACATATCTGGGGGTTTGGCAGGTTGCGGTGACGAGGAATCGCCATTAATCTCTGCCTCCATTACAGAAGCTGAGAACGCATGACAGGACCATGTATCAAGAGCAAAATTTGTGAAGAAAGATCCAGGAGCCGTTATGATATGACCAACATTAAATGAAGCAGGGGTTAAAATTTGTCAAAACCTCCAGAGAAATTCAAAATGCAGATTTTACAGATGGAGATATTAATTGTCCTGGAAAGCCATATCAATAAAAGGTCTAAGGAATGCAGTGTCTGGCATTGAAGAATTTAAATTCCAATTTGGCATTAAGAAGACAGAGAGTACAAGTACATAAAAATCTGATCCTCCAGGTTTTACTTCAACATACTTTTCTCTCAGGAAAGTACAGAGTGTTATATATTTTATTTTTCACACCTTACCCCTAAAGAGATCTTCTACCCAGCTCATTTACTTCATGGAGCTGGCCGCAGAGTACATGTAATATTTCATGGCCGTAAAATAGTATGGGCGCGAATGTTTCCGCCATTTTGTTTTAATGAAACAATTAATTGTTTTTACCTACTTCTTTTATGAGTTTCTCTTCTCCTTCTTCTATAAAAAGGGGGAAGAAAGACATTGTAAAGGTTCCAGATTTTTACCAGAAAATTGTGCAGTGAAAGGAATTTTTGTATACATTTTGTAAGGTCTCTGTGTGAAGGATCAGAGCCCGTAGGGTCTCAGTGAGGAGGAGTTCTATCTGTAATGAGGATTCTGGTCTTTGGTATTTCACGGTATGTACCTTTCTCTTATGTGTCTAATATAATATTCCATTTCATCGATTTTCTTGTATCATGTTTTGGAATGCGAGTGGCTCACTGGTTGGGTAAGGATTCATCCTAGTTGATGCCCATACTTAAATCAGTCAAGTTCTTTAAATATTAGTTCACTTCATTCATCTTTTTGCTATATTAGTTTCTTTGGGAAGGTGCTTTTAAAACACCATTGTCATGTATGGATTCTTAGAATGATAAGCCCATATATGGTTCTGTTGTGTATCTGGGTATCAGACCAAAGTTGACTAATATTTTCTTATATTTCTTTCACTGCATACACCTTATGATATTTGATTTCTGTGGCATATTATTTGAATCGGCCCTCTTTACAGTAAATTGTCTCTTAACTGTCTGATGCTTTTGTGTTGGAGCTTTACATCTTGTCTCTGCAACATTACTTTTCCTTGGCAGTTTCTGTAAGTTCTGGTCCCATCTGAACCAATATTTCCTTTATATATATGATAGAAAGTGAGTTGAAGCTAACAACTTCACTTATTACATTATACACTCCTTGCTATGCTAAGATGTCCTAGGCACTGGTCTATGGCAACTCTAGACTGTATCTAGGGAAGACAATTTATGTCGAAAACATCTTTTTGGCGCCATTGTTGGGGACAAATTTAAGAATATTAGTTTCCCTGGGCCTCAAAAATCTTTATTCACTCTCTAATTAGGTGAGCACAGAGAGTTGAAGAGTTGCATATCTCTCACCTTGGCGACTCCACTGTTTTTTTATTTGATAAATCTATTTGTAGTCCTGGCTCCTCGTAAGCCACATTTGAGGTCAGATACATCACAGTCAAAGATACCTTTAGTGTCTAACCCTGAAAAAATCATACATAGAAGAATTTGGAAAGACAGGAAATCATTTCGTGCTAAAATCCCTGAATATTCTGTAGAAGATTATCCATCCTCTTATTCTCAAGAAATCCAAGTAGAAAATCCCGACTCCATTGAGGAAAATCCTGAATATTACTCAGACAACCCACCCAGGGGAGGTGCTAGAATTAAAGCTCATCTTCACCCTACACCTAAGGTCGAAGAAGTCAAGGAAGTAACCGAAGTAGCTGTCATTAACCATGAATTTTTCCCATCTACGCCTCAGGCTGCTGTACAGTATATTGCTATTGTTATTCATACTCCACATCCTCCTCCTCCTCTTCCTCCATTTGTACATCAGATTGTTGCACAACCCCCACCTCCTCCAATGGCTAATTTTCCAGCCTTTTTGCTGAATAAATATGCTCCCTTGGAATTAACACAAGTGTTGAATGATATTCCATAGGATTATTTAAAGATATTGCCTAGATTCACTGGAGAAAATGAAATTGATGCTCATAAACATCTTGAGACTTTCTGCTCTTTTGCAGAGAACTTTAATGTTGAACATCTAGATGTGGTCTTAAGACTGTTTGTGCAATCTTTGGATGGTGAAGCCAGAAAATGGTTCAAAACATTAGGAAATCGTTCCATAACCACTTGGGATGATATGGAAAGTACTTTTCTCAGGAAATGGGGAGAAAAGAAGATCATGGACAGTGTCTTACTGAGTTCAATACACTCAAGAAGAAACATAATGAAGGGGTGTCAGATTTTATCAAGATATTTAATAATTTATATCTAAACCTCCCTGCAGATATGAAGCCACATCAGAATGCTGCCAAAGTTGTTTTTATAGCAGCCTTTGACTCAGATTTTGGTTTCTCTCTCAGGGAAAGAAAACCTGCCACCCTAGATGATGCTCAGTCAGACGCTCTTGAGCTGGAAGCAAACTTTTCCTCCACTGGAACATCAAAAGGAAAGGCTGAACAAGATACTAGAAGAAGGGGTAAAGAGGAAGTATCTACTTCTAATCAGGATAAGGATTCAGATAAAATTGAAGAAATGAGCAAAATGATTAAGAATCTTTCTAATGAACTGGTCAAGCTTTAATTGGAGACCAAGAACTCAGCTTCCAAGAACTTCCAGAATGCTCCAAACAGGGGTTACAATCCTCAGTACAGAAAGCCACCCCTGCAAATACTCCCAAGGGAAGCTAAAGAGCAACAGGACCAAGTACCACACCCATTGTACCTAGAAGGCCCAAAAAATGACTCCACCGATGATGCTGCCTATGAACTGCAAGATGAAAATCTTGCCTTTTCAAACAATGATGAAATAGAATTCCCATTGCAAGAAGAAGAGGAAGAGATCAAAGACACAGAAGATGTAGAAATTGATCACTATTGCAAACAGTTTAATGATTTCATGCAAGCACATTTCAATAGGAGATATGATCTCAGATCCTCCAGAAAGAGGACTTGGACTCAAGATCAAGAAGAGGAGCCACTTCGTAAGGAAGTATCCACTCAAAAGGAGTCAACAATGAAGAAAGTCACAGATAAAGGTAAGAGTCCTCTAAACAAACCTCTGCAGTCTAATGATCAAACTCCTTCTTCCTCAAAAGTAGTCACTCCTCCTAATGCTGAGTCTGTGTCAAAAGAAGTTAAACCTTCAGCTGAAAATAAAGAGTCAAAAGAAGTCGTAATAGAAAAGTCCCCTCCTGCTTTCAATTTGCAAAAAGAACTTGAGAAAGTAAAAATCCCAGTCCCTTTGACTGAACTATTGAAACAAGCTGCATATCAATCTCAAGTTACTTTTTTATTACTCCCTCCTGAAGCACCAATAATCCCAGACAATCTTAATCTTCAAGAAGAAAGACCCATGGTATTTTTTGGCTGACATGTCAAGGAGATAGACCCCTCTACTCCTCCTTTCTATGTGTCTCTAGTTATTCATGACCTGTTGTTACACAATTGTATGTTAGATTCTGGGGCTTCCCATAATCTTATGCCTTTGTCAGTCATGGAGCAACTAGGTTTTCAGATCACATGTCCATATAAAGACCTCTATTCATTTTATTCCAAAAGAGTTAAATTCTTGGGGATGATTAAAGATTTAGTGGTCAATCTGGCCCAAATTCCAGCAAAAAGTGTAGTAATGGACATTGTGGTAGCTGACATCCCAGCTCATTTTGGCATGTTGTTGTCAAGGTCCTGGGGAACAAAAATTGGTGGGTCACTCAAGATGGATTAAACCTATGCCACTATCCCTATTTTTGGTGGCCAGGAGAGGAGATTATATAGAGAAACGAGATTTGTCAAAATGGTGACTAAGGATGACAACTCAGAGAATTCACCAGTCTATAGTAAGGAGGGAGATTTTTCATGTTTTATTCTTGAAGAAGGTCAAAAATTTGCTCAGGAACCATCATTCTGTCAAATTAAGACTGAGCATCCTTTAGAAGATCATGAAGTAGGAGTATGGACTCTACATTTCGATGGAGCAAATTCAAGAGAAGGTAATGGGGCTGGAGTATTATTAATCTTTCCTACAGGAAATGGGTGCCACTGTTTTTTAAATTGGAATATGAGGCTACTAATAATGTAGCTGAATATGAAGCAATACTATTGGGACTGCAGGCATCTAAGAGCATGGGCATACAATGTTTAAAGGTTCTGGGAGACTCTGAGCTGGTGGTCAGGCAGATCAGAAATCAATGTCAAACCAAGCACCCTCGGTTGAGGGCATACAGGAATGAAGTGTGGGACATGGTGGAGAATTTCTTCTCAGCATTCAATATCCAGTTCATGCCCTGGGAGTAGAATAGAATGGTAGACTCCCTTGCTGTGGTTGCTAGTACATTTCGTCCTCCTCAGAACCCTCTCTTGAGGTATGAAATTGAGGTACGTTATAGACCATCAATCCCAGATAATGTTAAGCACTGGCAGGTATTTGAAGATGATGAACAGATGAAGAGATTCCTGGAAACAGTGGGAGAATTATCCAATATGGAAATTGATGATGGTGAAGAAGATGAGGCTGAAGATACTTCAGAAAATGAGTGGGAAGATAAAATGGTAGGTAGTAAAGTGCTGCAGTTGAAGGGAAACATTATACCTAGAGGGTTGGTGCCTCTAGAAAGATTATTTGACAAGAATGATATCCCATTGCAGCCTAGCAAAATAGTAGAAGAAAATCAGGTAGAAGATCTAAATCTGGGTATTGAGGCTGATCCTAAAATTGTAAAATTATCCAAGAAGGTCCCAGAGGAGTATAAAGAAAGATACCTGAAATTATTTCAATCTTATAAAGATGTATTTGCATGGTCCTATCAGGACCTGAAAAATTTTGATGTCAGCATAATGCAGCACAAAATTCCTTTGATGGAAGACGTAAGACCTTACAAGCAGAAGCTTAGACAGATAAATCCTCTGCTACTTCCCTCCATTGAAAAAGAAATCAAGAAGCTGCTAAAGGCCAAAATAATTGTGCCATTAAGGTACTCTGAATGGGTTGCAAACTTGGTCCCTGTTCGAAAGAAGAATGGAGAAATAAGGCTATGTGTGGATTTCCGGAATTTGAATAGAGCATCTTTAAAGGATAATTATCCATTGCCCAAGATGTACCACATCCTGCAGAAGGTGGTGGGAGCCTCTAGAATGTCAATGATGGATGGTTTCTCTAGTTATAATCAGGTAGATGTACTTCCAGAATATCAAAAGAAGACTGCTTTCATTACACCATGGGGAACATTCATGTATGCCAGGATGCCTTTTGGATTGATTAATGCAGGGGCTACCTTTCAGAGGGCGATGGACATAGCCTTTGTTGGGGAGCAGGATAAATTTTTGGTGGTGTACCTGGATGATATAACAGTGTTTTCAAAAAATGATGCTGAACACATTGAGCATTTACGAAGAACTTTTGAAAAATGCAGAAGGTATGGTCTTTCTCTCAATCCACAAAAGTCTTTATTTGCATTAGAGGAAGGCAAAATTTTGGGACATATTGTAACTAAAGATGGTGTAAGGATAGATCCCAAAAGAGTAGAGGTTATAAATAGCATCCCTTTCCCCAGGAACAAGAAAGAAGTATAGGTATTTCTTGGCCGCATAAATTTTCTGAGAAGGTTTATTCCTAACTATGCTGAGATAGTTAGGCATATAACTGATATGCTGAAAAAGAATAACGAAGTAAAATGGTCTCAGGAATCTAGAGAGGCATTCACCAGGATAAAACAGGCATTTCCTGAAGCTCCTGTCCTAGCTGGGCCCGATTATACTAAACCATTTATGATCTTTTCTTTTGCATCACCTCATACAGTAGCTGGAGTATTATTACAGAAAAATGAAGAAGGATATGAGCAGCCTATTGCCTTTTTCAGCCAAGTACTCCATGATGCAGAATTTAAATATAACATATTAGAGAAGCAGGCATATGCCCTAGTAAAATCCCTCAAAGCATTTCGCATGTACATTTTGCAGTCCCACATTACTGCATTTGTCCCCACTGCAACTATTAAAGACATTCTAATTCAGGGAGACAGTGAAGAGAAAAGAGGGAGATGGATTGCAAAAATACAGTAATATGATCTGGACATCAGACCTACTAAGATAATTAAAGGATAGGGGCTAGCAAGGATCTTATCAGAATCAAACTACCAAGCTCTGGGCATAAAACTGTCTATGCTTTCAAATGAAGAATCTGAAAACGAAAAAGAGCAGCAAGGGCTCGAGATGGCTACTCAGAAAGCACATATAAAATATCTCACCAGTCCATGGTACAAAGAAATAGTTGAATATCTTTTGACACTCAGCTTTCCTCCTAGCTATGATAAAGAAAAATACAGGGCTTTGAGATTAAAATCACAAAAGTATATAGTTGCCAATGGCCAATTATATTGGAGAGATCCTTCAGGCATCCTATTGTTGTGCCTCACAGAGGATGAAGTAGAAAGCATAATGGTGGAATTCCATGAAGGAATCTGTGGAGGACACTACAGCTGGAGAGCCACAACTCATAAAATATTAAAGGCTAGTTTCTACTAGCCTAAATTATTTGGGGATGTTTTTTCTTGGGTTAGAGCATGTGATAAGTGTCAAAAGTTTGTTGAGAAACAAAAGTTGGTAGCTCTGCCCCTGATTCCAGTTCATGTGAATTAGCCATTTCAAAAATGGGGAATAGATTTTATTGGAGAAATACATCGCCCATCAAGTGGACAACATAAATGGATATTGACAGCTACAGATTAATTTTAAAAATGTGTGGAAGCCATACCTGCAAGGAATGCTACTGACACTGTCATCATAAAATTCATGGAAGAAAACATCATATCCAAGTTTGGCTGTCCTGTTAAAATAGTGACTGATAATGCACAGGCCTTCAAATCTACAAAATTTGTAAATTTCTGCCAGCAGTATAACATCATATTGAAGCACTCCATAGCTTACTATCCACAGGGAAATGGCTTGGCAGAATCTTCCAACAAAACCCTAGTGAGGGCCTTGAAGAAGACTATCAATGAGAATCAGAAGAATTGGGATTCCAAATTGAAATTTGCTCTATGGGCTAATAGAATTACAAGCAAGAGAGCAACTGGGAAATATCCATATGAGTTGGTATATGGATGAGCAGCTGTGTTTCCTGTGCATCTAGCTTTACCAGTGGCACGTTTCATGCAAGACAGTCAGGAGGAACCTGATGACATGATCAGAAGGATAAACCAGCTAGTGGAATTAGAAGAAACACGGAATCAAGTGAGTCAAAGGCTAATTGAGTATCAGGAAAAAATGAAAAACATTTTTGATCAGCGTGCTAAAGACAGAAAGCTGCAGATTGGTGATCTGGTGCTCAGGTGGAATGTCCGGAGGGCTGAAAAAGGAAAGCATGGAAAATTCGACCCCCTCTGGTTTGGTCCCTTCAAAATTGTGGAATAGGGAGGCAATAACACGTTTATATTGGAGAATTTACAGGGTGACATATCAGATGCCCCTGTAAACGGCCAATTTCTAAAGCCCTACTTCCAATTCTGATACAGGTAGAGCAAGCCTGATGTACCATATTGTATATAAGTTTTGTTTCGGTTTTGGTTTGATCCAGGAGGACATGCTGATGAACTATGAAGTAAAGTGCAGAGGGGCCGAGGAACAGAGTTTACATAAATGATAATCAGGTGGTCTACAGGTTCTCAACACATTCAGGGATGAACGCGCCGTCCCCAGTTAGAGCCGATGTTATCCACGTCAGTCCCCATTAAATTTTTTGTGAAGTGTTCCCTTTAAACCATTCGAAACCCCCTCTTTTAGCCTTGAAAATCCATGTTTGTGACTATCATTGCCTTTGACACCCCTGAAATACATTAAAAGAAAAGAAAGGCCCTAGATTTGTATCCAAAGATATAAAAAGGTCTAACCCTTTTGGCCCTGGCTCCTCTATTTTTCTGCTTCACGCGACCAAAGGCTGTGACCAAAAGCAACGGCATTAGGCGCTTATCAAAGTTCATCGAGCTAAATTAGAACCGTCGATCTGAATGGATCGGACGGCATTCCCAAGACTCCATCTAGCCCATACCCCTCTCTTTCTCCGCACATCCATTGCATCTTAGCCATTCATTCACTCGCAGATCTGACGGTCTGCATCTTTCCCACCTAAAACAAGTTGTATTCCCCACACCGCTTTTGAGGGGCTAGCGATTTTCCGCAAATCGATTCCATACATAATGCGACACGCATCCCAGGCCATTGTTACAATACCGCCCCATTTCGCGCGTTAGCTTTCGATCCCGGACGCACAGCGAAATCAACGTGAGCCGTCAGATCTATAAGCCTCCATCTGACGGCGGTCGCTTGGAGTAGTTGCGCGGGTGTTAAATTGGGTCTACAGTGTCTCGGGTCCACCATTTCATCGTTGTACAATGCATTCCTAACCGTTGATTTCGTTTTTGATCGTATGGTCCAAAATTTTTCACGCATTCCGTTGATTGACCAGGTTCACCTCCATGTCGTCCTTTCCACTTAGCCTCTCGTACGCCCACGTGTCATTTGCATCCACCTCCACCATTTGTATTCTCTATTTACGTGTCATATTACATGGTTTATGTTACGTACCTCTGCCTCCTTCATTCATTACCATTTCACTGTATATTCCATTGCCACCCTTTGTTTCTCCGCCATTTATCTGTGTTTTCCACCACCCTGCATCTCCTCGCCATTTTCCCAGTCCACATCATCAGTCCGTGGTCAAACCCGTGTCCACCACCCTTGTGTCCAGTTTTCTTAACATATTTGTGGGTTTTGCAGGTTGCGGTGACGAGGAATCGCCATTAATCTCCACCTCCATTATAGAAGCTGAGAACGCATGACAGGACCATGTATCAGGAGCAAAATTTGTGAAGAAAGATCCGAGAGCCGTTATGATATGACCAACATTAAATGAATCAGGGGTTAAAATCTGTCAAAAATTCCAAAGAAATTCAAAATGCAGATTTTACAGATGGATATATTAATTGTCGTGGCAAGCCATATCAATAAAAGGTCTAAGGAATGCAGTGTCTGGCATTGAAGAATTTAAATTCCAATTCGGCATTCAGAAGACAGAGAGTACAAGTACATAAAAATCTGATCCTCCGGGTTTTACTTCAACAGACTTTTCTCTCAGGAAAGTACAGAGTGTTATATATTTTATTTTTCACACCTTACCCCTAAAGAGATCTTCTACCCAGCGCATTTACTTCATGGAGCTGGCCACAGAGTACATGTAATATTTCATGGCCGTAAAATAGTATGGGCACGAATGTTTCTGCCATTTTGTTTTAATGAAACAATTAATTGTTTTTACCTACTTCTTTTATGAGTTTCTCTTCTCCTTCTTCTATAAAAAGGGGGAAGAAAGACATTGTAAAGGTTCCAGATTTTTATCAGAAAATTGTGCAGTGAAAGGAATTTTTGTATACATTTTGTAAGGTCTCTGTGTGAAGGCTCAGAGCCCGTAGGGTCTCAATGAGGAGGAGTTCTATCTTTAGTGAGGATTTTGGTCTTTGGTATTTCACAGTATGTAACTTTCTCTTATGTGTCTAATATAATATTCCATTTCATCCATTTTCTTGTATCATGTTTTGGAATGCGAGTGGATCACTGGTTGGGTAAAGATTCATCCTAGTTGATGCCCATACTTAAATCAGTCAAGCACTTTAAATAGGCTTAGGCATGATATACTGTTTCATATTCACTTCATTCATCTTTCTGCTATATTAGTTTCTTTGGGAAGGTGCTTTTAAAACTCCATTGTCATGTATGGATTCTTAGAATGATAAGCCCATATATGGTTCTGTTGTGTATCTGGGTATCAGACCAAAGTTGACTAATATTTTCTTATATTTCTTTCACTGCATACACCTTCTAATATTTGATTTCTGTGGCATATTATTTGAATCGGCCCTCTTTACAGTAAATTGTCTCTTAACTGTCTGATGCTTTTGTGTTGGAGCTTTACATCTTGTCTCTGCAACATTACTTTTCCTTGGCAGTTTCTGTAAGTTCTGGTCCCATTTGAACCAATATTTCCTTTATATAGATGATAGCAAGTGAGTTGAAGCTGAAAAATTCACTTATTACATTATACACTCCTTGTTATGCTAAGATGTCCTAGGCACTGGTCTATGGCAACTCTAGACTGTCTCTAGGGAAGACAATTTATGTCGACAACAAGGTCCTTCTACTATCTTTTCACCATTAGGAAACATTTCTTGTATCAACTTTGTCAAACCTTCCATGTCTACTTTTAGATCATTCTTCATTTTTTCCATGTTGTCTTTCATTTCATCCATCTTAGCTTCCATGCCATCCATCTTAGCTTCCACGCCTTTCTTCAAACTGTCCATCTTCGCTTCCACGCCTTTGGTCAAAACTTCCATTTCATTTTTATTTGCTCTTTGCGAGAGCGAAATTTGGTGCACTTTCTCTTGTAATTTTGATATATCATGTTTCAATTCTTCATCTTCATGAGTCATCGTAGAGCCTTCTAAAGGCTTAATGGGTGTTGAATTATTTTTACGGGGCATCTTTTAGAACCTAATACTGATATCTATTCTACAATATTCCCTTGGAATCAATTCAAATTCATTCTTCAAATAAGACTTATGCAATTCGAAGAAAAAAAATACACACCTTTTTCTTGCTTTTGAGGAGCTCGATATTGAAATTGGATTATCTTTGTGATTGCAACACTTCAATATTTGAATTTTGGCATCAACGTAGCCCTCTAAATTCTCTTTCGAATGCCATAGGTCTGACCTAATTTGGATTCTCCAAGACAAATTTGTGTCCAATCTCCCACAATGACCCAATTATGGACTGGTTCAGTAGAGTGAACTTGTACGAATTTCCACGTGTCACTGTTTCATCCTTCGGTTCTGAAATTGATAGCCAAGAAACTATAGTCCGTGTGATTGCGACCACTTTTTACGGTACTCCAATACAATACTCAGAGAGAGAGTTATGGATTTTTTCCCATGATCACCTCTTTGAGATGAAATTTAGGAGCCTAAAAAGGCACTACCTTCCACAGATCATATCTCCAAAAATATTGTGAACCAAGCTTTGAAATTTTTTGACTAGTTTCCTCAGCTTCGCACACTAAAAATTTCAGATTCTGAACCTTCGTAGAAAAAAATTTATAGCACAAATTCCACGATGACCTGTTTAGAGTAGCGAAACCCTAGAATCCAAAGCTTTGATACCAAATGTTGTGTAACCAGCTCCAAAACTAGAAGAAAAGAGATATCAACGCCTTATAAATAAGCCACTTCGAGGGGGAAACCTCCAATACATTACATAAATGAACAATTCTTGGATGATACAATTCACAAAACCTCCTTTCTATATATAGGATTCCATGGGGCCATAATGTAATCCTAGCCGACCTAACAATAATAATTTAAGGGCTCAATAATAACAAAATGGGGGTTACAAGGGTACAATAATAAAAATAAAGGGGTTACTGTTAGTATGATTCTTTCGTTGTAAAAGATCACTTTATCTACGCATAAAAAATAGCCCTAACATCGATTATGGCTGCCAAAATATTTAAATGTGCAATTAGATGATCCAAATAATGCTGCACAAATCCAGATCTAAGCATAAAAGACATTAAGAAGATAAAGTAAAATATGGCTCCATGCATCCAATAGACAAGACAAGAACAATGTATTTGAAATAATTTTTGTATTATATTAAAAGGGGGCACCTGAGAGGAAAACAAGAAAGGTGTTTTCCATTTCTCCTCAATGGGATGGGTTCTTGAAAGTCCTCAGCATTTTAGATCTACAATTCCTCTCTCTTATTGGTGTAGAAAAACCTAGACAAACATAGAACTCAATGGGAGCTCACAAGGAAAAAATGGAAAATGGTGACGAAGAGTAGATCCAGAGTGATCAAATGCAATGGAGGTGACTAATGAATGGGGAAAACCCTTCTATTTATAACAAAATATTAGGGCTGTCTAGAACTCGGTGCATGAATAAAATATTATTAATCGAATTCTAGAACCACCCTTTAGGAATATTTTATTATATTTGTTGGAGGGAAAAGGGTTTTTGACTTGCGTTAATTCTTTTATTTATAAATAATAAATAAATAAATGATTTATTTATCATTTTAGAGAAGTGATGGGAATATAATTAAATAAATAATGGTTTATTTAACTATTTATGGATGATTTAGTCATATTTAAATAAGAATATTATTTAAATAATGATTTAAATAACTTATTCTTAGGAAATAATCAAGTAAATAAGGATTTATTTAATTGATTTCCTTGTTTTGGGTTAAATATGACCGGGAAATGTAAACAAATAAGTTATTTCACATGGTGAAAGAAATTTTACTTAGGGAAAAATTGGTCTTACATGGTGTACTTGAGTTCATCTAATAATAATAGGTTAGATGACCAAAAAACTGGTGTAACATATTTCCCCCCAACGTACGAGTGTTAGGAGCAAATCGTATGACCGAAGTACGTTGTAAGAACTCAATCACTATACATGAAGAAGGAAGTGAGAGAGAGAAATGTAAGGTAGTCTAATGTGCTAAAGGACTAGACCCTGAGGAGATGAGACTTATAGGTGCAACAAGTCTCTATTTTATGAAGTGGTACCTGTGCGAAAGGCGGCGGGGGAGGCATACCTATGCCCCCCGAGACAAAGTACAAAGAATAGGAATTCTAGTAAACAAGGAACCGAACCAAGAAGAATATGACAGCATAAATAAGAGCCAGAAAAATAGAATGATAGATCCCACATACATGTTATGCCTAGAATAACCGTCAGGACTTATACAATAAGATTTTTAGTACATGAGATACAAATAAGCCCAAATGCCCCCTACACACGGGGAAGGGCTCGCAAAATCTAATTGATACATGCAAATCGAAGAGGTGCTGCAAGCGGCTGAGGCCAATATCATCAAATTGGAGGAGCTACATCAAGGGCTGAAATGAAGATGTCATCTGGGCATGTAGGGGGCTACCTAAAGGGCCACCCCCTCATGAGGGTTGAGACATCTCACACACACCCAGGAATCACCAAGAGCTGCTGCTGCATCACTGGACTGTCAAGTGTATAGATCATGATCATGCTGAAAAAGAGCTCAAACCAAGGTACACTGCCCCCTAGACTTGGCTTCTAGAGTAAATGAGCTGATGTCAACAGAAGTAGGTCTACCATAGGTGAGATAGTAAGGGAATCTCAACTAAGGCACGGGAGAAAATAGTAGAGCGACTAAAAAATTTACACTAATGATGATAATGAGATGGGGGATACTAAGTAGTGGATGGACGACTTCCCTTGTTAGAGCATAAGGGGCATGAATGGCTTGGCAGCAACTAACACAATATTAGGGAGGATAAGTGACAATGATACGAAAGGCCATAATGTGCAACACGAGAGAGGGACCAAGCAATGAAGGATGGAGGGCTATAGTGGGAAATAAGAGGGCTTGATATAGACTCCATGATGGATGATGACTCAACTCAGATGCTCTAAACAAGGGCGACTTGATGGTGCTACCACATAGAGAAGGTCCAATGGGGGACCATAAAAACATGAGTACAAGATCATATCTCATGACAAAAATCTACATGAACAAAGCCAAGTAAAGAGGTAAAGTGGTGCCCTAAGTACAAGCATTGTAAGTGAAGAATTCTGATTGGAAGGAGAGATGAAGGGACCCTTCGTGGACAAAATGCATCCTGGTGAAGTATCCAAACATGAAAAACTAATAGATACCCATTTGAGTTCTCGGTGAGAGCTTTCCAACGGTGCAGACGGTGTGTCAAATGGGGCTATGGTTTGGTCGAAGCAGGCGAAAGAAAAAGTAGGGGTTTTTCTTCTAATGGGGCATTTTCCCTCCAAAATCATTCATTTGCTTGTGTAGCTGTGGTGAATGTGGAGAGGAGAGAAGGCCCTAAATCTTGTAGCGGACAAACCGACCGTTGGAATCGCAATCCGTCATTTGGAGGTAAGAGGCCTAATCCTACTCTTTGTTTTTGATGGATTCAAAGTTCAGATTAGGGTTTTAAATCTCAGTAACTGCTCCTACTTCATCATTATAGTCGGGTCACACTTTTTGGGGCAAAAACTGTGACCTGAGACGCAGGTTTTGGCCTAAAAAGTGCAACCTAGCCCAGGATTTTTCCAGAAAGTGCGACCTGTTAGATGGGTGTGGTTTTAGTGCTGTTATGGGCTGAGATTTAGTGTTGGTGTAAGGAAATGAAGTTTTGTTTATCTGTAGACTGAAAAAGATGATGGTTTTGTGCAGATATGGCAGATGTACGAATCAAATGGAGGGAGAGAGACCTAGGTACATTACGGACGGAAATCCAAGTGGATCAGGGTGTCTATCGTGCATTGGCTAGATTTGGGGTTATGAAATTTGTGGAGAACCCTTTGATGAGGGCTGATGAGCCATTGTTGGCTTGGATGATTAGTTATTGGGATCCAGACCATGAGGTGCTTATAGTGCAGGGGCACAGGATTGAGCTGACAGTCCAGGATCTGTATTTCCTGACTGGTCTCCCGCCATTAGGGATGGTGGGGAATACACAGCCAGTGTTACTACAAGGGCATAACATTATGGAGTTTGTTGAGCGACATTTTTGACCAGGTGTCTGAGTAAAAGGGACTCAGATATCGATTGGGGATCTAGAGGGGTTGGAGACCCGGGCCGTGGCAGCAGCGGTGTTGCATATTTTGGGCAGCCAAGCATTCCATCACATCACTGGAGGGCAGATGATGATTGTAGAGAGTGTGTTGGGTGGGAACTACTATGGGTGGGCCCAGATGATGTTGGGGTCGGTGAGACGACAGCTGTCGCTATGCAAGCGGCAAGTGAATCATGATTGTGCCTATGGGACGGTACTGTGTTCTTTATTCTTTGAGAAGATCCTGACCTTATGACCTCATATACAGTTACCTGATGGAGGTTCGAGAGAGCCCCGGATGCATCGGTGGGGACGACTACTGTGTAGAGGAGGGGGAGGGGCAGTCGGATGGGTGTTCCAACCAGATTTCTTCGCCCATTGGGATCAGATTCCATTATACATAGATGACTATCCTTATAGTGGGATGAGTTATTAGGGAGATCCGGACTTGCCACTTCCGCCTGGTCGAGTGTGGGGGCCCGATGGTAAGTGACAAGAAACTAATATGTTATGTGCATTTTAGAGTTTGTGACTAGTATTCATGGTACTAATCCTTATATTTTTTGGAATGCAGATATAGCTCCGGGAAAACCAGCCGGATATATGGGATGACTTGCAGCAGTAGGAGATACAGGTTCAAGTGGATCAAGGACAACACAGAATGAGGATATGGCTTCTCTGTTGGAGGACATCCGTCGTAGATGTGAGGGGTTGCTGACCAGTGTGTTGGAGCGTGGTTGGCAGAATTTAGACGACCAGTACAAGAGTTATGTATTGGGATACCCTCGGAATGGCGAGGTATCATGCGACGCATGGTGATGGCCAGTCAGACTGTGCGTGATCTACGAGCTGCGAGAGCAGAGCCGTTTGCTCGAGATCCTCCAGAGAGTGATTAGAGGTAGTGCAGGTGGTTCCCCCCAATGTTTATGTAGGGGCAAGTGGTGCCCCATATTTTTGTAGTTTTGTTTTTTGTAACATGCTATGGGCATGTCATATGTTTCAGAGTAGATGGACTCTAAAAACACATGTTATATGATATATATGATTTATATACATTTTTTTGATGATGTTAAATGTTATTGTATTGTGTGTGATAAATGCCAGTCTATAACATGATTTGCGATTTGATCTACATAGTGATTTTGACTTCTAGGGATATGGTTGAAAGTAATGAATATAAATTCACGTATCAAAAGTTTCATTCGTAAATATTGTCTAAACATGATAGGGTTATGCACACGATAAACACCATTAAGTTGTAAGACAAGAAGCAGGGAATCTAAATGAACATGCAGATGGAGGATGTGATGAGAGAGGGCATCGGCTAAGATACCACGTACTGCATCATATTCAGCCTGATTATTGGTGGCATTACCAATGCAGATCCCATTTGCAAGAACCAGGGTATGCAAGGGGGTAAATATGGCCCATGCTACCGAAGCGAGATTTCGGGAATAGCGACTTGCCCCATCGGCATAGCCAAGATAATGTGTGGACGAGAGGGCCGGTGGAATAGTGGCACAAGAAAAGAAATGGGAGGGATGAGAAGAAGGATGGAAGCGTGAGTAGAGGGTAGACATCCACTGACGGCTATGGGAGGGAGAAGTCTGGGTAGGAGGTCTAGGACTCATAGATCGACGAGAGGGAAATGAATGAGAATTATGGGATGAAGAGCGGGAACTCAGGCTGCGAAGAACATCATATATATGGATGGTATGATCGTGATGATGGGAGGAAATGGAAAGGTCAAGGAAACCACATGACGCTGCAAAGCTACCTAAATCATCAGTATGGGAAGAGAGGCGCAGATACGGGTCATCATGGGGAATGGCAGAAGAACAGGTAAAAATATGGTCAAAGCATGAAGAGCCCGAGAATGTGGCTGAATGAGAATCAAGAAAAATAGATGGAGTGGAATCAGAGGGAATGTACTCTGAGGGTCATGTGCATGATGATAGGTATAGGAGGGGGGTAGCAGGTTCTGACATCTCAACATCAGGGGGAGGAATGTCAATGGTAGCAGGGGGATCCTCGAGTAGACCTGACGCATATTGAGCAAGGATGGGAGAGGCAGATTGATTTTTTTCAACTTCATACTCGTGAATGACCTTTAAAGAGGCTCGGTAATGCATGAGGTGAGTACAATGGTAAGAATAATGGCCATGGACACCACACAGAGCACAGGGTTTGTTGGTGCGAAGAGTCTTGGGGTCCTTGGCTGCGGAGAAGGAAGAAACAAAGGTTTTAGGGGCCATAGATTTATGGAATGCGACTTTAACCATGGGTTGGATACGGGGTAACTTAGGACAAGTATGGGTGGGATGACCGATACCATCACACAAGGCACAAGGATTGGCGGGTGGGGGACGGGTAGGGTCCGGTGCGGTGGCCTTGTCTTTGGATGCCCCCTTGCAAGTTTTTATTTTCTTGCCTGTAGCTTATTAGCCCCTTATAAATTCCTTGACAAAGCAAGCAAGGGGCTAATTTTTTTTATAAGCCTACAAGGAATGCATTTCCCTTGTAAACACATCATCCTTGCAGCCTTTTCAAGCTCCATGCCTTGTGACTGTTTCCCTCTGCTTTTCTGAGTAAATAAGCCTTGCTGATAAATAATTATGCCCCAAAAGGCTTTTTTTCTACCTGTTATACCCTTGCAAATTGCTTCATCTTCACCCCTTTGTTCCTTTCCTCAAAGTCCCCTTTATTCCCCATAATTTCCCCTTTCCATCCCAGAAATCCCCTCTAAAACATCCCTACTCCCTTTGTTTATTCCTAAATCCCCCTCATTCCCCTATCGTTACCCTTGGCTTGCCTTAAAATGCTTCAAAAGAGACAAAAATCATATTTTCTTCATAGTCTGGGCCTAGCCCCTACACCTTTTCCTCCCACAGAACCCTGCGCTATAACCAAACGCTGGCCTGAAAGGCGCTAATCTCCAATGTACATCGGGAGTGCTCCTGGCCATTGATCTTTATAGATCGGATGATGGTATTAAATCCACAGTGTTCATGTTTCACCCATTCAAACCCTCGATCACGCCATCGCCGTCCATTTACCAGCAGATCTAACGGTTCGGAGTTTACCCGCCGGTGGTCCCCACAGCGCACTATTTCAAAACCACCCAGTATCTATCACACCACCTTCGGGTGGTAGGCGGTATTCTCCCATTGCCTAGTGATTCCATACAACGTTCGACGCGTGGCTCCTGTACGATTCCAAAACCGCCTGTTCATCGCGCATTATCTTTCGGTATGGGACGCACAACGATATTCACGTCAACCGTCAGATCTGCCCTTGCTAATCCAACTATTTTCGCTTCGTGAAATTGCGCGGGGTTTAACCCATAGTCTCCATACCCCTGGCCCACCGATCGTCATCCTCCGCTGCATGTTCAACCGTCGATCTCCTCTCAGATCCGACGACCCAGATTTGTTTCCCCGCCGTTACCTCTTCCATCGTTGCCTGATTCCGCCACATCACCTCCACATGTACCCATCGTATATTCTCCCCCATCCCATATATTTGTTCATAGGTTGGGTTTATTAAGGTTTTCCATCTAAATCTCCTCTACACCCCGCCATTAAGGTCTCCCTCCATCATTCCTCTCCATTGTTCCGCCATTTCATCAGTCACACGATCGTTTCCATCACCCACGCTACATCCACCGCCCCATTCATTGTTTTCTTAACATTTTCGTGTTCTGTAGGGTTGCAGGTGGATGGGAAATCACCATAGCTTATTATCTCTATCACAGTGACATAAACGCAGGAAAATACCACTTCCAAAGGTCGAGATAATAAAAGATAGCTCGGGAAGGTGGCTGATAGGACTTGCATTAAAGAGCAGAGTTCAAACTCTACAATTATTTCCGGCGCCATTAACACAAAGATTTCATAGTTAGAGGTACAAATGGAGCAGCAGGGAGCTTAAGGCACGCAAATGAAGACATACAAGCCTTAAGTTCAAAGATTTAGAGGCAAAGTACCGGATTTAAGACCCAGGGACCACACAGAAGGTACAACAAGAAGAAACCAATGTATATCAAGGTTTTCTACAGTAGCAGAATATTTTTCCTCCATAAAGGACAAAGCGCCCATGCAGTCTTCAATCTATGCCATGTTCTGGAGACATTTTCTACCCTGAAACAACCCCAGTACTATCAAAGCATTTATTTCATCAGTATGATGGACTTCTTTATCATTCTTTTATCTTTTGTTTATTCACCAATAGCATCACACAATACTATAATCAGAGTACATCAGAGTTATATCAGAGTAGTCTGAAGACTGAAGAAGATCATGTGTTCTCCCAAATAACATCAGAGATTAATGCACAGGATTTATACAGAATGGGTTTCGGCCCTCTTTCTTTTAGAAGATTTAATACTGCATTTAGTTCTTCACCTACCTCCTCTACTCCTCCAGAGCTATAAATTCATGAAGAAACTCATTGTAAAGGTTGTTGGTCAGTTATCAGAGAACTGCAAGAAGTTTCTTTTGAGACACAGTCTCTGTGTAAAGTTGTAAGATAGGTTGAAGGAGATGTTTTCAGACTGAGTATTCGGCTATTGGCAATGTTGTACTTGGTTGGTATTGCTATTTAATATGACAAGCACATTTCTTTAGATCCTGATCTGAAGCAGCGGTGATGTTTTCCTATCTCTGTGTTTACATTCATTTCATTTTGTTTCTACTGGCTTGCATCAAAAAATTGGCATAGGATTTACCCTTGTTAGGTACCCTATGTTTCTGCTCTCCGTGCCATTGATGTTTCTCTTCTGAATGTATTATCTAAGAAATGATTTTAGTTGGTTTAACCAGTGTAGTGGATGTTATTTTCTGCTCTCTGATGTATGAATTAAATGAATTCAGTTCTTAGATGTTTCTTGTTATAGATTTAGTTGGAAGATTTGGGAACACTGGGGATTACAGTTAGCCCTGTCCACTAGGATCCTTGTACGACCAAATGGTATTTAACTTTGTGCTCAGAAACTGTGTTACCTCCTCCCCTCCTAATTTTCCATATCACACAATCATCTTGAAGATCCTACGTTTTAGATGACTAGCCCAATTGAAAGCATTCCTATTGATTAGCAAGAAAATCCTTTCCTGACTCCATTGCCCAATGGTTTTGAATACTTCCTGGAATACTTCACCTTTGCCCTTTTTCCTCTTTTCTCATCTTGGTCTTACACTGAAATCCTTCTTTCCTGATAACCAACAACCAAACAAACAAATCAAACAATCAAACCTCGAGCCTTATAACTAGCCTAACATCTTAACATTTGAGCTTCAAAGATAAATACACCTTTGATATACCATAGATAGATCCCTCTCGGGACCCAAGAGGGCTAGATCCTGAGGTCTGAAAGTGGTTCTAATTTTGTCTCATATTTTGGTATTTTCAACCTTGCCAAAACATGGGAACCCCAACATAATGGCGACTCCGCTGGGGAGTTTCTGAGTTTTCCTCACCTTACTATATCATAGGCCTCAGAAAACCTACAATCTTTGGTTAGGTTGATAGTTAAACATTCCCATTCTCACATCAACCTCTATACCATTTGTTGTGTTCTCCCATACTCTTGGACAAAGTCTGGAAAGGGCAAGGTAGCCTCCAGATCTCACACTCTTTCAGAGGTGACATATTTGGTAAATGCCCTCCCAGTCAATCTTTGGTTAGATTTTGCTGTGTTTGGGAGATTTCCTCGAAAGGGTACATCTCATAAGCACTGCGGTGGACATTGTACCCTCCAAAAACATCCTAAACATTCCACCTGGCGACTCCATTTTCCCTAAACGTTAAAGACTCCACTGGTGATCAATAGGCCTGCTGATTATCTAGGTTCACATAAGACTCCACTGGGAGACCAACCTCCATAACAACATCAACCACATTAGAAGTAACAAGTAGGGTTAAGCTGCTTGGTCAGAAAAAAACATTCTGGCTTCGAGAACCATTCATACAAGAGCTTACCCTGACCCAGACCCACCTGAAATAGTTGACAATCCTGAGAGCATCATCAAAGGAGCTCCTACACCTAAAATACCAACTATTTCCAACCACCTCCATAGAGCTAACTCTGCACCAGAAGATCTTACAGCTCTATCACACTTTCACCTTGACCTAGACCTACCTAATAGAGTACCTAGAACTAGGTCATTCAGTATCTTAGACCAGCCAAACCCTGAGCTTCCTGTTTCACCATCCCAAAGTGGTAGACACCTTAGGAATAGACATACCCCTCCTTCCACACCTCCTGATATACATTTCATACAAAAATTGGGGCTCAGTCACCCTAGATCTACTCATTAGCCTTCTGCTATTCATAACATCCCTGTCATCCACATACAAGCAGTCCAGGTCAATCCTTTACCTCATCAAAACATCATCATGGCAGCCTGGTATGCAGCCCTGGTTTTACCTCAGCCTTTAGTACCCTTACCGAATGATTATCAGTGAAATATCCCACACTTCACTGCAAAAGAGTCCATCACAGCCCAGCAACATGTAGATAAGATGGAATATTCTTTTGACTACATGGAAATAGATGATGATACAGTCAAAATGAGAATCTTTGCCCAGAGCTTAGGGGGTGATGTGAAGAAATGGTTTAAGGGCCTACCTCCAGGTAGCATAAATGACCTCCCAGCTCTATATCATACTTTCATAAATAAATGGGAAGCTAGGGAAAATCCTCGCCAACTCCTAGCAGAATACATGACCCTCAAAAGGAATGTAGGAGAGAGTTTCTGTTGAGCCCTAGAATTGCCTTCTCTTTTACAAACCTTCACTTCATTTAATCATTCTTTTATCACTTCATAAGCCTAAAATCAATGAATAATGATTATGATTGCTTAAAGGTTACATGCAATTGATTAACATATTGTATTTTCATGGTTTTTGCTATTTTAATAATTTTGTGCAAAATAGCTACAGAATACAGATGTTCCGTAGCTGATCCCGCATTCCACATCTATTTTAGTGTTTAAATTGGTTACAAGTGTCTTCTGAAGGAAAAACGCATATGGTTGAATTCCAAACCTCATCCACATCATTCCTTTCTCCCCACGAAGTCTGAGCAAAAATCTCTAAGCAGTTATGCACGTGGAAGTGACCAAAACTAAGAAGCAGATTCCTATCGGGACAAGGACTGTACAGATGTCTTCAAGCACCGTATGAGGCCACCACAAGAGTTATAATCCAATTTTAATTGAAAAATACACTTTTTCCTATTTCCTCTCAAGGGTAGTTATGTATTTCTCTTATAAGAATCACTCGGGAGACCGAGAGGGAGTTAGTTAGATTGATGTTTTACTGTTAGATTGCTCAAGACCGTAAATACTCTGTTTTTGAAGAATTTTCTTGGAATGAATGAAGAACAAATTTAATACATGATCTGAGGAAATATTGAGGAGATTCGTATGCTGATCTGGTGGTAGAGGGCCCCTACTGCCCAAGAAGCTCTGTGCTCTGTTTTGTTCCTAGTTTAGATAGTTTTTCTGAAATTTATGTTTTATGCTTTCCAACATCAAATGTTACAGCAGTATTGTTCTTATAAATTATTCCAACATACCACTAACACTGAATGAGATAAAGCTGTAGTGTTTTAGAAATTAATTTCGTTTTAGTTCAACTGTAATGTTTTAATGGTTAATTGCATTTTAGCTCAGCTATAGTATTTCGGAATTTAGTTGCATATCAGTTCAGTTCTGTCTAATGTATTTTAAGTTTTGTTATCTAGTTGAAAGGCCTTCATTATTTACAAACTCTTCTTATTCTAAATCTCTATTAATATATCATTATCATAGGACAAGAATTGGCAATGTCATTTTGAAGTCTTGAATGTTCTGCAGCTTCTCATAATTTTCCAAACTTCCTTCTTCCAAAACTATTCCAAAATATTTCTAATATATGAATGAGGTTTAACAGTGATATATTGAGCTGCAGAATGGTTTAATTTTAGTATCATAGGTCAATTTAGAGTAGAGATCCTTACCATGTTGCATATAGTCTTTTCTAAATGTGTTCCAACAAATGTCTAACCATAGAAGAGATTTTCTTTGTGATATTGTAAGTTATGGTTTGCTTAGAAGAACCTCATTGCATTAAACTTATCCTTTTCTCAAAGCTGTTCCAACATACTTCTGATGTACTGAGTTATTGAGTTCATGTTGTGATTTATTTCCTTGCTATGAGTCATTATCAAGATTTTCATTTTCTATTCTTTAGTGCCACACATAATTTAGAATAGGTTTTGCTCTGTTTTTAGTGTGACCAACAACTGTGCTTTTTCAACATTTAGTTCTTTTCCTTCTTAACATAAAACCACAAAACCAAAAACATCATAAAAACACTAAACACAACGTAGTGAGAAATAGATACCTAGGCACATATAGTGCACCTCACTTCAGCAGTTTACTAGCCCTGGTTGAAAATTTTTGACCTCAATTTAGGAACACTAAGTTGAGCAGACATTTTGGCACCGTTGCTGAGGAAGTGTAACTAGGTAACCTTATTTCTTACATTCAAAAAAAAAAAACAAAACAAAACAAAAACAAAAACTTCAATCACCTACCACACCCACTATATCATGTGGTGCAGTAAGAGCCACACATCCACATCATGAATTCATATCTTTGTAGGTAGAAGAAGAGGTGACAAAGGAGGTTGAAGAAATGGATGGAGATGATGACAATGAGGAAGATCCTTTTGGATTTCCCATTCAATAAACTGATATCAACGTTCAAATGAAGAACATCCATCCATCTGTACTTCCTAACTTCAAAGGTATGAGATCAGAAGACCTGGAAACCTTTCTTTTTGAATTTGAAATAATTTGTAGATTTTATGGCTACTCATTGCACATGCAAAAATTGAATTTGTTTCCGGCAACATTGAAGGATAGAGCTCTTAGATGGTTCATGACTTTAGGAGCAAATTCTATAAGGACATGGGATGATATGAAAAGAGTATTTTTGGAAAAATATAAAGGTTATTGCATGCACCATGACCTTAGAAATGAAGTCTTTAAGATGAACCAAAAAGAGGATGAAAGCCTAGAAGATTTAGTGGAGAGATTTACTTATAATATCAAAAGATCTAAATTGCATAATTTAGGATCAGATGCAATAAAAACTCTCCTACTAAATGCTATAAAGGATGAATGGATTGATCTTCTTAATCTTGTGGGAAAAGGAGATGTTTATCGATTGTCATTTCAAGAAATTTGTGAACTATGCAAGAACATATCAAGAGGAAAAGAAAAGTGTGTAAGGTCCCCTCAAGATCCATTTATGGAAAAATTAAGTAAGTCAGCATCAGGATTGGTAAGTCAAACTGAACCTAACAATTTGCTAAACATTCTTGGTAAATTAAATGAACAAACTAACATGCTAAGAATGAAAAATAAGCAAAAAGTTGCTTCATTTATATTTTTCCCTAAATGTAGAAAGAAACATGCTTTGCATGAATGTCCACGTGATAACATTAAAATGTGTAAAATTTGTGTAGGATCACATACTACTGAAGATTGCCCATCATTACCGGGGTTGAAGGCAGTTTACCAAAAGGATAATGGAGCAAATCAAGCACAAGATCAACTTGGTTATGTAGCTCCAAGATGACTATGGCAGCCTCATCAACCCAATATGATGTAATATCCTTATGCACAGTTTCAAGGTTATGCACAACAATCTCAAGGTAATTGGAAAACACCCTTGCCTTGGCAACCTTGGGCATCTCAATTCCAACCTCAAAACCAACCTTGGAAACCTTGTCCATATCAATCCCAACCTCAAAACCAATCTTGGCAACAAATTTGGAAAAGGTCCTACAAAGGAAATCCACCATCTCCTCAATATTTCCCTCTCTATCCTCAATACCATGATCAATGCTATCCATACCATTTACCTCCACTAAAACATCAATATCACACTCATTGACCTCAATTCAACCTTTCCCATTACCATCCACAAAAACACCCCAAAGATTCCCCACTCCACTACCTCCACAACCATTTCATATCCCCAACAATAAAAAACCTCAATCAATTTACAATTCCGAGGTATTGCAAAATGATTCACCAGCTATCATTGAAGAACAACCAAAAGAAGAAGACTCATATAAGGTCCAAGAATCATGGATGTCTATTGATAAAGAGGAGATATTGGAACCATAGATTGAAAAGTCTCATGCATGCCTATCACCAGATTCTATGAATGAAGATCACATCTCCGAAGACTTGCATTTCGTGATAGAGGAAAGACAAGGAAGACAATATTACATTGAATCTTAGTTCAAGTCAGTCATCGGATCCCAACGCTCAATTATTCAATATCTTGTGACATCATCTAAATCAAGACAGTTGGCATCTCATATACAGGTACATATCAAAGAGTATCTTTCAAACCTGCATATGAGTTTATCTATCATCTTGTTACAGACATGATTCCATTGGAAGTATTCATATACTTGAACAAGATTTTCTTTTTCAAGTAGAGTAGGACATAAAAAAAAAAAAAAAAGTAAAGAGAAAAATAAGTCCTATTGTGAAAACCAGCTTGTTGGTGTAATTGGACATGAGCTTTGCTTGAAAACCAAGCAACTGGCGAGCAAAGTTCACAATAAGTTCTGCAATTTCATGATGGCTTCAATCTTTCATGGTTCTTCAAATAATTTTTGGTTCTATGCTCGAGTTGGATGATGTGGAATTCCTTAAGGTCCACCTTCCAACAGATCTTGTCCCATTGACCTCAACACTTTATCTGGGATCAATATTAGAGATTATTTGGAGTGCCTTGGAGCTTTCATTCATCAATGGCAAGCCTCCTCATTGATAACAATGGGAATACAACGATGTCTCTTGATTGTCAAATCTTGCAGGTGACTCGACTTCGACACATTCATTCGTCCCTGTCAAGATGCACTGAGGTACCTTGACACTCATTTACATTATCGGTGAGTTGTCTCGCATTGGTTAACGATTTTCATCATTGATCGGTAATCTAATGCTTTCTTCCCATGCTCGACTTCGACACATTTATTCGCATGGTAAGAATTGTACCATGAATGTTGGCTTTGATGAAGACTAATGGTTTTATGGAATCAACAACAAATTGCAGCAGTACATTTTATTTGTTTCTTGTAGCATCATTTTCATATTTTTGTCAATTCAACAACAGTTGCAGAAAGTGGCAGTTTCTGCAGCTATTGCTGTAGCAGCCTGCTTTTGTTTTTTGCAACTTTTTCCAGAGGCAGTTTTGGCGCAAATATTGCAAGAGATTGGAGCAGAAATAAAAAATTTTGAGCTTCTGGGTTTTCTCAGAATATCATAAATTGAGTAAGAGGTAGACATAATTTGAAAAAAAACAATTTTTAAGGGCATTTCAGATGAGTTTTTAATGCAGATTTTCATTTTTCAGCATTATGGACAGATTAGGACAGATTTCAGTATTTTTGCACAACAGCACCTTTTCTTCATCAAAATGAAATTCTAAAAGCATGTGACAGTAGAAAAGGTAAAAATACACAGTTTCCCTTTTGAATCACTCAATTCGGCCTTAAAATGAGTTCGTGGCGTACTTTTTTGTTGCAACATTGGGCAGAATGAAGGGTGAAACAACGTAGAAATTGATTTTATCATAACTTTCAAACCGTGCATCCATTGGTCCTAAAATTTTTATGGTAAATGCATTGAGGTAGGGTGAATAAACACAGAAAATTTCAGAAAATTTCAGTGTATATTCTTCAAGAATTTGGGCACTTTCACCTACATCCATTTCTCATTTTTCGGGAGATCCGTGCAACCAATGGAAGAGATTTTTCGTCGGAAGATGCATAATAATATTGGTAACAACCTCAGAAAATTTCAGGGAAGTCTGATGTACCATTTGAGATAAATTTCAAAATTCATTTCATTCTACAATTCCACTCCATCTCACTCCACTTTCACTCCATCTCACGCCACTTTCATTCCATTTCACAAGTCATATTTCACTTTCACTCCATTAAATTTCACATCCATATTCCATAGCCATACATCATTTCTTTTTACAAATTGCATGTTGCAGCCACATCTTATTCAGCAATTCTAACACAATTGTACAACCTACAAAGAGATGATGATTACAGGAAATTGAAGGATTATGTTTTGAAGATCAACATGCTAAAAGAGGACCAAAGGAACAACATCAAGCACAGAAATTAACAAGGTCAAAATTCTTAGGTAAATTGTGAAAATTATTTTAATAGAAAAAATTTAAAACATGAAATAGATACAATGTGTATAATCATATGTTTCCTCAACAACCTATCATTCGAATTGATTAACATATCTTGGCCATATCCCTTATCCAACATTCCATAACGGTCCTCATTAAAACCTTGATTAATTACTAACGGTCATAATCACAAACGTAAACTACTAGTCCACATCTCCTTAAGATTGTATCATTCACTTATTTCACCACAAGTTCATCATAAATTCTCCATCAGATCCATAGCCACTTCATTTTCCCTTATAGCTTAATTACCTCCATCCATTCACCTCCATTACATTTTGGAGCCAATCCATCTTTAAGTATAGAGAGGTAATTCTGAGGGTGAAGCATCATTCTACAGCTAATCCATCTTCAAACACAAAGATATAGTTTCAAAAATAAAGCATTAGACTCTGTAGTCAATCTAGCTTCAAGCATAGAAAAGTAATTTTGACAGGAAGATAATCTGCATAGAGGAGGAATGTGGCTAATTTTCAGGACAGAAACAGTTGGAGTCAAGTATTTGGAAGGATATCCACAAGTCAAGGAGCTACTACAACAAGCAGGGAGGTTAAATTTTATAGAGAAATTTGATGGCTTCCATAAGGAGATTACAAAATCATTTTCCAAAACTTTTGATGGAGCAGAAGAAGAAAAAACTGACATGGTTATTGAAAATAAACTTGACACTCCACTACAGGAGGAAGATGAAGAACCAATTTCTGAAAAGTTAACAAAGATTAGAAAATAGATTAGGGCCAAAAGGAGAAGAAAGATAAGGTTGGATGTTCTAACAGAGGTTTCCCAGCACATGGAATAATTTTTTATGAAATTGCATGAGGACATGCAATAGTTTTGCACTGGGGGTATGTTGAGCCCTAGAATTTCCTTCTCTTTTACAAACCTTCACTTCATTTCATCATTATTTTATCACTTCATAAGCCTAAAATCTATGAAGAATGATTAGGATTGCTTAAAGGTTACATGAAATTGATTAAAATATTGTATTTTCATGGTTTTTGTTGTTTTAATAATTTTGTGAAAAATAGCTACAGAATACAGACGTTCCGTAGCTGATCCCGCGTTCCGCAGCTATTTTAGTGTTTAAATGGGTTACAGGTGTCGTCTGAAGGAAAAATGCATATGGTTGAATTCCAAACCTCATCCACATCATTCCTTGCTCCCCACGAATTCTGAGCAAAAATCTCCAAGCGGTTATGCACGTGAAGAGACCAAAACTAAGAAGCAGATTCCTATCGGGACAAGGACTGTACAGATGTCTTCAAGCACAGTACAAGGCCTCCACAATATTTCTAATCCAATTTTAATTGAAAAAATACACTTGTTCCTATTTCCTCTCAAGGGTAGTTATGTATTTCTCTTATAAGAATCACTCAGGAGACCGAGAGGGAGTTAGCTAGATTGATGTTTTACTGTTAGATTGCTCAAGACCATAAATACTCTGTTTTTGAAGCATTTTCTTGGAATGAATGAAGAACAAATTTAATACATGATCTGAGGAAATCTTGAGGAGATTCGTATGCTAATATGGTGGTAGAGGGCCCCTACTGCCCGAGAAGCTCTATGCGTTTTTTTTAGATAAGTAATTCTAGCTCTGTTTTGTTCCTAGTTTAGACAGTTTTTCTGAACTTTATGTTTTATGGTTTTCTACATCAAATGTTACAGCAGTCTTGTTCTTATAATTTATTCCAACATACCACTAACACTAAATGAGATAAAGCTGTAGTGTTTTAGAAATTAATTTCGTTTTAGTTCAACTATAATGTTTTAATGGTTAATTGCATTTTAGCTCAGCTGTAGTATTCCGGAATTTAGTTGCATATCAGTTCAGTTCTGTCTAATGTATTTTAAGTTTTGTTAGCTAGTTGAAAGGCCTTCATTATTTACAAACTCTTCTTGTTATGAATCTCTGTTAATATATCATTATCATAGGACAAGAATTGGCAATGTCATTTTGAAGTCTTGAATGTTCTGCGGCTTCTCATAATTTTCCAAACTACCTTCTTCCAAAACTATTCCAAAATATTTCTAATATATGAATGAGGTTTAACAGTGATATATTGAGCTGCAAAATTGTTTAATTTTAGTATCATAGGTCAATTTAGAGTAGAGATCCTTACCATGTTGTAGATAGTCTTTTCTAAATGTGTTCCAACAAATGTCTAACCATATAAGAGATTTTCTCTGTGATATTGTAAGTTATGGTTTGCTTAGAAGAACCTCATTGCATTAAACTTATCCTTTTCTCAAAGCTGTTCCAACATACTTCTGATGTAATGAATTGGATTGAGTTCATGTTATGAGTTATTTTCCTTTTCAAGTTTTGCAATTTGTGAAGAGTTATTTCTTTCTTGCCAAGTTCTGCAATATGTGAATTAGTCTTCTCTGTTCTTAGGTGTCATTTATAGTCTAGACTTTGCTCTTTTTTAGTGACCAATAACTTCTCTTTGCCAACAACTTAGTTCCTTTCCTTTTAATATGAAAACATAAAACCAAAAACACTAAAAAACACTAAACATAACAAAGTAGGAAGAAGATACCTAGGCACATATAGTGCACCTCACTTCAATAGTTTACTAACCCTGGTTGACAATTTATGACATAAACTTAGGAACACTAAGTTGAATAGATAATGTCCATGATTACACAACAAGGTTTAATAGCATTTACAATGCCCTCCCTCCACATATGAAACCTCCACAAGGCATGGCCCTAGCAAAATACCCTGAAGGCTTTGATGCTGACATGGCTTATGAGCTTAGAGATAAGGAATACAACACATTAGAAGACATTCATAAAGGAGAAGTAAATATAGAAGCCAATCTGATTGAGAAAAGGGCAAGACTGAGATCTGAGAAGAGGGTAACATACAGAGATGACAATGTAGCTTCCACGTCTGACCAAAATTATGATAAATTGTCTAAAAATGTGGAAAGGTTATAGCAAATGATGGAAAAAATGGTTGTCACAGTTAGTAACCAAAATAGAAATCAAAACCAGAACCAAAACTTTAGAAGGAACAATAACACTCCCAACAGACAAAGAGAATCAGATCAGCAAGTTATTCCCCCATTCCAAGAGAATTTTCTTGATGAAGATGAGGGAATCATAGAAGAGTCTGAAGGGAACATAATAAACATGTTTGAAACAGAAGATTCAATCCATAACTGTTACTCATAAGAAGATCAGCCCTCACCCTCTGGTTGGGAGGAGGAATGGTTAGAATCTGAAGACTACAGGTTAGGGTTTGAAAATGCCATGATGCAGGTCAGAGAGCAATATGAACTTAGAAGAAAAAGGAGCCAGGAGACTGCAAAAACAAAAGCTTCTAAGGTTACCATCAAGAAAATACCCAAGAAAACTTCTAAAGCCACTGCTGAAAGTAAAAAATCAGCGGTTGAGAGTTATGGAAAAAACAAAGAAAAAGACAACCAAAACACTAATACACAAGGTAGACCAGCTAGTAGCACTAGCACTGCAGTTAGTGCTCCTGATAAAACTGTCACCAACACTGTACATAATGAGAATCAACACACTGATTCAGCCACTAAGGCAGTGGTTAATAAAATAGAGTTGAGCATTCCCAAGAATCAATCCACTTTCAATTTGGAGAGTGAGATTGCAAAAATTAAAATCTCTGTCCCACTCTCTGAGTTGGCCACTCAGGATGTATATAAAGGCCAAATTTTTAAAGCATTAAATTTAGGAGAGAATAGTGACACTGTAAATCTGAGTGATGATCAACCTGCCCTTCTGTTTGGTCCATAGATAGAAGGAAAGTTTCAGGAAGGGGTAGTGCCCCCTTTTTATATCAGTCTTAATATCCATGATAAAATCCTCCACAATGCAATGCATGATTCTGGGGCATCACACAACCTACTGCCTAAAGTAGTAATGGAAATATTAGGCCTAGAGATAACTCGTCCCTATAAAGACCTATATTCATTTGACTCTAGTATAGTAAAGTGTCTTGGCCTGATCAAAGATTTATGTGTGAGCCTTACTCAGATTCCTGCCAAGTGTATGGTCATGGATGTTGTTGTGGCAGATGTACCACCCAAGTATGGCATGTTACTATCAATATCATGGGGACCCAAGCTGCAGGGAACTATGCAGATGGATGGGGCTTATGCCACACTCCCAATATTTGGCCAACTTAGAAGACTGTACAGGGAGGCACAAATGAAATTCCTAGTTAGTAGCCCTGAAAAGCCTGAAAATTCTCCTCTATAATTTGTACATACATACCTGGATTCCTTTATCTTCTACAATGATGAATCATTGGAGGGACGAGAATTTGAAAACGTAGATACAAGCAAAGGTACTCAAGATGAAACAGGGCTAATGGACTTAAACATAATGGCTACCCTAGACTCAGAGGAAGAAGACGTAGAAAACCTCGAACGGTGCACTGAAACAACAACTCGAAGTGAACCAGAAGTAGAACACAATCAGCCAACTAGTCACCTCCCTGACCTCCACATCCATGAAGAAAAACTAAACATCCCGTAGCCTAGAGAAAACTCTATAATGCAACATAATGGCGAACCCAGCTGTAGGGAAAGGAATGATAACAAAAAAGAGAGAGAACCCCTGTGGGAAATGAGTTTCGATGGGTCATGTACAAAGAGAACTGCTAGGGCAGGAGTGTGGATACGTAACACAGGGAGTGATTACGTAGAGAGCCATGCCTGCAACCTGCACTTCAAATGTACGAATAATGTTACAGAATACAAGGCCCTTATCCTAGGCCTAAACCTGTTGATAAATTTAGGAGCCTGTAGGATAACAGTGTAAGGGGACTCTGAGCTGATTATTAAACAGGTGAATGGTGAATACACAGCGAAACATCCTAGATTGAGAGCTTACATGAATGACACTATGGATTTATTGAAAACCTTTGTTGAATACGAATTAGTGTTCGTTCCTAGGAGTCAAAACGTCATCGCAAACGGATTAGCTTGCCTAGCTAGTTCATACCCTAAGACTCCAAACAACCAACAAATCATCATTCAGACCAAATTCAGACCTGATGTGCCAGACAACGAAAAATATTGGCAGGTTTTGGAAGGATACAAACAGATTGAAGATTTCCTGGTAGGCAGAAACGAGTTCGGATTTTCTAATTCAGACTCCAGATCTGACAGTAGCTGCCTAAGTGAAGAATCCTCAGATGAGGAAGAAACACCCTGTAACATAGGAATAAACACCCTAACTGAAGAAACTGGAAATTAAAACGAAAATGGTGAAAATGCAGATAGTGAAGAGGTAGAGGTGCTGCAGGCCAAAGATAAGAATATACCCAGAGGCCTGGCACCCTTAGAAGGCCTCTTTGAATTTGATGATGTAGAAAAAAATCCCACTATAGAACATGCATACTCTGACGTGGAAGAATGCAACATAGGCACTAAAGATAAGCCCAAAATGATTAAAATGGCTAAGTCTTTACCGACAGACATGAAAAAAAAATACATTGACCTTTTTAAGGAATTCATTGATGTGTTTACCTGGAGTTATGAAGACTTAAAGGCCTATGACACAAACATCATTCAGCATAAGATACCCTTGAAAGAAAATCAGAAGCCCTTTAGGCAAAAACTTCGCAGAATAAACCCGAAACAATTGCTTGCAGTGGAAAAAGAGATTAAAAAGATGTATGAAGCAGGTATAATTGTGCCTGTGAGGTTCTCTGATTGGGTATCAAACCTAGGGGCTGTGAGAAAGAAAACAGGGGAAATCAGGCTGTGTATAGACTTCAGGAATCTTAATAGAGCCTCACTCAAGACAATTACCCTTTCCCTAAAATGGAACATATTCTCCAGAGGGTAGTAGGTTCTAAGAGGATTTCCCTACTAGATGATTTTTCAGGTTACAACCAAGTCCTAGTAATCCTAGAAGACCAACTCAAAACAACGTTTACCACTCCATGGGGTACCTTTATGTATGTGAAGATTCCCTTTGGACTGATGAATGCTAGGGAAACCTTCCAAAGAGCGATGGACATAGCTTTTTCAGATGAGATAGGGCAGTTCATTTTTATTTACTTATATGACATAACAGTCTATTCCAAGACTGAAGAAGAACATCTGAAACATCTGAGAAAGGTGTTTGAAAAATGTAGGAGGTTTGGTCTGTCACTAAATCCTAAGAAAACTATATTTGGGCTGCAAGAAGATAAACTTCTTGGCCACATTATATCCGAAAAGGGAATCAGGATAGACCCACAGAGAGTTGAGGGAATACTACAAATCACACACCTGAGAAACATCAAAGAGTTACAGTCCTTCATTGGGAAAATCAACTTCCTTAGGAGATTTATCCCCAACCTAGCTGAACACCTTAGGAACATGACTAACATGCTGAAGAAAGGTGAAGGATTTAAATGGACTGTTGGAGCTAAACAATCTTTTGAATCAGTAAAACTTACACTCACCCCAGCTCCTGTCCTGATCAGCCCGGATTTCTCTAAAGACTTCCTGATATTTTCATTTGCCTCTGAGCATACAGTGGCTGCAGTCTTGCTGCAGAAAAACACAGAGGGAATGGAACAGCCAATTGCCTTTTTTAGCAAGGCACTAAGGGATGCACCCTTGAAATACAACATAATGGAAAAACATGCCTATGCTATGATTAAGGCCTTGAAAGACTTTAGGGTGTACATATTGCATTCTCACACCATAGATTACGTGCCCAACATCATATTCAAAGATATATTGTCCCAAGATCCTGATGGGAAAAGGGGCAAATGGATCACTGTGATATTAGAATACGACCTTGAGATAAAACCCACCAAACTGATTAAATGCCAGGGCTTAGCTTGACTAATGGCTGAATCAAACTTACAAGCCCTAGACATTAACATGATAAATACCTTGGGTGAGCAACAAGAATTGCCTGATCCCACTGTTGAGGAAAAGTTTCTAAGCTCTCCTTGGTATTCTGACATTTTGTATGTGCTTACACACCTCATTGCCCCTCCTAAACTATCAAAGACCAAGGCCATATTCATAAAACTGAAAGCCAGAAACTACTGAATTTTGAATGAAAACTTATACTGGAAGAATCCTAATGGCCTATTGCTTAAATGTTTTCTTGAAACAGAGGCAGAGAAGATTAAACAAGAATTCCATGCTGGAGAATGCAGAGGCAACCTGAGTTGGAAAGCCACTGCAAAAAAAATACTCAGAGCTGAATACTATTGGCCCACACTCTTCAATGATGTCCATAAAATGATACTTGCCTGCCACAAGTGCCAGATCTTTGAAGGCAAAAGAAAACTCCTCCCTTTACCCCTACAACCCATCACCATTGAAGGTCCCTTTCTGCAATGGGGCCTAGATTTCTTAGGGGAGATTCACCCTGCTTCTTCTACACAACACAAATGGATCCTAACAGCCACATACTACTTCACTAAGTGGATAGAGGCCATACCCACTAGGAATGCCATAGATTCAGTTATCATTAGTTACCTAGAAGGCCACATCCTCTCTCGGTTTGGCTGCCCAAGAAAAATAGTCACTGATAATGCTACTGCTTTCGGATCCAAGAAGATGGTTGATTTTTGTCACAGGTATCAAATAGCACTTGGTCATTCAACTGCCTATTACCCTCAAGGTAATGGATTAGCTTAATCATCTAACAAGAGCCTGGTGATCATCATCAAGAAGCTGTTGTAAGAGAACAAAAAGTCATGGCATAACAAGCTAGTACATGCTTTGTGGGCCGATAGGCTTACAACAATGAAGTCCATTGGCATGTCACCATTTCAGCTTATCTATGGTACAGAAGCAGTATTTCCTACTAGCCTTGGAGTAATAGTGATCAAGCTGGTCTAGGAGATTCAAACAGAAGAAGACAGTATGGTGAGAAGAATAAACCAAACAATCCATCTTCAGCAAACAAGGGAAGAGGTATACAACAGAGCAGTAAAAGTTTAGGAAAATATAAAGAAATTGTTTTACAAGAGGACCAAAGCTATTAATTTCAAGATTGGAGATAAGGTTCTAAAGTGGGACTCGAGAAGAGAGGATAAAGGAAAGAACAGCAAGTTTGAAAATTTGTGGCAAGGTCCATACATCATCCAGACCAATGTGGGTCCAAATGCCTTCTTCCTACAAGAATTAGATCGTACATATCTGTTTGGGGATCCTGTCAATGGCAGGATGCTCAAACACTACTTCTATTGATTTACAATTTCCAGTTTCCGTTCCCATTGTACATACCATTGCAGTTTTGTGTTTTCAAGAAAAAAGAGAAAATTAAAAAAAAAAAAAATAGAGGAAAAGAGGGGTTCATACATGCTCAAAAAATGAACCTCAGAAGTGCAAAAGATTGGCTCTAATATGATCAAAAACTGAGCCAAAGAAATTAAAGATAGTTGGTCCTAACATGCCCAAACTCTGGACCAGCAAAGAAAAAAAGGAATCAGCTCTAACAAGCCCAAAACCAGAGCTGAAATAAAGAAAATAAGTGACTCTAACATGCTCAAAACTTGAGTCACAAAGAGAAGAAGGATATTTCAAGTTTCAGATCCCAAGCCTTCACAGTTTTGTTTTCAGTTTTCTGCAAATTTTGTCCATGTGCAACTGTCTTTATGCCTTGGATGCATAGCAAGTCAGACAGTCTAATCCTGGCTTGACTGTTTTTCAATTTCTGTCGTAGAATATAGAGAAGAAATCTGCTGGATAGTTTAATCCCAGTAGATATTAGATTAGGTAGAGAAACGTATGAGACCAACAGTCTAATCTGGTCTCATGGATTAATAAGGGTAGAATTAGAATAGGTTTATTTTCTATTTGTAAAAATAAATGATGTAAAGGTTCTGCTAGCTCAAATGCACCCTAAAAGAAGAAAAATGCTAGGATTATAGTGTGGGTAGGTAGATTGATTGGGAGAGTTTTTTTGCTGATGTAATGTCTTCATATTGTGGCAGTTGATCTAAAGAAAGAAAGGGATGTGCCAAGCACCAGGCAACTAGCCTTCTCCAAAGATCTATTCTCTGAATTCTTGACTCCTTCAAGAAGAAGCCATCCCCATGTGGAGCCACTGTTAGCCCCTTATAAATTCCTTGACAAAGCAAGCAAGGGGCTAATTTTTTTTATAAGCTTGCAAGGAATGCATTTCCCTTGTAAACACATCATCCTTGTAGCCTTTTCAAGCTCCATGCCTTGTGACTGTTTCCCTCTGCTATTCTGAGTAAATAAGCCTTGCTGATAAAGAATTATGCTCCAAAAGACTTTATTTCTGCCCATTATACCCTTGCAAATTGCTTCATCTTCACCCCTTTGTTCCTTTCCTCGAAGTCCCCATTCTCCCCCCTAATTCCCCCTTTCCATCCCAGAAATCCCCTCTAAAACATCCCTACTCCCTTTGTTTATGCCTAAATCCCCCTCATTCCCTTATCGTTACCCTTGGCTGGCCTTAAAATGCTTCAAAAGAGACAAAAACCATATTTTCTTCATAGTTCGGGCCTAGCCCCTTTCGGCCTAGCCCCCGCACCTTTTCCTCCCACCAAACCCTGCGCTATAACCAAACACTAGCCTGAAAGGCGCTAATCTCCAATGTACATCGGGAGTGCTCTTGGACGTTGATATTTATAGATCGGACGGCAGTCGTTAAATCCACAGTGTTTGTGTTTCACCCATTCAAACCCCCGATCACGCCATCGTCGTCCATTTACCAGCAGATCTAACGGTTCGGAGTTTACCCGCCGGTGGTCCCTGCAGCGCACTATTTCAAAACCACCCGGTATCTATCGCACCGCCTTTGGGTGGTAGGTGGTATTCTCCCATTGCCCAACGATTCCATATAGCGTTCAACGCGTGGCTCCTGTACGATTCCAAAACCGCCTGCTCATCGCGCATTATCTTTCAGAACGAGACGTGCATCGATATTCACATCAGCCGTCAGATCTGCCCTTGCTCATCCAACGATTGTCGCTTTGCGAAGTTGCGCAGGGTTTAACCCATATTCTCCATACCCCTAGCCCACCGATCATCATCCTCCGCCACATGTTCAACCGTCAATATCCTCTCAGATCCGACGGCCCAGATTTTTTTCCCCACCATTGACTCTTCCGTCGTTGCCCGGTTCCACCACATCACCTCCACGTGTACCCGTCGTATATTCTCCCACATCCCATATATTTTTTCATAGGTCAGGTTTATTAAGGTTTTCCATTTAAATCTCCTCTACACCCCGCCATTAAGGTCTCCCTCCATCATTCCTCTCCATTATTCTGCCATTTCATCAGTCGCACCATCGTTTCCATCACCTGCACTACATCCACCACCCCATTCATTGTTTTCTTAACATTTTTGTGTTCTGCAGGGTTGCAGGTGGACAAGAAATTGCCATAGCTTATTATCTCTATCACAGTGACATAAACGCAGGAAAAGACCACTTCCAAAGGCCGAGATAATAAAATATAGCCCGGGAAGGAGGCTGACAGGACTTGCATTAAAGAGAAGATTTCAAACTCTGCAAATATTTCTGGTGCCATTAACACACAGATTTCACAGTCAGAGTAGCAGGGAGCTTAAGGCATGCAAATGAAGACATACAAGCCTTAAGTTCAAATATTTAGAGGCAAAGTACCAGATTTAAGACCTAGGGACCACGCAGAAGGTACAGCAAGCAGAAATCAATGTATATCAGGGTTTTCTACAGCAGCAGAATATTTTTCCTCCATAAAGGACAAAGCACCCATGCAATGTTAAATCTATGCCATGTTCTGGAGAGATTTTCTACCCTGAAACAACCCCAGTACTATCAGAGCATTTATTTAGTATGACAGAATTCTTTATCATTCTTTTATCTTTTGTTTATTCACCAATAGCACCACACAGTACTGCAGTCAGAGTACATTAGAGTTATATTAGAGTAGTCTGAAGACTGAAGAAGATCATGTGTTCTCTCAAAGAACATTAGAGATTAATGCACAGGATTTATACAGAATGGGTTTCGGCCCTCTTTCTTTCAGAAGATTTAATACTGCATTTAGTTCTTTGCCTACCTCCTCTGCTCCTTCGAAGCTATAAATTCATGAAGAAGCTCATTTTACAGGTTTTTGGTCAGTTATCAGAGAACTGCAAGCATATTCTTTTGAGACAGTCTCTGTGTAAATTTGTAAGCTAGGTTGAAGGAGATGTTTTCAGACTGAGTATTCAGCTATTGGCAATGTTGTACTTGATTGGTATTGCTATTTAATATGACAAGAACATTTCTTTTTATCCTGATCTGAAGCAGCGATGATGTTTTCCTATCTCTTTGTTTACATTCATTTCATTTCGTTTCTACTGGCTTGCATCAGAAAATTAGCATAGGATTTACCCTTGTTAGGTACCCTATGTTTCTGCTCTCCTTGCCATTGATGCTTCTCTTCTGAATGTATTATCTAAGAAATGATTTCAGTTGGTTTAACCAGTGTAGTGGATGTTATTACCTGCTCTCTGATGTATGAATTAAATGAATTCAGTTCTTAGATGTTTCTTGTTATAGATTTAGTTGGAAGATTTGGGAACACTAGGGATTAGAGTTAGCCCTGTCCACTAGGATCCTTGTACGACCAGCTGGTCTTTAACTTTGTGTTCAGAAACTGTGTTACCTCCTCCCCTCCTACTTTTCCATATCTCACAATCATCTTGAAGATCCTACGTTTTAGATGAATAGCCCAATTGAAAGCCTGCCTATTGATTAGCAAGCAAATCCTTTCCTGACTCCATTGCCCAACGGTTTTGAATACTTCCTGGAATACTTCACCTCTGCCCTTTTTCCTCTTTTCTCATCCTGGTCTTACAATGAAATCCTTCTTTCCTGATAACCAACAACCAAACAAACAAACCCCAATCCTTATAACTAGCCTAACATCTTAAAATTCGAGCTTCAAAGATAAATACACCTTTGATATACCATAGAGAGATCCCTCTCGGGACCTAGGAGGGATAGATCCTCAGGTCTAAAAGTGGTTCTGATGTTGTCTCATCTTTTGGTATTTCCAACCTTGCCAAAACATGGGAACCCCAACATAGTTGTTGCAGCATGAGGAGGGTCCTATGGAGGGGCTAGGGGCACTATAGCAGTGGAAGGAGTGAAGGGAATTGGTTGCACTGGTGTCATAGCGATGTATGGTTTGGGGTGGCCCGGTGGGGTCTCGGCTGCAGGAGTAAGATACCATACTGGTATTCCCAAGGTTAAATTAGGGAGGGAAAGGGTGGCCATGACGGGAACCAAATAGACGCCGGGGGGGGACGAAGGAAAGGTATTTGACCGGCGGGGTAATGATCAGGAGGGATGGCTCCCATATGGTGGAGACCTGAGGGAACTGACTCAGGAGGGTATGGAGGTTCCTGAGTGTGAGGTGGATGGGAAGGTCCAGGCGAAAAGGGTTCGGTCGACTGAAGCGAAGGGCTAGGAGCAGGTTGCGGTGGGCGAGATTGAGGTTGCTGACTAGCCGAAGCAGGTTGTGGAAGGCCATCCTAAGATGATTGCATCATGCAAACATTCGCTAAGCTGGGGTCAGAGACAAGAGGAGGAGGAGGACCAGAAAAAGTTCCAAGTAAGGAGGAGTCTTTGTAGACACCATGGGAAACACCGGTCAAAGAATCAACAGTTGGCTTATGGGTGACAGTAGAGATGGTGGACTGAGGGGAGGTCTGAGATTTTGGTTCATGGTAAGTCAACTAGTCAATCGTGACAATCTTTCTATTATGAGGGAAAAAAATCTTGTGGTGGACTACAGATGTGATGGCAGACATGGCATAGGTGTAACTATGCCCCAAAAGAATGTTGTAGTCAAGAGGGGTGTCGATAACTTCCACGTCAACACAAACAGTCTTACCTGCAAGGGTGATAGGATAGTGACGGAAGAGGCTGATGGGATGGGAGGCATGGCCATCCCATGCATGAAGGGTGATTGTGGAAGGGGCCAGCTCAGGAGATCCAAGTTGTTTCCAAACCAAAGCAGACATCACACAGGTAGATTCCCCCTCATCAATAATACACCAAGTGACGTTGGCATTTCGGATTTTGACTGGGATTTGGAAAGAAACAGAAGGAGGAAGAGGGGGATGGTTTTACGGACGGGCATCGAAAACAATCAATTGGTCATCAGTAGGATCTACAACACCCACAACAGATATAAGAGCCGTTTTTTGAGAAGGACATGAATAGAGGAGTTCCAGTGTGGAAATGGAAGTAGGATATTGTGCCAGATCATCTACTATACTGTACGAATGGGAAGCCCGACTAGAGGCAGCATTTCGGCATAATGGGCCCTTAGGAGTCTTGGTATGAACCTCAGCTTTGGGCTGAGGGATTTGCAAGGGACCATTGGGTTTTGACAGAGGCTCTGTAGGACCTGAAGATGGGGACTCGGAGACAGACGGAATGGGAGGCGTGGAATATTGACGGGACCAAGTTTGAAGGTTGAGGTCGACGGTGAGCAGTTGGTGAGAGGCCATCATGAGAATCTGGTAATCGGAGGAACCAGAAGGGGAAGGTTGAGTGGTTACCGGGGCATGAGGTGGTTGAGTGGCCATGAATCCTTGTTGAGGGAAAGGATCGGTAAACAAAGCGGGTTGAGAAGTAGTTGGATTGGGAGGGACAGTAGGGGAGGAGTGTTGTCCTCGCATGGTGGCCTGAGACTCCCACATCTACCGCATTTTTGGTAATAAGGGACAATAATGAGTGTAATGACCATAAAAACCGCAACACGAATAGGGCTTATTTGTGCGAAGCGGCCTGTCTGGCTTGGGCTGAGAGCCCTGTGGCTGGTTGGCAGTGGTAGAGTCAATACTTGAAGGATTGGATCCACGATTACCAGGAGAGGATTGATTTCGTTTTCTCTTTCTTTGAGAAGGAAGGAGATTAGTTGCCCCCTACTATGCAAATACTTGGCCTGGAGGGGGTAGTAAGTGTGGTTGCGGGGGTAGAGAAGGCAAGGGGGTGGGAGGTCCAAATGCTAGAGGAGCTGGGACACCAGGCTGTGGGTACGGATAAGGGGAAGGATGGGCAACATTGAGGCAAACAGGAGTGTGGGGAAAAGGAGGAGGCATGTCGTATCTTGGATACATGCTACCTAGAGGGGGGAAAGTGCCAGAGGGGTTGGCCCCTCCTGAGGGAAAACCATAGCCCAGAGGGGGTTGAGCAGAGGTATGTGATAGGGCTCCAACGATACCGTCGATAGAGTGAGATGCCCCCGAGGCATTAGGGCCACCGAGCTTGGGGAGGTTAGGAAGGATGGTATAAACATAACCAGATTGAGCATAGATAAGGTCATATTTCAAGGCTATTTGGAGGGCGGCTTCTTCAGTTTGGGGAAAATGGGATGCGACATCTTTGCCAATGGGAGGTAAGAGAGAGTGAAGGAACCAGTCCATGTAAACCCAATCTTCAAAGGGGGAAGCGCGACACAAGCTCCGTCTCCGTCGCCATTCTTGGACATGAGCGGAAAGGCGGGTCGAAGAGGATTGATGAAAAGAAGTTAAGAGTTCAGTACCAGTGTCGTATTGGAGATGGAGCTAGAAATAAGATAAAAAGGCTTGGGCAATGGTCGCAAAGGTGGTATGGGAAGAGGTGGCTTGATAAACATACCATTTAGAAGCTTCGCCGGTAAGCGTGCGTTGGAATAATCGAAGATGGATGGAGTCATCAGTAATGGAATTGGAGGAACACCACATGGGGAAAGATCAGATATGGTTGGAGGGATCTTCACTAGCAAGGCCTTTGAACTTGGGAATGTCAGAGGGGAGCTTGGTTAGCATAGCAGGCCAACTGACATCGTGGTGAATAGGATCATTGATTAATTGATTGAAGTCAGGGAAACTAAGACCAGCCATATAAGTGAGCAACGGGGCAGTCGAGGTAGGTCCCATAGTGGTTCCACTAGAAACGGACCCAGCAGTAGAACTGGGGTTGCCGCTAGCACTAGGTCCTGAACTAGGCATGGTGAAGGTAACAGGGGGAGAACCAGGAGTAGGGGGAGAACCTGAACAATCAGAGGAAGAGTCGGAGTGCAGACTCGGGGGAGGAATTACTCGATGATGATAGGAAGGAGGAAGTCGACCAACTGGAAAGTGAGGGTGGAGGCCAAGAAGTCTTCGGGACAAATGCCTTGGAGGCGTAATGATGATGGGAAGAAGAAAACTGACAGGGGCAGGGAGAGGCAAAATCAATTGAGGTCAATGTCGGAACAAGGGCAGAGAGGTGCAATGTCAATTGATTTTAAAGGCTTTTCTAGATGGTTTTAACCAGGCTCTTCTTCACTTAGGGTCAGTGTGTGGCATGCGTTAATTTTAATTGTTTAAACCCAGACGTTTTGAGAGTAAAAGAAAAGGTGTGCTGCGTAACTGAAAATAAATCTGTAGTAAATAAGACTGAAATAACAGAAAATTGACAGCTAACAATGCATCAATCTAACCCAAGAAGGCGGGTCTCTCAAAACTAGTCTATAAGAGGAAAAAAATTAAGCACAGCACGCGAAAAAGAGGCCAATAGATCTAAGGTCAGGAGGGACGGGGATCTAAAGGAGAAATTTGCTGCAAAGAGGTGCAGAGAACAACAAAGAGGCAGAGGCAAGGTTGCTGCTAAAAGGGAGGAGATCAACTAAAAATAGAAGGGACAAGGAGGCGGCCCTAGAAATGAACCCAAACAAAACTATATGAGGTGATTTGAAATGGAGGAGTGCTGATCTAAAGGGATCTGAAAATGAGGTATCAAATCTGAAAGCAATAAGGCTAAAACCCTGGAAATTCAGACTTCTGAAAATAGCAAAAAATATCCCAAAAAAAGTGGAGGGTACTAGAGCCCTAAGGGGCAAGATTACCACTTAGTTGAGTGAAACAAATTAGAAACAGGTCTAAACAAGTGGAGACAGAGGCTGGAAAACCCTGACAGAAGCTTCAGAGAAACCCAGAAAAACTGCTAGACAATGGCAGAAAAAAGTGCAGGTCACAGGTTCTGACCTGTTTTCAGTCCAGGTCGCAGATTTTGGGCAGAAAAGTGTGACCTCAAGGCTAGGTCGCAATTTTTGGGCCGATAATTGTGACCTACAGATCCGGGTCTCTCGGCGGCAGATTTTAGAAAAATTTGTCGTCTCAGCTGTGGCCAATGTCTGTCACCTGCGCAATAAGGCCAGAAACACACAGAAGTTAAAAATTTGAATGTTTGAGGGTTTTAGAGGTGAAAAGCACCATAAAAATAAAAAAAATAGAAAACTGAAGAGAAACCCTAGGGTTTTAAACAGCTAGATATGCAGGAATATATAAAACGATAGCGGTTGCAAAATAAAACCCATGTGGAGTCGCCAATTGTTAGTATGATTCTTTCGTCGTAAAAGATCACTTTAGATACACATAAAAAATAGCCCTAACATCTATTATGGCTGCCAAACATCTTAAATCTGCAATTAGATGATCCAAATAATGCTGCACAAATCCAGATCTAAGAATAAAAGATATTAAGCAGATAAAGTAAAATATGGCTCCATGCATCCAATAGACAAGACAAAAACAATGCATTTGAAATAATTTTTGTATTATATTAAAAGGGGGCACCTGAGAGGAAAACAAGAAAGGTGTTTTCTAGTTCTCCTCAATGGGATGGGTTCTTTAAAGTCTTCAGCATTTTAGATCTACAATTCCTCTCTCTTATTGGTGTAGAAAAACCTAGACAAACATAGAACTCAATGGGAGCTCACAAGGCAAAAATGGAAAATGGTGACGAAGAGTAGATCTAGAGTGATCTAATGCAATGGAAGTGACTAATGAATGGGGAAAACCCTTCTATTTATAACAAAATATTAGGGCGGTCTAGAACTCGGTGCATGAATAAAATATTATTAATCGAATTCTAGAACCACCCTTTAGGAATATTTTATTATATTTGTTGGAGGGAAAAGGGTTTTTGACTTGGGTCAATTCCTTTATTTATAAATAATAAATAAATAAATGATTTATTTATCATTTTAGGGAAGTGATGGGAATATAATTAAATAAATAATGGTTTATTTAACTATTTATAGATGATTTAGTCAGATTTAACTAAGAATATTATTTAAATAATGATTTAAATAACTTATTCTTAGGAAATAATCAAGTAAATAAGGATTTATTTAATTTATTTCCTTGTTTTGGGTTAAATATGACCGGGAAATGTAAACAAATAAGTTATTTCACATGGTGAAAGGAATTTTACTTAGGGTAAAATTCGTCTTACATGGTGTACTTGGGTTCATCTAATAATAATAGGTTAGATGACCAAAAAAATGGTGTAACAAATATTCCATAGAATATTCCACAGAATATTCCTTGCTGGCCAATCATCGTTCGACAAGTGGCACAATTTGATTGCAAAATGGTTTGACTGTGGTTTTGTTTGCCAGTCATCGGGTGCCACGTGGCAAGCCCGGAGGCCACCACGTGGCCCCAGGTCGTGGCAAATTTTGCGTTTCATAAATTTTTTTTTGAGTCCATGGGTTTGAACCCTGGACCTCATGGCTGCAACCGCCACGACTTACCATCTTGACTACGTGTTGGTTCTTAACCAACTACGGAATCCACTCATATTTAATGTTTAAATTTATTTTGGGCAGCGGAAATAGGGGACCAGCCCCCCATAGATCATAATCCAGACGACCCAGAGCCAAACAACCAGGAGCTAACTCAAATGGCATATTTTTTTAAATGTGGTTTAATTAACCACTAAATTGTGGCATAGCCACTAATCATGTTTAATAATGCACAAAACACGCTTATTGTTAAAAAGGTTTATCCGCTAATTAATTCACAATTAAGTTAAGCTAATCCTTGCCTAAAATTTGGTGGAATTTATGGTGGCATGCCATTTTTTGCGAGATTGGCCAAAATGGTTGGATTAACTGGAGTTATTCCATTTTTGGTGGAGGTTTTTTTGGAAAGATTGGGCAAATACAGTTTTGATCATAAATTTTAGCATACTGAAATTTTTTGAACGAATTTTTTTTTGATTTCAAGTATTATGAGCATTCCATAGCCAATGGAATAGGTTATAGAGCCAACACAGTTGATCATCAGATAATTTTTCAGTAGAGAAGCTTGGAGAGCCATTAGGGCCTAGGGGGTGTTGGAGCTCTATTGGGCTACACCTTTTTGTTTGAGGTGAAACAAAAGCCAATATTTATTTTCTTCTGTGTTCTGAACTCAAATTCACAACTTTTTTGTCCTGTTTAGGCCTTCTTATCACTATATAACCAATTTGAGCATATAATAAGAGCAATTACATGCGCATTTGGGAGCCTTGGACCTGGCAGATGTAGCCCAAGAGGGGTGAACTGCCTCATCAACTACTATGTTATATTATGGTGATTTTATCTTGCTGTGTATTTCAATTTTAATATGTTAAACAATAAAAAGAATTAATACTCCATTACACATAAGACTTAGAAAACTATCAAAAACACTTTTTTTCACTTGCAAGACTATTCAAACACTTTGCACACATAATTTATTGGAAATGAATACTTTGAACAACAAAAAAAATACTTTAATTTTCAGATCAGTTGGTATCAGAGCTCAAGATTAGAGCCTTAGAAGCTAGAGTTTTTACTCATCATTTGTTTTGGGTAAAGATAAAGCTATTTGTTTGCATGTTTTCATGCTTACTAGGCTTAAACTAAAGAGAGGTGAAGGAAACTTGGTTAGTGAACAAACTAATCCACAACCAGGAAGGGTTAGAGAACCACCTCTAAGAGCCATAGAAGAAGCTTCAAGCATGTCTTCAAGAGAATGAGAAGCTCTTGAATAGATGGATCCCAAGGAAGAAGAATGGGTATTCCGGAAAGCTTTCTTGGATATGACTAAGATGGTGAGGATCCTCTACCAAGAAAGAAATGATAGGATTGCTGGAGAAGGGTCTAAAACCCAAAAAGAAGGAGAGGGTTCCTCAGGAGGAAAGAAGAGTAATGACCGGTCAAATAAAGGACATGGAGGAAATGGTGATCCACCATCTCCATCTTCATCCTCTTCCTCTACATCGTCTTCCTCGATTTCGGTAAATCAGTCTCACAAGTCGAAAACCACTAGTAAAAGTCCATTTTTAAAGCTTGATGTCAAATTTGAATTGCCTATATTTAACGACGAATTCAATGTAGAGAAACTTGACAATTGGATCAAACAATTGGTATTTTATTTAATAATTCAAAACTTACATGATGACGACACCAAGATTTAGTTAGCCTCTTTAAGGATGGAAGGAGCAGCATTGGTATGGTGGGAAGCCAAGACCAAGGGTGAATTTAGAAAACATGGTAAGCTTACTTTATCATGGGCTGAATTTATTTTTGCAATTAAGAAGCAATTTTATCCTCTTGCTCATTTATAAAAGGCTATAATGAATTTGCAAAGTTTTAGACAACTTAAAGGAAAAAGTGTTCAAGAATACACTCAAGAATTTAGGAGAAGAGCACTGTTGTTAGAAGTAGACTTACAAAGTCAAGATACTTTGCTGAAATATATAGGTGGCTTAAATAATTACCTTATACACTATCATTATGTTCAATCCTACTAGTCTAGACAAAGTTTGTGTACAAGCTATGCATGTAGAGGCTAGAGGGAAAAACACTTTTGATGGAAACGGGGTAGTGATTTTAAAGGCAAAGGAAGAAAAAGGATTGCAAACTCTAGAAAGGAAAAAGGGAAATTATTTTGCAAGAACTGTTCAAAAACAAGCCACAATGAAGACCGTTGTTGGAAGCTTCATCTAGAGTTGAAACCAGAGAAATGTAAAAAGAAAGACAAAACCAAAGAAAAGGGAAAAACTATAGCAACTATTGAACAGGACTTAGGGTCTGAATCAGGTGATGATACTAAAGGCATAGCCATGGTATTAAAGAACATAAAGGAGAAAGAGGTTGTAGAAGAAATAAATCCCAGTTCTAGCACATTAAACTGTCACAAAGAAACTCAAAATGAAAAGAGGAGGATAGAGCTATTTCATGTGAGGATAATCTCAAACCACAAAAAGATAGACACACTATTTGATAGTGGGTCTCAAGCTAATCTCATCTCAAAAGACTTGGTCAAACAGCTGAAACTTGAGACAATTCCACATCCAAAGCCTTATCCATTAGGGTGGATTTGAAAGGATGCTAATTTACAAGTCTCAAGAAAGTGCATGTTGCGCTTCGCCATAACAGCTCATTATGTTGATTGGGTTGAACTGGATGTAGTATCACTTGACATTACAGGTGTCGTGTTGGGTAGTCCATATTTATATGACAGAAAGGAAATCTTCCATCGCCATGAGAACAAGTATCATATGTTCAAGGATGGAAAAGAATATCTTGTGAGAGCACATAAGAAGAAACTAGAATCTTCTTTAGTCCATGCACGGAAAATGAAAAGGCTAGTTAATGCAAGTCAAAATCTAACTTTGTTGATTTTCCTTTTCATGATATTGCTGATATAAATGATGATATGTTTCATTCTGATAATAGTTCGTCTTTGAAAAAAGATGACAATATGTTGCACAAGGTACCATTGGTGTCGATCGGTGCAGAGAACGAAGTGTCGGTGCAAAGTGGCAAGAGTCCATGAGATGGAAAGGCATGCAAGAAAAGAGGACACACATTTCAGTAATGGTCATTGCTGGTTTCAGAATGGCAGATTGGTATGGCGAGAAAAATTGGTCGAGATTCGGCACAAGTACATGGCTCATTCAACAAAAAATCGCCACATGGATAGTTGGAAAGAGGAATATTATTTTTAGTCTTCTTTGAAGCTTGACCATTGTAGAAACAGTATGTATTCTGAAAAAAATAGTTGCTATTCAGCAAATTTCAAAAATTTGCATCATGACTCAGTCAATTTTAGCAATGGTCAGTCAATGGATTCAAGGAATAATTTATCTTTTTATGAGAAGCTCAATTTGATGAAGTCAAAAATATTTCAATGGTTCAAGGTTGGAAGAGTGGAGAATTAGTCTCCTCATCTTCAGTTTCTATAATCAGAGAGCTTTTGCGGGTCCAAAAGCTTCCCATTTGGGAGGTGTGATCAAGTGATCATGTCCTAAGTTGAAAAAATGCTCAAATTTGGAATTGATCAAAATTATTTGAAACTAGAGTGACCAGATAGGCCTGATCGATATGATCTTGGCGCCGTGAATAGCACTCAAATCCGACACTGTATGTGAAAGTTATGCAGGTTTGAAGCTTACAATTTCCTTCAAAACTTAGTTTGACCAGGGTTGACTTTTGACTTTGGAAAATATCAAAAAAAAATTCTGTGAATATTCCTTGGAATATTTTGGGAATATTCCTTGGAATATTCCCTACTTTCCAATCATCGTTTGACAAGTGCCACACTTTGATTGCAAAATGATTTGATTTTGGTTTTGTTGGCTAATCATAGGGTGCCACGTGGCAAGCCTGGAGGCCGCCATGTGGCCCCAGGTCGTGGAAAATTTGGCATTTGGTAAAAAAATTTGTGAGTATGCGGGCTTGAACCCTAGACCTCATGGCTGCAAGTGCCACGACTTACCATCTTGACTACGTGTTGGTTCTTAACTAACTGTGGAATCCACTCATATTTAACGTTTAAATTTATTTTGGGCAGCAGTAATAGGGGGCCAGCTCCCCACATATCATACTCCATACGACCTAGAGCCAAACAACCAGGAGCTAACTCAAATGGCAGATTTTTTTAAATGTGGTTTAATTAACCACTAAACAATGGCTTAGCCACTAATCACATTTAATAGCGCACAAAACATGCTTATTGTTAAAAAGGTTTATCCGCCAATTAATTCACAATTAAGTTAACCTAATCCTTGCTTAAAATTTGGCAGAATTTATGGTGGCGCACCATTTTTGGCAGGATTGGCCAAAATGGTCGGATTAACCGGAGTTAATCCATTTTTGGTGGAGGTTTTTTTGGAAAGATTGGGCAAATATAGTTTTGATCATAACTTTCAGCATACTGAACCTTCTTGAATGATTTTTTTTTTTATTTCGGGTATTTTGAGCATTCCAGAGCCAATGGAATAGGTTGTAGAACTAAAAGAGTTGATATTTAGGTAATTTTTCATCAGAGAAGCTTGGAGAGCCATTAGGGCCTAGGGGGTGTTGGAGCTGTATTGGGCTACACCTTTCTATTTCAGATGAAAAAAAGCCAATATTTACTATTTTATGTGTTTTGAACTCAAATTCACAACTTATTTTTCCTGTTTAGGCCTTCTTATCATAGTATAACCAATTTGAGCATCTAATAAGAGCAGGGACATACCCATTTGGGAGCCTTGGACCTGGCAGATGTAGCCTAGGACGGGTGAATTGCCTCATCAGTTACTATGTTATATTATGGTGATTTTATCTTACTATGTATTTCAATTTTAATATGTTAAACAATACAAATAATTAATACTCCATTACACATAAGACTCAGAAAACTATAAAAAACACTTTGTTTAAATTGCAAGACATGAAGAATATGTTGCACATGTAATTTAATGGAAATGGGCACCTTGCACACATTTTAAAGTAGTTCCATTTTCAGATCACCCATTGATAGTTTTGGTACCGTATAAAACAAGAAACCATGGAAAAAACTTGTCTTTACATTTATGGAAAAATTACAAAATAGTATGGTGGATTGGTTCGAGGTAATTCTGAATTTTTAGGCAGAAAATATTAAAAAATATGAGCTTTTGTTGAAAGGTAATATTTTGATAAATTTTCATGAGGGAATCAATTGAAAAAGGATTAAGAGAACCTTGAGGATTAATCTACAAAGCTTGGAAAATTGACTCAGAGGATATAAAAAATAAAATTTCATTGTTTCTAGCAATTATAGCTCTTTGACTGGGTAAATATCATCTTTCACACTAGGTGATGAATTTGGGGAAGTGAATTGGGTACCAGTCATAGGAAGTTCATCCAATTTGATTAGAGGATGTAATGCCATACCTTTGACAACTACTTTGGATTTCCTTTTCTGACTCGCCATTGCAAAAATTGTAAGAACATAGGATAATAAAATAAATTACCCATTATATATGTGACTAGTAACACTGGTAATTGTTGTAATTGGTTGATTAGGTATAACAAAGTGCTCTGGCTAAGAATGACAGACAAGCGTTGAATAAATTAATAGCAACGATTTAAATTTATCACAGGGTTTAAATAGTTTTATTTTGATAACCATTATTGGTGCATATTTATTTAATAGTTGGAAATTTCGTGGGAATGAATTTAATAATTTAACGATCATAATGTGAAATTATCGAGAAATTTAGTGACAATTATTTTAGCAGGATGACTAGCGGAGGGTTGAATTAGCAGAATCATTGGTGAAGAGTGGACGCGATTTGCGGGAGGGTAGTAGGTGGTAAGTGGTAAAAGGAGGGGGAGAGGGGGGGTTCTTGAAATTCCTAAGAGGATGACACACACACTGGGGTAGTAAATTGAAAATCGTATTGCGGACCTCCCCCTTGTTCATTAACCATCGAGAATGCTGAGGGTCCCAAAATTGGTTTATAACCATTGATAAAATCAGAGTATATCTAGGTCATTGGAATGAACATGGAGTTTAAATTCTTCGATGACAACACTTTATGTAGAAATTTTTTTTTTTTTTAAATATTTGTTGTTCGAGCCATAAAATTTAAAAGCAACATTTTAATCTAGCAGGCTTATTACAAAGTACATAAAGAAACTTTAACATAATTTTTTTTTGAAAATTGTTCTCTTTAAAAAATAAAAAAGCATAGGAAAAAAATAAGTGACAACAACACTGCTAACTTGACAAGACCTTTCTTTTATATTTGTAATACTTCGGTCATAGTCATCATAACGAGCATGGGACATGCTCGCCTTTGATATCCACTTTTTGTATCATCATTTCTTTAAAGCATGGTTTTATTTGAATTATTAGTCAGGGACCTTCCACTAATCATCTCCAAATTAATCTCCTACCTCTCAAGAAGCACTTCAGAACCATTACTAGAAAATCATACGTGATGTATTTCAACTATATGCTTGCTCCTAACCTTATACATCAGGGGGGAATTGTTAATATGTAAAAATAATACATGCATTTGTACAAGTGAGATGACACCTAGATTCAGACAACAACATGTACGAGTGAACCTTTTCCAGCTCGAAACATTATGAAAAAAAAATCAAAGGTTTTCCGAAGTCAAATTTAAAAAATAAACTCGGGCGGGTGCTGCAAAGGAAGAAAGTCACAGTTGCGTGATTTTTCCTTTGGTAGTCATGCAGGTTGTTCAAAGTCCTGTCAATAGTCTGGGACGAGTCCAATTATTTGAGATGAGATTCCATAATATGTACTACCCAAGGGCAATCGATTTTGAGTCAATTTGGAGATATTCAACCCGCAAGTGAATCCTCTTGTCCTTATCTCAAGTCATTTCTTGTTGATGAGCTAGGGGAAGGAAAGAGGAGTTCAAATTATTTTTAAAAAAGGCATTGGAAGACCGAGACCAAGAGACAATTTTATGCTAGAAATTTTTTTCCATAAGGAATCTTGCATTCCATTGTTGAGAGGAAGAAGTTTATGCATTGTTGTGCTAGAATATTTTTTCCCTAAGCAATCTTGCATTCCATCGTTGAGAGGATTCCACCACCGTTGAGATTTCTCTTTGCTTCTTTGAGAGAGAGAAAGAGTTTGCAAGGGAGATTGAAGAAGGAAAATCCCTTCTGTGAGATCTTTAGAACCGCTACTCAAGAAACTCTCTTCTAGTGCATTAATATCTTATTTGTAGCTCTTATACCACCAACAATCAAGAAGGGGATATTGTTCCTATATCTTTGTTGATGTGTTTTTTCTTCATTAAGCTTGTTTCATGTTATTTGTTTTAGTTTTAGTTTAATCTTGTTCATGCATTATTCTCATATGATCACTGCTTTGTTACTTCTTATTTAAGTACTAACATCATCCGATTGCTTTTATGCTCCTTGTAGGTAGCAACCAACATCAAGGAAGGTGTTTTCAGGACCCTTAGTCAACAGACACACCAATACAATTAGGATTTGAAGGATTCAAACCTAACTGCTAGTAGGTTATAGGGATGTGTTATAACCGGGCCATTAGGAGGAAAAGGGTTTGCATTATTTTTTAGTGCATTTTTTTCCATAGACGAATAGAGTAGTTCAGAGGGATAGGGAGAGAGCACATAGAGAGGATTTTTAAACTATAGTAGCCTACGCGTCAGAGATCTTAATTATTTTTACTCACAACCATTTTCTATTTAGACTCGAAAGAGAGCATAACGACCTGACCTTTTAGTTGGTTTTTCGCCCGAAAGGGTCTCCCATGTTATATCTTGTGTCAAATCATAGTTTGTGAGTTTTTATTTGCCATTCTCTATTTTTTACATAATTATAATTTCCATGCATACATAATAACAAATAATTTACATATCCAGAAACCTAAAGAGAAATAGACCATCATATTGTATATTTCATATTTCTAAGTATAATTTTATCAAATCTATTGTGACAAACTATCCAGTGGGATATCCACAACAATTTACGAATCATGGCTACTAAGAAGGATAAATAAAAATCTAAATGTATATGTGACTTGATAGCTAATATGTCTAGCTTGCATACATGGTGATATATGGTCGTGACACATGGGAATAGGTTAAACATCTGTCAATTGTATGGTTTGTTGATGTGGCATAAAAAGGTAAATTTTCTAAGGGAGTAACTTTGTGCCTAGAGCTTGGAATTCATTGAAATGTATATGTTGGAAATCTCTTGAAACCCAAAGGACAATGGTGACCTCAAAAAGAATGTTTGAGATGGTTGAAGGAAGGGAAAATTTTCATATCCCACAACCATAAAGTAACCTTGGTGGTTGGTTATGTTAAAAAATTGTAGGTATTCCTTTATGGACAACACCCTTAGCTAGGTTATGAGACCAATGGGGTGAAGAAGACTAAGCGGCAAAATTCTTGAGGAAGATTCTCCATCTTAAGAGTAAGAAGAAAACTAATGAAGTATTCCACTATTAAGGTATTTTAAACAAAATAACTTTCCCCACACAACAAAAGGAGAATTATTTTCCCTTTGCTTAACAATACCTTAGAAGTCCCTCCCTATAGAGCTCTTTATTGTGGGCATAGAAATTTCAAAGCTATTGATATCAACTCTAATATACATTTTCTTAGTTATTGGAACTTCTCAAGGTTCTGATGGCTTCCTTCCATGGATAACTCATCCCATAGTATGGTAACCTTGTTCTTCGAAGTAAAATCTTAGTTTCCCACTCTTCCTACTTCTCCAAAATTTAGATCTCTCTTTCCATTTCAATTTCCTTCTTTTGCATGAGCAAAAGATGGCAAGAGTCTTAAACCAACTTATTTTTGACAGGGAAATGTTCCCTAGAACGTAAGAGGCGATTTCCTAGGTCTATGAGTTGATATCATTCACTTCTCTTACCTCCAATTTAGATTATAGGTCAGGTTTATCAGAGTGAAACTTATAATAATAACAATATCAGTATGTAATAAAATTCCATAGGATTCCAAGAATGTAAAAATTCCCTTAGACCCCCTTACCTTCCCCCTCTATTGGTGTCATAGCTCCTTTAGGTGCTCATGCAATATTGGTTATTTTATTAAGTACATGATCATAATAGTTGCATGTATTCTAATCACCATGGCATGTCTACTACATAGTATAAATGAAGAACAATAATAAAATATCTATAAAAAAATATTTAAATGTTCTGAAATACAAAGTATTCAAGATGGTCAAAAATAAGATCTCTTTCTCGACACACACACACACCCCTAGTTATAGTTTTGCAAGTAAGAATTTTTTTAGCTGAAGGGGAAAAACTAATACAGGTATTAGTGTTTCTTTTATCTTGTTTGCATTAGGGATATTAGATAAAATGAATAAAAAAATTGTTTTGGACATTCCTTCTTGATTTTATTTGTCATGGAAATTTAATTAGATACATCACATTATAAAAATATGGGAAAGATGGAGGCAAATTCCTTTTTTTATAACCAGAGTTAGCTTAGCTTCATTGTTGCCCTCCTATCTTTATCTTAATTTAAGATTTAGGAACTTCCTTTATAAGTTATCTCCACTTTTCTACCTTGGTTTGATCAGTATAACATTTTTCTTATAACATGGTAGGTATAATCTTTTTCTTATAACATGGTCACTAGTGATTTAGTCAACTTCAAGATTTCTATATTATATTTACGTATGAAGTTGCCCTATATGAAAACAAATCTTCCTAAATGACAAAGGTGTACAATTTGCATCATCGATGATAGTGTTAGGACATTGAAAGACTTACACCTTTCGTATTAAAAATCAAGTATTATTAATCATTACACAAAACAGCTGTTCCTGATGCAAGGAGTGTCATTCTATGGGGGTCTCTTTGGACGCTTCTTCCGCAAGGCTTTCCAAACCCGAAATACATATCCACAAGCTTCAGAAGCAGATAATAAAACAAATAGACGGGTTAAGATGGCGTATCTTCTACGGCTTCTTCGCTTATGTCAGTTACAAAGCTAAATTTACAGAAGAAAGGGATGAAAGGCGTTATTTCGGGTTCATTGGGTTGCCTTTGCAATCTCAAGGAAGTCAATCTTTCTTTCAATTTATTGTCTGGTGCTGTCCCCGCGGAGTTGTTCCAGTTACAGCATATCGAAACACTGGATCTGAGCTTCAACAATTTGTCAGGTAATATACCCTTTGTGAAAGGTTTTCGGTCCATTCAATCCTTCAATATTTCAAACAATTTCTTCAGTGGTGAGTTCCCTGAGTTCGACATGGCTTCAAATCTGACTGCCCTCATTGTCTACAACAATTCTTTCACTGGTCACATTCCTACCAACATTTGCAAGAATTCAAGGTCAGTCCGGATACTGGACTTCTCAACGAACAAATTTAATACTTCTCTCAGTGAAGGACTGATAGATTGTCAAGCACTGGAAGAGTTTAGCACAGGATCTAACAACCTCGTTGGATCCCTTCCAGATGATCTCTTCAGATTACCGTCATTGACACAGCTCATTCTGCCTTGCAACAGATTTTCCGGAAATCTAAGCGCGAGCATTGGGGACTTGCGGAATCTCACAGTTATTGAACTTCACGGTAACAACATTTCTGGAATTCTTCCAGAGGAGCTTGGTAAGCTTGAGAAACTAGAGCAGCTGATGCTTAGCAATAATAAATTTTCTGGGTTTCTGCCTAATCTGACATTTGTAAGAAGCTGCAAGTTCTTGATCTGAGGAACAACTCTCTAACTGGGACCATCAATCTGGACTTTAAGAACTTTCCCGGCCTTTTTTCTCTGGATCTAGCCTCCAATCATTTAACTGGCAACATCCCTGCTACCATATCCAACTGCAAATTAATAAGGACATTAAGCTTGGCAAAAAACCATCTTGATGGTGAAATTCCGGATAGTTTTCGATCTCTTCCAGCTCTTGCATTTGTTTCCATTTCAAATAACAGCCTGATTAATGCTACCAGTGCACTAACTGTCTTGCAAGAGTGCAAGAACCTCACAACCTTGATTCTCTCAATCAATTTTCATGAGGGCCATATTCCTACAGATATTACAGGTTTTCAACGGCTTAAGATTTTAGCTCTTGGAAACTGCGGCCTCTCAGGCCAGGTTCCCAAATGGCTGCAGAATTGTAAAGAATTACAGGTTCTTGATCTCTCGTGGAATAATTTTACAGGAAGCATTCCTCCTTGGGTTGGCAATTTCAAATTTATGTTTTATTTGGACATGTCAAACAATTCCCTCTCAGGAGAAATTCCCCTAAAGCTTACCCAGTTGCAGAGTCTCACATCAATACAGAACCTCACAGCAACAGACAGAACTTCTCTGGAATTACCTCTATATGTGAAGCACAATAAAAATGCGAGCGGACTGCAATACAATCAGGTGGCCAATTTTCCTCCTGCATTGTACCTGAGTAACAACAGACTCAAAGGCAGAATATGGCCAGGGTTTGGGCAAATGAAATTGCTTCACATCTTAGATTTGAGTAGAAATAATCTAATGGGAACCATCCCCGATACGCTTTCTAACATGGAAAATTTGGAGAACCTAGATCTGTCTGGCAATAATCTCAGCGGAAGGATACCTGCATCTTTGAGGAACCTCACATTTTTGGCAAAGTTCAATGTCGCTAACAATCACTTGGAAGGACCAATTACTCCTGGAGGTCAATTCTTCAGCTTCCCTATAAGTAGTTTTGAAGGAAACTCAGGGCTTTGTGGTTCGCCGCTTCCTGTCTGCAATAGCAGTATACCTGTACTGTTAACCCCTGGAATTGGTTCCCAAAACAAGCTGGGCAGAAACACTATTCTGGGGATTACTGTAAGTATTGGAGTGGAGATTGCTTTACTTCTGGCTACAATATTATGGAGCTTGTCAGGGAGACAAATTGAGATCCAGGATTTTGAGAATGAGGATGAATTTAGGAGGTCCTCAAGGTTATCTGAACACGTGGGATTTACTATGGTAGTTCTGTTCCAGAACCGGCATAACAAGGACCTTACCATTGCCGATCTCATTAAAGCTACAAACAATTTTGATCAGGCCAACATCATAGGATGTGGTGGCTTTGGGTTGGTATATAAAGCCACCATGGCAGATGGTACAAAAGTTGCAATTAAAAAATTGACAGGAGACTGTCTCCAGATGGACCGGGAATTCAGGGCCGAAGTGGAAGCTTTGTCAAGAGCCCAGCACAAAAATGTTGTGTCCTTGCAAGGATATTGTATACATGGGAATGACAGATTGTTAATTTATTCATACATGGAAAATGGAAGCTTGGATTATTGGTTACATGAAAGGCCTGATGGAGGTGCAATGCTGGACTGGGAAACCAGGTTAAAGATAGTTCAAGGAGCAGGCGGGGGATTGGCATATTTACATAGAGTATGTGAACCTCACATTGTCCATCGGGATATCAAGTCAAGTAACATTCTCTTAAATGATAAATTCGAAGCCTATTTAGCAGACTTTGGCCTATCGAGATTGATTTTGCCTTATAACACACACGTGTCCACAGAACTTGTGGGAACACTGGGATATATACCCCCTGAGTATGGTCAGGCCTGGATAGCCACTCTCAGAGGGGATGTGTACAGCTTTGGGGTTGTAATTCTGGAGCTGCTCACTGGAAAGAGGCCTATTGATATCTGCAAACCAAAGGGATGCAGGGACTTGGTGTCATGGGTGCAACAAATGAGATCTGAAGGTAAAGAGGAGGAAATCTTTGATCCCTTACTTAAGGGCAAAGGTTATGAGGAGCAGATGTCACGGGTACTCGATGTTGGATGCATATGCACAAATCATAATCCTCTGAAAAGGCCTACCATTCAGGAAGTTGTTTCATGGCTTGAGAATGTTAGGGATAATTCCCAACAGATCAAAAAAATATTTTAGTTAGTTGGGAATAGGATTATCATCTCTCTAACTTGAACACACCCAAAGGTGTTTTCTTTGCTTGCTTAATTAACCTAGGCTTTGAGAAAAATGTGGAAGGCTTCTCCATATTCTAAAATGTTCACAGAAAGGCAGGTTATGAAAGCTTAGTTACTGTTGCATCTTTTCATTTATAGTCAGTTACTATTCATTAGGGTTAAATACAGAAGATTATGACGGGAATAAGGACTGAGTCTTTTGTACAAAAGCAGACGGCATATATGACTTTGTAAAGTCTTACTAGAGTTTCAAGTTTTAACAAATTTTCTCTCGCAATAGGCAGATTTTTTATCCTTAAAAAATTCAGATTCATCTTCCAAGGTTCTGGAGAGAAGTATGAAAGAAGCAATGATTGCAAATAAGTCTCTTTGGTTCCAATGCAAAATCGCCTTTGATGCAACTGGGTGATTAATTATAAATGTAGTGAAAATATCATATGGAATGGCCAGAAGCTGCATAACTACTGTTGGCAGATTTCCCCCGCAGTTCCATGTACATTTGTTAAAATTTGCTATGGTAGGTCAAGAGGTTTTTTTTACCTTATCATAATTAGATTAAAATAATTTTTTGGAAGAGTTTGATTTGTAAACCATTTCTATTTTTTTAGTAGTATTATGTTATAACTTTCTCCCATAGTTATATAATATTTGATCATATATATATATATATATATATATATATATATTTCAATTTTTAAATTTAATATTAATGGTAATAGGGGTAATTTGAAACTCTTCATTAGGATTGGTTGAAATTTTAAGATTTTTTATTTTATACTACTATTTCCTATAGTATTGCTTTTATATTTTAGCAATATCTTCCTATAATAAATTACATACTAACAAAGCCATGTAGGTTTTGTTCACTCATTCCCTTAAACCAATCGCTTTGTATTATAACTTACAATGAAATGTAATTCTCCATTGGTTATGTTCGCTTGATACCTCATATCAAGCTAGGGATTCAATTAGCCCAAACCCCTCATGGTTAAATGAGTGGAAGAGAAGGGAGGGTTAACGAAGTGCCCACATCTACATGATTAGGCGCTTCATCCTTTTCATAATACCAAGGTTGCAGATCTTTGGTTCACCTACCTTCACTATCTACATGCCCCACCTCTTTGTTGTCTCATGTGCTTAAGATGTCATAATGCTATTTACCCCTTGGTGTAGTTATCAAAATTTTAACCGTATTTGTTATTATAAAAAATATTAATAGCCTGGCCTCACGTACATGTGAGAGCTCATGTTTTCATTTTAATTTTAATAATTGAATAAATAATGTGTGAGAATTCATTTAATTGTAACACATAAATTTGTGAAAAGTTCTTATATAATTATGACTAGTTTCTTCCATATTCATTTTTTATAATAAATGTTTACTCCGTAGTGTTTTCATGGAAAATATTCATTTCAATTGCTTGTTCACTTTTTTTTGGTCTATATATAAATTTAAATTTTAAATTCTGAAAATTTGACTTTGTTCATCTCTAAGCGAATCAAAATATCTCCCTGATCTTTTCCTACTCTAACTTTTTTGATACGAAAAATATTTATATCCATCAACCTTTTTTCCATATCTAGACTTACTTTTGTATTCCAAGTCCAGCTGCACTTTCAACCTGCCTATATATAACCTTGAAAGTTAGATTCCAAAGTTCCACTGCACTTTCAACCTGCCCATACATAACCTTGAATGTTAGATTCCAAAGTTCCACTGCACTTTCAACCTGCCACGGGTATGAAAATGAAAGCATATCATTATCTTCCCACTCATGTAAACTTAAATTTCAAATTCAACGTCGTACCTACACTTTCACGTTCACGTTGTCCAAATTAAAAGCAAAGTACATGCAAACCATTTACTTCACTTTGTTCCCATGATCATAAACCTAACTTTCAAATTGAAGGTCCTGATCCACTTTCAACATGTTATAATAAATAGACAACGCCTATGACAAAGGTGCCAGATAAAAATGCTCGAAGTTAAAATCGAATTACACCACAAAGAGCTTGTAGAATCTGCATTTCATTTACCTTTTCAAAGCAATCACCCTGAGCTGGCAGTGTGACTTCCAGTGTACTGTATTCCACTGATATTATCAATATGCGATTGCCAACCTTACATTCCACTGAAATCGCATATTCTCATATGCGATTTCAACTTTCTTTACTGAAATGCATGCAAGCAACAAAGAGAATCGGCCGTACTTCATGTTATAATAAAGCCAGCAGAGGCCAAGACACACAATGCGAAAGTCAAATAAAAAAGATTCCACCCAAGTAGGCAATGGGCATCATGCGTGTGTACAAAAGGAATAAAGCAAGAATAAAGCACATCATAAAATCAAAACAACGGTCTAACTGTGGGCTGAACAGATTTCTGTGGGCTGAGAGTTGAAAGGGTTAAACAGTAATTGATATTAAAATAATTGTCCTTCTTTGCTTTCTTAAAATCACTGTCTAGCAATTTCCCACATTGGTAAAAGATTTTAAATTATTCTCATATGATTTGAAAATGCTTTGAAACAAACGATTAAATTCTATCGTTGTATTGAACAGACTTCAATGGAGTTTTAAGAAATTTGACTGAGTTTATTGGAGGTACAACTTTTCTTTACCACCAGTCTAGATTCATCTTAATCAAATCTTAACTTGAGGAAAGGTTTTATCAATAATATGTAAATATATCAAATATTAATATAATAATTTTAAATATGATAAATATTTTTGAGATTAACTTGGTCATTTTAATTTTAAATTTTCTTAATTACCTCAGTTTGTTGGTTGAGATGATAAATATTGTTAATAACTTTAATGATGAAATATTTTTTTTGAATGCAAAGTGACAAAAATAGTGTTGAAAGATAGAAAATGTGATAATAAGAATGTAGTAGTGTTACAAATTGTCTTCATTGTGATCAATCTCAAACTATTCTCTTCTACTATTATTATTGTCACTGTTGTTAGTTTTGTCGTCTTTTCATATCGATTATATGAAAAAAGAAAATTTAAATCGTAAATCATTTAAATCTTTAGCTTGAGCTGTTGTGGTAAACATGATACGTTGTCTCACTTGCTCTCCAATATTAATAGGTTAAATTACTATAACACAAAAATCAATGTACATTGTCAATAACTTTTTGTGCTTACACTAAAATCAATGCATATTGTTTTTTTTCACAAAGTCTCAATGCATATTGTTAATCCAATCACTTTAAAATTAATGTACCATCATATATTCAATTTGCATCAAATCAGAAATCAACATCTACATTGAAATCAATGCATTTAATGCAAGCAATCAAATAAGATTAGAAAATAACTTCTACACTATAATCAATGCATTTAGTGCAAACAATCAAATAGGATTAGAAATCATCTACATTGAAATCAATGCATGTAGTGCAAGAAATCAAATATAATTATAAATCAACATCTACATTGAAATCAACACATCTAGTGCAAGCAATCAAATAGTATTAGAAATCACCACCTACACTGAAATCAATTCATCTAGTGCAAGTAATCAAATATCATTAGAAATAAATATCCACACTAAAATCGATGAATCTAGTGCAAATAATCCAATAGGATTAGAAATCACCATCTCCACTTATATCAATCCATCTAGTGCAAGAAATATTCTTCCCTCTCTCGACCCTCCACCCATATCTATATCCCACTCTATCTATTCTTTTTTGTCTCTCCATCTCATCCCCCTAAACACACATGCTCTTGAACTCCATATCTATCAATCTCTTTGTCACTCCCTCCCTCTCCCCATCTCTCTCTTCTTCTCTCTCTTCACCTTCCATCTATATCTCTATCTTCCACTTCTCTCCCTCTCCCCCACTAATATCTCCCTTTCCTCCTTCTGTCCTCTCTCCCTCTCTCTCCATCTTCCTTATCACTTTATCTCTCTCTCTCTCTCTCTCTCCACCTTTATCTCTCTATGTTTTTCTTCTTACCTCCCTCTCTCTCCCCCTCCAAATCCATCTCTCTTTCCCTTCGTCTCTCTACTCTCTCACATCCTCTCTCTTCCTTCCTCTCTTTCCCTTTCTCTCCCATATCTCTCTCTCTCTCTCTCTTCACCTACCCACTATGTTACTATATCCCTCCCTCTCTCCTTATCTCTCCTTCTCTTCCCCCTTATCTCTATCACTCTTTCTTTGTCTCTTTATCTCACCCCCAAACATACACGCTATCTCTGTCTCTACCTTGTCACTCCTTTTCTCTCTCCACTTCTCACTCTCTATATTTCTTATTTCCTACTTCTCTCCCCCTCCAACTTCATCTCTCTCTTGATCCCTCTCTCCTCCTCTCTCTCAAGTCCTCTCTCTCGTCCTTCCTATCTCTCCCTTTCTCTCCTATCTCCCTCTCTCTCTCTCTCTCTCTCTCTCTCTCCAATACTCTCTCTTCCCCCATCATTCTCCTCCTCTCTCTTAAGTCCTCTCTCTCATCCTTCCCCTCTCTCCCTTTCTCTCCTACCTCTCTCTCTCTCTCTCTCTCTCTCTCTCTCTATATCTCTATCTCTCTCGGCCCCTTTCTCCCTCCAACTACATTACTATATCCCTCCCTCTCTCCTTCTCTCCCCCCTTCTCTTTTTGTCTCTTTATCTCACCCCTAAACATACACACTCTCTCTTCATCTCTCCCTTGCCACTCTCTCTCTCTATCTCCACTTCTCTCTCTCTCTCTCTCTATATTTCTTCTTCCCTTCGTTTTTGCCCCTCGAACTACCTCTCTCAAGTCCTTTCTCTGGTCCTTCCTATCTCTTCCTTTCTCCCTTACCTCCCTCTCTCTTCTGCCATCTCTCTCTCCCTTTCTCTCTTACCCCCCTCTCTCTTTCATCATATTTGTATCCTCGAATCCTATCCCTATCTCCCTCCCCCTCTTCTTCTCTCTCCCCCACCCTCCATATTTGTGTGTATCCTCTAATCCTATCACTATCTCCTTCCCCCTCTCCTTCTTTCTCCCCCACCCTTCATATGTGTGCCTCCCTCTCTCGCTCTTCATTCCTCCTCTCCCCTATCCTTTAGTTTATCTCCATCTCTCCCTTGTCAATCCCCCTATATCTCCACATCTATCACTATATATCTTTGTTCTTCCCTCCCATAGATATCTAAAGTTAAGATATATCACGATATATTTATATATATTATAATATAATAAATTTAATATTGTATTAATCAAAAGTTATTAAATTTAATAATATTAATATTATAATATATTAATATGAGTATTAGATTTAATAATAATAATAATATTCTAATATTATATTAGGGTTGTTAGGGTCCCGTGATTTGGCCGATTGGCTAGCCAAATGACGATGTAACATCAAACCAAGATTTGGAGCCCAAGGACCTAGCCTTCCTGGACTCAGAGAGGGCTCTCTCTATTATATGCAAAAGATGTCGGTGTGTTTACTTGCGGTGTTTTGATATTAGGCTAGTTATGAAGTATGTTTTTAGTTTTTTGGTTTTTTAAGTTTGTGAGGAATGAAACTGATCGAATACATAAACTGGATAACAAGATGTAGATAAATTGGGCTATGGGGTCAAACAGGTCAAGGAAGCTATGAAGTGATGATGTAAAGCTGCTGTAGGGCCGATTTGATTCACGGTAGAAGGGATTCTGGGCAAAATGGATTAAGTGGACAACAAGTTGGTGAAAGACAAGGGATTTCAAGTGTAACTAGTTAATAGCAGACAATAAACATGTAATAGCAAACCATTAATCATGCTAAGTATAACTATAAGCTAATTAACACATAGAAATCAAACATTCCAGCCATACATAGAGGTATAAGACCCTCTAACTTCGGGAAATGGCTATCAGACTTTGGGGAAAACATATAAGACAAACTAAAAACTCATAAACTATGCCGAAACGCCTAAACATAGTCTCTAAGTCATTGGGCACTTGGACAAATAAGTTTTCATAGTTTTAGGCAAAGGGCTAGATCGGGACTAGGCCTCCTTGGTTCAACAAAATGATCAACAAATCAGTCAAAGAGAAAGTTTTACGGACAGAAATATGAGCAGCTGATAGGTAGGTAGGGCAAACCATACATCCTACTCAACATACATAGAACCGATGAATAAAACTTAGCAACAATACCTTAGGTTACTAAAGAGCAGCTAAGAATTCTTTAGCATAACTAAGGGAGAAGAAAACATCAAGCTATGAAGATTCAGGGATTTTGAGGTGCCTCCATGGGCATATCTCAAAATAAATCTTTACTGAACTATAGCAGCAAGAAATATGTAATATGAATGAGAACTAGAAGACAAAACACATTAAGAAGCACTATACCATTCTACCATGACAAGGAATCCATCAACAAGCCTTCACCATTCCTCAAAAGCATCCAAGAGGCAGTCCAAAAATCATAACTCAAGTGTATTCTTCAAAGCTCATATGAAAAATGTATTAATTCTTCTCTCAAGTTCAGCCTCCGATTTACAATGAGAACCATGGAATAAATAGGCTTGAGGGAGGAAAACCTCATGGAGCAACTAGCTATCCCATTGGCCAAGTCAAAATATCTAAACTTGTCCTTGAGGCTTTGCAAAGCCCAAGGCACAAAATATCCCATAAAATATCTAAAAAACTGTTAAAAACGGAAATTATATTGACTTTACATGATTTCCCCATGATAAAAATAGCTTAACGCACATTTGGGAAAAGCAGATTTTTGGAGTTCAAAAATTACAAAAATACTTCATATTTATGCCTGAAAAAGGTCCCCTGACTTGTTGAAGGCAAATGGCAGGCTTCCCGGTGTCGAAATGAGGCTCATGATGGCTCGTTGGAAAGCTCTCTGTGTCTACTTTCCAACGCAAGTGGAATCACCTCAATCTGATCTCTGAAAGTCCCACAAAACTGCACCTGTGTGAAAAAACCCAGAAAATAGCAGGCTGCTGATATAGCGGGCAGAATGTGCAAAATGAGGCTGTTTTTCGCCAATTTGAGGGGGCGAATGATCTTCAAATGTCCTGAAAATCGCTGGAGACCTGCTCATGGAATTATGGCATCCATTGGTATCATCCTCCTCCCTTGAAAACTCATCAAACTGAAATGGAGAATTTATGAGTTTTTGGCAAAAAACCCAAAAATGCCAAAAAACAAAAAGTTTCCGAAACAGGCCCAAAATTGGCATGCATGACCCTCAAGGGTCCATAGAAACATGCTTCGAAGCTGAAGCCAAAATATCAAGGGCTGATATGCTTTTTTCTTCTTTCCGTGCTAGGCGCCTCTCCTTCAACTTCTTCAATTTTTCTTGTGCTACCTTCAATTTTCGCCTGGCAAACTGATTTAGCTTCTGAAAGTGAAGAGTCCTCTTTCTCTGTAGCTCAAGATCCCTATTTTCCCTCTCAAGTTTTAATTCCAAATGCTGGTTAGCTCTCTCAAGCCATGCTTCCTTGTTTTCCTCAATTTCCTGCTCAAAGAGGGCAGTGAGAGGAAAAGCTTCGAATTGAGCTTGTTCTTCTGCTCTCTGTTTCTCCAAGGCTCTTCTAAGCCCGATGGTTCTAGGCCTCTTCCGCCTAGGCTGGTCTTCCTCCTCTTCATCATCAAACTCGCCTATGAGCTCTTCAATTCTTACTTGTGCCTTTTCTGCCTCTTTCTTATACTTGATTGCTCTTGCTTCATGGATAGCTACATGAAACTTCATTTGTTTGTTTTCAACCTCCAAGAAATGGTTGAAATTCCTCGCCCTTTGAAGATCTTCTTGTAACACCTCAATTTGCCCTTCTTTGTGAATGAGGAGGTTCTCAAGGAGGCGGGCCTCATTGCCACTATCATCACTTTGGATAGGGATAATAGCTAATTCACCTCCATGCTTTGCACTTTCTCCAATTTTACCTTTGCCTTTGAATGCCAATCTAGCGCTTTTTCTCCTTGGCAAGCTGGAAGTGGTCCTTTTGGTCAATCTCCTCTTTTTAGGAATAGCTTTGGTTACTGTCAAGGAGGCAGCTTCAGCTTGCTGTCCTTCCTCAACATCCTGTCCAGTTTGTGGCTCAAAAGGCGCTTCAACTGTTTGCCCAAATTGCTGCTCCTCAATCTCTGTCTGTTGTTGTTCCTCTTCCTGTACTTGCTGCTGTTCATCAACCTGTAGCTGCTGCTGATCTTCAAACTCTGGCTGCTGCTGCTCACTAATCTCCAACTGCTGCTGTCCCTCAAAATCTGGCTGCTGCTGCTCAATGCCTTCTTTTCCTCCCTGTGGTTCACTGCCCTCTCCTTCTCCCTGTTCACTTGGCTGCCCAGTGGTCATCTTGAGTTTTTTAGGGGTAGGCCTACTAGACAAAGGCACTGGGCGATGGACAGGCTGAGTAGGAGACACATGAATAGGAGGGACAGTGGCGAAATCTGCATGGCTAATGAATGAATCCCATGAAACCCCCTTCTTCTCCAGCTGGTGTAAGAAGATAGTCTTGATCAAGGAATGATGAAAGAGAGAAGGGATTTGCTGAGGTGGAGCCTTCTTTTGGACAGTAGCTGCCATTTTCTCTATGCTTTTGGACAAAAAGTATGGAAGGTTTAATTGCCTGCTTCTAGTAAAATGCATCAACAAGCGAACATGATAGGCAAAAATTTGGCTAAACCTCCCTTCACAAGTGAAATATCTCATTATGGCTTTCATCAGCGGAGCATAACTGTCAAGAAGATAGGAGAAAGGGAAAATAGCAGCGATGGTTTCTCTATGTTCCGGCTTGATGAAAGGTTTATAATCCTCCAGATCAAGATGCGCTTGTTTAAACCACTTTTCACCATGATACGGGATCTTGGTAGCCTTGGATACATACCTTAGGGAAATTTTGAAGTCAAGACCTGCTAACTGGAAGTGTTTGTCTTTGAATCTCAAAGCGCACAAATGTGTAAGTGGCGAGAAACTCTTGACTTCTTCTATCCTCTGACAGAAATCAAGACAGCCTACTTCATGGAAATTGAAAAGCACTGATGGGTGAGCATTGATTTTTTCTATGGAGATAGGCTCATATCTCTTATGTGAACCGCTCTTGTGATCTCGCTTTGGAGGCATTCTGACTTTGACCAAACTTTGGAAGAGGCAAACTGCCTTCACTATATGAAAAATGCTCTGCTGGATTGAAACTGGCCACTACACTGTTTGGACAGATATGAACCCTGTGGTGTTGAATAAAATGCAACAATGTTTCTTGGAATAAGCCACCTCTGCACTTATTAAAAACAACCTTTTCAACTCTGGATGCACTTTAGCAAGGCAAACTTTTAAATATGGTACCCTATGTAAAGATGAGGCAAACTCCTGTGTCAATTTCTTGTGCACAGTTTTTGAAAAACTACTCCTGGTGAGTTTGTTAGAGATCAACCAACCCTTGCATTTGGCATCTATAAGACCAATCTTCAATATTAAAACCCTGCTCCTTAGTACCTCTGTCTCAATGTTAAAAAGTAATCACTCAACAACTCTCCGCCTTAGAAAGTGGCCCTTTCATTTGTGAAGTTTTTGCAGAAATTACACACTACTTTTGTACCTCTCGTCTCCAAAGTTAGAAAGCCACTATTAACAACTCCGCCTAAGTTCTTTGTCCCAGAGAGTGTTCCCGCACCTTGGAAAATCTCTGGCGACAACTCTTCACAAAGAGTGACAAAAATGCTGAAAAAGGGGTAGTTTGCTAAAAAGGTGTGCTTGTGAGAGAATGCCAAATATTGTTTTTGACAACTTTGATGTCAACCAAATACCTACTTCGGAGTAGAGGCTTCTCAAACATACACCCGTCCCGCAAGTGTGCCTTCTTTGCACTGTTTGCATATCAAGCAAAACACCACACATATGCTAAGAGTGCCAATACACAGGTTTGGGGTGATAATGACAGAGTTTTTAGAAGATTATCAAGCTCTTAGACAGAGATTTTATGAGTTTTCTTTTTCAAACAACAAGAATGTCAAAACTCCCTTGCTGAGTGCACTTCACTGTTTTGACAATGTGGCAAGGTCTAGAGGACTGTGAAGACAGTTTTCTCCTTTAAGACCAAACCCTGTCTTTTCATAACAAAGCTTTCTTCTAATCAAAGCACAAATCTTTACAAGACAACTTCAAAACCCCGTATCTCTATATGTGCTCTTTGAATGACAAATTCGGCCTTTATCATATTGCAATAGTTCAGTTCACTGTGTAGAAAGGCTGCTTTTGTTTTTAACAATAATGGCAAGGTCCGGGGTTTTAAACCTTATTGTCCTTTATCAAAACCTTGAAATTTGATGGGGGAGCATATAAAATACCTCGAACTTTGATGAACATCCGCTTTTGAAAGCTGAAACAATGCTGGGGACTCTGGACAGCTGCGCGGCAACCTTTGAAGAAAAACCCGTCGCGCAGCAAGTGCTTGTCGGGTCGGCCTGTCGTGTGGTCGGGCGGCCTTGTACAGGCACGTCGCGCCAACGTACAGGCACGTCGCGCCGACAAAGAGCCCTGTGCAAAATTCCGCCCAGGCACGTTGCGCCAAAACCTAGGCACGTCGCACTGCCTCTGCACAGTGTATACTTGTGAATTTTCGACCGGATTTTCTCGCCTTGGTGCTAGAGAGGCGCGGGCTCTTCTTCAGTTTTTTTGAAAATGAAAACTTTACACCATACTTACCCTTTGATGCTATGTCACCATAACTCTCCAACGGTCATTTAACCTTTCGGAATTAACATTGATCTTTAACTCTGTTTGTTTTTTTTTTAAACAATGGGTTTGTTATTTGAATATATATACCCGCACTTTGATTCTGACCCCGAGCTCTGAACTTTGATCAATTAAGTCGACCAACTCCACCACTTCTGCTACGGTGTTTTAATAACACAGGTGATTTGTCACTTTGCTTTGACAACTCTTGGTCTTTGGCAACTTCTTCATCTTTTACCTATAGTGGGTTTTCAAATCTCTGCTTGTAGGTGTAGTATACAGTACCCTTTTTCCCTCAAAATAAAGGTTGTGCTTCTTCTGTTTAAACTATCCAACAATGATCACAGGCTGAAAGACCTTTGGAACACAGTGAATAATAACTTTAAAGGGGAAATCTTCTTGGTGACAAAATTTTAAAAGGCCTTGTCTGCAGGTCCTTTTTCCATGCAGTTCTGTGCTACATCTGCCCTTTGGAACAATGACAACTGTGTTTGTTATAAGACATATAAACAGTGTCAACTCATCAAAACCAACTTCTTCTGCCTATTCATAAGATTGTATACCCTGGCGACTGTTTATTCAGCATGAGATGGCCTGTGTTCTTTCAAAGTGTTTGATGATTGCTGCTTTTAGGTGACTTATAAGCTTTTTCCCTGGACTGTAGTGCCTTCTTTAGGTTGCACTCTTTCACAATATACTTCACTGTTTACTTAAAAGGATCTCCTTTAGACTTCTGGGCAAGGGATAGTGGAGTACTGTTTTAACCATTTCCTTTAAAGAAGCTGCTCCTTGTGGTGTAAATGCATGCATATGTTCAACATTTTCTCCTTTCCACTACAGGTACTGTCTGACAGATAGCTTTTTGAAGAGGGAAAACAGTACCTTTGCCTTATAAACAGTAACACTTACCTGTGCAATGACTTTTATTCAATTTATTTGCATCCTTCCATTATATTTTACATCAATCAGCTTCAGCAACTTGCAATGGCTTTGGCCATCTACTCATGCATGGAGGAGGCTCTTCATCAGGTAAGGTATCCGAAGGCTTTTTAACAACTCTGTTTGACACAGCCTTTCTCTGAGTGTGATGGTAAGTGAACTACTTGAACAACATCAATATAAGCATCTCTTTTTGCAAACATCGCTGTATTTCAGAAGAAAACCCAATCACAGTGACATTGTCTCCCACACTGTTCTAAGGGTGACTGAGATATTTATCATTGTGCTTGGTCATCTCATGACAGGTTAATTGACAAAAATCTTTGTGACTATGAAGGTCAGTGCTTTTTGAAAAACCAAGGACTTTCCTTCTGCCTGTGTAATGGCATTGGTTAACAGCATCTATTCCATTTGATCTTGGACAAAACAGGCTACTTAAGATTGGAATGTTTACTGATGACATGCTTTCTAAAGCTTCAACAATTCACATGATTTGCAAGTTTGAAATGAGCTCCTTTATCAGACCAAACTCCCCTTTCCTTTGAGCTAGCATATTTCCACTATATTCCTATTATGATCATCAGTCACATTCATAAAACCTGGAGTCCCTGTTTCATTTGTTTCAGCTCAAGTCAAACCTGGATCTTTGCAATCATCCAAGTCAATATTGGCCCGCACCCTCTGCTTATGGATGAAGGAGGCGCTCTAACCCTCTGCTTGTAAATGAAGGAGGTTCTGGGCCTTGAAAATTTACCAGTTTGCTGAGACAGTGGTGACCTTTTCTTACTGTGATTTTTATGCTGAAAAGAGCTGTAAAGTCCAGATGAGTAGCTTTCTATTTTGCAGACATATCTAAAGGCTCAAGTTACATTTAGAAGCAGTTGTTCCTCTAACTGTAAACTCAAACATTTACTCCATGAGATGAAATATATTTCCTGCCTTTGTAGAACCATAGAACACTGTGAAAGACCTAATAGTCAGCTTGAGGTTGGGTTTTATGCAGTGCTGAGATCTAGGGGGTGTGAGTGGCGCGACTTAAGGCTGCTTATCAATTTCATTTGCAAAGTAAGGGATCAGTCATGGCAGGTCTTTTGCAGATGGGGGATTTTTGGCTTTTTGAGGATTGCCAAAGGTGAAATGTCCTAAAACGCCACTTCCTAACATAGGGGAGAATTTTTGAAACAGATGTGGATTTGCTTTTTAAAGCTGATGGGCAGGTCAATAAGGCTGAAGCTAGATAAGCTTGTGATATGAGGTTTTTGATTTCGACATGGGCGAACTGAAAAGGTAGAAAGGTGAAAAAAGTTTTAGGAGGGTTTTCTGGATGACATATTGACATAAGGAAATCAGTTTCTAGAAAACTCAGCTGTAGATATAGTCATCACTAACATGTAAAAAATAATGATGGCTAACAGTGGCTCCATTTGGGGAGGGCAGCTCCTCGTCAGGAGGTGTCCAGAATTCAGATTTTTGGCTTATGAAGACCAGTGCCTTATCCATTGGCGCAAAATTTACCCTTCTCTTGATGTTATTTCTGAAAAATGACAGCATGGTTAACATCAACGATACTTCTACCTACCCCACTATCTTTTCTAACATTTTTTCTTCTCTTTGGCGCATTTGAACTAGCAGCCTTTTGACAATGCATATTTTTCTTTTTGCAAAATGAAACTATCTATTTCTACTCTTATATCTGTCGGGAGTCCAGATTAAGCTGATGAACTCCTTCATTTCTCTACCTAAAACTAGATCGACTGTCAAGATTAAGCAGTTTGACAGGATTTCATTCTCTAATCTACAACATGAAATTCAAAAATGATCAAATCAGGATTAGGCAGTCTGATTTGTCATGCATTTGCGGCATAAAAGAAAAGCTGCACACAAATTTTATTCTGCAACAAAGGAAACTAGACAAGCGGGGTTAAGATGTACAATGTGTTTTTCATCCCTCGCTTCTCTCTTTGGTTCTGTTTTAGGCATGTGGAACCAGAATCTCTCCCTAATCTAAGCTCTGTGATAAACCAATCTTACACAATGTTGACTATCTTGGCACTCACTAACTTATCAGCAAATAAATTTAAACATGCTCAGCTATGATTAGGCTAGATAGCTGAACAAGACATTGAAGTACTAGTAGCGGCATTTAGACTTGCTCGCTTTCTGAAAGACTGTTTTTTGGAACATGGGGCCTTTGTTCTATCTTCACTTGCCCTCTTTTCTGCTTTTTACTGTTTTTGAATTTCCTATCTTTTACTGTTTTTGAATTTTCTATTTTTTCAATATTTCAAACAATGGTATGTACAATGACTGAAAGTGTCTCAAACTCAAAAATCTTGGAAATGACGGAATTTCAGCATCTTATCCTCGTAAGGATCTCCTCTCACCCTTGGCCCACTTAACTCTTGAAAGGAGAAATTTGGGAAATTTTCTCTCTCTAACATGACATAGGGATTCATGCAAGAATCTCTAAACAGCCCAGTATCCTCCCTCTGTACCTCTCTGAATATCTGATTTCCACTCCTTTCCTTACTGTATGCTTTCTTCAGGTAATGTATGTACTCTTGGTAGTTCTTGAAATAGATAGTGACATCATCAAGGTATGCAAAAACACAGAAATTTAAAACTGGGAACATGACCTTCATGAACAGATTTCTGATATTGGGTGTTTTAGCGATTTTGAACTTGAAATCAGATTTACCTCCCGCAAACTGGAAAAAATCTTTAAGTTGTCTACTTTGCAAAGGAATTTGATGATTATGATCTGAAAGATGGTCTTGCAAGAATACATGATTAGAAGCATTTTCAATTGGTGAATCATGATCTTGAGTAGAAAAAACATGATTTTTGTTATATGGAGATGCAGTATTATTTCTAAAATCAAAGCAGATTCTATGGCCACTAGTTTTATTTTTGATCATTTCAGTTTGTTTTAGTTTGTTGTGTTTGCTTTTGTTAAAGTTGTTCTTTGAGGAAAAGGTAGTGATACAATGTTTTCCCTTGTTTTTTCTGTAGAAATTAGTATTTTGCATGAGATTCAGGATTTTAGCATTTCTAAGTTCTTCATGAAAGGATAAAATCTGAGCTAATTTCAATAGTTCAGGTATGCTGGGATCATAACTGTCATTCTTGCTCATAAGAAGTTCATCTGGCATTTTCTCAAGATGTTGAGCTACTAAGGTTATGGTCAAAGTTTTATTTGCAGTAGGAGGGTCACATGATGGTAAATCTTTGAGGTATGGTAGAAACATTAAACTTCCTTTCTCTCGGGTTCCGAATAGGTTTATGATGTGTAGGTCTTCTAAAGCTTTTAACCGGAAGAAATTTCCACAAGTTACTGCTGGTGTTTGACTAAAGCTAGAGCAATTTTCTTGATAGTACATGAGGGTTTGTGCTTCTTGCTCTAATCCTACTTTGGAGAGGGTAAACTTACTTTCCTCAAGAGACAGCTGTTCATGATCATGGTAGTTTTGAGTGTCCAGTTCATCATAAGGTAGCAGGGACAACCGATGTGGTGGATCTAAGTCTTTATCAGTTTCTTCTGACTCTTCTTCCATGTTTACATCCATATGCATAATGAAAGAGTTTAAGTCGGAACGCAAAGAGCACATTGGAATGTTATCTGGCCTATCTTGACTGCTAATCATGTATTTCATGTGTGATTCGCGGTAGAGTATCCTGGTCTGACCAAACACAGGAATGGTGGCATATGACATGTCCAGTTGGATATTCCCTTGAAGTTTGGCTCCCCAAGATCTGGATAGAAGCATCCCGTACTTGGGAGGAATGTCTGCCACTACTATATCCATGATAAGATGTTTCGCGGGTATTTGGGCCAGACTAAAAAAAAGGTCTTTGATCAAACCCAGGCATTGGACTCTGCTTGAATCAAATGAATACAAGTCTTTGTATGGTCTTGTGATTTTCAAGCCTAATCTTTCCATTACTACCTTCGGCATAAGATTATGCGAGGCGCCGGAGTCTAGCATGGCATTATGGAGGATTTGGTCGTGGATGTTTAGGCTAATGTAAAATGGAAGAGTGACTCCCTCTTGGAATTTTCCTTCTACCTTTGGACCAAACAATACTTCAGGAATGTCATCAGTGAGATTAACAGTGTTCGCATCATTCCCTAAATTTAAGACTTTTAGTACTTGGGATTTATAAGATTTTTGGGCAATGAGTTCAGTAAGAGGCATGGTGATTTTGATCTTAGCAATCTCGCCTTCGAAGCTAAAAGGCATTTGAAGTTTAGATATGTTTGTTTCAGCTTTTTCAGCTAAGACCTTGTCTATGTTCTGAGTTTGTTGACCTTGTTTAGGGGTTTTGTTTGCCATAGTTGTTTTGGTGACCTTTGTAGAAGTATCAGGAGTATATGAGAGAGGACTAGTTTGGGTAACTTTAGCTTGGCTTTGATCAGTCTTTTCAATTTTGATTTTGTCACTGCTTGATGCTTTTTTGAGGATGGTATCTGGAGCTGTAGCAGTATCAGAGTTACCTTTCTTGACATTATCTTGGTTTCTTTTGCTCCTAAGGTCATATTGCCTGTGGGCTTCTACAATAGCATTTTGAAACTCTATGGCAGGGTCATCAAGATCTTCATAATTGGTCTCATCTTGATCATGCGAAAAGAAGGCTTGTTCTTCTTCAGTGAGGTACACCTCACCTTCATTGTCAGACCCTATGAGGTTTAAATGATGTTCATCAAGAGGTTTTGAGTCCCTATCATCCTCTTCCACATAGTTTTCATTGAATGGTGGCCTGATTTGTTGGTCATTATCCCTTGGTCTGTTTTGGGGCTGCTCCCTCCTAAAGTTTTGGTTTCGGTTTCTGAGTGGAGGGTTTGGCTGGTTGTCCCTAACAGGAGCTTTTTCATTGATCTTTTCCCACATTTTAGCCATGGATTTGACTAAGTCATCTATTCTGGGATCTAGGGAAGGTGATGAAGTGGAGACCTCATCTCTATATGTGACTTTTCTTTCTGATCTAGTTTTAGCTCTTTTTTCAGCTAAGTTGGCATCTGCTTTTATGGCTATTTGTTGCATTTCCTCCAAGGTAGGGGGATCCTTATCTCTCAGATGATATGTCATGTCCGGATCAAAACCCTCAGGAAATTTTGCCAAGGCTAAACCAAGTGGAGGTTTGAAATGAGGTGGAAGGAAGTTATATACACCGTTGAACCTAGTACAGTAATCTTGAACACTTTCTCCATTTTCCCGTTTTAAGCTGTTATATTCTGACAGGATTTGAATGGGGTTTCTTCGGATTTCCCACCTGTTTCTGAAAACTTGATGTAGTTCTGGGATATCATAAGTACTGTTTGGAGCTAAGCTTTTGAACCATGCTTTGGGTTCGCCACCAAGACTTTGGGCAAATATTCTCATTCTGACAGTCTCATCCTGCACCTCCAGGTATTCATAAGCATCAGTCATTCTACTTATATGTTGTTGAGGTGTGGTGGTGTCTTCTCCAGTAAAGTGTGGGATTTTGTCCTGATATTTGTTTGGGAGAGGAGCCAAGGGCGGTGGCAACACCAAAGGTGCGTACCAGGCTGCCATGACTAGAGCTAATGGATGATGTGAAAGATGAGGACTAGTAGGCTGAAATGAAGTGGTTTGAACAGTGGTGGTTTGACCAGGTGTAGCGGATGAACTTGGACTAGTGATCTGGTTTTGAGCAGATCTGGGATGATAGGAGCCAAATTGATAAAGAAGCTGGAAATCAGGAGGAGTGGTGGGTGAAGCTTCTCTAATAGCACTCTGTGGTGGGTTTAGGGGTTCAAGATCGTCGAAGTTTATCTTACTATATGATTTGCTTCTGGGAAGAGTTTGTGATGACTCTAATTCAAAAGGTGAATCTAGTAGGATAGTGCGATGTTTAGGTACAGATCTTGTTCTACGGATGGATCTACCAGTAGCTAGATGATCAGTTTCGGAAGCTTGCCATAGAATCTTCTCTGGGTCATCTACTATGATAGGGGGATTTGGGTCTGGATGAGCTCTGGTATTGATTCTTCGTGAAGCCAGATTTTAGATCCAGAGTTTAAAGAGAATGGTATTGGTGAATGTTCTGGATGAGTGGTTTCTCTAAAGTTCTACTAAGGTGAAGGATGGTCAAAATAAAAGGGATGGATTAGTGGAGTCGCCAGGTGGAACTGGGTTGTTTTTGTGAAGATAGCTATGGTCCACCACCAGTAACTAATCTGAGAATGTTTTTGGATTTTCTGAGTTTTATGTGCAGCCTATGGTTTGTTAAAGTATCCTAGACTTGTTTCAACACTTTGCTAGGGTGATGAGAACAAAAAGAGTTTACTCTAAAAAAATGGGTCTAGGGACTGCTTGCTTGTTTATGGTACCTAAAGGAACAAAGAGTCTTATAAGAGTTTGCTGGACTATTATGTACTCAGTGTCTTACCATCTCCCGCTATGTTAGTGAGTGATGGGATAGGTCTGTCGGATAGTAGCCTAGCGTTTTGAAAAGTAGTAAGGCTTACTAGAAGTTTAGTGGAGTCGCCAGGTGGATTGTCAGTTGTTTGAGATATACTTGTATGGTCCACCACCAGTACTTGAAAAAAACCAATCTAAGGGAGTTTTTTGTGGTTTTTTCTGAGTTTTATGTGCAGCCTAGGATGTAAGAGTGTTATAAATCTGATTCATCACTTTGCTAATATGGTGAAACAGAGAGTTTACACTAAATGATTCTAGAGGCTGATGGTTTAAGTTAAAAGTTGAAGGACTAAGGAGCCTATAAAAGTTTGCTAGACTGTCATGTACTCAATAGGTCCCACCGTGATCGCCATTATGTTAGGGTCCCGTGATTTGGCCGATTGGCTAGCCAAATGACGATGTAACATCAAACCAAGCTTTGGAGCCTAAGGACCTAGCCTTCCTGGACTCAGAGAGGGCTCTCTCTATTATATGCAAAAGATATCGGTGTGTTTGCTTATGGTGTTCTGATATTAGGCTAGTTATGAAGTATGTTTTTAGTTTTTGGGTTTTTTAAGTTTGTGAGGGACAAAACTGATCAAAGACATAAACTGGATAACAAGATGTAGATAAATTGGGCTATGGGGTCAAATAGGTCAAGGAAGCTATGAGGTGATTATGTAAAGCTACTGTAGGGCCGATTTGATTCACGGTAGAAGGGATCTCTGGGAAAAATGGATTAAATGGACAACAAGTTGGTGAAAGACAAGGGATTTCAAGTGTAACTAGTTAATAGCAGACATAAACATGTAATAGCAAGCCATTAATCATGCTAAATATAACTATAAGCTAATTAATACATAGAAATCAAACATTCCAACCATACATAGAGGTATAAGACCCTCTAACTTCGGGAAATGGCTATCAGACTTTGGGGAAAACACATGAGACAAACTAACAACTCATAAACTATGCCGGAACGCCTAAACATAGTCTCTAATTCATTGGGCACTTGGACAAATAAGTTTTCATAGTTTTAGGCAAAGGGCTAGATCGGGACTAGGCCTCCTTGGTTCAACAAGATGATCGACAAATCAGTCAAAGAGAAAGTTTTATGGACAGAACTATGGGCAGCTTGTAGGTAGGTAGGGCAAACCATACATCCTACTTAACATACATAGAACTGATGAATAAAACTTAGCAACACTACCTTAGGTTACTAAAGAGCAGCTAAGAATTCTTTAGCATAACTAAGGGAGAAGAAAACATCAAGCTATGAAGATTCAGGGATTTTGAGGTGCCTCCATGGGCATATCTCAAAATCAATATTTACTGATCTATAGCAGCAAGAAATATGTAATATGAATGAGAACTAGAAGACAAAACACATTAAGAAGCACTATACCATTATACCATGACAAGGAATCCATCAACAAGCCTTCACCATTCCTCAAAAGCATCCAAGAGGCAGTCCAAAAATCATAACTCAAGTGTATTCTTCAAAGCTCATATGACCAATGCATTAATTCTTCTCTCAAGTTCAGCCTCCGATTTACAATGAGAACCATGGAATAAATAGGCTTGAGGAAGGAAAACCTCATGGAGCAACTAGCTATCCCATTGGCCAAGTCAAAATATCTAAACTTGTCCTCGAGGCTTTGCAAAGCCCAAGGCACAAAATATCCCATAAAATATCTAAAAAACTGCTAAAAACAGAAATTATATTGACTTTACATGATTTCCCAATGATAAAAATAGCTTAACGCACATTTGGGAAAAGCAGATTTTTGGAGTTCAAAAATTACAAAAATACTTCATATTTATGCCTGAAAAAGGTCCCCTGACTTGTTGAAGGCAAATGGCAGCCTTCCCGGTGTCGAAATGAGGCTCATGATGGCTCGTTGGAAAACTCTCTGTGTCTGCTTTCCAACGCAAGTGGAATCACCTCAATCTGATCTCTGAAAGTCCCTCAAAACTGCACCTGTGTGAAAAAACCCAGAAAATAGCAGGCTGCTGATATGGCGGGCAGAATGTGCAAAATGAGGCTGTTTTTCGCCAATTTGAGGGGGCGAATGATCTTCAAATGCCCTGAAAATCGCTGGAGACCTGCTCATATAATTATGGAATCCATTGGTATCATCCTCCTCCCTTGACAACTCATCAAACTGAAATGGCGAATTTATGAGTTTTTGGCAAAAAACCCAAAAATGCCAAAAAACAAAAAGTTTCCGAAACAGGCCCAAAATTGGCATGCATGACCCTCAAGGGTCCATAGAAACATGCTCCAAAGCTGAAGCCAAAATATCAAGGGCTGATATGCTTTTTGCATCTTTCCGTGCTAGGCGCCTCTCCTTCAACTTCTTCAATTTTTCTTGAGCTACCTTCAATTTTCGCCTGGCAAATTGATTTAGCTTCTGAAAGTGAAGAGTCCTCTTTCTCTGCAACTCAAGATCCCTATTTGCCTTCTCAAGCTTTAATTCCAAATGCTGGTTGGCTCTCTCAAGCCATGCTTCCTTGTTTTCCTCAATTTCCTGCTCAAAGAGGGCAGTGAGAGGAAAGGCTTCGAATTGAGCTTGTTCTTCTGCTCTCTGTTTCTCCAAGGCTCTTCTAAGCCCGATGGTTCTAGGCCTCTTCCGCCTAGGCTGGTCTTCCTCCTCTTCATCATCAAACTTGCCAATGAGCTCTTCAATTCTTACTTGCGCCTTTTCTGCCTCTTTTTTATACTTAATTGCCCTTGCCTCATGAATAGCTGCATGAAACTTCATTTGTTTGTTTTCAACCTCCAAGAAGTGGTTGAAATTCCTCGCCCTTTGAAGGTCTTCTTGTAACACCTCAATTTTCCCTTCTTTGTGAATGAGGAGGTTTTCAAGGAGGTGGGCCTCATTGTCACTATCATCACTTTGGATAGGGATAATAGCTAATTCACCTCCATGCTTTGCACTTTCTCCAATTTTACTTTTGCCTTTGAAAGCCAATCTGGCGCTTTTTCTCCTTGGAAAGCTAGAAGTTGTCATTTTGATCAATTTCCTCTTTTTAGGAACAGTTTTGGTCACTGTCAAGGAGGCAGCTTCAGCTTGCTGTCCTTCCTCAACATCCTGTCTAGTTTGTGGCTCAAGAGGCGCTTCAATTGTTTGCCCAACTTGCTGCTCTTCAATTTTTGTCTGCTGCTGTTCCTCTTCCTGTACTTGCTGCTGTTCATCAACCTGTAGCTGCTGCTGATCTTCAAACTCTGGTTGCTGCTGCTCACTAATCTCCAACTGCTGCTGTCCCTCAAAATCTGGCTGATGCTGCTCACTGCCTTCTTTTTCTCCCTGTGGTTCACTGCCCTCTCCTTCTCCCTGTTCACTTGGCTGCCCAATGGTCATCTTGAGTTTTTTAGGGGTAGGCCTACTAGATAAAGGCACTGGGCGATGGACAGGCTGAGTAGGAGACACATGAATAGGATGGACAGTGGCAAAATCTGCATGGCTAATGAATGAATCCCATGAAACCCCTTTCTTCTCCAGCTGATGTAAGAAGATAATCTTGATCGAGGAATGATGAAAGAGAGAAGGGATTTGCTGAGGTGGAGCCTTCTTTTGGACAGTAGCTGCCATTTTCTCTATGCTTTTGGACAAAAAGTATGGAAGGTTTAATTGCCTTCTTCTGGTAAAATGCATCAACAAGCGGACATGATAGGCAAAAATTTGACTAAACCTCCCTTCACAAGTGAAATATCTCATTATGGCTTTCATCAGCAGAGCATAACTGTCAAGAAGATAGGAGAAAGGGAAAATAACAGTGATGGTTTCCCTATGTTCAGGTTTGATGAAAGGTTTATAATCCTCTAGATCAAGATGAGCTTGTTTAAACCACTTTTCACCATGATACGGGATCTTGGTAGCCTTGGATACATACCTTGGGGAGATTTTGAAGTCAAGACCCGCTAACTGGAAGTGTTTTTCCTTGAATCTCAAAGCGCACAAATGTGTAAGTGGCGAAAAACTCTTGACTTCTTCTATCCTCTGGCAGAAATCAAGACAGCCTACTTCATGGAAATTGAAAAGCACCGATGGGTGAGCATTGATTTCTTCTATGGAGATAGGCTCATATCTCTTATGTGGACCGCTCTTGTGATCTCGCTTTGGAGGCATTCTGACTTTGACCAAACTTTGGAAGAGGCAAACTGCCTTCACTATATGAAAAATGCTCTGCTGGATTGAAACTGGCCACTACACTGTTTGGACAGATATGAACCCTGTGGTGTTGAATAAAATGCAACAATGTTTCTTTGAATAAGCCACCTCTGCACTCATTAAAAACACTTCTTCAACTCGATACACTTTACCTATGTAAACTTCTCAATAGTAAACCATCAATAAAGATGAGACAATATGCCGTATAAATTTCCCCCGTAGTAGTATTAAGCATCATTCCTCTTGGTGAGTTTGCTAGAGATCAACCAACCCTTGCATTTTGCATCTATAAGACCAACCTTCAAGATAAAACCCTCGCTTCCTTAGTACCGCCTCCAATGTTTAACTTCTCATCAACAAACTCCTCGCCCTTTAATGTGTCACTTTGAAACTTCGTCAACAAATCTTCGCAGTGATGGGGTTGCCAACACAAAGGCAAGGAAAAGTGTGATCAGTTTAGGTGTAAAATCAATTGCATAGTGCTTTTAGGGAAAACCACCTCTTTACTTGTGAATTTCAAAGTCAACACTACACTGCACTGGCTTTAATGTTAAAAGCAATCACCAACAATTTCGTCTCTTAGAAAGTGGCCCTTTTCATTTGTGAAGTTTTAAGAAATTACACACTACTTTTGTACTTCCGCCTTCAATGTTAAATTCGATCATCAACAACCCTCGCCTTCTAGAAAATGGCCCCGTTCCACCCCTAGAATCTCTCTCCGTCAACAAATCTTCAACATGATACAATATGGCTTTTGTTAAGGTAGACCCAAGTTAGATGTATAACCAATGCACAAGCGTGGTTTTAGGAAACACACTCTCTCGCCATGGAGTTTAAGAGATCCACCAACATATCTACCCCTCGCCTCCAATGTTTAAAGTTTCAACCACCAACAACTCTCGCCTTTAGAAAGTGACTCGCACCTTTGGAAACTCTTTGCTAACAATTCTTCGTCACAGAGGTGACAAAATACAAGGAAACAGTGGGGGCAGCTTGCTAAAAGGTGTGCTTGTGAGAAAATGACAAATACCTTGCTCTTGAAAAATTTCCGATGTCAATCAATACACCAAAACTCCTGTCAAGGAGGCCTTCAACATCAAAACCTCATCCCGTATAAGTGTGCCACCCTTCAACCATTTGTATCTCTAGCAACCATCCTACATATGCTTAGGACAAAGAAACATGTATTTGGTGTAAAATGACGTAACTTTAGAAGACTATCAAGCTCTTAGGACAAGAGATTTTATGAGTTTTCTCTTTCAAACAACAAGAATGTCAAAACTCCTCATCAAAGTGCACTTCATCGTTTAGTAGTGTGGAAATGTTTGGATGATGCGGTGAAAGGTTTTTCTTCGCACTAAGCCTCGTATTTCTACCACGAGAGTCTCCTTTTAATTAAAACACAAACTCTCCTTCACAAGACAACCTCCGCCCCTTAGATCGATTTGAAAAGAAACAAATTAAGCTGCAACCATAAACCTCGTATTATCATAATGCAATTACCTCATCTCACCGTGTAGGAAAGATCGTATTTGCCTTTAATAGGAACATGCAGGTCCGTGGTTTTCAAACATTCTTTGTCATTTATCAACACCTTGCAATCGATGGGGAATTCATAAAATACCTTAGCCTGATGGATGCCCAGCTGAAAGTCGGGAGTGGCTGCCGGAGGTCTTCGATACTTGCGCTGGCAGATCCTTGAAGAAACCCCGTCACAGAACGTGCTTGTCCCGGGTCGGCCTCGTCGTGTGGCTCAGCGGCTCAGCCGGTGCACGTCGCGCCAACGCATGTGCACGTCGTGCCGATGAAGGTGGCCCGTGTACCTCTCCCCGCCCGTGCACGCGCCGCGCCGCTCTCGCATGCGTTAAGTTAACTTCTCACCGATGAACCAAAAATTATTTCTTTGGTGATAGGGAGGCCAAAACGTCTTCGGGCCTTTTGAAATGACATTCCTACTCTCACACTTAATCCTTTATGTCATTTCAAACCCTTTTTCAACTACCTTGCTTGGAAATGTAACGTAGGCTTTTTTGAAATCGTTTTGTTTTTTCAAACCGTGGGTTTGTCATTTTGCATATGTAGACCCTATCGACATTCTAACTTCTTAAATGTATCACCGTTTTTTTCTTTGAAGGACAAGGCTGGTTATGTAAATCATTCTTGCGCCTTTGGCCTTTGACAACTTCTCCAAACTTTGAATATAATGTGTACCAAGTTTATCGATATAACTTTGAATTTTTTGGTTATGGTTTCTCAATTTCAAAAGGCACTCTTTTTCCAAAATGATTTCCTCGCTTATGTGCACATTACTCATGATGCATTTGTCCCTTGAATGATGAGAAAGATGCATTTGTTCCAAGCCCTAAACTAGACAATTTTTATCAAACCTCCTCCTTGTCCACTTATGCAGTACCAGACACCAAGCATCAAGCTATTCGCATGAGATGGTCTCAGTGGTTTCTCTATTGGATTTGATAATTGCCGCTCTGTGTGATTCACAAGTTTTTTCTCCTCGGACTCGTAAATGACTCTTTAGGTTGCATTCCTCATACCAGCCTTCACCGTTATCTAAAAAAGGATCTCCTCCCGCACTTCTGGGCAAGGGATATGGAGTACCGTTTAATCATTGTCTTTTAAGAAACTGCCTGAAAAGGGAAATCAACACCTTTGCATCATAACAAGAATACTTATCTCTGCGGCAATGACTCCTATTCAAGCTTTTTTGGTATCCTTCCACCGCTTTCTTATCAATCACGCAACCCGCAATAGCTTTGGCCATCCGCTTCTACACAGAGGCTCTTCATCATGTAAGGTATCCGGCTTTTTGACTATTATATTTACTACGGCCTTTCCGAATGTAGGCAGAACCACTTGAAAAACACCAATCTTAGCAGCATCTTTACTTGCAAGAATCACCGTGTTTTTAGAAGAAACCCTAGCCACAATGACATTGTTCTAAGGGTGACCGAGATATTTATCGCCTGGCTTGTTCATCTCATGACTACATTTCTGACAAAAATCTTTGTGATTATGAAGGCCGTGTTGCTTTTGAAAAAGCAAGGACTTTCCTTCCTCGCCCTCGTGTAGCCAGCATTGCTGACAGATTCATTCCATTTGATCTTTGTCAAAATGTGCTACTTAAGATTGGAATGTTTACCGATGACATGCTTTCTAAAGCTTCAACAATTCAAATGTTTTGAAAGTTTCCGTATGATCTCTTTTATCAACCGACTCTCCTTCCCTTTTGAGGCTAGCATATTTCAAGCTCCATTCATGTTATGATCATCAATTACATTCATAAACCCGAAGGATATTGTTTCGCTGTTTTAGTAAAGGCAAACCCGAATCCTTGGCAAACTTTTCCGAGCTACGACCGGCCCGCGCCCTCTCGCTATGGATGAAGGAGGCGCCCTAACCCTCTCGCTTGTAAATGAAGGAGGTTCTAGGCCTCGATACGAACTCAGCTTACGTAGACAAATGGTATCCCTTTCTTCCCGTGATTTTCACGTCGGGAAAGAGTTGTAAAGTCCAGATGAGTAGCTTGCTTTTATACATATATCTAAAGGCTCAAGTTACATTTAGAAGCAAATGTCTCCCCAATCGTAAACTCAAACATTTACTCCATGACAATGATATTTCCGCTCAGAGAACCACAGAAAATCATGGACAAACCCAATAGTAGTCTACTCTGAGGTTGGGTTTTATGGCCGAGATCTAGGGGATACAAGTGGCGTACTTAGGGCTTCTTTGTCAATTTCATTTGCAAAGTAAGAGGTCACCATGGTAGGCTCTGAAAAGATGGAGGCTTTTTTGGCTTTTGATGATTGCCAAGTGTGAAATGTCTTGGTTACCACTTCCTAACATAGGGGAGACTTTTGAAACGATGTGGATTGGCCTTTTAAAGGTGATGGCATTAGGAAGGTCAAGCTAGGTAGGCTTGTGACCATGAGGTTTTGACTTCGCCGAGGTGGACCGAATAGGTAGAAGGGCGAAAAAAGTTTTCTGAGGGTTTTCTCGGGATTAATATACGGACATAAGGAAATCGCCTAGAAAACTCACCAAGATATAGTCATCACTAACATGTAAAAAATACCGATGGCTAATGTTGGTAGGATTTAGTTGGATGAGTTGAGAACACCGGGAGGTCTAGAACCCCGTTCTCGCTCATTAGGATCTTTCCATCCCAATTAACCCTCTCTAAGATCCCTTGTTTTGCCTCTCGATTTTTGTCCAAGCTGTGTCCGGGAGCCAAATGACCTCCGACCCGATCTATAGATAGGATTGGATGGTTCCCCTCTTTTCATTTTCTCAGTCTCTCACTATTCCATTCCAACTATCATCTTTAAAATCCGTATGCTCTAGATGACTAGCCCAACCGAAAGCTTGCACATTGAACACAAGTAAACCCTTTCGACTCCATCACAAATGGCCTTGATGTTCCCCGAGTTATCTATCTTTGCCTAGCTTCCTTTTGCTCATCCTTGTCTTGTATTGGACCCTTCTCTTTCCCCGATTCCCAACAACCAAACCAGCAATCAAACAAACCAACCCCCGTGCCTATAACTAGCTCTGTAAGTAAAACCTCAACATTTGAGCTTCAATGATATAAACCTTTCGCAATCATAGAGAGATCCCTCTCTCGACCCAGGAGGGCTAGATCCTAAGGTCTCAAAGTGGTTCTATGTTGTCTCATCTTTTGGTTTTGTCAACCCGGCCAAAACATGGGAACCCCAACACCTCATACGGCGGTGATTGTCACCATTAACCGCCTGATCAGCTCATGAACCAAAATCTTAAACCTCCCCCGAGTCCACCATCTCTACCGTCACCAATAAGCAACCATTTCGATTCTTCGATCGCTGTTTCCGCATCTGTCATGACTCTTCCTTGCTGGAACTTTTCCAAGTCCTCCCCCTCCTCCGTCTCCTCGACCCCCATCTTCGCGATCGTTTGCATGATGCAATCGTCTCAGCCGACCTTCCACAACTTGGGTTTCCGCCCAGGCCGCCAACCCCACACCGCCCACCGCAATCGCTTCCCTAGCCCTTTGCTTCAATCGACCGAACCTTTTTCCTCGCCCGGACCTTCCCATCCACCTCACACCAGAACCCTCTACCCCTCCCGAGCCTTCCGTCCCCCTCGTGTCTCCACCATAAGGGAGCCATCCTCCTAGCCATTACCCCATCGGTCGACACCTTTCCCTGCTCTCCTCCTGCAGCCTATTCTGCCCCGTCGTTGGCCACCCTTTCCTCCCTAATTTATGCTTGGGAATACCGCATGGTATTCACTCCTCCTCCAAAATGAGACCCCACCGCCACCCCAAACCATACATTGTCGTGACACCCATTCTACCGATTCCCTTTGCTCCTTCCACCACTACAGCTTCCCAGCCCTTTGCAAGACCATCCTCATGTCAGACAGTCAGCCTACGGCAAGAAACGAAGAAATCGTAAGGGGGCATCCAAATACAAGGCCACCACACCCGACCCTACCCCCTCCTCCACCCACCAACCCTTGTGCCTTGTGTGGACAGAGCCTACCATGCCACCCATATTTGTCCTGACTTGCCCCCATATCCAACCCATGGTTAAAGTCATAACTTCAATCTACGGCCTCGAAACCTCTGCTTATTCCTCATCCTGTTTCAAGAACCCAAAGACTTCTTTGCACCAACAAACCCTATGCTCCGTGTGGTGTCCAGGCCATTAGAGCCTCTCGGCTCATTGTCCTCACCCTCACACATTACCAAGCCTCTTTAGAGGTCATTCGAGAGTACGAGGTTGGACAAAATCAATTTTCCTCTCCCATCTCACAAGATAGCACAAAGTTTACTCAAGGATTCCCCCGCTACCATTGACATTCCTCCCCCCGATGTCGATGTCGAACCGCCGCTTCCCCCTCCTATACCTATCATCATCCGCCCAACCTCAGTGAGTACATTCCTTCCGATCCACCCTCCCATTTGTTTTGCTTGATTCCTCTTCCGCAACATTCTTGGGCCCTACACGCTTGGACCGTCTTTTCACTGCTCTTCTGGCCATCCCCCGTGACAATCCGTATGTGCACGTTCTGCGTCGATGATTTAGGCATATTTCCGCATCATGTGGTGTCCTCGACCTTTCCCTTTCCTCCCATAACCAAAGTTGATACCATCCGTATCTATGATGTCCTTTCACACAAAGACAGAGCCCCCGCTTTTCCTACCATAGTTCTCATTCATCACCCTCACGTATCTATGAGTCCTAGCCATCCTACTCTAACTAACCCCTCCCACCGTTGTCATTTGATATCCACCCTTATACCACACTCAGCTCTCATTCTTCTCCTTCCTCCCATTTTTTGTCTTGTGACACTATTCCGTCTTAGATTCTTTTCCACTCATTATATTGGATATGCCGATGGGGCAAGTTGCTATTCTGCATCTCGCTTTCACCCACATGGGTCATCTTTTACCCCCTTGCATACCCCTCATTCTTTCGAATGGAGTCTCTGCGTTGGTAATGCCACCAATAATCGTGCCGAACAGATGCAAGACATGGTCTCTTAGCCGATGCCCTCTCTCATAACATCCTCCATCTCGTACGTTTGTTTAGATTCCCTCGCTTCTTGTCTTAAAACTCAATGGTGTTTATCATGTGCATAACCCTATCCTTGCTTTAGACAATATTTACGAGTGAAACTTTTGGATACGTGAATTTAGATTCATTACTTTCAACCACGTACCTAGAAGTCAAAATCACTCGTAGATATAATTGCAAATCATGTTCTAGACTCCGGCATTTATCACACACAAGACAATAACATTTCAAACCATCAACACAAATGCATAATATATATCATATAACATGCTTTTAGAGTCCATCTACTCTCGAAACATATGACATGCCCACGCATGTTACAAACAAAACTACAAAACTGGGAGCAATGCACTTGCCCCTACATACACACCGGGGGGGCACCACTTGCCCTACATCTAATCACTCTTTTGGAGGATCTCGAGCCAATGGCTCTACTCCCGCAGCTCGTAGATTGCGCATAGTCTAACCGGCCATCGCCATGCGTCACATGACACCTCGCCATTCCGAGGGTAACCCAATACATAGCTCTAAGGTACCGGTCGTCTAAATCCCCGGGCCAACCACACTCCGACACACCGGTCACGTTGTTCCCCTCACAACTACGATGAATGTCCTCCAACAGAAAGTGGCCATAACCTCATTCTCGTGCTATTCTTTATCCACATGCACTTAATACCCACCGCAGTCGTCCCATATATCCCGCCCATGCACGAGCTATATCTCGCATTTCCAAAAGGTATAAGGATCAAAAACACTATGAATACTATTCACAAAATTTACAATGCACATAACATTAGTTACTTGTCACTTACCATCGGGCCCCCATACTCGACCAGGTGGAAGCTAAACCGATCTCCCCAATAACTCATCCCACTATAGGGATAGTCGTCTATGTACAAAGGCATTGATCCCGATGGGTGAAGAACTCGGTCGAAACACCCATACGATCGCTCCTCTTCCTCCTCTACATAGTAGCGTCCCCATCGGATGCATCCGGGCCTTCGACTCCCCATCAGTAGCCGTACATGAGGTTGCAAAGTCGTGGATCTTCTCAAAAAAGAAGGAGCATAATACGGCCCCATACGCACAATCATGATTCACTTGCCGCTTACATAATGACAATTGTCGTTTCACCGACACCAACATCATCCGGGCCCACCCATAGTAGGTCCCACTCAACACACTCTCTACAATCATCATCCGCCATCTAGTGATGTGATGGAACACCCTGCTACTCCAACCTCTTCCCGGTCTCACAACACCGCTATCGGCCACTTCCCGGTCTCCAACCTCTCTAGATCCCCAATCGATATCCGAGTCCCTTTGACTCTGACATCGGTTGACAATGTCGCTCAATGAACTCCATGATGTTACACCCCCACAAAGAACACTGCCGGTATTTCCAATCATCCCATTTAAGGGATACTCGCCAGAATACGTATCCCGGATCACACCAATCCTCTGCCCCCGCACTCTAAACACCCTGCCATGATATGAATCACAATAATCGGGAGCACTGAGCCAACAAGGGCTCCTCAGCCTTCATCAAAGGGTTCTCCACAAATTTCGTGAATCCCAACCCGAGCCAATGCACGACCTGACACCCCGTACCGCTTGGATTTTCGTCCGTAATGTACCTAGGTCTCTCTCTCCACTTGATCCGTATATCCGCTATATCCGCACAAAATTGTCATCTTTGTTAGTCTACGATAATAAAAACCCATTCACTCACACTAAAACTAAATATCGGCCATTCCAAAGACTGAAACCACCTCATCTACTGAATGTGACTTTTTGGCCAACCCCTAGGCGTCACACTTTTGTGCCCAAACTCGCGTCCTGTGTCGTAGTTTTTTCCCGTAAAGTGCGACCTTGGCCGTAGTGATGAAGTAGGAGAAGTTACCGAGATTTAAAACCCTAATCTAAACTTTGAATCCATCAAAAACAAAGAGTAGGATTAGGCCGCTTACCTACAATCGACGCATCACGATTCCAACTACGGTTTTTCCGCTACGATCACCGCAAGATTTAGGACCCTCTCTCCTCTCCACATTCACCACAAAATTACACAAGCAAATGAATGATTTTGGAGGGAAATTCTTATTGAAGACAAAAACCCCCGTTTTTTTCTTTCGCCCGCCGCGATCAAACCGTAGCCCCGTTTGACACACTATCTACACCATTGGAAAGTTCTCATCGAGCACTCAAATGGGTATCCGTTAGTTTTTCATGTTTTGACACTTCACTCGTGACACATTTTTTCCATGAAGGGTTTATTTACCTCTCCTCCAAATCGAATGTCTCCACTTACAACATCATATTTGGGACACCACTTTACCTCCTTACTTATCTTTGTTCGTGTTGATTTTCGTCATGAGATACCCTATTGTACTCATGTTTTTATGGTTCCCATCGGACTCTTTACCGTATGGCAAAGATCATAGAGTCGCTCTGTTTAGCGCATTCGAGCTGAGTGATCATCGACGGTGGAGTCTATCTCGCATCCCTTCATATCCTACTATAGTTCTCCATCCTCCATTGCTTGGTCCTCTCTCGTGTTGCACATTATGGCCTTCCATACCATTGTCCCCTATCCCTTATGATATTGTGTCGATTGTTGCCAAGCCATTCATGCCTCTTGCGTTCGAAACAAGGAAGTCGTCCATCCGCCACTTCCGCATCCCTCATTTCCTCATCATCATTAGCGTCCGTCCGCGTTCGTCGCTCCACTATTTTCTCTCTCGCCTTAGTTGGGGACCCTCATTGCCTCACTTTGTGGACCTCTCCGCTTCACATCGACCATTTACTCCGAAGCGGTCTAGAGGGTGGTAACGGTTCAGCCCCTATCCACATGATCGCATCCGTACTCGATGGTCCAAAGGATGCAAAGCAGCGCCTATCGTGATTCCCCGGCGGTGAGATGTCTCAACCCTCATGAGGGGGTGGCCCCCCGTAGGTAGCTCTGATATGCCCTGGGATGATTCTTCATTTCTGGGCCTTGATGCACTTCTCCTTACATTTGATGAGATGCTCGCCTCACTCGCTTGTAGCACCTTTTCGATTTGCATGTATCGCCCCCGTATTTTACAGCCCTTCCCCATGCATAGGGGGCATTTGGGGTGTATTTGTATCTCACACTAAAATATTATTGTATAAGTCCCGGTCACATTCTGCATAGCATGTATGTGGGATTCATCATTCTATTTTTCCGGCTTTATGCCGCATGTACTTTATAGTTCCTGCTTCCTTGTTTACCGGACATACTATTCTTTTGTACTTTGTCTCGCTGGCATAGGTATGCCTCCTCTACCGCCTTTCGCAGGTACCACTTCTTACAACCAGAGACTTGTTTCACCCGTAAGTCTCATCTCCTTAGGTCTCATCCTTTAGCACATTAGACTACCTTACATCTCTCCACTTCCCACTTGATTTCTAGTGATTTAGTTTCACAACGTACTTCGGTCATATGATTTTCTCCTAACACTCATATGTTGGGGGCAAACTGCTACACCATTTTTTTCGTCATATAACCTATTATCATTAGATGAACCTGGGCACACCATGTAAGACCACCGACTCCGAGCAAAATTGCTTTTACTATGTGAAATAACTTAGTAAAACACCTTTATTGAGTTTTATGGTCTAAACAGAAACCCAAAAAGGAAATAATAAACAAATCTATATTTTTTTATATTTCCCGGTCATATTTAACCCAAAACAAGGAAATCAATTAAATAAATCTTTATTTATTTGATTATTTCAGAATAAGTTATTTAAATCCTATTTAAATAATATTCCTAGTTAAATTTGACTAAATCATTTATAAATACCTAAATAAATAATTATTTATTTAATTATATTCCCACCATTTCTTAAAATAGTAAATAAATCATTTATTTATTTATTATTTATAAATAAAGAACACCCAAGTCAAAAATCCTTTTCCCTCAAATAAATATAATAAAATATTCCTGTAAAAGGTGGTTCTAGAATTTGATTAATAATATTTTATTCATGCACCAAGTTCTAGATCGCCCCAATATTTTATGTTATAAACAGAAAGGATTTCCCCATTCATTAGTCACCTTTTTTTGCCCAAAGATCACTCTGGATCTATACACTTGGTCACAGCTTTCTCCATTTTTGCCTTTGTGAACTCCCATTGAGTTCTATGTTTGTTTGGGTTTTCTACACCAACAAGAGAGAGATTCTAGATCCGAAGTGTTGAGGACCTGCCAAGAACGAACCTATCGAGGTGAGAACCGTAAAACCTTCTTTGTTTTCCTCTAAGGTGCCACCTTTTCAATATAATATAAAAAATTCTTTCAAATACACCGTTCTTGCCTTGTCTATTAGATGCATGGAGCCACATTTTATTTTATCTCGCTAATGTATTTTATGCCCAGATCTAGATTTCGCAACATTATTCGGATCACCCGACGCATTTAAAGATATTTGGCATCCATAATTGATGTTAGGGCTATTTGTTATGCATAGCCATGGTCTTTTACGACGAAAGATTCATACTAACATCCTAATCACTTCACCCCCAATTCTCCTAGAAGGGAGTACGGCTTCATGTTGCCTCGCCCTAAGGCAACAGTCCGGTCATAGAATAAATATTCGTCTCAGACGAATAGCAAGGTCACACCCATGTAGCACAAACACCTTGCGCCACCTGTTCCCAATGTTGGAATAGTAACACAGAGCCGCCCTTGTGACCGAAGAATGGTGTTCTCCACAAATCTTAGAGAGACCCGTTGCACCAAATATTAGCACGCCTAACCATCCATATCTAAAGGCGATGAGCCCTGCCAATCCCTCTCCCTCCACAACATCCCCGCCATACAAATAGGAGCACATCAAGCATAAAAACATCAAAAAATGGCCTTGGCCTTTTGCTTGCTCTTATCCATAAGACATGCGCGTGGAAGGCGCACTCTGTATTTATCATAGGTGTGTGCTCAAGGTTGAGGAAAGCGAGCATAAGGTGCATAAAAAAAAAAAAAAAAAAAACCCCAATTTTTCATGCAAATGCACGCTCTTACCCCGATCGTCTACGCAACTTTGCAAAATGGCTCTTAATCCATACAATCCAAACATTGTACTTCAACTTCGACACCATTAGACTAAAAAAAAATGAAAATACAAGACGTCATGGAGTTCACCGGGCATGATATCACTAATCCCCGTGCTCGTGGCCGACCGCAACGACAAGAATCGCTCCATAGAAGCCTCTCGACCTCTCAATACTCAATGGACACAAATGAATTGAATTAGGGCCATATTTGCCTATATCGCCATTTTCAAAAAATTTGGAGGACCATAACGTGAGCTCGTAAAGCCCGATCACTCGGACCGAAAGAAAACCGTGATCAACACTCCATAACTAATAAAAGGCGCATGCCACACATTCGCATCCCCGCAAAATTAATTTTTCAAAGGCTCTATGTGCATTTCTCTCTCATCTTCTTTTTAATGCACATGTCTTCCAATAATATTCGATAAAGAAGATGCTTTCACTTGGGGTAGCTGTTTTCATGTAGAACGCAAACCACTCACAAATCCATCCACCGAAAGTCTCTAGACTGTGTATCATTCTACCCCTGGAAGATGATAGAGTCCTAGAGAAAATCTACATATCCTAACATCATTTCTCCATCGTAAATTAACTGGCTGGTTACAAACACTCGACATTATTTATCATCACCTCACTTGCACATGATAAGCATTCTTGTTGGTCTAAGAGAGCCTCTCCCTCCATGTGCTCTTCACCCAAAGTAGACCATATATCAAAAACAATAGTGACACCATGGCCATACCACCGAAGTCTGTGAAAGCACCTCATGCCTATTCACTCACCATGCATAAGGTCAAGTTTTACCATATGAAATAAAACCCCTTTCCCTGTGCAACTAGGTTGTACAAGCAGATCAAAAGTGTACTACCGTGCCTCGCATTTTGCCCACAATACCTCCATCAACATAACCCATCCGCGATACTTTTTCATCCGCTTCATCAACCTCGACATGAGATCAACCAATAAATTCTCTAATTTCTCAAAGCAAAAAACCTTCCTCAAATCATATAAGTGAGCAAACACTTTCATGTTTTGGGGTACCCGTCTCCGTGTTTTGTACAAACCAAACCCCATTATTTTATTCTTTGGTAAATCGTAGAAAGACCGCAAATAGTGCACTATGTCCCCCACCCACTCATTCATTTTTTCTCCTATGGTAGTACCGACCACCCTTGGCCTGAGTATACCACCCTCATGGAAAAGGCTTCTACTATGACATTCATAACCGCCTTTATAATCGGGAAGTCCTATCAACTCCACGGATTTCCCCATCGAAAGTTATGACTTCCGCCAAGATGATTTTTATACTTCCGACCTTGGCCACTAAATCCTCCTGCCATCATGCCTATGTTAAACTCATCACATCCAGATCCGATCCTCCACATTAGTGACCCCTCATTTAAGTTGAGGCTTCCTTGTTGACTTCAACATCTCTTTGTTGAAAAAGGAAGTGATACCTTTGATCGCCCTCTCCATAAAAAGGGCATCCTTGGGTGGCAATATCGTAGACATCATTGCCCACGTATGTCATCGATCCTCTCGACATTATACTACATCACAAGCTTTCATGTCAAGATGGTATCGTACCTTACCACCATTTCAATTTGATCAAATCCGTCGAAGACCCGTGCATTTATAAGCATCTCTCACAAGAATGCCATACGTAAGGTCCTTACCGTTGCCTATGCATACATTGCACATTTACATGCCATACCAAGTTTATGCATATGGGTACCACATTCTACCTATTTTAAAAGAAAAAAACACCCCCGAGGGCGTCGTAGCTCAGTTTCATCAACCAACAAATCGTGTGACCATATTAGTGAGCGTAGACAGAATTTGTATATGTCAAATAGATTTGTTTAATTAGCCAAAGTATCACGAAAGCACACGACATGCCCACCTTGTAGAAAATTTGTATATATTGTATTAAGCTATCAAGCATGGGGGTCCCATATGACATGGTCGTTCTTTGATCCGGTGCAAGGTGTCTCCAATTATGAGCTACACATAGGTCTCTCTCTCTACACACAAGATATAGAAAAAAAACTATCATGTGTATTTTAGCTATACAAATTCTTCCTAGACCTCACACATTAGGGGGAAACCGTTATCACTAGAAAATCGTACAAGAAAAGGTGACATTATTTAATGTTAGGAAGAAGGATTTACAGAATAGAGATATTGTAGAATCTGAAATTTTTTTAAAATCTCTACAGCTTGAGGAAAAATCAAATTGCGTACAAGAAGGACTAGTCAAATGTGCTTTTGCGCACAAAATCCTTCGATAAGCGTACCCTTGCGTGCCTTTTGATCCAAAAAGAACGTAATCTGGGAGTAGAAGAAGTCACTTTCCGGACCACAAGACACACTCCAAGACATTGATTCCACACTTGAAGCCGCCTAAGGACAACCACCCAAGCCTCTTATGAAATCAAGGGAGCACACAATGGAATAGATGTGGCACATAATGGAATTCACCCCTCCTCTCTTGGGTCACTATCCACAATGTACCAAGAGAGGGAAGGAGGAAGATTTGAATTTCCTATAAAAGGCTACCAAAAGATGAACAACTTGAGAGCGCATTGTTATACGCGAATTTCCCCAAGAAATACTAGCGTGGTGTGATCCGAATTAGATATAGAGGGGACTCATTTGTTGTGTCATCCAACAACTCCAATCGACCATGTGAGAGAGAGGGAGACTTTGCGCTCGAAGGCAGCTCAAGTAAAGACATCTTTTTATTGGGACTTAGAACCCCTAGTTCTAAGGGCCCCTTGGCAAGTGGGTTAAAGCTTCATCCCAATTCCTACGAAGACTCAATAAGAGGGGACGTAAGCACCACCGTTTGGATTATTGAAGTTTCGTTTGAGTCTATTTAGAGCTTGGTGTTATTTGTTTTAATTTTAGTTTAATTTTTATGCTCAATATGCATTCATTTCTCTATCTAGTATGTTTATGTTATAGCATGTTCCACTAACTTGCTTGACTCCATGTATTTTCTTCGTGACCAATAACTTAAGAGGAAATCAAGTGAACCCCAGTTAAACCGAGAGGGGGGGGTGAACCGCCATCACATTCATGGACTTTTAAATCTTTCCTTTTAAACTTATTTATTAAATATTTCATGATCAACTTAATATGTGAGTAGCAAGTATTGCTGCATTAGATAATGTAACAACAATCTTAACATGAGCAGCAGTTATTAAGTAGATTAGATACACCATATCAACACATAAAAATCATGCACATAGACAATGTATAAGTGGAAACCCATAAGGGATAAAACTCATCTTATTATTGTTGTGATGCAAAGGCAAGTCTAACTCCCTCTCATCACTACTTTTCTATAGGCACCAACCTACAGAGGCTCCTACTCTTCAATTCAAAGAAGTAAGCTACAACTTGCAAGGAAGCTCCAACTCCATCTATTTTCTAAGGTGCTACAACCTATGGGGATATTCCCTACCTCACCTACCTACAAATCGACATCTATCAAGCTACAAATTGATACGAAAGCACCTACTTCCTTCTCTATTTTCTCAGTTACTACCCACAAAGAGGCCTCACCTCACTGCTACCACAACTCCATATATATCAAATCGCAACCCGATATTGAAGCACCAACTTCCTCTACTCTTTCATAAAAATAAACACATGCCGAATTACCCGGATATCAACTCTCCGTTTCCGTTCCTTCTTCACCGCCGTCGACAAACTTCTTCATATCTACCTTATATCATCTTCCGAATTTTCACAAATTTTCCTCAATATACTCCTCCTTCTTCTTAACTCTTTTGCCTCCCATTTCTTCATTCTCTAACCTCTTGGCAGCCTTTCTTATATTCTCTTTCTACTCTTCCATTCCGTATCTTTCTAACAATCTTCAACTTCTCTTCACCTTGGCCGCACACTCTCTCTTTTTTCTCTCGTGTTTTCGTAACCTTCTACACATGGATACACTGCTTTATACAAAATAACTTCATGGATGTTTGCATTCTACGTGGAATATGAAGTGAATAGTCATGACACTTTGCCTTCTACCTTCTCATTTCTTTGTCCAAATTTCATTCAAAAAATATAACAATATGTATACATTTCGGCTTTTTTACATTGGAGTTTTGTTTGTCTACTTGAGACTTGCCTTTGCATCACACACAATAAAAATAATTTTAAATCATTTACATTCACATTTACAATTACATAAAACAATTTCACTCCTACCTCCTTTTTCTCCGGCACTTAGCTTGCCGTGCTTTTGTTCTCTTTTCTACCGCTCATTATGTAAATCGTTCGCATACCTCTCGTTTTCCATGCATGTAAAATGCCCCGTGTGTTTTTTAGCTTTTGCATACTCTCCCCGCGTTCAATCGCACTGTGTATCTCGCTGCGTATATATACCAGCCTTATGTTTGGCTACCTCCCAAATAATTCTCAAAGTTTCATGCATATGTAATGCGTCCCAAAATTTTACCCAAGCTATATTTCAAATCGGGCAATTATTAATAATAATATGCGAACGTTACTATGTTTCCACACAATGGTCGTAACCCAATAGTCAAATAACATTGGTCTTCATATATGGAGGCTACTTATGCTCTATGGTTAAAAACCATAGTCAAGTCCATTTCATGAATATTAAACGTTCGGTTTTGCTATCCTTCAAATGTAGGTCTCACTTCTCACACACACACACACACACACACACACACACACACATATATATATATGATAATTCTTTATCAACCTATTATGTGTCTACACCTTTATCCAAATATTCCTTTTGTCTTACTAAAAACCATACATCAGGTTTCATCCATATCAATCAAAAGATGTTCAGTTTATATGGTATATTGTCTTGTGACATATAACTCCAACAATAAATCTTCACCTAAACATATATATTAATATAAATATGTCAATACTTTACTCCGTATCCAAAATATCAACATTTATTAAAGAGCCTTCGACCTTTTTGTTTTAAAAACCCAACCGCCGAATCGTATTTAGATCCCGGGTCCCACAACTCTAACATATTTATGTGGTCTCTTACAAAGAATCAATTTACCTTTCACATCCACTTCATGGGCAAAACTTATCGCACCCTAACCAACTCATCTCTGACGGTATCGTGGCACAAAGTTGCACGAGACTTGATTCTCCTAAGCCGTGTGATATAAATGGTTTTTTCAAACCACTTATCGCCACGCGTCAACCAAATGCCAATATCACGTTCGAAACGTGAAATCCACTTACTACTTTAAAAATTGTTTAGAGCATCGCTAGTTTTCTCCCAAAATTTCTTTCGCGACTTAGCCTTGGCAACTTCCTTTTCCGTTATTGAGAATGTTAGGGGTCCCAAGATTTGGCCAATTGGTGAGCCAAAATGACGATGTAACATCAAACCAAGATTTGGAGCCCATGGACCTAGCCTTTCCTGACTAGAGAGGGCTCTCTCTATTATGTATGTAAAAGATATCTGTGTTTGCTTATGTCGTTTTGCTATTAGGCTAGTTATGAAGTGAGTTTTTGATTTTTTTGTTTTCAAGCTCAGGGAGGGATAAAAATGACTTAAAGATATAAAACTGATAAATAATATGTAGATAAAATGTAAGTATGGGGTCAAATAGGTCAAGGAAGCTACTGCCGATGATGATGTAAGGCCGTCGTAGGGCCGATTTGATTCAAGGTAGAAAGGATCTTTTGGGAAAATGGAATGTAAATGAACATCAAGTTTGTGAAAGACAAGGGGATTTCAAGTGTAACTAGTTGATAGAAGACATAAACATGTTATAGCAAGCCATTAATCATGCTAGATGTAACTATGAGCTAATTAATACATAGAAATTCAAACATTCAAGCCATGCATAGAAGTATAAGACCCTCTAACTTTGGGAAATGGCTATCAAACTTTGGGGAAAACACATATAAGATGGAATAAAAACTCAAAATACTATGCCGGGAATGCCTAAACATAGTATTTAAGTTATTGGGCACTTTGACAAACAAATCCTCATAGTTTTAGGCAAAGGGCTAGATCTAGACTAGGCCTCCTTGGTTCAACAAGATGATAAGCCAATCAACAAGAGATAGTTTCATGATTTAACTATGGCTGTTGATAGGTAAGCATGGCACACCATACATCCTACTCAACATGCATAGGACTTATGAATAAAACTAGCAACAATATCCTTAAGTTACTAAAGAGCAAATAGAAGAAATTCTTTGGCATAACTAAGGAAGAAGAAACATAAAGCTATGAAGATTCAGCCCCTGAGGTGCCTCCATGGGCATATCTCAAACTTAATCTCTACCGATCTATAGCAGTGCAGTTGCATGTATCATGAATGAAAACTAGAAGACAACAACAGCAAAGAAACATTATACCATTCTACCATGTCAAGGAATCCATCAACAATCTCATCATTCATCAAAAGCATCCAAGAGGCAATCCAAAATCATAACACAAGTATGTTCTTCAAAGCTCATATGACCAATATATTACTTCTTCTCTCAAGTTCAGCCTTGTTTTACAATGAAGCCTTGTGGAATAAATAGGCTCAAGTGAGGAAAACCTCATGGTGCAACTAGCTATCCCATTGGCCTAATCAAAATATCTAAACTTGTCTCGAGGCTTTCGCAAAGCGCAAGGCACAAAATATCCCATAAAATATCTAAAAAAATGCTAAAAATGGGAATTATATTGACTTTACATCATTTTCCAAGTGTAAAAATAGCCAAACGCACACTTGGAAAAAAAGCATTTTTGAGTTCAAAAATTGCAAAAATACTTCAACGTACATTTAAAAAGGTCCGACTCTGTCGGGAGAGGATTGGCAGCTCTTTCGGTGTCGAAACGAGGCTCATGATAAATGTTGGAAATATTTCTGTCTACTTTCCAGCGCAACTCGAAATCACCCTCAATCTAATGCTTGGAAGTCCTCCAAATCGTACCCGTGTGTAAAAAGCCGAGAATAGCAGACCGTCGATATGAAGGGCGTAATGTGCAAAAAGTGAGCAACATTGCTTGAGGGGCGAATGATCTCCAAATGCTCCTCGAAAATTGCTGAGGACCCGATCATATAATTATGGCATCAACTGGTATCATCATCCTTCTCCCTTGAAAAATCCTCAAACTGAAATGGCGAAATTATGAGTTTTTGACCAAAAACCCAAAAAATGCCAAAACAAAAAGGCTCTAATGGGCCCAAAATTGGCACGATGACCTCAAGGGTCCCTAGAAACATGCTCGTCGAGGCAAAATGGCAAGAGCCGACGTTTCTTTTCCTCGTGCCGGCGCTTCCCTTTTGCCTCGTTCAATTTCTCTTGGTCGCTTTGTTTGCGTCGGCAACCGATTCAACCTCAAAAGTGATCCGTCCCCTTCTTCCCTTTGCAGCTCTAAATCCTCTCGTTTCTTTCAAGTTTCATCCCGTTTGTTGCTCAAGCCATGCCTCTTGTTTTCTTCACCCTCGCTCAAGGAGTGCAAAGAGAGGAAAGGCTTGGAGATGGGCTTGTTCTTCTTCTTTCTCTGCCTTTCCAAGGGTCTTTGCCGTATGGTCCTAGGCCTCTTCGCCTAGGCCGTTCTTCCTCTTCTTCCTCATCAAACTCACCAATGAGCTCTTTCATTCGCTTGCACCTGAATGCCTGTATTTTTGTATTTGATCACCAGAGCCTGCGATCACCGTGTGAACACTATCCGTTTGTTTAGTTTCCAAGAATAGTTGAAGTTCTCGCTTCCGTTGAAGATCATTTTCCAATGCCTCAATTTTCCCTCTTATGGATTAGGAGTGTTTTCAAGAAGGTGAGTCTATTATCGCCGTCATCACTCCGGATTGGAATGAATAAATCGATACTCCTTCATGTTCTTGACTCTTTCCAACCTTGCTTTTCCTTTTGAAAGCCAATCTTGCACTTTTCTCCTCGTGCATGGTAGTAGGTGTCCTTTGGGCGATTTCTCAAGTTAGGAACAACCTTTGTCACCGTTGGAGTGGCAGCCTTAGACCCTTTCTTCCTTGCTGTGTCATTTGTTCTTTGGGAGGAGGAGACACAACCGATTTACCCTTGGACATCTTTTGAGACCGCCGCTCTCCTGAGGTCAATGGATGTTTTCTTCTTGGTCGTTCACTTTGTCAGCTCGTTTGCCAACATTAACTTGTTGTTCTACATCAATGCCTCTCGTTCTCATTTGGTGTTTCCCGTATTGCCGCTCACCAAAATCAAGCTACCGCCGTGCTTGGATTTCCTACTCATTTCGTGGCTCAAGATGTGGTTCGACTCCCCCGCCCAAGCCGCTCGTTCGTCCTTTAGTATCAAGTCGCCTGGGCTTTTCTTCCCCGTACCGTTGTTCATCATCTTCCTCAGTCGTCGTTCATCCCTTTTCTGCCGCCGTTCATCCTTTCCATCGTTGTTCATCCCTTTTCTCTTCTGTTGTCTACTCCCTCTCCTCTTCCCCGCCGCCTCGACCGGCTCGTGGTACCTTTGGAGCCTTCTAGGAGCAGGGCCCGCCGGACAAAGGTATAAGGCGATGAACAGGTCGAGGGGAGACACATGGACAGAGGAACAAGAGAGAAATCGTGACCGATGAATACATCCCATGGAACTTCCTTCTTTTCTAGCTAATGTAGGATGATAATTTCGATCGTAGAATGATGGAAAAGGGAAGGTATTTGTAGAGGTGGGGCCTTCTTCCTCGACCGTAGATGCCATCTTCTCAATGCTCTCGAATAAAAATTAAGGGAGATTTAGTTGCCCTCGTTTCTAGTGAAATGCATCAACAGCGAACATGGTAGGTATAAATCGATCAAACCTCCCTTCACAAGTAAAATATTTCATTATGACTTTCTACAAGAGGAGCATATAGCTGTCAAGAGGCAGAAAAAGGAAAATAAAGCAAAGAAAGCATCTCTATGCTCAAAGGTTTGATGAAAGGCTTATAATCTTCTAAGTTAAACATGGGCCTCGTTGAACCATTTTTTGCCATGATATGGAATCTTGGTGGCCTCGACACCGATCTTGGAGAAAACTTGAAATCACAAAGCGCTACCCGAAATGCTTGTTCCGGGAACCTTAGGCGCATGTGTGTGTCAATGGCGAGAAGCTTTTGACTTCGTATCTTTCCGGAAGAAATCTATAACCCATTTGGCGGAAGAAAAGGATGGATGGATGAGCATTAACTCTCTCTCGTAGAGATTGCCTTCATATCTTTTACGTGGGTCACTTCGCTCATTCCCGCCTTGGAGGCATTTTCAGACCTAAATATGCTTTGGAAGAAACAAATTGCCTCCACCGTGTAAACCGCCTTCTTGGAGCCAAACTATGTCAATTCACCGTTAGATAGTGAACAATGTAATTTGACACCGCAACAAGTTTCTTTACAATAATAGCAACTTAGCTTCTCTTAAAGTGGCCTTCCACCTCAGCATTCACCAACAATATTTTCAATAACAACAATATTAAAGAAACAGAAGGGATGACCGTTAGGAAGAAAGATGTATACAAACATGCACAAAATTTCCTTGTTCTCGTGAAGTTCGATAATAAAATATCAATCTGTCAAAGTAGACTCTCCAATCATTTAAAACTCCGCCTTTCCTAGCGTCTATTACTCAACACACTTATGTTTTATGCAATCAACCCTTAGCATTTGGACAAATATCACACAGTCATACAAGGTGACAAAGAGTAAAAATGTTCAAAAAGTTCAACCAAGCCCGCAATAGTCTTTCTTTTTAAAATAACTAGGACCTCTTATCAATGTAACACCTCCTGCTTTGTAGGAAAAACTTTTCGCTCTTAATGTAAAATCCACTTATCAAACCAGCGCTCAAGACCAAAAGTCACTACAACCGCACAAAGGAAAACCGTCTTTTCTATGAGAAGTAGAGCACCTTTACCCTCGTAGTTTTCAACTTATAAACTGCCTTCTTGACAAAAACTCTTTTTTCTGACACACTTCACTATTATCTATTTGTATGTCACTTCATTAAACGTAGTCATACATATATACAAAGTTAACCTTCATCGTGATCATAATAAATGCACTCACTATTATGGAACAAGGTGGACAGAATTTTTTGAAGAAGGTTTTTTAAGGTGCAACCAAGCCCGTAGGAGTTTTATCTCTTTCTCTCAATCAAAACTCCCGTTTTAATATGTAAACCTGCTTTCTTCAAAACTTACGCATCTTTCCTTGTCTTTCTCAGAGTGTTACTCACCAAAGCATTTGACCAAATGAGAATAATCACCCGTAGTATATCTTATTTAGCCTAAATCCACTGCCATAGGACTAGGTGACAAACTTTTTAGAGGTTTCTTTGAAGTGGTTACCAAAGGTCTTGCAACCAACAAACTTCCTTTAAACAAAACACCGTTCTTAGTTCAACACATATTTTTTCCGTAGGTGCCTTAAATAACACATTCAGCATTTTACTATGCTTACACTCGAAATCCTCACACAAAGAAAAACACCGTTTTTTAGCTATGGTGACAAGGTTTGAAATTTTTGTATTTGTGGTGTGAAAAATTTGTAGCAGCTTTCAACACATTGGTTGCTCTACAGCATTTATAGCAACATATTTATCACCTGCTGATGAAGTTTTTAAACCTCTCATGATTTAGCAATTTTGGAAACCACTGGGAGAGCATGTAAAAATAACTTCAAACTTGATGGAAATCCTCTTTGTAGTGAGCCGGAGTAGCTTTGCGTATGAACCGGAGGTGCATCGGGAGGTTTTGGTCACATGCATCACAGAAAGAACGTCGCGTGTACCCCAAAACGGCGCTCCGTTGCCTGGCTCGCGTCGGTGTGTCAGCGCGTCGCGCACATGTAACAGGCGGCTGTCACAAGATACGTTGGATCGGCCAATGCAAAACTTCTCCTGTGCGCGTCGCGCGGTGAAAAAGTGACAAACTCCTGCAATTTGACCTCGAAATTTCTTTGTTTCGATGCCGAGGGTAACAGAAAGGCCTCTGGCCGGGCTTCGATGAATTTCAAAATGGAACGAAAAATGTAAATTTTGATCTTTGTTTGAGTGTATAGAAAACAAAACGGTCCTATTTTATTCTTGACTTGGGAGGGTTTTTTCAAAGTTTTGAAAAAGGTTTGTTTTCTAATATTCATATTGCACCACTATTCGCAAATGAACTAAACTTCTTTGTTTTAATCAAAACCTAAAGGTGATGATTTCCTCTCTTCGAAGCTCATTTTCCCTTCTTGAAATGACATAATCTTTTGAGAAATACAGTCCTTTAGACTTCGACCGTTCCTTATATTTGAAGAAATGCCTCCTCCCGCAAGAAAGCAGGTATGTGGATTATGTCTTTGATGACTTTCAAAGCTCAAGAATTAAACCAAAGTGTTCTGTATTTGGCTGCTTTGAAACTTGTATTAACCTTTACCTTTTAAACTTGGTTTGACAGATTTCTTTGTAGGTGTCTTTTGACCTAGATGCAAAAATACAGCTTGTATTTCGATTCTTTAGTTCCAACATCCTCTCGTCTACCGAAAAGGATTCCCTTGCTGCCTGCCACTGATTAACAGCTGAAGCACCTCATGGGTTTTGAATGTCAGCCTCCAGTCACTATGAAACTCATTTCCAGAACCTCGTTGAAATATAGTTAATATCATTTTCCTCTATGTCATGACTTTTCTTTTTAACTCCATAAAGAAGAGTTTGTGTTACTTGGGCTCGAGATTGCTATATTGGAAAGGAAATTCTGATAAGGGACCAGTTTTTAACCTCTCGTACTAATTTGTCAAGGTTATTTGATGAAGGTGTTTTGACAAAAGCTTTCTCTTATACATGATGACAGCAAAACTGCACTCCCTTGACAAACATTACCGTTTTTACATCTATCTTCAAACAACACTTTGCTTTAGAAAACTCTAATCACTATTTTACTCTGCACATGGGTCCGAAGGGTGATTCCCCGTTGGCTTTGTTTCCCTTGTTTTGGCAAAACTCTTCTTGCTGTCCTCACTGTTTCTTCAACCTCTTTTCCCACCGCAGCTCAAATTTTTCCGTATTATTTGATTTGGTCATGGCTCTTTTATTTAAGAGAGGCGCTCTTTTCAAAATACTTCCTATCAGAGGTGTATCATCTATGATATCTCTCATTTTTTAAATAATGAAAACCGTGTTTGTTTCAAACCATCCAACAATGACAATAATATGTCAAATGACCCTCTTTTGGACATGATGAACAATAATTTAAAAGGTGATGTTCCCAGTGACAACTTAAATCAAATTGCCTTGCCACCGATTTGCTTTCCATGCTTTTCAAAGTTTTCAAAACTCGCATGATAACTTGTGGATAAAATGTCTTTGCAACTTTGATCACATCTACTTAGAGGAGGGAATGTTTCTTTGGAGCAGTGGCACTTAGCTTTTGCTTTTGGATTATTTCCAACTCGAAACACCGTGCCAAAACTCTTTTGTACTTCGATGAACTTGTATACCGTTTGTAAGAGACAAACTAGATCAAACACATTTTTGCCTGGGTATTATGCCGAATCTTGCCTGCAATGTAAATCTAATTAGGTGATGTGTTTTGCTTGACTCAGATGCAAGTGCTAAGGTCTTTGTGAGCTTTCTTCTTTTGACTCGTGGGTAGAAGACAAAACAGGGATGATGCATGAGAGCCAGAAAGTGAAACAAGGAGAACTTCTTTTATGCTCGTGAGGGGCTCTTCACCGTCTAACAGACCGCTCTTGTTGAGTGGGAACCGAAATGTCACCATTTTCCTTGGTCAACTTATGACAAATTATTTGAAAGATAATCTCTGTGAGTATGGAAGTTAGCATCCTTTGAAAAACAACCACCTTTTCCGTCCGTGTAATGACACATTCTGTCAATTTTTCTTCAATTTGGTCTTGCTGAAATAGCACGCTCGCTATGATTAGAACCGTTTTCACTAATGATATGTCTCTCCAAGGTTTTAACAATTCATACTGAAAACTTCAAATGACTTCCTTACAAGACCAAAAACTTCCGTTTTCCCTTAACTTGCACACTTAAGATCCTAGCCCCGTTATGATCATCACTCACACTCGTAAAACCTAGAGTCATCGTTTCACCGTTCAAAGAAAAGAAAACTGGCTTTTGCAATCCTTAAAGTCAATAATGGCCGCACCCTCTACTTGTAGATGAAGGAGGCACTCTAACCCTCTCGCTTGTAAATGAAGGACGTTCTGGCTATGACAAATTACCAAGCTTGTCATGATGGTGTCTTTCTCTTACCGTGATTTTCATGCCGAAAGTAAGTCGCAAGGTCTTCGATGAGTAACTCTCTATCTTTCGACATATCTTAGGCTCATTTTCACATTTGAGAAGCAACCTATTCTTCTTAAAATGTGCATTCAAGAATTTTCTCCCGAGATGAAGTTATATTTCCGTCCTTGTAGAATCCATAAAACACCGTGAAACACCTAATAATCGTTCTTGAGTCCGTGGTCTGTGCAAAGGCCGAGACCTAGGTGTGTAAGTGGCATGACTTAGAGCTGTGATCAACTTGATTTTCGAGTGGGAGGTCACCATGATTGGTCCGTAGCAAATGGAGGTTTTTTTTTCGTTTTGATGGTTGCTAAGGGTAAAATGTCTTAAAGCGCCACTTCCTAACTTAGGGGAGGCTTTTGAAACGTACTTGGATTTTTCCTTTTTAGAGCCGATGGGTAGAACAAGAGAATAAGCCAGATAGGATAGTGATAATGAGTTTTGGACTTTGACATGGGCGATCGGGGGTGCCAGAGGGCGAAAAATTTTATGAGGCTTTCAGATGACAAATTGACATATGGAAATCAACTTCAGAAAACTTAGCTATGGATCTAGTCATCACTAACATGTGAAAAATACCGATGACTAACAATGGCTCCATTTGGGGAGGGCACTTCTCCTCGCTCAGAGGTGTCTAGAATTCGCATCTTTGGCTTATGAAGACCAAAGGTTTCCTATCCTATCAAAAGTGCACCACTCCTTGATGTTATTTCTAAAAAAGTGACAAGATGGTTAACATCAATGACACTTCTACCTACCCCACTATCTTTTCTAACATTTTTTCTTCTCTTTTGGTATTTGAACTAAGAAATTTTTCGACAATGTATATTTTTCTTTTTTGCAAATGAACCTATCTATTTCTACTCTTATATCCGCCAAGAGTTCGCATTAGACTGATGAACTCTTCATTACTCTACCTATGTTAGATCGACCGTCAAGATTAAGCATGCACAGATTTTGTCTTTAATCTAAAACATGAAATTTAAATGATCAAACTAGATTAGGCAAATGAATTTGTAATGCATTTGCGGCATAAAAAGATAAGCCGCACACAAATGTTATTTTGCAACAAAGGAAACTAGACAAGCTGTGGCTAAGATGTACAATGTGTATTTTTCATCCCTTGCTTCTCTCTTTGGTTCCGTTTTAGGCATGTGGAACCCTAATCTCTCCCCAATCTAAACTTCCGTGATAAGTCAATATTACACAATGTTGACTATCTTTGGATCTCACTAAATTATCAAGAATGAATCAAACATGCTCAACTATGATTAAAGTATAGTCGAACAAGACATTGCGTTTAAAAATGAAGATTAGACTCTGCTCGCTTTCTCGCAAAGACTATTTTTTGGAACATGGGCCTTTTTCCTATCTTCACTCGCCCTCTTTTTTTGTCTTTTACCTGCTTTTTGACTTTTCTATCTTTTATTGTTTTTGACCTTTCTAAATTTTTCAATATTTCAAACAATGGCATGTACAACGACCGAAAGTGTTTCAAACTCAAATGGAGCTCCCGACAAAAATAATGTTTAATGTCTCCGCCATTCACAAGACCCCCAAAAATTTCAAATCTCCATCGGTTCTTGCAAGAAGAAAGCACGTTTTTCCACCGATCGAGCCGATGATGTAAGGCTCCTTTCCATAAATTTTCAAACTTGCCATGTTTACCTTTGTCTTCTCTTCTAGAATCCCATTTTTAAAACTTTATCTCCAATTTGAAAATCATTTTCCTTAGTTCTTCTCGTCAAAAATCGTTTTATTTTATCTTGTGCTAACCGAGCCTGTAAACTTCTTCTCCGGTTTGTTGTAAATGATAGTCCGATTTTACCCTCCTTTTGCATGTCATTTTCTTCTATTTTGGAACTTTTGTAATAGTTTCTACACACGGAACCTCAAACAGCAAGCTGGGAAAATGGCATCTATACCGTAAACTAGCCGGTAAGGGGACATACCTATGGATTTCTTGGTGGTTAATCTATCACCTACAAGGCGTGTACTAGCTTTCCCATGCCATGCTTTTTGATTTTGTTCAAGAAGTTTTTTGATAATGTTGACTAGGCTTTTGTTAGAAGACTCGACTAAACCATTACCTTGAGGGTAATAGGGCCGTGGAATGTCCTAATGAAATATGATACTTGTGACAGGTCTATCATTTTCGAGGAGAAGGCAGCTGCATTATCTCGTAATGATCTTCTTGGGACAAAATGCCCAAACTGATAGATATTGGTTTCTAGGAACGTGATGACGACCGAATCATGGCGTTCCGGAAGGTATGGCCTCTATCCATTTGGTAAAGTAATCGTGGTCGTGGAGATCCATTTATGTTGGAGCTTGATGAGGAGGGGGTGAATTTCTCCAATGAAATCTAAACCCTATTGTTGGAAGGGTCCTTCAACTATAATGGGATGTAAGGGCAAAGGTAAAAGCTTTTTTCTTGCCATCAAAAATTTGACATTTATGGCAAGTCATAACTAGTTTGTGAGTATCGTGAATACACAGAAAACAATAATAATCGGCTTCAAGGATTTTGTTCGTAGTGTTTTCCTTACAAGAGAGATGGCCCCCACATTCTCGTGCATTGCAGACAATTTTCTCTCGCATCGCATCACAAACATTTAAGCAAAAGATACCAAAGGGGATTTTTCCAATACATAAAACCATCTAAAATGAAAATTCAAAACATTTTATCAATAAATCTATTTTTGTTTTTGATAAAGTCGGAGGGAGCATTCGTATAAGTTAATACATAAAGAATATCTACATACCAAGGTGAATCCAAAAATGTCCGATCAATAGGGGGAGTGCATTCTCTCGTTCTTCTAAGGCATCGACAAAATTTATATCTAAAGCTCGAGGTTGGTTTCTGTACCATTAGTCTCTCATAAGTCCTTGTCCTTGTAACTAGTTTGGTAGGCCGGATTTATAAGTCATATTCTAGGATGATAATAATTCATTTTCCCTTTTACCATCGTGATTCTAATGTAAGTCCTTGACACAGATTAGGACAAAAGCTATGACATGAGAATGCAAGACAAACCTAGAATATTTCTACATGTACAATGTGAATGCCCTGCTGCTTCCATGATGTTATATTTCAAGGATCATCTCTCAGTGATTTTCTAAAAGGCAATGGATTGCTCTTGTCAATGGGTATTTTTTTGCAACAACACCCCAGCCTATCAGATGTTCCCGAGGCAAATGAAAAAATGTAAAAATTATGAAGCCGTGGCTATATACTCTGTGTTTTACATACCCTTAATTAGTCTAAAAGATTTTTTGGCTTCTATAGCCCATTTAACCCCACCTTTCTTAACATATTTGTGATATCTTTTAGGAGTTCAGCAAGGTTTGGGATGAATCTTCTTAAGAAATTTATCTTTCCGATAAAGGACTCCGTAACTCCTTTATGTTTTCGGGGTATCATTCGTAAGATACCTTCGATTCCTTCCTGGGTCTATTTAATTCTTCTTTCCGAAATAATGTGACCCAGGAGTTTTCCTTCCTCTAGACCAAAGTGTTTTCTTGGGGTTTAGGGATAAACCATATTTTACATTTGCTGGGAAAACTTCTGCTGTGTTAGGTGTTCTTCTTATCCGATTTAGAATATACTCGTTATATCGTCAAGATATATGACTATGAAAACACCTATGTCTTCCCGAGAAGGCTATGTCCATGGCTCTTTGAAATGTGGCGCCAAACAGCCTATCAACGAAAAGGCATTTTAACGCACATAAAATTGCCCCAAGGGGTGGTGAAAGTCAGTTTTATGTTGATCGGTAGGATACACCAACACTTGGTTATAACCAGAAACCATCAAGCAATGAGATTCTTTTAGCTGTACCAATACACTCTCTCAAGTATGTGGTCCATTTTGGGCAAGAGGATAGTTATCTTTCGTACATGCCCTAGATGTCTGTGTTTCGGAAATCTATACAGTAGTTCCATTTCACCGCCTTTTCTTCAAAATGATACTAGATTTGAGACCCACTCGCAGTATCACCTGAAAGAGATGCACGATTATCCGTGCATCATACATCTTTTTAATTTCTTCTTCTTAAACCAAATTCCGTAGTAACACCAAGCTTATTCTTCTTAAATTTTGTTTGAAAGGCTTTTGGTTTTCTTTTGAAATTTTGGCGTTGGATGTTGTCAAAGTCATATGACTTCAAATCTTGTGATTCCATGTTACATCTTAAATTCTTTAAACATTTCGATGTATTTATGTTTTATGAGAGGTGGGAGGGTTTTGGATAGCTTTAATGTTTTCTTTGGGCTCTTCTGGACTTCCTATGTTTTATTCTCTATGTCACCTTCCGTAGATTCCATTTTAGCTTTTTGGCCACATCATTAAAGTCAAACAATTCTTCTAAAGATGCGAGCCCTCCGGGTATGGTGTCATTTTCAGTTGTGGACTTCGAGTTCCTTGGTCAATGTCCTCTTCTATCTCCTCGGGCTGCAGATGGTCTACTGTGTTTAGATTGGTCCACAAAGGTGGATTTAGCTCTTGGTCTTGACTTTGGCCGGGTTTCCTTTCTTCGTCTCCCCGAGTCCGTTTTGGTTATTTCAAACTCATTCCTAGATTGTAGGAAATCATCAATTTGATCATCGTCTTGGAATTTTTGCCAATGGTCAAGATTATCCGGTACAAGAGGGCGATGTTTAACTTGAATGCCATATGAATCACTTATACATGGTATTTGGCTATTGCTTGCGCAAAGGCGAGCTCATTTTCCAGATCGTTTTGAACTTAGACATAGGTGAGTTCATATTTTTCAAAAGTTTTAAGGATATCCAAAGTCGTATCTCTATGTTCTCTCGCCTTGGGTTTTTGCCGAATATTCACCTTGATTTTCTGACATAAGCTCTAAGTCTCCTTGGGCTGATATTCTATTAGTGCTCAAGTCTCTAAGCATGTGCACCGATGAGAAGGGCTTCATATTCCGCAATGCGGCCAGTACATTGGAATTCTAATCTAAAAGAATGACCTTCTTTAGTATTGTGTATCCAGACACTGCCTCGAACCTCGGTTTTGCCACAAGAACCATCAAAGCTTATACTCCAAAGAGCTCTTTCATACATGATACTAAGCTATTTTTCGTGTTTCTAGACTTTGGTCCTCAATTTCTTCATTCGTGATGGTTTCACATGTCTTCATTTTCTTTTTATCTGCTTGTTTATATCACCTTCATTGTATAAGATAAAAGAATCTAAATTGGAATGAATGGAATAGATGGGGGTATTGTTCTGCTTATTCTCGTTGCTAACCATGTATTTCATATGCAGTCTTCCCAAGATAACCTCCTTGTTTGGTTGAAAAATCGGGGATATTAGCGAATGACATATCCATTTGAAGGCTACCTTGTATTTTTGCGCCCATGCTCTCATAGTAGCATTCCATACTGGGGTGGGATATCGGCCACGTGTCAGCGTCCATGACTAAGTTTTTTGCCTGGTAGTTGTGTTAGGGGAAAATCTATATTCTTTATTAGGACCTAAACATTTGACCTCGGCTCGAGTCGAAAGAATGAGCGTGTGTTTTTGTAAGGTTGAGTCACTTCTAGTCCTAGGTTTTCCATGACCGCTTTAGGCATGAGGTTATGGGAAGCACCGTAATCTAACATGGCATTATGTAATATTTTGTCCCGTATGTTTGGCGCTTACATAGAAAGGAGAAATAGATCCTTTCGTATTCACCTTTCACTTTAGGGCCAAATAAGAGCTCAAAGTTTGTCATCGCTTAAATTCAAGGTATCCGCCTTGCTCTCTAGATCTGTGACTTTGAAGATTTGAGATCTATACCTACCTGCCAGCGCTATTAGCTCACAGAGGGGTATGGTAATTTTTATTTTGGAAATTTCCTTCGAAACTAAAAGGAGTATGTAGTTTGGGCAAAATTTGTTTTAGATTTTTCGACATAACATTTTCTATGTTCTTAATTTGCTAACTTTGGCTTGGGACTTTGCTTGATATAGCCAACTCGGGGTTTTTGTAGAGGTACTAGGAGTATCCGAGCTAATACTTGTCTAAATACCTTGCCTTTGTTTGGGTCAATATTGGTCTCAACTGTTATTATCCATGGTTTTCTTTAGATGTCATCTCGAGGTCCTGGGTACCGTCGTGATTACTTTTTTTTGGAATGGTTTTGGTTTTTTCGCTTCTAAGATTATATTGCTCGGTGAGCTTCTATTATGGCATTTTGAAACTCTATAAGGTGATCGTCGAGATCTTCATAGTTGGTCTCATCTTTGATTAGAGAACACAATCCCCTTGTTCTTCCGCCTCGTGAGGTACACCTCGCTTTCATTATCGACCCTACGAGATTTAAATGACTTTCATCAATGGGTTCTCAGATTCCCATCATCTTCTTCCACATAGTTTTCATTGAATGGTGACCTAATTTTGTTATCATTTTCCTTTGGTCTCGTTTTTGGGGCCGTTTCTCCAAAGTTTTGGTTCCGTTCTCGTTTGGGAGGGTTTGGTTGGTCGTCCCTAACAGAGTCTTTTCATTTATCCTTTCCCACATTTTGGCCATGGTTTTGACTAACTCATCTATTCCAGGATCTAGGGAAGGTGATGAAGTGGAAACCTTGTCTTTATATGTGACCTTTCTTTTCTAATCTCAGTCCTCGCCCTTTTTTCTCGCTAAGTTGGCATCCGCTTTTATGGCTATTTGTTGCATTTCCTCTAAGGTAGGGGGGATCCTGTCTCTCAGATGATATGTCATGTCCTGACTAAAACCCTCGGGGAATTTTGCCAAGGCTAAACCAAGTGGTGGTTTGAAATGAGGTGGAAGGGAGTTATATACACCGTTGAACCTAGTGTACAGTAAGCTTGGACACTTTCCCCATTTTCTAAGCTTTAGGTTGTTATATTCTCGACAGGATTTGAATGGGGTTTCTTCGAATTTCCCACCTATTTCGAAGACTTGATGTAGTTCTCAGATATTGTGGATACCGTGTTTTGAGTTAAGATTTTGAACCATGTTTTGGGTTCACCACCAAGACTTTGGGCGAATATTCTCACTCGACGGGGCCTTCGTCTTGTACCTCCGTATTCATAAGCATCGTCCTACTTATATGTTGTTGAGGTGTGGTGGTGTCCTCTCCGTAAAGTGTGGGATTTTGTCTTGATATTTATTTGGGAGAGGAGCCAAAGGCAGCGTGGCAACACCAAAGGTGCATACTGTGCCGCCATGACGGGAGCTAATGGATGATGTACAAGATGAGGACTAGTAGGCCGAGATGAGGTGGTTTGAATGTGCTCGCGTATGAACTTGGACGAGGTGATCCGGTTTTTGAGCAGTATCCGGGATGGTGGGAGCCAAAGTGATAGAGAAGCTGAAAGTCGGGGGGGGGGGGGGGGGGGGTGTGGGTTGTGAGGCTTCTCTACTATGACCGGTGATTGGTCTAGGGTTTCAAGATCGTCAAAGTTTATCTTACTATGAGAGTTGCTTCTCAAAAAGAGATTTCGATAACCTAATTCAAATGAATCGGTAGGATAGTGAGATGTTTAGGTACCGATCTTGTTTTTACTTGATGGATCTACCAAAGAGCTAGATGGTCAAGCGAAGCTTGCCACATAATCTTCTCTTCCGGGTCATCTACTATGATAGGGGGATTTGTAGTCTCGATGGGATCCGGTATTGATTCTTCGTGAAGCCGCATTTCGTGTTTAGAATTTAGAGAGGATGGTATTAGGTGAATGTCTCCGATGAGGCCCTAAAGTTCTACTAAGGTGAAGATGGTCAAAATAAAAGGTATGGATTAGTGGAGTCGCTGTGTGGAACTCGGGTTGTTTTTTAGAAGATAGCTATGGTCCACCACCTAACTAATCCGGAAATGCTTTGGATTTTCTAAGTTTTATGTGCACCTCATGGTTTAAAGTATCCTAGACTTGTTTCAACACTTTGCTAGGTGATGAGAACAAAAAGAGTTTACTCTAAATGGATCTATGGGCTTTCGCTTGTTTAAGTGTCTATAGGACCAAAGAGTCTTATAAGAGTTTGCTAGACTATCATGTACTGTCCCACCATCTCCCGCTATGTTAGTGAGCGAGTGGATAGGTCTAGCCTGATAGTAACCTAGATTTTGGTAAAATAGTAAGGTCTATTAGAGGTTAGTGGAGTCGCTGTGTGGATTATCGCTTTGTTTTGAGATATACTTGTATGGTCCACCACCAAGATCGTCAAAAGCCAATATAAGGGAGTGTTTTGGGGGGTTTTTGAGTTTTATGTAGTCTCGAGGTTTGGAAGAGTTTCCTACAATCGACTCATCATTTTTCTAGGGATGGTGAGGACAACCGTATTCTACTCTTCTAAGTTTGGATCGAGATTTTGGAGAGTTCCCTAAGGAATACCTAGGATGTTTTGACTCAAAGTCCCACCGTGATCGCCATTATGTTAGGGTCCCTTGATTCGCCGATCGGTGAGCCAAATGACGATGTAACATCAAACCAAGCTTCGTGCCCAAGGACCTAGCCTTCCCCGGACTCGCAGAGGGCTCTCTATTATATGTAAAATATACTCTGTGTTTTCTTATGTTGTTCGATATTAGGCTAGTTATGAAGTGAGTTTTTGATTTTTTTGGTTTTTTGTGTTTTTCCAGGAGGGATAAAATCGATCAAAGATATAACCGGATAACAAGATGTAGATAAATCGCTATGGGATCAAATAAAGCGAAGGAAGCTATCAGATGATGATGTAAGGTCGCTCGTAGGGCCGATTTGATTCAAGGTAGAAAGGATCTTTGGGGAAAATGGAATAAATGAACATCAAGTTTGTGAAAGACAAGGGATTTCAAGTGTAACTAGTTGATAGAAGCATAAACATGTTATAGAAAGCCATTAATCATGCTAGATGTAACTATGAGCTAATTACTACATAGAAATCAAACATTCAAGCCATGCATAGAAGTATAATACCCTCTAATCCTTTGGGAAATGGCTATCGCACTTTGGGGAAAACACAGAAGATCGACTAATAACTCACAAAATACTATGCCGAATGCCTAAACACAAGCCTTTTGGTTATTGGGCACTTTGACAAACAAGCTTTCATAGTTTTAGGCAAAGGGCTAGATCGCATTTAGGCCTCCTTGGTTCAACAAGATGATAAGCTAATCACCAAAGAGATAGTTTCATGGACAGTAATCCATGGGATGTCATAGGTGTTGTGGCACACCACACATCCTACTCAACATGCATAGGACTTATGAATAAAACTAGGAAATAATATCCTTAAGTTACTAAAGAGCAAAGCTAAGAATTCTTTAGTATAACCATGTGAAGAAGAAAACATAAAGCTATGAAGATTCAAAATGAATTTTGAGGTGCTTCCATGGGCATATCTCAAACTTAATCTCTACTAATCTATAGCAAAGAAGAAGCATGTATCATGAACGAAAACTAGAAGACAACAAAAAACCAAGAAACACTATACCATTCTACCATGTCATGGAATCCATCAACAACTTCATCATTCATCAAAAGCATCCAAGAGGCAATCCAAAATCATAACAAGTATGTTCTTCTTCTCTCAAGTTCAGCCTTGTTTTACAATGAAGCCTAGAATAAATAGGCTCAAGTGAGGAAACCTCATGGTGCAACTAGCTATCCCATTGGCCTAAACAAAATATCTAAACTTGTCCTTGAGCCTTTGCAAAGTCCAAGGCACAAAATATCCCTAAAAGTCATCTAAAAATGCTAAAAATGGGAATTATATTGACTTTACATCATTTTCCAAGTGTAAAAATAGCTAAACGCACATTTGGAAAAAGCAGATTTTTGAGGTTCAAAAATTGCAAAAATACTTCAAATTTATATCGTAAAAGGTCCCCCGACTTGATGGAGACAATTGGCAGCCTTTCCGTGTCGAAACGAGGCTCATGATAGCTCACAGCTATTTCTATGTCTACTTTCCAACAGCAACTTAAATCACCTCAATCGGATGCCCGAAGTCCTCAACCGTACCTATGTGTAAAAGCCGAGAAATAGCATCGTCGACATGACTATGCGTAATGTCCAAAGTGAGCATTTTTCGCCGTTTTGAGGGGGCGAATGACCTCCAAATGCTCTCGAAAATCACCGAGGACCTGCTCATAGAATTATGGCATCAACTCGGTATCATCCTTCTCCCTTGAAAAATCCTCGTAATCGAATGGCGAAATTATGAGCTTTTCGACCAAAACCCAAAAATGCCAAAAGCAAAGTGTCGAAATGTGCCCAAAATTGGCACGCACAGACCTCAAGGGTCCCTAGAAACATGTCTCCGAAGCCGAGGCCAAAATTTCCAAGAGCCGATGTGCTTTTCTCCTCGTACGGCGCCTTCCCCTTGCCTCTTCAATTTCTCTTGGGTTGCCTTTAGTTTGCGCCGGGGAAAACTAATCAACTTTTGAAAGTGACGTGTCCTCTTCCCTTTGCGTACTCTAAATCTCTCGTTTGCTCTTTCAATTTTCATCTCCAAGTGTTTGTTGGCTCTTTCAAGCCATGCCTCTTTGTTTTCTTCAATTCTCGCTCAAGGAGGTAGTGAGAGGAAAGGTCGAGATGGGCTTGTTTCTTCTTCTTCGATTTTCCAAGGCTCTTTTAAGCCCTATGGTCCTAGGCCTCTTCCGCTGGGGTCGTTCTTCCTCTTTCTTCCTCATCAAACTCACCAATGAGCTCTTCATCTTGCTTTTGCACCTTAGCCGCTTCTCGATTTTTGGTATTTGATCGCTCGTGCTTCAAGGAATGTATTGTGTGAACACTCATCCGTTTGTTTTGGGTTTCCAAGAAATAGTTGAAGTTCTCAGTTCATGAAGATCATTTTCCAATTCCTCAATTTGCCCCTTTTTTATGGATTAGGAGGTTTTCAAGAAGGCGAGCCTCATTATCGTTGTCATCACTCCTGATTGGAAATGACAACCGATACCTTCATGTTCTTTGACTCTTTCCAACCTCGTTTTCCCTGAAAGCCAATCTTGCACTTTTCCTCCTCGGCATGGTAGTAGGTGTCCTTTTGGGCGATTTCCTTATGCTAGGAACAACCTTTGTCACCGTTGAGTGGCGGTACTTTAGGACCCTTCTTTCCCTTGTTGTGCCGAGTTTTGTTCTTTGGGAGGAGGAGACACAACCGATTTACCCTTACCATCTTCTTGAGACTAACGTCTTCTCCTTGAGGCCGCCGGGATGCTTTCTTTCTTGCCGTTCACTTTGTCAGCTCGTTTGCCAACATTAACTTGTTGTTCTACATCAATTCCTTGTTCATTTGGTGTTTCAAACTGCTTCTTTTTTCACCAAAATCAAGCCGCCTGAGCATATGTTGATTTCGCTCATTTTGTGGCTCAAGATGTGGTTCAATTTCCCGCCAAGCCGTTGTTCTTGTCCTTCGCATCAAGCTACCGCTCTTCTTCCCCGTACTTGTTGTTCATCATCTTCGTTCGCCGTCGTTCATCCCTTTCTTTCTGCTGTTTTTCATCATCTTCTCGTTCGTTGTTGTTCATCCCTTTTCCTGCCGTTGTTCATCCCTTTCTTGCCGCCGTTTCATCCTTTTTCTTCTTGTTGTCTACCCCCTCCTCCTTCTTCCGCCGCCGATCGTTCGTTGGTACTCTTGAGCCTTCAGAGTAGGTCACGACAAAGGTATAGGGTACAGTAGTCGAGTGGGAGACATGGACAGGAGGGAACAAGAGGAGAAATCGTGACCGATGAATACATCCCATGGAACTTTCTTTTCGGCCGATGGGGATGACACTTTTGATCGCAGAATGATGGAAAAGGGAAGGTATTTGCAGAGGTGGGGCCTTCTTCTCGGACTATAGATGTATCTTCTCGATGTTTCTGAAATAAAAAGTAAGGTAGATTTAGTTGCCTCGTTTCTTATGAAATGCATCAATAGGCGAACAAGGTAGGTACAAACTCGATCAAACCTCCCTTCACAAGTAAAATATTTCATTATGAATTACAGAGGAGCATAGCTATCAAGAAGATATGAAAAAAGTAAAATAGCAAGAAAGCATCTCTATGCTCGTGGTTTGATGAAAGGCTTATAATCTTTCTAAGTTAAGATGGGCTCGTTTGAACCATTTTTCGCTGATATGAATCTTGTGGCCTTGGACACCGATCTTGGAGAAAACTTGAAATCAAGGTCCGCTACCCCGAAATGCTTGTTCGGGAACCTCAGGCGCAAGGTGTGTCAATGGCGAGAAGCTTTTGACTTCCGTATCTTCTCCGGCGTAAAATCTAGACAACCTACCGCATGGAAGTTGAAAAGGATGGATGGATGAGCATTAACCCTTTTTTGTAGATATTGGCTCATATCTTTTATGTGGGCCACTTCTCATTGCCCCGCCTTGGAGGCATTTTGAATTAAATATGCTTTGGAAGAAACAAATTTCCCACCGTGTGTAAACGTCTTCTTGGAGCTAAACCGTGTCAATTCACCGTTTGTGATAGTGAACAATGCAATTTGGATGATTGCAACAAGTTTCCTTACAATACACAACCTCTCGCTTCTCTAAAAAGTGGCCTACCTTGAAAGTATCTCACTAAATAATCTTTTCAATAAGAAATAATACAAAGAAATGAAGAATGATCGTTAGGAAGAAAGATGTATATATGGGTCAAAAAATTTCCTTGTTCTTGTGAAGTTTTGGAGGTTAACAACACATTTTAATCTTTGTCCAAAGTAGACTCTCCAATCATTTAAAACTCCGTCTTTCCTAGTGTGCCTATTATCAACACACTTATGTTTTATGCAACGAACCCTTAGTGCATTTGGATAGTCAATGTCACAAATTCGTACAAGGTGACAGAGTAAAAATGTCTCCAAAGTTCAACCAAGCCCGCAATAGTCTTTTTAAAATAACTAGGACCTCTTTATCAATGTAACACCCCGTTTTGTAGGAAAAATCCTTTGCTTCTACCTTCGAACATCCACTTATCAAACCAGCTCGAAGACCAAAGTCACTGCTAAATCGCATATGAAACCTATTTTTCTATGAGAAGTAGGAGCAACTTTACCCGTAGTTTTCAACTTATAAACTACTTTAATAAAACCCCTTTTTCTTCGATTACACTTCACTATTATCTATTTGTATGCCACTTCATTAAACAGAAATACACATATACAAAGTTAACTCCCACCGTGATCATACAAACACTCATCACATGGAACAAGGTGACAGACTTTGAAGAAGGCTTTTACAAGTGCAACCAAGCTCCTCGTAGGAGTTTTATCTCTTTCTCCCTCAATCAAAACTCCTGCTTTTAATATGCAAACCCCGTTTCTTCAAAACCACACCCTTCCTTGTCTTTGCATGCCATTCACTCGCAGATTTAATCAAAATGAGAACAAATACTACCCAGAGTATATCTTATTTAGCCTAAATCCACCGCTATAGGACTAGGTGACAAACTTTAGAGGTTTCTTTAAAGTGTATATCAAAGGTCTTGCAACCAACAAACTTCCTTTAAACAAAACACTCGCTCTTAGTTCAACACATATTTTTTTCCTCGTAGGTGCCTTTTAAATAACACAATCGCATTTTACTACGCCTTTACACCCTCGAAACCTCACACAAACAAAACACCGTTTTTCGCCTATGGTGACAAGGTTTGAAAGTTTTGTAGGCTCGGTGTGAAAAAAATTGTGCGCTCGAACACATCGTTTGCTCTATAGGCATTTTTAGCAACATATTTATCACTCCAAAGATGGTGTTTTTAAAACCTCTCACAAAGATTTCCTAGCAATTTTGAAACCGAGGGGGAGAGCATGTAAAAATACCTTCAAACTTACGGAAACCTTTTTGTGGAGAGTCGGAGTAGCTTTGCGTATGAACCGGGAGGTGCACCGGAGATTTTGCTCCGCGCGCACTCGCAGAAAGAACGACGTGGAAAATTTGGGTGGGCGGCCCGTCGGTCGTGGCCCAAGCGCCGTGCACAGCGCATCGTGCACATGCGTGCTGCGCATCGCGCATACATTGATTTCCAATGCAGGGACCCTCTCGTGAGCGTCACGACTTTCTGTGCGCGTCGTTGCCGTGAAAAAGTGACAAACTCCCGCAATTTGACTCCGAAATTTTTGTTTCTGGCGTCGAGGGCAGCGTAAACGCCTTTGCCCGGGCTTCGATGAATTTCAAAATGGAACGAAAAAACGACTTTGATCTTTGTTTGAGTGTATAGAAAACAAACGGTCCTATTTGATTTTTGACTTGGGAGGGTTTTTTCTCAAAGTTTTGAAAAGGTTTGTTTTCTTTTTAACATTCATATTGGAAACCTCACTATTCGCAAATGAAAATAAACTTCTTTGTTTAATCAAAACCTAAGGTGATGATTTCCTTCTTTTCGAAGCTCATTTTTCCTTCTTTGGAAATGACATAATCTTTTGGAGAAATATGTCCCTTAGACTTCAGATCGTTCCTTATTTGAAGAAATGCCTCCTCCCGCAACAGCTGGTATGTGGACTTGCCTTGGATGACTTTCAAAAGCCCGAAGAATTAAACCAAAGTGTTCTTGTATTTGTCAGGCTTTGGAAACTTGTAGAACCTTTACCTTTAAACTTTGGTTTGACAGACTTTTGTAGGTGTCTTTTAACCGTAGATGCAAAAATATAGTTGTATTGACCTTAGGTTCAAACATCCGTCTAATTAAAAGGATTCCTTGCTAAATTATTTTTTCACTTGGATTGTAAATAAAGTGAAGCACCTCATGGTTTTGAATGCCGCTCCCACTCATGAAACTCATTTCCAGAACTCCGTTGAAATATAGTTAATATCATTTTCCTATGTCATGACTTTTCTTTTTAACCCATAGCAGTAGTTTATGTTACTTGGGCTCCGTATTGCTATATTGAAAGGAAATTTGGATAAGGACCAGCTTTTAACCTCTCGTACTAATCATTCGAAGGTTATTTCCGATGAGCGTTTTGACAAAAGCTTTCTCTTATACATGATGGCAGTAACCACCTCTGAAAACATTAGTGTTTTTACATCCGTCTTCAAACAACACTTTGCTTTAGAAAACTCTAATCACTATTTCACTTTTGCACATGGGTCCGAAGGGTGATTCCTGGCTTTGTTTCACTTGTTTTGGCACCTTCTTGTCCTCAATTGCTTCTTCAACCTCTTTCCACCCAGGTGCCCAAATTTTCTCCGGTGATTATTTGGATTTGGTCATCATGGCTCTTTGATTTAAGAGAGGTGCCCCTCAAAATACCTTCACTAGAGGTGTATCATCTATGATATCTCCTCGTCTTTTTAAATAATGAAAAATCGTGTTTGTTTCAAACCATCCAAACAATGACAATATGTCAAATGACCCTCTTTGGACATGATGAACAATAATTTAAAAGGTGATGCTTCTGGTGACAACTCAAATTTCCTTGCCAAACTCGATTTGCTTTCCATGCTTTTCAAAGTTTTCAAAACTCAGATGATAACTTGTGGATAAAATGTCTTTTGCAACTTTGACTCCGTTATCTACTTAGAGGAGGGAATGTCTTTGAGCAAGGCACTTAGCTTTTGTTTTCGATGATTTCAATCAACACCGTGCCAAAAACTCTTTCGTACTCGATGAGCTTGTATACCCGTTTGTAAGAGACAAACTAGATCAAACACATTTTTGTTCGGGTATTATGCCGTGCATCTTATTCACACGTAAATCTAATTAGGTGACAAGCCTTGCTTGAGTGTAGATGTTGCTAAGATCTCTCGTGAGCTTTCTCTTTTGACTGTGTGGGTAGAAGACAAAACAGGGATGATGCATGAGAGTTAGAAAGTGAAACAAGGAGAACTCGCTTCTTTATGTTTCTCGTGAGGGGCTTCTTCACCGTCTCATTGCACCGCTCTTTGCCGAGGGGGAACTAAAATGTCACCATTTTCCTGGTCAACTTATGACAAATTATTTGAAACATAATCTCTCGTGAGTATGGAAGTAGCATCCTTTGAAAAACAACTACCTTTTCTTCTCACTGTAATGACATGACTTGTCAATTTTTCTTCAATTTGGTCTTGTTGAAATAGGTGTCGCTTATGATTAGAACTGTTTTCACTAATGATATGTCTCTCCAAGGTTTCCTAATAATTCATATGATTTGAAAACTTCAAATGACTTCTTTACAAGACCAACACTCGTTTTCCTTTAACTTGCACACTTCGATCCTAGCCCGTTATGATCATCACTCACACTCGTAAAACCTAGAGTCACCGAAGCTAATTAAGCTCAAAGAAAAGTAAACTCCGGGCTTTTGCAATCCTTAAAGTCAATACCGGCCAACGCCCTCTCGCTTGTAGAAGAAGGAGGCGCTTTAACCCTCTCGCTTAAATGAAGAGGTTCTTTGGCCATGACAAATTACCACTATTGTGATGCGGGTGTCTTTCTTACCGTGATTTTCATGCCGAAAGGAAGCCGCAAGGTCTTGATGAGTAACTCTCCGTCTTGAAGATATATCTTTAGGCTCAAGCCACATTTGGAGAAGCGTTGTTCTTCTAAATGTGCATTCTAAGAATTTTCTTCCGAGATGAAGTTATATTTCCTGCCTTTGTAGAATCCATAAAACACCGTGAAACACCTAATAATCAAATACTTTGATATTGTGGTCTATGCAAAAGGTCGAGACCTAGGGTGTGTATGGCGCGACTTAGAGCCGTGATCAACTTGATTTGCGTAGTGGGAGGTCACCATGATTGGTCCGTAGCATATGGAGGTTTTTTGGCCTTTTGATGGTCGCTATGGTAAAATGTCTTAAAGTGCCACTTCCTAACTTAGGGGAGGCTTTTGAAACAGACTTGGATTTTTCCTTTTAGAGTCGATGTAAGGCATCAAGAGGGCTGAAGCTAGATAGGATAGTGATAATGAGTTTTGACTTTGACACATGACCGAAAGTAGATAATAAAAAAAAAATTTTTTATGAGGGTTTTCTAGATGACAAATTGACATATGGAAATCAGCTTCTAGAAAATCAACAGTGGATCTAGTCATCACTAACATGTGAAAAATAATGATGACTAACAAGAGAATATGAATATTCAGCTCATGCATAAATGAATTAATATTCAAATAGGCATTTAGCCCTAAAGTCTTCGGACTTCACTAGAAATATGAATGTGTTGGACTAGGATTAAACTCAACTTATAATATGCTGAAACATATATTATATCAAATATGATCTTTGCGTGGGTTAATACTTTAACAACCCACCATACTTCAAACTTCAATTAATCAAATATCAATGCCTTAACCCTTTTCGTAAACTACATGCACTTATTCAAATAATTCCTTTTGGTTATTAAACTCGACCCATTGAACATTTAAACCTCAACACTACACATCACAACATACGTGTACCTCACATTAACTTTCGCGCATCTTCATGATGCGAATGCCGGGATCATTCCGCTCCAAGATCGAATGTCATTCGTATTTTTTTTTTCACCGGACTTTAACGCACAAAAAAAGTGTGAAATAGGTCAAATTTGATTACCGCCTCTCGCTATGTGTCAAACGTCGACCGTACGTCATGTTTTTATTTGCGAACTAGCTTACCACCTTATAAAAGTGCTAAAACTATTGCAGCTGGTCCTAAAACCACTCTTACTATTCATGCTTTTTGGATTCCACGCCCTCTCGGCTCAAGGTTCGTCCCATGTGCTTATCAAAAATTCATTCCTTTGGTTTATAACTTCTCATCTCCGGTTCTTCTCCCTTGCATAATACGCTCTATTCCAAACCTTTATTTCGACACTATGTCATCTCAATCAATGGAATCGTTTCGCATTCCTTCCTCAACCCCGCAATCAACCCCCGTCTCAACAATTACATCAGCTTTTTCCCATCATATACAAACGAAGGCATCCTAAACCCAACACAAAGTTCCATCACGGCCGCATGGAAATTCTGCTACAATTCTCATATAGAATTCAACCGATCCATATAAACACAATTTAGAACTGTAGTTCTTTCAATTACTTGTTCATCAACTTAACACACGTAGCTCAACGCAAACATTTAAATATATTCAATAATCGGTGTCACAGAAGGCTTCTTACGTTCTTCACCAAAGAGGACCAAGATCTCATTTCGTTTCTATCAAGACTTTCTAACAGATTTCTACAAACCTACGTATTCAAATGCGTGGCATTCACGATAAGCATTTGTAGCACATTCCGTTTATTTCATCAATGGAAATAAGACTCCATGCTAGGCCTCTCTTCTTCAGAGCTTTACGGTTAACAAAAAAATTATTTCTCGCATATGCCTAATTACAACAGCAACCTTCATTACTTCCTCCGAGGTCCTACGAAACCAATTTAGCCCATTTCTCCATAGTGTTCTACATTGCCATATCGGTTACTCCTATTATATATATCATCTAAGCCCAATTTACAGAGTATTTCACCACACTCGCTACACAATTTCCTTATGAAGGCAAGCCATTCATGAATCACAGAGATTCAACCTTCAAACCTCGATCGACAATAATGTGGCCACTCCATCACTCTGTAACTCTCTATGGTACTCAATTAAAGGAAACTCAACATCTCAATTATAACTCATGCATATAAGTATCGCTTGTTGCAATGCGACTTGATTGTTATATCCAATCTTTTGTGTATCAATGTATAAACAACCCTCAACCTCCATACCGCCTCTAATTTCTCTTTTTGTCACCCGCCGCTTGTTGCCTCTCGTTTCCTCTCGATGTCTCTACCGCCTTTCTACCTTGTCGCTTAATTATTGTTCCTTTATGCTCTCGCTTCTCCATTGCCATCAATGACAATATTTCCAACAAACCACACCCCTAAAGTTGGTGTGATTTCTTACATACGTGCACCAAACACACTAACACACATAGTATAGGAATGTGAATGTGTGATCAAAGCCTATTACATATGCATAAAAAAATATAATCAACTTAGTTTAAACCTCCGCAAACATACAAACTATTATTAATGATTTCTTTTAATTTTTTAAATCTCGTTAAAACAAGGGAATAGAAAATAATTACTCTATTATCTTTAAGAATGCACAAAACTACAAAAATAATTATTCAAACTAAACATACATGAGGGATTTTGAGTAAAATGTAATATAAAGCAAGGCAAAATAGAGGACCGACACGTAGAAGGTTTCTTTGGATAAATGATGGATATTTGCAAGGATCCGTATCGATCGTCAAAAATTTGTAAAACCCCAATCATGGATGATGAATCCGTGAATAAACTTTGATCCCGTAGAGGGAGAGGTTTTCACATTTGGAACAATAATCTCATGGATATAAATCGTAATGTAAATCTCCCTATGACATATCTAAGAAATATTCTTGGGATATTCAAAGAATATGGGGTTCTAATGTAGACTAAAAATCAAAGGAATATCGAGAGATCAAGAAGAAAAGGAGAACCAATCAAAGAAAGGACTTGAAAAATATCAACCTAGTTTCGAGTACCACGAACCATTTAGAGTCCTTGTTCAAAATGTAAGAAGAGGCTGATATCAAGCCATACTCAAAGTGAAATCACACTCTTAAAAGCTAAATCACTAGTTTTAGCAACTAGAATGGTATTTCGTTGTTCATCATATAGAGGAGGAACATAATATTTCATTTGTGCAATCGAAATTAAAGGGTCGTGCCCTAACTTGGTGAGAAATTCACACAAAAACCTTGAGGTTAGAGTGAGAGCCTCTAATGACTAAGTAGGAGCACTTAAAAAATTCAAAAAGTTACATTTTTTTCCTTATTAGGTATGTAGAGGATCACCGGATCCGTGGAACTACTTTAGGCAAAGGCAGCAAAGCATGTAGGATTACACCTTTATCCGTGGATCAAAATATGCTAAAAAATCAAAGTGATCAAAATCTCCTGGAACTAGTGCTAAATCATAGATATCATAATTTTGATTCCAACTATGCCTAGATTGACTCAATCCAACAATGTATTTGAAATTTATCACATTATGAAGGTTTTAGCAAACAACTAAAAAGTCTAGGTTTTGAAAAATAGATCTTATAATTGTGAGATGTGTAAGAGAGGAAGAAGTGTTTCAAATTGTAAAACATGCCCACGATGAACCTCGTGGGGGCAATTTCACCGATAAGAGAACTACATAAAGGATTCATTTAGGCCGGGTTACTTTTGGCCTTTGTTTAAGGATGCCAAACAATATGTCAAGCAATGTGATAGTACGCTCTAATGGGCCACCTATCCGAGCCAACAGCCCATTTTATGTCCTCAAAGTCATGATTGAGCCCTTTGGAAAATGGGCTACCGATTTTGTAGGACCAATAAATCCAACATCTTTAAATAAAAATCATATTTTGTCAGGATTGATTTTGTTACAAAGTGGGTAGAGGCTAAAGTTGTTTTTCTCACTAAAAAAGTTGTTGTTGAATTTTTGTTTAATGAATTTTTACAAGATTTGGTGTTCCCAAAGAGATTGTTACTAATAATGGATCGCAATTTGTCTTTAATTTGGTAAAGGGTGTGATGGATCAATATAAAATTCGGCATAGGAAATCAACATCGTATCACCAAGCAAGCAAATGGCCATGTGGAATTTATGGATCGTAGGTGATCGAATCCATCCTCACCAAATAGTAAATCTGGCATAGGAAGGATTGGGCCGTAAGATTATTGAAGCCTTATGGGCTTTCGAACCACTTGGTGGAAACGTAAATGGGTACACACACACATTTCTATATGGGAAACAAGTCCTTTGTTGATCGAGTTCCGTATAAAGACCTTCCGAAATGTACCAATTGGGACTAGATCTCTTTAAGAACACGTAGCATCTATTGTAGCTAAAATGAGTTAGATGAGTTCATGAGAGATGTTTTTCAATAGAAAGTGTTAGTTCAACAAATAATGCAAGAAGTGGCATTGACAAGTTTATCAAAAGAAGCAATTCCAACTAGGTGATTGTGTAATTTTGTGACTCTAGATTTAAAACATTTTATAGGGAAATTCCAGCGCCACATCGGATGGGACCTTATGAAGTGATTAATGTTTTTAAAATGGTGGAGTAGAAATTAAAAATATTGATGGGCAAGAATTAGTATTCTGTCAGTATTGAAATGTCCAAATATTAGCACCTATTTCTCCGATACCATGTAGAAATTTAATACAATAACATGTATATTACCTAGTCCCCCCGATTTAACAATTAAATCCAATCGTTAAATACAGAATCCTTCTATGCAATTCTTTGCGGAAATTAAATCGCCAATTGCAAAACACATGAAGAAAAATCAAGCGCACATAACAAGAGGTTTTACTAGGAAATCTTAAAGCTAAAAACCCCCAACTATCATATATTATGTATATCATGGAATCATGAAACAATATCATACAAAGCTCAACTCATAGAGCTCTCAAGACAATATACAATCATCTCACACTATCATAAAAATTTGCATAACTATGCACCAATTTCTTGCCTCCTACGAAACATGCCTCCACCGCGTAATCCCTACTAAAGAAGATCCCCGAATGAATTCAATCTTGATTTCTGATCGCATAATCCTCATTGGAAACTATAATGTGTGTAGATGCATTGAATGCATCACTATAGTCAACCGATAGTCAAACACACCCTTTCACCTATCTCTCCATTGGGTCTCCACCTGGACCGACATGCAAGTAGTTAACTCCGTTATATTTCTTTAGTTGCAAGTAAGGTACTACTTGTGAATTAATTAAATAATTAATTCACTCATCTTTCACTAGTATATCTTTAGTTACAACTAGCATTAACCGAGTTTAATCACTTAATCGAGTTAAACTAAATAACAACTCCCATAACTACTCTTCCAAATCGTTACAACTTTTGCCACAATCATTATAACGAAGGCCATCATGCATGAGTCACCAAACAACCTTGAATGTTTAATTCTTCAAACCTAACTCGGTTTTCCACATCAATTAACTCAAATCATGCTCCAAGAGAATAATTTATTATTTATTGCTTGATTATCATTAAGGGGTAATAATAATCGACATGCATTCTATTTTTAGATTTGCGGTCTATAAATAGAATTTTCCCATCTTATAAAGATAGAAACTCATCTAAAGATAGAATTTTCTCAACCATCTAGAATCAACATCCCCGCTACTTCTTTAGGAATATGCTCACCATTCTAAAAATAGACATAAACCTAAAAATACCTCTGCGGCCCCACCTAATGAAGGTGCTTAATATTCACTTGGATTATCATCTTGTCAATCTCCACACTCCCTCTCAACAAGATAGGGATTATCCTTCACCCCGATCCCGTATCTATGGTATTCAAATTTTCTCTTGGTGAGTGCCTCCTTCATCGAATATCCGCATCCCTTTATCTTCCATGGGAATGTACCGAAGCAACATGATCTTTCGTTGCACACAATATATGATATGATGATACCGTATATCTATATGCTAGATATACCATGAAACACATGATTAATTGAGATTTTAATGCAACTCGATTATCACAATGAATCACTATAGGATTCGAAATGAGAACCAAACAACCGACTAGGATACCTCTATCGAGATACCACATGCAAATTTCCTTGGAATTGTCGCCATGTATTCCGCTTTCCTACCGAATCGAAGGCATCACGCATCTATGTTTACTACCGTACTAAGAAACAAATTTATAGATCTAATACTAAAAACCCTCTCGATGTGCTCTTTCTTCCGTTGGACTACTCCGCCCAATCCGCATCCATGAAGCCATGTAACTTCACCTCATCCGTTTGTTCTGCATTTTACATAAGCCATACTCGTATGTGCTCTCGAGATATCTCGTAACGTGCTTTCCCACCTTCAAAATAGCTTGGTAGGCTTAACGTCGCTCGACTAAGTCGACCACCGCATAGCATATGTATGGTCTTGTACACTAAATACATGACCCTCTAATTAAATACACAATCGATTTACCCTCGACATCTTCTTGAGACTCGCCGGCCTTCTCCCGAGGCCGCCGGATGTTTTCTTCTTGCCGTTCACTTTGCTGCCCCCGTTGGCCAACACAATCCTGTCGTTCTGCCATCAATTCCTGTTCATTTGGTGTTTCAAATCGTCGCTCTTTTCACCAAAATCAAGCCGCTCGATGTGCTCGATTTCCCCGCTTCATTTCGGCTCAAGATGGTTCAATTTCCTCGCCCTGGGCCGTTGTTCCCGTCCTTCAAGATTGCCGCCTTCTTCCCGTACCCGTTGTTCATCATCTTCTGCTCGCTACTATTCATCCCTTTCTTCGCCGTTGTTCATCCCTTTCTTTCAGACCGTTCTCATCCCTTTTTCTTCGCCGATGTTCATCCTTTTTCTCTTTCCGTCGTCTAATCCCCCTCTCCTTCTTCCCCGTCGCCTCGATCGTTTCCGGCGTTGCACTTGAGCCTTCTAGAGTAGGCCCGCGTACGCAGGTATAGGGTGAGAATAGGCCGAGGGGAGAGACACATGGACAGAGGAACAATAGAGAAATCCGGGTGACTCGATACCGTTATCCCATGGAACTTCCTTCTTTTCTAGCTAATGTAGGATGATAATTTCGACCGTAGAATGATGGAAAAGGGAAGGCATTTGCGTAGGTGGGGGCCTCTTCTCGGACTCGTAGATGCCATCTTCTCGATGCTCTTGAATAAAAGTAAGGGAGATTTAGTTGCCCGGTTTCTAGTCAAATGCATCAATAGGCTAACATGGTAGGCATAAACCTCGATCAAACCTCCCTTCAAAAGTAAAATAAGTTTCATTATGAATTTCATAAGAGGACATACCAAGAAGATATGAAAAAGGGAAAATAGCAAAGAAAGCATCTCTATGCTCGTGTTTGATGAAAGGCTTATAATCTTCTAAGTTAAGATGGGCCTCGTTTGAACCATTTTTCGCCGCCATGATATGGAATCTTGGTGGCCTTGGACACTGATTTTGGAGAAAACGAAATCAAGGTCCGCTTGGAAATGCTTGTTCTTGAACCTTAGGGGCGCATGTGTACAATGGCGAGAAGCTTTTGACTTCGTACTGTGTACCCTAGGACAACCTACTTCATGGAAGTTGAAAAGGATGGATGGATGAGCATTAACTTCTCTTCTCTAGAGATTGGCTCATATATTTTGGCGGGGCCACTTCGTCGTCCCGCTCGGAGGCATTTTGACCTAAATATGCTTTGGAAGAAACAAATTGCCTCACCGTGTGTAAATTGCTCTCTCGAGCTAAACGGTGTTGTCAATTCACCGTTTTAGATAGTGTTGTAATTTGGATGATCGAAATAAGTCCTCTTACAATACAACCTCTGCCTTCTTAAAAGTGGCCTTCCTCCTGAAAGTGTATCCTATCAACAATCTTTTCTAATAAGAAATAATACAAAGAAATGAAGGATACCGTTAGGAAGAAAGATGTATACAAGGTCAAATTTCCCTTTGCTTCTGTGAAGTTTGGCGTTAACAACATGTTATTTTATCTCTTTTGTCCAAAGTAGACTCTCCAATCATTTAAAACTCCGCCTTTCCTAGTGTCGCCATTACTCAACACACTTATGTTTTATGCAATCAACCCTTAGTGCATTTGGACAAATAATGTCGCAGCTTCCGTACAAGGTGACAGTAGTAAAAAATGCTCAAAAGTTCAACCAAGCTCGGTAATAGTCTTCTTTTAAAATAACTAGGACCTCTTATCAATGTAACACTTCGCTTTGTAGGAAAAATCCTTTTCTCTACCTGAACATCCACTTATCAAACTGTATCAAGACCAAAAGTCGGGCTTTGTTAAATCAGCATTGTGTTGAAAACCGTTTTTTCAGGAGAAGCTGTGAGCAACTTAATTTCGTAGTTTTCAACTTATAAACTCGCTTCGACAAAACCCTTTTTTTCTCGATTATGTACTAATTATTATCTATTTGTATGTCACTTCATTAAACAGAGTCATACATATACAAATTTAACCCCAAGGTGATCATACAACGTACCACTCGTTATGTGAACAAGTATGTATTTTGCAAGAAGGCTTTACAAGTGCAACCTGGGCCCGTAGGAGTTTTTTATCTTTCCTCAATCAAAACTCGTTTTTAATATGTAAACCCCGTTTCTTCAAAACCACACCCTTCCTTGTCTTTGTATGCCATTCACCAAGAGATTTAATCAAAATGAGAACAAATACCTGTAGAATATCTATTTAGCCGAACCAATCGCTATAGGACTAGGTGACAAACTTTTAGAGGTTTATTTAAAGTGGCAACAAAGGTCTTGCAACCAAAATTCTTTAAAAAAGCCACCGCTCTTAGTTCATCACATATTTTTTCCCGTAGTGCCTAAATAACACATTCAACATTTTACTACACTATACACTGAATCCTCACACACAAGCAACAAAAACAATCGTTTTTTAGCTATGGTGACAAGGTTTGCAAAGTTTCTTTGTAGGTCAGGTGTGAAAAAATTGTAGCAGTCAACACATTGTTTGCTTCCTATAGGCATTTTTAGCAACATATTTATCACTCCAGATGGTGTTTTTAAAACTTCACAATACTTAGCAATTTTGAAACCGAGGGGAGAGCATGTAAAAATACCTTCAAACTTGATGGAAATCAGAGGTTTTGATTAGCTTCGTATGAACTAGAGGTGTAATCGAGGTTTTAAGCTCGCGCGATACCTTCCGCGTAGAAAGAACTGCGCAAAAATTTAAACGGGTGGCTTGTCGGGTTCGTGTCGAGCGCTCGTGTGTTTAAAGGCGGTCGCGTACATGTACAAAGCGCGTCGTACATACGTTGGATCGGCCAATGCAAAAACTTCTCCTGCAAAAGCCGCGTGGTGAAAAAGGGACAAACTCGAATTAAGACCCGAAATTTCTTTGTTTCCCCGATGCCGAGGGTAGCAAAAGGCTCTGGCCTCGGGCTTTTGATGAATTTCAAAATGGAACAAAAAACAACTTGATCTTTGTTTGAGGCATAGAAAACAAACTATCTCTATTTGATTTTTGACTTGGGAGGGTTTTTCTCAAAGTTTTGAAAAAGGTTTGTTTTCTTTTAACACACATATTGGAAACCTCACTATTCGCAAATGAACTAAACTTCTTTGTTTAATCAAACCCAAAGGTGATGATTTCCTTTCTCAAGCTCATTTTCCCTTCTTGAAATTACATAATATTTTGGAGAAATATGTTCCGCAGACTTCCGACTATTACTTATTTGAAGAAATGCTCTTCAAGTACATGGTATGTGGATTCTCGCTTTCCTTTGATGACTTCGTGCTTCAAAGAATTAAACCAAAAGTGTTCTTGTATTTGTGTTTGCTTTAAAACTTGTAGGAACCTTTACCTTTAAACTTGGTTTGATAAGATTTTTGTAGGTGTCTTTTGACTTAGATGCAAAACACAGCTTGTATTGACCTTAGGTTCAAACATCCTCTATCTACCGAAAAGGGATTCCTTTACAATTCTTTTTTTCACTTGATCAGAATAAAGGAAGCGCCTCATGGGTTTTGAATGCCGCCTCCGCCATGAAACTCATTTCTAGAACTCGTTGAAATATAGTTAATATCATTTTTCCGTGTCATGACTTTTCTTTTAACCCACAAGAGAGTTTGTGTTACTTTGGCCCGCATTTGCTATATTGGAAAGGAAATTTGACATGGATCAAATAACCTCCAGACTAATCGAAGGTTATTCACGATATGCTTTCAAAAGCTTTCTTATACATGATGACAAAGTAAACAAATTACAACATTACCGTTTTTACATCCGTCTTCAAACAACACTTTGCTTTAGAAAACTCTAATCATCAAGTTTGCATTTTGCACATGTCCGAAGGGTGTGATTCGTTGGCTTTGTTTCCTTTGCTTTGACAGCCTTCTGTCCTCAATTGCTTCTTCAACCTCTTTTCCCACCGTAGGTGCCCAAATTTTCTACATTATTTGGATTTGGTCATGGCTCTTTGATTTAAGAGAGGCACCCCTTTTCAAAATACTTCGCTTTTGTAGGTATCATCTATGATATCTCCGTCTTTTTTAAATAATGAAAAATGTGTTTGTTTCAAACCATCCAAATAATGACAATATGTCAAATGACCTCTTTTGGACATGATGAACAATAATTTAAAAAGTGTGATGTCTCTGGTGACAGTAATCCCAAATTGCCTCACAAATGATTTGCTTTCCATGCTTTAAAGTTTTCAAAACTCGATGATAATCAGGATAAATGACTTTGCAACTTTGAAATGTTATCTACTTAGAGGAGGAATGTCTCTTGGAGCAATGGCACTTAGCTTTTGCTTTCGATGATTTCCAAACCCTCCGAAAACTTCCGTGCCAAACTCTTTGTACTTCGATGAGTTTGCATACCCGTTTGTAAGAGACAAACTATATCAAACACATTTTTGTTCCGTATTATGCTTAATCTTGGCTCGCAATGTAAATCTAATTAGGTGATGTGTTTTTCGATCGTAGATGCAAGTGCTAAGGTCTCCGTGAGATTTCTTTCGATCGTGGGTAGAAGACAAAACAGGATGATGCATGAGGAGTTAGAAAGTGAAACAAGGAGAACTCGCTTCTTTATGTTTCGTGAGGGGCTCTTCACTGCCTCATTACATCGCTCTTTGCCGAGGGGAACTCTAAATGTCACCATTTACCTTGGTCAACTTATGACAAATTATTTGAAAGATAATCGTGAGTATGGAAGTTAGCATCCTTTGAAACAACCACCTTTTCTTCTCATTCGGTGTAATGACATGACTTGTCAATTTTTCTTTCACCTATCTTTGTTGAAATAGCAGTCGCTTTATGATTAGAACCGCTTACTAATGATATGTCTCTCCAAGGTTTTAACAATTCATATGATTTGAAAACTTCAAATGACTTCCTTTACAAGACCAAAACTCGTTTTCCCTTTAACTTGCACACTTAAGATCCTAGCCCCGTTATGACTAATAATTACACTCGAAAACCTAGAGTCACCGTTTCTTCATCGTTAAGTAAAAAGAAAACCTAGGCTTTTGCAATCCTTAAAGTCAATACTGCCAATGCCCTCTCGCTTTGTAGATGAAGGAGGCGCTCTAACCCTCTACTTGTAAATGAAGGAGGTTCTTGGCCATGACAAATTACGCTTGTCATGAGCGTTGGTGTCTTTCTCTTCTTACCGTGATTTTCATGCCGAAAGGAAGTCGCAAGGTATTGATGAGTAACCTTTCCGTCTTGCGTATATATCTCAGCTCATTTCTCACATTTGAGAAGCAGCTTGTTCTTCTAAATGTGCATTCAAGAATTTTCTCCCCGAGATGAAGTTATATTTCCGTCTTTGTAGAATCCATAAAACACCGTGAAACCCTAATAATCGCCTTGAGACTCGTGGTCTATGCAAAGGTCGAGACTCAGGGGTGTGTAAGTGGTGTGACTTAGAGCCGCGATCAACTGATTTGCGTAGTGGGAGGTCAGTCATGATTGGTCTCCTCAGAAAGGTGATGGAGGTTTTTCGTGGCCTTTTGATGGTTGCCAAGGGTAAAATGTCTTAAAGCGCCACTTCCTAACTTAGGGGAGGCTTTTTAAACGTACTTCTGGATTTTTTCCTTTTAGAGCCGATGCGGCATCACAAGAAGGCCGAAGCTAGATAGGATAGTGATAATGAGTTTTGACTTTGACATGGGCAAGATCGAAAAGTAGGAGGGCGAAAAAAATTTACAGGGTTTTCTAGATGACAAATTGACATATGGAAATCACTTAGAAACTCGAAATGCAGGATCTAGTCATCACTAACATGTGAAAAATACCGATGAACTAACAGAGAATATGAATATTCGGCTCATGCATAAATGAATTAATATTCAAATAGGCATTTAGCCCCAAAGTCTTCGGACTTCACTAGAAATATGAATGTGTTGGACTAGGATTAAACTCAACTTATAATATGGCTAGCAACATATATTATATCAAATATGATCTTTGCGTGGGTTAATACTTTAACAACCCACCATACTTCAAACTTAAATTAATCAAATATCAATGCCTTAACTTCGACCCATTTAACATTTAAACCTCAACACTACACATCACGACATACGTACCTCGCATTAACTTTTGGACATCTTCATGATGCGAATGCCGTCGGATCATCTGCCTCCAAGATCGAATGTCATTCGCATTTTTTTTTTCACCGGACTTTAACGCACAAAAAAAGTGTGAAATAGGCCGAATTTGATTATTGCCTCTCGCTATGTGTCAAACACCAGACCGTATCATGTTTTTATTTGTGAACTAGCTTACTGCCTTATAAAAGTGTGAAAACCACAGTTGGTCCTAAAAACCACTCTTACTATTCATGCTTTTTGGTTCCACGCCCTCTGGCTCAAGGTTCTGTCCCATGTGCTTATCAAAAATTCATTCCTTTGGTTTATAACTTCTCATTCTGGTTCTTCTCCCTTAGACACACAGTTCTATTCCAAACCTTTATTTCGACACTGTGTCATCTCATTCAATGGAATCATTTCATATTCCTTCCTCAACCTCGCAATCAACCCTTTCTCAACAATTACATTGGTTTTCTCCCATCATATACAGAAGGCATCCTAAACCCAACACAAAGTTCCATCACGGCTTCGCATGGAAATTCTACAATTCCTTACATAGAATTCAACCGATCCATATAAACACAATTTAGAACTAGGTTCTTTCAATTACTTGTTCATCAACTTAACACACAGAGCTCAATGCAGATTTAAATATATTCAATAATCGGGTGCTGCCATTACTTACGTTCTTCACCAAAGAGGACCAAGATCTCATTTGCTTCTATCGAGCCTTTCTCACAGGATTTCTACAAACCCATGTATTCAAATGCGTGGCATTCACGATAAGCATTTGTAGTACATTCTGTTTATTTCATCAATGGAAATAGGACTCGATGCTAGGCTCTCTTCTTTCTAGAGCTTTAATGGTTAACAAAAAAAAAATTATTTCTCGCATATGCCTAATTACAGAGCAACCTTCATTACTTCCTCTGAGGTCCTACGTAACCAATTTAGCCCATTTCTCCATAGTTTCGGCCTTGGCTACATCGGTTACTCCTATTATATATATCATCTGAGCCCAATTTACAGAGTATTTCACCACACTGCTTTCTACACAATTTCTTATGAAGTGCAAGCCATTCATACAGGAATCACAGAGATTCAACCTTCAAACCCCGGACTCACAATAATGTGGCCACTCCATCACTGTGTAACTCTATGGTACTCAATTCAAGGAAACTCAACATTTCAATTATAACCTGCGGCATATAAGTATCAGTTGTTGCAATGCAACTTGATTGTTATATCCAATCTTTTTGTATCAATGTATAAACAACCCTCAACCTCCATACTCTGCCTCTAATTTCTCTTTTGTCACCTGCTGCCTTTGTTGCCTCTGTTTCCTCTGATGTCTCTACTACCTTTCTACCTTTGCTGCTTAATTATTGTTCCTTTGTACTCCTGTCTTCTCCATTGCCATCAATGACAATATTTCCAACAAACCACACCCCTAAAGTTGGTGTGATTTCTTACATACGTGCACCAAACACATTAACACACATAGTATAGGAAGGTGAATGTAGGATCAAAGCCTATTGGCATATGCATAAAAAAATATAATCAACTTAGTTTTAAACCTGCAAACATACAAACTATTATTAATGATTCTTTTAATTTTTAAATCTCGTTAAAACAAGGGAATAGCAAATAATTACTCTATTATCTTTAAGAATTCACAAAACTACAAAAATAATTATTCAAACTAAACATAAGCATGAGGGATTTCGAGTAAAATGTAATATAAAGAAAGGCAAAATAGAGGACTGACACAGAGAAGGTTTCTTTGGATAAATGATGGATATTTGCAATTGATCCAGATTGACTCAGCCAAAATTTGTAAAACCCTAATCATGGCTGATGAATCTGTGAATAACCCTCGTGATCCTGTAGAGGAGAGGTTTTCACATTTGGAACTGTTAGTCATCAGTATTTTTCACATGTTAGTGATGACTAGATCCATAGCTGAGTTTTCTAGAAGCTGATTTCGATATGTCAATTTGTCATCTAGAAAACCCTCATAAAACTTTTTTCGCCCTTCTACTTTTCAGTCCGCCCATGTCAAAGTAAAAACTCATTATCACTATCCTATATAGCTTCATCCCTACTGGTCTGCCCATCAGCTTTAAAAGGCAAATCCAAGTCTGTTTCAAAAGCCTCCCCTATGTTAGGAAGTGGCGCTTTAAGGCATTTTACCCTTGGCAACCATCAAAAGGCCAAAAAACCTCCATCTGCTACAGACCAATCATGACTGACCTCTCACTCTGCAAATGAAATTGATAACAACTCTAAGTCACGCCACTTACACACCCCTAGGTCTCAGCACTACATAAACCACAGTCTCAAGCTGATTATTAAGTGTTTCACAGTGTTTTATGGATTCTACAAAGACAGGAAATATAACTTCATCTCAGGAGAAAATTATTGAATGCACATTTAGAAGAACAGCTGCTTCTCAAATGTGAAAATGAGCCTGAGATATATCTGCAAGACAGAGAGTTGCTCATCAAGACCTTGCAGCTTCCTTTCAGCATGAGAATCACAGTAAGAGAAAGACACCACTGTCACAGCAAACTAGAAATTTGTCATGGCCAAGAACCTCCTTCATTTACAAGCAGAGGGTTAGAGCGCCTCCTTCATCTACAAGCAGAGGGCGCTGGCCAATATTGACTTTAAGGATTGCAAAAGCCCAGGTTTGCTTTTTACTGAACAGTGAAACAATGACTCTGGTTTTCTGAGTGTGAGTGATGATCATAACAGGGCTAGAGTCTGAAGTGTGCAAGTTAGAAGAAAAACAGAGTTTTGGTCTTGTAAAGGAAGTCTTTTGAAGTTTTCAAATCATATGAATTGTTAAAACCTTGGAGAGACATATCATTAGTGAAACAATTCTAATCATAAGCAGCCTACTATTTCAACAAGACCAAATTGAAGAAATGTTGACAAATCATGTCATTACACAGGCAGAAGAAAAGGTGGTTGTTTTTCAAAGGATGCTAACCTCTCTACTCACAGAGATTATCTTTCAAATAATTTGTCATAAGTTGACCAAGGAAAATGGTGACATTTCAGTTCCCCTCAGCAAAGAGCAGTACAGTGAGACAGTGACACCTTGACTAGGGTTTTTCAGAAGCACAATAGTGATTGCAGGCAGAGGTAAAAGTATTAAATTTTTCAGGTTTGTTTGCTTACCATCATATCCAAGAAAAACCCTTGTCAGGCAGCCTTATCAAAAAATCTTCAGATACTTTTCCAAGTGAAGGGCCTCCTTCATTCATGAGCAGATGGCCAAGGCATTGACTGTTTTTAAAGGCTGGTTGGTCAAAGATGCAATGGAAAGAGACAAAGAAGGAAAGCAAAAGTCATTACACAGGCAACAAATGGTGTTTATGTTTCAAAAGGTATTGGTTTTCCTACTCATAGGGAAATTTCTTTCAAACTATACATCATGGTGGACAGGAGAAAATTTGAATATGCATGCCATTGATACAAAAAGAGGGTAGTTTCCTTAGGAGAAGGGGTCAAACAACACCTCACTGTCACATTCCAAAAAGTCTAAAAAAGTTCCTTTCAAGGAAACAGAGAAAGATAGTATGAATGGATGCAACTAAAATATGGCACTTACAATCAAAGGAGGAGCTTATGAATCACCTGGAAGCAAAAACTATCAACTAAGTTGGGAGAAGACAGATCACCTCCTTTCAAAATGACAAAACAGCTTTCAATGCTCTTCAACAGTCTTGAGTGGTTTTTCCTTGTTAAAAATATCACCAAAAGTGTCAAGCAGTGGACAGTTTTGAACCTTGGAATGATTCTGTTACAAAAAAAGGATCAATGCACTGGTCAAAGGAAATGCTAATTGTGTTTCAAAGGGACCTGTTCTTCCTGGTTCTTAAATTTCTCCTTTCAAATATACATCACAAATGATGGGAGGCAATTCAAGATTAGTTCCCAAAAGACATTGCAAATAGGTATACAAGTTTATGAATAGGCAAAGGAGTTGTTTTGATAGACTGTCATTGTTTAGATGATTTGAAACAAACATAGTTTTTTCATTATTCAAAAGGACAGATATATCATAAATAATATGTTTTGAGCATAGGAATGTGGTGAAAAGGTGCCTTTCTTCAATAAAAGACCATGGCAAACTATAAAAAGCTGCAGCAAAGTTTGACACTTGCAGTGGAAGAAAAACTGATGAAGCACCTACAAGCAGGGAAATATTTTGGAAAGGGCGCTTTTCTTAAAATCACAGAGCTATGAGTAAATCCATAGAAGGCCAACAAATTTGAAAACCTGCAGTGAGAAAGAGGTTGAAGAAGCAAGTTGGAGACAGAGACTGTCAAAGCATGGTGACAATATAAACCCTATCCTTTCAAAAACAAAGCAATCTTCAGGTTTTTTTTTAAACAATTTTGAAGTGGGGTTTACATAATGAATATAAACATCAAGGATTGACAAAGTGGCAGAGAATGGTCTATATGTCATCCGGACATTATTCAAAGTTTGAATTTCGGTGTTAAAATTGTCACCAAAGAAACAAAACAAACAGGATTTATCCTTTTGACCAGTGATGGGACAGTCAGATTTTGAACAACCAAATTAATTCCAAATGAAAAAATTCAAATTTTTATGGAAATTAGACTTCCATAGCTTTCCTATGCACCATCTCGGGCCAAATTCCGACAGTCAGTTTATGAAGGATCAAATGGACACCAAATGAAAAAATTCAAGTTTTTCTGGAAATTATACTTCCACAGCTTTCCAACGAGCCATCTCGCACCCAATTCCGACACCGGGAAGGTATTAAAAAATGGCCTACAAACAGCTCGATGCATTTCTACACCAGGATTCACCATTTTTGACCAGTGTTGGGAAAATCAACTTTTGAAGGATCAAATGGACACCAAATGAAAAAATTCAAGTTGTTCTGGAAAGTATACTTCCACAGCTTTCCAACAAGCCATCTCGTTCTGGAAAGTAGACTTCCACATCTTTCCAACAAGCCATCTCTTGCCCAATTCTGACACCGGGAAGGCATTCAAAAATGGCCTACAAACATCTCGATGCATTTCTGCACCAGGATTCACCAGTTTTGACCAGTGTTGGGAAAAACAATTTTTGAAGGATCAAATGGACACCAAATGAAAAAATTCAAGTTTTTCTGGAAATTAGACTTCTACATATTTCCAACGAGCCATCTCGCGCCCAATTCCGACACCGGGAAGGCCTTCAAAATTGACTGCAAACTTGCGCGACACTCCTGGAAAGGTGCGCGACGCGCCTGTGCACAAAATTTACATAGGAATGCACTGCTGCGCGACGCGCCTGTAGCAGCCCGCGGCACTCCTGTAAAACTGGTCAAAAAATTTACCTAAAAACTTTCCAAAGCTATTTCCAGAGCTGCTAAAACTTGTCAGTAATGAATGCCATCAAATTTTCAAGGTATTCTATGATGCCTCATTTATGATTGTCAAATTTCTAAAGGGTAAAGCAATATTGAAAGGTGTAGGTCAAGTTTCTTAAGAGAATGTTTTGAAGGAGAATTATAGTTGGTTGAGAGTGAAGGGTTGGTTCTAGCTTCAAAGAGCCTATAAAATGCCCTCACAACAATGCATCAACATACACCTGCAATTCCAAAATACACAGTAGTGAAAGGCTCATAAAAAGTGTGAAAGTAACCCTACTATGATAAAACGAAGCCAACCTCTGTCATCATTTGCAGTGAAGAAAGCAGTGCTTGGAAGGGTTTGTAGTTTTTTTTAAAGATCAAGATTTGCAGTGTTTTATGTTGGCTACAGGTGGAACAGTGAAGATGGTAAGTTTATATTGAGGTAAAAAAACCAAGCCAACTGTCCCCCAAACAATGTTAAAGGATGAAAGGCACTATTTGAAGGCAAAAACACAGTATCTGAAGAAGAAGCCCAGAAATGCTGCTCAAGCTCCTCAAGAATCATCATCAATCAATCAGCTTAGAGGATGGCAGAAATGTTATTATCAAAATGAGGTTGTCATGGATGACCACCACTGGCATTTATGTGACAAGGTTTGGACACTTGTAAGTGAGATAAATGGAAAGAGGCCAAGCAAGAGAAGTGTAGCCTCAGCTTCAATAGGCTCATCTTTGGTTCAAAGGGCACACGGTTCGGTAGAGTCTCCCAACATGCCAGCTGTAGAAATGGCTACAGCAGTGGTATCTGGAGGACTCAGTGCAGTTGCAAACATTAGTACAAGTAAGCTGGTTGACAAAGCTATCCGATTACGAGGAGAAAAATGCCCAAGGATTCTAGTCCGACTAGTTTTGTTGTACCTTTGCAAAGCTGATCTTGAAAGAGCACCATGTTGTGTTCTGCAATTTGTATTTCTTCTTCCATATATTTTACCAGCTGACAATGAACAGATCAAGAACAGGCTTCAGCTTTTTATTTGGTCCTTACTTAACAAATAGGGCTGGTTAGAGTCAGATGTTGATTCTCTTGTTTAAATAACCCTAACAAATTTGCCCTCAAGCAGTTTTAAATAGTTAAACGACTTAAAAGGGAGAAAGCGTAGGTTTATTTTCAACATGCTTGATATCATGATATAAATCATTATCAAACCAAGGACACATGTTGATAAAGAAACAAAACTCTCAGTGTTTTCCCCTTCACCTCATGAACCAAATATAATTTGTGAATCTGCAAACACATTTTAGGTATAGATCAAAGTATAGGTGAGATTGGTGATTACAAAAATGAAACATCTCTATTAAGAGAAATGTTAGCTTACTCTAAGGGTTATTATGCTGACCTCAAAACACCTGGAGCCATGACACCCCGCGCTAACATAGAGTTACCTTTGACTGTGTAAGTACACTTTGTCATTTACTATGTTCATATTGTTGAATCCACCAGTAGGGTGGCTTGCACCAGAGGGGAGCTGTGTTTGAAATGATAAGGTTATGATTTTTCTGTTAGCTAAAGTACAAGGTGATGCTGTGTCCTCAAAACATCAAAAGCAGGGTACTCTCATCACAATAACACAGAAGAGGTCACCTGGACTGTTTTTCCTTACTGACTGTGTTTTTGGATAATTTTTATTATTGAGGGACATACAAGGGGAAAGGGTAGTATTTACAAAGGAGCAAAGACCTAATACCAAAGAATACATATTGCACAGTTTGGGACAAATTTACATTGATCAAACAATGTTTTAAAAGGAACAGTATGACTGCCAAAACAGAAGAACAACATAAAAATGATTAACAAAGCCATGACAGTGATGAGAAAGGGCAGTATTTTTAAAAAAGAGCACAATAAGGCAGCACAACGAGGCAATGGATAACACATTGATGATATACAGCACAAGGATGAAGAGCAGCGCCATGAAGAAACTCAAAACAGTGATGAAAAAGGAGGCTAAGGGGAAGCGCCCAGCACGGAAAGAGGAGAAAGGCACATCAGCGCTTGAAATTTTGGCCTCAGCTTCGGAGCATGTTGCTAGGGACCCCTGAGGGTCATGCATGCCAATTTTGGGCCTTTTTCGGCAACTTTTTTTTTTTTGGCATTTTTTGGGTTTTTGGTCGAAAACTCATAATTTCGCCATTTCAGTTTGAGGTTTTGCCAAGGGAGAAGGATGATACCTATGGATGCCATAATTCTATGAGCAGGTCCCTAGCGATTTTCAGAGCATTCGGAGATCATTCGCCCCCTCAAATTGGCAAAAAATGCCCTCTTTTTGCACATTACGCCGCCATATCGTGATCCACCTTCTTCAGTTTTTGATACGAGTTTTGGATGACTTCCAGGCCTCAGATTGAGATGGTTTCAGTTGTGCCGGAAAGTAGACATAGAGAGATTTTCAACGAGCCATCATGAGCCTCATTTTGACATCGGGAAGGCTGCCTATTGCCTCCAGCAAGTCAGGGGACATTTTTCAGGCATAAATATGAAGTATTTTTGTAATTTTTGAACCTAAAAAATCTGCTTTTTCCAAATGTGCGTTTAGCTATTTTTATACTTGGGAAATGATGTAAAGTCAATATAATTTCCGTTTTTAGCAGTTTTTTAGATATTTTATGGGATATTTTGTGCCTTGGGCTTTGCAAAGCCTCAAGGACAAGTTTAGATATTTTGACTTGGCCAGTGGGATAGCTAGTTGCTCCATGAGGTTTTCCTCCTTCTAGCCTATTTATCCCATGGTTCTCATTGTAAATCAGAGGCTGAACTTGAGAGAAGAATTAATGCATTGGTCATATGAGCTTTGAAGAATACACTTGAGTTATGATTTTTGGACTGGCTCTTGGATGCTTTTGAGGAATGATGAAGGATTGTTGATGGATTCCTTGACATAGTAGAATGGTATAGTGTCTCTTGATATGTTTTGTCTTCTATTTTTCATTCATAATACATATTTCTTGCTGCTATAGATCAGTAAAGATTGATTTTGAGATATGCCCATGGAGGCACCTCAAAATCCCTGAATCTTCATAGCTTGATGTTTTCTTCTCCCTTAGTTATGCTAAATAATTCTTAGCTGCTCTTTAGTAACTTAAGGTATTGTTGCTAAGTTTTATTTATAAGTTCTATGTATGTTGAGTAGGATGTATGGTTTTCCCTACCTACCTATTAGCTTCCCATAGTTCTGTCCATAAAACTTTCTCTTTGACTGATTTGTTGATCATCTTGTTGAACCAAGGAGGCCTAGTCCCGATCTAGCCCTTTGCCTAAAACTATGAAAGCTTGTTTTTCAAAGTGCCCAATGACTTAGAGACTATGTTTAGGCGTTCCGGCGTAGTTTATGAGTTGTTATTTTGTCTTATGTGTTTTCCCCAAAGTCTGATAGCCATTTCCCGAAGTTAGAGGGTTTTATACCTCTATGTATGGCTGGAATGTTTGATTTCTATGTATTAATTAGCTTATAGTTATACTTGGCATGATTAATGGCTTGTTATTACATGTTTATTGTCTGCTATTAACTAGTTACACTTGAAATCCCTTGTCTTTCACCAACTTATTGTCCACTTAATCCATTTTGCCCATAGATCCCTTCTACCGTGAATCAAATCGGCCCTACAGCAGCTTTACATTATCACTTCATAGCTTCCTTGACCTGTTTGACCCCATAGCCCAATTTATCTACATCTTGTTACCCAGTTTATGTCTTTGATCAGTTTTATCCCTCACAAACTTAAAAACCAAAAATCAAAAAACTCACTTCATAACTAGCCTAATATCAGAACATCATAAGCGAACACACCGATATCTTTTACATCTAATAGAGAGAGCCCTCTCTGAGTCCAGGAAGGCTAGGTCCTTGGGCTCCAAATCTTGGTTTGATGTTACATCGTCATTTGGCTCGCCAATCGACCAAATCACGGGACCCTAACATAATGGCGATCACGGTGGGACCCTGAGTAACAAAAGCTTAGATTCCCTAGACCTTAAGAGACCTTAAAGAATACTATCTGATTGACTTATCCCACTGCTCACTAACATAGTGACACTCATAGTAGGACCTTCTGAGTTAGTGACAATCTAAGTACACCTTAGTAACTCTTGAAGTCTCAATCAAGCTTAGTAAATTTAGATATTGTCTGAAGAGTAGAAAATAGCTCCTTCACCATCTTAGCAAAATGATGAGTCAGTTATAGAAAACTCTTCCAAACCTTGTAGGCACATAAAACTCAAAAAACCCCAAAACACTCCCTTAGATTGGTTTTTGTCAATATTGGTGGTGGACCATACAAGTATACCTCAAAACAACTGACATTCCACCTAGCGACTCCACTAACTTCTAGTAAGCCTTACTATTTTTCAAAACTCTAGGCTACTATCCGATAGACCTATCCCATCGCTCACTAACATAGCAGGAGATGGTGGGACACTGAGTACATAATAGTCCAGCAAACTCTTATAGACTCTTTTGGTCTTTTAGATACCATAAACAAGCAAGCAGTCCATAGACCCATTTTTTTAGAGTAAACTCTTTTTGTTCTCATCACCCTAGCAAAGTGTTGAAACAAGTCTAGGATACTTTAACAAATCATAGACTGCACATAAAACTCAGAAAATCCAAAAACATTTCCAGATTAGTTACCGGTGGTGGACCATAGCTATCTTCACAAAAACAACCCATTTCCACCTGGCGACTCCACTAATCCATTCCTTTTATTTTTGACCATCCTTCGCCTTAGTAAAGCTTTAGAAAAACCACTCATCCAGAACATTCACCAATACAATTCTCTCTAAACTCTAGATATGAAATCTGGCTTCATGAAGAATCAACACCAGATCCCATCCAGACCCAAATCCCCCTATCATAGTAGATGACCCAGAGAAGATTCTGTGGCAAGCTTCCGAAACTGACCATCTAGCTACTGGTAGATCCATCCGTAGAACAAGATCAGTTCCTAAACATCGCACTATCCTACTAGATTCACCTTTTGAACTAGAATCATCACAAACTCTTCCCAGAAGCAAATCATATAGTAAGATAAACTTTGACGATCTTGAACCCCTAAGCCCACCACAGAGTCCTAGTAGAGAAGCTCCACCTACCACTCCTCCTGACTTCCAGCTTCTCTATCAATTTGGCTCCTACCATCCCCGTTCTGCTCAAAACCAGATCACTAGTCCAAGTTCATCCGCCACACCTGGTCAAACCACCACTGTTCAAAACACCTCATCTCAACCTACTAATCCTCATCTTGTACATCATCCATTAGCTCCAGTCATGGCAGCCTGGTACGCACCTTTGGTGTTGCCACCGCCCTTGGCTCCTCTCCCAAATAAATATCAAGACAAAATCCCACACTTTACCGGAGAAGACACCACTACAGCTCAACAGCATGTAGGTAGGATTAGCGATGCTTTTGAATACATGGAAGTACACGACGAAACCGTCAGAATGAGAATATTCGCCCAAAGCCTGGGTGGAGAACCCAAAACATGGTTTAAAAGCTTGCCTCCAAACAGCATCCACAACATCCTAGAACTCTACCAAGTCTTCACGAACAAGTGGGAAGTCCGAAGGAACCCTATTCAAATCCTGTCAGAATATAACAACCTAAAACGGGAAAATGGGGAAAGTGTCCAAGCTTACTGTACTAGGTTCAATAGTGTGTATAACGCCCTCCCGCCTCACTTCAAAACCCCACTTGGTTTAATCTTGGCAAAATTCCCCGAAGGTTTTGATCCAGACATGACATATCATCTGAGAGACAAAGATCCCCCTACCCTAGAGGAAATGCAACAAATAGCCATAAAAACAGAAGCCAACTTAGCAGAAAAAAGAGCCAGGACTAGATTAGAAGGAAAAGTCCCATATAGAGATAAGGTCTCCACTTCATCTCCTTCCCTAGATCCTAGAATAGATGGCCTGATAAAATCCATGAAAATGATGTGGAAAAAAATGAGTGAAAAAGCGCCTCCTAGGGACAACCAACCAAACCCTCAAAACTAGAAACAAGGCTTTAGAAAAGATCAGTCTCAAAATAAACCAAGAGGAAATGATCAGCATATCAGACCATCCTTCAGTAAGAATTATGAAGAGAATAAGGATACCGCACCCATTGATGAAAATCATTGGAAACTCATATGTTCTGATAACGAGAGTAAGGTTTACCTCACAACAGAAGAGCAAGAGTTGTGCTCCCTAAGTCAGGACGAAACCGACTATGAAGATCTCGAAGATCCTGCCATAGATTTTCAGAATGCCATTATAGAAGCTCATAGGCAGTATAACCTTAGAAGCAGAAAAAACCAAGACCACTCCAAGAAGAGTAGCCCTGACACTGTTAAAACCTCTGACACCATCTTTAAAAAATCCATGGATAGCAACAAAATTATGGCTAAGAAAATCGACCAAAACAAAGATAAAGCTATTCAAACAAGTCTTAGCTCGGATACTCCTAGTACCTCCACAAAGACTCCCGAGGCGACTGTGTCAAACAAGGTCTCAAACCAGAATCAACAAATTAAGAGCATAGAAAAGGTCATGTCCGAAAAAGCTGAAACAAATATGCCCAAACTACAAACTCCTTTTAGTTTCGAAGGGGAAGTTTCCGAAATAAAAATTACCATACCCCTTACTGAGCTAATAACTGTAGATAGGTATAGATCTCAAATTTTCAAAGTTTTTGACATAGGGAATGAGGCAGATACTTTAAATCTAACTGATGACAAACCCGAGCTCTTATTCGGCCCGAAAATAGAAGGTCAATACCAAGAAGGATCTGTTTCTCCTTTCTATGTAAGCCTGAACATACGGGACAAGATATTACATAATGCCATGTTAGATTCTGGTGCCTCCCATAACCTCATGCCTAAAGCAGTCATGGAAAACCTAAGACTAGAAGTAACTCAACCCTACAAAAACCTGTATTCCTTTAACTCAAGTCAGGTCAAATGTTTAGGCCTAATAAAAAACCTAGAGGAATGCTCTAAAGACACTATCAGCCATTTTGAAATCACAGATTCTGAAATGGAAGAAGAATCAAAACCTGTAGGATCTCTACCTTTATGCTGGGAGTCATTTGAGTTCATAAAAGAAAATTGGCCCCCTGAACATATATCAGAAAAAACTCAGGAATTACATGATAACTATCCTCAACATCACAAAGAATTGGTTGAAGATGAAAACAAGCAAGAAATGAAAGAGAACCCACAGATTCTATGACATGAGTGATGATTCATCATCTCTCATAGGTGAAGCCCAAAAAGACATTCATCCTTTAAATCAGATTTCCCAAGAGAAAGAGGATTGTTGTCGAGAGAGGAAAATGCCTCCCTTTTTAACTGAAGAGGAAATAGATCAACTTATAAACATACAGACAGCCTCTGAATCTTCACATAACCACAACTTTTCTAATCTTTCTCCTGTTTATCTTGCATATCATAAGTCAAAAAGTAGATTTGTAAATCAATTTGAAGAAAAGAAATCTGATAGTCCAATATGCATGGTTAATGAGATTAATTATAATGATGATTTTCCAAGGTTTGATCAATATTTTGATTATGATGATGATTTCCAAACAGAAGCTAACTTTGCAGAAAACTTAGTTTTTTATTTTTGGGAGGAAGCTCAGTTTCATAAATTTGATAAAAGTAAGCGGTCATTACCGGTCATCTATGACACTCATGAGGAGAACCTTGAGAGTTCAGAAGTAAGTGAAGAGTCTCGGACTCTTTGCTCTACTTCACTTCAGCCCGTCAGAGATAACATGCACATGATTGGAAATCAACAGTTTTTTAGCTTTGATGATGAGTTTGAGGAAGATGATGAAATCCTCGAGCAGGTTGTAAATGAGAAGCCTTTTCCTCAAATAGTTGAAGAAATCATTTTGGACATGGAATCTTCCTTAACTCCAGATTTGCAGCCACCAAGTTCCATTGAGTTACAAATTGCAGATGAAGAAGTAGAGGTTAATAAACACACGGGAGTTGTCACACTGTCCTTTCAAGATAATTTACTGTCAAAGTGTATCCTTGTTCATCAACCTGATGACCTTCACACAGTTTTCAGTCCACTTAATCAGAACACATCAGCTTGGAAAGAAAACTACAATGCAATACATGATGAGTCTGACAGTTCGAGTGATCATGAGGAAGAGTTGTTTTACCAGGGGGGTCCCAAATATAGCCAAGTGGAAGAAAGAGTAGTCTTGAATAAATCCTATGTATCAAATCCTCTAGTTCAGGTATTATTCCCAGATCCATTTGTTGTTTTCCTTGAGAAGTCTGAAAGAGTAGTCTTGAATAAATCCTATGTATCAAATCTTCTAGATCAGGTATTATTCCAAGATCTATTTGTTGTTTTCCTTGAGAAATCTATAGGGGTAGTGGGTTCTATCATAAACAAGTTGCTACCAAGAATGAGAAAAAACTTAAGCTCTACTGTCCAGAAACAAACCAAATGGGAGTGGCCTTTTCATTATTTCTGCATCATGAAAGAACTAAACCAGAATCACCCATGTGAACATTTACTTGACTGGTTGCATTGGAAAACAGAGTTCACCAAACAAATGTCTATTGTGTACAGATTAGATTAGGATAGAAAGACAACAATAGAAAATAAGCTTAGCCTGTGAGCACCTTTTCATTTGTAGTTTGTTTGAAGAAAAAGTGAAAAAGCAGAAAATACAAAAAACAGTGAAAAGTAGAAAAGAGGGCAGTTTCTAAAAAGCAGTGGTAAGGCCCCATGTTCCAAAAAAAATAGTCTTTCAGAAAGCGAGCAAGTCTAAATGCCGCTACTAGTGCTTTCAATGTCTTGTTCAGCTATCTAGCCTAATCATAGCTGAGCATGTTTAAATTTATTTGCTGATAAGTTAGTGAGTGAAAAGATAGTCAACATTGTGTAAGATTGACTTATCACAGAGCTTAGATTAGGGAGAGATTCTGGTTCCACATGCCTAAAACAGAACCAAAGAGAGAAGCTAGGGATGAAAAACACATTGTATATCTTAGCCCCGCTTGTCTAGTTTCCTTTTTGTTGCAAAATAACATTTGTGTGCAGCTTGTCTTTTATGCCGCAAATGCATGACAAATCAGACTGCCTAATCCTGATTTGATCATTTTAAATTTCATGTTGTAGATTAGAGAATGAAATCCTGTCAAACTGCTTAATCTTGACAGTTGATCTAGCATAGGTAGAGTAATGAAGAAGTTCATCAGTTTAATCTGAACTCCCGGCAGATATAAGAGTAGAAATAGATAGGTTCATTTTGCAAAAAGAAAAATATACTTTGTCAAAAGGCTGCTAGCTCAAATGCGCCAAAGAGAAGAAAAAATGTTAGGAAAGATAGTGGGGTAGGTAGAAGTATCATTGATGTTAACCATGCTGTCACTTTTCAGAAATAACATCAAGAGAAGGGTAAATTTTGTGCCAATGGATAAGGCACTGGTCTTCATAAGCCAAAAATCTGAATTCTGGACACCTCCTGACGAGGAGCTGCCCTCCCCAAATGGAGCCACTGTTAGCCATCAGTATTTTTTACATGTTAGTGATGACTATATCTACAGCTGAGTCTTCTAGAAACTGATTTCCTTATGTCAATATGTCATCTAGAAAACCCTCCTAAAACTTTTTTGCCCTTCTACTTTTCAGTCCACCCCTGTCGAAATCAAAACCTCATTACCACTATCCTATCTAGCTTCAGCCCTACTGGTCTGCCCATCAGCTTTAAAAGGCAAATCCAAATCTGTTTCAAAAGTCTCCCCTATGTTAGGAAGTGGCGCTTTAAGGAATTTTACCCTTGGCAATCATCAAAAAGCCAAAAAGCCTCCATCTGCTACAGACCTACCATGACTGACCTCCCACTTTGCAAATGAAATTGACAAACAGCTCTAAGTCGCGCCACTCACACCCCCTAGATCTCAGCACTGCATAAACCCCAATCTCAAGCTGACTATTAGGTGTTGCACAGTGTTTTATGGATTCTACAAAGGCAGGAAATATAACTTCATCTCAGGAGGAAATGCTTGAATCTACAGTTAGAAGAACAGCTGCTTCTAAATGTAACATGAGCCTGAAATATATCTGCAAAACAGAGAGCCACTCATCAAGACCTTATAGCTCTTTCCAGCATGAAAATCACAGTAAGAGAAAGACACCACTGTCACAGCAAACTGGTAATTTGTCATGGCCCAGAACCTCCTTCATTTACAAGCAGAGGGTTAGGGCGCCTCCTTCATCTACAAGCAGAGGGCGCTGGCCAGTATTGACTTAAAAGATTGCAGAAGCCCAGGTTTGCTTTTTACTGAACAGTGAAATAGTGACTCTAGGTTTTTCTGAGTGTGAGTGATGATCATAACAGGGCTAGAGTCCGAAGTATGCAAGTTCAAGGGAGAACAGAGTTTGGTCTTGTAAAGGAAGTCATGTGAAGTTTTCAAATCATGTGAATTGATGAAACCTTGGAGAGACATGTCATTAGTAAAAACAATTCTAATCATAAACAGCCTGCTTTTCCACAAGACCAAATTGAAGAGATGCTGACAAATCATGTCATTACACAGGCAGAAGAAAAGGTGTTTGGTTTTTCAAAGGGTGCTAATCTCCATAGTCACAGAGACTATCTTTCAAATAATTTGTCATAAGATAAAGAAAATGGTGACATTTCAGTTCCCCTCAGCAAAGAGAAGTGCAGTGAGACAGTGACACCTTGACTAGGGTTTTTTCTGAAGCACAGTGGTGATTGCAAGCAGAGGTGCCAGTATTAATGTTTTTCAAGTTTGTTTGCTTACCATCACATCCAAGGAAAATCTTTGTCAGGCAGGCTTATCAAACAATCTTCAGATACTTTGCCAAGAGAAGTGGCCTCCTCCATTCATGAGCAGATGGCCAAGGCATTGACTATTTTTAAAGACTGATTGGTCTAAGATGCAGTGGAAAGAGACAAAGGAGGAAAGCAAAAGTCTTTACACAGGTAAAAGATGGTGTTTATGTTTCAAAATGTATTGGTTTTCCTACTCATAGGGAGATGTCTTTCAAACTATACATTATGGTGGACAGGAGGCAATTTGAATATGCATGCCATTGATACAAAAGGGGGTAGTTTCCTTAGGAGAAGAGGCCACACAACACCTCACTGTCATATCCCAAGAAGTCTAAAAGAGTCCTTTTCAAGAAAACAGAGAAAGATAGTATGAATGGATGAGTTGTGATCTGAGTTTTGAAAACTTTGAAAAGCATGGAAAGAAAACCAGCAGGCAAGGGCAATTTGAGTTCTATCACCAAGAGACATCACCATTGGAACTGTTGTTCATCATAAGCAAAGCAGTTGTTTTGATAGACTATCAGTTTTGTTTTAGAAAGTTTGAAGCAAAAAATGGGTTTTCATTATTCAATGGACAGAGACATTATATGATATGTTTTGAGCAGAGAAGTGTTTTGAAAAAGGGCGCCTTTCTTAATCAATAGAAGATTGGCAAGTCTGAATACATGCAGAAATATTTGACACCTACAGTTAGGGAAAGAGTTAATGAAGAAATTAGATACAGAAGTCTGTCAAACCAAGTTTAAAAAGCAAAGGGTCCTACAAGTAAGTACACAAGCTCATCAAGTACTAAAATAGCTTTGGCATATTTTTTCAGGTTTTATAAATCATTGAAGGCCAATTCCATATGCCACTGTCACTAGGAAAGCAAATTCCTTATGAAATCAGGTCAAAACCACTATGCTGTTACATTTTGAATAAAGGAAAAGCTGTTAGAAGAAAAGGCCCTTCTGATAGACCGAGAACAGTAACAGCTCAGGCAAATACAACTGAATGTCAGCACCCACAGCCAGGAGACAAGCTTGAAGGACACCTAGCAGATGAAATCAGTTTTACAGTGAGCTTTATCACCTATAAAGCATCCAGAAAAGACACTTTAGTGTCAAGTTAAAAAGGGGTCTTGATCTCAAAACAAACTCTGCCATCATGGTCAAAAGGAAGCCAAGAATTTGTCAAAAGGCCATCCCCCACATTCAAAAATGAGCTCAAATATCTCATCACAGAAAATACAAAGGGATAGTAAAATTGCATGGTTGTTGAATCATAATACCTCTGCCACAGTGAAATTAGGGTTAAGGAGCGCCCGGGCAGTTCGGTTCAGAATGTGTTTCTGACAAAATGGAGATGAAATTTACAAAATTGAGAGAGGTTTTTTTCCTTAATAGGTTCAAGAATAAAAACCTCCTTCAGTTTCTACACAGGTAT